>CM077311.1:113870003-115298337 GCA_039655065.1 Glossophaga mutica
GGGGACGAGACGCGTGGCTGCAGCAGCAGGGGTGGCTCTCGGGGACGGCCTGCTGGACACCGGGGACGTGTCTTCAGTGCGTTCTTGAACCCTTGGACTTTTTCTGGTTCCTGACGAAGAACCAGTGTTGGGTATTCGTAAATACCATCGATTAATTCTGAGACATGTGAACGTACAGGTCTCTGATGGTGCTGTTTGCAGCGCTTTGGTGCGGACAGCCAACACTCTCAACCCTGCTTCTGCTCAGTTTCTCGGATTCTTAGTCCGCACGCTGGACACCTGCCCCGGCGAGCCGTCTCGCTGGCGATGCGGTGGCGCTGGTCGGGGACAGCTTGGCTCGCCAGCCCGACAGGCCCGGTTCAGCCTCGCCGGTCGGATTCCCACACGTCCAGTTCTTTGATTCCCAGACGGAGATGCAGCCGGAGGCACTGCGGCAGCCACCTGCCTTTTCTTCCTGGTGCTGGGCTGTCGTGTCATCGCCGAGGGAAAGATGATACACGGGTGGCCCCGTGACACTGGCAAAAGTGACCCAAGGGTCAGCTGGTTGGATGCCCAGCCGTGAAAAGACGCCCTTAGGGTTAAGGGGTTTGCTGTGCACATCCTGCCAAGGGCGCAGGAGATATTCCCCGGGCACGGAGCCGCTGGGGAAGTGAGGGACCGGTTCAGCCGGCCTCCCTGCGAGGCCAGACCTCCGGGGAAGCCCGGGGCCAGGCCTGCGGCCACCTGAACAGACACGTCAGAGCCCAGGGTGCGTGACCACTGGCAGGGATGCTGCACCGGGGGAGCGGTAAAGAAACACGCGTTCACTCTCCTTTTAAAAAAATGAGAGCAGCTTTAGGTTTACAAGAATACTGAGGGGAGGCACGCAGATGTCCCCGAGACCCCCCACAGCCCCCCACTGCCGGCACGCCCCCAGAAGCTGTGTCTGTCACGTGATGGACCTGCTCTGACGCATCGTCACCGCCCAGAGCCCACCGTTCATGTCACGCTCCGCCTCGCTGCTGCAGGCTCTGTGGGTTCGGGCAAACCCACGCTGACACGTGGCCCTCATCGCAGTAGCACGCAGAGGGCTTCCGCCGCCATCCCTCCCCAGCCCCTGCCCACAACCCGTGGCAGCCACCGAGCCTGTCATTGTCCCCGTAGTTTTGCCTTTTCCAGAATGACATATATTGGGGAAGACAGTGTGTTGGAAAGCCAACTAGGGGTGCAGTTTATGAATAAGAACTCAAGAAAATCTTCAGAACCGCAAACCCCGAGAACAGCGGCTGGAAGAGGGAACTTGGTTCACACCAGAGATAAGGAGGACCACCAAGGACAGGGTGCCCACCAAGCCTCCCCCCGTCCCCCCGTAGCCACGACCTCCTGTCCTTCCTATGGGTGCAGGACGCGCGTCGGGGTGAACCGAAGCAGAGGGTGGTGGGGACCAGCACCGGAGAGGGAGCGGAGCGCGGGGGTAGCGCCAACGTGTGCGCGTTTGCACAAACTGGTACGGGTGACATCATCATCATCGAGTATAAGTTTGTAATACGGTTCTACCCCTAAGCACGAAATTCTTTTCTGGAGAAGGATTATGGGTTGAATTTTGTTCCTGAAAATGCGTACGTCAAAGTCCTACCATCAGGACCTGGTTGGTGACCACACTGGAAGATGGTGTCTCCACTGAAGTAATCGAGCTCCAATAAAATGAGGCCATGAGGGTGGGCCTCCCCCCAAGTGGCCAGGGTCCTCACCAAAGGGAAGCATCTGGAGACGGATACTCACGGGGAGAGGGCTCCCGATTTCCGGCCAGAGGTCGGGGCCACCTCTGTGTGGAATAGTGGAGGGACACCCTAGATGGCCGGAGCACCGGCGGGAGGAGGGGTCCGAACACTCCCCCTCTCGGCTCCCAGCAGGGGCGTCCAACCCTCGGCCTGCAGGCTGCACGCAGCCCAGGATGGCGATGAATGCAGCGGAGCACAAAATCGTAAATTTACTTAAAACCTTTCCTTTTGTGCTCATCAGTGTTTGTTAGTGTTTGTGTATTTAGCGTGCGGCCCGAGACAACTCTTCTTCTTCCAGTGGGGCCCAGAGACGCCCAAAGGTTGGCCGCATCCCCGGTCAGGGAATCCACCCCAGGAAACCTCGGTCTTGGACTTCCAGGCCCCGGAACTGTCGTTGTGGGCCTTGGTGCGGCTGCCCTGGCCAACTGATCCGGAGATGACTCCTCCTCCGAGAGTTTTCCGCAGGTGTCGCCTTTCCCCAAGAAGACTCCGAAAGCTCATCTGTCGATAATGAGGTGTGAGGAGGGTGTTTTGTTTCATCTTTGGAAACGCCTCTCACAGGGAAGGTGCCTGACGCCGCGAGCACTCCAGGAGCGCACGTGTTAACTGCACGCACCCAGGCACGAGAGGCACCTGCTGAGCTCTCCCAGGGTCTCCCGTCCACCTGCGCCTTCTGCCTGCCGTCCTGGTTCAGATTCATCGCCTCCAGTTGCGGGCTACGTGGAAGCTCCTTGGTGAACAGTTAAATGTGTTCCGAAACAGGGTCCTTTCCCTCGTGTCCGCACCAGGCTCTGCGAAGGCTGCTGGAACTGTACTTTGAGCTCAGAAAAAAAGCGTCCGTGTAAGTTGGGGGCGGGGGGGGGGCCATGATCTCATTGCTTCACTGCCGCCGAAAGCCCGGCAGGTGTATACTGCAGGCGGCATCACCGGCGGTTCAAACATCGGTTTTCCCCTACGCGACATTACAGTGGCGAGGCGTTTGCACCTCAGTGCTTTTCGGCCGGTACTTTTGGACAGACTGCACTTCAGCACCACCATCGAGGCAAAGGCTGCCTTCCCAGAGCCGTTCCGAGTTTGCTGGTCGTGGCCGAGGGCGGATCTCGTTCATCAGAACTTGCACGTCGGCCCGAAGCCCAGGGTGTCGCAGTAAGAGGGACATACCTGCTCTGCCACCTACTTGTGGAGAGGGTCACCATGCACAACCCCTGGGCGACAGTCCCCCACGAAACAGGACTGCCAGGGCTGTGGCTGCTGGAGCAAAGCGGTGGAGAGCACCTCGGAGGGCCACCTGAGCTCCTCCGAGAGAGGGCACCCCTCGGTGGGGGCGGCACAGGGAGAGCCCGGTGGGCTGTGACCGCAGCGCTGACCTACGCGCAGCGGGGCACGGTCGAGGGCTGTCGTGGCCGCCCCTGAGTGTGCAGTCGTGTGCCACATGGGAGCAGAAGTCAGCCCAGGTCCTCCCCCAGAAAGGGTCTGCGTCCCGGCGGCAATGACGGCCAGTCTGCTCAGCGGATACCTCTGCACCTTCTTGTAAATAACGGCGAATAACGTACGTTTTAGCCATTGTATGAGCTTTCTGAAGTATTTTCTACCCCCTCACCTCGTTAGGTTATCTTACTTTAGATGTACATTATTTTGCCCTTTATACTGCAAATAAGACCCATATTAGTTTCTGGAGAAATCACAAAGTTTCTGTGTTACTGGATTTTGGGAGGAATCCAGCAGTTGTTGGCTAACTAAGCATTTTTTGTGGAGGAGATGTCACCATTGATGCCAGCTTTTCTGTTTGTGAACCTCATGCAAGCTGCTGAAATAACTTTGTAGTTAACAAAAATATGAGAAAAATGGAGGATTATATAAATACATAAGTATACATTTATACATAAAATAGAAATTTATATATAGTTATATATTTGACTATTAAATGTATTCGCTATTAAATAAAAGATAAGCAAGTTTTAATGCAAAATACTGTTCAAAAGAGAATGATTTAATTCATAGTAACATCAATTCTTTTTATTCTTCAAACAAAGTGCTAGAGTTTGTCTTGGAACTCATTAGACTGATAATATATCCAGTGAAATATAATTTAACCTTTCAGTAAAAGATCCTTCAAAGGTTGTAGCATTTTAATGAGACAGCTAAAATGAATTAATTGCAAGTGAAAGAAATACCTATACTTTAGTGTAAAATATTATAATTAGATAATTATGCCAAATAGTATATATAAATTAAAATTATGTCATTTCAATTACTACCTAAAGATATTATCTTAGTATATGACATGAATATAATAAAAATTAAGGAGTTACTAGATCTCTGTGAAGATACTAACAACATATTAAAAATCACAACCAATATCATTAGTGCTTTAAGTATAATACTCAGAATATAATCAGGTATTAAAATAGAGCTATTTTTAGAATGAGTAGTTAATATGGTTCTTAGTAATGAATTGTTTTGAAATAACCTCCTTTTACAATGAGTGGTGCATGTTTCGGTGTGTTTGAATGGGACTCTGCTCTCAGAGCAGTCCAATGTCACAGGTCACAGGTCAGTCCAATGTCACAGGTCATGTGATGTCTTTTAAACGCTTGGTTATCACACATTCCAAACCATTTTATTAAATGCATATAAAGTAATTCAGTTTCAAGAGCTCTTGCACAGCGCAAACATTACCTGATAGAAAACAGGAAATCTCTTGGTTATATGTTGACCTATAAATCGTTTTGCCTAAAACCGAATTGATGAATTGAGAGTATGAAGGTAACAACATTTTCCCCTCGTTAAAAATACCGGGGAAGTAAACAGAGAAAATGCTTTAAATGACATGCAAATTTTCACCTTAGAGGAGATTTTATGTTGCCAAAACTGTGAAAATTACGGTAACATGTACAAGTACACAAATGCGTAAAATGTGCTAAAATATCTAGATTTTTACGTGTAAAATTAATAAGCTAGAAAGTCCTCTCTAAGTTTTCGAGGAAAACTAAGGAAGTTTGGTGATCTTCCTGAGAGCCCATCATCCATGCCCAGGACCTGGCGCAGCGCACGGTCTTCAGACCGGGGGAGGTTCCGTGTGCCGGGCGCGCACACGGGAGGCCGATCACCGACCAGCGCGCGCCTCGGCTCTGGACGCGAGCGGCTGCGCGTGCTGCGTGTCGCCCCGCGGTCGCACGGCGGGGACACGGAGCTCCGCCGCGTGTGCCCCTCTTCACGGAAATGCAACCAGCTCCGCTTGGAATCGCCACGATAACGTCAATTTTTAAATAAAACATCTTATGATTATGTTTTATTTAAAGAACATTATGTCATGGCACTTTGCTCTAAAAAGCTATTGAACTAAAAAAATACTCCCCATTTCTCATGGCTCATTTAAAAACAGACATTAGTTTTTTAATACCGAATGGTAAACACAACAGGTAACTGTTACATTCGGTCAGATTCCGTTTTAGTTGTTTACTTTTGCAGGGAAAAATTCGCAAGCACGTGAAGTCCGCGGCATGTGAAACACTTCATTGCGGGGACAGTTCTGACATTCGTAAGCCCACCCACTGCACACCGCACACCAGAGCGCTCTTCCTTCGCTTCGCCCTCGCTGACGCATTGGTGGACAGCCTGGAGCATCGGTGGCAACTAGCTGGAAAAAAATTATTTTTCTCTATTATTGAAAACTTAAATACAATGCAAAACCATAACCCCAAATTGTGTACCATGAAGAGATAGACAAGGTAAAGAAACACTAAATAGCGCCAGCACAGGGGTTCAGGAAAAGTCCAACTGACTTCACCGTTTGAGTGTATCAGGCAGTGAGGGGACTTCATAGGTTAGCTATATGCATCTTAAAAATACACGCATTTTTTCAGAGTGAATGTCTGAGTTCCAGCCATTAAAAAATTATTATAACCATGCCCATTAGTACACAGAAGGCAAAGTAATTTACAAAAATAAATTAATATGGATTTCTTTTAAAATCACTATCACGAGCTTATTTTATAGTGAATCTTATTCCGGGAATATCATGAGTAACACTTTGCGTGAAAAACAATTATTTTGTGTCACCAAAGAGGTGTGCTTAATGGAACTGTTAAGCATAAAACAGAGGGGCTCCTGGGATTGATTCTCAGCCTGTGCCGCACACCTGGACTGCTCAATGAGCCATCAACAAGATTAACGACTTTAATAAAGTGCAACTTTTCACTGTATTTCGCTCAGCGGATCGTAGATTAATATTGAATTTTGGGATTTTATGACCTATATTGCTTAATTTACATAAGTTCCTCATCTTTCTCATATAAAACGTATCAGACTGATGTTTCTAAGAAAAGCGTTCAGAGACTTTTCAACAAATAAAATGACATAGAAGCACAGTGCCCTACGCACTGGTTGGTACACACAAATCTCCAAAACCCCAACACGCCATTCGGAATAGAACACACCACGTTGACCCAAAGTGCCAGGAAATACTGCTTAATTAACAAATATCACGGACAGTAATTCGGGTCCCTGAAATTCTTTCTAAATGCCACCCGAATTGGAATAACTTAGTCCATGCTTCTGAGACGAATACGCCTGACCGTCTGAAAGTAATCTAACAGGACAGAGGATGAATTCGAAGGCCCCACACGTTGCCACGGTTACGAACACGGTGATGCTCACCAGCTCCGTCTCTGGGAGTTGTGTTTCACCTCCGTGTGCAGGAGGTGATGTGTTGGAAGCACTCACAAGTCTACGTAATTATAGGCATAAAACACAACCGTGTCACTGGATTCTTTCTCTCTCCCTACACTGCACAACAGCAAGAATAACAAGAAGGGAAGGCTCACTCTCCCCCGATGACACAGTCCCTGCCGTCCCCGGGGGTGCAGCTGGCTCCGAGTCCCCCTTGGGGGCCGGGTGACGAGCCCCCACAGCACAGCCTCTCCCCTTCAGCTGACCCTGAGCTTCTGCAGCTGCCTGAGTGTCCGAGGTTCTCCCCACCCGTTTTCCTCTCTGCCGGCCTCCTTTCCCGCGGGCAGAGTCGAGTTTCGGACTCGCATCGCTTTCCTTCTCTCTCAGGAACTTCTGGTGGCCTTTGGTGCTCACCAGTTAGTTCCCTTGGTTCTGTTTTGTCCGAGAAAGTCTTTATTCCTCCTTCACTTTTGAAATGTAATTTTGCTGGATACAGAATTCAAAGTTGGGGTTGAGGTTTGTTTTTCACTTTTGTTCCATCATGTTACCTATTTACTGTTACCTTTGGCTTGCATGGTTCGTGAGAATAAAAGTTGTGTTCTCTACACTCTGAGTTCTGCCCCCACCCCCAGCTTCTTTCAAGGTTTTCTCTCTCCGTCTTTTTGAAGTTTGAATCTGCTATCTCCAGGTAGAAGTTTTCTCATGTGTCCTGCTTGGTGTTCTCTGCATTGCTTGGATTTGCAGCTTACGTTTTTGTCACTAATTTTAGAAAATTCTCATTCGTCATTATTTCAAATATTTCTTCTGTTCTTTTCTCTCTTTCTTATTTTTCTGGTATCCCAGTACATATATGTTACATTTTTGTAATTGTATCTAAGAGTTCTTAGATATTCTGTTCTATCTTTTTTCATGATGTTTTCTCCTTGCTTTTCACGTGGGGAGTGCCTGTTGACGTGTGTTCCGTCCCTTCCTCTCCGCAGCCTCGTCCGGCCCACGGGTCCGCCCACCGGAAGCGCTCTTCGCTCCCATCGCAGAGTTCCCGCTGTCCAGCACTCCCTTCTGCGTCTCCCTGGGACGTTCTGCCCTCCCTGTGTGAGTATACATGTGTGTCTGGGTGTCTTTTTCTCAGCTCTTGAAAATTGCCCATTTTCTTTTTTTAAATACATTTTATTGATTATGCTATTACAGTTGTCCCATTTCTCCCCCATCATTCCCCTCCACCCTGCACACCCCCTCCCACCCACAGTCCCCCCTTTAGTTCATGTCCATGTGCCATAAGTTCTTTAGCTTCCACATTTCCCACACGATTTTTGCCTTCCCCTGTCTATTTTCTACCCACCGTCTATGCTACTTATTCTCTGTAGCTTTTCCTCCTCTTTCCTCCTCCCACTCCCCTGTTGCTAACCCTCCATGTGATCTCCATTTCCGTGGTTCTGTTCCTTTTCTAGTTGTTGGCTTAGTTTGCTTTTGTTTTAGGTGTGGTTGTCAATGTAAGAAGAGAGAGTTCTCGTGGAAAATGGGCAATATTTCTATTTAGAAAATATTTCTATTTAGAAAATTGCCCATTTTCCACGAGAACTCTCTCCTCTTACATCGATTGTAGTTATTATCAATCCCTGCTCTGAAAATGCTAAAATCTCTGCCATAGCTGGGTCTCACTCTGACGCTTGCTTTGTTCAGATTGTGGTTTTCTTGCCTTTTCTCAGAACTTCTTGTTGCTGGTGCTGAACACCGGACACAAGGAGCTGGGACGGGAACTCAGGCCCGCGGCGCTTCCGTGAAGCTGTTGGTTGCTCATCCGCCGGCAGTCACTCTGTGTCCACTGCTGGTCACGGCTGTGGGTGCCCGAGGCTCCCGTGTCTTCCTCCCCTGTCCTGCAGTGTTTGGCTTCCCTAGAAACTCCTTCTTGAACAGAGTCCATCCCTGCGGCTCCCTCGGTGAAGTCCACGGCCGCTGTGCAGGAGTCCTGCGTGGCGGTGAACGGCGCCCACAACCACGCCGCGAAGGCGAAGAGCCGATGGTTTTTAAACACACCTGCCGAACTATTGCAGTGAGGGAGGTGAGCGATTACCAGCCTGTGAGGATTATGATCCAGAAAGCCACAAAAATGAAGAGCTGATCTGCGAAGAAGCTTACCTCCGGAGCCTCAAAGAGAGGGAAGGAAAAGTCAGGCCGTTGCATTCGGGAGCTTTCCTGCGGGTCGCTCCGATCCGGGGGAGCCGTTCCCCCATCACGTTATGAACTGAGACCCACCGGGCCCGCAGGCTGCGTGGTTCCCAGGGCAGGCACCGCACGGACGTGGCGACAGACATCAGTGAGGCTGCGCCGTCGGTGTGACCAGCATCCCCCTGTCACCGCGAGCGGCATGAGGGGGAAGAACGGGAATACCGTGGGTGGGGTGGCCGTTGGCGAGGATGGCACTGGCACTTCAGGGGGACCCCTGCGTCCTGGGAATTGTGTGCTCACGAGCCTCTGTTCACCCGCACAAGGTATTTATGAGACTTGCCCCCGTAAAGTCCACACAGCATTATGAAGACAAATGAAGAAAGTCAGCAGCACGCAGGAAACTGTAAACATACCGTTAAGCATGAGATATGGTCACTGTTCTCATGAAGAAAATGTGACTGAATCGAACAGTCTGTCTCTCTCGGCTCTGGACCGCGGGGTCCCTCAGGGGGCGGTGCGCCCCTGAGAGGGTCTGGGAGCAGCGAGGGTCCGCCTTGCACACGCTTCGGAACCGAGGTTCCCTACCCCAGTGCCTGTAACAGCGGCATCGATCCTCGAGACCACTACTAGTCTAAGATTCAAACCCAGAGTCTATTTGGATAAAATCTAAGTTAAGACGATTGTGCATTCACAAACAAGACGACGCTGTGGGCGTGCCCGCCCCCAGGCACCACTGAGGTCCTCGGTCAGCATCTCGCCACCCCACAGGCCTGTGGGGTGCGCAGGGCAGCCCGGGGGAGAGTGTTTGTCTCACTGCCCAGGACAAGGGAGAATAAAGCTAAAAATCTGCAGCCCCACCGCAGGGGAGGCAGAAGCCACGTTGAAAGCTGCATTCAGTTCCGAGTGCCTGCAACGAAAGCATCTGAGTCGGCGGTAAGAAGCTGAACGTATTTTCCAGCAAACGCAAAAGACTAAGCCAAGTTCACTGTCAAGTGTGAATTTTGATGTTTGACACAATAATAAACAGCTGGATCTGCCTAGTACCTATTTCAGTCAGTAGAAAAGATGAGAGAGTTATTCTGGCCACACCAGAGAGATGGTTGTTTAGAAAGGCGTGTGTGTCTGTGGGTGTGTTTTCATGTAGCCAGTATTTTAAGTGAAATTGGAAGGTTGTACAAAATGCTTTCAAAGTTAATTTTCAAGGGAAATTGCTTGATTACTATGTCTTACTGATCACAAGACCAGGCTCTGTTCAGTGTTGGTGCTGATGTGTTAAATGATCAGGTTTGTGCCGACAGAATGATTTTCTGCTAAAACGAAAGGCCGCGCAGGAACCGTCAAGGTATTCGCAGCCAGCCGTCAGGTGAAGATAAGGAAGTCGTGCTGCAGGTACGTGTACGCGTGCTACTTAATCATTGCCCTGCCGCTCACTGAACTGACTCGATGTACGGACTTAGAAATATGGAAATCATAAAACTACTTTAATAGGACATTACCAGAGACATCTGTTATGGAAGCATCATTCTTAGTGTTTTCTGAAATTGCAAAGCACTCGTTCTAGTTGTCACCCTATGATTTACGGGCTGCGAGGAACCTCTGCACCCCCTGAGAGCCTCGGGGTGGCCAAGGACCCACCTGCAATCCTGGGTGCTCCCTTGGGCTGCTATCCAGACCTTGGCGGAGCGCCCGGAATTTGGGCTCAGGGAAGCATCCTATTGGCAGACACCTATTCGGTTGCTTGGGTGTGGTAACAGCCCTCGGTTTTTGAAGAAGTACTTCAATTTTTAATATGATTGGTGTTTATTTTATTCTATTTCCTTCCACATTTTGGTGAGAATTTTTTGGAATCTTGTTTCATATTAACATACGATTTTATATTTTCCATAAATGCCTACAGGTTGCTTGAAACCACGTAGAAGTCAACTTCAAAACACAACTAATTTTGTCATAAATTTAACCTGAAATGTGTCCTATTGGATTTCCAATCATAGTTTAATTTTTAAAAACATACCTACACTAACATGCAGAAACGTGTGTACATCTACGTACAAAGTGAGCAGCGAGTCTATTAAAGACGGGGCGTCGATGGACAACTACAGGAGCGGGCGAAGCCTCATAGTCTTGCACGACCATCGCTGAGGAGTCGGGCCTCCCAGCGTTCGGCCTTTCTTGTTCCAACGCGCGTCCCAGACGCTGCGTGCGAACAGCGGTGATCTGCGTCCTCCTGGTGCGTACTCACAAGCTTCCGGGTGGTGTGCGAGGGACGTACCAGTGACAGACAGAGGTCCTGCCTACGAAGTTTCTGCCTCAGGCTCCGCGCGCACACTCACACGTACACTGGCATTTTTGACCCCTACCATTTCTGTTATTGTCCCAACTGCTACCAATTGGAGTCTTCAGATGATCACATCATGTTGCAAACAATGGGGTACAAGGACCGCGGTGGCCCGGCTGGCTTTGTGACAACACAGACCTTTGTCGTCCTGGGAGACAGCCCTACTCTAATTGTGTTCCATGAATCAGTTTGGCAGCGTTTTATACCACTCGAAACCGAACGACTTTTCTTGCCTCTTTAATTATATTACCTGTCAAATCCTTTGTTAAGGGCTCATTCATTCTAAAAGCCATTAGAAATACCTGAATTCACAACAATAAGGCCTACAGGCAAAAGATAATTTATTGTTAAATTTCATTATCCCAAAGAGCAGTGTATTGTCTTAAAGTAGTGAGAATATTAGTTCTCTAATTGTGAGTTGGGCTTTGAAGCATGCTATATTTCTTTCTAAGTGATGGCAATATTCTTAAGCTATCCTTCTGATATTAATTGAAGTAAAAGAATCACTTAATAAAATGGCAACATAATGCACACGGTCATATTTCATTGGTTTTATTATTTCAAACTTGCTTCTTCTTGATAATTTACTAATGCACAGTTGTACTCTAAAATCTCAAGCTACTAATATAAGTCCACCCCGAGGAGGCTGGGGGATAGCTGTCACTCAGCACCTCGCCAGGGACCCTGCGGTGAGAAGAGTGTTCTGCAGGCCAGGCCAGCAGGCAGTGCCGGGCAGGAGCCTGTCCTGGCCAGGCGGGTGCTGAGCACAGGCTCGCCCACGATGCAGGCCCGGGGCAGGGACAGTCCCAGCAAGCCAGGGGTCGAGATCACTCAGGCGGACATTCCGTGCTGCGAAGTGATGATCACACAGGTGCCTTCCTTACACTCTGATGAATAAATAACAAGCATTTATATTGCCTATGATTTCATCAACACTTTGATTCCATGGCAGTGACTTTTGACATTTTAGCTCTTAAGTTAAACAAAATGAATGGTGGAAGGCGTTTTCTGCCAGCTATGAACACATTTCCGAACCATTAACAGTATCATGAATGGTGGGAGGGCTTTTCTTCCTTCGTTTGTCACTGACAGAAACCTGGTGCTTGACCTGGAGATGCTCTGGGACCGCCGAGGAAGAAGCGTCCTGCTGAGGGGAGGGACAGCGGGCACTCGGGGGCCAGGAGCCCACCCGCCCATGGTCCTAACATTCTACAGGAGGTTTAAATGAGGCAGTGTAATTCCTACTTCAATCACAGAACACGCACAATGACGAGAAAATAAAACCAGGATATTTAGATGCAGATTAAAGACTAACCTATATTTTTTGTGTTCAGTTAAAAATTTTAAACATATAGCTGTTTACTTTTTAAAGATCTTATTTATTTATATTTAGAAAGAGGGGAAGAGAAGGAGAAAGAGAGGGAGAGAAACATCAATGTGTGGTTGCCTCTTGTGCACCCCCTACTGGGGACTTGGCCTGCAACCCAGGCATGTGCCGTGACTGGGAATCAAACTGGCGACCCTCACTCAGGCCGGCACTCAGTCCACTGAGCCACACCAGCCAGGGCTAAATATACAGCTATTTAATATGATGACAATTAAAATGCATTCTTGACAAGAACTACTTAAAATGTTTATTAAATATTTTGATTAACTTCTAAAAACAGTTTGAAAAATAGTATAGTTCTGCTTTTTGGGGAGTTTAGGGATTAGTTTGCTCTGAGCAGGCGTGAGCTGAGTGAGTCATGACCAGTCTCGGGGTAACTTGGGGCTCTCCTCATTAACTTAGCTCCGTGCCGGCTGCTCCGGGGAAGGTGGGGGCAGAAGGCGTCGTTCGCAGCCACAGGGGCCTTCTGGGCTGCTTTGGGCTCCAACCCGCACACCTGAGGGGCAGAGATGATGATACGATGAAACATCAGGGATGCGGAAACACAGAAGCCATCCTAGTAAATCGGGTTGGTGTTCTCTCCAGCGGCAGATAACCGCATTAAAAGCTACTTTTATATCAAGGCCGGGATGTAAGCACTTCATCGCACCCACGGTTTTAGTCAACACAGCATAATAATCACCTCGCACGCAGGGCAGGTGCGAGATGGTTACACTACCGTTCCCGCCCGGCAGCTGCAGGGACAGGTGAGCCGAAGTTGCGAGAAACGAAGACAGGAGCGCCTGCTCTCCGAGGTCGGGCCTCCCGGGTCGGGAACCACACTGTTCCACGCGGAGAGCGCGGCGGCCACGAGCAGCCACGCGCTGGGTCCTGCCGTCCGAATGTTCCGTTGCCACTCTGTCCTTGCAGAGCTCAGACCGCGCGCTTGCGGTTCCCTCCAACTCTGTCACCGCCGCTCCTATTTTCCCAGTAAATCAAATAAAAACTACTCCGGGTACAAATTATTCTTTGCTCTGTCTTATTTCTATATTTCATTATAAAAATAATCTGGGATGCAATCAAAAGCAAATTAAATCCATACATAAATTAGGTCCAATTTACTTGTACTTGAATGCTAAGGAAACCCTCCCTTGCTTGAACTACAGCGACACCTTGTGGCCCAAAGCGCTCTGTTTGTTTTTATCCGCAAAACGCGCATGGTTTCCGCTTCTCTTTGGCTCCCGGTTCTGAAGTCGGCAGGCTTCGCGATCAAGGATCCCAAACAGTCGCCATTCTTGACAGCAACAGACGGTACCTAGCAAAACCAGAAAGTCTGACAGGGGGCATGTCCGACACCATCGAGGACCTAATCTCTTTCAGAAGAGGCTGGATCTCTTGAACGGATGCTTCTCCAAGGAGGACGTGCAGAGGGCCCAGAGACTCATGAGAAAAGATGCTCAGCATCACCGGCCAGCGGAGAGATGCAAATTAGAGCCACACTGAGATACCACCTCGCACCTGTCAGAAGGGCCACCTTCAACCAATCCACAGCAAGCAGGGCTGGTGAGGACGTGGGGGCAGGGAACCCTCGTGCGCTGCGCTGTTCGGGGGGACGCAGACTCGGGCAGCCACGGGGGACGGCAGTGTGCAGTTTCCTCAGCAAACTGAACGTGGAACTGCCTTCGGATGCAGTGACCCCCTTCTCGGAATATACCCGAAGAACCCCGCAACACCGATGGGGAGGGATGCAGGCACCCCGTGTTCTTGGCAGCGTTACTCACAACGAACGGCCACGGCTGGAAACAGCCCGAGCGCCCATCCGCGCAGACGGGGGCGCGGAACAGCTGTGGTGCGTTTGCACAAGGAAGGGCACTGCCGTGAGCCCGGGCAAAAGGAGGAAACCGCGCCGTTTGCGACCGCATGGATGGAGGCCATCACGCCACGTGAAACGAGCCAGTCGGTGGATGACAACCGCCACGCAATCTCACTTGTACGTGGAGTCCGATAAGCAAAATAAACTGATGAACGGAATACAGACAGAGGCGGGGACGCGCGGAGCAGACCGACGCCTGTCGGAGTGGAGGGGACAGGGGGACTGGACGGAAGAAGGGGAAGGGATCGGCCAGAGGACACGTGTGTGTAACTCACAGACACGGACATCAGTGCGGTGACAGCCAGAGGGAGGGAGGGAGGGGGTGGTGGGGCGGGGGGGGGGGGGCAATGGGAACATCTGTAACAGTATAAACAGTAAACATGAAGAAAGAAATATATGTATTTTTTAATTACTTCATTGTCGTTCACTTACAGTTGTCTGCATTTCCCCCATCGCTCCCCCCGACCCCAGCCAAACCCACCTCCCTCCCTCCCATGCTTCCACCCTCCCCCTTGGTTTTGTCCCTGTGTCCTTTACAGCAGTTCCCAAAACCCTTCCCACTGCCCCGCCCCCCCGCCTCTGGCTATTGTTAGAGTGTTCTTAATTTCAATGTCTCTGGCTATATATATATTTTTTTGCTTTTTTCTTTTGTTGATTATGTTCCAGTTAAAGGTGGGATCATATGGTATTTGTCCCTCACTGACTGGCTTATTTCACTTAGCGTAATGCTCTCCAGTTCCATCCAGGCTGTCCCAAATCGCAAATATGTGTGTGTGTATGTACGTGTGTGTATATGTATATATATAATTTTTAAATATTAAAAAATGTATGGAAAAGGTGATTCAACTTCATTACAACTTTGAGAGTAAATAGTCTCAATAATTGTATGATTTTTATGTGTAATTAAAATAGGAACAAGCAATCAATGTTTTTTAAAAAATGTTTGACATTTATCTCAATGTCCACATTTTCATAAAACCTTTACTTTTCCTCCACGATGTGGACATTATCTTTGCAACTGAGCAGCTGTAGTCAGTTTTGTTGTGTACATACTGATAGCAGGTTGAAGTTATAATTTCCTCAAGCCTGTCTTTTCTTCAATTATTTCAATATTTGCCAGACGGTTTGATTATTTCCAGAGTTCCCCAGGGTTCCATACTGAATGCATTGAATCATATCTTCAGATTTTCAGCAGGAAGCTCAAATTACCACATGTTTCAAGAAAGCATAATTTTGAAGTGAATACATTACTTAAGTTGAATACATAGAGAGCTGCAGTTTCTAAAGCTGGTGATTTTTTCAGAAATAAAATAAACATGATATATATATAGTGTATGATATTCAAATTTAATTTAATATTCAGCTAATTTTATATATAATAAAACATACATTAATTATTTAATGTATATCTCAACCTGATACCACTCTGTTATCACTGAAACTTTATAAAATCATCGTTTCATTATGATAAGCATAATTAAGTCGGTCCCCACAGCATTAGACGTGTATCCCAGTGCCGGTAATTCTGCTGTTGCTGCTGTTTAGTTGGGGACTGTTTACCTACCAATCCCGCCGTGAGGGCGTCTGCTCTGAGAGCTTCTGTTTGGCAGAAAGGGAGGGTCAGTTCACACATCCTGGCAGTTCTCGCCGCAAAGACGAGTGTGGAGACCCCAGTCCCCCGGCTGCGGGCCACGTGGAGGGACCTGAACAGGACAGTCGTGACTTCGGCGTGGTCGAGGCTGTCGTCGGGGCCTCGTCCGATTGATAATCGAAGGGTTCACGTGGATGAACCCCAGTGACCGCTCCGACGCCGTGGAACCTCGCCAACGTCAAGGTGGGGTGAATTCCAAACGCCCAGCAGGTGCACCGTTCCGCCCCTACCTGCGCAGCTCTGTTTGCTGGCCCTTTGGCGGCCTGTACGCGCGACCTGGCTGAGGGCAGGTGATGCTCAGGTGAGAACCTAGCGTTCTTTTTTTCTCCTCTCTGAGAAAAATGTTCATTTATATTTCTCTCTTTCTAAATGTGTTTCTTTAATCAGAACTTGTTCTTTATACAATTCCTAGAAATTCTGAAACCCACAATTCCTAAAGTAATTATTGCAAGATGCTTGAAGGTCCATTGTAAACACATCTTCTCCATCCCTCTTGACAATGCGGAGGGACACAGAGAGACCCAGGCTGCTTGGAGGCTGATTTCAAGTCCACATCGCAGACGCCATTCCCAGAGAAGAGTTGCCCACAGCCCCTTAGGGCCCCGTGCTTCACAAACATTATGCTTTTTATTCCCACAGCCGTCCGCATCCACTGTGAGGGTCCTAGCTGGGCAGATGAGGAGACTGGAGGGAGAGGAAGGCCCCAGAGACTGTTTTTAAGACGGGGTCCCCCCACGCTGGCCCGCCCCACAGGCTCACGGTCTTCCTTAGAGGCGGCTCCCTCCCTCCCCTCCCAGCAGCTCTTAAATACACGCATACAGATTGTGACGTTATACATGGGGAATTCAGGTCAGTGTGCCAATTACCATACAGGAAATTCTAATAATAACGAATCACAACGTAGCCCTTTAAATGGCCTTTGTGTGAACGTTAAACTAGCCTTGGAAGCCTCGGGCGTGGCTGGGTGTGAAGGGGCATCACTGGCGCCCCATCGAGGTCACAGGTGGGGTGCTCACTGAGAGCCTCGGGGACCTCGGGTTCCATCCATGATCTCCAATCACTCGGATGCCACAATCTACCTGTTTCTACTAGCAAATGCTGCACGTAGGCCTATGTGTTGGATTCTCCATGTATTTATTAGGACGTTTTCTCACTTTATGTTACTCATACAGCAGCTTTTATTCAGTTCTTGTAGTGCACACTCAGTTCACACTGTACATACATTAAAGCTGTAACTTAAAGTTTAGATTGATTTTCCAGACGCCTTAAGCTGTGGCTTGGCCAGCAGCTCACTTGTGAGGGAAAATATGCAAACCAAACTGTGTCTCTGTGTGTGTTTGTCTGCGTGTGTGTGCGTGTGTGCGTGCCAGAGGGAGAATTTTAACACGCGAGAGATGATAAAACACATTAAAATTGATGAGCCTAGTTAAATGTAAAGGTTACACTTAGGAAGAAAAGTCAAAATATTTATTAATGAAACAATTGGCTTGTAAACTTAACGAAAATTGTATTTTCTAAGACATATCTGGAACTTTTTAAAGAATATTTAGATGTCAACATTTAACTTATATTCTTATGTTGGTGCTCACGGTTATAAAAGTGAGAAGTCAATATTTTAATAGGAAAGGAAATTATTTTATGATAAAGGAATGCAGGCTTAAAACTAATGTATTTTTATATATAGTATATCTCTCCTGTAATAAAGAACACACCAGCATAACAGGATGTGTAATACTTTGCATGCAAATCAGAAAGAACTACTGAACTGAGGAAAAACACCTGTTAATTGACTTTACGGTCCAGCACACACAGCTCTAAGTAAGTGGATAGTTCAGGGCAAAGGCTTGGTTTTCCTCTGGCAGCAGCCAGGTTTTCCAGGCAGAAGCCATGAGTAGTTTTCTGTCTGAATAACTCAGGAACTGGCATCACTATAAGCCTGGCTAATGCTGAATTTCAGAGAATCAGGAACTGAATGGTGTCTCAGAGTTAAGTTTATGAGTCTCAGTGCCTGAGTTCGAAACTACGGCTCTGAAAGGAAAGGCGGTCTCCGTTCAGACTCCGCAGGCGGCAGGCCCGGCTCACCTGTCCCCTCCGCGTCACTTGCTGTGATTCAGCTGGGATGCCTGGCGCTGGCCGCCCAGGACCCCACTTAATTCCCCTGCACTGTTGCTGACCTGCGGCCTCAGGTCTTTTTCCACCTGTGATCGCATGAGATGGCGTGAGTGAAGTAGCTACAAACAGTGATTACTTTCCTGAGTTAAGCCCGGAAAGGTACAAGAAGACAAAGCCGGTCCTGCAGAACTTGACTGAGATCCCAAACCAGCAACAGTCCCAACACCAAATCTGGGCGTGGGGCTGCGGGAACATCCTCAGTGTTTCGGCGGAGAAGGCCCACAAGAGTGTGTGGGGACACCACAGACCAGAGGTGTGGCACACACAGAAACTTCCAGAAGAAAGAAACTGCACGTGCTGAACCTGAAAACCTTGGTGAGTGGATGGACTTCTAGAGGAGAATATAGCCAAAACGTGAGTAAAATGAACTCATAACCTAATAATTATGAACAAAATAAGATATAAAAGGTTATCTTAAAATTTTCCAATTTAGATTATTTTCATTATAAATGGTTTCAGTAGTCGTAAATACATTATTATCATACCTTCCTTATGTAAAAGAATATTCAAAATGTATTGAACAAAAGTGTCAAAATGTTTATTACAAACTGGAATTAGCACTTTTAAAGAGTTAAAAGCCTTTCCAATGAACCGCTATAAATGGCTATAGATATAATATCGATGATTAAAATACTAGCTCTTTTAGCACAACTTCATGTGATGTGGCTACTCTACCAGAGTAGAGGTGATATAAAAATAATAATAATAATGGCATGTAAGAACAGAAAATATTATCAAATTTTTAATATTCTAAAGTACTAGAAAGGCCTGTGGGTAAAATATTGGTAAGTTATAAATGTTGTAAATTTGTAAATTTAAATGTAAACAGTAAAAATTTTCCAGAGAAAATATATAAATTTTATCCCCTAGATGGGAGGTAAAAACAAGAATGCAAAATTTACAAAAATAAGATCTCATTCACTCCTTAAAATAGTAAGAATCAGATAAAGAAGGACCAGTAAACGAACACACATGTGATGATAGAAAGAGTCCATATATAGCCCTGGCTGGTGTGGCTCAGTGGATTGAGCACCAGCCTGCAAACTAAAGGACCGCAGGTTCAATTCCCAATCAGGGCACTTGCCTGGGCTGCTGGTCAGGTCCCCAGTAGGGGGCGTGTGAGAGGCAACCAGTTGATGTTTCTCTCCCACATTGATGTTTCTCTACTTTTCTCCCTCCGTTCTCATCTCTCTAAAAATAAGTAAAATCTTTTTTTAAAAAAGGAGTCCTTTTATCAATAATCACAATATCATAAATGGAGTAAACTCATAATTTAAAAGACAGAGATGGTAAAACCATTTGAAATACAGATGGATAGTCACATAATGTTAAAAGAAACAAACACCAAATACAAGAACAGGGAATACTTGGACATGAGAGGAATCACAGCCGAAAAGAAGCCAAGAGCCTGCACAGGACGTCAGTGGAAAAAAATCTGGGCATAAGCACAGTCAAAAGATCACTTTGCAAAGAAGATATAATAGTTTCAAACTTGGATGTAATAAATATGACTTATCTCTTCAGTTAAATTCCAACAAAGGACCCAGAGAATTATTCAGGTAAATTAAAAAATAAATGATGAAATCCGCACGTGGACGCACGAGCCTTTTCCTAAAGAAGAGGAGACAGGCAGGAGAACGTTCCTAACAGATGGGATGAGGCTGCTCCTCTCTGAACGAAGTCGGGGTGTGTGGACGGGGGGCGGGGCCTGGGGGCGGGGTTAGGCGCCGACAGAGAAGCCGCAGGACACAGGCAGCCTGAATCTGAGCGACACTAGACCAGGCGATGCCTGTAGGTGGTGCAGCGCAGGAAATCAAGTATTCAGGGGGAAGTTCAAAGTGTTTGGGAAAAATAGAAACTGTGGGTTCAGGACACTCCGAAAGTGCCAAGAGCGAAACCCACGAAGAGAGCATGTTGGTAGGTCAGCCTGCGTTGATGTCAGAACCCACCGGAGACAAGGGATCAGCGCCAAGTTAAGGCGTTTGCAGCGAACGAGCAGACGTCCTAAGTGTACATGCAGATATATAAGTGATGCTTCAGCAACACAAATGCACGCTCAAGCAAATAATTCTCAAACGCAACAGGGGAGATGAGATGGGCCAAAGCGAAGAGTGGACAAGTAAGAAAATGAGAACTTCAGACAGATAATAGCTGCGAATACGTGGTAAGCCTCCGGACTCACGAGTAAACTGAAAATCGAAACCAAAGCGAGACGATAATTTACATCTTTTAAATTGGCAAAACTTAATGTCTTTAAACATCAAGACACAATCCAGCAAGATGTACTGAAAGTTAACATATGCATAAATATGCATACATTAAATAAAAAATCACTCTTCAATTTACATGCCTCGCCATAACTCTCACACATGCGCAAATGGAGAAATACAAAATTATAGCAATTGCGGCACTGTTTTTTTTAAATTTAATTGTTGTTCTTGTACAGTTTTCTGTCTTCTACTCCCATCCCGGCCCACTGCCTCAGCCCTCCCCACCTCCCACCCATTTCCACCCCCCTAGTCTTTGTCCACATGTCCTTTATACTTGTTGCTCTAAACCCTTCCCCTTTTCCCCTGAAATTCCCTCCCCTCTCCCCTCTGGTGTCTGTTAGCCTGTTCTCAATTTCAATGTCTTTGGTTATATTTTGCTTGTTTGTTTGTTTTGTTGATTAGGTTCCTGTTAAAGGTGAGATCATATTCTGAAACACCAATCCAAAAGAACCTATGCACCCCAATGTTCATAGCAGCACAGTTTACAATAGCCAAGTGTTGGAAGCAACCTAGGTGCCCATCAGTAAACGAATGGATCAAAAAACTGTGGTACATTTACACAATGGAATTCTATGCAGCAGAAAGAAAGAAGGAGCTCCTACCCTTCGCAACAGCATGGATGGAACTGGAGAGCATCATGCTAAGCGAAATAAGCCAGGCAATGCTGCATTGTTTTAAATTAAAAAAATTGAGGAGAATTTTGAAAACGAAGTACACCATAAAGAAATATTCGTTAACAACTGGCCTAACCATCTAACTCTTTGCTCACAGACACGATGCGCTGAGATACTGGAGGTGGATGTGGCAGCTACAGGCTGCTCGTGATGCCCGGGCTGAAGGTGCGCCGCTGCAGATGCGGGACCGACAGGTGGCCACGCCCCGGGGGGGGGCGGAGCCGGTCTCCCACGGCTTCATCGCACCTCAGAGCCGCGCACAGTTTAAAGCTTAGGCCGTGTTTGTTTCTGGAATTTTCCATTTAATATTTTAGGTTGACATGGACTCTGAGGTGCCGAGGACAGTCATCATTATAACATAATGATGTTAATTATTCCTAATGAACATATGGCCCATCTCATGTGGTCCTTCCCCTGGCCAACGAGCGCACGCAGCTGTCAGCAATCACGTATCACTTAATAAGAGCAGAAACCACTCCTTTCTCCAGACCGGGAACACGGCCCCGTAGTAGCGTGGCTGCCGGGGTGGCCGGGATCCGAGCCCGCGGTCGCCTGTCCCCATCCCGCGGAGGTCAGGTGAGGCACGCCGAGCGCACAGGGACAGCCCCGCCCCAGGGCCCACACCGGCTTTTCCTCTCTGTTCCTTTTCTGTGGGATGAGGTTGTGCAGAGGTGTGATGATTGTACGTGAGGAGGTAACAAAAGACACTTCAACAATGTTAGAATCAACAGACATAAGGCCATTTTGAAATTTTTACATCTGCTTTCATCAAAATATGTCAGCGAATCATATTCATCAGAATCAGTACAGTGTCATTTTATGTTAATGTTTTTTAATTACAAATTAAAACACAACTTGATTTTATTTAACAGTTTGATAAAATAATTTTGCTATATTATATATGTTTGTAAAGGGTTAGATTCTAGAAAACCAATCTCTTACTCCTCACTTTTCCTTTCACTGTTACCAGGAGCAAACCAGACTTTGCATCAGCAAATTCTGCGTGGTGGAGATAATTCAGACTTCTTTGCTTCAGTGCTATTTCTGTTGTAGAAAGAATCTTGCATGAAGCTGAAATTATTGACTCCATTTGCTAAAATATAACCTTAATCACTTTCCAGGCCTTAGTTCCTATATTTGCATTTTCATGAATGTATATTGACTTTTTGTGGAATAAGAAGTTACGCCTTGTGGACTAACTCGATCAAATTTAAATGTTTGCGAGACCCCAGCGAGCAGGAAGCGAGGGCCCCTGGGTGCGCCAGTTCGCATGGCCGATCTCCGTCGTCACAGGGTCCTGAGACCCTGCATGCACGAGCAGTCATCACTGAGGAGGCGCACAGGCCTTGAACTTGTGGGCCGAGCACCGCCGCTTTCTATAGAGGAGGAGCCGAAGGCAGACCCAGCAGTCGCCTTGAAGACCAGGAAGAGCTGTTCCATTCTTCTCTGAGCTGTGGAAAGGAGTCGCGGTGTATTTGCGGCCGAGCATTCACCCCATTTAAAAATTATGCATTTTATCGTGTGGAAGGAATGGTAGCTGAAGATTAAAAATTTACGTTATTTGAAAAGCCTCTCATGCTCAAGTAAGTGATAGTTTAATAAACAAATATTCGACATAGGCGTGCATTTCTCTCAACCCGGCTCCCACCTTGGTGTTTGTGATACATACTCGTACTCATCGGGGCTGAGGTAGGGGCGCAAGGTCCCACCAGCGGTTCTGTGAAGCCCTGGGCCGATGTCCACCAGCATCGGATGTCGGACGGACAGCTGCTTACCGATGTTTCCTCGTAGAGAAACTCCACACAGCAAGACACCATCCAGCGTCCCTCTTCCGAACTCCCCGAAGAGCCTCAAGGTTACAGGGGCCACAGGCCAACAGGAACTTCGGGGCCCTCGTAAACTTTCAAAGGCATTACCCCGGGGAAAAGGTTTCCTTCCCAGCAGACTTCAGGACATTTCCGAGACCGGCGCGCACTACTTTGAATCTCCAGCGCTCATCCTGAGTGTGTGGGTTCCTGGGGGCGTGAGGAAGGGTGCGCCTGGAGAGGTGGGCAACACACGCTTCTGGGGGCGCTGCAGTAGCCACCGTTCTCTGGTGAAGACGGGGCCCTTTTTGGTGTTTGATTTGTGTAAGATCACGGTCCAGTCGCCGTGCTCCAAGCCGCGCAGCAGAACCATCCAGGCCTCACTGTTCCCTGGCACCAGCGAGCCATCTCGTTTTTAACTTAAAGAAATCCTGGTGACGTGGCCGCCCCCGAAAACCCTTAGTGCAAGCCAGTCTCCACTTTGCACAGCAGCACCCCATTGTTGGACCCCACTTCCCTCTCCAAGTGGTGCATGTTTACAGCAGCCCCCCCCCCTTATCCACGGGGATCCGATCCAGGACCCCCAGTGGGTCCTGGGACCTCAGCTGGTACCACCCCCTGAACCTACTGGGTTTCGTCCTAGACACACACACCCGTCCCTCTAAATAAAGCACTTCCTGGCTTCTCTGCGGTGCATCCAAATTGCCAGCAGCACTACCCTTGTGCTTTGGGGCCGTTATTAAGGAAAATAAGTGTCATTGGAACAAGGCACAGTGGTCCTGACACAGTCGGCCCAGTGACCAGAAGGCCACTAGGTGTCGAAGGCCTGGAGAATGTCCACAGTGTGGAGACACTAGACAACAGGATGGGATGCAGGGGGGCCCAATTCAAAAAGTATGACGTGTTTATTTCTGGAACTTTGCACTTAATCTTTTTGCACTCAAGTTGGCCTCAGATAACTGAAGCTGCAGAAAGCGAGACCACAGACAGGAGGGGAATACCACAGGCTGGTTCTCTGGCCAGAGAGAGGGTCATGCTGAGGCCTCTGCAGAACTTTCCACTTATTTTCTGTGCCTTTGACGGTTCCAAGGTGGAAACTGTGTGAGCTTCCTTGCCCGACGCTGTTCCCTACTGTGCCAACTGAAGGAGTCTGGGTGCCGGGGGAGGCGGGTGATGGGCTTATTCAGGGTGGACACTGCAGCCTGGGCTTCCTGTGATGGTCCTTTGGAGGTCCTGGGCGGGCAGGTGCCCCCGGGTCTCAGGCCGCACACACAGGACGCAGGGCTCCTGCCGGCCCGCACCTCCAGGCGTGCCACGGCGGCAGTCCGGTCTTCGCGGGGCGCCAGGAGCCCCCGCACTCCCCCGGACTTCCCGCCTCCCCCGCTCACTGCCACGCTGCCCGGCAACCTGCTTCTGGAAAGCAGCGGGAGAGGCGGGAAGAAACCGGCTCGTGCCCACGAAGGGCCACCGCCAGGCGTGTCCGACCGTCCTTCCTTCGCACCGGAAGAAGAAGCGTTGTCTGGGGCCACACGTTAAACACACTGTCACGCGTCATCACACACACGCACACGCACAGTCGCAGCGTTCTAAGTACATTCACGACGATTTTGTGCTGGGCCGCATTCACAGCCGTCCGGGGCCGCGTGCGGTCTGCGGGCCCCAGGCCGACACCCCTGGTCCACCACCCTAAATAAGGTGCCGGCTCACACGGTGGAGTGAACCACCGAAGGCGCGGAAACAGCTGCGGTTGTGTGATGGCACCTGGCAAAGCGCGGTCCGGGGACCCCGGGTGACACCCAGCCACCCACCCCCCAGAGCACCCGGCCTGGAGCTCGGCGCCCAGGGGGCATGGGGCAGGCGGGCGGTGGGGGGGTGTCCACGTGGATTCCCGGTAGTCACGGCCAGAGCTGCCCTCGGGGGCACGGCGCGTCACCGGCACCTCCGGGGCAGCTGGTGCGGCAGGTTCCAGAGCAGGGGACACCTGAGGGAGAGTCGCCGAGGTGGCAGCGGGAAGTTAGACTGACGGGGACGAACACGTTCGATGCTAACGGGGCCTTTGCGGTTGGCCCATGGCCTCTGCCACGCACGGCGTGTGCTCAGCGAGACAAAAGCCCGGCCACACGGAGCTACACGCTCTGCTGGTGAGTCCACGTGAGGACGAAATGGCGGCTCTGTGTTCTGTCGCCTTTGTGGCGTGTTTTGTTTCAGTTCCCCCAAGTTGGTCTCCACCTTGATCTTCTGTGGTGAGTACGAAAATATTCAAAATTTTCTCCTATGAAGGTTATGACCTCCCATCCAGAGCTAGATTATTCTATCACATGAAATAAGGTCAATGAGATAATTATATGGGGAAACGCTCGGTGATGTTCAAGTGCTATGATGACCTCGGTTAATTAATTCCATAAATGCACTCACGTTTAAAGATCAAATAACACTAAATGTCTGAACTGAAAAGAGCTAGAAAATTAATCGGGTAAATGGATTTGTTTTCATATATAATATTTTCAGATGAAAATTATTCCTTGAGTAAATCCATTCATAAAATGGAACATATCTGAATTCATTCTAAAACATATTTAAATTTTAACCCTCACATTTCACCCCAGAATATAAGATACAACCAATTTTTCCTCATTAACTGTGTCTTATAAATGTGTAAGCTCACTTAGCAATGCCTTCAATGTAGTATCAATCTTACCTATTACAGCCTAAATCAATCATATAACTTGGAACATGATGAAATTTTGTAGAAAAAGTTAGAGAAGAAATGATTGCATCATCAGAAGAATATTATGCATGAATCACAACGAGTAAATACAGCAGCAGCAAAATCCATTTACGGGAATACCGCTTAAAAATGCGTCTGGTTAATTCACACATCATCAGAGGATGAGGAAAGGTTTAGTTATCATTAGGGGCTACCTACAGCAGGTGCGGGATTGCTGACTTTTGCCGTTGCCAACACTCACTGTGGTCACCGAGGGCCACGCCCTGTAGTGTGAGATACGCGTTACCAAGAGTCTTTCCTTTTCAGTGAATACGTTTTCAGTCCTCTTGTATTACCTCTAATTAAGCTGAACATCAACCACACCTTCTTTAAAATGTGCCATTATGTAAATTATTTTTCACTGGCCTTTTCATTAGTTGAGATGTAGTCACAGCCTACGTCTGTGAGTTACCAAAACATTTCACAGTAAGCACATTGCTCAGTGAAATTGAAAAATAGGAACTGGCTTATGGATTTGTAGAGGAAATGAAATACATTTCCTGAAAACTGAAGCTTTTAGTGCAGATTTAGACATTAGGGAATTCAATAAAAAATTTGTGTTCTAACACGGCAACTTAAGATATACAAATACTTGTTTTCGTTAATGATATCAGTAAAATCACCCCGAAAGTGAAGGATATTGAAAAGATTGCAATGGAAATTTTTAAAACAACTTCATGATGGCCAAACTGAAGTTTAAATACGACAATTCTATTTTTAAAATGTACACAAAACCCCATTAATTTTAGACTAAATATATTTTTATGTAAATAGCTATCATTTCCCCAAATCTCTGAATTCCTACTTTTTACACACATTTCTATAAAAATATATTTACTGTGACAATAAATGATTATAAAAATGACTTCTGGCATCTCACTTGATGAACCTTAATAACTTCACTAAAATATAAATGTATTTTACTGTTAGTAAAACCTACAGTAAATTCTAAATCAAAAACACCTGGCTCTTGTCAGCTGCGCTTCACATCAGTAACATATCCCAAAGCCTCACAGCATCGCCAGTCCCAGCAGGAACATCCAGCATGCCAGCTAGGGAATATCACTGAATGATGAGAAAGAAGCCACAGAAGAAGGAAAATCTATGGAGAAAAATCTATTTATGGTCAAACTGGGGGAGAGCATCCATCTGCCAGATACGCACAGAAACATCTGCAGTATGTTGAAGGGTTGAAAAGAGGAGGAAGAGGAGGGTTCCGTGATTAGTGATTCACAGGAAAGTAAGGAAAAGCCAACTGAGAACATAGGAAACTCTAATGCAAAATCACAGCCCTTCCTCCGCCCCCTGCACACCACCACCCCCCCTGCTAGGTGCGACTGGCTTTACCCAGAGAGGAGGGGGAGCTGCGGATGTTATCCTAGGGTTTTATCCTAGGATGACAGAGGCGTGACATTTTTAGCCAGGCTTCAAGCCGCCACCCTTAGGGAGGCAGAGCGAGAGGTCTGCATCGAACGGAAGTTGAATCCGTGCCGACCTGTGTTACTGACACCCACTGGCCGGAAGATGAAGCCCTGGAATTTTGGCTATGACCTTCAGCACAAAGGTTCACAAAGGCAGAGCAGGGAATACCTAACGTATAAAAACGATCGCCAAACTGTCCAGCCACGGATCACCTTTGAGTCACCGTGTGAGTCTTGGGCGAGTAACCCCTGAACATACTGCTACCGGATGCCACATCACCCTCTTCGCTCATTAGAATCCGACAATGATAACACAAACACGCGTGGGGTGATTTTTATATGAAAATTAAATCAGCATTCAGGGTCAACGAGTGCCAACAAATAATACGTAGTTTCTATAATACAGAGAACAATAAAATTATGCAGGCTTTATTTAAGGTCTTTTAACTTTAGGATAAAAGAAATATCTAAGAAGGCATTGGCATCTGCCATGGTATTGTGTAAAACCAACATCATTAAGTGAAAATAATAGTTAAGCATCAGCAGTTTATTAGATTCTAAACTGTGTTGACAACTGATTTAATATTTTCTCTGAAAATAATTTCAAGACAGTACAGCATAATTTCTGAATACTTCTAAATCTAGATACACACATGTGACTTCGGACATAAATGCACAGGGTAAAAAGTTGGGGATCATTTTAAGGGGATCAAAAGAGGGGGGACTAATGATTGTACCTGTTACTGTTTTCTTATTCTCCAAAACCTTGGCTTTAGGGTCTGACCGGTCTCTTGGTGGTTCAAGTACCACCCCCCCACCCCCGGGGCTAGAGGTGCCTCTCACAAGGGCATCCCGGCTGCCTGAAGTGCAGCCTCCACACGCCTGCCCAGGCGCCGTGTGCACGCTACACGACCATCAACTGCCATCCCACTCTCGCCTCTGGGCAGGCGGGACGTTCAGTTATTCCTGGAAATGGAACCACAGAGAAGAGGCGGTCAAGCCATTCGTAAATCGTTTAGTTTTGTAAATCGAATTCCACCGTAAGGAAGGGGAGCACGTTATTTCTAGACGACGTGCCGTCCGCAGTACTCACTTCCTGCATCCCTTCGACAGTTTGCGTGTCCAATGTGATCGGTTTACAGAACCCTGCTTGTCCGTGTGTCCCACGGTATAGAGCCAAGTCAACATGCTCCGACGCTGTGGAAAGAGCAGTGTCAGGACACTCCTACCCACTGTGTTCTCACGAAACCACAGGCTTGTTCACAGCCTCTCACTTCCGGCCCGAGGACGGCGTTTTCTGCCGCGCGTTTGTGCAAAGTTAAATTGTCCTTTTGCATTGTTGATGTACAGCCAAGTCTAACGTTATTTTTATAACATCCATTCAATGACACTGAAGGAACCCATTCAAAAACACAAAAGTTATGTCTTGGGATAAGCAGACTTCTAAAAATCGAGAATAAGAGATTGATTATTAATGAATCACATCTAATAAAATATGTACGTCATATTATTTCTAAATCAATAACATTAGCCTTATTAATTAAAGACTTTTTACGTGTATGGTTCCTACTGCCCTCCTCAAAGGGAGCATTGGAACTCATACCTTTATTTCAACATTCAGAAAGATAGTCAATAAACGCATTTACACTAAGGTATTTGCAGCTGTACGTGGAAAATTTTGCAGACATGCTCATGTTGCTGAGATCGGGAGAGGTTTCCACATCTCCCCAGCAGCCTCCGTCCCAGTGACGGAGAGTCTCCCCCCACCCCTGACCGGGGGCGGCCCTTCGTTCTGACTCTTGTCACGTTACCAGACACACGCAGAACTGCTTAGATAAATGTGAAGTTGACCCCGGTTGCTGAGTTACAGGTTGCCCTCGAGTGACGTTATGAGTTCCTGACACTTGAGTTTGCAACCTTTGATCTAAACTACTGACCTATCATCCAAAATCTGTCGTTTCTGTTATAGACAAAAATATTTTGCTGTAGAACTTCCGATACTAAACCCATAAGCCCACTTGGGATACATCATTTTAAATGTCCCAGAATACTCAGCTCTGCTGAATTTGAGGTTATAATAGTAAACAGGGAAATCTAACAGACACATTCCCCGCACTGAGCTGGAAGTTCAGAGTGTCACCTAGCTATTCAGAATCATCAGAGCACTAGACCAGCAGCTGGCAGGGAGAAGACTTAGAAAGTTAATGTTGCTTTTTCTCTGTGAAAATTGTGGGGGAAACTGTTTGTTCCTTCTCCATGACATGTGTAAGAAAGTGTGAACGAAATCCAGGAAGACCCGAGAGCCACAATCACGAGTCACAGAGATTTGGGCCACAGGATCTGGCGAAGCCTAGCCCCCTGTTTGTAGCACATGACGGTGTTAGTACTGAACCCACCGAGGCTCCAGTATTTTAAACGTGGTTGAGGCAGCTCAGTGAACAGAGGGAAATGAACATCCCTCAGAGGTCTCAGACTTTCAGCCGCCAGCAGTAACTAAATTTCAGCTTTTCTCTCTTTCGTGAAGAGTCGAGTGTGATTTTGATTCCTGTACAACACCCCCGGTGTGTCGGGTAGGCAATTTTAGCACTGGGTTTGGACAAACATGAGTTCTGGGCGTGGGTTTGGCAGGAGAGAGCTGAAGTCTCACGGCTTTACCTTATTTGTTTGGTGAATGTGGTCTGTCATATTTTTAGGACACCCACTGACTTTTTCTTCTTTAGGTAAAAATTAGTTTCCAAGCATTTTTGATGAGACGATAAATCAAGACATTCTCCTTCTGCCTAGGAGTGGGGAAGAGAACCAAGCTTTTTCCTTAAAATTATTTCAGTGGCTTAATGGAATGTTGAGTTGAACGACACACAGTTGCCAGAAGGATAGATTCCGGTGCCATTTCCTGAAACCTCTCCGGAACTCTCAGAATGCAGGAGACACACTGGTTCCTTTTCATCTCAAGAGCACGCTGCCATTTTCTTCTTTCCCCGTGGGACAGGGTTTGTGTGCGTGCATGTGTGTGCTTATCCGAGGGCAGTATTTTTTAGAAAACTTTCCACAGAAGTGCAACAGATAAAGCGCATGGCCCTGATTGCACAGCCTACGGAACCTGCACGAGGTGACAGCGTCCAGGTGTGTCATCGTGACCATGTACAGAAACAGAAAATGCCTCTGAACTCAAGAGCTCCCTGGGGCCCCCAGAATCGCCAATGCACCTGAAGGCACCCCCGCCTGGTTCTCTGACCACAGAGACAGTTCACCGGCTTTTGAAATGCTGGTGGAATCATCTCAGGTGCCTGGCTTCCTCCACGGGGCATTTGGTCCCTGACACGCAGTTTCCTGTGCGTGACTGTCAAGCGCAACTGAATTCTCACCATCCGTTTTACCCGTCGCTGAGAGTGTACACGCGGGCTTCTCACTGTGAGTGCGGATTTCCCCACGCATCCTGTCGATGCTTTCGACCCGGTCGTATGCATTTAAAACTGCTGTGCAGTGCACAGGTCCAGAATGTGGGCAGCTGTGGTCGAGATGGCATCGGTATCGTTATGAATTTCTACTTTACGCTTCTGGCGTGATTAACCTGCAGTAAGCGTGGACAGGCCAGCAGTTGCCAAACGGTTTGTGAGCGGAATCTCTTTCCACTCTTTCCCTGATAACTTTCACCTGTGCCTATGCTTTAAGGAGGTTCCTTACACACCGACTTAAGCAGATTCCACTCCATTCCGACAACCACTCTGTAGCCGGCGCACCACGTGCTGCTGTCCAGGGCACGCAGGGCTCCATCCCCGTGCCTCGCTGGCTGCGCGCACCTCTCCCCACTTCGGGTGGTGGTTCGCCCTGTGCTCGGGTCTCTCGTGGGCCCAAGAGGAGTCAGGATGCTCAGTTTGTGTTTCAGCATGAGAGAGACGGCTCCGAGCTCTTTACAGGTCTGAGCTAAAGCCAGAAACCAACACATTAAATATTCTTCTGGTTATAAAATTCATTCTCATTGAAGAGAATCTACAATACCCAGAAAAGTAACTTATAGAATCAACAAACAATAAGACAAGATAGACTAACCCCAAACACCCTTGAATGGGTTCCTGTTGGAATTAAAATAAAAGTCAAGCCGTGTATGAGGCTCTGTTAAGGCCGGGATGGCCCGGCCGTCCCACACCTGCCCACTCCCGCGGGGACCTGCTGAGCCTTCACACCTGTTTCCTCTGCCTCAGGTTCCTTTCCCCGCTCCCCCTCCTCGTTCTTTTCTGCATCGTTGGGCTTTAAATCTCTTCTCAAAGCCTTCTCCGTAGAGACACGCTTCCTTACTGGCCCCACGGCAGACGGACTCCCAGGTAAATTGTACGACGCACCCTGCACCCACAACGGATTGCCGTCACCCCGCGCCCCGCCCCTGCTGCTGCTGCGCTGAGCCCGGCTCCCCGGCAGAGCCCAGGCTCCAGGAAGGCGGTGGGCGCTCACTTCCACGTTCGTCGCCACGCCCTCGGGACGGGCACCCGTTTCACACGTGGAGGGTTTTTAATTTATCTTTCCTCATCCATAATTCCAACGGGTTCTTCTTAAAGACGATGATGAGAATATTCAAGCGTAAAGCGAACTTGAAGCAGCTTTGCTTCCCGCAGACTCTGCAGCCTCCGGGTCAACACATGGTGTCTCCCAGAGTGTGCTAGCGGGCACGGTGTGTTTCCTGTCTGCGTCAACTTTCTTATCTGTACAATGGAGCTAATTATATGTCAATGTGTATAGAATGTCAGTGAAAAAATAGAAGCAAATATATGGAAGACCTTAGAAGAGTCCCCAGGTTATCATTGCTTAAAATTCATTATTTTCATGTAAAAATTAAACATGAGTAACAATCGTGTATGTCGCAAAAATATATTTAAAGTTGTCTGCGGTGTTTCACAACATTTCTTTGAAGTGTTTTGCAAAGCACTGTAAAAGCATAATGAATACGTTTCCATGAGATTTTCTCAGCTATGCTGAACCTGTGCGGTGTGACGTCAACAGCCTATTGCTTTAGTTGGCAGAGTCGAAGGCAAAGACGCGGTGAAGGAAATTGCCTTTCACAAGGTCAAACACATGTCTTCAGGACACGGTTTGTTTGACAGGAAGTGATCTGCCTAAGAAAACATGTTTGTATTCCAGTTAGTCTTCATTAGAATCCGTTCAGCACCAACACCGCGTAAACAGCTTATGCATAAACGTACTGCAAAGGGCCTCAGAAAACGTGCCCCGTGCTACCGAGAGAGGAAGGGGAAGAGGAGGAGGACTTCCCGAAGCAGTAGTCTGGCTTCCCCAGCCCGGCAGCCGCAGCGGTGGCCCCGGGCCTCCCAGGGCGCTGGGGCTTCAGCACCTGGTCCCGCGGCCTGAAGTCCCTCGTGTCCCTGCCGTAGCCCCTGTCCCCCAGCTCCTCAGCCATGGGGGCATTCTTGTTTTCACACCAAAGGCGCTTGCTGGTCAGCTCGGGACACGGGGGTCTGTGTGTTGCACTCTGCTCCTCGGAGCCCCCCCGGCGCGTTCTGTGCCATCCGCACGCGGGGTGGGGGTGTGTGATGGGATGCGGTTTGGAGGTTAGCTTCGGTAGCTCGACTGTGACGATTTCTAACAGGCATTTTAATTTTTAATGGGAATTTTAATGTAAAATTTAAACGTAATACATTATGTAGCTCTGTGCAATTTGTATAAATATCTGTATGGGATAGGGAGGATTGTATTTTTTTAAAATTTTTATCTGAATATCGATCATGGTCAATGGTTCTTTACTGAGAGACGAGTGGGTCCTCTGCCAAGCATGAGAAGTCAGAACACAAACTAGAACAAGACTGTCTGAGTTAAAGGCATCATAACGGTGCAAAATTACATTTGAAACTATTTTACTTTTCCAGAAACAGGGGCTATGCAACTCATGGTAATATATATAATTTAATGCTTCAAGTGCCTTCCTCCCACAAACACGGAGGATGGCTCGGACGCCCAGTAGTCACCTGCAGAGAGGCCTCCTCAGCCCAACAGCTTCGTCTGAACTCTGAGCACAAACACACGCTCATGTTGCCAATTCCAGGACACAGGAACATGTTAAACCCCACGGAAATAGATGTTCGGTGCGAGCAGGCCGTGTCTGGCCGGCAAAACGACCTTTCCACGCGGACATGCAATTTTCTTTTTTTTTCTGAATCAGGGTTACAGAGTCTTTATCGTATTGATCGTTCCCCATATTTTCAGGTCAGACCTGACAGTGGTTATGGCATTATTATTTTTCATTAGGAACTTATTGATTCTCTGCCAGTGCCTTACAGGTCAATTTAAGAAAAAGAAAGAGTGACTATAATCCCCTGATTTACATGTTTCCTAAAGGACGGTGCCGCCTGGGGAGCCCTTGCTTCCAGCTGCGGCGGCTTCGGTACCGCGACCCCTCGGACACGCCGCCTCCCGGGTGCGTCAGGGTTTCCCGTTCGCGAGGATGCTCGAAACCGGTTTAGACGCACGCGTCTTTCATGCGAGGAACCGACGACACAGGATGGATGGGCCGTTCAATCGTACCCTGATTTGGAAGCTGACTTTACCACATTCGGAATTGCCTCTACAACGAGCTCGCTGCATTTCGTGACCCGGGGAGCTCAGGGACGGCTGACACCAAACGAGAGCCCTGGCTCTTGCATTTAGTCCGTCACGTGTGACTGTCACTGGTCGTCGACCTTGAACGATCTGCGCGCTGGGCCCAGCCCGCCCCCGACCGGACTGACTGGCTGCGGAGCGCGGCCCGAGGCCCTGTCTGCACACGGACCCACCCGTGGCCCGTGTGGTCAGGAAACACGGGCTCGGGCGCCCAGCAGCGGGAGAGCCCGGCCGGTAGCTCCGTCCAGCCGCTGAGCCCGGCGGCAGCGCTGCCTGCCCGGGACTCTGGGGGCAGCCTCCGGGGCAGAGGCCAGCTCGTGGATGCACCTGACAGCAGACCCCAGGCAGCACCCCCGCCCCGGTTCGGGAGCCCAGTCGGTGGTTCCGTTTGAACGCTGAGCCCAGCCCGAGGGCACCGGACACAGGCAGCCACCGTTCAGCGCCCCCGGCTGAGCTGACCGGTGAGGGCCCTTTCCTCAGAAAGCGAGCCCGCCGAGTCGAGGAAGGGGCTGCTGACCCGAATGCGGGCGGGATGTCAGTGCCAGGGACCGACGGCCACCAAGGATCAAGTCGACAGGACACCGCTGCGGAAGGAGCAAGCTGGCGAGACTCCGACTGCTGGCCTGCCAGAAATGGCACCCTCGACCCGCCTGATCCCGGATGCGGAGCGATTCTCTTACAGCGCAGATGGCTTCAGGACACCCTGGCAGCTGGCAAAATCAGTTAAACAACGAATAAACACACTGAGAAGTCTAAAGACGAAACAGGACCCCTTAAAACAAACAAAACCCAGGCCTCCTAGAGCCGAAGACCGTGCCGGAGCCAGAGAGGCGACAGAGGCTTCCGCGGAGGCCCCGCCGGGCGAGCCGCCAGGGCCCCGGAGCGGCCAGGGCGTCCAAACGCACCCGGCCACAGCGGCACAAAGGGAGAAGGGACGAAAACGGTGGTAAAGTCTGTGAGATTTCCGAGACACTCCAGCAACATGATGTGCACGTCCGGGAACTGCAGAAAGGGAAGCAACCACAAAGTCTACTTGAAATTTCCCAATCTTGAGGGAAATGAACGTTGAAATCCGCGAAGACCCACGAAGTCAGACAGGCTGACCTTCAGAAGGGCTCCACTGAGACCCATTACACTTAAATGCGAGGTTTGAAATCGTAACCCTCCTGGAAGAAAACAGAGAAAAAGCTCCTCGATATTGGTCTCGGGAACAATTTTTGGGTCTGACACCCAGAACGGGTCAGGGAACGCGCGCAGCTCAACAGCGAAAACGCCGCTGCTCGCAGCAGTGCGTTAGCCCGTGATAATCATCCGCTTAAAACCGGGCAAAGGACCCGACTAGACTTGTTCCCCAAGGAATTTAAATGGTCAGGCTTTACTGTTGACTTCAGGGTTCGCACTGTCTGGAGTTTGCCGATCAGTCTGTGTGAACTTCTCACGTGAGAATAAAGCCGACGCCTTGCAATGCCTTTGGCCGACAGGCTTCCAGGTTGTTGGCATTAGTTTTTCCTAAGGTGATTTCGATACGCATTCGTAATTGTGTATTGCTAAGATCTATTCTTTGCAGCGATTCCAGAAATTTCTGGAGCTTCTGTGATGCCCCGTCACCACGGAAAAGCCCAGCAGCGTCCCGGTGAGAAAAGTGGATCAAAGACGTTTTGGTCGGAGCTCTGAAGGCACTTCAACATCACGTGAGTCGTCAGGGGATGGAGCCCGGACGGCGAGGAGACGCCAGTCCCCACGCCCTGGCGCAGCGACGGTTTTCTAAAGAGGAAACGTGGAAAGAGTTGGGGAGGAGGGAGACAAAGGGGACCCTCTGGACACCTCCAGCTGCAGAGGGAAAGGGAGCCGCCACTGGGAACGGGGGCGGGGGGTCCCTCCGGAGGTCAGACACAGAATTCCCACAGGACTCTGTAGTTCCGTTTCTGGGGTGTGCCCAAAGGAACCCAAAGCGGGGACCCAGACATGTCCTGGCACAGGATGTATGTGCATGGTGGTGCTGTTCACAACATCAAAGAGTGGAGACAATCTCGGCGTCCCTGAATAAACTGACGGACAAGTGCAACGTGCTACATGAGATGGGCAATGGAATATCACTCAGCCAGAAAATGAGATCGTGACACCTATCACCAAAAAAAGGCGAATCTTGGAAATGCAACGAAATAGCCCAACACTAAAGGGCCCACAAAACTTCATGACTCCATTTCCCCGGAATACCCAGGAGAGGTGGATTCGCAGAGGCAGGAAGGAAAGTGTGGTTGCTGGGGGTGCGGGGAGCGGGGACTGACCGTTTAACACCCGTCGGGCTTTCTTTTGGGGTGTTGACGATGGAGACCAGACGGAGCTGCACCAGAGGAGGTACAGCGTCTGGAGCGCACTGAATGTGACCCAGGACACACTCTGAAACAGCGGAGTTTATGCTTCGTGAGGTATAGCTCAGTTAAAGATGTTCTGGCGGTGAAGGTGCAACACAACAGGTGGTTACCAGTAATGTCCCAATAAAAACTGGCCTGGAAACTTGACTATCCCACGTGACGCCTTATACTATTAGGTGACTCGAGAAAAAGCTGCAGTCACTCAGGGCAGCCACTTTGGGAAATAACGTTAACTCGATAGAGTTTTCAACCCTCGTCTCTTTTCTTCACACGCACGGTTTCCTGTTTCCAAAATTAAGTGTCGAGGTTGCGTTCTCCTGCGTCAGCAATGCCCTCCCAGCCGCGGGCACCCTCCAGCCCTCCCCGTGGTGTTTTTGAACTAGACCAGGACAGAGACATTGTCCTTTCCAAACATGTCGTTTGCACAGTGACAGTCAAGAGTACATGTATCATCAAGATAAGGTATTTGAGGCTTCCTTTCAAGATGTGCTCTTGGGTACCAAAGAGAGACCGGCTTTCAGCTTTACTGTCTGTGGGCCCTTCCCCAATGGGTGTCAGGCTCCACGTGAAGAATACGCTACATGAGCATCCAGCAGTGGAAAGATCATTCTGTTTTTATTTTGAATTATTTCTGCTTATTTAAGAGTTATTTTAGAAAGAAATACACTTTGTCTTCACCCAACTTGGCCTCCCCCAACAGCCCAGAGAAGTGTGAGGGACACGCCTGCCCTGCTGGGGGTACAAGGAGCCCCCCTTTCACAGCGCTGGTCCAAAGCAGCACGGGGGTCGTCACGGGGGTCCCACCATGAGGAACGCTGGTGACCCTCTGTGCCAACGCCGGCAGGAGATGCACTTCCAATGGACTTGGTTTGCTCATTTGTTTCTGGTTTCTGCGGGCAATGTGTTTACCCCATTTTTGGTGGAAATGTTACAAAATTTAATTTTACCCAAATACCCACTATAGGTCATAACAAGTATGAAAGATTAAATCTGGAAGTAGTCGATGCTACTGTGTTCATATTTTTAAACACTTTCTTCTGTGCCTGATCTCACTCATCCAAAAAAGCACAGATACACACCACTCATCGTGCGTTAAGGCACGAGGATACGAAGAACCCTGTTCCAGAGCAGTCGTCCGAAGACTTGCGTGTCCGTGATTACCCTTTCTGAGCTACCTTTCTCGCTTCAAAAGATACACTTTCCAGTGAAGGCTGGGTACCCGGTTTTACATTCCAACCTGGTCTGACCTTTCGTTCTGACATTCAGTCGCCTGCTAGTGAAGGAGTCTGGCGTGATGACTGTGTTACTGAGGACACGCTTCATGGGCTTCCAGATCGGCTTTCACGCAGTATTATTCTCCACTTAATCATTTTAAATCTATTAGAGATATCAGCATAGCTCCTTAGATCGTCATTAGAAGACTTTAAAACAGCTCATTACTGCAACATCTCCACATCGCTCTATCTAGATAAACATTAAGCAGCCATTACATTAAGTTTTGCCCATCAGATGAATATAGAATAGGTTTCAAAAGCATGATTCATCTGTCACCAGAGTTTTAAAAATCCTTGCTTTAACTTTGATATGTGTTCTATTTACTTTGCACTGGCTCCTGAGCGATTTCTCTCTTTGCAGTGACATTTCTTTCTCAATAAAGAAATGAGGAATCATGGAAGAATCATGTTTTTTTACTTTGAAATACTTTCAAAATAAGCACAGGTAAACATGTCTAAAATTCTAAAAGAACATTCCAATGGCAAACTTTTTTTTATTGAGTATTACTGTATTTTTTCAGATTATAAGATGCACTCCGCCCCCCCCCCCCCCAAATTGGGAGGAATAATGGTTGTTAATGCTGCTGTTGAGTTGTTTACATTTACATTGGTGGAATATTATGTTGTTTATGTTATTAAATATTTTACCACATTTTTTGCTTCAATTTTTTTTCCTATTTTCCTCCTCTAAAACCTAGGTGTGTCTTATGGTCTGAAAAATATGGTGCTTTTTATCCAGAGTAAATGCTATTATTCTGCTTTTAAAATTGAATCAAGTATGGGCACGAGTTTTTCTAAATTCCAAGCTATTTCCATCCCAATCTGCAGGAGGACAAGTCTTGTCTCAGGGAAGTTCAGAAGAATCGCATCTTTCACCCCCACACTGCATGGCCGCGCCTACCCAGCACGGCCTGGCTGACCCTCTCCGTTTCGGGCACTCCGGACGGGACGCTGCCTGACCACAGCCCGGACCTGTCTTCTCTCGGAGCGCTAGTTTTATTTAGAAAGCTTCCGGCTGCAAATTCATTGTCTGCGCCTCCAAGCTGCGAGTCTCCTCCCAGGCAGGCTAGTTTCACATCCCAGGGAGGGACGTCCTCAAGGACCTGGGCGCTTCCCAGCGAGATGGTGCCCTGTGCCCCGTGTCTGCGGGGGGGGGGGGGGGGGAGCCTAGGTTCGCACAGCGACAACCAGCAAACACAGGTGACCCAGCACCTCATGTCCCCTCCGTCAGCTGTTCCAGGGCCACAGTCACGCAGGAGGCCTTCCTTGCCCGGATCACTCCGCCTAAGCACCATTTTGCCTTCAACAGGGCTACCCAACATTTATATTTACTCCTGGAAAAGAAAGTGCAGAAGCTAAATCTGAGACCATTCCATACGGAAGCCTAATAATAAAAAAAATACAACAACGGCACTACAATGTATCCGGTGCTCACTCTTTCAAGGCATTTCTAGGAATCAGCTCACCGAGCTGTGAAAGCTGACGACGCGCACAATGAAGGGACAGGGACGTCAGACTGACCGACGGTGCGTGAGCTGGGGGCCGACCCGGGACCCCAAAGACCGCTGTGTCCGAGACGCTGAGGCAGGATCTTGTTGTGCAACGCGTGGTGGCAAAACTCCTCCCGCAGCTTCTGCAGATGTTTGGAGCGGTGAAGAGAGCGTGGGAGAGCTGCGTGGGGTCCCCAGGTGCCTGCTTTGGAAGGGGACGGAGGCATCATCATCCTGTGTACAGTGGTTCTTGTATCTTCTTCAATAAGTGTCTATTTTTCATAGCACGTGGCTGGATACCTTCTGGACAGGCCGTAACTACCACGTGGAACAAACGCGGGACTTTTCAACGTTGAAAAACAATAGCTACTGGTATCTCTTTTAAAAGTGTTTATAAATTCTCCATTCTTGTCTGATCCCACTGTTGAATCTTCTACTTCGGGAGCATGACGCAAACACTAGTGAACTGATATTTTTACATACTTGTATTTTCTCAGAAAGGCCACCTCTCACCAGGGTCCCACCTCGGCAAACGGGCGTGTGCGGAATGCAGAGTCAGTTACGTGACATGCGGGGACGGATGAACAGGAGCCTGAGGTGGGGACACAAAGCCCTTCTTAGGCCAATGGGAGGAAAGAGGCTTTCACAGTCTTACTGAATGTTACCGAAGGTTTTACTGTAATCTATTGTTCGGACGCACATTTCCATGCGTTCCTAGAAAATATCGACATATTGGAATACAAGATGATTGAAACCAGGAACAATGGAAATTGAACATTTCCTTTATGAGTGGATGGTCTATCTATGAAGCATGTATTTATAAATTACATTAATGATGTGAACCGTAATATTTTTCACCTAAGAGGCTATCGCTGAGTTATGCTGAAATGTTCCCTAAAATTTCTGTCCTTCCTGGGGATGCTGTCAACCAGAGAGGAATTTGCCGCACAAAGTAGGTTTCCTCCAGCAGCTGCGGAGAAGGAAGCTTGTTTGCAGCTTGTGGTGATGGATGAATTTTTGACAGGTAATTGCAATTCAGATCAGATGCAGACAGATTTAGTGCCCAAAAGCTTCTAGTTTATTAAAATCACCATTGATTTATTTGGCGCCTTTCCTTCCCTCCAAACTGTCTTGCATTTTAACACTTTTTGGGAATTAATAATTTAGCTATGATACCTATAATTTATACAGTTGGCTGAAATTTATTAGATTTTCCTTGGTTCTGCAAACAAAACCTTCAATAGGAAAGTACTTGAAAAATAAAGCCATGTTCCTGTATTGTCATAAAAACAAAAAACACGGCATTTTTACAACTGCTCATCAATAACTTGTCGTTGCCCGTCCCCAGTTTGTGACGCAGCGGCTCCTCTAGCGGCGGCTCCCGCCTCTGCGAACGGATAATGCGCAGGCGTCGGCCACGCCCTCTCTTTCCGGTGGTTTTCTGCAAAACTGGCCCCTAGGAGGGGCTGTGCACAACCGCAGCACACGGAGGGCGCCCTGTGCTTTAGCTCCTGGGGGCGGAGGAAGACTGGGCACAAGGAGCCTTGTGATGTAGGAAATGATGTGGGAAAAGCCAGTGTTATTTTCTGCGTCAGAGCGCATATGCACCGTTGAAAGTAACGGTGACGTGAACGGACCTGCACCAACTGTATTACCTACGCGTTTGAGGCCGTCTCTGCAGTCACATGACCCCTTCGGTCACATCGTCTACCATTTTTCTTCAGAGACAATCCATTTCCTGTATTTTACCCATTGACCTTCTGTTACCGTGACACCAACAGCAATTCTCTATGATACCCAGTGTTAACAAATGGCCGTGACTGACCTAGGGCAATCTTTGGTCACTGACTCAGAGTGTCAGAATGCAAGAAGCGGACAGCCTCTGTCCACTCGTCCCAGGGAAGTTGGAAGTTGAACTCCAGGACTGGGGTTCAGTTTGGGAACATGGATGTCCACCAGCACCCCCAGATGAGCTCTAACTTTGGTGACTAACTTCTAACTAATGAGATGTCAGCAGGAGTATTACGTGATACTTGTAGGTAGATTCCTGAATCTGGACTGGCTTGAATGTAGACATGATGGCTGGTGCTTCAGCAGCCTTCTTGGTACCACGAGTCTAAGATACCCTGAATACTCAGAAAGTACACATTCGGTTAAATAAAACAATGAGCTAAAAGACGGTGAGGTCCTGGCACTTAGAGTGTGATGCCAATCCTGTGCCACCTCCATCACGACTTCTTTCATGAGAGAAATACACACTTCTATCACGTTCCATCCCATGTGGTGCTGGGGGGTGTGTGCGTGCGTGTGAAGTGTTACTCATGGATGTAACATCTGTCCACCATCTGATTTTGTTGTTCAAGTCGCCTCCATCCACGGTTGGTTTTCCTGTTTTGTTTCTTTTCCAACTCTGTCAGACTTCAACTTCACATCGTTAAAACTAAAGTATTGTTACCCTTGCTTGGAACTTAGATCTTTTTCTAATTTTCCTATAAGTGGGATGCTTTACATTTAGTGTTAATAGTCTTACAAGTTGGTTTCAGGGAGCAAAGACAGTATAACTTGTGTCAGGGCAACACCTACCGGAAAACGTTAGAGTTGCCTTCTCATTGGCTTTTCAACCCTCTCTTACCACATCAATACCTGTTTCACGTTACTCACCCCTTCTCTATTTTAATGCGGCTGACTTATCATCGCACCTGGGGGCCTCTGATTTCTTCCGTTTCTCACTTTATTCCTTTCCACACAGGCCTTGTGTCTAACACACTTTTACTCACCGTGGTAAGAGTGTATACCATGAGACCTCTTCTCTCGCATTTTTGAGTGCACAGGACAGGACTGTTGACTGTACTCAGAAATGAGAGAGGAGACATTACAAACGATGCCAAAAAAGTAGACGAGATGATAAGAAACTACCATGAATCGCACACCAACAAACGGCACAGTCTGGAAGCAAGGGACACATTCCCAGGAGCCCGCCATCTACCAGGACCAAATGGGAAGGGAACGGAAGACCTGAGCCGACACGGAACTAGTAGGAAGATTGATCAGCCATCGAACACCCGCCGACGAGGAGAAGCCCGGCACTAAACAGCTTCCCTGGTAAATTTCACCAAATGTTTAAAGAAGAACAAAGCCAACCCTTCACAAACATTTCTTTACAAAAATGAAGAGAGAAAACATGTCCAAACTCATTCTATGAGGCCGGCATCGTTCTGACACCAAAAATAAAGACACGGCAAGAAAGGAAAGCTACAGGCCAATCTCCCTGATACACTCGGAAACAAAAATCCTAAGCCCCGTGCGAGTGGACCGAGTCCAAGGGCTGCTCGAAGGACCGTGCGCTTCCACCGGCGACAGCTCTTTGCAGTGCGTTCCGCCCGCTGACGGAGGTCATTTGGAGGAGTGATTTTGTTTTCCCGGCTCCCTAAGGTCTGCGTTAACCTCCCGACCCCGCCAGCCCCGTGCCTTTCCCCCGGTTCACCTGGCACGCGGGGGCGGAGACCTTGTGCAGAGGTCGGTGGCCGCGCTGTGGGAGAACCGCCCGGGTTGGGGGGGTCTCTGCTCTCAGCGGAGCTCCTCTGGGGGTGCCGGTGGACGTCCACATTCCCACAGCGAACCCCAGTCCTGGAGTTCAACTCCAGCTTCCCTGGGATGAGGGGCGGAGGTTGCCCACTTCTCCCATTCTGACCCGAGTCAGTGCGGTTAGGGAACATTCCCGGTACGGGCAGGCAGCATCGCCGTAGCTCCTGGAAGCTGTCCTGCGTCCTTCTGTGTCCAAGATTGCCTGTTGATGGATGCGCTTGCGCACCCTGCCCACGTTTATCTTCCAGCCCCCGTTCCCCTGTGGCGTGAACGACCGCAGCGACAGACGGCTTGTCTCGCCCGCCGGTTCCTAACCCGCACGCCCTGCCCGCACAGGGCTGCTCTCCACGCGGACACGGGAGCCGAGCCAGGGTCGGCGCTCCCCGTGGTCAGGCTCATCTTCGAGCCTGCTTTGCAAGGCAGAGAATCGCTGGGCCAGAGGAATGGCCCAGGTGAGCAAGTCCAGCACTCCGGGAGGTCCCCGGTGGGGTGCTGGGCGTCGGTCCGATGGGCAGATTTGCACGGAGTGCCCTGCAGTCCCCGCAGAGACGAGCTGGAATACGTGCCAGTTTACGGGTCTGGGTGAGCTCACCGAGGGTGGTGCTACCCTGAGGGTCAACAGGAGCAGAGTCAGTGATCCTCCCAGCAGGGGTGGGGGCAGGCAGGCTGTGGGGAAGAACAGGCTCCGCTTTGGACCCCCCCCCCACCCCAGGGAGCAGGGGAGCCCGCCGCTTGGGCGTGGAAGCTAGGTCCCCAGCGGGAGCTTCACCTGCGGCCCTCGGGGAGGCCCCTTGGACCCCGCCAGCCGGTGTGAGTCCACCTGCTCATTCTGACCTTCTCTGCCTCCTCTGACATTATCTTGTTAGGGACGTCTGACTTCTACTCTTTTCGAGCAGAGCACTTGGGTTTCGTAAGGAATGGAAACCCAAACAGTTAAATCACTCACTGCTAACAACAACTACCAAGAGTAAAATGAAAGTTCCACTTTTTCAGGATGCAAGTTTTGCAGCGAGAAAGTGTGTGCCTGTCTCGGTAGACAGAGAGTTTCAGGAGGGACAGCTTCCAGTGCAGGTGAGACAATCTGTCTCTGCAAGAAATGTCCTCTGGGGGGAAAAACAGGTCCCACTTCAACACTGCACAAGTGATAAGTGAAGCATTTCAAAAATAGAAGCTCCTAGATGTGTTGATGAGACAATATGTCATTGCTAAAAAAAAAAAAAATCTGCTGGAAAAGGCTAAATTTCACCCTGTCCCCACATGCCAGTTATTTAAATTTCTACAGCTGTGCGGAGTTAGCAGCCCTTATGGCGCAGGAAACGGAAGAAGCGGTATTCATTTTCTCCCCGTTATTGGCATGCAGTGAAAAGTGTGCCCTTCTAAAAAACGCGCTGAATTAATATTTCCCTTTTAACCTAAGTTCACGCTTCATCGTGAACTTACAGAGGCTTATTTTTAGAATTTATAACGAAATAAAACCTTAAAAAGCCAGCTGTACACAGGTGCGCAAAACACAAGTCCCCTGCCAATCTCCGCCTCGGCGCCAGCACGGAGAGCTCAGGCTGGGAACCCAGGATCCTGGGTGCGGCCGTGGGTGGTTTGCGGTTTTGCCCACGTGGCCTGCGGCCGCATCCTCCGTTGTCTGGCTGTCGGTTTCCCCACCGCGGAGAACCAGGCAGTCAGCGCTCTCCCGCTCCAGCCACTTCCGATTCCGTGGTACGCCAACGCCCCCCAGCTCCTCGGCGCATCAGGAAGGCTCCCCCCCCCCCGTCGGGGAGGGTCTGTCCACGCCCCTCCGTTGGACTCGGGGCTCGTCCGCACTCTGCCTCTGACCAGTGTCCGCAGGCACCCGCCTCACGTCTGCACGCAACTCTTCTCCGAAGTGGACGACCAGGCCAATGCTCTTCACGCACGTTCCCCGCTTTCACACTCACCCACAGGGCACCCCGAAAAGTACAACCGGGTGCAAGTGACAGGGTCAGCGTGATGCCTACGGCCTCGAATGGGCCCGTGTCCGGCAAATACGAGGGGGCAGGGGGTCTGGTCCAATGCGATGGGCAAACCCTGTCTCTGTCCCCTTCAGTAAGCCGGGGATCTCAGCGGGTCAGCCTGGACCGTCCTCCCTCCGGACGTCGCAGAAGAGGACAGGTGACCGCCAGTCCTTCCGTTTTGATGTCTTCCTCTTTCTGCCTGTGCATGTCACACTCAAAATCTTCAGCTAAAACTTGGGTCACAACATTTTCCTTTGCAGTCTCTAGAATTGGCTCCATTTACATTTATTCATTTATTTTGGTGGAGAAACCCCTACCTAACCGTATATTACCTTGTAACAACCTTACATACCACAGAGATTTATCTCCACTTGTGACTTCTCCCCAGAGCACATCAATCCGTGTTTTTCTTTTGTTTCATGTAAATTGAGCTTAAGTGTTGTTTTCCCTCTCCCTCTCTGTTTTGAGTTGGTTCTGGGGTTTTGTTGGTTGTGAAGAATGTGCTGGTGCCCTGTTCGACCGGCCTTTGCCGAGGTTTTGTTTCCAGTGAGTTGGTCGGACCCCTCCGCCGGGCGATGAATACAGTCCGCAGAAGTACTTCGGTTTGGCAGTTTTGTGGACAATATTCTCCCCTAATTTCAAGACATAATGTGTATCTGTTGCTATTACGTTACTATTACACATTCCTTTGGTCTTTCCTTTAAATGTTTTAAAAACCACGAGGGATCAAATTCATCTGCTTGCATCACGACCCCGAAATGGAAGCCCCTAACCCTACTCTTAAATCTCAAATGTGGAAAGGGAAACATACCATATAAATAATGTATAAATCATGTAAAATTCCAGCGTTGAAATAAATAATATGTCGCTTTCCTTATGAGACGATTCATTCCTGATTTTAAAGATGTTATAAAATCAATAGCTTTCTTATCCCTCCTGTCCCCTGGCGGTGACAGATGAATGTTGCCTTGCCGGTCCTGACACTTCACGGCCGACGCAGGTAAACCACCTGTTTCTTGTCGGATGCATGGCCGCCCGCGCGCAGTGGCCGCTGGAGATCGACGCACCGCAGCGCGGATCGTGAGGGGCCCAGACAGACACCGGTTCCCATGAAAACCTGCGGAGTCCACCTGGAATTTTTACTAAAATCCATGGCAAGGGGTTTCATGCACATTCCTTTGCGGTATCGGTCAAGTCACGATATTTTGCAAAATCAGTCTCATCGACTTTCAACTTTCTAAGTCCCCTTATTTTTGACATTTTTGCTCCTAATCCCAAAACATCTACCTAAGCAGAGTGCACTGCTACAAGTCCTCCCCGCCTGCAGGGGTCCCTCTACCTTCCCAGTGTCAGCGAAGGCAGCCCTGGTGCTGCCGGGGTTCCTTGCTGGGGTTCCCTGCTGGGTCGAGCCTGCGCACCCCGAGGGCCCCGGCCCCCACTGGCCCGTCCCCACCAGGCCACAGCAGGAAATTCCCCCGGAGGCCGCCGGCGCAGGCCAGGTGTGCAGGGCTGCGTGTCTGGGACCCGTGGAAACCGGGACCCCGGAGGTGGTGTTAGGAGGAGGGCCCTCGGGGAGGGGTGAGGCCCTGTGTGCACCGTGCTCAGGAATGGGACAGGGGCCCGTGAAACAGGGAGGGACAGTGGGGCTCTCCTGTCCTGTCTGCCCCCTGCTGTGGGGTCCTACAGCCAGAAGGCGGCCGTCCACACACCAGGGACGAGACTCTCTCCAGAAGCAAAGCTGCCTGCACCTCGGTCTCCGACGCCCCAGCCCCCCGAGCTGTGAGGAAAAGATGTTCCCTGTGTCAGACGCCAGGCTGCGGCATTTGCTGGGAGGCGGTGGTGTGGCAGGAGGGAGACCGTGGACACTGGGCTGGTGCTGTAACTGACCTGTCCTTCAGGGTCTGCTCGGGCCCAAGCTCGTCCTCTCCCCTCGGGGATGACGAGTGCTGCTGCGCACACCCAGCGCCACGGCCTAGGGGCCAGGTGCCACCCAGTTCGCGGTGGGCGGCCCAGGCTGGTGGCCCAGGCCTGGCTAAGCTTGCATGTCCCATCGCTACGGAGGCCCGACCGCAGGCCGGGAACTGGCTCAGAGGAGAGTAGTCACTTGTGCGGGCGGAGGATGGACCCCCTGCTCCCAAACCCTCTGCACCTGCCCTGCAGTTCAAGCGCAGGGCCCCACACAGCCCCCTGCCTGCCGTGCGTGCTGGCGCACCTGGGGACCTGCCAGACGCAAGGCCCAGGTGTCCCAGCAGCCCGGGACTTTCACAGAGTCCTCCGCTGTCCTGGCCCCAAGCAAAACTCATGCTCCATGTCACTCCGTTAAGGGGCAAAGTCACACACCCTGTCCCTGGAGAACAGTGGCTGCTGAAACCCACGGGGGCCCACCGCACAGGTGTGGTGCCTCTTTCTTGGTGGCAGCGGGACCAGGTGTAACCACACATCCTGCGCCTTGGAAGAGCTATCTCGACACCCCTCTCCTCTGGGCATCTAGAAATTTCGCTGAGGGAGAAGGCCGCTGAGTGTGGGTCGGAAGTGTTTGCCGCCCCCACAGGTCCTGTGCGTCTGGAGCGGTGGCCGCGCCCACCCCGCCAGGGCCAAGCAGCGCCTGCAATGAGTTCCGGCGCTTCGGCGACTCCTGCAGCGCCGTCTGCGTCTCTGCATCCGTGAGCTCCATCCCGTCCGCAGTTACTAGAATCAGAGTTGATGGAGGCCGTATGCGAACCGTCGTCCTGCGCATTTTCTACGCATTTTTCTTCTTTGTTTCCTTTTAAAAATAATATTGATAGACTGAATTTTCTTTCAATTATTTAAGCTTTATTATGTATCCTATATGTTATTTTTTTCTTCTTGTGGTTTCCTAGAGCTTTTTAGGGCCCGGATTTAGGAGTGCTGTTTCTTAGGAACGGCCGAATGTATTGATAGCTGCGCCCTCATCTTCCCGAGTTCTCTACTTCTGTATGTGGGGCTAGGTCAGAGAGCATAAGCAGTGCAGTTTTGCATCTTGTTCCCGAATTCTGATATTGTGACAGTCGATTTAGGGAGGAGAATTTGGCACCTGGGGTGCAGAGTGGCCAGGGACCCCTTCCACTGTCTTTCCTTCTTGTGCCACTTAGAATTTTACATCCCAGGATTTATTATTCATTAACCAATTATAAAAATTTTTAAAACTGAGTGTAAAATGACTAAAATATGTAAGGCCTTATCTAATTATATTTATTTTCTTATTTTAATTATACACACTTTTTCCCATTAAAGATAGCAGTCTATGTTTTTTGTGTATTCATAATACAACTAATACTATCTTAGTATATTAAGATCAGAATTAATATTTTTTTATACTGGAAAGTTAATTTGTTTCTATGTCAGTTTCATTTTATTTTTAGCAAAACCTTATTTTTTAGCTGTTTGGTGTATATCTTACTGTTACTATATAATTTAGCTATAGGTATTTGTAGTTAATAGCATCACTTTAAGTTGTCATTTGACATATTTTTGTTGAAGGATAAAATAATTGTGGAACGTAAGCATCAGTCTCATAATGTTAGGGTCTTGCCCAAGCACAGGCTCATCCTCAAGGAAGGGCGAGCGTTCCAGCGTTGCACGATCTAGCTTCAGTGTCGGACGGACATAACCTGCCCTCCCTCGGCTGGGTTTCGACTTCTGTTTCTGCACCAGTTCACGCCGGAGCCAACGCGACACTCTGCAGGGCGAGGCCCAGTTCCGCGCTCCGGAAATGACCAGGCGGATTTCTCCCTGAGAATAGGCACCTTGAGTTTCTCAAAGGTTTTTCCCCAAGGGTCCTGATTGATTCGTCTAGGTGGTAAAACAAAACAAACAACTCAACCTCGTAGATTCCACTTTCATAAAATTAATTATTAAGCTACCAAACCAAATTATGGTGCTGATAATGATTTCCCAAACATTTTTTGATTTTTACTTTAAGGGAAGCCTTCGATTGAATTGCAACTATGTTTCCGTGATTAAATTCACCATTGACAACTTTGCCAGCATTCAGGGACGCACGATAAATAAAAGGATGAGCTATGACTCTCATATTGTCATTGTAAATTCTCACAAAAGGCCACACTCTGCCGCAGTATGGGCTGCACACCAGAAAGGTTTCCGTGTGATAAATTTATCAGCGTCTGAACTCCCTGATGAAATACGGCTGGTTTTGCCCTTAAAAATGTGGATCAATCAATGTTATTGAGGGCTTTTCATCACTGAAAAATTTTTCATTTATACTTGAGACTTTGAGAAAGTTTTAAAATGATTTATCCTTCTCAATTATTGCCATATTCAGATTTTTTTGTCTACTAGGCTTTAGAAATAAGAATTTACATCTCTCTGTATGCGGTATCCGAGGCATGGCAAAACCCGTGTAAAGTGGAGACACAGATGCCCAGGGGGGCAGCACCCTGCCCTGCTGATGAGCAGCTGGAGTGGGGACTCCACTCTCGGGGCTCGGGCACCGGGGGTGTTTGCCTCACAGACGGAATCCCCACGGCAGCCATTCTAAGACTTTTAACTCAATGTTTATTTCCTTGTCATTTATATACTACTTCCAGGAAGACAAGTATGGGGTCTGTTTTTCTTCAACGCTACACAAAGCAAATTGAAAATATTATATGGGGTATTCTGTTGGTGAGTAAAAACGTTGAAAGCATAAACATAAAATTTAAAATAATAGGTAGTCCGTCATTATAGTTTCAAATATAATTTTCTTTTTTTTCAAGCCTGTAAGGTTATTTTTTTATTTTATTAATTTATTATTAGAGAGAGGGGAAAGTAGGGAGAAAAAGGAGAGATATATCAATGTGAGGTTGCCTCTTGCATGCCCTGCACTGGGGACCTGTCCTGCAACCCAGACATGTGCCGTGACTGGGAATCAAACCAATGACTCTTTGGTTCACAGGCCAGCACTCAATCCACTGAGCCACACCAGCCAGGGCTCAAATATAATTTTCTAATGTTACTTGATATTATACAACATATGTCTTGAAATAATGACCTTCTTCCTATATGTGTTTTGAGACCTTACGATTGATCATATTAGGTAAATGGCCATGAAAAACAAGCATGTTTCCATGAGGTCAACCTGAAGTAACAGCTTTTCTAATCGAAAATTTCAAAGTTATAGCAAGCCAAAGGTTCTCAAAGTATAGAAAGTTTGTAATTTCTAACCACCACATTTTCACTTTTATTGGTGGAGATAGTTTTTGGTAAAAGAGGCAGGCGTCTCTGTAAAGAGAGAATGAGCTCTACCACTCCGTACACGTGGATCTCTGTGCGCACGGATCTCTCTCTGTGCACATGGATCTCTGTGCACATGGATCTCTGCACGCATCTCTGCAACAAAGAATGTCTAGATTTGAAGTGAAGGCAAAACGCGCGCACACCCCTGCAGGCGCCCCTCCAGTCAGCCAACCATCCGGCCACCGGCCAGTGTTCATCCAGGCAGATTTCATTGTCAGAAAATACATCGCAAACAGACTAAGAATTACTAGACAGCTAAAATAAATAAAATGAAAATACTAGTCTTCCCCTGATCTTTCTCTCAAGTGGAGAGATATATAAGTCTCTCAAATGCATATACATGTGATTATACATGAAATATATACTCATATACACACACAGCCATACTGAGCAGCGATATTGTTGTAAAACATGACGGGGTTGATGCTGTTTAAATTTCAACGACAGGGCTCAGAGACTGTAGCATATAGTAACGCTGGGAGTTGACAGGTTTCTGAGCAGAAAAATTAGAAAATACAAGCTCAAATGCAATGAAAAGAAAAACAATCTTTACATGGACCCATATACTAGAGATGAATTCAGTGACGATGTGAACAGAAAACCTATAAGGTTGATTGAAAAAACTAATTGAAATAAGAACTATAAGATATGAGAGTGTTGTTAGGGTTTATTATTTGTGTAAACAATATCTTAAGTAAAAGTCAGAAACACGACCATAGGAAGAGGAGGAGGAGAGGGAGGTGGGGGCGGAGACCGCTTCACTGACGTTCCCTGTAAGTGCACGTAGGGAGAGACAGCAGAAGACGGATACTGAGGGTGGGAGGCGGACCTGCCACGGGACGCCAAACGGCTGACAAGCACAGGAAGGGATGCTGAAACTCGTTATCTACGAGAGACATGCCGGTGGAAATGTCAACAACTAGGCTTGTTAAAAAGCGGTAACACCAAGAATTTCTATGGGTTTGGGGGTGTAGATTAGCACTGCGATTTTGGAAGGTAAACCTGTAATCCGTTAAGCCAGGCTCTGCAGGCACAGCCCGAGAAGCCCTCCGGGAGATCAAGGAGCGCCCGCACCTGTGAATGTGGAGGAAGACGCCTTCCCCGGGGTTCTCGGGGTTCCCTGCAGAGTCTCGGCTGGTGAGAGAAACCGATGAACTCGTTTCCACAAAGACAGAGAGGGTCTGCTCTCGTTTCTCCAGAAACATCTTACATTCCATGTCGGGAGAGCAGCTGACCAGCAGGCCTTCTCTCCCTAACCGGCCACCGAGTGGCCGCAGCCCGGAGATAATGAAGCACTTCTCATCTCTGGGGTAAGAGCGCTGGTGCCCGCCCGGGTCAGCTCGGAGCTGGCGCAACACCCAGGCGCGCTCGGGAGGGTTTCAGAAGGCGGTCCTAAGAGGCATCGACATTGCAAAAGGCACAGCCCCCTGGCTGTAAACTTGAAGGAGCTGGTCTCACTTCTCTCAGGCCCAAAGGCTTATTCACACGCCGAAGGTGAGGGTCAGCGTGGGAGAGTTCACGTCCCTTTCCTGGGAGACTCCCTGGGGATGAGCAGGCCGACAGCAGACTGTTTCCAGCAGATAAGCCAAGAAAATTTCTACTTGTGGTTTCCATGCCTGAAATATGTAGGTGAGGCCTAGCTCTCAGTGTCTAATGGGTAAGAAGTGGGGTGCCTGGAAGCCAGTGGTTACTATTTGTCAGAATAAGAGGTAGGGTCAGGGGACTGGATGCAAAAGGGGAAGGATTAGCTGAAGAACGTACACGCGTAACCCGAGGACACGGACAACAGCGTGGTGACCGCCGGAGGGGAAGGGGTGTGGGGGCTGGACGGCGGTGGGCAGAGCAGGGGGTGGGGGGATAGCGACATCTGTGATAGTGTCAATAATAGAGAAAAAGTCTGTTCTGATTCAAAAATCTCATGGGTGCTTTCAAAATAACATTAATAAGTGTAGATATTAAATACGTAGAGAGTGTTCCCTGTAGCCCCCTTTGTGTTAAAATGAAGTTGGAGGCTAGCCTGTTGCCATGGCCACGCCCGGGTGTGCGAATGCTGACCGCCTCTCCTTGACCGGCCCCCACTCGACGTGAGACGATTCTCCAACCAGGCCCCGCTTCTGGGCTTCACGCTCATCTCCGCGCTGTCAGATTTCAGCAAGAACCATGCTGTTAGTTCAGCCACCACCCACATCCCCGCGTCTGCTCCCCCACAACATCCAACTTCAGTCCCTGCCCTTCCTGGTCCCCACTCGATGTCCCATCCCCCGGCCGGCCTGCTGGGCTCCTGTGAGCTGAAGAACAGCCCCCACCTCCACTGCGTCCTCTCGGTGGTTTTCCCTCCACTGACCCCCCCTCTGATTCTTGGCTCTAAGCCCCACTTGTCCTTGTATTTGGAGTTGAACCCAGTCGCTCTGCCCAACGTGCCATGGGCCCTACACGTGTCACAGCAGCCTTCTGGAGTGAAGTCTTCCTTCCCATCGTTAGCAAGTGTCACGAATAGCGTGCGTGTGCCTTTTACATATTCTTGTTAACAACTGGTCATACGAATGCCCTATTTCCCTTGTCACTTACATGGCAGCGTGTAATACTTCTGTTTTTCTCTGTCAACTACATTTTTTAATTGGCAATGTCATTAGAATAATTTTTTCTATGAGAAAAATTAAAGGTGATATAAGATTAGTTGAATATATTTAGCTAAGTACTGTTCATACGATCAAGCAAATACTGATAAGCAATGCCACTCATTCAATCTCTATCCGATATACACTACATACATAGATATTACGTATATAATTCCTGAGCCTGACAAACATCGGCCTGTGGGTCCAATCTAGCCCACACCCCAACACCACACCTTTGCAGGTCAAGTTTGGGGGAACACAGCCAGACTCCTTGAGTTGCAAGTGGTCAATGATCATGTTCAGACCATGAAGACGGTGCTGAGTAGCTGTTTCTTCATGAATCACAGAGTCTACAATGTTCACTCTTCGGCCCTTTCAGGATAAGGCTTACTACCCCAAACTTATATGGTTGATTCTTCCTCTTTCTCTCTCTTTTCTTTCCTTCCTTCCTTCCTTCTTTTTTCAGAGAAAAACTCTACTCGCCTTACTTATTAGTGCTCTTTCAGAAAAACACAACTTTTTTTGCAGGAGCCCTGATGTAGGTCATCAGGAATACGAACTGAAATTGATCTTAATACCTACATAAATTTCAGCACTTAAAACTGAAATCGCCATTGCTAAGTATCGGTGTCAAATATTTTTCATTTCTTAAAAGGGATAGTTTTACCTAGTAAAAATGACATTCTTCTGATGAATGCACTTGCTCCTATACCTCAACCACAATATTTTTAGCATATTTAGTCTGGAAATTTTCAAAGAGGTTTGCTATATACAATTTAAAATGACCTATGCACTTAGAAGTAAGACTTTATTCTCTCTTTTTTAATACGTTTTTCTTTTAGGAACTGACAGTTTATTATTCAGAGAAGCCAATAAAAATATTCAAGTATAAAACATTACAGAAAGACTTGCATTTTGAAGTTTTGAGCAATGAGTTTAAACCACAGGGTTGGCAGTTTAGCAAGATGCACAGAATATATTTGGAGTTAAAACTAATGCAAACAGACTGTTCTGGATTATTGTTTTAACTCACTGACCACACAACAGTTTGTGTTCGTGGCCAAGACCCAGATATGAAATAAGCTAAAATAGAATTTGGCAGAATTAAGCAATTTAGTAAAAAAATGTGTTCCTGTTGGAAGAATTATGACTCTTGGAAAAATAACTGAGTTGGGATAATTTACAGAATTTAAAAAATTCTCTCTCTCTCTCTCTCTTTTTTTTTTGGCCAATATACAACCCACCACCTGTTCTTCCTATTACCCAGGGAAAAATTATAGGAGAGAACATCTGGGTAATTTAACTGAAAAATAAGATTGCTCATCACACTTCTGAATTTTCTCTACAAAATGCTGACAGTAGGAACACAAAAAGATTGGTCCGATAGCTTTTCCGCACAATATACACGCTTGGTTAACTTGGAGTTTAATGTGAGAAAATATTTATGGTTCAAATTTAGAAATCTTTATAGAGTTATTGTCTTTTTCCTATATTGAAGCCATTTGCAATTAAAATCAATGTGAGCACATTTAGGAAATCTCCACCAATTAGGTATGTTATTTAAGAAATGCACAAATGTTTAACAAACATATTAAAACTAACGCATCTAAGCGAGCATGTTCATCAGCATCCTCATGGAAGTCAGTGCACGGATTGGACGTCTTCTCCGGCTCGTTTGCCCGTGGTGTTGAAAAGCGTTCAAGTGACTGACACTTTGTTTAGATACATGTAGAGGAATGAAAGCTGTATTTTTTATTTACTGTGTATTTCACATTGGAAGAGACCAATGGCCAGTTAGAAGTCGAACCCAGTACCTCTACAGAGAGCAAGCTAGGTAATGTCCCAAAGAGGCACCTTACTGGGAAGTAGAATACCACAGAAATAGCCCTTATGTCCCAGTGGAAGCTGCCCTCCAGTGACATCTGCGGCAGGAACTATTGGAAGGACACGCCGATTTTGCAACCCCGACCTACTTACACAGCTGAATATAGCACCTCTGCTTTCTTGTGTCCTGCTAACAAGTAGCTCAGGCATCTCAACCTTCTCATATTTGGGATATAATTAATATAACTTACCACGTGTCGGAAAGACACGAATTAAGGATGAGGCTATTGGAACTCCTCCTCGCGTGACCGGCCCTCCTGTGTTTCATGCAGTTACAGCTACGCAGCACCCCGGGCCTGGGTGTGCTCAGCACTGTGTGTGACTGCAGAAGTCTAAGTAAACGTCATTGGTCCCTGAAGCACTGCTGTGTAATAAGAAGGAGAGTATTAGGATAAATTATTGGTTTTAATATGGTTGTTCTATCCATGCATTATGTTCAATAGATGAGCTATGTAACTGATACATACGCAGACATCTATCAATTTCACAATTCTTTGGTATGGTTTTTCTCTATAGGTAAGATGCAAATCACAGTAATCATCTTGCTTACAACACATGGATAAAACAATAACAAGTGTATTGTAAAAAATGAGAGTTCCGTACACAATAGTTGACTTGAATGACAATGCTAATTTTAGAACTGAAAGAAAAATCACAGAGATTTCAATACAACACCCCATTTTAAAGTTAATCAAGGATCAAAGAAATCGAGTTTTAGACTGTTTCTTTGAGTAAAAAAGGAATATAATCAAAACATGATCTTCTTTTGAAGGAATATTTTATGTCGTACATAAATTCAAAACAGAGTAGCAAGTGTTGATAGCAAATGATTAAAAGAAATAGTGGTCCTGGCTGGTGTGGCTCAGTGGATTGAGTGTCGGCCTGCAAACCAGAGGGTCATCAGTTCGATTCCCAGTCAGGGCACAGGCCTGGGTTGCGGGCCAGGTCCCCAGTGGGGGGCGTACGAGAGGCAACCACACACTGATGTTTCTCTCTCTCTTGCTCCTTCTGTTTCCCTCTCTAAAAATAAATAAATTAATTATAAAAAGTAGTGATATTTATTAACACTAACATAAACTCATCTAAGCGATTTCTAAGGTGTTCATTGATACCATTTTTAGTTTCACAGGGTTAAAAACATGTTCTCTCATTCCTGGTATCTTGGATCTGACCCGGGATTTGATTTAATTGTTACGTCTCTCCTTCAATCCACTGGTTTCTCAGTCTGTGCTGGTTATTCAAAACCTCATTAGTTTTGCAGAGTGTTGGGCAGTAATTTCGCAACATCCGCCTTACAGTTGATGTCTTCTCTCGTTAGTCTGGATTCCAGATTCGGGAGGGAGTTTCGCAGAGACGAACAGACTAGGTCGTCCCACGCAGGGGTGTGTAACGTCGGTACGCCATGTCATTGGGGACGGTGACTTTGCCCTCTTAGCCATGTCTGTGAGGTTCCCCCAAGGTAAAATTACTATCTTTCCACTTCATTGTGTTCCGGGAAGGAGTCATCGGGTTCACTCCGCACTCAGGGTGCAGAGGGTGATGGGCCGCCCTCAGGAGCAAGGACTTCTGGGGGTTTGAGGGCACGTTAAAACTATCATAGCCTTTAGAAAATATTCCAAAGAGATCATTTTGGAACTTGCAAGTATTATGTTTCTCCTTAGAAAGCTTCTTTCCCTGCTTCTATAACCCATCAGTGGACTTTGTGGTAATGGCAGGTTTTTAATTCCCTCATTCATTTAATGTTTATTACGTTGGGACCCACCCTTTCTATTTACTTATTTGATCAGTCGTCTATTTGTATCAGTAGATATTCATAAATATTATTTTCATTATTTTCACCCATTTCATTGCTTGACAATCCATTTTGAATCAAATCTCATTCTAGGAAAAGAAGAAGTGTCCATCGAGGAATTTACAGATTATTTTGGCAAGAAAATTGAAGAGCACAAAAATCAGTTCCTCCTTCCCCCTCCTCCCCTCCCTCCCTCCCTCCCTCCTCTGTCTCTGTATTTATTTTGAAGAATGCTGGTGCTTAGCCTTGTCTCCCTAGGAAAGCTGAATTCCGCTTCTAGGAAGACAGATGTGGTTTTATATGACAAGACACCAGATTACACTTTTGTTTATGCAAATACAGGCCTTGGAAAAGCCTGGTCAGAGAAGCAAGATCAGACCGGGCACATGGCTGGAGATTCCAGAACTGAAGTCAACCAGAGGAAGTTCCTGTGGAAAAGCCATTTCCTGTCTGTGCAATAATTCTCCTCCACCATTCCCAGGACTTCAGCAAAATCCATCAGCAAACTAACCTTAGTTACATTTTAGATTTTAAAAAAAAGTGTGTTGGGCTGAGAGGGCCACCTAGAAAGCTTGAAGGAACATGAGACTGAACATCGGTTCTGACTCTCAGGAGTCACCCTCAGGTTTGACAATCTGCCTGAAGTTCTCCCAGATCTATTCAGAAACTGTTATGTTTCTGGTTGCAGTTCATTACTGGGAAAGGACACAGTTTAAAAATAGCAGAGGGAAGTGATGGGGCAGTCAGAGTGTAGCAGGGTCCAAACAGGGCATTCCTGTTGTCTTCGCCCCATGGAGGGAGGGATGGTGTGTTACCTCCTCCCGGAAATCATGTGTGCCATATACGAGTAACCTACAGCCAACGTCATACTCAATGGGCAAAAACTAAAAGCTTTCCCACTGAGATCAGGAACAAGACAAAGATGTCCACTGTCATTACTTCTATTCAACATAGTATTGGAAGTCCTAGCCACAGCAATCAGACAAGAAAAAGACATCCAAATTGGAAAGGAGGAAGCAAAACTGTCATTGTTTGCAGATGACATGATAGTGTACATAGAAAATCCTATAGACTCCACCAAAAAACTACTCGACCTAATAAGTGAATTTGGCAAACAGCAGGATATATTTTTATTCTTTAATGAAATTACCTGATATTATTTAAAGTTACATTTATGGATGAAATAAATTATTGATATCTTCAATTGGATCTACTCTGTGAACTACAATACTTTCCTGCATGGGAACACTGTTTCTCTCTTTTCTTTTTAATTTAAGTTTCTTTTGACCTTGTTCTATTTATTTTTTAAGAGATTTTATTTATTTATTTTTAGAGACAGGAAGGGAAGAAGAAAGTGAGGGAAACATCAATGAGTGGTTGCCTCTTGCACGCCCCCTACTGGGGACCTGGCCCACAACCGAGACATGTGCCCTTTCTGGGAAGGGATCCAGAGACCCTTTGCTTCGCAGGCCAGCACTCATCCACTGAGCCCCACCAGCCAGGACAAAACACTGTTTCTATGGGTCGTAAGGTACTAGATGAGCTCAGAGTAAATTATTACAAATGGCAAATATTCTTAAATCTAATTTTGGTAAACATAAATCAGTGATAAGGATATAAAAAATACTGACATGAATGCAATATGGATGACATGTGAAAAATACGACAGTCAGTATTCCACACCTACATTTTTCATTTAGCTTTATATCACTGAGAACACACTAGTGTTACTCACGAGAACTTCATAAAGTGCTCTTCATAATTTCAGCAATCCAATTTTTCCTCCACTTTATTTACCATATAGCATGACACATTTCTTACATTTTGTAATTTAGTATCACATCAAACTATATATGTTCAAACTAAAAAGCTGTTGAAAAATTTAGAAACAGTATCATTCAAATGCCAACTTATGGCTGCACCCTTCCATAAAATATTATCTACATAATGCTAAACACACAACACACATTCCTATACTTTTGTGAATTAGCTAACATTTTCAAGTCGACACATTTCTCCCTCACTTTACACAAGGCATATGTAACACTTTCCATATCTGACGGAATCGGTATTTTGGTGGCAACCGTAATCTCACCCAAAGTTAGTTTTGCAGTCTCGGGTGAGCCTGGAGCGCACCCAAGCATAACACGAGGGAGTGTTTCGACGCGTATGCAGAGGGACTCCGCGGCAGAACCTCTACTCGCTTAATTAGCATAGGAAATCATTTTACACAATAAATCCTATACAGCAGCAGCATCGCACAGAATGCAAAGCGTTTAATGATTTCACAGAATCTGTTCCCCCGTAAATTTCGGTGTGAAGCCTTGGCAGAACGTCAGGTTCCTTGCGGCGTGAAGGCCGCAGTCCTCCTTGAGAACTTGCGTTCTCTGCTAAGATTTGTGGCATTGCCCTGTAACTACTACTTTTGATTCACTCTATTTTTTATGGATCAAAAACTTTAACAAATTTATATCCACATCTTGCCTCTCCATATTTGTCAACTACATAAGATTCAATGAAATCCCTGGTACTGATAGATGGTTAGCCACTTTACTGAGATGCGACCGATACACAAAACTGTCTCCATTCAGTGTATACAACTTGCTGATCTGGGATATGAGGCTGGACCTGTGAAACCATCTCACCGCCCACGCCATGAACACATTCATCACAAGCACGATTTTCCTCCCATCCTCTCGCCCGTCCGTTTGTAAGCGCACAGGGCCGCGTGGTGCACCACAGTCATCAGGGAGCGAGTGGGCTGCCTCACCGAAGTGGTGCTGTTTCTGATAACTCCCCATTTTCTCCTCCCCCCACAGCCTGGCGACCGCCGGTCTGCCCTCCGCCTCTCTGACCGCCCAAGAGGACAGGGCAATCATCACATGGCAGATGTGGCCAGCAGTCCGAGAGCTCCGGCTGCCGGCCAACCTGTCCCCTGAGACGGCGACCTCAGACAGGACTGGGTTAGCGAAGCCAGAGAGCAAGCGGCTGAAGCCTCGGGTACGAAGGAGTGAGAGGCCTGGAGATCTGCGGACTACGAGGACCAGGAGGAGTGAACAGTGAGTGACCCGCGCAGCCTCCTCCCCACGCGCACTTTCGTGCTGGCCGATTTGTTTCTAGCGAAGGATGGGAGTACCCGGTTTGGAAGCGGCAGTGTGAGGCCGGTGCCCCGGAGGCCAACCTCGGGGTCGAGACCACGGTGTCACGGGAGAGGAAGGTGGGGCCGGGCTGGAGAAACCCGTGGGGGAACTTTCGGGTAGCTTCCTAGCAGAGACAGCGTGAGGATGAGGAAGGTGAGAGGGGAGCCCCGAACAGAGTCAGGGCAGGACCGTGCTTCTGCTCCTGACCCTGAGGACCGGCCGCCCGCCCGCGGGGCCAGGGCAGCGTGCACCTGCCTGGGAGCGGGTCTGACACCTGGTTTGCCGCGGTCTGTGCGGGGGCCGCGCGGTGTCCGCGACGCACACCCTGCGGGCCCGCCAAGCGCGAGAAGGTCTGAACACGTCTGAAGACTGATACGCGCAGGAGTTACGTTTGAGGGGAATGTACTGAGAACGTGGGGCGAGTGAGCAGTGTCTCTAAGCAGCGCGTGGACTGGCCCCCCGGGTGTCCCTCCGGCTGTGGGCTCTGCCCACCGCGGGTGTCTGCGCCGGGAGGGCCCAGCCCGCGGGCCCACCCTGGCCACGTGGCCGACGGCATGAAGGCCACAGGGCCCGCAGCTACTCCCTGGGGAGGGCTGGAGGAAAGTCACTCCCGAGGTGGCTCACTTCGCCCACGAGCCTAGCGAAGAGGTGACGCCAAGGGCGTCCTGCCCGCGGGTGGTGGTCAGATTTCCTGGTGACCTCTCCTCTGCGAACTGCGTGCCCTGACAGCCCGGCGGGGCGGGGGCTCACTGTGCAGGGCCGGGGCCCGTCCCGTCCTGGTCCCCCAGGCGCAGGGGCGCACCCTCACCCGCCCCCGGGCCTTCCCTAGGGCGGCGACCTGCGCTCCGGCCCTGCTCCTCCGAGGGTATATGTCGTTATAAAACACAATGTCCTCTTGTTTTCTCTTTCATGGAAAACACTTCGTTGCTCGAACAAGATTCACAGCCATTAAAAATCTTAACGGTGTCTAAATCCAGATTATTTTGTGAAAGCCCTTGTGCACTTCTGACGTCTTGAAGCACGATCCGTGCCACCCTTCTGTGCGGGTTCATGGTGCTCAGGGGACAATTTCCCAGGCGACATCGTGGTCGTTTGTGCAGCTGATACTTTCGGGGAGGGAACCACACATTTCACTGTATTTTCATTATTGGTGCTTGTTCAGGCTGATGAATTGCAGTGATGGACATGTTAGCATTCTGATAATTTTTCTACTCCTCGCTCCCACCCGGGAAGACCAACCTTTTCCGTCCAAGGGTGAGGCCCTGCACCTGGTCCTGTGAACCAAGGGTGTTTTGGAGCTCGTCAGCATGAGAGCGCGCAGGGAGCGGGCCTCCACCCGGCCGCCAGCGTGGGCAGCTGCCCCCTGGCAAAGACAATATTAATAGCTGCCCCCTGGGTGCCCCAGGGCTGCCGCCGGCCGCGGTGCCAGGCTCGGCGCCTCTGCCAGCTCGTGAATACATCATTTAAATGAGGATCCTAAACAGACAAGTGCAGGAGGCTTCTGTCTGCAGAGCCTGCTGTCAGGAGCCGGGAGCCGGCTGGAGGTGGGGGGAGGGAGAGGGAGACCGAGGCCTCGGGGGGAACTGTGACGGTGAATGACAGGCCTTGCCGGAGAGAGGACCCTTAGTCCACCAGGACGCGGCCGCCCGTGGTCCTGACACCGGGTGGGAGCGGCCGCGCAGCCCCCAGGCCGGAGGGGCCCAAAGCCCAAGCCATTCACAGAGGAGGCGCTCTCTGCGGAGCGCGCAGAATTTCAGCGGAAAGTAAACTCTGTTATCCTGCGGAGACACCGGGGCAGCGTGGGTGGACGGCCTGGTCCCTAATGACGCTGCCTTCTGCGTTCTTACCTTGTGAGTCACCTGTGTCTTACAGACAGTGTCTAACTTCTGTAGAGAAAGATTCATTTTTATTCCATCATGTAGGTCAGAAGACATTTCATTGCCACTGCTCTAGCGACGGTATTACCAATTCTAGAATATACGTATACGAATTCATAACAAATTAATGATCTCGGGATTGAAAGAATAATATAATATTAAATGTTCTAAATAAGCCAATCTACACCTTAAACTGTTAAATATTCAGTGGGTGCACTTATATTTAATAATTTAATCTCTTCTCTTCTAGCAAGGTTTCAATCTCACTCCATGCCACAGAAAAGATAAGCATATTAATGTAAGGACTGCTGGGTTGCAGGCACTTACTGTTTTGTAAAAATGTACAATATTCATGGAATTCCTGGTTTATACCCATTAAGAAAAAAAAATTAAAACTAGCTCCTGAGCAAATTAGTCATTCATTTTAAAGAATTTTCCACCAATTAAAATACAGGTTTTTAAACAAAAAGGTAGAAAAATATAAGAGTGCTTGGTATCTTCAATTTTGAAGTAGCGCACTCATTTTATAACTTTTAATTAGTGGTATTCAACTATGAACATTAACAATTGCATGCACATGGCCCAATTTCTATGGTAAGTCACAAAACCCCAACCGTGTCCCATTTTACCTCATTCACTCAGAGAACTTCAACAGGAATTGAAACTGTTGCTTAATTTGCAGCCTTTCTACCTGCCAGCAACAGCTGGACCATCATTCACAACCACCCTCAGTGCAAAGTAAGCTCACGGCCAAGTCAATAATCATAGAATCAAATGCAACATCAACCTCCCTCCAAAGTTTAATTTGGCAGTAGAGAGTTCTGGAAAACAGACCCTTGTATGTTACCGATACCGTCTCCAATTCACTATCTTACTGATGTTTCTGCCTGAGTTAGTATAAATTGTGTTTCCATTAATATTGGAACATAATCATTTAAAAATTGAATTTTTATAGTAATCCTCTCACTTAAAAAGAACCGTTCTGTATTATTTGATTGCTTTGGGCAAACTTAACAAATAATACTTCAAAATTCTCTTTTACTTCTGCAAATCCCAAATAGTTTCTTTTTCTTTCTGAAGTTGGATCTGTTTCTTTATGCTTTCTACTTTTAGATATTTTTCTCAGCTCCAGAATAATTCAAAACAGTTTTTGTTTTTTTTTTTTTGGTTCGGGAACCTACACATGTTAGAAATGATGGACTGGTCTCACTTTAGGGTTCTATAAGACGAAGGAGCTGATGTGCACATGGTGTAACTCCAAGAATTCTAAAGCTCTCTCTTGCTTTTGCTGTGACTGGTGATTCTCCCCAAACGCAGACCTGTGGAAGAAATCCATCGCTTCGGACCACCTTGGGTATATATGCAAATTATACTGGTGACTACAGCTGCCTCTGATCTGAATAGGCTTTTCATATTAATACAGGCTCCTTATACTAATCTTTGCTTCCTAATTCCTGGTCAAAGACTGTGACAGTTTTGATGGGCACACAATAATAATGACTAACAGAACACCTTTTATGGTTAAACATATAGATATTTCAACATTTAAAATATCCTGTTCACCAAGTCAGTATTTGTAGTCAAGTTTTTATCTGAATTATTTTTCTAAATCTATAAATTTCCCAAACGTGCCAGCTATGGCACATTTTAAAATAGCGCCTGGCCTGGCAATGTTTCAATAATTCCACCCACAAAGTGCTTAAAAAATAGATTTAACTAATGAAAAGTTGTGTTTGTGTTTTAAAAAAATGAAACATTTAGAATGTGGAAATGAAATGTCCCAAAGAAAAAGTCATTTAAAACTGAATTAAAAATCTGTTTTTTAATCAAATTTCTAAAATATCGCAACAGAACGACCATTTCTTACTCGAGGTTTGAGATACTGCACATATTGTGGGGGAGTTACGTTCTAATCGCAGTGACGGTCCGCGTGAAGGAGCCGACCAGTTCCCACATGAAGTGCTTCTCTGCATAATTACGGGTTCTCCTCACATTCCCTCCTCCTTTCTAATTTTTATATGTATTTCTTCTACTCATCTCCCTCTTTTCCTTTTGTTCTTCCTCCTCTTCTCGCTCCTCCTTAACCTTGTGCACTTTTAAAAAGTGATTAACTACCTCGTTGACCAGAAAGGAAATGAGTTTTAGCATATTAAAGGCAAGGTAAATAGTTTACACAGATCACATGATAAAGATGGCAGATTGATCAAGAACATAGATAAAATAGGCAGAAGCTGATCCAAGGTGGTCCTGGAACACACCAACTAGCAAACGAGGTGCGCCAGGGGTATCTGGTAGACTGAATCAGAGGGCTACTCACAGCCAGGGGAAAGGCTATGAGAAAATTGGAGAAGTTTTGTCTTTTTGATTCAAGTTAGCAACAATTTGTTTTTGAAACTCAAAATACCGAGTTTCAAATAAATGTCTCGTGACCTTTCCAAGGTGATTAAGACAATTGTTTACCTGAACTGAGCACCCATCAGATATGCAAACCTAACCAACCGTGGAAGGGAAGCAGGCAGGAGAGCAGAGTAAAACGGGGCGCCCCCTATTTCCAGAACAAAAAACGCAGATGCTGCGTCCACACAAAGGTGGTAGACGCTTTGAGAGATGAGGTTGAACCAAATGCAGCAGAGAGAGTAACAAGGTTGGAAACTTGGAGGATTACTCTAAGAAGGAAGTTAGGGTAGTTCAGTAACAGAAGTTTCATTATCGGAAGTATAAGGCTGGTGAAATAGCAAGGAGGCAATTTTAAAGGGGAAGAGGATACACATAAAATTTCCATAAGCAATAAAATTCAGCTTTCAGAATCCAAAAAACACTAAGCAAAACCAAAAATATTCCCCGCCAGGTACTTCACGGTACAAATCTGAAAAACAAGCATCAGAAAATATCAAAGCTATGCTCATAGGAAAAACAAAGCGTTGGACACGGACTTGAAGAAAACATTGCAGAACATGCAGATTTTAATAAACTTGCATCTGAAATATGTAAGGAATACCTAACATTCGATAATGAAAGAACAAACAATCCAATTAAAAATGGGTGAAAAATAGGAGCAGACACTTCAAAAAGAACATAGGAAAATGGTAAATAAGCATATGAATATACCGACATTTTTATTAGGCGGCTAGACATGAAAACGACAATGGCATATGCCTGTGAAGATGCCAACAAAACAGAACGGAACCAGAACAACCGCGCACCCCGATGGCGGGCGGGGGCGGGCGGCAAGGGGAGCCCCGGCTCCCTGCTCCTGGGAACGCAAAAACGGGCGGCCACGCTGACGGACACTTTGCAGTTTCTCACAAAGCTAGGCGTCCTCTCGCCGTCTAGCCCACGGACTGGATCGCTAGGCATTCACGAGTGGAACTGGGAACTTAGGTGAACACACGGAAAAGCTGCACGTGACTGTGTATAGTAGCTTTCTCATAATCGCCCAAACTGGAAGAAACCCAGATGTCATTCAGGAAGTAAATGGATCGAACAACAACAACATCATCAACAACAACAACAAAACAAACGACCAAGAGCAACACCACCACCACCACCAAGAACCGGGTGCACCCACAGAGCGGACCGGTGGCCAGCGATAAAAACAACGGGCCGGCCAGCTGCGCAGACTCGGGAGGACCTCTCGTGCAAGTTGCTTAGTAAAAAGCAAGCCCACCGCAGAAGGCTGTGTACCCTGCGATTCTATTCATATGACGTTGCAGAAAAGACCACGCTGCAGAAACAGGAGCAGATGAGTGGCCACCAGGACTTCAAGGGGGAGGGGCGGTCACTACATAAAATGCAGATCTTCAGGACTCTTGAAACTGTTCTACACGACCCTGTCATCGTTGTGGGCACGTGCCATGGAGCATAGGTCAACAGCCATCGAACGTCACAGCCCGCAGCGCGAACGTCAGTGCGCACCGAGCCAAAGAAGCCACGGTGCAGGTCAGGGGACAGCAGGGTGGGGTGCGCAAAGCGAACAGCGATTTCGCCGCAGGGCGGGGCGGCCTGCACCCCCCACACTGAAGAGAGCGGGAGGGAAAACGCTGACCCGGGCCCCCGGGGAGGAACAGGGTCTGCAGGAGCGGAGGCGCAGGACAGACACACCGACACTGCAGTCCGGCGGACAGGCTGGTGCGCAGTGGAGGCGCTGCCGACAACCGGACCGCCCTCCGTCCCTGAGGCTGTACCAGAACCGGAGGGTTTGCACCCCGAGCGCCGAGGGCGGGGCCGGCTCCCCGCCGTTGGAGCTGGAGTCCGTGCGGGTCCCGGAAAGGGCAGGCCTGGTCTCTCACAGCCCCCACGGAGACCATCCGTGCGTCTCTGATGGAGTGCGGACAGGAGCGCCAAACGAAGGAACACCACCTCGAGGGACTCTCTTCCTTTGCAGCTGGACCAGTGTGTGCTGAAGTGACACCCACCCATGCCGCCTGTCCCGCCGCGCTGTGCGGTCCGGTAAGGGTCCCCACGCAATCGTCCGTAGGTGACCGCCACCCAGACCAGGACACAGGAGAGTTCCGGCTCCGCCGAAGTGTCTCCCAAGCCGCAGTCCCGTCTGCAAACCAGCTGCAGAAGCAGCCGCGACGCGGGCTTCTAGCCGCAGAGGCGGACGCTCGTTTTTGAACTTCGCGTAGGTGCAGCCGCCCACCGAACGCTGTTTTGAGCTGCCCCTCCGCTCTCGTGCGGACCGACCCGCGGTGTAAATCTACCACAACGGGTGCATCTCGGTGTTGATGGAGGTGTGGGGGCTCCCCTGTGAGGCTGCCATAAATGAGCACTTTAAAGTGAATCACAACTTTCCCCCCGTGTCTCTCCGCGGCATCCGTGCTTGATCCCAGCGGACACGCGGCTCGGAGGGGGCCATTCAGGTCAGTGGGAACCGCCGCCCTGTCTCCCACAGTGGCTGCCGGGGACACCTTCAGAGGCAGTGCATCAGAGTCCCAGTCACTCTGCATTTTTATCAACGTCCGCGCGGTCTTTTCTTTCCACGTTGTAGCTCCAGGCCAGGTGGGCGGGACGGAGGGTTCGGTGTGCATTTTCCTGTGGCCGTGTGTACTGAACACCACCACAGAGGCGACAGGAAGTGTCTGTGCATTCTTCGTGAAGTGAGTGGTGAAGCATTTTGATGGTCTCCGCTGAGTTCTCTAACCATTTACAACGGATCTGTAGTGGCATCTTTCACACCCTGGATTTGAGCCCCAGCTGGCCTTTTCGGTCACACAATAATGTTTTTTAGTGATCAAAATCCTCAGTTTTAACAAAGACAAATTTATAAATGTTTTCTTTTATAGCTAATCATTTTATCCATTGCCAAACACCTATGCTTACCCAGTATTAACTTGAAAACATTAATTGCATGACTGAAGTTAAGCCTAAAGAAAGCATTTGTGGTTTTTCAAATTTTGAATCAAATGACTTCTGATACTGTAAGCCAGGTATCCTATTCTATGAGAATTCATACACAACAACGGCCCCAAAGATATTGACGCTAACCCCAGGAAGTGTGGAATGTGTTCACTTACCTGGCAAAAGGGATCTGGCAGGTACAAGGAAGCCTCAACGGTCAGAGACAGACATGTGGTCACGGGCGCATCCAGGGAGCCCAGCCTGTCACAGGTCATCAGGAAGCAGACCGCCTTTCCCAGTGACGGAGAACCAGAGTCACGGCAGCGAGGGCAGACGGCCGCCCCGCTGGCCTTGGGGAGGGAAGGGCGGGCTGCCGGGCAAGGGATGCAGGGGGCTCCCCACGCTGGAGAAGGCCCCTGAAGTTGTGATTAATCACAGGAACCAGATAGACGTACATATATGTATACACACACATATGCACATGCATAGAGTTACATATATAGAAACATGTGGAAATATTTACACATTTCACTTTATCAACATCTTTAGATACTATGTGTATGCTCAGAGACGATGTCACAGTGCCCCTAGTTCTCTAAACCCATTGAGTTAAAAAGTTCACGGTTGGTTGGTCACAAAATCAGCTGTGATTGTTTCCAAACATCTGATGGGGAATATTCACAGAATGAATATGGTGGTTGTTACTATTTTTGTGATGTTTCATTGAAGGAACCCAGGGAACCTACGTGGTTTTAGATGGTATGGAACTTGGAACACAGGCGAACACGGGAACCCCGGGAGGTGGTTTGAAAAATGTTCAGAGTGATTCGGGCTGCTGGGATAACGGCGAGCGAGAACAGATGGCGGACCGCGGAGCTCATCAATCTCCGTTACTCCCGGCGAAATAAACTTCGGAAATGAGGAGGAGTGATCCATCAGGGCGGAGGGCGAGTCGGCAGGATCGCTGCGCCCCCTCCGTGTGGCTTTCCACGCAGAAGCAGACTGCCGGGCTACCGGGCACCTGGTGGGCCCCGGGCCCACAGGGGAGCGGCCGCGCGTGCAGGCACGTGGCCTCGGTTCCTCAGACGGACCCAGAGCCCCGGGGGGCTGTTCAGGCCGTGCTGCTGGGCTGTTGTTAAAACAGACACACAACTCAGCAACCTGAGTGAGGAAATGCACGCAGCTACACTTTTTATGAAGAATCATGCAACCGCATGAAAAGATCCAGGTCTATAAAAATAGAAACAGGAGCGCTTCAAAAATATTTAAATTAAATTAGCAGAGATTCATAGTGTTTACGATATTTAGCAAAGCTTGACAGTAAACTAACATGTTGATCATCAGCAAATTTCTATCATGCGTGCATGACAGAAACACACGCGCGGCCCAGTCCTCCCCTGGAGCGGCGGCACACGCGTTTGTGCGCCGAGCTGAGAGCACCCGGGACGGGACTCCGACGCCCACGCTCAGCGCTCTCCCTCCTTCGCCCCCGCCGAGACCAGCCCGCGGGGTGGGGCCCGAGAACAGTTTGACCGACGGGGGCCTCCACGGTCCCCGGCGTAACCCCGCGTGTCCCCAGCAGCCTGCGGTTCTCCCACTCTCCCGCCCGCCCTGCCTGGCCGAGACCGCGGTTCTCTCTCCGGGGCTGTTGCCCGCGCGCTCGTGTTGGGGCCCTGCTTTTCCCGGGGCCAGACGTCTTCCCGTGAGCTTGGACTAAAGGGCGAGGGGCCGCGGAGCGTGTGCCCGCGGACGTCCACCGGCCTAAGTGGCGACAGCGGCTTACAGGGAGCTATCCCAAGCGTCCGGACGTTACCCCAAGGAAACGCAGCAGGGGAAGAAATATTTAATCAAGACGATGCGTTAAATCTCGGTAAAGACGGTGAGAGTCGCCGGCGTTGGAGTCGTGACCCCTTTCTGCCCCCTCCGTTTCAGCGGGGACAGAGCTCAGCTGTCCGCACAGGTGTCCGAGGAGATGAGCCTGCCTCTCCCTGCAGCCCCCGAAGGCCATCGCCGGCCCTGAGGGGACAGGCCGCCTGCCCTTGCTGTGGCCCTCAGCCGGAGGTTGCAGAAGCTCTGCTCCAGGCCGGGGGGGGGCGGCTGTGTTCGCTCTGCTGCGGCGGCTCCGCCTCCTCCGTGGGGCCCCGGCCCGCCGGCTGCTTTGCGCGGGCAGCTCCCACTGCCAAGGCTCCAGTGGGCGGCCAGAGCCTTCGGCCCCGCCGGTCCCCACTCGCCAAGGCGGCGGGCCGGTCTGAGAGCGAGCCCTGGAGAGGGACTCCGAGGAGCCCTCCTGGGGTCCAGATTCCCTTACACGTTAGAAGACGAAGACAAAGAAAGTCTTGAAAGGAGCAAGAGAAATGCCCTCGTTAGCTCGCAGCTGGTTTAGGTACGATGAGGATTCGGGGCTGGTTTATGATCAGAAACGAGGGAGCCGAAAGGCTGCCGGAGGACATCCTCCGAGGGCTCAGAGAGGAAAGCCCGTCACCCCCGAGTCGGATTTCCAGAAACGAGGGGGGCAGAGGGGAGACGGTTCCACACGCCCTACCCCCGAGAGAGAGGCTCCCCCGCGCGGACACAGCCTTGCGCACAATACTGAAGGACGGACGATCCTCAGGCTGAAAGCCAAAGCCCCCGACAGTAACTGGAACGCCCACGCACGCAGAGGCCCCTTCAAGCCCATGTGCACGCAGCAACAGTACGATTGTGCGGGTCTTCCCTTGTCTTCCCCTGACTCACGCATAAAGAAACTAAATTTAAGAAATAGGTGTATGGTTTCATCGTGCTGCCTACGTGACACACAGGAAAGAAATGCGTTTGACAACAGCGGCGGAGCGGCGGCGGGCGGGAGCCGGGCGCCTGGGAGCGCCGCGGGGTGCTGCGCGCTCAGCCGGGCGAACCCGCGGGGACCGCGGGAGGAGACCCGAGATGGGGGGTGAGCTCCACGCACCAAACTCGAGACACGCTTGCTCTTCTCTCTGATATCCTCTTCGGTAAAAGAGAGAGAATTACGTTAGGCAATCCTTCCAGCACTTCTTTCTGGTTTATGACGCATAACGCATGAAACGTACCAGGTACACTGAAAATAGCACCGAGGGTGGGCAGGCCCGTCCAGCTGCGCTTGCGTGTTCGCTGGAATTAAGCTACTTCAGTATGACGTAGATCCTGATGAGTTAAAATGTGCAGGGTAAGCCCCAGGATAACCATTAGAAAACAGATACGATCAATGTAGTTAAAAATCCCGAAAGGGATCAAAATGGTATACTGAAAAATTTTCACTTAGAGCGAAAGAGAGCAGTAAAGTTCAAAGAAAATTTAAAAAGACATGGACATAAAAAGACCAGAAAATAAAATAAAATGGCAGACTTGAATCCAACTATATATATATATATATATATATATATATATGTATTCCTTTAAATGTAAATTGTTAACCTATCCAACTAAAAGGCAGAGATTGTTAGCCTGGATTTTTAGAAAACCCAAAAAAGTAAGATCCTACTAGGCACTGTCTATAGGAGACACACTTCAGATTCAATATACTGACGGGTGGAAAATAAAGAGATAAAAATATATATTATGCAAACAGCAACCTTTAGAAAGTTGGAGATACTATAAGGTTATCAAACAAAGTAGATTTAAACCAAAAGCATTATTAGAAATAAAGAAGATTCTCAAAAACAAAAACAGACAATCCCTCAGGAAAACATAATGATTGCAAAAATATATGCACGTAAAAATCAAGCCCTTAAATATATGAAGTAAAAATTGAGGGAAATACAAAATACATGGAAGACCTGAGGGGGATAGATAACTCAATCGTTGAAGCCCATATTCAGTTTTCAATAGTCACTTGGACGAGTACGCAGAAGACCAACGAGGAAACAGAAGATCGTAGCAATGCTATAAGCCGTAACTATAAACTAGGACAGACATCCATAAAACAGTCCACCCCAAAACAGAACGCAGGTCGTTTGCCAGCACACGCAGACCGCAGCCCAGGAGAGACCAAATCTGAGGCCATAAAGTACGTTTCGATTAATTCAAAAGAATTGAAACAATGCAATGCATATATATTCTCACACCATGATGGAATTAGCATTCAACAATGAAAATAAAAATAAAATTCAAACTGTACGTGGAAATGAGGAACACACGCCTGAACAACCGATGGGTCAATAAAGCAATCACAAGAAGAAACTAGGAAACACCTTTGAAATGAAAGAGGGACACGCGAGCCAGCACCGGAGGGAGGCGACAGAATTAGCGCTGGGAGGAAAGCCGGCACCTGCAATTCCGGGCGTTAAAAAGAAGGCCTCGGATTTAAAACGAACAAACAAAGAAACGACCCTATAGCAGGGCACCGGCACGTGTACCTATTGGAACGATTCAGAAAATGTGCAAACACTTTAAATTAGGTGTGAAAACGCAGGACAGTGTTATTCCTCCATAATTATCCACCATATATAAAGTTCTCTATTTGCTGTTATGATTTGAAATGATTTTAGGGGATGTTCTTCCTTGTTTTCTTCCTAATATACTTTGCTCAATCTATTAAGACTTGTTCAAAGTAAATTTCAACATAGAATTCGGTTCTTATAAATTCCTGCTCAGAAACACTGAGTCTGACACGAAAGTGAGGCTGAGAAGAGTTCCCGCCTGTAACTCGAAACCTGGGACATAGCCGTGTTTTGTAGAGATGCACCTCAGACAGCTCACACCCCTTCTGCAAACGAGCGAAGAACAGAAACGCGAAACGCGTGAGTCGTGGTTCTGGAAGGGGACACCGAGCCGGTGCAGAGCCTGGGGGTGGAGGTGGAAGCGGCGCGCGCGCTGCGTAACCGCTGGAAACCGCGCTTCCCCCACGTGACCTCCTCCTCTTCCTCGCCTTGTGGCTCGCGCCACAGCCCCAGCGCGCTGGCCCGCCCGCCTGCTCCGGTCTGGCAGGGATGAGGCTCCGGCGGCCTCGGACGGGTCGCCTCGGGAGCAAAGCCGGGCGTCTGTTGGCCACGGAGACCCGGCACGCTGGAGGTAACACCTGGGCCTCAGCTGCGCTTCGGCTCCAGGCCCAGAAAGGCGGCAAAGCGACGCCGCCCGCCACACCTTCGCGCAGCCAGACAGAGCGACGCACGGCTGACAGGAGGACCAGGCGCAAGGGCCCGCCGCCCGCGCCCCGAACAGGACCCAGCCGCAGCGCGCCGGCGCTGACCCTGACCTGAACTCCGTGTCCCCCGACTGACCCGGTCCGCTCTGCAGCCAGCCCCTGGCAGCCCCCGGAGCCAGGCCTTCGCGCGCGGCACCCCCGTGTCCCCGCGGCGCCATCCCGGAGAACCACGCCTGCGCCCCTGGGCGGCGAGGCGCGCCGGCGAAAGGACCCCCTGGTCGGGAACCGGAGCCACCCGCACCGGCAGGTAGGAGGGGGGTTTCTTCCTGACCCCCCGAGCGGGCGCTGGTGGGCTTCGGGGGTCGGACGCGAGCCTCTGCCGCGCGGTGCGACGAGGCCCGGGACTTACCGTCCGGGTCCCGCTGGTGGCCGGAATCCCGAAGGGCCTGGGTGGCACCGGGGGCGGCGACACTGCCCCCAGAGGGTCTCACGGGGCCGCATCTCGAAGCGGCTCCGAGGCCCGGGGGCTGAGCGCAGGTTCCCGGACCCGGCGAGAGAGGGGCCCGCGGGGCCTGCTGGGCACGCGCGGGGCGGAACCCAGTCTCGCGACAGCTCGCCCGCCCCTGTCCCCGCACCCACCACCCACAGGGGCAGCCCTGCCCGCGCCCTGTCCCCCTGCCGTGGCCTCCCCCGGGTGTCCGGGTGTCACGGGAGCGAACGCCCTGCCTCTGCTTGCGTCCCGCGGCGTTTGTCGGTGACGCTTTTCCGTATTTTAAAGTTTGTGGAGGAGCAGCCAGGAAACCCCGGAGGTGTGTTCTCCCGGGACGGGGACAGGGACGGGCTGGCCTGTCTCCGCCGGGTTTGTGGGGACACTGGTCTAGAGCCGGACGTCGCCAACGGGAAGGGTGGGCTGCGCCTCCAGACTCGCGCGTGGCATGTCCCGCGACAGTGGCACGTCATTAGCAGCCGAACCTTGGGGACCTCGTGGGTTGGGGTCCGATCCCTGGCGGGGAAACGCACCGGGACAGCAGGTGCCTGGCCCTCAGCCGCACCTGCGTGGCGCAGGGACCCAGGCTTGCCCAAGGCCAGGTGAGAGGCCCGAGGGCGCGCCTCTTACAGAAGCTAAAACTGCGGGCTTTTACATAAAGTGCATATTTATAGGGTTGTATATGATGGCAAAACTGAATTTAGAAAGGAATCTGAGGGAACGTTAATTAGCACCAAGCCCATTATTAGCGTAAATTGTTAATTCTCCTTCACCTTCTGTGGTACTGGCTCATGTAGATACAAAACTGTACCACGAAGACATCTTTCATTGGTTTGCTTAATTTCTTCAAAATACTTTTACAAATGTGTCACGGGAAATTTATAGAATTCTAAATTCAGGAAATTAGAATTCTAAATACAACTCCTCTCTCCACAAGGGGGAAAATGTGCTAACAGCACACTTGATATTTAAATAATTTCACCAATGTTCAACTCCCATATTTTAGTATTTGTTCTAAATGTCACCATGAAAATGTTAATTTTGGTATTTTCACCATCACGTTTAATCCGTCAGCATGTGTGGTTTCCAGCGCTAGAAGACGATCAGTTCACACATGAGATAAAAGTGCTTCCGTTGTAAAGTGGTCATCGGTTGTGATCGACTGCAAGCTGGGTTTCCTTACTCCCCAGGCTGGGGACACTGCGTGCCCCGCCGTCCTCTGGGGACTGGGCTGGTAGTGACGATGTTCGGGCCCTCCGACTTTTTCTAAAATTCTCACCAGAGGATATGTTCAGAGAGAGGGGAAGGTTGAGAGAGAGAGAGAGAGAGAGAGACCAACTGCTTGCCTCCCGTACACACCCACCCAGGGATTGAACCCGCAACCTCGGTGTCTTCCCGGACAAGGACTCGCACCCTCATCACTTTGGTACATGCTGCCCGACCAGGGCTGGCCTTCAGACTTCTAAAAACGTTGTTTACAAACTGTGTTGACCTGTGTTTTCCGGCAAATAAAAAATATAATATCCAGGGGTGACAGCAAGCCTCGTGTCCAGTGACGGAACATGCGTGTGGACCTCGAAGGGAAACTTTGTGGAATTCTACAGCAGCCATTTTATTAAAAAAAAAAAAAAAAAAAAAAAACATTTTGTAAGCATTGAATTCAAGCAAAGACCATGGTCCCTATAGCCCTTCACTTTCTATACACACCCGGGGATCGACGCGCCTTTCTTCACCACTGCCCTCGGACACTCTTCATTGGAATTCCACTTTTTGGATTACTGTGTCACGGACACTGTGCTGGACTTTCGGGTCCCTGTCCTCGGCTGCGGTCCCCCGAGCCATGTCTCAGGCTCTGAAACCAGAGAGGCTGATTCAAGTGTGTGACGGGGGGAGGGGGAAAGTTGCAGAATATCTCTTTCCCCTAAGTTAATATTGTAACAGGGACATTCTCCCGGTGATTTGCTTCTGTGTTCTCCTCCAGTGGGAGGACCCTAATGGAGAGAGTGTGGGTGCGGATAAGAAAAATAGTGGCATTTTCACAGAGTAGTGAGAAAGCTGACTTTGGGCAGGTCCAATTTGATGATATTCCATTAAAATATTTATAGTGGTTGCTTATTTCTGGGTCCATCTGTATAAATCTTGTTCTGACTAGACTCTGTGCTTATGTAGGCATCAGTCTGATTTAAGTGCTTTTATAAAGCATCAGAATTATTGGTTGAAAGCTAATCAGTGGGAGGCAACTAGTTCGGTGGACTGGCTGGTACAGAGCTTGTCTTCTCCTGTATCTGCAATAATGTATGTGGACATTACATATATTATGTACGCATATGCCTGTGTGGTATCCATATTACACTCTATAGTGTGTGCATATAGTAGGTATATATAAATACATATATAATCCACATGTCACATTAAATATAGTGCATGCTGTAGAATATAAATACTATTAATCACTTGTTATTGCATATAGGAAATCAGGGTTCAAAACCTTGACTTTATCAGAGTCATTTATCTAATGTGTTCTAGAAATTCAGTTTGAACCCAAATGATAGACTTGGCATTCACCATGCAATCTACCATGAAATTCTTTGTTCCCGACCCCACTTAACTGTAAAGGTCTCAGTATGAAGACCTCTGGAATCCTCCCATTTCTTCAGCAGTAGCGATAACTCCCACGTGGGCCGCGTCTGCAGGGCGCGCATGACTTGCTGCATCTCTGTCCTCCTGGGCAAGGGCTCTGCGCGGCGGCCGGGTCTCCGGGCTCAGCCCGCGCTGCAGCTGGCCAGCCGTGCAACTTGGGTAACACAGTTGACATCTCTGCGGCTCAGTGTCCCCGTCATAAAGTGAGGAGGGAATGCTACTGACTCGCAGAGGTACTCAGGATTAAATTATGTGTAGCGCTTGGAACAATGCCGTAGTTCCTATTGTCACTTTTTTTTCAGAGTGCATTTTCTTGCCTTTTCTTTTTTTTCTACCTTCAGAAATCATGTTCTAGGAGACCTGGGTCTTGTGGTCGATAATCATTCAGTTTGCCACCTTGTGAAAAGTAGCAGTGAAGGTACATTTTGATTGGGCTTTTCTTCTTTGTGATTTAACGTATCTCAATGGTAGTTGATCCATGTTTGGAAATAAAAGCAGTGTAACTAAGTACCTGAAACGTCCATAGGATTCTTAGCTTATGAAATTATTACAGATATGTGAGATGAAAGGCTTACAAGATAGTTACTCTGAGAAAATATTTATTCAAATACCTTAGATACCTATTTTTGACAATTATTATTAAGATTAGCAATTAATGCTAATCATAGCATAGCTTTTAACCATCTATTTCACCATGAATATTTACACCGTGATTATACAGATAACAATTAGCATATTTTCATTGTTTATTTTGAGGATCACAATGAACATATCAACATACAAATTAATGATGCAATAGATATTTAATGGCTCATGGCTTTATGCTAAGAGCTTTATAACAAAGCATATAATTTGTTACATACTAATATACAAACGAAAACATTTTGCTTTCCCTGGTAGAGGTCCAACTGCAGTTGTGTACATCAAGTAAGAATGAATACATCAACTAAGAATGAATTTCAGTGGTCTACCTTTCAATGATGTTTATTCTCAGATTCCCCCAAACATACATCGATGCAAAAACATGAGCTATGACTTCAACCTTTTCCATCACCGTCCACTCCCAACTCCGTCTTTTCTTCCCTTGTCCATTCATCGATCCCCCCAAACATGCATTCTGGACGTTTGGGCATGCGCAGAGCTCCTCTCCAGCTGACGTGCGTCCGCGGGGCGCGTTGGGATGTTAGGAGAGCAAATAGATTCCGTAAAATGCAGACACCACCTCGTTTACTTGTTTTCGTTTTACCCAACAGTTTCAAAGAAAGAGAGAGAAGAAAATGTAAAACAGCAATTAAACAAACATGGTTTCGTTCCAGCACAGCACAGGAACAGCGTTACTTACAGACTGATTTACGAGTGCATTTGGAGAGAGGGTTTGCTTGCTCCTTCGTGGGCTGCCGGTCCCGTCTTATTTTTTGCATTTGGCGAGGGCCACAGCAGCTTGAAAACTCCGGGACTTCTGGGGGCCCTTCCTGGACAGCGGCGAATGGGGTGTCTTCAGAGTCCGCACGTGAGTCCAGAGGGAAGGTGACGACGAGTGACAGGGCCAGCGTGGCAGCACTGGTCCTCAGGGACCAGCTGTCGGGCACGTGAAGGAAGGGCCCCTGGAGTGGAGTGTGAGGAAGCTCCCCTTCTGCTCCCTTTTAAAAAAATTAACTCAGGAGTGGACGTAGCTGGACGTCTAAGGAGGGACAGTGCTGAGCCCAGGAAAGAAGACAGAGTTCGAAGTGGTCAGTAAACGCGGAAGGTTGGAGTCATCGACTGATGCGGACCCCGGCTCGTGGGGCCCGCCGCATCGTGGACGAGACGCCAGAAAGTCACACGACTACCGAGTCTGCGGAGGAAAGGGGACAAAAAACCGCGGCCTCCGCCATGACGGGCCTTTATTTCTTTTCTTTCTTTTTTTTTTTTCTGCGCACTTTACCTGATGGTCCTCATTTACCAAGCACAGGTTCTTTACCTGATGGTCCTCATTTACTACACACAGGTTCTTTACCTGATGGTCCTCACTCACTGTGCACAGGTTCGCTTTAGGTGGTTCCCTTTTACAGAAAACAAAGGAGCCCTTGCTGCTAATCACATCACAGAAGAAGGATGCTTGCAAATGCAAAGGGAAAAGTGGTTGCACCCATCACACTCCATACTGGGGAGGTTTAGCATGGATTTTAGGAAGTTACAGGAAGCACTTGCTGTCTCAATTCAGGGTGAGGGAATTTTAGCAAAAGCAAGTCTCAAAGTGGCCCAGGCACATTGCAGGCCTGATCCCCACAGGAGAACCCATCTGTGGACGTGGGTCCTAGCATCTCCGAGTGGGAGCTGGGCCCCTGCCACGCAGAACGGTCTCCTACCATGGACCATGTTTCTATCAGTTCATTCACTTCCTCTGCAGGGACATCAGTGAAAAGTCACTTGGGTCGGTTGCTTGTTTGCAGAGCGCTTTCTGGGTACCAGGGAATGAGTGACGAAGTGGAGAAAGGAAGGCTTCGGCGCACCAGGGAAGGAGAGAAAGGGACGCTCGGGCCTTCTCGGGGTCCTCGCCCGCGCAGGTGAAGCACCCAGGATGTTCCAACCCACGGGTTCACCTCCTGAGGGAAACGCCACAGAAGGTCTCCGTTACCAGATGGTGGAAAGCGAATTTCGAAATGACTCAAGGTTTTTCTGAAACTTGGCCAGCAACCGTGTGCAGGTGTTTTTAATAGAGAAAGTGTGCCCATCTGCAAAGGTTTACACACACAAGCGTCTTCAGCAGGTCCACGGATTCGACGAGCGGGCGGACGCTCAGCAGGCTCCTGTTGTGCGTGGAAGCACGTGGGATTAATTTTATTTACGCAGGCTTATTGCCGCGTGCACTTGCTCAGGAATGAAACTGAGGAAGATGTGCAGGCCGCTGTCTGTGACGTAGCGTTCAAGCGTTTTGGACCAAGTGACTAAGCTACTAAGTACTCCTTCACGAAGGATTTTATGGACATCACAGGCCATCTAAAGCTCTCGGCATTCTTTCTTTTAAAGATAGATTTGACTGATTACGCTATTGCAATTGTCCTAATTTTCCCCCCTTTGCCCCCTCCTCCCAGTACTCCTTTCCCTCCAGCAATCCCGCCTTAGTTCCTGTCCATGAGTCATACGTATGAGTTTTCTGGCTTCTCCACTTCCTTTGCTATGCTTACCCTCCCCCTGTCTATTCTGTGCCTAGCAATTACGCTGCTTATTCCCTGGACCTGTTCCCCGTTCTTCTCCCTCCTCACCTTCCTGGGTGATGACCCTCCGAACGATCTTCATATCAATGGCTCCACTCCTGTTATGGTTGTTTGCTTAGTTTTGGGTTTTTTTTTTTTTTTTAGATTTGGTTGTCGATAGTTGTGAATTTGTTGCCATTTGAATGTTCATAGTTTGCGTGGACAATAACACTCATATACACTTTTGTACGGCGTGCTGCAGCCCACCTGTGACTCCGGTGGCCGTCGCCTGACCGACCTGCCGGAGTGGTGGGGGTCCCCGCCCAGAGGCAGCGCGCAGGTCACGGACAGGGGGTGGAGGAAGGGGGAGTGGGCGGCGTGCCCGCGTGAGCGTTTCACTGATGTGCACACCCAGAGCACACACGCAAAGGGCTACATGGTCTCGTTCACAAGAAACCGACGGGAAAAGACTCGCACTTGCTAGAAGAGCCAGCGGAGACCAAATCCAGGTGGAAAGGCACGCAGCAGTCTCCTAATTACTAACCCTGTGTGGGTCCAGCTCTGACTCAGGTGCGGCTGCTCTCCGAAGTGGGCGCTCCTTTATAGACTGACAGGGTTAAGGAAATGTTACTTCATTCTATAAAACTCCTGTAAAAAAGGCCAAAAAAGGTAACACGCATGATGCTTCCCACTCCCTAGAGTCTCACTTAGAGTCTCTTTCTCCCATAAATTAATTCTAAAAACTCGTATCTGTCATCATCAATATATCCACATCACTGTGCTTCTCATCAGCTTAGCTGGGCTAACAAAATCCCCTAAAGGGAAATACAGTAGAATATGGATTTTGTCCAATTAGGAAGACCATGGAGTGTTAAAAATGTGTTTAAAATACAATAGGGTAATGAGTGTCATTTTTGTTCAAATTATAGGTGATAGGTTTAAACTAATAAAAATTTTATTTCAAATATTTTGAGGTTTTTAAATAGTAATTATAAAAGAATATACATTTCACAACTTTTACAATAGAAAATTCTTTGTGGTAAAGAAAAGCAGTAGAATTTAGGGAGGGGTTGTTTCTTTTTAAAAAATCTTCAGTACCTTTATGATATACAGAAACCAGCGTGAAAGTAAAACAAAAAGACAATTTTATTATTGATTGATTTTATTTTATGAATAACAAGAAGTACACAGTGTTAAGAAGAAACTGGCCTTGAATATTTCAATGAACTAAACATTTCTGATTTACAGAAATGAGATTGAATACTCCCCACCCCCCTGAAGCTAATTCTTCAGCTGCATCTGCTCTGCCTTAAAAATAACCACATACCCGTGTTTTCTGTGACTAAATCACTGCTGCATCTGGACTGAGAAGCACTTCACATTCACCTTATTAAATAATCCCTACCCTTCCTCAAAGAAAGAGGGGAAAGGAAAGGATAAAGGAAAGGACAGTCCCGTCCCGGAGGGTGTCGTTGGAAGGTCCACCCCACCCTGCTGCCAGCCAGCACCCACCGTCTCTGTGGAAAATCGCAGGAGCTGTTGGAGAACCAGACCGCCATCGGATTTACAACTCTATACGTCCTTCCGCAAAATCCCTCAGAAGTAACACGGCTGGAGAGAGCGGAGAGCAGACAACCCTGCCCACGTGCTCGGCTGCCTCGGGCAAAGCTCTCAAACACTTCCGAGAAAGAACGGCCGGAGCAGCACACGGCATCAGAAAGGCCACCACTGTGACCCTGGCTGGAAGTCGGGCTCATCAGGGAGAGGGCAGGCCAAGAGGCACGCCTGCTCTCAATCCATCGATTCAGGGGACCCGGCAGGGGACGCTGTGTCCGTCCGCTGTGGGGCCCGGTGGGTAGGCTGGACCGCCCGGCCCCCCGGAGCCCAAGTCTGGGCAGGGGTGGCCCCCTGGATGGTAACCGCAGTGAGAAGAGTGTGACTCTGGGCAGAGGAATTGAATAGTTAGAGAGAAGCAGAGAGGAAAAGGAGAAAGTGACTTTTTAAAATAGAGGCATGTTAATTTGCTGGACGGCCATAACAAAGTTAATGCCATAACTAGGTGGCCAAAACAAGAGAACTTCACTTTCCCCAGGGCTGTAGAGACTGGAGTCCCAGCCCGAGGTGTCAGGCCGGCCGGTTCCTCTCCAGGACTCTTGGGAGGACCCTGTTCCCTCCCTCTCCCCCGAGTTCTGACAGCTGCTGGCAACTCTTGGTGTCTGTCGGCTCATGTGGGTTGGCCAAAAAGTCTGCATGGCTTTTCTATAAAATAAAAGCTACATTTTTCATTTTCACCAATAACTTCATTGCTTTGGGTATTTTGAGTATGCCGGCTGTCTCCTGGGTGGTGGAACGTTGATTGTTCTCAATTAACGCCTCAGTTTGATTACTATCAACTTCAGCTGGTCTACCCACCGGGGAGCATCGTCCAGTAAGAAACCTCCCTCACAAAACTTCACAAACCACTTCTGACATGTTCGATCAGTCACAGAACCTTCTCCACACACTGCACAGGTCTTTTCCTGCGTTTCAGTTGTGTTTTTACCTTTCTTGAAAGAATAAAGCATAATATGCTGAAAATAATGGATATTCCCTTCCATCTTCAGTATAAAAATGGCTACACAAAAACTCACCAATTTTGAAGGTTTTTTTAATGCACACCGACATGACATCTTTTACAACACGATCTGACAGAATTTTTTTCTAATGAAGTTAAAGACAACTAGGCACTACTAGAGCCACCTTACAGAAAAACCAAACGTACTTTTTGGCCGATACCCACTTTGCTTTCTCCCTTTCACGCATCGTTGTTGAAATATAAAATTTTCTTTCCATTTTGGAGAAAGCACAAGTATGTCCTTAGACGTCAAATCTAAAACATTGTGCGGCAGCATATTTAGTTATATTCTGTCCATGACCGACCAGAGGCTCTCTTTGACAACCGACGCTTCTCTGTCATGAAGTCATGAGTGACGTGAAAATCCCCGGGGTGGGGGCTACCCCCCTCCCCTGGCTCCACTGGCGGTGACGTCCCACTTTCTACACCAGACTTGTCTAGTCCTCCCGAACTGTTTAAACGTATTTTCATCACAGTGTAGCTGGCAAAACATTTCTTCTTCACTGGAGATAAGAAACATCTTTCGGTCTTTCTATTTAAACCCAGTCTTTCCATAAATAATCTTAACTTTATCCCGTTGTTCTTTTAACCACAATTTAAGTCGTAGCATCTTGTGGTCATGCCAACTGTATATTATGTATGGATCAATTTAATTAAGGATATCATATTTGGGTTGTTTAAATTTAGGCTCTTTCTTAAGTCCTACTTACAAAGAGCTATTTCAGTATTAAGGTTTGGTTTTGAAATCATCGTTGAGAAAAAGCACCTTGCCTTGGCTGGTGTGGCTCAGTGGATTGAGTGCCAGTCTGTGAACCTAAGGGTCACTGGTTCGATTCCCAGTCAGCGCACATGCCTGGGTTGCGGGCCAGGTCCTCAGTAGGGGGTGCATGAGAGGCAACCACACATTTATGTTTCTCTACCCCTCTTTCTCCCTCCCTTCCCCTCTCTCTAAAAATAAGTAAAAATCTTTAAAAATAAAAAATGAAAAAGCAACCCAATTTAGACAAATATTTTTAACATAAATTAGGAATGCAATACTGCTAAATACAGTGTGCTAGAATTATTCCAGGTTTTAAAAATCAATATTAAAGAGCAAATAGAGAAATGTAGGTAAAATGAGATGTAATCTGCTTCATGAAAAGCATCAATTCATTTTTAAAAGAGTTAAAAAATTTCTTTTTAAAAATAATTTCTTATCTTTAGATTACAGTTGACATATAATATTATATTAGTTTCAGCTGTACAACAGAGTGATCAGACATTTATATAACTTATGAAGTGATCACTTCTATAAATCAGTGTTAAGAAATTTCAACATATTAGTTACCGTATTTTTTGGACCATAAGACACACTTAGGTTTTAGAGGAAGAAGCTAGGAAAAGAATTTTTGAAGCAAAAAAATGTGGTAAAATATTTAATAACATAAATAACATAATATTCCACCAATGTAAATGTAAACAGAACTCAACAACAGCATTAACAACCATTATTCCTCCCAAATTGGGGGGGGGGTGCGTCTTATAGTCTGAAAAGTATGGTATATTTGTTATTGAGGATACATTTCATTTAATGGATATTATTTCTCATAATGCAGATTATATAACATATTTACATACGTATGTATATGCACACAAATATGTATTTATATACACCTAGGAGATGTGTGTGCGTGTGTGTATATAAAAGACCTAGGATGAAAGGATGAATACAGATCCCATAGGGCACACATGTACCCTAGCGCTGCTCTTCTCTCGTGAACGTCATTGCAGATGAGTAAGCAGCAAGGCCTCCTTTGAGAATCATGCCATTTCTTGCTTTCACTTTTCAATTGCACTTCTTTATTTATCTTAGTTACTAAGGTTAAGCTAAATGTCTAGTGGATTCTATTTGTTTTATTTGAAAATATGTAAATAGCATATGTTAAGCTGCTCTGATGCTTATTTAAGTTTATAAAAATGATTTCTATTACCCTACCAAAAATAGAGCCTTAATGAAATAAACAGAATTGCCAGGAATATAGAGTCATCAAAATACTGCACAATTTATTGGTTAAAGTTGGTCAAGAAAGACACTGTAAAACTAAATTTAACAGTAGCTCTTACAGATGTCTCAGTGTGAACTATGAGCGGGATGAGAACCTGAATACACTGAGCCCCAGGTGAGAGCCAGTCAGTATCGTACTTCGGGCTCATCATCACCTTACACCTCACAGGCTCCTCGGTGGCTTTCTGTGCCCAGAACACCTCTATTGTCACTGCAGGTTGGTACGCACAGGTGGCGGAGAGATGGGCCTTGCTTGAATAAGCAGGATTCTCTGAGTGACGAGTGTAAGCAAAGCATCCTGGGCTCAGGGTGGCCATGTTTCTGAAGAACAAGCAGTGAAGCATCCCAGCCTCTGCGCACCTGTGGCAATGCCAATTCCAAACCCATTGAGCAGGCACCTGTGTCCGGAAGGAGGCCTGTTGATTTTGCATTTGCTAACATGAAAGCCAAAGCTAATTTACACTTTGCTACAGTAAATTAGAGAAGAAAAGATGGCCCCTTCCAAAAGTTTTAGTTGTCAGGGTTCCGTCAGCGTTGTTTTTATTCTGCTTTGCTTTTCCCTAGCCCATAGAGAACAATGCGGATCCAAATTATCTACACATGAGAGGATTTCCACCTCCCGCTATAACTTTCCCAGTGTTTATAGCAACAATAATTAGTCATGTTGGGATCTTTGAAAAATCTGACTAAAGCTGTAAAATCTCTTCTCGAAAGCTCCGTGTAAACTCAACGTTTTTCGTATATTCCAATAAGTATGCAAAGATGTAGGCTGTTCTTCTTTAAGTGACCCCCAAAATGGCTTAACTAAGGCAGAAACGGGTCTGTCACTCAGCCACAGGCCAGTCCGAGAGGGCTGGACGGCTGTGCTGGGGACTCCGCGCCCACGCCCTCCCTGGGGCTCAGGTCGCCATTTGCATCTCTGTGGTCAGAGCACATCATGGCCACGTTTGCTTTTCAAAGAAGAAGAAGAAGAGGGGGCGGAAACGGGGGCCCAGCAACCCCACTTGCATCAGTTGAAACGGTTCGTCAGTACCTGGCGGCACAGGGGCCCCCACCTAGACGGGCAGCTGGAAAGGAAACCCACAGCCGAGCGGCCATTTCCCCAGCGAAGGCATCCTCAGACGGGCACTGCTGATGAGCAGCAACCTGCCGTAGCGGGGTTCACTGAACTCGGGTTCTGTGGACAGCGCTCAGTGATGCAGCACTTCGATACTCCTCGTGGATGTGTTTAGCCACGTGCGAGGAGTTTCATCTGCTTCTTGAAGGAGCTCCCGCGCCTCCCCCCAGTTTTAAAGGGAACACCCCCTCCCTCGTGCTCCCTCACCCAGGGGTCCCAGTCCGAGCCCCGGAAGCAGTCCCTGATGCTCCTTGCTCTTTGCCGTCCACTCGCTCAGCTCCCGGAGTCTCATCAGTTCTTCCGCCAGCTCCACTCCAGCAGCCCCCTCCACAGCTTCCACGGCCAGCCAGCGCCCCGGTCAGAGTCCTCAGGTTCAAATCCTCCTCATTCCCCCTGACTGGGCTATTTTGGGAGCCTGCTAACTAACTCGCCCCTGGCATGCTTTCTTCCCTTCCCCTTCCAACGATAAAGCCAGATTTACCTCTCAAATGTGAAAATGGAGGGTTGTGTGACGTCCCAACTTAAACGTGGAGTGGCTTCTCGCTTCTTTAGATGGCACTTAAAATCTGCTAGTGCAGCACCACGCCTCCATGGCCCTACCTCGCTGACGTCAAGTGGGACCAACCCGCCGCTCCCCTCCCTGCCTCCCAGGCTTCGCAGTCCCCCCCCCGCGCGTCCCGCACGACGGCCCGCTTCCCGGCCCGGAGCGCCTGCTGATGCCTTTTCTTCTCCCACGGAAGCTTTCCCCTCACTGTTCACCCTTGCAAAATGCTCTCGCTGAAAACTGTGTCGAAAACGTCCTTACAGAAATGTAGTATAGGCATTCGAATTTTTGAAAAGGACATTACATACTTTTCTGGTTAAGCTAATTTATTTGCATTTAGTATTATTTCCTTTTTTTCTTTTTTACTTATACATAAATGTCTACATTGCCTAGCTAATGCAAAAAGGAAGCGGCAACTAATGTTTTATTGCCTCGTGTGTAATGGGTTAAGCCCTTGCTGGCTGGTCTGACAGGTGAAACTGGGCCTCTTCTCCACTAACAAACGGGGTCCCAAGCGGTGTTTGAGGGTGTGTCCGAAAGGAGCGTCTGCATCCCAGCACGAAAGATACCAATTTAAAGTGTTATTTCTCCCAAGGTCTGGTATTCGACTGTCTTCCTCTGCTCTTCTGGCTTCTCCATCTTCTGCCTTTGACCTTCCTGAGACGATGTGGAAGGTTGGTGTGTGTGTGTGCACAGTTCCTGGTGCCCCCACGAGGCGGTGCTTGCCGTTTCAAGTGTATAGTTTCCTGTCGTCCCCAAAGGCACCACCCCCTGCTCCCAGAGCAGGGACAGATTCCGTAAGAAGGTCTCCGCACCTCACCAACCTGCGGCCTCGTGGTCCCAGACCCACCTTGGTTCGAACATGTAAACATCACCACCAACATTTGTCCTCATTTACCACAACCAAACATTCAGTTCTGAGTGATGTCAACTCCGCCTAACAGAAATACCCAACTCGAATCAGCTAGCTCCCAATTGTACTTCCCGAAAATCGGAGTGTCTAGTTTGTGTGAGGAATTCTAATCATAGGGAATGCATAAATAGGAAAACTGCTGGTTAATTTATTCCCCCAGGTACTAGTGAAAACCAAACACACACATGCATCACACACGTATCTGTTTCAATAGAGATTAGAGGTGACCTAATACGACATCATAGCTCTTCTTACTTTGAGTCTAAATAAAGGAAGATATTAAAATTCCAAGTCTGTATGACCCTAAAATAATAGTTCTAAGTGTATAGAAAATTGAAGTTGATAAAGCTAAGAGAATATAAATAAATAGATTAATATAGTCAGAAAATTTAACTCTCATCTCAATTGAAAAAGAAAAAAGCTAAAAAATATAAAAGCTAGTCAAACGCAAATAAATAATGATTGTAAATAACATGGAAAATTACATCAATGAAATATGGAAGAAAAGAGAATCAACTTATTTATGACATAATCAATACTGCTGTGCAGTGAGGAAGTTACAGTCTCTTCGATAATTAGTGTTGGGTCCATTGGATCCTTTGGGGGGGAATATTGGATTCCTAAATTACAACGTTCATAAATACCTATTTCAATTGGATTGTGACTATAATCATGACAGATAAAGCAATAAACTTGCAGAAGCAAGTTACAAGACTGTCTTTATGACAGAGGGTGAGCGGAGATTTCTTGAAGAGGAAGCAAATATTGGCCATAAAAGGAAAAAATGCTAGCACCATGTTAACGATTAGATCTTCTGGCAATCAAATGTTCCACTGATAAAGCTCACAGTCAGAGAAGATATTTGCAATGCTGGTATCTGACCAAGGGCTTATTTCTGTCATATACAAAGAACCCCTAAACGTCAATAAGATCAAGCTGCCCTGTTCAGTAGCAAGAGTAGTAGGAAAACTTACGAGGCGCTTCATACAAGAAAGGGTGTTTCAATAGCCAGGTGACACAGGAAAAGCTATTTCATTTCATTAGTGATTAAGGAGATGCAAATGAAAACCACAATGAAGTTCAGCCACACTCCTGTCAGAATGAGTGAGCAAATACCAAGTGTCACGGGGAACGCGGACCAACTTCGAGTCTCGGACACCACTAGTTGGACAGCAGAGAGACAAACCCTTGCACTGACAGAACACAATCCAGAAATTCTGTCCCTACTGACGTATGTAGCAGAAGTCACATCAGCCCACTGAAATAAATGGGTCTTATTGCTACGAATGCTCAGAGCGATACTCAGGATTGACAAAACTATGAAGAGTGAGCAAACTGCAGCTCCATACGGTGACACGAATGTCACCACCTACAAATCTGATATCGAAGAACAGAAACCAAACGCAAAGCACGGGGACTGCTCAGTGTGACTCCACTGAGGTCCTGAGTCTGCGAATCCCACGTTAGATGTGAGGACAGCGGCTGCCCCAGGGGACAAGTGCCAGGAAAAGGTGAACAGGGTCCTGGAGTCCCAGTGATGTTGACTTTGGTGCTCACGACTCATGTTTACTTTGTGACGATACATCCCATTGTGTGCTTATGATTTCTACATTGTATTTTGATATAAAATGTACATGTCATAGGGCAGGCCCTGGTGGGGTAGCTCAGGTGGTTAGAGCATCATCCTGATACAACAAGGTTTCAATTCAATCCCTGGTCTGGACACATACAAGAATCAAACAATGAATGCATCAGTAAGTGGAACAACAAATTAGCGTTTCTCTCTCTCTTTCTCTTTCTCCCTTCCTCTGTCTCTCTAAAATCAATAAATGAAAGTTAAAAAAAATAAAATTTACATACACCATGTTGGAATATACATTAGGTAGCTAAGCAATAACATGGTATTATCAGTTGGTTTCTACATCGGTTGTTTGGTTACGTACGGTGTAGCCACAATATTTAAACATCATTGCTAAAGTAATCTAGAGAATCATGACTAAATAAGCGGACCTAAGTGCAGGGAAGCTCAACACAGTGGCTTGGACCTGCTTCTTGCATAACTCACTCCTCACGACAGCAAAGGCAGTGTAAGTCATGATCTACACCATACCGACATGGAAAGTCATGGGCAAGAGCTCCTCATACCTGCTTTCTGTGATTTTGTAAGCTCCTTGAAGACCGTGATCTGTATAGATTTTTAACCACTTTAAAACGAAATGCTTCAAAAGCAACATACTTTTAAAAATGTGCGAACAGTACAATTGTTTTGAAATTACCCCCACCCCACAACAATCTCATGACACTTCAGCAACGTATGTCAAAGCCAACCTCACACAAACAGCCATTCCGGACACTGCTCCCTCTGACCCAGATGGTCCCCTGCGCAGACCACGGCAACGGTCAGCCTGCATCCGTGCAGGCATTGAAGGGGAGGGCACACAATTTGAGAGGAGGGGCCGGAGGCCATGAACTTGTTCTGCAGAATCACGGGGCAGGAACTTGCCGTTGCACGATGTGGGTCAGCAAGTGGTGACGAGACGTCGGGGAGAGACAAAGACCAGTGAAACTGTCACCGCCCGAGTTCCATTTAAAAGATTTTTAAAAAGTGGATCTCGTGGCTCCTGCATGAACAAATTCCTCTGCAAGTAAACCTGTCTGTAAAATATATAGCCACTGGAAACTCTAGTACATGATGTTGTGACACCCTGTAAATCCTAGAAAAAACAAACCCCGAAACATTACTTTTTCTTTGACAGATAGAGCACGTTTGGGGCATATTACCGTGTATGATATATGTAAAGTGTTACAAATCTTTTTTTGTGGGGTCTTTTTGTTGCTTAGTAACAGGGGAATGGAAGGAGTGGTAAAAATAGGTCACTATTAAGTGAGGGACTTTCTTGTTTTTCGTGTCAGGAAATATCGTTCGAGGATAATAATGGACATAAATCAGAGTGTGCCGGCATTGCCGGGACAACCCGGGCCCGCGAGCCCGGCTGCTCCTTCTGATCACCCCTCACCCCCGGCCCCCCCTCTGGCGAGATGATAAACACGGAGCAAGCAAGTCATCCCTCTTAGGCTCCCGTAGATGCTAACAAATTTTTAATAGCCCATCAGCACTTCCAATTATGTACGAAATGGAACCACGCTCCTCGCACATTTGCAGGTACCGACGATGCTTCTCACAACAATAATCACTGTCCTGGGATTTCCAAACTCAAGTGAGTCATTCTTTTTCTGCAAACAAAATAAAGCGTAGAATGCATTACTTCACTAAAGTTTGGATTTTAATGTTAATGGTGAATATAAGCACCTAGGACATTTAATTTAAACTGATTTAGGCAAGCACTTTGCAGGTGTGCCACGTTAATTATGATCACGTTAGCCTGGTGGTGGTCTAATTCCAGGTGTGTTCGTGTGGCAGCGCTTAGCCTGAAGTCACCGGAGACTTCGGTTATCAGATGTTCGGAGAGACAGAAGTGCGATAAGGATTTATTTTCTATAATGAAAAGGCACGACCTTGGCTTCTGCTTCCAGATACCCAGAAAACAACGACTACCTGTGAATAAACTACACTTAAAAAACAATTCAGATACATGTAGGCACTGGAAACAACCGAGTGAGCGGGGGGAGGGGGACAAAAGCAAAACAAAACACCCCTGGAAATCAGTAGATGCTGAGGAGGAGGAATGGTGCAATGGAGTATTTGCCGCTACACGACTTTCCACGGGGAGGCAGAGCCAAGTTCGCCCACTAGAGGGCAAAGCGAACCCCACCCCGAAGGCGCGGTGTCGCCTGGAGCCTTCCGAAGCTTTCAAAGCTAGCACAGGAGGTGACAGACTGCAGTGAGGAAAGGACCCTCGTGGGGGCCAGTCCCCCCCTACATGGAAGACATGCCGAGAACCTAAAAGGCCGAGCTGAAAACTGTGAGGTCTGAGGCGAGGCCGCGGCGGGGGTCCGCCACGGGAAGGACGACCTTCCGAGTCCAAGTCCAGCCAAGGGAAATGTCGCACAACCCCCAAATCAGCAACACCCTGAAAAAAATAACAGAATCAAGGGTTCGAAAAACTCTTCCCTCCCCAGGGCCTCGTCTGCAGTGAACGCGGGCCGGTGGAGCTGCCAGGCCCCCGAAGAGGCAGCAGTCCCAGCGGGGACAGCGCAGACCGAGAGGGAAGCGCGCCGGGAGGGCCGGTGGCGGGATCCAAGGGGGGCGCGCTCGCGGCGAAGGGGCCGGCGGGCCACGGCAGCGGGAAATGGGAACTCTACAAACACCCAGCGTCAGCTCCAGAGCAAACTCGTGAAGCCCCCTGGGAAGAAAGGCCCCGGGGCGGGACTGACCACAGCTTGGAGGGAGCAGAAAAAGGGGGCATGAACGTTGAAGATGATGCGCAGGTGTACAATGCACAGGGCGGAGTTTTAAAAACGATTTAAAAAGGAAATCGTGTACGATGCGCAATAACATCAAACATGTAACAATATCTGTGACGCTAGAGCTCCAGAACAATAGGGAAGAAAAATATTTTTTTAAAATAGAGCCTGGAAAATTCTCAAATTTTGTGAAAACCAAACTATCATAAAAAAGGAGCCCAGCGCAGCCAAAGCAAGACACGTAGAAAGAAACAAATGGGACGTTGTATTGGTACCACATATCAAACTGATGAAAAAAAGAGAGTTTTGAAAGCAGTTAAACAAAACCATCACATTTCACACAAAGAATGGCTCGATTCTCATACATACAAATTGGGAGACAGGGACAGTGGAACGGAACCATTCATATTCTCGGGGGAAAGTGTCAACATGTAATTTCACTTCCATTAAAAAACCTTTGAAGTAGAGTCAGAGTGATACAATTTTCTCATGAATGAAATACGAGAGAGCTAATCACCGTCAGAACCATGTTCCCCAAAATTCAAAGCAAAACCTCCCGGATGGAACACACGGAACAAAAAATGGACCCCAAGATCTACAGGAAAGAATGGACAACTCAAAGAGTGGCCGATAAGAACAAGGCACAGAGGCTAAAAAGTTCTCCTTTCATTCTGTGAAAATAGGGTTTCTTACGTGAATTAGACATCCCCGAGGGGGGTGGAATCCTGCTGAGGAAGGGCTCAGGTCCACGCTGCGCTGTGGGGTGGCGGCTGCGAAGCCGTCACTGGGCGCCACCGGAGCCGCACCCAGCCGGGCTGCTGCTCTTTGTGTTGAGGTTGGAAATGTTTCTCTTAAAATTGCACTTGATCAAGGATTCGTGTTTTCCCCTGAAACTGCTGCAAGAAATAGCGCAAACGCTAATAACTAAAACCCTACTGGAATCATTTAAATATCACACTCGTGTTGATCTCAAGGCGGAAAAGGAAGGAACAGGGCGAAAAATGGTGCCACTCGGATGCGGACGGAGTAACACGGACCAGGGTCACCCGCTCACCCAAACCACTGGCGATCCAGAGAAATTACATGGAACACAGGTCTTCAAGACCTCGGACGTGAGACAAAAACGGACAGCTGGCTGGCGAAGCTGATTTCATCGACGGAATGATGGGGAGTCCTCTCTATTTTTCAGAGATAATTTAAAATTAGCAGGAGCCTTTCTGAAGTTTGGTGGATTTCTCACATGAAATTTAGAGTCTGATCTTTTCTTTATATGCAGTTACCTAACCAGGGCCTACATTTATTAAATACTTACAGGCAAGCTCAAGCTGTTGTTTTTTTTAAATCGTGAGTGAGTTTTGTTGATGTATTGTTCTAGATATTTCTCCGTTTAAATTCAGGCTCAAATATTGCTGACAGGTCGTCCCTGCTGACATCCCCTCTTCCCTCCCCTCTGCTGCACCTGCAGTGTTCTCCCCCTTGTACACCACACCTTCCTCAGCTTCTCTAGCTTGCAAAAATATTTCCTCTTCGGTGGATATTTATGAGCTTTCTTCAGGCCACAATTTTCTCTAGGAGAATGTGAGGGCACGAAGGTGGCATGCACTCATATTTTCACTCGCCCTTAGTTTATTGGGGTTCTCCGGATCCTGTGGGAACTGCGTGGAAATACGGCTTGGCATTTAACTTCCAGAAGCTGTAGAGTCTTCAACATGGTCAACGGTTCTTTAAAAGGGAATTACAAATAATTGAGAAAGACTACTTCATGACTCTCTAACGCAAGGTTAAGACAAATAGAAATAGAGATAACATGAGTTAAATTGCAGGCAGAGGTACCCTCGAGTGGTTTTCTGGTCCCCTTTTACCTGAAAACATGCTGCGAAAGACAATTCCATGGAGCCATTATTTTTTTTGTCTGAAAGGGTATTGAATTTAATGATGCATGTTATGTCTTTTAAAACTCTGATCAGAGTAACGAACAATTCAAGCACACTATTTATAGCAAATATCCTTGGATGATGAAAATAAATCTCTCTATCATAAAATAATCAGAGAAACGAAGGACACAATTGTATCCACTTCCTTTCCTTAGTGGCGTTTTCCCGACGAAACCGCTAACAAGCATTTAGGAGCGTCCCTACTGGGGAAAACTGTCTGGCCGTTCACGGGGGAGGAGGAGTCTGTGCCCGCAGTGTTGTTCAGGCTGGGAAAGCACTACAGAGTGAGGCGTCAGAGGAAATAATATTTTAAGTTTCTGAGTTAAAAAATGACATCGGACAACAAAGAACGTGCACATTATCTTAAAGTACCCATGGTTTTTTTCAGTGGGAATACCTCAACACCCCACCGTACAGGAATCCCGTTTTTACATATCTGTTAGAATATGTATATCGCTTTTAGCGTTATTGGTTAATAAAATGTCAGCCTTTATCACAGAGGTATATTTTTAACTCTTGATTCAGACCTCTGCTGACAGTCACCTGCTCATGTACCTGGTAGGAAGAAAAGAAGGCTGACTCTGAGGAGCCCCAGCTTTAACCAGGTTTCAGATGGACAACAGAGGGTCCTCCCGTCCAGTCGGGAACGTCAAGACACCGAAACTGAGAACGGGCTGTGACCAGAGGGGAGGCTGGAGAGAGGGTCAGGGGGGAAGGGGAAGGGTTTGCAGAAACAAGTATAAAGGACACATGGACAATAACAAGGGGGAGTGGAAATGGGAGGGCGGTGGGGAGGGCTGGGGGGTGGGCTGGGATGGGGGTAGAAGACAGAAAACTGTACTTGAACAACAATTAAGATAACAAAAAGGAAGTCTTCATTTAAAAAAAGGATACTGTGGACTTCCAGCCAAGTTGGAGGCATAGGTGGACACACTGTGCCTCCTCACACAACCAAAATAAGGACAACAAAAATTTAGAAACAAAAAAACACCCAGAACTGACAGAAAATTGAACTGTATGGAAGTCCGACTACCAAGGAGTTAAAATAGACACATTCATCTAGACCATTGGGAGGGGTGGAGTCAGGTGGCCTGCCAAGAGGGGTTGTGGCAAAAAAGTGGTTGCTGGTGGACCCCGGGTGCAAAGGCAGCAGCTAGCAGACCCCGGGGTGTGGGGCAGCAGCGGGCAGACCCAGCGAGGCTGCAGACTGTGGAGGGGTGTGGCTCAGCGCGGTGCACAAGGCAGCTGGCGGACTGGGTGGTCCCACATTCACTCACAGATAAACCGGGAGAAACTGGGGAGTGGGCTGGACCACGCACCCCAGGGTCCCAGCCCAGGAAATAAAGCCTCAACCCTCTGATTGAAAACACCTGTCGGGGTTGAGGCAGCAGCAGCAGAAACTCCCAGCCTCACAGGAGAGTGTGTTGGAGAGACCCACAGGGGCCTAGAACGTGCACAAGCCCACCTGCTCAGGAATCAGCATCAGAAAGGCCCAAATTGCTTGTGCGTAGCGGGGAGTGACTGAAATCCAGCAGAGAGTGGAACAAGTGCCATTGTTCCCTCTTGGAACCTGCCCCCAGGTACAGGCTCACAACCCAGCAACTGGGTTGCCTCGCCCTGGCAAACACCTAAGGCTCCACCCCTCATATGTAACAGGTGCAACAAGACCAAAAAAAAATGGCCCAAACAAAAGAACAGATCACAGCTCCAGAACAAATACAACTAAGTGATGAAGAGATAGCCAACCTATCAGATACACAGTTCAAAGCACTGGTGATCAGGATGCTCATAGAATTGGTTGATTTTGCTCACAAATTAGATGACCAAATGAAGGCTACAGTAAGTGGAATGAAGGAAAATGCACAGGGAACCAATAGAGATGGGAGGAAAACTGGGACTCAAATCAATGGAGTGGACCAGAAGGAAGAAACAAACAACTAAACAGAAAAGAAGGAAGAAACAAGAATTCAAAAAAATGAGGAGAGGCTTAGGAACATCCAGGACATCTTTAAACATTCCAACATCTGAATTATAGGGGTACCAGAAGGGGAAGAGGAAGATCAACAAGTGGAAAACTTATTTGAACAAATAATAAGGGAGAACTTCCCCAATTTGGCAAAGGAAATAGACTTCCAGGAAGTCCAGGAAGCTCAGAGAGTCCCAAAGAAGTTGGACCCAAGGAGGAACACACCAAGGTACATCATCATTACATTAGCCAAGATTAAAATGAAGGAGAGAATCCTAGAAGGAGCAAGGGATAAGGAAACAGTAACCTACAAAGGAGTTCCCAACAGACTGTCAGCTCATTCCTCAAAAGAGACCTTGCAGGCAAGAAGGGGCTGGAAAGTATTTGAAGTCTTGAAAGGCAAGGACCTACATCCAAGATTGCTCTATCCAGCAAAGCTGTCATTTAGAATGGAAGGGAAGATAAAGTGCTTCTCAGATAAGGTCAAGTTCAAGGAGTTCATCATCACCAAGCCCTTATTGTATGAAATGTTAAAGGGGCTTATCTAAGAAAAATAAGATAAAAAACATGTACAGTAAAAAAACAGCAAACTCACAATTATTAACAACCACACTTACAACAAAAACAAAAACAAACTAAGCAAACAGCTAAAACAGGAACAGAACCACAGAAATGGAGATCACATGGAGGGTTAGCAACAGGGGTGTGGGAGGAGGAGAGAGGAGGGAAGGTACAGAGAATAAGTAGCATAGACAGTGGGTAGAAAATAGACAGGGGGAGGGCAAGAATAGTGTGGGAAATGTAGAAGCTAAAGAACTTACGACACAGGGACATGAACTAAAGGGGGGGGGATGTGGGTGGGAGGGGTGTGCAGGGTGGAGGGGAATGATGGGGGAGAAATGGGACAACTGTAATAGCATAATCAATAAAATATATTTAAAAATATACTGTGAAGTTTAACTAAATTCATTTCTATAAGGAGCTTTTTGGACTCAGGATCTAAGGCTCATTTAAAAAAATCACCAAGGAACATCTGCAAATGCACACAATGACACAAAAGCATCGATGGCTGGAGACATGCAGTCCAAGTTTTGCAGAAAAATAATCTGACATTTGATAGGCTGGTGTGGTGTAGTTATTGTAGTTATACAAGTAATTAAACTATCTTTTAAAAATGAAATAAAATCAAGTGTTAGTGGGACATTTAACGTAGTTCAGAAACTTCTTATAACGGAAGGTGCCCGCTATATGGACTGAGAAACCTTGATGCCAATCCCGAAATGGTCTCACATTAGGTTATCGTGTTGTGTGTGTGTGCTGGAAGATTCTCAACTTGCAAACCAAGTGAAAGGCGGAGATCCGGTTACTCCTAAACTCGGCCTTCTATAATTGGAATTTTCCCTTCAATGCCTTAGGGGGAAAATATTAAATTACTGGGACTTTTCCAAAGCAGTGCGTTCCTATATTCGAGCCAGTTGCCAAGAAAAAGTGTTTAACTTCCATCCAATTTTGCTTGCCACCAGTAAAATGGGAGCCATCATTACGCCTTTAATAGCATTAATGGCCAAAGCTGCTGAGATAGCCGTGTAATTTGTACATTTGTTGGTTACACCCCTTTGGTGATGCGTTGTAGAAAGGGCCTTTCACCCTGAAGTCATCATAAACGCCTTTCAAAGAAGGTAACACGGTGCCACCGCTGGGCGCCACCCCAGGGTCCCTTTGCTGCCTCGCAGCAGCTGCAGCCTCCCGAGGGGGCCGAGATTTCGGGGAGCAAGGGCTGCTGGTGGGCGGGGCCCGAACCTTGGCAGAGTCGGGACCTGCACGAATGTTCACCTCCCCGTCCATCCAGTTCCTTCCCCTTCCTTCCTCGTACTGTTCTGCTCCATTCGTTCGCTTTCCTTAGGGGGTGAAGGAAATCCCTGTTAGCCAAAGTGCGGAGTCGAAAAGATGCCGACCGCCCTAGAACGTGCGCATGCGAAGCGCAAGTGCGCGCACTCAACAGATGGCTTAACGCGGTTTGAAGTCTCCGCTCGGCACACGGCAAACTCAGCCACCGCATTGCTCGAAGAACGTACAGCATCCGGAAACACCGTCTCTCCCCCTTCCTCCCTTCCCTCCTTCCTCCCTTCCCTCCTCTTCCTCATCTTGCTTTCCTCCTCCTCTTCCTTCCTGCTGCTGTTCATTCCTCTTTAGAAGGAAGAAATGGTGACCCAAGGCAGCAGTGAAGGCATTTCTCTCCTCACTAAAAGCAAAGTCTAACGCCAGCAATCAGCATGTGCATAGACACATTCTGTTAGGGTAGTAATTAGTGACAATGGACTTCAGTTATGTTAAAAGACTTCCTAATTAGAACACACCTTCCCTGGCATTTTAATGACAGCGTCAATACTTGACAATGGTAAGTCACCTTGTTAAGGAAGAAAGGGCGGCTAATTATAATGTATGCAAGTCACCTCGCACATAATGAGAATGCATGTCGCCAATAATATCTCTGTTCTAAAATCCAAAAACAACGCGAATGCAATTTTACTTCCTACTGATGAATTACCACGGATTCAGTGAACTGTAGGACAGGAAACAAACAAACTCACGCCTGGGAAGGAGATACAGCATGTTCTTCTCAGTCTGATCTGAATTCAAGAAAATAGCGCCAGAAGCTATTGCGCTGCGCGTACGGGTTCCGCCTCGGTGCCGTGAGGACCCTGGCGCACCGCGGGCTTCGGCTTCGGCTGGCTTGGCAACCAGTTCTCGTTCCTTTCTTACTACATGACGGGAGTTACAACCGTTATTAACATTTTGAACATTGATCTCCATGTTCTATTTTAAGGCCTACCTCAGACAGAGGTTGTGAAAGTGTTCACAGGTTTGTCGTTAAAAAATATTTCTCCTGCCCGTTCCTCTCTCGAGTGAGAAAAGTCTTTCTTCTGCAGTGGATATTCCCGAACAGAACAGCTATCAAAATATCGTTGAAATGGTTTCGGACGCAGCACGTCCTGAAAGACAATTTCTGTGCAGTTGCAGGTCTGTTCACGTAGGCAGAGTGGGCGATGGAGAGGTGTCAACACACCGAGCACGTCTGCCGCCGGGAACTGCGTCTCCGCCGCCTCCACTTCTGGGCCTCGCCTCCGCGGACGGTTCCCGGGCGCCAGGCTCCCCCGCAGTTGGAGGCTCCGGCAGCGGCAGCAGGAGTTCCTGGAGGCGTTTGTCCCTAAAGTGCTCGCCCTGCTGCGCTCTCCACGGAGGGCACTGTGGCGGTGTCCCAGGAGGCAGGGCTGCCCCAGTGTCTGGCTGCCGTGAGGTCTGGGGGTGAGGCCCTGCAGACTGTGAAGCCTGCGCGCTCAGCTTATTGGCTTCAAACTGAAGAGAAAAGAAAAGGAGGCAGGGAGTGCGGAGGGGAGACGAGAGAGGAGGTGGCGCGGGAAAAGCTGGGGATAGAGGAGAGAAGTGTGCGGAGAAGCCCTGTCGTGGAGAAGGTCTGGGAAAAGATGCGTTAGAGCTGTCCAGACCTACGGACACTGTAGCTGCATTTTGGCTTTTGCACATTTTAAGGATCGAAGGAGACAGATTTATTTCCTCCTAGAACCCATTCATCTTTGTTTATGCTGGTTATAAACTTTGGCACACACTGATGGAAGGCGATGTTGGAACGAAAGACATGCATGTTATTTTAATTTTTCATCGAGTTTGAATCATAGTCCCAAATGGAAGGAAAATATGTTTGTATTTTACAGTGAAACAAACTAAACTCATAAGTCTTCCAAAATGTTAATGTGGTGTGCCAAAAATGTGATCTCATAGTTTACAACAAAATGTCTGCTTTAAAAACTTACAGCCTAAGATTCAGATAAAAAATGTAGGCACAGAAGTAAATGCTATTTATTGGTTCTTAAGAAAATTATAAGACTCATAAATGGAATGTATTTGTGATTAAAATATTCATAATGCTGATATAAATACAGCTATTAATTGTCACCTATAATAAATTAGTAAATTTAATGATAAAAATATGACATCAACTTTTGTTAGAGACGATGTTGAAAGAAAATGTGAAGAACAGAGTATTCAGTACCGAATCAACTTTAGATTGTTGTCCTTGCTGGAGCCTCGTGTATTTGTAACAGTGGGAAAGCTTGAGATTCAGACACAGTATAACAATTGTGACCTAGTGAAGGCAGCAAAGGGATGTTTAGAAAGAACATTAAAAAAGAAGCTTAAAACTTACCCTAATATCCAGACTTTCACTTGACCATTGATTTTGACCGGGCTTCCTAACTACGAGAATCAACGATAACCTGTATGGGACCATACTGCTAGGCGGACGTGTTGGCGGGGTGCCCAGTTGCAGTGTCTGCGGTCACGTCTGCACCTGCTCACAAAGCAGGGCTCACCCTCCCAGCCGCTGGAAATGACCCGCTGCAATCGACAGTAGGACCCGAAGGACCCAGGGTCAGCTGTGACGCCTGAGAGTCAACTGAACAAGCAGAGCAGCCGATGTACTCAGTTCTGATCGGCCTCAGAACTCTCCCTAAGGACAGCACTGTGCCTCTTCGGAATATGGATCCTGTTGTAATTGTTACAAAGTGACATTTGTTACACTTTTTTGATCAAATATATATGGTGATTTGCTTTGGGAAATGTTTGCATGTTAATCATGAATAAAATATGTAACAAAAATGAATGTCACCTATAGCAAAATCTATGCAAAATGCTACCATAAAGCTAGCAGCAGGAATTCTCTAAATGGATAAAGATAAATCACATTTAATAAATTATAAATGGAGAATGGAGGAAAAAAAGCGTTGCAAAATTTTCCTGGAGGCTCAGGACCTCGGCACCAAATATGATTAATTTAAATTCTAAAGTTGCTTTCCTTGATGGCGCTGATGGATTGTCCCTGACAACCCTCTACTTCCTCACGCGATTCTTGCGGACACAGAAGCTGCAGCGCACGGCGGCCCGGCTGTGCGGCCGAGAGCCCCTGGTGGGGGCGGGGCGCGATGGCGTGCCGGCCACCCTACGCAGGGAGCGGGCCCACCCGGGGTTCCGTTTGTGTTGAACGAAGTTCTGGTTTGGCAAACGTGGGGACGGTTGCCGGGAATGACTTTCAAGATATAATATCACGTTTTCATTTTTTTGAGACTATCGATAAATATACAGCTGAGAACACATTTGGAATATATTTATACTTCAACTGTCGTTTATTTGGGAATCTCTCTTGCATCAGAAATATCCCTGGAGTACTAGTGGTGATTCTGAGTTGTAGATAATGGAAAGAAGAAATTCGGAGAAATAATTGGCAAGTGTATCTACGTCTCAGTCGCATGGAGCGTGATAGTTCCGCATGGTCACCAGCAAGCATGAAATCGACGCTGCGTCCAGGGCTTTGACAGCTTGGCAGTGAGGACCCAGGGCTCCGCAGGGGTGCAAAAGGCCCCCTTCTTCCCTCCTGGGTTCTTTGGCTGGTCTAATAATCAAATGGGCCTAGGACAGATTAACAGGAGAAAACTGTGATTACGCACTTACGGGATCCCCATAAAGACATGAAGCCCCAGAAGGCAGCTGGGTCAGGGACGCTCACCTGAGACCTTGAGCTACAAGCGGGGGTGGGGTCTGACACACCAGGAGAGGAAGGTCACAGGAACACGGGGGACGTTGGAAAGCAGAGGCCGCCCCGTCTGTTGGGCGTGCGAGCCGCGCGGGTCGGAAGGCGTCCGTGGTCATCGCTCTCCTCCGGTTCCGCCTCGCTCTCCTCCAGTTCCGCCTCGCTCTGCAGTGCGGATTTGGGCAGCGCAAGGAACGGTGAAGAGCTCCGCCTGAATTCGTTGGGTTTGATTACCGTTAACTCAAAATAATCCTGAGGTTGAGGAGACCTATTTTGAGTGGGTGCTGTCCTGTTACCTGTTATAGAAGAATGCCTGGGTTTGCACTGAGTTCTTTTGTTCACTGTTCGTGTAATTGCAGGAGCGTGAGCTAACTCTTCCGTGGTACAGTTACATTACCCATGTGATAGGGATTAATATAAACTCTTAGTCATAGCTGTGCGGCGACATCAGTTCATACACGCAAATTCACACAAGGACTGCCAGTTAGTGTGTGTTTAATGTATTCGTTGACGCTCTAATCTGGGTGATCGTCCCCTCCCAATGCGTATATGAAGCCTAGTCCCCAGTGCCGTGGTGTCAGGAGTCGGGGCCTCTGGGGGGTGAGCAGGCAGGTGAAGAGGGTGGAGCCCTCGTGATGGGGTTGGCGGCCCGAGAAAGAGGCCCCAGAGAGCCCCCTCGCCACCTCCCCCGGGCACCAGCGAGCCCCCCGAGAAGGTGCTCTCCGCGGGTGGTGGGCTGTCGTCAGACACTGAATCTGACAGCGCCTCGATCCCACTTCCAGCCTTGTCAGAACCGTGAGAAATAAGTCTCTACCGATTGTAAGCCGCCCAGCCTTTGGTATTTTGCTCCAGCCGTTGGACGGGACAGAGACCGTCGATATTAAGGGTTCATCTTGAATTGCTCAGGGGATCTCAACTTATTCTACGTGCTTAGCAAAAGTTATCGGTTGCAAGGTTTTTCATTTAAGTACTTACGATTTGTTATACAGAATATTGTCTGCATCCAAATCCATTTAATTTGTTCATATGAATCAATTAAGAGACAGAACTAATTTGCATATACTTGTCTTGTGTTAGAACCATCTGCGAATCACTCTGCCCTTTGACATGTGAGAGACAAAATCCCGAAGCTAAAGGGCCGAGGTTCACAGGAACGTATTTAACGCGCACAGTGTCCCACGTTTTCTCCGTGGCCCATCACGACGTGTGTCTGAGTCATCCCTGCTGGTCACCACACTGTGCAAGGGCTTAGGAAGGAAGAAAACATTCCTTTAAGATGAGGCTTCACATGCTCATAAACATAGAGCGTTGTCAGCAAAACGTTGGAAAAATTTAAATTGGTAATAATGACATTTTCACAGCATTAGTTCCATGGAATGTAAATGTGCCTAATGAATCCCTAAATCTGCTCACACAGATGTCCATCCGGGCAGCCCTGCGGGTCCAGCGCCGTGCGGGGTGCGGGGCGCAGGCGCAGTGGGCAGGACCCAGAAGGTCTCTGTCGGGAAGGGAGAGAAGGGAAACCAAACGTTAAGGAAGCAAATCAACGGGCTTCAGCGAGTGGTGCCGGGAGATAAACAAAGCCAGCGGTGTGCGGAGGTGATGTAGGGATGCTGGGGAGGCCCGGCCGCTCCAGGAGGGAGCCTGCCGCAGGGAGGGGCCCGGCCGGGTCTCCACGAGGGGGTCACAGCGCAAAGCCTTCCAGCGTCATGAGCATGGAGGGTTTGTGTGGCACAGGAGGCGGTCACAGGGGTCGGTGCCGGACTAAAGGGGCCCAGTTGCCTGCACACATCGGAGCCCCCCAGGCAGGAACCAGGGCTGGCAGTGAAGAAAGTCAGGGTCTGTTAGTTGAGGAGGTGTGGCCAAGCCCAGAGACACAGGTGAGCTAAAGCCCCAAGACATGGCTCTGTGACGGCCTCCAGGGGTGGATTGTTGAGGGGACACCTGCACTCACGTGGCTAAAGCAGTTGGGGTCGGGGGCTGTGCCGACTGGCTGGCTCTGGGGTCGGAGCGGTTGGTCGCTGCGTCCGGTCCTGATGCAGCCATGGTGTCACTCTGTCGGGTTGGGCTGCTTCTCTGGGCCTGGGGCTAAAACACGATGGAAACGTCTAAACATGTTATCTTCCATTTGATTGAAACCCTGTCTCTGTGTCGGGAGACTGAGGCTTTGTTCCTAAGATCATGTGACTCCACCGGAACCTCATTGTCCTGAGGGCTTGATGATGAAAGGAGTGGACGTCCGAGAGGGCGGGGACGGAGGCAGGTGAGTCAGGGCGCCGCGGGAGGCCCGTCAGAATCAAAAGGGAAGACAGGATACAAGGTCAGACCGAAGAGATGAAGTTTCCGTGCGGTTGCACAAGGAGCTCAGGAAGAGAGACGTTGTAGATCACGGTGCCTGCGCCCCGTTCTGCCGCGTGCGGGGGGAGGACCCTCACACCAAGGGAGCGTTCCTCTGACACCAGCTGAGCCGCCTGCGGTGCAGTTCCTCCTGACACCAGCTACCTACCGAGGGACGGCATCGGATTCCCCAGGTCAAGGGCTCAGTCCCAGGAGACTGCCCCCCACCCCAGTGGCCAGTCGCAAGCTTGGTTTGTCACCTGTGCCCCTGCCCACCTCTCCGAAGGTTCCCAGAAGCCCTCCTCACACTCAGTTAATTTGCTGGAGCGGCTCACAGGATGCGGGACCTGGTCACTCGCTGGGTCACCAGGTCCCTGGTTTACTGCAGTGGGCAGTAGAGATGAAGAAATGGACAGGGCGGCATCTCCAACAACAGCACTTCTGTCCTGCAGCAGTTTGGGGACAGCATGGTGGCCCGTGACGGTCTTCTGATTCACCAAATAGAAGCTTTACGACCCCCTCCCTTTTGGTTTTTATGGCGACCTCATTTTAGAGTCACGATTGATCGAGTCTCTGTGCTGGTGCTTGGTTCACCCTCCAGAGCGAGCAGAACGAGGAAGTTGTATGAGGCAGAAAAGTGGGTTCTCTTGCAGGACCACTTCCTTTCGGGGGGGGCGGTCTCTCCGGCTGACCTCGCCGGGGCTGATCAGGTGACTCCTGACTGACCGGTGTGAATTCCATTCCCGGGAGAGCCAAAACTGTAATCGGGTCATGTCTCAGTGGGGCGTCACGGAGCTTAACGCAAACGACCCATGTTGGGCCGAGCTCATCATTTTAACAGCTCACAGCAACACCTGCAGGCCTCCGGCCATCAGACAAGTGGACGCGGAAAAACCCAGTGCAGCCGCAAAGCCCACACGCAGGTTAAGTGCCAGTCGTTTGATTAGAATCACAGCGAATCCCACAAAGGCCATTCTCCTTAATTAACTAGGCAAAATAAAAAATGTGCATGTGGTTTAAGCTAAATTAAAAATAAAAACCAGATTTAACATAGCATGCATTTTATGGCTTGACTGTTTAGACACAAATAAAAACTGAACGCACAGCGTTGATAATAGTTCGAAAGCTGTGAAATGTAAAAAGTCCACAAAAATTTACTCCTCGGTTCTATTTAGTAGTTTCTCTCGGAATTTCACCTTTCGCCATGTGTGGAATTCATGAATTCCTTTCCTGACCCCGTGGCGAACACACGGTCGGTGTGTTTCAGAAATGGAACAGTGCGATGTGTGCGGCTGCCTTCCCTTTCACTGCGTCACAGTGGTTCTGTGGGTCGGAGTGACGGCGAACTGTTTCCTCCCTCTACCAGCCACGAGGACTCCCTCTGAACTTGAGGGCCGGGTCGGAGCTGCACGCCACAGAGAAGCGCAACCCCTCCAGACCCTCTGCGCGGGCAGCTGCGGTCTCCAGTCGGAGTGTGCTGGGGGCTCCCTTCAGACGATCTCGCCCAGCATCCCCAGCACACGGCGACCGTATCCATCGTGCGTCACGAAAGGTTTTCACGGGGAGACCCACCGGAAATTCTAATCAATGGTGTTGACTTTCTGCTCATGTTTAGCATGCAACACCATTTCCACCCCTGGACTTTAGAGATATTTTGCTAAAATTTTCTTTATAAGCCTTGAAGCGATGAATCCTAGCAACCAAGCTCACATGCAAAAGGGCCTCCATTTCCCCATAGCAAGGTCAAGTCGAATAGCACGATTCCAGGCCTTTCTCCCCTAAATGTGCAGGTACCATGTGCTGTTCTGTCGGAAACTGATTTCCTTGTTTTATGTCTCAGTGTGCACTCCTTTTTGTACTGCGCAGCCACACATTTATCTCTGCAGCCGTCTCAGGAGTCTTCCAGCTGAAAAGATGCAGTTGTGGTGTTCCTGCTCGACTTAATCACATGCAACACCATCTAGGTTTGAAGGACAGCGTGGAGATGGAGCAGAGAAGATGAACAAAGTTTAACTCCTGGAGAAGACACAAAGCAGTGATCTCATTCACCCCAACTCCCAGGCCTCATTAGAGGGCATATTAAAAACTATGTCAGAATTTATTCAGAGACACATTATGAAAATATTCTGAAAGAGCATAGGCAGGACAGCATCTTAAAATCTGTCAGGGGACAGGTCAGCAGCCCCACAAGAATAAAATCGGGCTATAAGATAGAAGCTCGCTGCCAACAATGTGATGCAATGCAGCCTTTTTGATGTCCGGCAAAGTCTGTGCTCAGTCATAGGGTGTTTGTGTGATCCTGTAGATGTATTTTATTTTTCATAATGAGACACGGTCAGAATCTTCAGAGTGGGCAACGCTCCAATAATAAATTTGTCACAATGTAATGCCGCAGCCCGCTGCAGCAAGGGTGGTCGTGAGGCTGGGCGAGGGACTGAATATAGGAGAGGACCAAATGCTCTGCTGGCATAAGGCAAGTTTATTGCGCGGTCTTCAGGCTTAAGTACAATCATGAGTGCATAGCAAACAAAGGAGAAGCTTTCTGGCACGAGATTATCTACTCCCTCAAGGTCGGGGAGTTCTCAGGCTAGCATTGCTACTGTGTACATGATGCGCAGGCCAATGTTATGAGAACAGTCAGAGCCCAAGATAGCCCCAAGGCCGGAAACCAGGCCCAGTCACCACACCTGCGGTGCAGGACCCTATCCTCGACCCCTCACAGGCCTCTTGGTCTCCAACAATGTAATAAATCCAAGTGGAGTGAATCAAGATATAAATACAAAACACTGAGGATTTCATCTGCTTTGGCTGCTGGGGAGACCCGACGGTCTGGCGGTGTCCGTGGGGGCCGCGCACAGCCCAGGGCTGGGTGGGCTTTCGCAGAGACAAGTGCTGCAGGGAAGGTGAGGCTCACTCTCTCATCGAAAGAATTTCGAGCATCGAAGTTGGAAATGAAGCATTTATGTCGTGTATCATAAAATGGAGCATTTAACTTTCACTCTTGATGTACTTTCGGTTTTAAATAAAAACCGTTTCATTATAAACAGCTACATCATCAACATAGGCAATAGACTCTAAGAGTTGTTCTCGGAATGCAGTAGCTTCAACATCAAGTTCGGAGACCAGGTTGCAGAATGCCCCGTTTGGTCAGCTTTGTGCCGACGGAAGCTTCGCACATGTCCTCTCTGCACGAGGTGGCCTCCCCTAGGTGCCGAGACGCACCGCCTGTTTCAGTGGGAGGACCGAAGGTGGGAGGAGGCGTTGCTTGTTAAAGAACTCAGTTATAACTCCCGAGAAACTGAGTATAAAAATTACATCTGTCTCAGTCTCACGTTCTATGCTGGCTGCTGTCATACATCTTGGACGCTTTTGTCAAAAAGTCCCTTCAAAGCAGTCGTCGGATTTCCCATCTGGAGTTCCTATTCGTGCATCCTGTCTTGAGCCGCTCTGGTGGGCTCTGATGTCCCTGTCCCTGAATCCAGTGACCAGTTCTCAGGCCCTCCCGACTTGACCCAGTGACAGCATGGGGCGCGGCCCAACTCGGCTCCTGCTACACCCCGTGCCCATGAGCGCCACGGGCGCCGCGTCCTGGGGAGAGCGGGCGGGCGGGCGGGCACCCTTCTCGGTGGCTGGTTACTCTTCTCTCTGGCTTGTGCGTGCCCTGGCCTTCTGGGTCTTCTACCAAGCTTAAATCTATTTTCTTAACTATAGAATCTATAAATCTATGTAAATTGATAAGTATACATCTATCTACAGAGAATGCATGTATGCCAGTTTTACAACCGACGAAATGAACACTCGGAAAGCTCACACTGAGTCTGGGAGCAGAACCATGAAATGGCACCAGGCATCTCAACGCTGCCCCGTAGAGTCTTCGTGGTGTTTTCTCCACCAGTGGGGAGACTCGTGTGTCCGTAGCATGTGGGCAAAGTGAATAAATAACCACAGAGGCCTGGATATGTCCTACGGCACGTACAAATACACAGCCACGCAAGCACATGCCGCACAGAGTCCGCAAGATATCCGCTCGGAGCCAGCAACTTCCCAGGCGTAAGAAAGTTCCCCGAGGAAGAAAATGAAACGGCTTCTCTCGGGAGTTTCAAATCGAATTGAAAGAGGAGCAGGCGCAGAAGACGATCTCTGTGATACACAAACTATGTCCTTCGGCCGTGGGAGGAAGAAAGGGCGTGGGCTGCGTAGTTTTCACGGAGCACAGGAACCTGAAACGCGAATCCTCGGTGCACCAGCTGCACGGAGAACAAGCTCCGAGCTAGAAGTGGAACACAGGCATCGGACCCGCGTGGACGCGCGTGGGAAACGATGGTCGTGGGCCCGCTCGGCGCACGGGGAACCGCTCCGCCGGCCCCCAGCGGAGCCGGTCAGGTTATGGCTCCTCCAGATCAGTAGCCTGTTCGTTCTGGGGCACAGGAGCCCGGGAGACAGCGACGGGAGCTTTTTCTCTGCTCACAGCCTTTCAGACACCTTCCACCTCAACCACGTTCCTGATGGTGTCCGCAGTTCCGCGGCCAAAATGTTGACGAACGGGTCCTAGTCTCCTGCCGGCGTGCCCGCGGTCACAAGTTACCACAATGCCGCGTTCCACGGTCCCCGCGTTGGCGTGTCGCCGTGTGCCGGCGGTGGCCCTCGACCAGCGTGGCCCTGCGCCTTCACCTGGTGGTCAGCGCCTTCACCTGGTGGTCAGCGATGTGCGTCGGGGAGTTTCTTCTCCTTGTTCCCCCAGGTCTCCGAGCCCAGCATGCTGAGAGAGGAATCTCCGTGTAGGTTCCCTGGAACCCAAGTTGACTTCGTCTGTCGCTCAGGGCGTCCTCCGTGAGACGACCAGTGCAAACCTTGAGGAAACACAGTTCGATCCGATTCGATGCTCAGCGAGGTGCTCTCCCCTGAACGGCCCATCCCGCGTCCCCCTTTCTCACTGATGTATAAAAGCGTGATTACTGGTGGTCAGGTCACCCTACGTGTTTGCATCATAGCAGATTTCAGAGTAGGGTGCACGTGCTAATCCGTGTACACCAAGGGACTTCTCAGAGTTTATGTTGGTAAAGTTTTCTATAATCTTGAGCCCCTCAAGAAAGAGAGGTGATGTGGCTTCTTTACAGTGATGATAGGAAATGCCGTTTACTTAGAAGGTCAAGAATAAAGACATTCTAGACGGACCGAACTACCAGTATGCCCCATGTAAGTGGGGAAATTGCCCGTGACAAATACTTTAGAAATAATTTGAACATGCTGTATCTTACAACCACGCTATAAAACGCATCAACTGGAGGGGTCTTCAAAGTTCTGAGCGTCATTTCCCCCAAAGGCTAAAAGCATGCCTCTGGGCTTAGGTGAGTTTCTCTGAAATGCCCTCACCATCTCTAAATTTATAAACTGACTCCCTGAGGCTTGCTCTTAGCCAAGGTGCCCCAGTTTGCAGTAAAATATGTTGAGAAAGCCCACCTTTCTGCAGAAATGCAAAAATATTTTCAACCCACACACCCGAAAGTAAGAGCCTGAGGGATTTTTCTTCATATTTCTATTCACTTATGAAGAAAAATACCCACACGTTCAAATGTCCAAACATATATCATTTCACAGTGAAAAGACTCCCCTGTCCACCCTGCCCTCATTTCTGTTCCCATCCCAACGCCCCAGCAATAAGGACTTGCTTAGTCTCGGGGTTTCTTACACAAAACGTTCTAGCTATTTGCAAAGACACTGCAAATGTGTGGCTACGAGCCACGATTTTAATTTTTAAAAGGTGAATGTGAGAACTATGGAAAAATAAATATATTTATAAAAATTATACAAAGTGAACATGTTACAAAACAATGGGAATCCATCTTAATTGAGTATACTTTGTTGAGAATCTAAATATATTTTATTTCATAGCTTTTTGAATGCTAGAATAATAGCTTCATCTTTCAAGTCTTATTTTTTTCATAATTTGCAATTGTAACTTATGAGATTCATATGAATAGTTTTAAAAATGAAAAGGAAGCTTATTTAAAACAATGGATACTTCTGGTGATGAAGATTTTTTTAACTCAGGTTTTGTTCTGATTCTATTTCTATAATTATGAATTATGTATGGTAAAAACCATTAAACTTGTTTTTTCACTTTGGTTTTTTATGATCTTTCTTAATAGAATGGGGTTCTTCGTGACTTCATTCGGTTTTTCATGTTTACTGACTTTTAAAAACAAAGATATAAAGCTGAAAACATGTAAAGAGAACAGACTCAGAAATCCATAACAAAATTTAAAATCTTGTGATTTTCATGGAACTAAGTCAGTTTATTCTTCTATTCTTTCTTTCAACTCTATTCAAACATCAGCCAGTTTCACGTTCCTGAAAGACACCACGTGTAATTTTCTCGTAAATTACCACCTCTGTTAATCTCGATAATTATTTAAGTCTGTGACCTTTAACTACCCGTTCTGACAAAGGAGGATGACAGTATATGGCACCCAGATATTTGGCATGTAATGAAAATGGTTTGCTTTAATTAAAATGTAAGTTATTGTTAGAAAGAAAGGTCACAGGAAGAAAATGTCACTTGGGAAGGATGTTAGCCAGCACCCCCCAGCGTCCGCTGTGCGTTCGGTCTGCGGTCGGCGCCTGACATTTAGGGCGGAAGCTGGAAGACTCTGACTACGCTCCCACGGTTCTGTGCTCTCCCGTTGCAGTTGTTCGCCGTATTCAAATTAGTGTTTAATCCGTTAAATGCTAAGGGTAACACCATTTGCATCTAATCTTGGGTGCTCAAATGCTTCGCTGATAAGGAAATATATTGACAAATTTTTAAAGAGCAATGTGATTTAGGGAGTGTTCGAACATATTTCTTGAACACAAAGCTTACACTTCACACTCACGCAATCAAGTTGTTATGATTGTGTAATGTAGATCTCTCACTGATGAGATGTAAGGCACACAATTCCTAATTTAACTTCTCAGAAGCATGGAAACTTGATTCTCTGTATATTTTCAATATTTTCTTTAAAAGATTAATCTACTGTAGGATATGTTTTATGGCGATACTTCATAGTAAAGTTGTTTGAGATACGGTTTGTGGCATTTTGCCCCTGATAAATCAATTGATAAGATGTTCCGGAGACTGAGAGTATGTAGAGAAATATATCTTTAATGATGGGACAAATTAACAGTCTTGATATAGGTCAGAAATAAGCATTGCTTTTACAATTACTCATTTTTACAGAAAAAGGAGTTTTGTGGGGTTTTTTTTGTTTGTTTCTAATTCACATCGCCATGTGACTCACTGAAAACCGAAGTGTGCAGACCCGAGCCACACGGGAACTGGGCTGGGTCCCGGGGAGGCACCCCCTCTCCCGAGAGTCAGCCTCTTGAGATCGGGTGGGCAGGAGGGAAGTTTCCAAAGGGAGAGATTGCCTTTGGACGGAGACGAGTGTTAACAAATGAGGTCGGAGGGAAACCTTCAGGCAGAGCAGACAGCTAGAACACAATCTACAGCTGGTTTCCATACTGATGTTTTGGAGAAGTGGAGAGCAAAATCCGTGTCTGCAAAGCAATGTCAGTGACAAGAAATGTGGCATCGGTGGCTGGGGAGACGGATGATGGCAGCAGATGAGGGAGGGGCTGTGGTGAACGGGGGAGGGTACCTGTCACTCCCACAGAGAGGCAAGTCCTCAGCCAGCAGGAATGGCAACAGGGTGTCTGATTTGTGTATTAATAAGGCACCTCCAGATCCTGTAAGTTTAACTAACAACAGAAATAAAATATGGACAGAGGGTCATCGTGTGGGGCAAGAGTCAGATTGTCCGTGGCGTCCTGGCCTGGTTGGTGGCAGCTGAGCTGGACGCGGGTGGCCTTGCTCAGGGCTACAGGGCAGCAGTTTTCACCCAGCGCGCCGCCGGCATTGTTACAACTCACAGCACCTGGCTCTCCAGGCGGGGACACTGGCCTCTTCACCCTTCCATCGCCAAACAACGAAGAGAAAAGAAAAGAAAAGCAAACAGCCAGCACCACAACAGTCAGCCAATGTGAATGAATCAGAATTAGACCTATTTTTCGGTCAGACCAGCAAAAGATGTATTTTTTGATGTGTCGCAGAATTTTAGTAATTAGTTTACGTGTGCTGTGAGATGAAAAAGGTTGGAAATCGCTGCTGTAGGTGTAGCGATAATAAGATAATAGCTGTGCTAATTTACCGCTCGGGCACTGGATGGGGGAAGGGAGGCGAGATCCTCGGGAAAGCGTGCTCGTACAGTAACCGGGCCGGGTGAGGCGGGGCCTGCGACCGCAGGGTGCAGGGGCGGCGGCCGTGGGGACCGGTCGTGGTGGTGGTGAACTTCAGGTGGGGCGTGTTGTGGTTGATGCATCTAACCGAATAGACCAGCCAGGTGAGCTCGAGGCTTTCAGATGGCAGCCCTCGGAAATGGAGGTGCAGGGTGGACGTCATCACTTGTTACAGCGTGTGAAGCCTGTGTAACGGACAAAATCACTTTGGGAAAGTGTGTGTCCGTGTGAGAGGCAGGGGCACCTAAGCTGTGCGTCACTTCAAATGTGAGAAGCTGAGCAGTAAAGGAAGAAAAAATACCCAGAAATGGAACAGCCGATGCATTTTGAGTATGAGGAGAGTATTAGGAAGGGGATTTATGAAAGTCGAGAGAATGCGGTGTTTCAGTGAGGAGGGGGCTGCTGCCTTTCCAGAATGGACCTAAGAGAATCAGAGGTGGGAAAAAAAGCACTCCAGAAACCCGGGTCTGTCAACGTGGAGACCACTGATTGTGTGGTCAGGGGAGAGCCTGCTTCGGGGGAGCCAGGGACAGGCCGAGGAGCGAGGTGGCAGCAGGGACAAGTGAGGCAGCGCCTGCCCGAGTCACTGTGCCTGAGCGATAACTCAAAATAGAGCCGCCTGAACAAGCCATGTCACCGGAGGGCTGGCACTGAGCCAGAAAACATTTAAAGCTAGAACTAGACCAAAATAGCTGTCCTCATTGTCACCAGTTAGACTTGTAAAACAGAATGTAAGGCAAAACAAAACCAAACAAAACCTCGTCATGAAGGTGACAGAGGGAACAGAACCCGAACTTCTACGAGCCGATCCGACCTGTGCCTCTGTGTGAAGCAGTCTTGGCTCCCCCGCCGGAGTGCGTTCCGGAAGCACCGGGACCCATGCGGGAACGTGCAGTCCCACGCCGCCCCGTGACTCGGCGGCCTGCAGGTCGCAAGGGCCCCCAGGAGCGCGAACACACGTGATTTGGGGCTGGAGTCCGCAGGAGGCGTGTGAGCAGCATGTGTGGCCGCAGCTGCACAAACCTGGGAGGGAAAAGTGGTGCGCAGGTGCCATGGCCTCCCAGGTAAGCAGAGAAACACGAAGCAAAGGGTGATGCTTGATCGCAACTCCGATCGCACAAAACACCGGCCCCGGAAAAGGCGGAGAAGGAAACCCTGCCGGGCGTTTCGGTAGGTCCGGCACGCACACGTGCACACACCCTCCTGCCATCGAACGGCGCCGTGAATAACGCCAGCGTGAATGCCTCCACCCGCCATCATCCTCTGCACACACCGGGTACTGCAGGCCCTAACCTTGACAGTGAGAATCAGGTTAAAAGCGAAAAGATGCACGGGCTGCTGCCAGCGCAGAAAAGCTGACCGCACATTCTTTACGGTAAAACAGTGCCGGCACATATTTGGAGCGTTAGCAAGGGGACTGAGGTTTTAAATGTTTTCGTTCCCGACTGCATGTCAAGTGTATGTTAATGAGGACACAGGGACATTCCAACCCAGGGTGGAAGCGTTAGCGGTGCAGGAATTCTCGCCTTCCACCGGCTCTTCCCTTGTGACCTTCGTTACCAAGCAAGGGTAGCCCTTCAGGGAAGCTGGGAGTTGGAGGACGTTCACTTGATTAATGTGCAACGTTGGTCAGAGGCCAACTAGTCCCTCGGGGTGGCGTGCGCGAGGCTGGGCCTCGGACCGAAGAAGGGCCAGTCTGAGCCGTTGGATCTTGCAGGCCCTTGCAAGGAAAACACGTCCATGTGCTATTGACTCACATACATAATTGAAAGGACCCTTTGTTTCGCGGTTATAAAAAGATACAACTCACAGGCTAGCAGCGCAGGTCGCCCTTTCCTCCAAGGCGGGGCCGGAGCCGGTTTGCCGCTGGGAGGATGGAGATGAATCCAATAAATAACCACAGGAGAGTAGACTCCGCCGGTTCGCGCCCTCACCACTGCCCCACCCACCCCCGCCCCACGCCGAGCAGCGTGCACACTGTCTCAGAGGGCGGCATCTTCGTCAGTCCTCCGGCCTGCGAGCCGTCAGCCTTCCATGGGCACAGCACGTGCTAAATACAATCGGCCGGTCTGCGTTCCTCCCGAACGGTGAGAAATCCACGGGCGAGGGAACGTGCCCGCCCAGCGCGCTGGCGACCCCCGACCAACCCCACCCCAGACACGCAGGACCTGCTCTCCTGCCCAGGTGTCCCCGGGGCCACGTCCTCAATTCGTTTGAGCCCAGGAGGCCGCGCGTGTTTGGAGAAGAGACGGAGCGCCGCCGAGGGGTGTCCTGGTGCCGCTGCGCGCCGTTGTGCGTCAGCCGCACGATCCGCGCCGGTGGGCGAGCAGACTTTCGCTGCCGGTGGATGGAAACGTCTGGCTGGAAAAGTGAAGCTTCACTGTCGGGATGTGTGTCCACAGGAAGCAGAAAGCCTGAGAGGGACCATCGTTTCCAACATGCGAAACACCGAATACGTATTTCAGAACCAGGAGAAATAACACCTTTGTGGCCGCGTTTGCGCGCAAACACAGACAGGAGCCAACCAACGGGTGAAGGCAGCCTGGGAGACTCCCGCTGCGCAATCGGGGCGGGGGGCGGGGGGGCCCTCCGTGGGAGGCTGCACCCGCGCGGGGGAGGAGAGCGCCCCTTCGGGGAACGGTCCTTCCCGGGACCCAGGGCTCCAGAGCCAGGGCCGGGGGCTCTGCTGCACAGGAATGACCGTTGTTCACGCACGCAGAACGTTGAAGAGACTTTAATCACTTTAAGATTTTACAGCAAATTTAGTCAATTAATAAATAGCTCGATGTAATTTAAACCAAAATATTAAAAATAACGCAACATACTTTTCAGACGCACACGAAAGATTTAATCAGGTTCCGAAGCTTCAAGGGCTGGGGGGGGTCGGGGGGGGCGGGGGTGTCACACCCACTGCAGCGCAGGGAGGTGTGGGGGTTGTATAGACACGTTGTTTAAAAACGAGCTAATCTCCCAGAGGTTTCAGCGTGTAGTTCTGCAGCTAGGTCGGGATTTGTTGGCGCAGATTCAAAGCTACATTATTGTCATTTGGATGCTATTCAAATTATGCTGTTAATTTTAATTTCTCTATAACTTTATGATAGAAATCACAATAGAGAATGTTTTGGCACTCTTTAGAGAAAGAATTGGAATAAAAGGTGAATTTGAGCTGAAGTCAAATTTAATCGTAATTACAAAAGACTATCCTCAGATAAGACTGAGGAAATTTTCAAGATGCCTTGAACAGACTTAGAAAGAAACGTGAGATTTGAAAGACACAAATAACACAAGATTATCTAAGCTCATCAATAAAGGTAATTCTCAAAAGAGTTCCCATTTTGCTTTTTCTGCATTGCTAAAATATTCGTAGCACAATGATAAAATATTAACGTTGTGAAAAGTGCATATTGACTTTTCACGTATTTCTGAACTGTCTGCTTTTCCCCAGTTTTATGCTGATTCTCTCCCCAGGGGTCCCCCCTACAAAGGGCCCTCAGCCTTTCCTCCCCACCCCTCCCAGTCCATGCTCGTTCCTCACCGGGTGCCAGGCCCTGTGCCCTCCCAGGGGCAATTTCGCCGCCCGGGGCTGAGTGTGCATCTCAGCGTTCTGTGGGATTTCAAAGCCGAGGTGGGCTCTCTGTGCGAACTCATCATCTCACCATTAGGCACTGTGTTTCACGGTATCGAGAATTATTGTCACCGTGCTTATAAATAAGGCGCACGCCACTGGCGGCAGTACCATGCCTCAGCTTGGCCCCCGGGTTTCCTTCTTTACGTGTTATCCTGACTCAGCTCAAGCTTATACTTCCGTTTTTGTCACATACAAGTCAGGTATTCTATTACGTTTCCCAAGTGACTACTTTTACCCGAATGTCCACCCACACATCTGCCCTCCAACTTCCCTGTACTCGTACAAAGTGACTTTTTAAACCAAAGTCCTTCACCCTGACTTGAGGTTTGCACCTGGCTACTTTGTCCTGTGTGTGAGGAAGTCACCACTGAGGACAGACACGTTCTGCTACACACGGTTTTTCTCCCGCCCCGCGTCATGGCAACATTTCCGTCTGGGTCCCTGCAAACAAGCGCACAGGCGCAGCAGAGCCGAGCACCCTCCTCCGAGTCCCACGGCCTCAGGAAGAACGCGGGGCTTGCTAGTCCGACCCCAGCATTTTCTCTAAGCGATTGTGCTGGGCTGCCTCCTGTTGCATTTAATCCATGAAGACAATCGCCGGGGCCCCTAATTAAGGTCACCGAGGAACTCTGCATCTCCGGAGCCCAGGGCACGTTGGCCCTTGGGGCAGACACATGGGCAGCCCCGAGCAGCGCCTCCGTCCCCGGTCCCGAAGAGTCTTTCTCTGGAACGACAGCGTCTCCCATTCTCTTGGGGCCTCCTCCTGGCTCTGATCACCCCCCCCCCCACCTTCCCGCCCTCATTCCTCCGCAGCTGCTGCTGCTTCCGAGTTGTGGTCTGTACTGAGGGTCTGTTCTCGACTCCCTGATGCTCTTCCTGGGTGAGCACACCCAAGTTTATGACCTCACCCACCATTTTTAAGCAAGACTTCCAAACGGATATCTCTAATTCACGTATCTCTCCTCGTGTAAGGACGTTCTCGCCGCCTGGTAGATGTACCTAACCTCTGTGTCTTACAGGAATCTCAAATTCAGTGTGTCCGAATTGTCACCTATTATTTTCTGCACCGATGACGGTTCAGTGGGCTATCCCCCAGAGTTATTCTGAATCACCCAGTGTCCCTCATTCTCAGTGTCATGTCATCACCGTTACGGGGTGAACTGCTACTCAGAAAAAGATGTCGAAGTCCTAACCACCCCCACCCGCACCTCAGAATGTGACCCCCTGTGGAAACAGGACAGTTTGCAGCTGGAGCTGAGCTGAGGCCACAGCAGGCGGGGTGGGCCCCCTCCCGTCTGACGCTGTGCCTGTAGGGGGAGAAGCAGGGACTGAGACGCAGAGGGCAACGTTGCTCTGTGAACGGGGAGGCAGTGAGTGTCGCCATGTGGCTGCAAGCACAGGACAGCCAGGGACACCGGCAGACCCAGAAGCTGGAAGACACCGAAGTCGTTCTTCCCTCGATTTTTCAGACAGAGAACAGCCCCACTAGCACCTTCGCTTTGGACGTCCAGCTTCCAGAACGGCAAGACGGCAATTTTCTGTTGTTTCAGCCTACCCGGTTTGCCTTACTTGTTACAGCAACCCCAGGAATTAACGGTCACTGTGTCCCGACGCTTACTTTTTACTTCTATTTTTCCTGCTTCCTCAGCTCAAGACCTCTTGGTTCGGCTGGGTGTTTGTCTCCATTATTTCTACAGCCTCCCTGCATACATCTCTGCCTTCATCCTCGAACAGCAGCATTGCCCTGCTTAGAATACTCGCTGGCTCCTCCTTGCACGTGGGACTGATCTCAAGTTCCTTAACGCGGCTGCAGCCACCACCGTCCCTACCCGCCAGCCTCCCCTGCCACACCTGCGCCCACGCCGGAGTCGCGGCTGGGGCTTCCTGTCTCTTTGAACGGCCTGCTCCCTCTCACGCCTGGACAGAGTGACGCGGTTCCCCCTCCTTTATAAGACAGCCGCCCCTCCTCCACCTGGCCCTTCCCCTCTCTCAAGACCAAGCTGAGAAGGAATTCCATAAGTGAGACGACTCTAGATCCTGAGCGAGGTTAGGATCCCAGGGACAGGTTCTCAAATCCCAAGGCTGCCTTCATACTTCCTTGCCGCCAGTTCTAAATGTGCACTTCCTGCTAGACTGGGGCCCTGGGAGGTGACAGGGCTCTAGCACCCGGGGGTCCAGAGGGACGGACGCCAGGTTCTGGAGGAGGTCCCCCATCCGGGGTCCCCCATCGGGTCTGCTGGCTCCCGAGCCCTCCCCCGCACTGTTCCCAGAGCTCCCATCCTCAGAGCTACCGTGAGTTGTTTCAAAGCACACACGTCATACGAAGTGGGGATGTCTTATGCGAACTTTATTTGGAATTACCCTCACCTAAATTTTCCGTACAGCAACACCAGTGTTTTGACAAAATGAAAAAGCAAACAATGTTCTTCTAAAGTATTCTAGATGAAGATGGATAAAGAATGTATGTTTTTATATGTATGCAGTAATGTGCATTGTAATGTATCTTTTATTGTCATCTAAGGTCATTTCAATAGGAGAAGTTCTGGAAACACGTTTTTTCTCTACTTTTTTGAAATTTGTAGTATATTTTATTGATCATGCTATTACAGTTGTCCCAGTTTCCCCCTTTGCCCTCCTCTGCCCAGTACCCCCCTCCCTCCAGCAGTCCCCCCTTAGTTCACGTCCACGGGTCGTGCGTGTAAGTTCTTCGGTTTCTCCACTTCCTGTACTGTTCCTACCCTCCCCCTGTCTAGTTTGAACTACCGATTATGCTGCTTAGTCCCTGAACCTTGCCCCCCTCTCTCCCCCTCCCCCTCCCCACTGGTGCCCTCCGTGTGAGCTCCATTTCTGTGGGTCTGTCCCTGTTCTGGTTGTTTGCTTAGGTTGTTTTTTAGGTTCAGTTGTTGATGGTTGTGAGTTTGTTGTCATTGTACTGTTCACAGTTTTGACCTTTTTCTTTTTCTTAGGTAAGTCCCTTTAACATTTCATGTAATGATGGCTTGGTGATGATGAACTCCTTTAGCTTGACCTTATCTGGGAAGCACTTTATCTGCCCTTCCATTCTCAATGACAGCTGTGCTGAGAGAGTGATCTTGGTTGTAGGTCCTTGCCTTGTTTCCCTTCACCTTGAATACTTATTGCTAGTCCCTTCTAGCCTGCGAAGTTTCTTTTGAAAACCCGTCTTATGGGCGCTCCTTTGTAGGTAACACTGTGCTTTTTTCTTGCCACTTTTAAGATTCTCTCTTCATCTTTAACCTCCGGCATTTTAATTATGATGTGCCTTGGCATATTCTTCTATGGGTCCAACCTGTTCGAGACTCTCTGTGCTTCCTGGACTTGTATGTCTATTTCCTTCACCAAATTAGGGGCATTTTATTTCATTATTTTTTTCAAATAAGTTTTCAGTTTCTTGCGCTTCCTCTTCACCTTCTGGCCCTCCTATGATTCAGATATTGGTACACTTAAAGTTGTCCCAGAGGTTCCTAAGCCTCTCCTTGTTTTTTTTCTGGAATTCTTGTTTCTTCTTTCTGTTCTGATTGAATGTTTATTTCTTCCTTTTATTTCAAATCATTCATTTGAATCCTGACCTCCTATCCTTCACTGTTGGCTCCCTTTATAGAGAAAAAAGAACAGTTAGTTATAGTTATTAACTGCATGGAACCTTCATGATTGAGACATTGTAAATAATTCCCATTCTTTGGATAATATTCCACAGAAATGTATTTAACATACTTAATATATTTAAATGAGTTACTTGTATTAAAACCTTTCTACATGATGTAAAAGCCAGTTTCATCTATATTCTTTAAAGAAAAAGGGGCTTCTTTCTCCTTTCCACGGCAACAATGCTTCCTAGCATGTTCACAACGTAGTTTTGATGACCCCTCCTTGCTAAGCACAGACAGTGGCTTTGTTCTTACTCCACTCACTGAGACTCTGCTCCTGGGGTGATTGTGCACCTGGGAAACAGGGACGTCTTCCCAAAGGAAGGAGATCATCACATTTGGTATTAAACAGTTAGGATACATTATTTCATCCTTTTTTATTACAGTGGCTTAACTTGACTCTTGTTAGCTAAGACTATTGTTGGTAGAAGGCTACCAACACAAGGTTGATTAGAAATAAAAATCAGCAACACATCACTTTGATCACAAAGGTTAGGTCCAGTCACAAATGGAATTTATGGCTCATGATAACAGTTTCCTGACAGCAAAGTCATTTTGGATTCATCTCTACTTCCGAAAAAACTGCAATGTTATGATTACAACCTTTATTCCAGGACGAGTGTCCCTGGTGACAAAGAACCTCAGGGAAGCTTGTCACCACATCATGGTGCTGACCGAGCAAAACACCTGGGCAGGGCATATGTGTGTGGATGATTTATGAAATGTGGAAGACAGAGCGCTCTGGATTAAACTCATACACGACGACCCCACAAATATGTGCAGTCAGAAACCACACACGCATGCAGACTTGTGGCCCTGCACAATTATCTGTTGTTGACATTGGTGTTGACGTTGTCACAGCTGGTGATTAAACAAAAAACAGGTGTTAATTAATAGCGCCGATACCTGCTGTGGCGTTGGAGGATGTCAGTGCTACAGGTATTGCAGAACTTTGTTTTCTAACCACAGACGCTGTCACTGGGAACTGGAGTCAATTTTCAACGTGTCTTTAATCTGCAATCACCTACGAAAACCTTGGAATCACAGAGCAATCCTGCGCAGAGCCAGTATCGCCCGTTTAAAACCACACAGTCGGGGGAAGTGCTCCAAGGAGAAAGTTTCAAGTCCAAAGTCTTCTGCATCAATGTCACACCGTGTAACTAAGCAAAATTTTATTTTGAGCATAAATCTCCAACAAGGGCAAACTTGTTGAAGTGCGGGTCACGAAGCTTGCAGTAGAGGAGGCAAGGGGCGGCCGTGGCAGAGACCGTGTGTGCCGAGTTGTTTTCAAGGGGCAGGCCGGAACGGCCACGGGCAGACCTGTCTCTGCTCTCCCTTCTCCGCTTCTCGGGGCTTGGAGGTCAGTCCTCGTCCTCGGAGAGCTCCCCTGAGCCCCCGCCCGTCCGTCCTGTGTGTCCTCGCCCCCGGAGCCGCCTGGACGAATGCCGACCAGAGACCTGATACGCCAGGTGCCTCGGCATGGCCCTCCCAGCCAACCTTCCCTCTTCGCAAGCCTGATGTGCTTGAAGGGCTGAAAAATGGGAGATATACTGCGTGTTAGTGGTAACGGAACGGGCGGGTGAATTATGGTCCTTCCACGAGCATATATTTTCCCGCTAGCTAATACTATGTTAAAATACTTATAAATCTAGGTGAGAAAGTTTCATATATTGAAAAATATAAATAGATGCCCCATAGAGTATGGTGTAATCTATGGGAAACACACTTTCAGCTATGTAAAAATATAATTAAAAAAGAAAAGGTAAATCACAGTAACAGAAGTACTCGGGCTAACTTCTATTTGAGGTAAAAAAACTAAAATCCCCATGGGAAATACCTTACTTTTTCAAATCACATCTTCTTATTAATATAAATCACTTTAATAAATGGGAAAAGGCATTCAAGGAACAATGGCTTTGGTACATGTTCTGCAAAAATAAGAACAATTTTGAAACTTTCCGGAACCCTCCCTGTCCTCCCTGTCTGGACACGCAGGCCTCCGGTTCGCAGCTGGCCTCCGGGCTGAGCAGGGACAGGGCTCCTGATGAGGGGGCAGGGATGAACCAGTTTCCGGTGCTGACTCAGGGAGGTGGCCGCGGACAGCGGTCGGGGTCGCCCGCCAGGCACTCAGCGCGCGGTCCTCTAGACAGACCCAGAAACGGACCCAGAAGCGCCCACGTCCGCTCACACACACACACCAGCTTCAGGCCCCATTTTCCTGGAGGGTTTCCGACGCGCAGGAGAGGTCCTGCCGGACAGACTACGGGTGCCGAGAGCTTCGCAGGGTGTCGTGAAGACCTACCTGCCCCAGGTGGGGGAGGCCAGCCCCGGGGGAGAGCGGGGTCGCCTGGAGCGCAGGCCCCTGTGAAGGCCGGAAGCGCAGCGCAAGGGACAGTGAGGCGTGGGGTCTGTGTGATTTCGTTTCCAAGGTGACTAGTGTGACATCGTAAAGCCTGACTACCTGGCGTTCCCGAAACTAATGATTCCATTGGGAATGTAGATATCAGAGTGTTACTACTGAAATCAATAACCTGATGTTTGAACAATCACACAAGAGGGAGGTGGACTTGACCGGAAATATCCTACCTCGAGTTGCAGGTCAAAGTGTCAAAGATAGTAAAGTGAAGAAGAACCAGGTCTGGAAAGAAAGAAAACAAAACAAGTTGCCAGCGATTTGGCATGCGCACGTTTGGGAGGATGAGGGACCAGCATCCAAGCAGTGAGACCCTCCGCCGGCTCCCCGCGGTGACCCCTGCAGCACGGTCGCCGCGCGCGTGGTGTGTGTCTCGGGCCCTCTGTGCCCTTCTCTCCCCGTCACCGCGGTGGCTGTTTATGTCATCTTGAATCACATCCAAGGGCATCAGGCCCAAAGAAAGAGCATCTAACTCTCCGCTTCCCAGGCTGCTCAACGCTGTCTTCTGAGGATTTAGTGCGACAAATCCCACAGGGAGCGCATCGCCTTGACTCCCCTGCGGCTCCGGGCGCGCTGGTCCCTGCTCACCGCAGGCGCCAGGCCCTGGGCCACCCCGTCCTTCTCGGCGGCGCCCACCCGGCCTCGGTCTCCACCGCTCCGCCCCAGGAAGCGCTCCCCTCTTCCCTCAAAAGTCGCCCTCGTAAATCTCTGTGCTGAAAATAGTGCCTGAGAAATAACAGAAATCCGCAGGACTTACTGAATTAAGAAAAAGGGAGGTCTGGTCTAGAGAGGTGAGCGTGTGAGAACGAATTCATTCCCCGCTAACTATCCAATCACAGGATAAATCGCCATTTTGCTCCATTTGTACCTCCTGCCCCTCACTTGGCAGAGCCCGTGGGGTTGATATTGTCCCCGTCCTGACAGTTTTGCAGTTGCGTCCACAGATAAAATGTTCCTGACTTTGTGAATTCCTGCCACTCCTGGCGAAGCCTGTCCCACGGTGACCTAAGCCCTGGTCTATGGGCTCAGACTTCCCCCCGATTTAGCCACGCCGCGAATACCAATGAGATTTTTAATAATGCCGGGGAAAAAGGATTACCAGGCAACTATTACATTTGCTCACTGTGCAAAGTTACAGAGACTAAAAATGGACCATCTTTTCTTCGAGGCTCATGATAGCAGTGAAGACCGATGAAGAACTTCCTGCAAGGACCTACGACAGGGTCATTATGCCTTTAAGAAACATCAATCTGACACCAGAAATTGAATTTTTGCAAAGTCCTGAGAGAGAAAATCCTACCGAAGTCAGGAATTTAAACAAGATTAATGGAATTAATGAAAGAACCGAAGCTACAGATATGTAAGAGGACAAGTCGGCCCCTATGACAGATGGAATGCGGGAAGGATAGGAGAGAAAATAGTCTCACTGACCCCGAGAACGACTCACGAAGCAGTGAGCTACGAGATGCGGATGAGGACCAAATGCTGGTTAGGTCGTTCAGTTACATTCGGACTGGGCCGAAGTTCTTGTATTAACGCTCAGCCGAAAACGCCGGTCGGAAACCCAGGGGCGCCGTCGGGGCTGACGCGGCAGGTCTGGAAGCATCGGCGTTGAGCCGGGCAGGGGGTGTGGGTCGTGAGCAGGGCGTGAGAAGCCAGAGGGGCGTCCCAGGATGAACTCGAACTTGCAGGAATTGAAAGCAGTCGGAGAAAAGACAGCGAAGCCCTGAACTACGCAGATTGTTCAGGACGTCTGATGAGAGGGAGAGAAAGGAGCAGTCGCAGCGGAAACACGCAGTGTGTGGGGGGGGGGTGCGGACACAGCGAACCTACTGCGGTTACAAGTCTGACGTGCTACGCTTCAGACGTTTCAGGTATTGTTTGAGTGATGGCCGTCTAATTTATCAGGTGCGCATTTAAAATTTTGCATTTTCATGCCCGGTGTCCCAGTGCACCAAGATTTATGGCCTCGATGGCTTTCTTATTTCCTTGTGCTAAGATCGCTTCGTGAGATAGCAGCTTCAGACGCCGGTTTTCTCTCGTCGCCTTCTCATCACGGCCTCATTTCATTAGCGCCCTGTAAACACGGCTTAACTGCCACCTCTGCTTCGACATGTGCTTCTCCGCCATTACTCACTCGCCGTGGTTAAACTCCTGACGTGACTCAGCTACAACGGGTTTGATACCAATCAAATCCACGTAGAGAAAGCACTCCACGTGGCTGTCAATCAACTGTGTACAGAGGGAAAATTATTATCGTAGACCGTTCCCTTCATTATGATAATCTGTTTAAAAATTCAGGTTGGTTACTACAAGGAAAAGGTGAAATTCTTAAAACTTATCACCTCCTTGCAAAAAATACTAAACTTAGTACAACAAATATAGTGGAAGTCTAGTCAATAGCATTGTTTGTCATTAGATCACATTGTATTTCAACTCAGGAGGAGTGACCTACCGTCTCATTCTGACTCACGTGGTCAACGTGCTGGAGTGGGAGTCAACGTGTGCATTGCACGTTTATCTATAAAGACGGAGAGTTCGCATCTAGAGATCCCAGAAGCATGGGAAACAAAACTTTTAAGAAAAAAATCACTGTGATTTATCTAAGAATAAGAGGAAGAAACGAAAAACAAACAAACAAACAAACAAACATCGGACGATTTGTGACCGAAACACAACCGTCAGTAGAAGAGACACAGGACAGAATGGAGCCTCGTACGCCTCGCTCCTGAAAGCCGCGTGGGCTCGGCAAAAGGCTGGGGGACGCATGGCCCTGGCGTGGGGGCCAGAGGCAAGGGCGAGAGCAGGCCGTGCGCTGGAGGAGAGGGTTTCACTAACCTGGGAGTGGGGGGCATGTGCAGAGGGATGAAGACAGACAGTAGTAACTGTTGGGCAGAAACTCTTCCTTAAGTGTCTTCGTGAGACTATAACTTCAGGCATTTATTACTGTCAAACAAACAGCCGGACGTAAGTCCAGAAATATTTTATTCAAGACACTATTCCTACCAGGACAATTCTCTGAATGTAAGATCTAGGAAAGCCTCAAAGAGAAACAGAAAAGACTTTTTCCTTTGCAGGGAATCAGAAGCAGGGCTCGCGGGACCTGGCGGTGGTGTGTGGTCGGCACCGCAGGGAGCAGAGGGCGCCGTCCGGCTGGCGTAGTCGGAATCCGCCCCGTTAATAAGAACACGCCCATGAGGAGGGCGTCGGTGCCCCAGAGCTGAAGAGGGAGCTTAGGTTCAGGAGCCCGTGAGCAGGAAACAGCCTGACAGAAGTTAGATCGATTCAAGTCAACGGGTGCGTGTGGGAGTGTGGTCAGGACATACAGGTGATGGGTGGAGGGGAGATGGAAGGAAGGAAGGAAGGGATAGGATGGATGGGTGGGTGGATGGGTGGGTGATAGAGAAGGAGAAATAGAAGGCAAATTAATCTAACAGCGTCAATGATAAACTTAGGTGTGTTTGATCATGGGTAACACTAAAAATAAATATAAATGAATGCCCGTGACCCTGCCCAAGGCTGCTGCACTCTCTGGGCCTCAGGCCGCTCCCTGGTGTGATGAGGGCCTGAGCACCGGTGTGACCGCTGTGACCCGCTGTGACCGCTGTGACCGGCAGCCTGGAGGGAGGGAGCTCAGTTCAGGAAAGCGAGCGGGGTTCTGCCTGGGGACGTGGGGGCGCAGTGATGCCCCGGATGTGGGGCCGGGCCTGACTGTGTCCTTGTCAGCCCCTCCTGGCATGGCGTTCCGAGTCACCGCTGCCGGTGCCATAGCACCGCGCTGACATAGGGTCGTTTTTCCCTTTTTTTTTTGCCCTTCAAAATGGCAGCCAGAGTTTTCGAGCCTTTGCTCAAAGGTAGAAAAAAATGCCAGAAGAAAATAAAATGAAAGTCAAATAATGGAACCCATTAACCTATCAGAATAAAGGGTAAATGTGACTAGAACTCCAGAAAACTAACTTTTACCAAGTCCGCGGAGAGTTTTTTGCGGCATATCATTGCAAAACAGCCCATAGGCTAAGTGAATTATTCCACCGCCTTCGGAGAAATGACGGAAGACGGCATCCTTCTGGGAACTTGGTCACGGAGATGTGTCCGGGGGGCGGGGAGCGAGCGCGTCCGCCGCCGTCGCGTGTGAGACGGGCCGAGTGAGCAAAGCAAAGAAGCTCGCGTGGGGCGTTCATGCGGCGCCTTCCGGGTGAGCGCCGCCTGCTGCCCGGTTTCTGCGGCGCGCCTGCTCCCCGCCAGCGCGCTGGCCTTCCAGCCGCCGTGTCTGTGTCGGGCGACCAGGACAGCCTGGGAGGGCGCAGGGCACCCCGGGACCGAGCAGAGTCAAGGTCCGTGCGGGAAATCACGACCCCTCGACGCTGTGCTGTGGGAGAATCGAGTTGCGCCCATGGCGCGTTCCAGATCCTTCCCAGCATCGGACTGAATTTCCTGCGCTTCTTGCTTCCTCCCCTGCGCTGCAGCGGCTTCCAGCAGCGGCGCGCCATCTGCTTCCCGTCTCGTCCGTGATAGATGACGGGGCCTGCGCAGCCCCTTCCAGCCCCTTGGCCATGATTGCCAGCGCGTTTGATCGCCGTCCAGCTCCGCATCCAGCGCCCTCCCGGCCTGGCTGCCTGAAGGCGCAGCGCGGCTCTCAGGGCAGGGGGTGCCGGGAGGCGGCTTGTAATCTGTTTAGCAGGAGGGTGGGCGGGGGGCCGGCCCCGGCTCCCGGGGTCAGGTGTCATCTGCGCCCCATCTGTCTTGGTTACCAGGGCCCGAGGGGGACGAGGCCGGGGGAGGCTGCTCTGTTTCTCGCTCCCCGCGCGAGCGGCAGGGTGCTCTGCATACCGTACATTTAAAGATTTAACGATTAGGACGGAGGCCCGGTCTGGGGGAAAGATGGATTGATTTTAGCAAATTGGTGAACTCTGGCTTCAGGCTAGGAATAAAAACCTTACTTCTCAAGTCTGAGGTTATTACTTTTCATTTGTTTTTATTGATTAGCTGTCAGTGATAAGATCTTGCCTCTCAAAACGAGACAGGTGCTGGTGGCCATTTTTCCTTCTTTAAAAGCTTTTGTAGAAGCGACTCATAGTAAATAGAAATAAAGGAGGTAGAAATGGAAACAAATACGCATGCCACTTTAGAAATAGTAGTTAGATATAAAATGTTGAAATACTAGAATTTTACTGACTCAGATAAATTTAAGAGATAATAACAAAACATGCTTTTCGTGGGTAACCCACGCATCTTTTATCTTCTAAGTATATAATATATATATTAAAGGAAAATACACTATAAAATATATTCTTAGAGACCCTTCTGCCATCTCCCCTGCACAGCTCGGCTTTCTCGGGGAAGGAGGAACAGGGCACAAATGACTCGTTCGTTAGCAGACCATTCTAACCAGCCTCCCCACTAACGATCATGAAAAGGATATTCCCAGTGGCTAGGAAAGGCAGGCAGAGGGCAGATTTTTTTTTTTTACATAAACAGTCGTGCAAGTAAAAGTAGAATGAACATGTATGCTAAGGAATTAAGTATATATAAAAGAAATCTTGCAGTATGAGAAGTGAGGAAGGGTAAATGTTTAATATTTTCATTTCATCAACATTTTCAAAAGCATGTAAATACAAAATGAAAACCTTTTCCAAACAGCGAGCCGTCCAAGGTGCAAAGAACCCGACGGTCACGCAGCGGGTTCTCGGGTGCCCGGAGTTCCGTCTCTGTGGTTACGGTCGCTGTGCTGTTGCCGTTCCCACCCGGTCGGCCAACGGGCACCGCAGGGAGGGCCAGAGGTGTGAGCCGGACACGGCGAGCGCAAGTGATTCTGAACTTTATGGACTGACTTTTTGTGGGGACCCATGTGGCCAACTGTGGTGTTTCGGGGCTCACAGTGCTGTTGGGAGTTCCCCAAATTAATATCCGTGTGTATGACGACCTGCACTAAGTTTTACTTTCCTAAAATTATAGGTAACATGAATGCACTGACTCAAAACTTAATAACATGTTTGCATGCAGCAGTACCTGCAGCAGTTTTCTAAAACATGGAGCAACAAAAGCATTTATTTAGGAAACAATGTTTAATCGCTGGGATCAAGAAATGATTTAAATGATTTTAAAAAATACAGTAGGCCATGTGGAATTAACTTTCTCATACCTATACATTTCCTGCAGACGGTGCGACTCTTGTTCCTGCCCCTGAACCAGCCAGGCCCACCGCCCCGGGCGGCCCCCGCGGGACGGAAGACAGGTGAGTGCTCGCGCAGTGAGCCGCGTGGTCTCCGCATATCACAACGCTCACCCGGCACTGACGTTAAGTAGAACCCTCTGTGCTGCGTTTGGCAGAAGGTCAATTCGACTTAATAGGAGAGGAAAGGTATTACTAATGTGCCAGGTAGCTCAGAGGACGGGAGTGAAACTTCCAAGATCTAGAGAGTTCCGGGTCAGTCAGGCGCTGGAACAAAGGAAGAAGTTGCTTTTGCTGCTGCCTGTCTTTTTCTCCCACTTTTACGTGGGGCGGGGGGGGGGGGCATAGGATCTCACCTGAAGCTGGTGTTATCTATTGCAGTTTTGCTGCCTTAACGTAAAAACTGCTGCCTCCGGGGTTACATTTAGAACTTGTGACCAAGAAATGAGAGGGGGCCGCTCATTACCATTTCCCTTGGAAAAGCCGGTGACAGAAATGTGGCTGGTCTCGCTGACTTTGGGCGTGCCTTTCATGTATTACTAGGAGTTCAGAAAAATGGAACTGAAGACTTCCGCTTGGCCGCGTATTTTTACATTACACTGCATTGTGAAGTACACGTATGTGTGCGTGTCCCTCCGTTGCCGTGGAAATCTTTAGCGTCGGAGGACAGCAGGTGGCTTTGGCTCGCCAAAGTCAAGTAGAGCTCTAAGGTTAATTGGAACATGCTGGGACAGTGCGAGTGAAACATCGGGCTGGAGGGAAGGCTCTGGGATGCTGTAGTGAACATCTGTTTATGGGCGTTCAACAGATAAAACTGTGGCAAAGGGGGTTTAGACACGTGGAATGCATGTTCTCAATGCTCAGCCTGAGACAAATGTGTTACATTTCGTGAACACGAGCTTCGAGGTGCGCAAAACAGTGTATATTGTGTCTTCGGGGTGCTTGGAAAGGTAAGGAACATGTTAAATTCTCTAGCAACAGGAAGTTACATCTGGTTGATTTAAAATGAATACCCGCCCTGGCTGGTGGGGCTCAGTGGATTGAGCGCCAGCCTGCGAACCAGAGGGTCACCGGTTCCATTCCCAGTCAGGGCACAGGCCTGGGTTGCAGGCCAGGTCCCCAGCTGGGGGTGTGCAAGAGGCATCCACACACCGATGTTTCTCTCCCTCTCTTTCTCTCTCCCTTCCCCTCTCTCTAAAAATAAGTGAATAAAATCTTTTTAAAAATAATAAAAAATGAAATGAATAGCCCCATCAGCGGCTCTACATACTGTATTACATTTCCATGAATATTATATTGCATCACGTTGTGCATAAACAGGGGAAGAACACGCAGGGCTCACCAGGGCTCTCGGCTCCGGGAAGGTCCGGGCTTTGCGCAGGGAAGTGATCACCGCGCAGTGTTTGCATCCGAGCACAGAGTGAGATCAGGCCCCTCCGCGTCCAAAACAGGGAGGACGGATGGTCTTGAACAGAAAACAGTCACGGGACGACTTACTCATTGCGCAACGGAGAGTCGCGGCGCGGCCAGAGGGAAGGGGGTCCGACCAGGCGGCGGAGCGAGGACAGCAGGGGCCTCTGACCCGAGCGCAGGGCGGGTGGGGTGCGCGGACATCGGACCCTGGGAAGGAGGCACTGGGCGAGCGAGGTGGGCCCGGCCGTGTTCAGTCCTGAGAGCGAGGCCAGCGGGGCCGGGGAGATGGAGGCGCCGGAGGAGACCGGGCCTCGGGCAGGATGAGCCTCCTCCCCGGACGCAGGAGCTACGGCAGGGCAGGCCGAGATTCCTGAGGGTTTCATCCTTCAAACCGCCACCCTCTCTCTCTTTTTTAAATTCTATTCTAATGGTTGTTCTTGTACAGTTTTCTGTCTTTTTACTCCCATCCCAGCCCCCGCTCTCCATAAGCAACCTCTTTGACCGCTGGCCCACCGATGCAGTGAGCTCCGAGAGGCCGCTGCAGCTCGGCCCTGCGGGGCGGGGTCACGGCCGGAGCGCGCGGTAAACTGGGACCGGGAGAAGCGGCGCTGCGCGCTGCGGCTCTGCCACGAGCAGCCGGCCACTGCTTCCGACCCGCAGGAAACAGAGCTTCACGTTTCTCTCTACAAGACACAGCAACTCCGGCACCGACAATGAGCTCAGGGTCCAAACTGAGTACAAACTCCTTTTGTAGCTAAGGGTCCAAATGATTCTGACATTACTTGAAGTATCCTCCATAATACTGAAAAATAATTGATTTTAACCAAGCATGTTCAGCATCCAATCTTTACTTCATCATACAATTAAAGAGGAAATGAGTGTGTGTGAGATTGCGTGATGGCTTTCATCCTCAGAAAATAGAGATGATGTAAAACTGAAACGTTGGCTGTGCGTCTCTGTCAGGATCAGGGCGCAGGGTATGAAACGTTCAGAGAGAAAACACCCCGAGTGGGTGTGGGAGAGGTTTCCTCGGGTGCCAGCTCCTCCGCGAATCTCAGATTCAGGAGGGCGGTGCGGGGGGTCACGCGGAAAGGGGTGAGGATCTCGTCCTCCTCGGAAAACAACGGATTGTTATGCCACGTCTTCAAATATGAATCAATGCAAATAGCTGGGACTGCATCATCCAGAAGAGCGTGGGACATAAACAATGACGGCAGGCAGCGAGGCATCCGTGTGCACCGGGACAGCCCAGGCCCCTCTTCTCCGGGGGACCCACCAGTTTGGGGGGCAGCAGGTGTAACGCCTCACATGCACGCGCGCAGTGGGCCCTGTTGACCGCCCGCGGGCCCTCGTGCCCTCTCGGTTCAGAACGAGGGCCCCACCCCTGGCCGAGGCGGAGAAGGGGGCGCCCCAAGACCCGGCGATGCCAGAGTAACGGGCCGGCAAACATCTACAGAAAGGGACGAAGTCATGTTTTTAGTCTTAGCAGAGAACGTCCAGAGGAAACAAGGGCAAACACAGCTTTCGAGACATCGGACCAAGACTGGAGAAAAAATACACTGGGAAGGGAAATAATGCTTTACTCCGAGTGTGAAATTAAATGAACAAACACGAACGTCTAGCCCCTTCATCAGAAATCTCATTATCACCCAGGAAAGCAGCGGCAACTGAGTTTGAAAGTAAATACACTGCCTCCCCCCAAACCCTCAGTAGAAATAAAGACAGAGAGACCGCATGAGGGTGTTTACCTTGAGTATGGAGTGAAGAAATACTGTCCTCATTGTTACGTTTGCCTCTGTTCTCAAAAACCGATGGGTTTGACTTGTTGCTTCAGTTCAAATCGGGGAGGATGCGAGTCTGTTGTCTCTTTCTTCCAAGCTCTCTGCACGGAAAGGAGCCTGAACAACCAGGTTCCGTTTCTCCGAAGCTCCGTGTTCATACGAAAGGTCTGCTCCTCACCGCAGACCCGCCGGCCTAGCATTTCTGAGGGCGTTTCTGTGCACACGGTCACGTGCGCCAAGGAGCCCTGGGGCCCTCTGAGATTTGAACAGCACAGGGCTACCCACCAATATAAACTTGACCCTGAAGGCTTCGTGGGAGCCAGGGTAAAATTAAAGTACGAAAGGTTGGTAGTCACGTGAATGTATTAGATGTATTCACGTTTATGTGTTATTAGTGCAACTATGTTTTGCTATTACATGTGCATGTGATATGTGTATGTTATACTCGTACACTGTTCTATAGCTATGCAGATGCATAGACAGAGCACACTACAAATATTTATGTATCAATCAAAATATCATCTAAAAGGAAATTCTAAATATCTTACAAATGAAGTCATTTGTAATTATTCAAACATCTTCCCTTGTCCAGTCATCGATATTTCTTAAGCTCACCAATTACTTGCAGATTCTATTCAGACTGTGCCTTGCAGTTTCTGATGGAAACAACATCACTCACTGCCTGGTGCATCCTTCGTCACGTCCCTGAGCCCCGCGCTCCGCGTTCAGGGCTCCAGGTCTGCGGGCGGACGCACTCCGCCCGCACTGCACGGGCGCACAGGAGGCGCTCGGGAGTGAGAAGCGAGAGGAGGAGCGCGTTCCGACTCGGACCTGGGTCGCACACGCCTGTGGAGCAGGGCCGTGTGCGGTGGGAGGACGATCCATTCACCGAGTACTACCGTTTCCTCTCGGTGTCGCTGCGGCCCACGTTGTTAACTCTGGAAGTTACATTTAAGGCTGTGTAAAATCAGTCTCGACGGGCTAGCTGACTGGCTTGGGAAACAGAAGTTCGGATAATTTCTCGGTTCCTGAGAGTCAGGGAGGCGGCCCTTGACCAGGTCAACCCAACCAGCTCCAGATCAGCTGTGAAGAGGCATCTGCGATCGTTAGAGTGGGCGTCACCTCTTACAGCTGCCTGAGAAAGAACTCGCTCAACCATGTCATCTGAATAGCAGAACACTCACGCCAAGGGCTGTTACGTGACGAAGCCACCTTTTCTCAGAGAGATGACTGCAGACTGAGGACCAGAATCTAGTTCTCTCGACTTCAACGCTGATGCTTCTGGTGTTTTGTTTTGTTTTGTGTCTGTGCTGCCTCACAGTCCCCACGGCCACCTGGTGGTTCTTACTGACCCCCCGCCCCCCGCAGCACGGTGTTACTGACCAGTTCCCCCCGCCCGGCCCTTCTCCTGCCTACGTCTCCACTGCTCTGTGCCGTTAGCACCCTGCCTCGGCGCCACTGGCCGCTGGAACACACTGTGTGCGTGTCTGCAAGTGCCTGGTTGTGTAGAAAATCCCCTGGGCTCTTTCACCTGAGGCAACGGTTGTAAAATAGCGTGAAAAGCTGCAGCCGCCGGCTTTGACTTGAACACAAGAGAAAAGCAGGAAGCACAGAAGGGCCATAACAGAAGATCGGGGATAAAACGCAGCAACACTGTGTTCCAGTAATCAAAGCATTAGCCTTTTTCTCACACAGGGACGCTGGTCCCTTTGGACATGTTCGGCTGTGCATAAACACAAACATCCCAGCTTTTCTCAGTATTTGGCCCGGTAAGAAAGAAAAAATGCTCCTTTACGGTCCACTTGCAGCACGGCTAAGGGAGGCAGTGGGGGGACCTGCTCCAGGTGAGACCTGTGAAGATTGTGTAACAATAAAAAACAAAGCAACCGTTTACAGTCTTTGGAAACGGTCCTCAGGGCATGTGACAAAGGAGGAAACGTTATTTAGGAAAATATACAAATGTTTTTTCGGAACAGAAATAGTCTGTGGCGTTTGAAACACAGCCGACTCCTTCCTTGCCCTCTGAGGTGAGCACGAGAGAAATTCTGTTCGGATCCTCGCCGTGGAGAACGCAGGGCTCCCTCTGGCCTGCCCCTGGTGGTGGCGCGCGGCTATGACACCTTCCCGGGGTCACTGGACTAAAAGCGTCCCTTCACCTGCGTCCATCAGAGCCCAGTAAGACAGGACCAGGAGCTTGCAGCCAAGGAGGTCAGGGTTTGTTTTCAGGAAGTGGCCCAAGCACAGACACACAGGTGAGCTAGGGCACAAAGACCTGGCTCCCGGGTGGCTAACACAGGAGAAGAATCGTCCATCGTGTGGACTGAGGGGTCGGCATCCTGGTCAGAGAGGCTTAATAACTGGGCGTGGTTGAGAGGGCACAGTTAGCGAGTGTCCTTACAAAGCGGCAGGACGACTGCCCACACCCAAGGCGTGCCTTCCGAGGCGCAGTATCAGATAGTGTACAGCACCCAGAGTGCCGCAGAATCGCGCAGACGCAGAGCGATCCGAGCCTCGGGTGGGGGGAAGAGCGAGCCGCCGCAGAGGCTGCCGGTGAGAGGACCCACCGTTGGGCCTGGAAGACAAAGACTGGGCAGTGGCCCTAAAACTACGGCCGAAGAACTAAGGACCCCTCGCTGCAAGGAGTCGAGGGAGGTGCGCCAAAAGTGATGCATCAGATAGAGAACACGGACAAAGAGGTAGAAACTGCAAATTAAAATAAGTGCCTGGAATGAAAAAGAGTAGACTTTAAATGGCAGGGAAGTCGGCTGACTGGCAAACAGATCAGCAGGGATGGAACAGTTCGGAGAATGGACAAAGATGAAGAGACACAGACGCCGCGAAGGGCTGGGAATGGCTACGCACGACAAGGTGCAGGCGACATGGGTGTCAGAGGAGGGGGAAAGGAAAACTCAAAACGACGGCAAGTTGTGAATCTACGTACCCACCAAGCTCACCGACGTCAAAGCAGGATGAGCACGGAATGATCCGCAAAGAGGCACATTCGTAGAAAAAACGTTTTCATCCAAAGACAAGAAGAAATCCGGAAATGGCAAGAGAAAACGGATGAAGTAAGTTTTACATAAGTCATAAATATCACCTATAAGTTGGGGGAAATGGAGTCTGTGTTAGTAATTTACAGTTAATACCCAGAAAAACATTTTGAAACGGGAAGCGTAAAAATTATCGTAAAATTAGACTGTTTGAGAAATGTATAGGGGCTAATCAAGGATCAAAGGATTGTATGTTATAACCAAAGGATTGTCAGATATATAAAGTGCAAGAAGTGTTGTAAGCAAAAATACCTCTGGAATCAAGTCAGGATTATCAAACACAATGCTTTACAAGGATTCAATGGCAGCAACATTCTTATTTATAAACTAATCTTTCATACTTTAAATTTTCTTCTAAATAATGAAGTATAGTTAGATGTAGAAAATTTTCCAGAAAAGCCATTAATTTCATTAAAATAAAAAAGGGGGGGACTTATATTAGCGAAATGTTGGCAAAAGCTTAGTGGATGAATCTGGAGCATCATCAAATTAGGAGAGAGAAGAGGAAGCACGCCAGCTAATTTCCAGAACAAATTAAAGTCGCAGGCGCACGGTAAATCCTGGGAAGGTTGGCAGGGGGACAGCGATTATGTGACTGCAGAGAACGTGGGTGTCAAACCCGCCCGCACTGAGACGCAGCGCCAAGACAGACGCCGCCAGGTAGAACAGGGTCCACTCCTCTGTCTTCAAGATTAGCCATCATTAGAAGTCGCTGTTTGGAAAAAAACCTGGAGGTGTCCCATTAACCATAAAGCCTTCGTAACTAATATAGCTTAAAAGCAAACATAAAATCCCACTTCGTTTTCCACCAGGGGTGTTCACCCACCGGCCTTCCAACAGCGATGCAAAGTGTGGTATGGGCTTTGGACTAGGGTCCGACCTTCTGAAGCCTACCGCTAACTTCTACCCCTCCCTCTTCCCGGCACAGAGGCCCGTCTTAGAGAAGACTTCAGGAAGACAGCCGGTCTCCTGTGATTATTCTCGTGGGTAATCAGCTGTTATTTCTTTTAAGGTACGAGATTCCAGTTACATTTTTTCAGATGCAGAGTTTATCCTTTTACCAGTGTGATCAATAATCACTCCTGGGACAGGTTGTTTGTGCCCTAAGCTTGTCACTGTGTGGAAGGTGAGCCTCACCTACTGCTCGTGAACTTACGGTGCTGCACCTATTTTTAGTAGCCTGAGACGTAACTCACAGAGACCGAGAGATTTAGGGTCACCTATAGCTGCTGCTTTTCAAAAGTCTCACGTGTTTGGAGCCCCAATTTTCTATCTTAAGTATTTGTTCTTTGCACATAGGACATTTCCAAATGAGTGGGTTATCAAACCTTCTCTCTCGGCATACCCAAAGGGACCTCTGTCATCCTCACGTTCCTCCCCAGCATGCAGACGTAGAAACCCATGCTCCGTACTTGTCAATGGGTCATTTGTATGAAATAATTACCGGATAATTGTATGTTTTTCTTCATTCTCTCTCTCTATTTGCAAAGACACACCACTTTCATCATAACATCAAGATAAAGAGCCACTAAAATGTGATTTCATAAATCAATTCTTGTATTATCTCTCACGGTCTTTCGGGTCATGGATTTGGGGTATGTTCCTGGGGGCCGTGTTTTGGGTGGATAGGCAGATGCGGGCACATGGGCTGAGGCGGGAATACTGGGGGCTCTGGGGGCTGGAGGGGCTGCTGGTTAGTCCAGCCTCTGTCTGTCTGTAGGGAGTGCTAGTTTGGTTTTCCTAACAGCATGGTGACATCCTGGGATTTTGAAATTTGCATGGCCCCTGACATTTTCAAAACAGGTGCATCCCAGTATTTCAGCTAAAAAGGCAGAAGCTGCATTGCCTTTTATGACCTCGCCTCGGAAGTTGTATAGCGTAATTTCTGACACATTCTGACAGTTACCAGTGATTTGAAAACCCATTCAGATCCAAGGGGAGGCGGACTGTGCAGCGCCTTGTGAAGGGGACTGGGGAGGGTCCAGAAAGTCGTGTTAGATGAGAGACAGGATGATTTCGTGGTTCTCTGCGGAAAATGCAATCTTCCAAAGTATTATAGTCAAAATCAAATCAACCCACCTTCAAAGACATACCAAGCACAAGCAAAAAGAAATAAGTATGCAAAGCAGTTTTGGAAAGAATCATCCACCATGAAGTAATTCAAAGTGAGCAAATGATTACATGTGACAAAGACAATTAACTTGAAATAGAGCCTCGCGCTTGGGCATGCGGCAAACATCGCCCAAGTGCGGCGTCACGCTGTCCGTGTCCTGCCGTCACGGCCTTCTTCCCCCTCGCGTGGTGTCTCCCGGGCCCACTCACGTCGCTGCCAACGGCAGGCTTCCTTCTTTCCCGAGGCTGGCTCCCACCCTGCGCTGCGTAGACATGGGTTAGAGGCGGAGAGATGGACACGTGTCACAGCGTCTTCACCCATTTGCCTGTGGGTGCACGTCTGGGTTGTTCCCACATCTCGACTGCTCTGAATGATGCTGCAATGAAAATGGGGTGCAGGCCCCCTTTGGGGACCCTGATTTTGACTCTTTGGGGTGTGTATACCAGGAGCGGCCTTGCTGGATCGCATGGTCACGCTATGTTTGACTTTTTGAGGACTCCCCATACTGTTTTCCACAGTGGCTGTGACATTACGTTCCCACCCGCAGTGTCCTGGGGTCCTGTTTTCTGTCCGTCCTCACCGACACCTTGTATCTTCTGTCTTTCCGAAGACAGCTGTTCTGACAGGTGTGAGATGGTGAACAGTCAAACTCCAGAAGCATGAAATGGAATGGCGGTGGCCAGGATGGGGGGGCGGAGACACGGGGAGTGTTTGTTCAACGGACATGAAGTCCACGTCTCAGAAGAGAAGGAAGACCAGGGATCTTCTGTGCCGTGTGGTGCCCGCAGTTGGCGACGTGGCTGATGGACTCGAACACTTGACAGAAGGGTAGATCTGGTGTTAGATTTGGCAGGTGACAGGTATGTCAGCATGGACGGCGGTGGCGGTATCATGAGTGCACGCGCATGGCCAAGCTCATCAGATTGTTCACGTTAAATGTGTGCTATTGTTGGCATATCTGTTTACCTCGATAAAGCTATAAAAAATCATGGCAGCAAAATGCTGGTGCTGAAGTGCCCATGTGGAAGGAAAGAATGGATAAAGAAACTTGGAAAAAATGAGCAACATCAATAAATACTAACGTGCTTTCAGTGTTTAATACTCGTGTGTGTGTGTAAGCCACGTTAGTGTACCTACTGGTACATGTCCATCAGTCAGGGAAGGACAGACTTCAGTACCGCACCTCAGTGCGACTGTCTTACAAGGTCTGCAGAACAGTGAGTCAAATCCAACCATGTCCTATTTCATGAACAGAAATAAAGTAATATGGTTTAATCACAAAATATAAATAACATAATCATGAAAGCACTAAAAAAATAAATTTTTATAGAGTCTGGAAGAGGGAAGGTCCTACGGTTCTACCAAAGGCAAAGATAATGAAATATCTTTTGACATGTGTGACAACCTGAAAAAATAAACTTTACGTGCGAAATATAAATGCAATAGAAGCCTCATCATCAACTAAGGATGATAATTCCATTATATAAAATTTTAAAGAGGCGAAATAACTCACATTTATAAATAATTCCAAATTAAATTTTAAAAACAAAAAATCCAGTAATTTGAGCAATTCTACCAAATATTGTAACGATTCGAGCTCACCTTCAGTTATTATTTATGCTGAATCTATGTTCTAACCTAACTTTTGATTTTTTTGGTATGCTCGGTTTTAGGTGTGTCACTTAAAATAACCTATCCTGGTACTTTTGTCTGGTACTTATGTTTGGGTCTAAGTGTTTATTTTCCAGGTCAAAGTATTCTTTGCAGGTTGTAACAATTCACAGAATCAACGCTCATGTTTAATGTGATTATTGGTGCAACAAGGTTTGCAGCCATTTCCAGGGGCTCTTCTTGCCCAACGCACAGGTTGCCTTGAGCAGAGGCAGTAAATGTCGCTGGGCTGGCAGCAAAGTGCCACTGAGCTCGTCCACACCAGTGGAAACCAAGGCCTCGGGAGCCCGTGAGATAAGACCTACTTACTCCTCAAACACTATGAATTCACACAGGTAAGAATTTCAGTTCCTGTCCATAACGATGAAGCTTTATACAGTAAAGCCCGTGCATTCTGAATCGCACCAGGATGTCAGAGTGCGACGAACATCAGCCGAATGCAGGCCGCCTGGCGCTGCTGATGGAGGTTCCGTGAGCCGAGAAGGCACAGGATCGGCTGTTTTCCTCCTACGAAAATGCCTCCCCTCCTGTCACTCGTGATGAGGCACCGAAACTGCAACCGCGTTGCCAATCAACTAGTGAGAAATCAAGTGTGAAGACCAGTTAAGAAAAAACGCTATGCGTTTATAGTTCATGTAAAAAGAAGACAAACATGGAACCACCCAACCAGGTATAGAATTTGAAGTCGGTAAATATACCTTGCATCTTTTAAAAAGTACACATTACGCTTCTGCCATCGGTAGGTGATAATGCAATATAAAGGTTATTGGTCCTTACTCTGTTCCTAAGTTACTCTGAATGCTCTGTACATATCGAATGTTTGACATCTCAGGATTCCCTGTGAGGCCATTTTATTACTTCCATTTTATTTCTGAGGCCCAGAAGTGTTAAGTAGTCTGCACAGTGTCACACAGCATGTGAGGGTGGAACCTTTACTTGTGGCCTTGGTCCACTGACCGAGCCCTCGGGAGTCGGGCTCCCCAGCCTCTGCGAGCACACGGCCGAGCTGTGGAAGGGGGGGAGGAGAAGGGTGTGGGTCCTCAGGGCGGACGGCAAGTGTGCATAGATACGCAAAGACGCAGGCGCTAGCAAATACAAACCGGTGCCTCTGAAACGCAGGCTGAAGTTGTGATCCGCATCCGAGACGAGAGGAAGCAAACTGGGAGTCCGCAGGGACTGTTTTCAAGACCTGGTTCATTGTAGGTAACCTGGGGGCAGGGCCAGGCGGGATCAACGGCACGCCCCGCATTTTGGTTTCTACAGAAAGCTTTGCTTCCGTTTGTGTGAAGCAGGTGCAGGAGTAAAGTGCACAAATGTTTGCACGTGGCTAATAAAAAGGGACGTGTCCCTGGACAAAAGACTCCATCGATACTGAAAATCTTTGCTATCAAGGAATGGAAGGACATTGTACCACCAGAGCTCTGTTTTATGTGTCCAAAACAATAAAAAAGAAGGAAGGATAAAAAGAAACTAATAGAAAGAAAGAGCTAAAGGAAAGGAAGGAGAGAGAGAGAGAACCAGCTCCAAGGCTTGTCCCCGTCCTGGGTCTCAGGCGCCATTTCAGGCCGTCCGGCCAGCAGATGAGAATCTTCGCTCTCCACCTGCCCTTGCGCCTGTCCCCTCTCCCACAGGGTTGCTCTCACCGAAGTTGCTGTTTTACAGCACCAACAGAAACCGTGCGAGGACTTAAGGCCGAGTCTATTCCACCGTCACATGAATCTTGGACTCACAACAGACCACAAATCAGAAATGCGGTCAGTCTCTACGTCGCCCCGTTCCACACCGGTTTTGTGACTTGCGTAGTCAGGGAAGTGAGATCGGGTTCACAAACACAGGGGAAGATGGAGCTCCTGCAGCTCGAATGTGTTCAGCACACTCACGATTCAGACTGTAACATGATCGAAGGAGTCAGTTCCACGGCAGAGCACAGTGGTTTACAGACGCACCACAGGCAAAAGGAAGCAGGTGGGAGATTTCCCTGGTTCCCCACGGTGGGCCCAGAGAGTGCTTGCTGACCCACCCTGCGCGTGAGCTCAGAGGAACAGGGTGAATCCCACGCAGAAGTGAGAACGGCACTCTCCAGGCTGTGAACAGTGTGGGACTGCGTCCCCAGAGCCAACAACCCGCCAGCCACACAACAGCTCCTCTTTGAAAACCTGTTGCTTCTGGTGATGCAGTGGTAGAGGTGTCAGCCCAAGGCCAAAGCTTCAAAAGTGATGTACTAAAGTTGAGGAACAGTGAGAAGATGGCGGGTGAGTAACGGAAGCTGAGTCTCCCTGCTCGTGCCCCCAGCTCGGATTCTCGGCTAAAGTTAAGTAACGACAGGCAGAAGGAGCTGCCGAGAAAAAGGAGGAAGCCCAGCGCACAGTGGAGTTCCAGGAGCAAAGGAAGGAGAGGGGCAGGAAGGAGGGACACGGCAGCAGTGGAGGTTCCCAGCTGGTCATTTCGTGTCAGGACAAAAGGACAAAGCAAAATGGAGTGGCCTCTTTATTTGCAAAACCAGGAATTCAGCAAAACCAGGTTCAGGGATTTGATGGGTTTTTTTGTTATTGTTCATATTAAAAATTCAACATAATATTTTATAATGTATGATGCTTACAATATTGACTTGGTCTTTAAAATAATGCTGTAAGACCCTGTTGGGGAGAGGTGGTACTTGAACCCTACACCTGACTTGCTGTGAGTGTGGGTGAGTGTGCATGAGTGTGAGTGTGTACGTTGGCAGAAATGCCTTTGGAGTTAGAGAAACGCAATTCGGTTTCCTTTCCAGCTGTGTAAACTTGGATAGCTCTGAGCAACTTTCCTACTTAATAAAATTGGAAAAAATAATATCTTCCAGACAAGTTTTAAACATTAAATGGAAAAAAGCAAATATAAAGCACTGGGAACAGTGTTTAAAACTAAGGGGCAGTTGGTTTTTCACCAGGGTTTAGAGTCTTCCCCGTTAAATGTATTCAGGGGGAGTGAAATCTGAATACAAATCTATACTCTCACAGATTCCGACAACCTGGGTTGATATTCTGAGAAAGAGGAGGGGAAGCAGGAAGGTGAGAAGCACTAGTCTGTACTATGAATTCTTTAAAATATAGTGCTGCCTAGTTACCCACAATGTGAGTAAAGATCTCATTACCAGAAGGAACGTACGTTTGAGATAGATGGTTTTGGACACATTCAAGGCATCGGATTCAGACATGAATGGGTCAAGGGGAGTGCCCTCTCCTCTCCTTCTGCAGTCCTTCCTCCTCCCCGCCGGAATCTTGGCCCGATCTCCGGCATCACCTGCTCACCTTACGACGTCCTCTACCTTTTCCACGCGGAGAGCGGTGGTAGACCAGGACGCTTCTCCACGTAAGTCAGGTTGGGTTCCCACTTTTCTTCAAAATAAGCCTCCTGTCAGACAAAAGCACGATTACTTGGTTCTGTTACACCTTTTAACGATCAGTAGGTCACAAAAGACCCTTCACACAAGAGGCGGATGAAAATCAGCACCATGGATAGAGACATCGACATTCCCACTATGAAATAGAAAACAAACAAAAAAAAAAAACGATGATCACAGACAAGATTAATTTAGAATATCTCAGTTCTTACAATTAAACAACACTAAGTAAATTGTATGATACAGTCAACTTAAATACAATTATGCACAGCCAATTAGGACTGCCTTTTGCTGATTCCCAACTGAATACGAAACATTAAGTCGGATCCTTATTTCCAGTGGTAAAACTAACCCTCCTTCTCTGTTCTGCGGGAGCTCAGAGTTCATTTTCAACAGCCTTTCCCGGCCGCCTTCCTGAAACTGGGTGGCTTCCTACTCCACGCTGGGAGAGCCCGCAGCCCGTCCGTTGCGTTGTGCGGGGCCCAGGCCCCCCCAGGCACGCGGCAGCTCCGTTCCTGACCTAACACTGCGCCTTCTTGTCCTGCCTTCGTCTCCGTGGGTGCTTTATTTTTTAATCCATACCTTCCTCACGAGGACGCAAGCTGAACGTGGACTTGGCACTTGGGCACAAGTGTGGGAACAACGTCTGCCGCACAGCATTATGCTGTGAAGTTGACCCAACGAGAGGCTGACGTGCTGCGGGCTGGGCCAGAGCCCCAGTGACACGGAGGTGCTCCGGACCCTGGGGACCCCGGGGACCCCGGGGGGATGAGAGAAGCGCAAAGGTGTGGGACTTTGAGCCCTCCCTGCCTGTGCTACAGACGGTGGCCAAGAATGAGGCCCAGGGCACCTGTGAGGTTGGTGTCCCCCTCCCCCACCCTGTAGGTGCTGAGGCCGGCCAGCTGCGGCCACACTGGGTGGGAAGGTGGCAGAGGGAGAAGTAGAGAGGCCGGTGGCCAGTGCACAGGCAGCGGCAGCTGCCCCCGTTGCGCAGAGCTCAGCCGCATGGTGCCCCCGCATGGGTGCCCCCGCGTGGATGGCCTCCGCATGGATGGCCTGGGGAGCTCAATCCTTTGCTCTTCCCCTAAAAAATGAAGGTAGCCATGACACGCCAATTTTATAAAATTTAAAAATATACATGTCCTACTATCCTAAAACTTTGGATTCTAAGAATTTGAGATTCTTAAGGAGAAGGATGGCACAGAACAAAACGTGTCCTTCAAACGTAATTTCATTTGGTGGAACAAAAACCAGAAGACATCCGCTTAATAATGTTACCACTCATTGGAATATTTTTCAATGAATACAATTTTCAGTAAAGCAATATTAGACCCAACACAAAAATTATATTTGATGAGGCGTGTAAACCACACAGGCCGGACACGCCTCCATCCTCTCTGAACGGTGATGTGTCTTGCTCTTATGCGACTGGCTATACCCGCTGCCCCATAAAAGTCCAAAATTGACTTGCAGAAATTGCTAAGTAATAAGTGCAATGAAATGACTTTCCTTCGGAGCAGAAGAGCACTGAACTATGAATAAGAAATGCCTGCACTAAATTTTTAATTCTGCCACTTACCCATCATGACTTAGATAAGTCATTTAATTTCTTCAGCTTCTCATTTTCTTCCCTGTCAAGTGCAGATAAAGCTAATTTTCAAAAAATATTTATCCACGATTTTTTAATTAACACTCCATCTAAAATGGCTATAAAGTTCCTGCGTAAACCGCGAGCTGCTGTGCAGGGTGACGGCTCCTGTCTGGGTGCCCGCCTCTTTCTTCTGTCTCCAGACAGGCACACCGTGACTCAGCGATTTCCAGCCTCTCCCGTGTCAGGGCGCAACACAAGCTAAACGCCAAAATCCCGAGGCACCAAAAACGTTCTGTTTTGGGCCATCCTGACAAAAAAACAGGTGTAATTTTGATTCATTCACACTGGATGGCTACTGTGTTGGCCGCTGTCATTTTTTAATTCGATAATTTAAGGGAAAAGAGCTCAGTCCCTGAGGAGTCAGATACTGCGTCTTTTAGAACTTCTTGCAGCGCACTGGTTGAAAATCGCTGCCTCCGCTGGAAGAACAAAGCTTTTATTTATAGCTTTTCTTATTTTTAGATGCCAGGCACTTGATGGGCATTCTCGTTTTTGATCTTCACAGCATGTAGAAGTCATGTTGTGGAACACGTGGTTTTGCTCCCCATCTCACGTGTTAAGAAAAACACACAGAAGCTCGGGAACGTTAAGGTCTGTGTCCAGTGTCAACGGCTGGAGACAGCCTGTCGGGCGCAAACCCACGCCTGTCTCCTTTGGAGCCAACGACATCCGCGCGAGTGGGCCGGAGTGAGTGAGTGCCGTGTTCACCGTGCCGTGTGGGGAGTGTCTCGGGGTCTCTGCTGCCAGGGGCGTGGTCAGATGTGTCACCGATCACTCTGGGGACAACCCACGAGGGCAGTGCATCCGCCGCTACCAGTCGTTCTGGGCGCCAGGATTTGAGAAGCGCCGGTTGTTGGGGAACCCTCCTCACAGCATCTTGACATTTTAAAAACTCGCTGAAACAAACAGAATTTTTTTTTACACAACCCTCAGCTTCAGCGACTTTAGAAGGAGACTTAGGGGGAGTTGGCGATAGCTTCCCTTTGCTTTTGAACTTCAGAGACTTTGAGCTCACATCTGAGAGCCCTGGCTGTGTGAACTTGTGGAGACCGTTAAGGGGCGTATCTAGCAAGACCCCCAGGGGCCAGGCCAGCGGTGAGGTCACAGCCAGCCCACCCGAGGGAACCTGTGCGGACATGAGGGAGCGGTCTCCTCCAGCCTCTGACGCCCAGTCACCTGACCCGTGAGTCAGGCCACTCACAGAGAAAGGATGCGGTCGCGCTCGAAGACACCTTCCTCTGCTCGAGAACAGCGGGGCGCAGCGACCGCCCTGCGGAAACCGGTGCACGGAAGGCCCCGTGGTCGGAATCGGTGTCTTGGATGAAGACCCAGTGCGCGGACAGCAGAATGAACACACGCCAATTCCTTCCACGGGGGTCTGCTCCCGAACTGGGCCCTTTTCTTTCCAGCCTCCGTCCTTTGGCTGCCTTTCCCGAGTTTCTCTCCGCCTTTGTTTTTTAAATGATTCACCTGTGTTATCACCTGACCTAAACTGAAAGCCTTGATGTTTATTTACGGGGAATATACTCAGAACGGTGTGAGAGAACAGCGCACAGCACTCTAACTGTAAATACTAAACACGTACACTATTGTTAAGGGCGGGCTGCAGGCGCGAGTACGGTATCGCAGGGAGATGTATCGCAGGGAGATGTATCCAGGTCCTGACTCCAAGTCCTCGGGGGAGGGGTTTCCCTGCCACCCGTACGCAACTCTCAGACACCCGCAGGGTGTCCAAGAAGTCAGCTCAGCTCTGACTGAACCTACCCTCAGACAGCGTCAGACCCGCAGGGAAGGGCTCAGCCCTGCAAGCTGCCCCGCCCACCCCCGGGGCCGAGGCCTTCGCCACCCCAGGTTGTCCCCCGCGGTTCTGACTGGCCGGCTATGACGACTTGTTGCCGCCACAGCTGCCTGGGTTCAGCTGACTCTCCAGCCTGGCCGTCAGAGCGCAGAGAAACGTGTCACCCACGCGTTTCAGGTTTGCTACACAAGGTCACCACGACTCGGGGCGGCCAGAGGGGAGGTGCACGGGCCAGGGACGGGCAAGCAGCCTGTTACTCCGTCTCAGCACCTGGGCGTGAGGCCATCTGGGAATCTGCTCATCCCGCCCTTGCCTCTCTTTCTCCTGCTTCGAAAACACAAAACCAGGAAAGTCGAACATTGTCCGCAATGCTGCTACTAGTGCACTTGGTTCCCGGGGGATCCCCAAATAGCCATACCTGTGTTTTCATTCATTTATTCACAGACTGACTCTTAAGAATACCAGACCGAATCACCTTTATGTGGGGTACCCTCGAGCAAACCCAAATCAGTCAGGTAAAGACAAAAAGCCAGTCAAAAATGCAATTTATAGGTGGAAAAATTTTCTTTATGAGAATATTACTGTAGCAACAATCAAAATTAGGCATAAAAGTAAAAAAGAATGATATGCATTTAATATAATGATGCATATAAAATTATCAAGAGGTTTAAATCAGTTACTGGTTTTCTGCAGCATAAAATAATATAAACATTTAAATTGTGTTGTTATGAAATGCATCATGATTTTAGAAAATATTCATGCGGTAACATCACAGAAAAATGTGTGATGAAATGTACCTGTGCTTGCGATTCTGTGTGTGTGTGTGTGTGTGTGTGCGTGTTTACAAGAGCTAGGTCCACCTCTATCGGAGCGGGAGTTCCAATGCGCATAAATCATGTACATCACCCGTGCAAACAGTGGTACATGATTACCTTTTCCCTACAGTCAAAATTAATTACCACTTAAAAATAGGATTTGATTTTCTTTTAAAGATATTCCCTGAGGTTAGCTCATGATAGCTCTTTTCAATGCTTCTGTTTACTTAAGAATTTTTTTTAAGTTCTTCCCTCTTTGGCAACATGTTCTTTGAAGGTTTAGTTGTCTGACATCGTGATGATGTGCTCTCTCCCACATTAAGCTTTAAACTGGAAACAGGCTCACGGAGACCGAACTCTGTGATGGGGAAGGGACCTCGCCTCTGTGTGCACAGGCTCCGGCTTCGCGGGGCCGCACCCTCCTGCGGATTCTGCGTTAATCCGACCCGGCACCGTCGGTTCTCGCAGTGATTCGCACGCTCGGTGATGCAGCCCCACCAGCACTCCCGCTCTGCGTGCAGGACCTGGATTCGGTTCCTGGACCCCTGGTCCTGGGGACCCCATCCCTCTCGGTGTCCCCTGTCGAGTTACATTCCACTTCCGCGCTCTGTCACCGCCGAGCCAGGGCTGCCTTTCTGTCCCCTGGGACCGGACTCTGCCTCTTCGTCTTCCCCGCTGGAGGGCCGGGGAGGGGGCAAAGCTGGGAACCTTCTGGGGCCGTCCAACCGAGGCCCAGGATGGCTGAGTGCGGTCCAACGCAAACTCGTACACGTCCTTAAAACATCCTGAGATATTCTTGTGATTATGGGTCACAATGTATTTAACACGTGGCCCAAGAGAACTGCTCATCTTCTAGGGTGGCCCCGAAACACCACAAGCTTGGACCCGCCTGCACAATGGCCTGGAGCCTGTTCACCGTAGACAGTTCGACCTAGGTGATGGAGGCCGGCCAGCGGCCAGCTGGCGGTTCCCAGAGTCCTGCCCTGGGTCGCTGGGGCCGAGGACCCTGCGGCGAGGGGTCGCCTGGCCTCCTCAAGGGCCATTCAGCATTTGACAAGACAGCCATCGCTCGTCTGGTGTGATTCTTACACCGGTTTTGCACTATCCAAAGACACGAATAATTTGTCATCAGGCGGCGGCAGCAGCAAAGACAGAACGGCTCCGAGACGGCGCGGATGCAGCTCGTCACGGTCACGGCGGGCTGCGCCCGCGCCGTTTGGGGCTCCTTCCCGCGTGCCTCGCTGGTGCCCAAGGGCTGGCTGCGCTGCCGCTCCCCCGGAACCCTTCCGCGCTTGCTCTGCTGCGGGGCGGGCTGAATCAGTCCGCTGAAGTCCATGTCAAAGCATGTTTGGGGTGTTTATATGACGTAAACCTGCTTCACTGCAGACACCGCGTGGCTCCTCGTGCGGAGTGCGGGCCGAGCCTGGGCCTTGGAGCGCGCGGGTGAGACGCCGCTCCATCCCACAGCCCGGCTCCAGTCTGCGGAGCCCGTGGTGCGTGGAGTCGCTCCGGCACTCGCTTCTGCCGCCCTGACCGTGCAGGTGACCGTGGCAGAAGTGTGGGTGGCCTCTCTGCGCTGGGCGGTGGCTTTAGACACCGCGGGACCTCCAGCCACCAACGAGCGCGGAGCCAGGCCCCTCAGTCCTTCCGCTGCGAGGAGGTCCGCCATGAGGGCTTGCCCGCGGTCCTGCGTCATTTTCACTCTGCCTTGAAATTAAGATGGTTTTTCCGGTCCAAAGTATGTCTTAACAAGCACGAGCCTTGTCCCTTTGTTTGTTTTGATAAATACCTTCCACTAATGAAAACACACATTACACACTAAATATTAAACTGGGAGCCAGATAACTCGACATCGGCTCAGACGACGTCCCCTCCCCCAGGGAGGGTGTTAGGCGGCCTCCTTGGCAACGCAGTCACCGAGTGACAGGGCAGCGAGGCCCCGTGCAGCTGGGGAAAGTTTGGATGGACCCAGAGATCAATGCAGGAATTAATCGCTCACAGCGTCTGGGACGCCTTGTCATCGGCGCTGAGGGTTTCCAGCAGCCATGGTTACAAGGACGGCTTGCCTGACAGGTGTGCAATTAGAGAGGACCAGGGGGCGATCCGTGGGTCCTGGCGGGGTGGGGGGGGGGCGCGGGGTCAGCGTACCTGCACAGGCAAATTAACCAGAGGGCTTTAAAAAGAATCGTTTACCATTCTGTCATTTAACTTCTCTGTCATTCATTTTCTTTCTCCCACCGGGGACAGGCTTGGAAATAATTAGACATAAATATTTCTGAGCTTAGCCTTCTCTGTGTGTGTTTTCCCAATATTGTACATAAAATTTAATCAGTCCAGGAATTATGCAAAATTGATTTTTATGAAAATAAGCATCTGGTGACATAAATAATGTTTAAAAAATAGCGTAATTTGTAACACCTAAGACATTGTGTATGGTGAACTTTAACTCCAAGTGATAATGGAAAACATCACTCACCGTCTGCAGGTTTGAGGAAAATGCAGATAGATGGCTTGTGTGCTGTAAATTAGATTTAAATTATTTATGAAATGGTAACTTTACTGCCTTGTTATCCCATATGAACTTCCAATTTATTAGCCACCAATCCTGATTATATAACCGAATAGGTTTGTGATACATAAATACCTGCCAAACGGTGGTGTTTACTTAGCGCGCATTCTCTCCCTCTCCCCCGCCCTCTCTCTCCCTCTCTCTCTCTCTCTCTCTCTCTCTCTCTCTCTCTCTCACTCTCACTCTCACTCTCACTCTCTCCAATTTCCAGTCTTCACTCTGACAGGCACTGTTGTCCATCTTCAGTTTTCTGTAGCTCAGCTTGGTTTTGTTTTGGGTTGCCCTTCCGCTGACGCAGGAGAAAGTGCGTCCCGGTCACTGTGCTTCTGTCTCCTCTGTGCAGGGCTGAGCGAGACGTCCAGGGCACGTTAGGTGGGCAGGTGCTGGGGCCACGCGGTCATGGGGCATCGAGGTGTCAGGGTCCGCAGTGCAGCAGCAGGAGCTGGGAGGCCCCCCGAGTTCTGCCCGCTCCCAGCCCACACATGCGGGGGCGGCTCTGCCGCTGGCTGCCCTGTGGACGCCGCCTCAGACTCCGCGCCTCACTCTCACCACGTGGTTCAGAGTCGCTCTGCGCTGGGGTCAGAAACTCGGAAAAGCTCCTTATTGCCCGGAGTGACCAGGTTCACCTCGCCGGTTGTTGAGGTCTTGCTGACCGCCCGTGGACAGGCAGGCCTGGGGGCTTCTCTCTCCCCGCAGCCCAGGGCACAGGCCCCCCTTAGGGACGCAGGGCCCTCCTGTCCGTCTGAGCCTTACCTTCCCTGGGAGGCTGCTGGCTGGGCCTCAGGACAAGCCTTAACCTCGCGGTGCCGACCCCGTATTTCTGCCCATGAACAGGGCCTTTGAAATTGCCTGAGCTCTTGGAAAGAAGAACATTTTGTAAAACACGTTTTACTTCTTAGACCCGTTTTTGGAGCGATCCCCTCTCTCCTCCGCAGGGACGAGAGCTGGCGGTGCCGGGTGGGAACCGGGGAGGACGGGGCAGAAACGAGGAGAACGGTGCTGGGGCCCTGGAGACAAGGAAGACCGCAAAGCCTTCCCCGTGGGTTCAACTTCACCGACAGCTCCAGTGACCTGGGTATTCGGAGGACGTCCGCGATCTCCCGGTGGTAGAACGGAGATCGTTCTCAGTTACTGTCTCCATGCGATGGCCGTCAACATCATCCGGCCGCCCAGCGTGGAGCCTCGTCCAGCAGCAAGTCCCCAGCACGGAACTTCGCGAGCCACCTCTGACACGTCCGACCCGTCCCAGCACCTTCTCCCTCCACACACGGCACCGAGCTTTTTAGTGTTTCGATCGCGTTTTTGCCGTTCTTGAAGTGGTCCAGCGTGACATGCCGAGAATGCTGCATGTCCCCTTCCATCTTCGATACTAGAAGTGGCTGCACAAAACCCACCGCTCTGATACGTTTTTTTTCATGGCACGTTGATATGACAGCTGTCTGATACAATCTCACAAGATTGTTTCCAGTGAAGTTAAAGACCACTGAACGCCACTACAGGCATTGTAGGGGGGACAATGGACTTCGTCGGCCAACCCAAACACCGGTTTTATGTACTCATTTTATCTTTACAGCCACACTCTGGGGTGAGATGCTGAAGCAATAGCTTGCTCTCCGAGGACGGGTGTAGCTGACGAAGCATGGAACCATCCAGATGTCAGCCGTCTGCGGCTGCCGTTCTGGTGCCCCCGGCCCGTGGAACACAGGCGGCTGCCTTGGCACCGCGGCGGCCGGTATGGTGGTTTGCTTTAAGAGAAAGTAGACTGTTTTCATGGAGAGATTTGCATGAATTGGGAACGTAAAATAGTCACGCTCCAAAAAGAAGAAACGCCGATTGTGTCTGGCGGAGACCTGAGTCCAGGCTGCACGTGGCTGGGGCATGTCTCCGGTGTGTGCGGCTCGTGACAGCAGTGGGGTGAGGGATAGGCTAACGGAAGGAACCCCAGTGTGGAGGCCACGGCGGCCCGAGTAGTTTTGATAGCTCAGCAAAACCACAGAACCAGAACCCTTAGAAAAATCAAAATGATAACACCAATTATGAAAATAAACTATAAAGGCCATGCTTACTTTTAAAAAGGACATTTAAAAATTCAGCTTCAGCCCTGGCTGGTGTAGCTCAGTGGATTGAGCGTGGGCCTGCGAACCAGAGGATCGCGGTTCGATTCCCAGTCAGGGCACATGCCTGGGTTGCCAGGCCAGTTCCCAGCAGGGGACACACGAGAGGCAACCGTACATTGATGTTTCTCTCCCTCTCCCTCTCCCCTACCCTTCTAAAGACAAATAAAAAAAAAAAATCTTTAAAAATTCAGCTTCAGGGCAAGAAACCAAGCCCAGTATTTACGCAATACCGGTAATGATTTAAGAAATACTTAAAACTGAATGACAAACGAGATGTAAAAAATAGGTCTTTAAATAAAATAAATAAATAAATAAATAAACTGATGTAAATCATCCATAAAACAGAACCCTCCATGGCAAGTTAAACATATATTTAAACAGATTTAATGATGGAAATAATTTCTACAAATCGAAGTCAGCGGTTACGGAAGGGAAAAGCTACGCCGGGCCAGCCTGCGGGGGCAGGGTGGGCTGTCCGGGTGCCGGTGGGGAGCGCTTTGGGGTCCGAGCCCCTCGGAGCGGTCCGGGCAGGGACTGCTCTCGACGGAATCCGCCTGAAGACGCTTCCTCTTGGGGAACTTTTAAAATGCAAAGCATAATATTTCTATGGTTTGATGATCTATTTTTTGTGTTTTCGTGTTAGCCTTTATTAATTTTCTCATATCAGGCTTCTCAGAAACATGAAATTAGAGCTTGTCAATCCCTTAGAGGTTGTAAACACACACACACACATTTTAAGAGATCAGTAAAATGTGGCTCACTGGTCGGAAGGCGGTTGAAATGGGCCTGTGTCCACTCGGGGCGCAGAAATCGCGACTCCCTTTGCCTCTCTATGCGAGTGTATCCTATAAAAGGCATCGACAAGCAGACATCACATTTCTTCAGAATTCCTGAAGTTATGATGCCGGGAGGAGGAAGCCCACGGGAACCTCTGACAGGGCTGGCCCTAGCGGATTTGTTTCCTCGGTGACCAGGGATCGGGCCTTGGAGAAGTGTTGCTGCGGGAACCCGTTCCGGGGGGAGCTCGGTCACTGCGGACGGGCCCCCCCGAGGGAGCGTCCGGCCGGGGCCCGCGGAGCTGCTCAGAGGGGACGGCTGGTCCTCGGTTCGAACTAACGGCACAGTTTCCAATTTATCGGTCAGGGAATTTTAAATCACAGTTGCTTGAAAGATAGTATCAGTAAAACTATCAATCGACTTACAACCGATGCCAGACAAATGGCGGTGACTCATATGTCTCCCCAAAAAGACATTTTTGCGAATATTTGTGGAAAGGGGACTCCGAAGTGACATTTGGATCGCATACAGGCGTTTGACATAAAAGAAGAGGTTATGTCACAACGAGACCCACCTTTACCATGGGCAGCAGGGAGCTGCCCCTTTCACCCCCTCGCTGGTCGTTCCTCCGTGGCGTGACCTGGTGCTAGTTTACCTCCCTACTCTCCACGGCCGTGGCCTTGGGGCAAGGCCAGACCCGCCTCCTGCTTTGCGTCGTGTTGTCATTGCCATTGCTGTTTTCCCAAACTGACCCAATAAGGTGTTATTAAACGCTGTCGCCTCTGTCTTATAAAATACGTTGTGAAGTTTAAATATTTCATGAGCCCCCACAGCTATAATAAGGTGGTTCACAATGACAAAGCGATTTTAATTTATGTAAAACTGTCCGTCGAAAACACTAACCTGCTTTTGGCACCGTCGTGCTTCGGAGGCCAAAAACCACCAAGCCAGGCAGACGCGAGGGCAGGTTAAGCCAAGTCGAATCTGCGCCCTCCCTGCGCACCGAGGTCTTGTTTGGCAGTGACGCCCCCTCCCCCACAGGGGCGAGTCCTGACACCCCCCGAGGGTGGCTGACCCCTGGAGAGCACCAAACCCCAGACACACTGTTCTCCTGCAGGTGCGCACACCTGTGCCCAAGCGTACACCGCACATTAGGCCCAGTGAGAGATGGACCACGACTGGGGAAGTAGAACGGCTGTAACACCGACTACCGTGTGCCTTCGGCGAGTGTGCGCTCTCTCCCAAACATCTCACTGGGCTGTGCTCGCCTTCTTCTTGTGACACCGCGGGAGGGTGCGCACCCAAGCGCCAGATGAGGCGAGGTGGGGACACTAGGCCCAGGGTGCCTCACGCCCTGGGCAGCAAGGAGGGGGAGGCGGAGGAGTTCACCATGCTACTCGGAAGGGCGTACCATTGACATCTTATAAAACAGTCCTGGAATTTCTAGTACTTTCAGACGCAGCGGAGCACGGCTATTGACTGATTGATTCCACGGGAAGCCAAACCGCAGAGGGTCACTGCTGTTCTGGGGGTCACAGCCGAGCGCCCCGGGGGCTGGAGGCCAGGGCAGGGCAGGGCCCAGGGCCGAGTGGATTCAGCCCTGGGCAGTTTCTCATTCTGACAACACAGCCGGTACAAGGAAGTTGTTTTTCCTGAAATAAGAATAGTTCGCGTGTGGGATTATAAAGCCAGACCCCAGAATGGTGGCCGGTGCTGGGAACCTTGGGCTGCATCTATTCCAGTAAGAGAAGGGCTTTCCTTGGTAAGGCCATCAGGCGTGTACAGCAACCGTGCAGACACGCCGGTCCCCCAGCTCCCTGACTCGTGCGTCCGAGGTCTGAGCGCTCGCAACAGAGACGCAGCCAAGAGCCAGCCCAGGAAACATAGTCAAGTATGTCCCCAAAACATGTTCAGCTTACGGTTAAAGTTCCATTTCCGTGTAGTGATTTTAACAAAAGAATCGAAGTCATGTTCTAGTTACCGGAACACGACGACTAAGGGCGTAACGGACGTGGATCAGGGTCCCCGTAAGTACAGGCCTACCATTGCAGCGTTACTTTTCGGCGAAGAATTTCCACATGCACTGTACCACCTGGGAACACCTACATCGATACATAAACATGTGCCACTGAAAGAAATAAACGTGCGAGGATTCGGGTCTGAGACCTGTCCGACACCCGGGACCGTCAGCGGGTCGTGGCGCTGCGGCCTCGGAGCGTGCGCGAGGGGTGCTCTTTAAAAATGGGGCGTCCAGCTGAAGCGGCTCTCCCGTCTCTGTGGATCGCAGGGTTGGGAGGAGAGGATGCTGTTCGGAAAGATGATAATGCAGAGTGCCGTTGGTCCCTTTTAGTCCATATTATTTTAAGTTGTTTGGAGCAGAAATGCTAAATTTAGCGTTTCTCCAAACTAAACACAACAGCAAAAACAGCTTTCCTGGCGATGCGCTGCGGACTGGCGAAGCCGACCCGCTGGGAGGGGTCCCCGCGGGGGTCTCCCTCCCTCCACCCTTCAGACTCAGCGTCCCTGTCTTGGCAGCGAGATTTGTTCTGGAAAATTAGTTTTGTGAAAATAATTTTAAGTGTCTAATTTTTACCATAGCAGAGAACAGTGGCAAAGGCCCACATGAGTGCACTTTCAGTTAACAGAAAAAGAGGGAGTTATGGTCCAGTTTCTTTTTTCTTGATTTAATGAGACAGATTAGCTGGCCAATGGTTGTGCACCAGAGACTCAGCGTCCAGAGACGGGAGCGGTTTGGCGACACCGGTCAAGGCCAAGAGCCCAGGCAGCGTGGGGCGGAGGCGGGGCACGTGTCTGCTGGGGGCCAGGTGTCTCCCTGGGTCAGCTGCCACACTGGGTTCCTGCCGCTGGGCTTAGAGGGCAGCTGTCACCATGCAGCCCCCAGCTCCTGGGAGAACTGGTCTCACCTGGCAGGGGGGACAAGGAGGAGAGAGAGAAGAAAGCACAGAGGTGAAGGGGCGGTCCCCACCGGGAGATGAAAACAATGGTGGGTGAGAGGGGGACAGGCTGCCCCGCCCGCAGCGGGCTGGAGGAAGCTGCGGCGGGGCTGGGAGTCGCTCGCTAAGGAAAGGGGCTAACGGTGAAGGGGGAGATTCTTGGGTCCCTGCTTTGGCCCAACCCCGGCTCAGAGGGCAGCCTTGTGCATGGGTATTGCCGCAACAGGGGAAGAAAAACTCGCTGGGATTCAGAGTCCTGAGCCGAGTATAATTCTGAGAGTCTCAGAATTCTGAGTCCACTCTGCAGACGTCTCCTGAAAGGAGGGCACAATCAGGGATGGTCATAAAGCAGGGCGGTGGGGACCAGGCCCCTAGTGACTCCCACGCAGTAGCCAATCAGCACGTGACTCCCAGGGCCTGGCGAATCAGGTGGTTGGAAGGAACCATTCTTGTATTTACCCGAAGAACTAAATGATACCCTCCTGTCACTTTGTAAACTTAATACAGATTTCTCCTATGTCAACTAACTTTTCTAACATCACCAAGTAAAATGGTGGCACCTGTTTTTGAAAATCCCGATAAAGTGGTAAAATAATTCCCCTAGCACTTAAATTTTTACCCTTGAATTCAGTTGAAGAGGTCCTGTCTAACACAGCTAACCCGGAAAGTCGGTGCAAGACTTCACACTTTCTCAGTTCCTTCCCTACTTAAAACTCTCTGACATAAAGAAAACTAATCATCGTGAGGCGAGAAGATGAAACAAAATATTTTTCAAAAGAAGATATGAATATTTCATATAATTGAATGCATTATTTAAAAGCACTCTACAGAGAGCGTTTAAGGCGCTTGGAAATAAAGTGTTGAGTGTCGAGTGCATCACCTGCTGCTCGTCTGGAACGGGAGATGCGGAGGGAGAGTTATAAAAGCCAGTGAGAAGGACAAAACGCTTACACATCAGTTCATCGGAACAGAGGGGCGGTAAGAAAACCAAAAGGGGTAACTGAATGACCAACTCTCCGCGTGCCTCGGAGTTTAAAAATGAAAGAGCAACTCGTAGCACATTAATAGACATCAACTTACGGTTATAAAGTCAGTCACAGGATGTTATGTGCAGCCTCGGGGACATAGTCAGTGACAGTGCACTGACTTTGCAGGGTGGCAGATGACACCTGGATTGTCGTGGGAGGACGACGTCCTGACGCACGGGAATATCGAATGGTGACGATGCGCACCTGAGATCAATAGGACCGCGTGTGCCATTGTGTGTCAAAGACACACCGACAAGTTGCAGGGCGTGTAGCTCCAACAGCGAAGTGCAGTCGCATCTGTTTCCTTCCGGATGAACCGCGCTCCCCACGCAACGCCTGCCTTTTCATTCCAACGCTCGTCGTTGACTCAGTCACGGGGAATCGCTGTGCGGAACGGCCAGCGGAATAAACAGGGAGACTTGGTCACATAATTCAGAACCACTCTTCTGCTGTTTAGCGCTCTGCGGTGTTTGGTAAAATTTCTTTTTTATTAAATTTACTGGGGTGACATTGGTTGATAAGATCACACAGGATTCAAGGGCGTAATTCTGTGATACGTGACCTGCATACCGCGCTGTGTCCCCACCACCCCGAGTCAGATCGCCTTCAGTCACCACGTGTTTGCCCCCCTTCACCCTTTGACGCCCCGCCTCCAACCCCCTCCCTCTGGTCCCCACCACACTGTTGTCTGCGCCTACGAGTTCCAATGTTACAGCCCACACGTGAGCGAGATCCTGTGGTCCTTGGCTTTTACTTATTTCCCTCAGCCTGCCATTCTCAAGTCCGTCCATGTTGTCTCGAATGGGAGTGCTTCACCTTGCCCCGCGGCCGAGTACTAAGTGTTCCGCTGTACACAGGTACCGAGTCGTCTTCATCCAGTCCTCCATCAAGGACACCGTGGTGGTCTCCACGTCCTGGCCTCCGGGAACGGTGCTGCACTGACCCCAGGGGTGCGTCTGTCTTCATGAATAAATGCTTTCCGATGTCTCAGGGGGACGCCCAGAGGAGGGGGTGCTGGGTCCCGCGGTACCTGTGGTCTTACTTTCCGAGGATCCTCCAGCTTCTCCCGCAGTGGCTGCGCCAGGGTGCCGTCCCACCAGCAGCGGATGAGGGTTCCTTCCCCCACTACCGTCCCCACACGTGTTGTTACTGTCTTGTCGAGGGGGGCGTTCCAGCAGCACTGAGGTCGTATCTCACTGTGGTTTCGATCGGCATTGCCCTCGGAGGTCGTGAAGTTGAACACCTTGTCCTACACCTGTTGGCCATTTGTATGTCTTCTGGGGAGAGGTGTCCATTCAGGGTCTCCGCCCAGTTTTTTAGAGGATGGTTTGGTGCTGAGCTGTACGAGTTCTTTATGTCTTTTGGATGCTAACCCCTTGCCAGAGCTGTTGTTTGCAAATATCACCTCCCATTTGGTTGGTTGCCTTTTTTTTTTTTTTTTTTGCTGTGCAGAAGATTTTTACTTCGATATAGTCCCATTCATTTATTTTGGCCTTTACTTCCCTTATCTTTGGGGTCCAGTTCATAAAGTCTTCTCTAAGACCAAGGCCCATCCATGGGTTTGGTGCCTAAGTTTTCTTCTATGTAATTTATTGTTTCAGGTCTTATATTTAGGTCTTTGATCCATTTTGAATTAATTTTTGTACATGGGGACAAACTGTAGTTTAGTTTTACTCATTCACATGTGGCTTTCTCATTTTCCCAGCACCATTTATTGAAGAGGATTTCTTTTCTCTATTGTGTATTTTTGGCTTCTTTGACAAAAATTATTTGCCATACACATGTGGGTATATTTCTGGGCTCTCAGTTCTGTTCCATTGGTCTGTGTGTCCACTTTTCTGCCAATACCATGCTGTTTTGATCATTGTCACTCTGTAGTATAATTTGAAGTCGGGTAGTATGGTACCTCCAGCTTCATTCATTTTTCTTGGGATTGCTTTGGCTATTTGGGGCCTTTTGTGGTTCCATATAACTCAGATTTTTTTTGTTTTTGTTTTACTTCTTTAAAAAATGGCATTGTGATTTTGTTGGGGATTGCATTAAATCAGCATATTGCTTTGGGTAATATGACCATTTACTTATGTTGATTCTTTCAATCCATGAACACTGAATATCTTTCCATTTCATTGTAATTTTTTCAATCTCTTTTAATAATGTTTTGTAGTTTTCAGTACATAGGTCCTTCCCATCCTGCGTTAAATTTATTCCCAGGTATTCTATTCTTTTTGTTGCAATTGCAAAAGTAATTGTTTCCTTTTTCATTTTTTCTGAAATTTTATTGTTAGTATAGAAATACAATGGATTGTTGTACATCAATGTTATGTCCTGCAACTTTACTGTAATTGTTTATTGCTTCTAAAAGCTTTTTGTGGGAGTCTTCAGGGTTTTCTATATGTAGAATCGTGTCATCTGCAACAAGTGGCACTTACTTCTTTATTCCCAGTTCCGACAAGTCTCTTTCTCTCGTTTGCCTGACTGCTCTGCCTAGGGCTGCCGGGACCGTGCGACGAGTGGTGGGAGGGGGCCCCTTGCCTTGTCTCTGATTGTGGAGGAAAAGCTCTCCTGTTGTCACCGCTGAGCGTGATACTGGCTGAGGGCTTGTCACATGTGGGTGACCTTCCGTGTGTTGGGTGACTTTCCCGTCTTGAGTGTTTTAACCATAAATGGATGTTGGAGCTCATCAAATGCTCTCTCTGCAGCTACTGATAGGAACACATGAGTTTTATCCTTTGTTTAGTTAATGTTCTCTATTACATTGATCGATTTGCATTATGCTGAACCATCTTCTTTTCTTTTCTTCACATTATAAATTAATATGGCAGCTTAAATATTAAATGAAGGAAACAGTAAATTCATGTAAACTGTAATTCATAATGTCAAATCAGTGTATTTTAAGCAAGTCTAGATCCTGGCTGGTAGATATTTTATTTTATTTTACTATATCTATTTTATATAACATTCTTTGGTCAATGCAAAAAGGCCACCAGTAAATCAAATTTTCTAACAGGATTTTCCAATATCAAAAGGTGTTAATTTGTTTCTTTAGTGAAGATTACCAAATGTGTCATTTCTATCATGGTATTCTATGTTTGGTATACTTTTTATAAAAGAGAAATAAAAATATTAAATATCATAACTCATATAGTGCTGTAAGACAATCATGAAAAATTTCATTAAAATAATATTTTATGAAAATCGCATATTTATTAAATTTTAGATTTTTTTACCTATTCAGGGATAATATATATGTATGTATATGGCTTCATTTTTTAAACTTATGTTTTAATGTTGTTTATCTGAAAATATTTATCCTGCAATTAACATTTATAAATTTTCATTCAATTCTCACCTCTGATGAGGCTTTGTCTGAAATGCACAGAACATGTTTTCCTCACCATAAATATTAAGGAGATTATTAAATGCAGAATCCAGACACAGTAAGCTTTTACCCAATTTTCTAACCTAAGTGAATCTTTTTAAAACTCAGTCAAGACCAAATAGAGCTATTTGCCCTCTCAAAAGCTCATCTGAGCTAGCATTTTCAGCTCTGCTTAGCACAGAGATTCGATAGCCAAAGACACATTTTATAGCCAGTTTCAAACTAGAAAGGCGTGACCGCTCTCGGTGAGAGTGATAAAAAGCCGTTCCTGCTTAGTATTCTCAGTAGATAAAACTAAGTATTCCCAGACAGAGAGGCACCGCAGTCTGTGGTGGGCGAGCGAACATGTGGTTGCAGCAAGTAGCGTGGTTTCGACATGCGTGTTCTTTCTCGAGACAGTAAGACCCTGTCTTATAGAGCCTCTCAATAAACTAAACTAATTAAGTCTATGTTCTTAATTTTTAGAGATTATATTGTCTCTTTAGGGAATCCCTGGGAGACTTTTTCATGTGTAATCTAAGAAAATAGCTTATTTTGAATGACAGTATTATGAGTTAATAATATATAATTTCTACCAAAATTGTGAACTTTATAATAACATCGGAATAAACATAACTGTAAGGCAAACCCTTATTTCTGACACTGAGGGAATGCATATGACTGAGGCAAATTCTGAAAGAAAAACGGCTTCCCTAATCTGCTCATCTTCAGTATCTGCCTAGATCCCGCCTCTGACACTGTGTAAGCGAAGATAGATCGGGCAGTTTTGAGATTCACGTTAGGTTAAACAACCATTTAACGAGTTAAAATTTCCCACTCAGTGAACATTTGAGAACTGTAATGTTTTATGCTTATACAAATGTACACAAATATGTAATATACTACAAATCTTGTCAAATTCAAATTTAAGTGATAAATTGATGTGTGATATTCTTGGTGATCAACAATACTGAGATTGCTTTGTAATATTCGTCCCCCCAAAAATAACTGTTTATATGTTAAAAACTAAAGTAGCATTTATAAATAAGTCATTGATCTCCTATAAAATTAATTCGTTCAACATACAATTATTGGCTATTATTTTTAAACACTTCAATAGTTATTGGGGTAATCTGACAACTTATAAATGGACATTTAGGAAATATAACATGGCCAGTCCAGTTTTCATGGGGCTTGTGTTTATTGGGAAGAGACAAACAGGGAATTAAGCAACTACTTTATTACATTTATAAACAGTGTCATTAGAGTGAAGGGTAATAAAGGGTTTGTACCGGTAACCCCCTCCGTCAGGGACGACAGGCCGTCCCTTCTTGGAAGGAGCCCTGAAGTTGGAGGTCAGCGCAGCCTGAGGAAGGGGGCCAGCGAAGCCTCGAGTTCTGGACAGAGCCCCACGCAGCTTGCTCCAGAGCCCGAGGTGGGGGGGACTGCCGTCCGCCACGCCGTCCCTCTGTGCCAGGACAAGGGGGTGCATCCCAGCAGTGGTGCCCTCACAGGCGATGCTCAGGGACCGTGCAGAGGGTGGGCTCGCCCGGAGAGAGCAGGCGGCTGTACAGCTGCACAAAGACACGGGGGTTACGGACCTGAAGACTGATGTCATCTGCACAGCCAAACAGGCGGCGAGCAGCCCCCTGTCCAGGCACCCACCCTTGTCTCTCTTCGACCGTGTGTTCCAGAGGGAGGAGACAGCTAATAAACAACGAAGGTAATGCGTTAAATGGTGAGAGACACATGCGATCTCACTATGCCAGCGTCACTAACTGCGGCAGAGTGTGGGAGGTTAGGAGCAGTACGAGAGGACATTTGTGCAGTTTAGGTAGAGGGTGGCCCGTTGATCGCTCAGGGTGCGATGACCGAGGGAAGAGAGACTAGGAGAAAATCGGTCTGCGCAGAACAGCAGAAAGGTCGCCAGGCGCAGGGAGAGCCCACGTGAGCGAAGGCCGGCGTGGCCTGGTGGCTGGTGGACACGGCCAGAGGGGCTGGGGGGGGGGGGAGGGACGGGAGAGGGCAGCTCGGTGCAGACAGGGGCCGGGGAGTCGAAGGGCCGGCAGAGCGGGGTACGGACCCTGCCTTCAGGCCGAGTGAAAGGGAAGCCATTTAAGAACGTCGAGCAGACGATTAGAGTATCCTGAAATGTGTCAAAACCGCATCCGTGCCGCAGTGCAGGAGAGACCTCCACCCGGCCAGGGCGGAGGCCCAAGAGCCCGAGAGCCCAAGGGTGCGCGGGGCGCCCTGGGGCCGCAGCCGGCAGGGAGAAGCAGTCGCTCGGGTCCTAGTCGAGTTTGGTGGCGGAGTTCGCAGGACTTCCTCCCGACGCAGATGTGGAATGAGAGGGAAAGAAACATGGAAAGTCGCATGTAAGTCCCCCGTTTGTGCTGCGGTGACTGGAGAAAAGCAGGCGTTGAAAATGGGGGAGGGGAAGGCGGCACGTGGGGCCCGTTTGGGCGAGTTTCAGGAGATTGGTTCTGAACAGGCGAAGCCGGAGAAGGTGTCACGGCAGCCACGGGGCCTGGGGACGCTGGGATTCGGTCCCCTGGGCACCTGGTGGCTGGAACGAAGCCTGGAGGAGGTAGGTCTCAGCCCACAGGGATGAACTCGCCTCGGTCCATGGAAAGGGAGAAGAGAGTCACCCCGGGGCCCCAATGGAAAGCTTGGGGTGGCCCGGGCCTCTGAAAGTGCAGGCGTCCCGCCGAGGTCCATGGAAGGCCCAGCTTCAGCCCGGTGAATCTGGCCACCTGACTGGCGTCATTAAGCAACTCGTGGGTCAGGCAGCGTCCCACCCAGCAAGCAGTGGGGCACTCCGTGGGGACATACAGGACAGGGGGCGTCTAGGAGGCGGTGATCCGGTTCTGAGTGCAGGAGGACATGGACCGGACCACGCCGTCACAGAAGAACTGTGGTGCCTTCAGTAAACTCCTGGGCACGGGATAGCAGAGTCCCCCGAGGACAGTCGTTTGGACCAGGGTGGTGGGAACCAGGGAGATGGCAGCAGGTCGTAGACGCAAAACAACCCCCGTGGACCGAATGGTCCGAGGGAAGAATGAGGGCAGTTCTGACACGTTTGGCTTTGGTGACCACGCGGGAAGGGCTGGCAGGGGCTGGGACGAGAAGGGCTCTCAGCAGGGCGCGTCGGGAACAACAGGCTGGAAGTTCCTTGGGACGTTTGAAGTTTGAGTCGCTTGTCGGGCAGCCAGGTGGGGTGTTCGGTATGGAACGGGGTTTGCAGTCTGAGGTTCATGGGAAGAGGCTCTGCTTGAGATAGAGGTTTGGGGGGGTCCCGGCTTCGGAAGCCCTCTGAATTCAGCCTCGTGTAAACTCTGCACACGGGCCCGGCGTGGAACGCAGAGCAAGTCCAAGAGATGCTTTGTCGGTACAAGTGGCCGCTTTTGAAGTTCAAATAGACAACAGTGTTTTTATTTGAAAATTATTCTGTGATAATGTATATAGAAAACTTCCATGAAATTGCACCGTCGAAGGAGATGAAAGTACAATTTCTCCACTGTTAAAATAATTTATATTTGCCTTTCCCGAAGTGTTTTTACGTGTTGACTTAGTTCTACAATTTCTGTCCTGATGAAAGTCACCTGCGAACAGGTTGTTCTGCAGATATTTTTAATTCAGTCTCTTAGACAAAATCCAGCACTTATCAGCTATAAACGGGATGTTGCGACTCTGTGACCTTCGTCAGTGTTATAGGGGCTCTATAATGTCGTGCTCACCATGACACGAAGGCTACTAATAAATCACACACTGTGTCTGGGTGCCGCTGAATATGCAGGTCCATCTAATGACTTCCTAAACATTATAAATTAATTACTTTTGTGAAAATTGCAGTCTCCCCTGTTTTCCTGGTGGCACCCAGAAAAATATAGTTTAGCGCCTGCGTTCCTTTTAAGCAGCAGAGAGTTTTCAGTTGCTCATTTAAATTCGGGTGTGCAGAGTGCGATCCATGTAACTAGAACGGAGTTGGCTTTGTGTGCCCTCTGTTCAATTAACACATTTCTAGGGAAGTCACAGAAGAGGCAGCAAGCCAACGAGGGTTTGGGGACATCGTTTTCCTCATTTTCAAAACCACACATGATATTTTAAAACACTTGTAATTTACTCTAAAGTGATCTGCAGTGCACAGCACATTTTCAAAGAGGTGCTTTAAAAAACTGTCGTTTACTCCATAATTTGCTCTTACATTGAAGTTGATGTTGGGGTATTCGATGTTAGTGTGCCACACTTTGAATCCTAGACAGGTTTTGTTTATATGAGACATTCCTGTTAATATCTGCAAGACCTAATACATCATACCAGATAACATATAAAGTACCAAAAATATAGTACAAGCATATGAAATGCATGCATTTAAAATATATCTGCTTCACCAGAAATATGGTATGTCATTGAAAAACGTTTTTTTCTAGAAGTTGTACATATGTTTATACAACTGTGCCCAATGTGTTTGTAAGATCTATTTTTGGGAATTCCGTATTCTTACTATTATTAACTCCAGGTGAATGAAGGTAGTAGCGCAGCACGCGGACAGACAGGTGACCCACTTCCCAGGTCCACGTCCATGGGGTTTCTCCAGCAACACCTGCATCGTTTTCAGCTGGGAGCGGAGTCTGCAGGTGCGGCGGCCGGCTGCGCACGCCGATCTCTGCCATCTCTGTCATAACGGGCTCAGGCTGCCACATCGGGACACCCCAGACTCGGTGGCATGGGCAACGAACACTTCCTTTCTCACAGCCCTGGAGGCTGCGGGTCTGAGACCGAGGTGCCAGCCGCAACGGTGTTGGGGGAGGCCTCTCTTCCCGCCTTCTCGCCGCACCCTGCTACCGGACGCACCCGCTCACACGCACAGTGAGCAGAGCTGGGGTCTTCCCTTCTCTTGTCAGGACTCCGGGCCTGCAGGGCGGGGGCCAATCAGAGTGCCAATCACTTCTCTCTGAGCCTGAAACGTCGGTCTGCTACGTGGCCTGGAGACAAGTGAGGGCCACGCGGGACACAAAGGTGTCCGTCCTGCGCATTCATTGACCCTGAGGTTGTCCTCCGGCTGCCGAGCACACCAACCGACACAGCAAGGGCCGCGTCCCATCCACCTGCCTCTGCCCGGCGGAGCGCGGCTCCGGGGTTCCAGGGCTGGCGGGCTCCAAACCCTGCCTTGACGCACGAAGGAACACAGGAGGGGCTGCAAGACTTCTCAAAGTCCCACCGAAGTCCGGTCCAGAAACCTCTCTCGTGGAAACGCCTTCTGTTCACTCATTCATTTATGTTTACAGCAGATTGTCGACTGAGTTATTCAAGACAACTTCCCAGTAATTTTTTTAAAAAAGGAAAAGAGGGAGAGAGAAGAAAGGAAGGGAAGAAGGAAGGTTGTCAACCATCCTGAAGTCTCACCTCTGATGAATTAGATAAGTCAGCAAATACTGCAGTAAACTCCATTCACTATTCGAAACCCCGTGTTTCTCTTTTAGAAACTTTCTTACGGAAGATCGATTATCCTCCTGCCTTCTCTTCCAGGCTAAAAAAACAGGGGCATTTGGTGACTTGGTATGGTCTGTGCTGCAGTCTAAAGAGATTGTGTAATCGCTTCGTGGGTGGGGGCGGAAGAGCCCATGGGGGGTAAATGGTGGTGAAAAACTGAAAAGTCAAAATGGCTAAGAGGATAGCTCTTTTTTAAAAAAAATGAACGAACTCTAGATAAGGGAAAATAAGTACGAGAAACTGTATAGTGTGTGTGAGGAACAGGGGATAGATGGGGTTCCAAATTTAAAAAAGACAGACTTGCGGTTCTTGCTGATAACAGGAGTGAGGAGAGTCACTAACTATAAGCTACGCCATCCCCGTGCACAAGAGTTCCTTGCTGGTTCCCAGTGCGGGTGAAGTTCGCTGTGTAGTCTGCACGATGACAGAGCCAACATGACCCGAGGGTGCCTCACTGGGGTCCACGGATTTCGTTTTTAAATTCTACTCGCAACGGGACTAGATGCTAATGGTTTTCTGGAAAATAGGTCACCGCTATTAAGTAAAACTTTCTTCCCTGGTAAATGAAACAGCGCAACGTTAGGGTTTGCGCAGTGACATCCTGACGAAACGGAACAGAGGGGAGTGTGAGGAAGGAAGTCGTTTGCGGAAATTAAAGTGCGGGACGAAACGCGGTTAATTCCAGCGCAGTCACAGGTGTTGAGTCCCGCACGCGCTGTTTCATTGGCGACATTCCGCTCATCCAGTTCGTGGGGGAAACGCAGAGATTTCTCTCACCGTCACCGCGCGTCCGTCGTGCCGTCCGTCCTGGGCACCCGGCCCTCAAGAGTCAGGCCCTGCCTCCGCAGACCGCGTCCAAGGCCGTCTCGGCTTCTCCCTCCCCGTGGGGACCGCGGCGCAGGCAAACGCACCTCAAAGGAGACGCTTTCGCATGGAACAGACGTAAAACGGTCCCGTCCGACTCATTTAACCTTTAGAAACTGTGTCAGCATTTGGAACATTTTACACGGTAATCCATGCCAGAAGGTGGCACCAAAAGACCCAGCTTCCAATGCCTTCATCAATACATTCATGAGCTTTTGCTGTATTTGGGTTTCCAAGTGCAGGGAGACGGCCATGTAAATGCGGCTTTAAATGACAGAGGTGACTCAGACGGGCCAAGGTCGGTGCCGCACCGGGGAGAGACCATCCTTGGTTTCGGATGCGGCGCTGCAGAAATCTCACACTGCCTGCTTCTCCTTACAGATGTCTACGTATTCCTGGGCTTTTAAAATATAGCTACTTGCAAATGCTCAAATTTGCATTTGTCCACACGCTGAGGCAAAATGTCAAATCTCCCCATTGCAGGATGTTTCTGAGGCCACGCGGTTTAATTCCCTGTTACTAAATTCCCGCCATTTCAGTCAGTTTGATCACTTTAGAGATACAGCCAGGGCTGCCATGGAGAGAAAAGCATTTCCAAGCTCCACCGTGTTTGCCACACCACGGCACCCCTTCCTTCTTTTCCTCCCCGTGGTCAGGAGCTCACCATCTGGTATCAGATGCCGGATTCAGAGCAGCTGTGCGCGCCTGCGGCCCCTGGGGAGTGTCTGCTGACCTTGTGTGCGCTCGCTCGCTCTCTCTCTGTTCCCCCTTCTCTTCCCTTGTTTAATTTCTTAGGCGTATATTTTTATAGACGTACAATGGAACTTAAATAAGATGAACATTTAAAATGCGATGATTCTCAGTACCTTGTAAGCGTGCGATATTGTCATTAACATTATTTCAAAGAGAAGCCATCCCTTCCGAAAGTCATCCCCAAACATGCCTTATCTTCACTTTCCTCACGTGGGAATAAAGCTCCTTGATCAGAAGTCGTAGAAATTGAATATGATTAGCTTCTCAGCACAGAAAACTACATTGATTTTTAACTTTTCCCCCAAGTTGTCACAAATATAAAAACATAAATATTTTAACCCACTATTACGGAGAACTTCGTGAAAACATTTATGCCTGAGCACTCACTTCTCTATAAAATAGACAAAGAGAAAAATATATGGAAGAAATCAAATTTATGCAATGACAATGCTTATGAAGTCGAGAAAGCTGCAGTGAATTTAGACAGAGAAAGCAAATTTGGTGAAATAAGGCATATTAATAATGAGCTTTGTAGACAAGACAGATAATGCCTTCACTCAATTTTACATATACATGTAAATATATATGAATTTTACACGTGTGTCATATATATAACACCACCGCGTGGCTGCTATGAACACGTCTCACTTATCTTTGGGCCACGAACATCTGGAGCTGAGACTCTAACACATTCACCACACGTGTGGCGGGGGCTGCAGAACTCCGTTCCGTTGGAACATGAAGCCGTCGCTGCTCCGTGGGAGGGCACACGTGTGTCCAGTTCACTGCCGTTTGCGGCACAGGCCCGTCGGACCTGAAGCTGGCTCACACGGTGACCGGGAAGACATCGCTCTGTCCCCTTCTCCAAACGGATTCTTTTCTAAGCACCTGCTTCCTGGAGAACGCCTTAGAACGTCAGTTCTCTCTCCTGTTCCCCACTTTGGGGGGGGGGGGCTTGAAGTGCTGCAGGGACCTTCTACGCGGGCAGATCTGAAGGGGGGCGAAAAGGCGCATTAAGGCGTTTAGTGAGATTATCTGACATAACACCCATTAGAATTGGTTGTTCCTCAGATTTAAAGAGTCGTTTAGTCATGTAGGTATTTGGGGATTCCTCCCCTTTCAGTATATGTTAATTAATGTCCTGGTTTGGCACAAAATGAGATTTACTTCCATGTTTCCGTGTAAACAATCCCGATTTCCGTTCTTGCCTTCGGGTCCCTGATGCGGCCTGGAGAAGTCGGCCCCCACCGCCAGGCACCGCTCCGCCCTCGATCTTCAGAACGGGGCTCCTCGGTGGTCCCGCCTGGTCTGCTGGAGGGGCTGTGCATTCCCCGGGGGACGGCCGCCGTCCCCTGCGGAGAAGCGGCCCACCGAGGGTGTGCGGGGTGTTTCTGGGCTCTCGAGTCCGCGCCGTGGGTCCGGGGGGCCCTGGGTCCGTCACACGCCCCTGGTCCGCTTGCTCGGGGAGCACCCAGGTCCTCCCTGGGAGGCGTCTGCTCCGCCCCTCGTCCTGGGTCGCCTCGCACGCACGTCCGCAGGGCTTGTAGAGAAAGCTCCTGGGTGTCCAGGAAGAAGTCAGCGGGGACTCTGACAGGGATGCTGTCGGGCGCCCCGGTCGGCTGCCGCTGTTACCCTTTCAGCAACGTCAGGTCTTGTGATCCACGAACATGGGGTGCTTTCCTTTGTTCAGATCGTCCCCGGTGGCTTTTAGAAATCGTTTGTGCCTTTCGGAGAGTACGTGTTACACCTTTGATTGAATTTATTCTTAAGAACTGTATTCTTTTTAACGCTCTTGGGCACGTAATTGCTTTCTTAACTTCATTTTCAAATTGTTCACGGCCGGTATACGGAAATACAGGGGATTTTTGTAGTTAAACTTGCACCTGCAACCTCGCTGAGCTCACTTACTAATCGCCGTAGTTTCCCAGTGGGTTTCTCAGGATTTTCTGCACGCAAGACTATATCATGGGTGAATAGACATAGTTTTACTTCCTCGCTCCTAATATGAATGCCTGTCTTTTTTAATTATTGTATGATAGTCAAGTCTATAAGCTGTCTGGCTTTTATGAACTTTTGATTTAATTTATCTACTAATATTTTAAATTTCATTTTAATATCCTATCCAGCACTTTTTTGTTTCACTTTAGACGTTTTTCTTCATTTTGTTAGTTAAGCCAGGGCAAGGGAGCTTAATATTGTTCTGTGTTTTTCTATTCATAAATATCTCACTTGTGAGATATCTTGCAACCTCCAATAAACTCTTCCTAGAAATGCTGGATCTTCCGGATACTTCTAATATTTAAATTTGCCTATGACACTCTATCAATCCACAGTAAATCTACTTAAGAATAAAAAATACGGGCATTGATTTTAGCATTAACTCCTGCATTGACTTTAAAATTATTTCCCACTCTTTCCTCATCAAAACCCTTCAGGCACCTTTGGAAACTTGCGTGTTTTCTTTTCCTCGCAGCTCCTCTCGCATGCGGGTAGCTGCATAGGAGACAGATCGCGATGCAGTAGAGAAAGTGCTGGGCGGGGCGCCGAGGGCGGCCGAGCTCAGCGAGACGCTCAGTGCCGTCGCACACTCTGCATCTTTGTTTAGCAGTGAACTGTGAACGCCCTTTTTTTTTTAAAATATATTTTATTGATTATGCTATTACAAGTTGTCCCATTTCTCCCCCATCATTCCCCTCCACCCTACACACCCTCTCCCACCCACATTCCCCCCCTTTAGTTCATGTCCATGTGTCATAAGTTCTTTAGCTTCCACATTTCCCACACGATTCTTGCCCTCCCCCTGTCTATTTTCTACCCACCGTCTATGCTACTCATTCTCTGTACCTTTCCCCCCTCTCTCCTCCTCCCACTCCCCTGGTGCTGACCCTCCACGTGACCTCCATTTCTGTGGTTCTGTTCCTGTTCTAGCTGTTTGCTTAGTTCGCTTTTGTTTTAGGTGTGGTTGTTAATATCTGTGAGTTTGCTGTCTTTTCACTGTCGTATTTTTATCTTCTTTTTCTTAGATAAGTCCCTTTAACATTTCCTATAATAAGGGCTTGGTGAAAGCTTTTTAATGCTTTCCTCTGGACTAATTGTATTACTGAACTCCCATAGTCAACTTGTATAAACATTTTCTTCTCAGATACAATTGTTCAATGTTTCAGGAATCATTTTAAAGCCTGAAAAAAAATCGCCGGTACTGTACAAATTCTTACTGATAAAAATTATCCTCTATCGAGGTTGCTAATTATTTACTACAGCTCAACAATAATTACCGAACGATACTCAGTATGAAGAAGACGCTTGGCCGAAATGGAACGGTGCTTATTTTCCCATTTCCCCACCGACACAGCGGGTCCTTCAGGAGAACTTTTTCTCACGGCACAACGGCCCGCACGGGACTGTCGGGCACTCGCACCCTGAGCACCCAGCTTCCCCGACCGGTGGTTTGATCAGACCCCTGCTCTGGCCGGGACGGATTCTGCATATTACGGATCTTTTTATCTGCTGATTTGCTAAAACTTCTCATAGAACACGAATGGTGAACTAAGAGAGGAGGCTCATACATATTTCAATAAACCGTTCCACATTTCAGACTCCCACCAGCTGCTACCTTTATTGAAATGCGTTTCTACGTCCCTTACCTTGAGAGCCCCGGGGCGGTGTTGGGCACACAGCCGGGACCCTGCCGGGCACGCACCTTCCCTCGCACTGAGTTCCGAGGTGATGCCGACAGCGTCACCATCGGCTTCGTCTTCAGGTCTGAGTTGTAGCCCAAGGACGCGGTGACCAAGGAGAATCAGAGGGCACAGCTGACACGCGGTCACACGGTCGATCACCACAGAGTAAGGGCCCTGTGAGAGGCTCTCTGAGAGTCTCCATGTCCTGTCCCCATTACTGCGAATACCCCAGACACAGCGGTTTTCTAATGTGAGCCTGTAAAAACGAATGAAAAAAATTGTTGACCCCTGATTTCCAACTAAGGAAATGAAGTCCAGAGCACAGACCACACAGTTAACTGTGAGGCATTCACTTTGTCTAAGGGTGTGTTTTGCGCCCAGCATTTCTAGGGTTTACGGGGTGTACAAGAGAAGAAAAATATACGTACACCTATTTTTGTGCACAAATAGATATGTGAATATTGACTTGAAAGGAAATTAGATAGTGAAAAAACGAAGACATGAAATAATGGAAGTAGTCAACGAACTTACAGTTTAAAAATGTGATCCACTTTAGGGAGAGAGAGCGTGTGGTCTTACCAGAAAAGGGGCTTGTGGGAGAGAGGGCGCTCGGTCCATGGGAGACGCAGAGGGCAAGCGGAGGGGCCGAGGCCCTGGGGCGCCCAGCGCTCCCGGAGAGCAGCGGTGTTGACGGCCAGCCGGTCCCCGCACCCGGATGAGGAAAGCCAGGGGAGCCGATTCGATTCAGTAAATTAAATACCGGCATCCGCTCGCATCCATGGAACAGGAGGAGGAAAGCAATGATTTATAAATGTTAGCATGTCAACGGCCTTCAGGCTGAAATGAAAGACAAAAGACAGCAGATAATAACCACGCATTCATTCAACAGATATTTAAAGCCGAGTCCGAGAGGAGATGGGGTTTTGTGGGGAAGGACAGCCACTTTGGGTAGGGAAGTTTGCGGTCGACTCCAGGGCAGAGAGCGGGCGTGGGCAGCGTGCCGGGGAGGCCGGCCCTCCGAGCGCTGCTGCTCCGTCCGGCACCTGGTACCGGCGAGGCCGGCACCGCGCCTGCTGGCTGCCCGGGGCCAGCACCTCCGCCCCACCGCTCCGTCACCGCGCGCAGAGGGAGAGACCACTGCATCCTGGGCCGCGGCGAAGTCAGGGGGCGGGTGCCTTCCAGCGTCCAGCGTCGAGTTCCTCCGCATGCGGAGTCGCGTCTGGATGGGGCCTGTGGCCGCTGGAAACATCGGAGAGAAAGTGACTGCAAGGAACCACAGAGACCTTAAAGGTGGCAGAAAGTGCAAGGCAGAGAGTCGATTCAGAGACCACGGTCACAGGAGGACGTGCTTAGGAAGGAATAAGGAAAGTGGAGAATAATCGTAAGCAGCCAGGAAGAAAACCAGGCTTTTGTGTTTTCACTTGGGTGTAAACCTGGGAGACACACGGACCCGCCAGTGCTATGGCCTGGCCACACTGCTGAGCCGTGCCGGGACCCTGTGCTTGTCCCCCTGCCTGGGGACAGCCCTCCCCCTGGTCTCCCCTCCCACAAGACTCGCCGCTCTGGAAGCAGGGACTTCGATTCACCCACTGGGACTTGGATGGTGGAAACCTGAACTTCCCAGGTGGGTCCCTGGGTGAGACTCAGCTTCTGAGCGCAGGGCCACTGCTGCCCCCGCCTGCAGGGCCATCTGCCCCGCCCGTTCCAGCCACAGCTCCGCACAGTGTCCACTGTCTTCAGGGACGCTCTGCATCTCGGAGGGAAGTGCTGCCGCCCACAGGGTGTGAGCTCCGATCTGGTGCCTCTGCATGGTCAGGAGCCCTTCCCGTGCCCCGCACCCCCCCCCCACTCCCAGGGTGCACCTTCCAGGAGACACAGCATCGCTGGGACACGTGTCATCCATGGCAGTGGGACTCTAAGCCCTCGGCGGGTCTGCGGGACAGCACTCTGTCCTGTAGGCGAGACTCTGGGCCCCTGAGCGGGGTGCTGGGTGAGCCTCGTCGCAGGAACAGACTCCGGGAGGGCGAGTCTGACACAGTGAGGGTGGGACACGCTGCTCCCCGTGGCAGGGGACGGCGCTGTGGGCCACCTGCCCCCGCGACACCAGGTGGCCCCCTGCAGGGCTCTCGGCCTCGGCCTTCGTTGCTGGCAGGATGGGCGGCCAGGGTGAGGAGCGGTCGGTCAGCTCTGCGACAGGAGGGCATCGCTGTTCTACAGACTCAGGCGGGTTGCAGGTACCTGAATAGAAAAGTGCGTGACGTCAGTTTCGGGAGAATACAGAGACTGTAGCTAGTTATAAATAGTAAAACACAGAAGGTAATCTCATATGTGTATGTGTGCACGTGTCTGTATACATGTGTGCTGTCTGCATGTATGTGTGTGTACTATAAATGTGCGCCTATACAGTTACTCCCTTAGTTAAAGGATCCCCCCCCCCACAAAAGGTGGGAAAACAACAAAGAGGTTTGTGGAAATCAGAAACCATGAGCGCTGGAGAGGGTGGGAGATGAGAACAAAAGGCTCGAGCGGAAACTTCCAACGTATCAGCAACTGTGTGTAACGTAACATGCGCAGTGAGTGTGGGGCATTTTGTATGTCATTGTCTATTTATGTATGAAATAGGTAACAGTGTTTCAAAGAGATGCTGTGCTTTTATAAGCCGTTGCCAATTTAGACAGCTATTTTGTAGGCCATGTTTTGTTCCCAGAGACCTTGCTATTTTTATTTTAAATAATTCAGCCTATTCGTAATAGTAACGCATTAAATTTAAATGGAACTTAATGACTTCATACTTTCACGTACAAAGCTTGAAGAAAACCAGAGAAGTCGCATATACCAGCTTTTCAGATCTAAAGAAGCTGGGAATAACAGGAAGTTATTTTGTTGGAAGTATCGGAATCCAAAATGATCCTAATAGGCTGGAATTGCGGGCGGCAGCAAAAATAATTAAGGGCTGGGGTTTAGAAGCAGAGAAACTGCCCAGACGAAGGAAGCATCGCTGCGCATCGAGCAGTCCCTGCGGGAATGGAGGCTCCGTGCTTGGCAGCAGACCGCCCGCCCGCCGTCCGCCTCCCTGGGCGGTGGGGGGCCTGGCCCCCCGCAGAAAAGCCCTCGCAACAGGCGCGCGGCACCCAGCACAGGGTGCGCATTGTCTGGTCTCGCAGGCGTGTCTGGCTAACATTTCATTGTTTTAAATTTAAGAAACTTTATCTCTAACGACCTCGACACTTAGAATGTATCACTCTTTCCAATGAAATCTAATTCGTTAAATAAAAAGAAATTATTTTTCTACTATGTTGAAAAAGCACAGTTTCCTAAAAACCCCCATGATTATCACTTGAACAATTAAGGTTTTTTTCAAGTGCGTTTCTTTGTTCGTTCACTACCGCTCGTGGGACTGGTTTGAAGGCAGGGATCACGCCTCGTGTTGTTGTACCTCCACACACTTCTCCGCTCATTTCCGTGCAAGCTGCTCGTACCCTTAGCATCCACATTTTCGTTGTGACAAACCGCCAACATGGCAGTCGTAGATAACGGCCTTTGAAAACACGTGTTCGGGAGTCGTTTAAAGAGAGAGAAGACCGAAGGCCGAGCGCCAACCACCGGCGGACTCGGGACAGCGTGCCTCTGGGTGGAGAAGGGTGTGCTTCTGCGATCTCCAGACCGCTGGGCCGAGGCCGCCGTTTGCCGCTGGTAAGAAGGCAGATAACCCCCCACCGACGAGGCGAAACCCGCACCGGTCCTGCAGGCCTGAAGCGAAGCAGCGAGTTTCTTGGTTCTTTACGTGTATAAACCAAGATCTTGCTGGTCATCAGATCGGAAAGTTGAAGACATTCCAGGGGCTTTATGAGTAGGGATGGCTCCAGGTGGAAAGTCACGTCATGCAACCCAGGTAGGTCTGGATGCTGTAGTTAGACCGATTACTCGGGTGCGTTTGTGTTTTAACGGGGGAAACCGGCACTGTACATAAAACGGGGTCAGTGTCATCTGTGAAGCTGTGGGCGAAGATCATCTCAGAGACCAGAGGTGGGCGGTTCCTTAGAAGGCCGCCCCTGGGGTACAGCTGGGGTCCCACGTACGCAGGGTTCCTCGCCTCCTCGTCCGCGCGCCTGCTTTTCTGCGGGCGCTGCACGCGGACACCCAGGATCGTCCACACGAACGTCCCCACAGACCTGACCAAGGACCTTCTCAAGTGTCAGAATACGACTGTGAAGTTGTCCTTGTAACACTATTGTAATAGAGAAAAGCACAGGAGACTTTGCGGGGAAACTTAGGGCGGACAATAAGGAATAATGAAATGTTTATATACAGCTTAGCAGATAAAGAATCCTTTAAAGATTTTAAACGTGCCGTTAGTCCTCGCGTGATGATTTGTCTGCATGTTAAACTGTTCACTCATTAATGCATTCTTTGACTTCAAGTTCAAATCACTAACCACAGAGACTGAGTCCCGCAGCCGCAGCGCCCGTGCCTGAAAATCGCCCGCCAGGCAGCTGCGTGGTGCCCTGCGCGGAGCTGGGGTAAGAGCTGGCCGGTCCCAGAGGCGGGTCGGCGATGTTGGCCCAGCCTGACGGCGATGGTGGGCTCTGAGCCGCCGGCCCTCGGACGCAGGTGGGAAAACACGCACCTAGAACCGCAGCTGAGAGGTTTGCCGTGCGCCCCGACGAGGAGCATCGGCTCCCAGGGGTACAGGCCTGAAATCAGAGAGTCTTCAAAGGCACCTCACTTTTTGGTGCGTGTCAAGAGTGTCACCAACAGACGCCCAGGATGCCTCCACCTGTGTGATGACTCCGGCCGCGGCATTCAAGGTGCCTTCCGCTTCAGGACATCAACACTGGGGTCCCAGCCAGCCTCGGGGTCCCAGCACCCCCCGATGGAGCCCGACAAGGGGAAAGGGAGGGACCGGCCACGTGTCATCACGGCCCCAGTGGCTTTGCCACAAGGCTTCTGCTGCGTGGTCTTGCAACGGGAGGCCAAGAAATCAAGGTGGCTTTTCAAATAGCCGGATACAGTCCCGCCTGTATCAACACGCTTTCCGTTACTGATGGAAAAGGAGAAACAGATTTTTCAGCTGGCGATTAGCAGCCTGTTACATTTCCACATAAAGAAGTTTGATGCCCATGGAAAAAATTACTTGAAAATTTGGGGAAACAAGATTTGATTTAATTAATATATTTGAAATATTCTTTTGAAACGTATTCATATTAATAATTTCAATATTTCTTGAACGTAAAATTTGAGATTTTAATGACACATAATGTGTCATTCTGTATGTGCCATAATAAGAAATGTTCATTTCCATTCAAATTACAGTAACGGGCCTTGAATAGTGAACGGGGCAGGGTTGAAATAATCTTTTATGAAACAGGTTTCATGTGATCAATAGTCATTTTAGGAAAATAATTGCAATTATGCCCCTTACAAGAAAATGTTAAATTTGGCCTTTAATGTTTTGTTTAATTCTGTTACCAAGGAAATAATATGAAAGGGATGTATTTTCTTCTAAAATCACTATATTTATTGAGTTGCCATTACGGTGTATATTTTTATATTTTTATGTTCCGCACCTACGACTGGGAATTGGATCACAGAGACATGACCGAACAGCATACGTTGGCACACACGTGTGTTAGGATTGGTTGTGTGAGGCTTTTTATAAAACTATTTTATTAGCTCTATAAAAACTAATAAATTAGTTCTATTAGAAAAGATGTCATCATCATTGGGCCCTGACATACTTTCCACCCTTTCTCATTGTATCAGCAACCTTCTCATTGTAAATACTAGCGTTCCTCCCAAACATTCGAGCATCAAGTCAGCCCTCGGGCTGCACCGGGGTCTCATGGCCCAGCCCTGCCCTGGCCACCCCTCGCCCACACCCCGGCCCGGCCAGTCCTCTGTGACCCTGGCAGCCTTACCCCTGTGACAAGACCAAGCCCCTGGAACGCCTGAGAGGGCAGGAATCGGTCCAGAAAAGGCTGAGAAGCAGTCAAGGGGAAGGAAGAAAAGAGAAAGGGAAAACTGGAAAAGTCTCCGGTACGTTCCAGGGTGACCTCCTTTTCGGATCTCACTGATCCATCAGGTTGTTTTACGAACTTTTGACGCTGTCCTCGAGAGTCATCGGACTCCGCAACGAACAATGACGCAGCTTTCCTCGCTGGCAGACGGAATCCAAACGAGAAAGACACCGTCGGGGCAGTTTTCCCTTCTCTTTCCAGGGGGATGCGGGGCCGCACTCACGGTGGTGCCCAGGTGCGGAGGAGGCCGCGGCTGAGATGCTGCTGCCCCAGTCTGCTTCCTACTCACAGCGGCCAAGGCGGGGGGGGGGGGGGGGGGTGGTGCAGAGAGGGGGGGAAGACGGCAGCACACCCATTGTCCTGGGGTCCCCCTCCCAGATGACCGCGAGGTCTGCCTCAGGCCCGGGCAGGTGCGGAGCAGCTGCCCCCAGCGCGGAGGGCCACCGCGCCTGCCAAGTCCCCTTGGAACGTCCCCCGGCTGCCCCTGTGCCACAGCCACCGGGCACTCCCGGTCCCAGACCCGCGAGTCCCAGGCTCTGCCCTGGTTGGTCGTGGCCAGGCCGCGCACTTCACCTTCGAGCTGGTGGCTTCAAGCCTGTTCTCACTCCTGCCTTCTCAGTCCAGGCGTCCTGTGCACCCCGAGGGCACCTGCAGCGCGCGCCATGGGAAGGCTCCAGGGGCCCCGCGCTCTCGGAAGCAGCTCTTCCTGGGGGGTTTGCTTGCGCCTCCTCGCACTGCGCCCCCCGCCCCCCGCCGACAGAGACCCCCTGGCTGGGGCGGGGGTGGGGGCTCCTCTGGGGGAGACGCGAAAAACACTAAGGAGGAGTCCCGATCTACTAGGAACAGCGAATACGTAGAAAATGGAGACGAGCAGAAGTCAGCGGGTCACAACTTTAAGGGCCGTTTGAGGGTTAGTTCTTACCAGGCTGTGGAAGCACGAGAATCTGTACTGACTTGTACTCTTTGCTGTTTTATGGGGTAGACATGGATGCTGACCACGTTTCAATATCCGATGCCCTTTCCTCAGGAGCTTCTGGCCTCTTTTCTTTATGCAACCTTCAGTTCACTCTTCTTGGTAACAGTTGGTTGTTTTTGTTTTGTTTTGTTTTGTTTTGTTTTTCGCTGCTTCTCTAAGTTACTTTGGCTCATTAGTGTTCACAGTTATTAGCATAGACTACTTTAGAAATACAGGTAGGCTGCATCCTGTCCCTCAGCTCATCTGCTCTACAAGATAGGGTTATTATTTCCAAAAGCAGTGGGTGGGGAGAGCCCGCACTCAGCATCCCTAGCCCAAGGGTTTCAGGGAACGCTTTCTCCCCCAAAGAAACGAGGCGTCACAGCGAAACAACCTGGGGCACTTCAGATAATGTCGGCCTTCAGCCGTTCACGGAGCAACCCCAGTATCCCATCTGCGGTGTTCAGCGAAGTCACTTCTTCTCCAGGAAACTTCTGGAAAAGCTTCTGCCCAGAGGAAACAAAGAGAACTACTGCTTCTGAGAATTTTATGTAGATGGAAATTTTCAACCAAGGTCCACTGTATTTTGAGGGCATAAAAGGGTCATCTTAGTTACATAAACTTCATTAATGCATATTCTCTAGTAATGATTGTATATTACATGTAACTCAGTTATTGGATATTTAAAGAAATGTGTTCTTTATGTTTATTATCTATAGAAATTAGATTGAAGACAGTACAGTGCTGCTTATTTGCTCAGGGCAGATCTGAGCATGAGAGTGCACCTTTGTCCGTCCGTCTGTCCATTTGTGCGGCTTGTTCTCCAGCGTTGCTTTTGCAGAGGCTAAGAGCACTGGGGTGAGTCAGGACATATTAAAGTTCTGCCCTGACGGTGTTGAAATTCTCGTGAGAGACCCAGACAATAATAGAAGAACACAATAATAAAAAAAAAAAAACACATATATTTTGTGGAGAAAGCAAGGCAGGGCCAAAAAAAATGACAGAGACAGAAGTGTTATATTAGGTAAGTAGGTTAGCGAAGGGCTCTGGGAAAACCAAACATTTCAGTAAATGAAATGAAGCAAAGGAGAATCTGATGCGTGCACCTTTGAGAAAACTCCTTGTTCAACAAAGAAGGAAGAGGCGGTATCGAGTCCCTGCCCCTTGTTTTCCAGGAACCCCCAGGAGCTCACGTGGCTGAGATGCGCGGAGGGAGGTGCAGAATGGCAGGGAACGGACGTGGGGTCCCCAGGGGTGCGCCAGGGGGCACTAGAATCGGTAGGGGTGGGGGGTGAGGTGATGGTGCCCAGAGGTGCCCACATTTTAATCCCTAGGACCTGTGAATGTTTGATTCCATGGGAGGGGCAATTAATATTTCAAATGGAATTAAGGCTGCTAATCAGACGGCCTTAAACTAAGAAGACTGCCCTGGTTTGCTGAGTGGGCCTAGTGGAACGGCGACGTCCCCCCCTCCCCCCGCCCCGCCAGGAACAGCAAGGCAGACGGTCAGTGTCAGAGTCACGCAGCGTGGGACAGCTTGGCCGGCCACCGCTGGCTGTGGAGGTGGAAGGAGCCCCTGAGTCAGGGGCACACGCAGACACCTCCAACGGCTGGAAACAGACTCTCCCCTGAACCTGCACACTGAGCACCGCCCAGCCGACAGCTGATTGGAGCCCCATGGAAGCCACTTCACATGGATGGACTCTCAGAGCTAGCATAACTCTGTGCTGTCTTCAGCTGCAAAGTTGGGGGACATCTGCTGTAGCAGCTACCGCATGCAACCCAGTGCAGCGCTGTGACATGGCCGTGGCCAGCCCGGAGAAGAGGGCAGCCTCGTCTAATTCACGCCGTGGAAAGGACTGGGCTCGGGGTGGAGAGTAGCGTGCAGGGAACCCCTTGAGTAGGTGTTCCCACCTTTCGGTGAGACATGATGGGCACCTGACCGAGGGTGGGGGAGGTCAGGGTGAGAAGGAGCCAGAGCCGGGATATGCCGGTGACAGAAGCGACGTGGCTCGCCGGTGGACTCCGTGCGCGGTGTGGCAGCAGCGAGGGGCCTGGGCAGACCCAGACTGCTGGCTCTGAGCCGCAGCGGAGCTGGGCGGCGTTTGCTCAGGCGCGTCGGGATGGGGCTTCCCCTGCTGCACAGGCCGCCCTCACCGTCACAGCACAGGGGGCGCTCCGTGGCGCTCACGGAAGCCAAGGTGCTGGCGATGATGGCCACGTCCACAGTCATGGTGCAAATGATTCTGCTGCTGATGGCAAAGCAAAACAGAACCTCGATGGCCCCTACTAATCACTTCAAATACGCATATTAAACACTACTGTTTAATTTTCCCCTGAAGCTGTTGTTGGAGTTCTGCTGAGACAGTTACAGCAAGACAAACAGGATGTGCCAGTGAATGTTAATTTCTGTGGTTTCCTTTTAAATCTATAATGCCACCACATCACATAATAAAACTCTAGCAAGGCCTGCACATTTACCCTCGTCAGCATTTAATTATGGAAGGTGTCTTCCATTGGAGTGGAACCCGGTTGAGTTAACGGCAGGGCCTGTCACCAGGAAGCGCAAACCGCATGCAGGTTCTCAGCAAAGACGCGCTGATAAAATGAGCGAGTGGGCACGCCCCGTCTAACCTTTGCTGCTTGACCGTTGCCTGGATAATGTAGATCCTGAAGCGGTTCAACTCACCACAAGGTCCAGTGAATTCAGTTTGGCTGACGCTCTGCGTGGATTGCACCAGAAATGCTTTTGAGGACGACGTAGATCAAATCCAACGCCCGAAGTTCAGACTTTATTAAAAAGGAAATTACTTTTGTGTGGGATGATATGTTCATTTTAGGATGCTCCACAAAAATAATAAAATACAACTTAGACTGAATGTTGTGTTTATTAATATATTACTAATTTTATCTCTCATCTCATATAAAGAAACATATTGCTAAACAAAGACTTCATTACTTTCACCTGGAGAATTACAGAGAAAAAAATCAGATAGTTAGGTATGCAGAACACAGTTAACATTGTCTTTGTGCCTCGTTAGGTGAATAAAGCTCATTTGTCTTCCTTATTTCCAGTTTCCACATTCATAACCCTAGGGACAAGTCCCAGCCAAAACGCCCGAGTATTTAGAAACATTTTTTAATATATGATATTGTGAATATTAAAAAGGGGTCTTTATTAACAAACACACCATATTTAATACAAAAATGGAAGGAACATGTTGAGCAAGTTGAATAATTCTAAGTTTGAATCAGAGTTGAATTGAATGCCTAATTTTAATATTAGTTGCTTTTATGCACAACTGTCCTGAGATCATTTATTATAACAATATTCATTTATTTTTCAATTATTAGTTAAATTAAAAAATTAACGTTTAACCAATTTCAGGTTGCATATGATTGTAATGAATTTAAACTGTAATAAACTACTGCTTATTTATGCACCAAGCCAAGCAAGCAAACTGTCCCAGCTTGTAAATGTGTTGGCATTTCTATTCCTGATTAGTTTTATCCTAAGCTTGCATAATAGCTCAGCTAAGAAATTTTTTAAATGCTTAAAATAATAATATTGCATTTAAATGTTGGCCGAGTGGGGAACTCTTTTCATCTTGGGAAATGAGGTTCTTTATTCACAAAGAAATTGTGAAGAGTGTTTCGTTGTCGTCGTCGTAGTTGTTGTTGCTGTTGTTCTGTGGGTCTTGTTTGGTTTTTCATGTTAATATTAAGATCTTGGAGTTTAGGAACTGTGGTGTATTTTGGTGGCTTGGCAGCTTTTGGGCAGACTTATAAAGGGAAATGAGTTTATCATGTATATATGACTTGCTATGATTCTCTCTGAAGTACATTTGAGAACAAAGAATCAAAGTGAATTTGTTCAATATCTTTCCAATAATATTCTCTTCTGGCTTTATAAGTAGAAAATATGTCATCATTTTTACTAATGTCTCTTCAGAGATATATATGTGTGTATTCATAATTCAATATTTACAGTTTACAGTTAATTTTTTTATTAGCTTCTTTTCCGAGTTGAGTTGAAGAAATGACTGTGGTTCATTACACTTTATGTTCACAACTGAGTTCATTCCATGGCCCAGGTGAAGAAGGAAAACCTGGGCTGTGCATCCCTTATCCCTTAGGAGTGATGCAGTAATCGCTTCTCTTCACTCCCAAACTCATAAACACCTGGGGTCGTTAGTGCCATTCCCTGAACGTTCTGTTCTCTTTTTCATTACTGTCAGTACTGCCTTGGGCCCTTCTTTGTGGGTTACTGTTATTATTGTTGTTCTTGTCATGAGCACTTTTAATAAAATAAAGAAGATGATGTTCATTGGGAAAAATAAATAAAGAAAAGAAAAATAGTATATAAATTTGAAAAATCTTAGTAATATATAGATTGCTACAGATCTTTAGAAATTGAGGATGTGAATTACCACGTGTCATTGACTTGCTCCCCATGCATATGTGTAAGGACATGAAAATTTACCATGACCACAGCAGAAAGGTGGGATGTCATGTGACTCTAACAGGTAGCCTATTGACAACCGATGTCTTTACTGGTGATGTAAGACTGGGGGTGGCCCACTTAGCAGTCAACTTTTGCTAAGGATACAATCGTCACAAAGTTTGGTGTCAAATCGGAGCGAGAACCTACGCAATGTGGGGAGGTCAAGAAGTGGTCTTTAGAAAGAGATTCCTATCTTTAGTGAGTGAGTCAGCTTGGAATGCCAGACAAAACGCCACAGAGGGTGTGGCTTAAACAAGAGAAACGCATGTTCTCACAGTTCTGGAGGCTGGCAAGTCCCAGATGAAGGTTCCAGAGGGTTCAGGCCTGGGCGAGACAGTCCCCTCCCCCTGTCCTCTCATGGCTTTCCTTGGCAAGTGACTGTGGAGAGAGAAAGCATTATTGTGTCTTTCCTTAGAAGGACGCTAATCCTATCAGACCAGGGATGGCTTATGACCTCACTTAACCTCAGTCACCTCCCGGTAGGTCCGTCCTCCACAGGCAGTCACAACAGGAGTTTGGGCTTCAACACATAAACTTTAGGGAGACAGAGTCTAGTTTGTTGCCATTATTAAATAATACTCCTAAATGCTAAAGACTGAGTTTTGTTTTACCAACACTGTATGCCACACCTTCTTCTAAGTGTTTCACAGGTGTTGGCACCCAATCTTCCAACCCTGTGGAGCAGACACCATCATCACCATCACCACCATCATCATCATCATCACCACCATCATCATCACCATCACCATCACCACCATCACCATCATCATCATCATCACCACCACCATCACCACCACCATCATCATCATCACCATCACCATCATCATCATCACCATCACCATCATCATCATCACCATCACCATCATCACCATCATCACCACCATCACCATCATCATCATCACCATCACCATCATCATCATCACCATCACCATCATCACCATCATCACCATCATCACCACCATCACCACCATCATCACCATCACCACCACCATCATCATCATCACCATCACCATCACCACCATCACCATCATCACCATCATCACCACCATCATCACCATCATCATCACCATCATCACCATCACCATCATCACCACCATCACCATCATCACCATCATCACCACCATCATCACCATCATCATCACCATCATCACCAGCATCATCACCATCATCACCATCATCACCATCATCACCACCATCACTATCATCATCATCATCATCACCACCATCATCACCATCACCATTGTAAATGAGAAAAATAATCAAAAGACACTAATACATGTCTCTAAGTTTATGCATCCTGTACATGATGACATTTGGAACTAAAGTAGTCTGTCTGACTGAAGCAATATGTGAACTGAATTACTATGTAATTTATTCTGTCAGGGAGATACTAGGAAAAAAGGAAAAAAAGAAAAAGTAGTTAGTTAGAATATTAATCAAGAGAGTATCATTTCTCAGAGCATGGAGAGCCTCAGATTTTAGTCATTATTAACATATTTTAGTGATTTCAAAATTATTCCAATATTAAAGTTATAATGTGAATGCTGATTGGATACATAAACACTAAAACTTTTATGTGAAAAGATTTAAAAACCTTAGAACTATATTAAGACTCACTACCAGTCGACTTCACTGCTACGTAACTGTTCTTGCTGTCGCTTTTTCCCCATCGATGCTGTATGCTTTCTCTATCGATTTATAATGTGTGTCTCCTTTCCATAACATTTTGTGGCTTCCCTATAGCTTGTAATATACATTTTTAAAAACAATCTGAGTTTTCTATCGAATAATGCTATACTATTTCCTGTGCAGTATAAAAATCTTGAAACAGTATATTTTCAGTTCCCCCCTTTAAGATTTTGTGCCACTGAATTCACATATTCCACTCTTCTCTGTGCTATAAACACACACTAAACAGTCATTTATCTTTACAGGCATAAACAACTAGAAAAATATGCTCTCCTTTATTTATTCCATATTTGACACTTCGTTTATTTGAGTAGTTGTCTTTCTGACCACGATGTATTTCTGTCTAGCTGAAGACAGGCTTCTGACTTTCCCTGTAGAGCAGGTCTTTAACAGCTCCACTTTTGATGCCTGTTTCCGTCGGGTATAGAGTTCTCAGGTGACAGTTTTGGATTTTTCTCTTTCAGTGCTTTAAAGTTACCCTCTTGTCGTCTGGCCTCCGGTTTCTGATAGGACGGTCGCTGCAGTTGTTGTCCCTGCTCCCTCTCAGCGAATACGCATTTTCCTCTGCTGGCTTTTGGGAGTTTCTCTTTGCCTTGCGTTTTCATCAAGTGGAACGGTGTGCATTGGTTTAGGGTTTTGTTTTGTGTCTTGTGTTTCTCTCACTTGAGGTTCTGTCAATTGGTGTCTGTCTCTAAAAACCGTTCGCTATTATTTCTTCAAACCTGTTCTCCCCATTTGTGCCTTCCCTTTATCTGAGATCTCAGTTATGTGGGTAGGAGACCTCTGGTATGGTCGCAGAGTTGTTGGATATTTTGTGCCTATTTTCCGTTCATTTTTTTCCTCTTTGCATCTCACTTTGAGTAATGCATAGTAATCTATATTTTTAACTAATTCTTTCCTTGGATGTCTTAAATTAACTACTGAGCTCATCAAAGGCATCCCTAACTTATGTCTTTTTTTTCTAACATTTGTGTGTGGTAATTTCTAATGCTTTCCATCTCTCTGCTCAAGTTGCCTATCTGATCTTGCATGTTATCTACATTGTCCATTATCTCCTTTACGCATGTATTGTACTTATTTCAAATTATCTGCCTGATAGTTCTAATACCTGTGTCATATCTGAGCCTGGACTAATTACTCTTTTTTTTCTGACTTATTTTTACCCTTTCGCATGTCTTCTAAAGTTTGGTTGAAAGCTAGCCAAACTGTACAGAACAGAAAGAAACTGATAAGAATACAGTTGTTGCGCATAGAGATGAATACCTCATTCCTTCCGGTTAGCCTCGTGCGTTTTAGTGTTCAGGCAGCCAGAATTTGATTGTTCAAGTTCTGGGTGTGGTTATTACTTTCTGATTGGCTTTAGGCCTCCTCATTTAACTCTAGATTTTTCCCTTCGTGGTTCTTACCAGAGAAACTCTTGTCACTTACACCTTTCCCAGATGTATTCTGATTAATTTTACTTGATGATTGTTAGCAGGAGAGCAGGTATGACACAGGGAGGTCATTCTCTGATGGTCTGATTAAGCCTCAGTCCTCAGGAGCCACTGTAAACCTTGAACTTAGTGTGTGACCTTCACAAGTGTTCCCACTAACTCTCCAGAAGTAATCCTAGTTCTACAAGGTACCTCCGACCCTTTTCCAAGTGTAGTGTTTTCCTTCCTTCCCTCTCTCTCTCTCTCTCCCTCCCTCCCTCCCTCCCTCCCTCCCTCTCTCTCTCTCTCTCTGTTTCCTTGTCCGTTCATCGGCAGTAGGGTTCTACAGTTAGGTCAGTGCTTACAAGTTACCATTTTGCCGCCGTTCTCCCCACAACATAATGCTTTGGCTCCACAGGACAGGCAGGGGCAGAGTCACATAAAGAGAGGTTTTCGGGGGTGGCCCGGTTCAGCTCCAGCATGGATTCACCTGCCCCCTGGGGCTGCCTGTTTCCTGGGCCCTTCTTCCTGCGAACAAAGGCTACTGTTTCGTGGGAGACAAGGAAGATGTTTCTAGACATGTTTTGGCAGTGACTGTTAGTATTTCTCTCCCCACTCCGGGGGGAATGCTATTCTCGGGATTCTCACTCGTATTTCCTGCAAGGCCCTTGGGCTTCTTAAAGAACAGCCTTCAAAACGGTGTAAATGTCCCTATTTCTGTGCCTCCCAGGAGCTTCACATGCTCAGCGAGCCCACACTCAGTCTTTAGCAACTTTTACGAACCAGCTGAAGCTTGCTCATCTTCCACCCAGCAGACTCTGCACCAGGCGGCAGAGTCTCCGGTCCTTCCCCCGCTGCAGGGGCCGGGGTCCCTGCAGATTAAAGGGAGCCTTTTGTCTTGTGACTTCTGTTCTCCAACGGCTTCCGGGACGGCGTGTGCCTTCGTCCTCACTGTGTGGAGTGACCCTCTCTCTAGCTCTTCATATCTGCAAGCTAAAACTGCACTCCCTTCTGAGAGTTGCTTTGTTTTGTTCAACGAGTACATTAAACATTAATTTAAGAAATATTCAGAATACCTTCTGCATGTTAAAGACAGTGCTTGTTAACAAGTGTTTGCATAGAATATGGGCCGAGGGGGCGGAGCGCTCCAGTTCCAAAGGCACGACCTCAGAATGTTCCCTACGATCAGGAGAGCCTGTGGGTGCAGCCTGCTCAGCCCTGTCCGAGCCGTTTGACAGGAGGAAACTGGCCGGCCTGGGGGCACGCTGATGTGGGCGTGCACAGAGCTGGTGTCCATGAAGGAAGGAGGGTGGGGCCTGTCGTGCGGCGGATGCTCACGGAGGTTAGACAGACACTGCGAGCATGGCCAAGGGAAACCTCATAAAGGTCTTCTGCAAAGAAAGGTTTTACACGAAAACATCCACAAGAGCCTTCCGGAATGTTACAGTCTGTGACCAGAAGCTAAACAGTTGCATTTCCTGTTGAAGTCTGGCCGACAATTATTTTGAAAAGGCTTTTCACAACCGTCTTCAGCTGGCCTTGCAGGACCTGCTAATGAATATGTTTACATGGCGTGCTCACCACTGTGCTGGGGCTTCACGCAACACGCGTGCACACGGTTTCGTGATTCTTATCTGGAACTCGTTGCCACAGCAAACGGTGAGATAAAAACTCAACAACATTAGAGAAAAATGCACACGTTTTTCTGTTGCTGTGGATTTTAAATTAGGAGTTGACCGAAGAGACACACACAGTTGATCCTCATTATTCACGGATTCCTACCAGATGCAATCTATTTGCGATGCCACGATTAATACCGGGTACGGAGCTGTCAGAGCCACTTGCAGGGGTAGGCAGAGGCCAGCAAACACGGGCGGTTCTGGTCCCGGTCCCGGTCCGGGTCCCGGGCTGAGGGGCAGGAGGCAGCTCCGCCTTCGTGCTTCCGTCCCGTCCCGTGGAAAGCCAACTCTGCCAGGACCGGTCGTCCAGGTCGCAGCCTGCGGGAGAGCGTGCGCGGGCGGAGCTGGAGGCGCGCCACGCCCTCTGGGAGGAACGGCGCTGTAGTTGGTAACCCGGGCTCTAGGCGGAGCTGTAGAGCGCACCTCCTGTACAGACGGGTGTCGAAAACACCCGGGAATACGGGCGTGAAAGCAGAACTGTGTGGCTGAACTGTGCTGGTGAGAAGCCACCTCCTGCGGGTAAGACTTCCCGGGCAAGACAGGACTGCGCCCGTAGAAACGGCAGCGTGGTGAGAGGAGTGGATGGGGCCAGACGGCGGGAGACCCCAGGTGACGGGCCACTCAGGCGCCAACCTGGGCCACGTCGATGCGACGCGCTACGCGACTCACCACGAGCAAAAGGTGCTGACCACGGGAATAAGTGCGGGAAGCAATGTTTGAAGAGTATTAATCTGGAAACCCTATAGACGTCATCCTCTGATAAATGCAAAGAAAGATTGGGGAATCTTACCGTGACCGGCAAGCAGATGAGCAGATGAACCTGGGGGCCCCTGAGAGAGGAAAACTGATAAGCGGCCTGAGCAGAGATGAGGCCGGGATCGGAGGCCTGTCTCGGCGCGCTGTGACCCGCCGTCGCGGGGCGGAAGAGCGGCGATCTGGACAGAAGTGCGAGTTCGGGCAGCAGAGCCGGAGGGCAGCCCGATGTGGAGCATGACCTGGGACAGCTGCCGCTCCCCTCTCCGGGGAAGCAGACGGGAGCCTACCAGGACGCACAGCACGGGGGCGCCCAGCGTGTCAGGGGCGCGGAAAGGGCGGAGCCGAGTGGAGAGCAGCCCCAGTGCCGCCCCGCCCAGCCAGGGTCGGGGAGGACCGGTGAGCAGGGGCTGCCAGCCGGCAAACCCCGGCTGCAGACACAGGCAGGGCCGGAACTGGTGCTGCACAGCCAGGGACTTCTGAGAAACGCGTGGATACAAAGGGGAAGATGTTTCTCTCCTGATGCCGTCGCAGGAAGAGCAGTGCTGACCCGCTGTAATGAGGTGTCTGGATGTCAGAGCCACTGTTTCATCTCCCATCTTGCAGAGACGCTCCCTGTCCCTGCGGAAGCGCAGGGCACCGGTGTGATTAGCGAGCAGGGCGCCCCTCCCTGCTTCCTTCCATCCATTCCCTCCCTGGCCAGTGGGGAGGGCTGTCCCTTCAGGCCCCCGCCCCACACAGGGTGGACCACGCCCCGTGTCCACTGGTTTGGGGCGCGGAGGGCTGTGCTCACCGCTGCTGGCCCCGAACAACTGCAGGAAGGAGGGTCTGCGGGTTCACAGCACTGCGCCCTCACCGCCCCCCCCCCCCCTGCCCAGCGCCAGGGCGCCCTGCCGCAGCCTCGCCTGGACTCAGCACTCCCCCACCGCTGTGGGAGCCCCTTCTCCTGCCTCTGCCTTCTGGGGCCCCTACGGGTGAAACACTGCGTCTGCAAGCCTGAATTTTTGTTACACAAAGGTTTCTGTTTTCTTTGAATCGTTGTTTTCCATCTACCGTGGTTGGGGAAGAAATTGTCCTGGAGAAAGGAGAGTGGACAAGAAGTAAGCACAGGAAGAACATTCCTGGTTGCTGTCGTCCAGGTCTGTTTGCACCACGGTGGCCACGAGTGTTGTTTTCGCCCTTTCATGTGGGACTTAGGAAACTGTGGATGTTAGGAAAATCACAAGGCAAAGAACAAAATGACAACCTGGGAGGAACTATTACCAAATTACAAAACGAATGTCACGTATGTTCTTTGTGGGGAATAAACACTTACTAGATCCCAAGTAAATTTAGACCTCAGAAGCTCACCAGAGTCGATGCACAAATAGTAAATCTGGGTAGACTTCGCACAGACAGGCGGCGAGGCACTTCCGGGGCATCGTCACTCATGCTGCGCACAGTCGTCGGTCACCTGTTATGCGCCAGCCGCAGCGGGGGCCAGGGCGCGGCGAGGCCTGTCTCTGGCCTTCTTCTCCGCGCCTCCTTCCTGCGGAAGCAGCTGGTTGTCAGTCCCTCAGCTGCACTGATGCACAATTGACACAAAATAAATGTCACCCATTTGAATGTGCAGTTTGATAAATTCCCTGTACGGTAATGTAACCACCATCACAGTCCAAATGGAGGGCATTTCCATCAACTGCAAACATCCTCGTGCGGGTTCTCCCCTTGCGCTCTGCCCCAGCTCCGCCCCGCGCCCCTCATCGGGCCCGGATCCGCTCTCCCCATGACTGCCCTTGTCTCCAACGCAGGGGTATCCAGGCGTGCAGTCTGAGGGGCTTTGTGTTTCACTTAATGCCTTTATAATTATTCAAGCTATTTTCATCCATATTCTACTCTGTTACATCTCTGAGCACAATAGCATAATATGCACATAACGCTATTTTTAATTCACCGGTTGAGGGACTTTTGAGTTCTATCAAATTCTGTTAAAACAACACGGCAATAAAATTTGCCTTGTTTCTGAGTCTTCCTCTGAAAACATGTTTTTACTTGTCTTGGGTGAATCCTGCAGGACGCGATTGCTGGGTCCTATGACATGTGGGCGTTTAATCTTATAAAACACGGCAAGCCTGTCATCCAGACGGATGACGTCGTTCTGTGCTCCCCCAGCAACGTGTGGGTTTTGTTTGGTCCATATCTCTGCCAACACGCCCTACTCTCAGCCCTTTCGCTTTCAGCCGTTCTAGTGAGATTGTAGTAAAATCTTGTTGTTTACTAGATTTGATTTGCATCTTGAAACTCTAAATTTATGTCTTCTATCAGTTTTAGAAAATTTTGTTTGTTATTTTTTGAAATATCTTTAGCTACATTTTTTTCTCTCCTTTCACACTGGGATTCGAAGTCCTTGATCTGTTGCTTTAATAATATCTAATAGTCCCCCAAATTGCCATTCAATTTATTTTTCTATTTTTCTTTTCTGTTCTTCCGTCTACACATTTTATTTATCTGCCTTTAACTTCACTTACTCTTTCCTCTGTTCTCTCCATTTGGCCGTTACGACTGTTCATCGATTTGCTTTACATAAGACAAAGAATTCTCAGTTCTACAATTGCCACTTCTTTTTTAAGCATTCAATTACTCTGCTGAGATTTATTATTTCATTTATTGCAAACATTTTGTTTTATATCATTGAAAGTATTTTAAAGAATCACTTTAAAATTCTCTCCTTAAATGCCAAGTACTGAGTCATTTCAGGGTTGGACTCTGTTCCTTTCCTTTTCTCTTACGGATGAGCTTTGCTTTGAAGGATTTTCATATTTCTGTTACTTTGGGTTTTGATTGAATTGTAAGCAATCAGAGTTTTAGAGGATGTTGTTGTTGTTTTTCTGATAAACATCATTTTTTTTCTTAGCAGTTTAGACGTGGTTAGAGTCGATGGTCATTCCGTACTTTTTCCTGGCATTATTGAGGTGTGGATGATTAACAAGTAAACATTTAAGGCATACAAAGTGATGCACACACACACAGGATAACTACCAGCGATTACCACAGTCAAGCTAATAAACATCCAACACCTCAGAGTTACCGTTTCTGGTTGATGCAAACAATAAAAAAACATTTTTATATTCCTATTGGCCATTTGTATGTCTTTTCTGGAAAAGGGCCTATTCAGGCCCTTTGCCCATTTTTTAATTGGGTTATGTTTTCTCTTGATACTGAGTTCAAGCTTTGTGTATGTTTTGGATGTCTCCCATTTGTCTTTCTGCTTTTGTCACCTGTGCTTTTGGTTTTACGACCAAACAAACCATTTTCAAGGCCAATGTCAAAAATTTTTTTTTAATATTGTCTTTATTTTCTCTAGTAGTTTTACGTTACAGGTCTCAGGTCCGATCGGTCTATTTCGAGTTCACTTTTGCATACGGCCTGAGAGAAGGTCTAACGGCATTCTTCTGCATGTGGTATCGTTGGGGTTTTCCCAGCACCAGGCACTTATTTTCCTTATTTTCTTTCCTTGGCGTTTCTGCCGACGATCAGTGGACCACAAGCGCGGACCACAAGCGCCCGGCCTCCCCGGGGCTCTGCGCTCCGTCTCGCAGGCCGCCCAGCGTGCCGACGCGGAGGCGGTGCCTGTGCAGTCCGTCCGCCAGCGCAGAGCCTCTGCCCTTCCTCGTCCCTCGCACGGCCGATGGGCTATCTGGGGCCTCGGGGGTTCCGTGTGAATTTTAGGGTTATTTTTGTATTCCTGTGAAAAATGCCATTGGAATTTTGGTAGGGATAGCACTGAATTTGTCGACCACTTTTCGTGGCACAGGCATATTGACAATGTGAACTCTTCTGCTCTGTAAACACGGGGTATTTTCCACCCATCTGTGTCCCCTCCGGTCTCTTTCCTGAATGTCGTGTAGTGTCCAGTGTGCGGAATTTTTTACCCTCCTAAATAAACTTATTTCTAAGTATTTTATTATTTTTGATGCTGTTGTAATTGGGATTATTTTAATTTTTTAGGTAGTTTATTATAAGTGTATAAAAACACAACTGATTCTGCATGCTGATTTGGTATCCTGCAATTTCACAGAACGCATTTATTAGTCTAATGGTTTTCTGGTGGAGTCTTTAGGGTTTTCTATATATAAGATGATGCCATCTGCAAACAGAGATCATTTTTTCTTATTCTTTTCTGATCTCAACACTTTTTATTTCTTCGCCTTGTCTAATTGCTGTGACCAGGACTTCCAGGACTTTGTTGAATAAAAGTGGTAATAAAAGTGGGCATTTTATTGCCCACTTGTTCCTGATCTTAGAGGAAAAACTTCCTGTTTTTTACTGTTGAGTATGATGGGCTGGCCGTATTTAGCCTTTATTATGTTGTGATACATTCATTCTATATGTAATTTGTTGACATTCTTTACCACGAAAGGATGTTGTACTTTGTCAATGTTTTTTCTACATCAGTTGAGATGAGCATACGATTTTTTCTTTCTGTGAAGGTGGTGTGTTACACTTACTGATTCGCGTCTGCAGAACCGTCCTTGAACCCCAAAAATAACCCCCACTGGATCCTGGTGTGTGGTCATCTTAGTGAGCCACTGAATTGGCGTGGCCAGAGCTTGGCTGGGGATTCCTGCATCCGTGTTCATCAGGGATGTTGGTCTGTAATTTTCTTTCCTCACGTTGTTCTTGTCTGGCTTGGTATCAGAGCAATGCTGGCTTTGTGAAGACATTTAGAAGCATTCCTTCTTTTTCCACTTTTTGGAAGAGTTTAAGAAATGGTGACAATTCTTTTTTAAATGTGGGGGAAAGTTCACCAGCGAAGCCATGTGGTTCTGGCTTTTGTTTTCTGGGTGATTTGTTCTCTGGTCCCACCAGGCGATTCTCAATCATGTCCTGATTTTGTAGCTGTTCTCTGCAGAGAAACATCATCTCTAGTAGAAATGAAAGCTTGTTGTGCTTTGATATGTGGTGGTTTTACCTTCTCAGCCACATCGACTTCAACGTACTGATTTTTCAGTTCTGAGAAGATGTTGAAGAGCTTTTATTTATTCAAGAAAAATACTAGTTAACTCTATTAGGAAAGAGAGTACATTCTATTTACTTTTGCAACCCTAGCATTTACTGTAGTGCTTGACAAATTGTATTTTTTGTAGAGCCTTTAATTAATGAACAAACTTTTTAATCAATCATTTTATGAATCAGTTTATTAATACTGCAGCACAAATTCCCTGTGACGATTTATAAGAAATAGACGTGCTCTGTCTCACCGAGTGTGATGAATGAGGATGACTTTGCTGACATAGGTGGGTGTGCTATGGAACATCAGTTACAGAAGGTCTTCCAGCGGAAGACACAGAGCCATCCCGACGAAATGCTACATTTTTATATATTTATCTCTGGGTGAGTTACAACCTAATTAATGTGTCTCCCTGTCTATCCCTTTACAATGCTCTAATTTCCATTGTTGTGTTAATCTCCCAGTGACATATTGTGAGAGTCTCTATGAAATCTGTCTTGTCATCTGTCTCTTTAAGGACATAGCATCCGCAGGAGGAGCACGGCCTGTGTTGCCCCGACTGCTCTGTCCCAGGCCCTAGAGGAGCACTTGGCACAAAGGAGAAACAAGTGCGTGTGGGTGCCCTTGTGCGCTCACTCAGAAAACACTGACTGAATACCTGCTGGAGGTGAGGCTTCATTCCACGCCCTGGAGTGAAGGAGGGAGGCAAGAAGAAACGTCTGCACCTTCCCTGTGAGCTTGCATCATGGACCATTCTGAAGAAAAAAAGGCAGCAAGCACCAGACACATATATGCGATAAAGACTGTAAAATTTTAAACCGTGACCATTATACACGGCTGGATTGACACCAGAGTGGAGCACCAAGTCAGTCTGGCAGTAACTTAAATACACGCAGGAAACTAAAAAGAGAAACATATTTGGCTTATAAATAAAGCGAATGGTTTATGTTTCACGTGTCAAGATATTTTACTACTTTCTTTATACTCCATTAATTATATAAAATATTAAAAAGCAGTGCTTTTCTGCAAAGTAAATTAGAAAAATATATGTTGCTGGTTTGAAAACTTGGCTGTTTTCTTATTCATTCTAATGTAATTCTGTGTAGGCAAGATTACCTCTTAATTATTGCCATGAAGGAAAAATACCGAGGATGCGGCCACATAGCATGCCCTTCAATGTGTGAACTGCTCTGGAATTTGCACCTTTTTATTCACAGGAGATAACTTTTTATGTACTTTATTCTCCGATGTGCTATACAATACAGAGTTTAATTATTATAATTACTTTCACAAGAGAAACAATGGTTAGAGAAAATTTGTTGAATTATTTTAAGAAATGAAGAGAAAATCTTGGGTCTCCTCATTTGTTGCTAATTTAGCAAAAAGCGACCATGTAGGAGTTTAATTAAGAGCCCCCCTTGCCCCATTTGGCGCTCAATGAGCTGTAACGGATCTGGAGGAGCTGAGCTAGGGCTCCGAGTTAGTGCGATGCTTAAGTTAATGGTATTCATGGAGAAGAGACGAAACTCTAAACTGCGTCCATCTGAGGCCACACTACCTGGTGCACGCTTCGCATTCAACAGGGAAAGGCATCGCTGTGCTCGCTGAAGAAATGCGGGCGGATGCACCCAAAGCGACGCAGATTGCATCCCCTCCCGGATCCGCGCGTCCCTGCTTCTCGGGAACGCAGGTTACCGATGGCTTGTGTCTCCCCGACAGTCCACTGTGGGGACCTTCCTCCTCTAAGGAATTTTCCGTGAAACTGGACACCTTCCTCCGCTGTGAACTCAGCGGGTAGCGGAACGCGTTCTAAGAAACCTGCACACCTTCTTAGCAGTGCGCTTTCACTCAAAAGACAAAGGCATGCATCCCAGAGCGTGGGGTAATGTAGCAGCACTTTGGTCACGTTCAAACGTGCGGCTTCCATGGCACGCCAGGGCTCAGCAGTGCACTTGTGTACTCTGCCTGCTTGATAGCCCTCGGACGATCCAGAACCCCAGCACAGGTGCAGAATGAACAGCTTCGGCAATGACACCTTATACCTGACCGGGACGGCATACCTTGAAAGGGTTTGCTTTAGGAAAAACAATATTTTACTTTTGATAGTGTCTTTGATTTTTATAAAGTTTTGGGTGAAATGCCACTTTAAAAAAAACATGTTAAGAGAGTCAATAAGTTATTGAGACAACTTATTAAGTCATATCCTGTTTTATATTAAAATCTATTGTTTAGCTTATGAATCCAATATTTACTTTCTTTCATATAAAGTAACTATATCATCATTATATTTTATTTTCAATATAACAAGTAATAAGAAAAAAACACTGCTAGTTCCTCCAGCCGAAACCTAATGTCAATGTGTTGAAAATTATTTATTATGTATTTACAATATTAACAAATTAAAATCCTGTGATATTATTTACACAGTTTACAAGTAAAGAAAAGGGCATTCTATTTGTCCTCACTAATGCGTCAGATTAATTTTAGTAAAGCACACTAACAGGGCGATTGCTGGGCAGTTTGCAGGGTGCCTGGATTCTAGCACCTGCTGTACAGAACGATCTTATTAAAGTTAATAATGTTTGGATTCTGCAACACTGTTATTAGGATAACAATTAGTGATAACACTTTACGTTCTTTCATTCTAAAAGCTGTATTCCCTGTTTAATAGTGTAGGCATTCTAAAAGGAAAAAAATGTTTTATTACATTGTGATGACATGTACGTTTAGCAGCACAGATCTGGATGCAGCCGGAAACTTCCTGAGTCCATCACACCACAAACTGGGTCGGAGATGAGGGCTCGGTGCCCTACCAGCCGGGCTGGTCTCGAGGCCGAGGCTGGGACTGAACTCCGGCAGGAGGGGAAGCGATCCAGCCTCACCCACTGTGAACTGTCTCTGTCTGTCCACACTTCTGGGTGAACTAAGACTTAATTTATGATGTTTTTTAATATAGAAAAAAATTAGTAAGTGATGAAAATGATCTAAGACATTTTGAAAGTAAGACAATTTTAATAATCTAGGTAAGACAACATTTATTTTGAGTTAATATTATACTGGAATTTTTGATGTTATGATAATAAGATCAATTATGTAAAAATTATTAATATGCATATGTATGAGGTTAAATGTTTGATGGCTGCCAAAATGTGAGGCCGAAAATGGGGATGTGATCAATTTGCCATCTGTGTGATATAAATCTCCTATTTCCCAAGAATCTTTAATGACTAAGCAACGCATTTGGAGGTATGAGAGAGATGGTTTTGCAATTTTATGTTTTATAATCTGTGATGATTGTATGATTTTTATATTAATTTCACACTGATAATACAAGCTTATATTTGTATGTAGATATACAAATTCCCTGCAAAATGGCTCAGTTCAGTTTTAGTATAATTTTTAATTGGGTAATACATAGCTGAAATGCTAAGCTATATTTTATTGTCTTACTTTTATAATTGTACATTCATCTGTGGGTTTATTTCTCCAAAACATTTAAACCAATCAAAATTGAATATTTAAAATTATGATAGCATCATATATCTCCTTAGCATCTTACTTTTTCTCTCCTTAAAATTTGTTAGTAAACACAATCCTAAATAATGATTAAACGGTAGTCACCTTACCATAATATTAAGAAGTGAAAAGAACAAAAAGAGGTCAATGAATTTTGATATCATCTGCCACTTCTTAATTAACATATTTACTTTACTACAAATCAATAACCTATTTTCATGCTGAGTTACGGAAATCAACTGGGCTGAGACATCATTAAGTATTTATTTTAGAAATAGGTACTCAGCCTCTACAGTTTTATTTTAGAAAAATGTCATCTGTGCCTGATACAATAATTGATACTATCCTTCAATTTACCAATATGTCATTTGAAGATATGAATTACGGATCTCCATTTGTGTGTTTTCTAATAATGTCTTTTCTTTGTAATCGATTCTTCTCAAATATATATTTGACGACATATATGTTTCTCATCCACCTCCCAATGCAAGTACTAGCATAATTTAATGTAACTTCCGAAATATATTTTAAATGATTACCGCCGCAATAGTTATTAGTTTTAACAGCTTCTTAATTTTGCTGCATGGAGTGTTTGTACGTTTTGTACCTTTTATTGGCAGAGACGTAAGTAAAAATAGAAGGGAATTGTGAAAAAGAACTGCTCCTGTCTCGGTACGGTTTAACATTTTCCTGTGCTTTGCAAATGTTTTTCCACACTTCACGATACCAGGTAACGTGTCATTATTTCTCTCAGTCGACTATCATTGCTCCCGCACTGTAAGCAAACACACCCATAGGCCCTCGCGCGTTTCTGATTACTCGGGGCAAAACCCAGCCGACAGGCCCCAAGGGCCACCCGCGCTCCAGAAGGCCGCCCCGCGGAAGACGCAGGCGCACCGGCTCGCTGCCCTGCCTGCCGCCTCTCAGCCTCCCCGCTGTCGGCAACACCGCCGCCCTGTTGGCAGGCCACCCTTGCTGCCTGCTGCGCTGTAGCAGTCACTGACGCAGGGGCTGTCCCCTGACCAGGCTTCCAGGGGCCTGCGTGTCTTTCCTGTCCCTGTGCACGGCGACTGCTCTTGGGAAGGGCACGCTGAAGAAACCACACGTTCTGGAGAGAGCCGGGGGGCAGAGCGTGACCTGCCCGTCCGTGGGGGCGGCGGGCAGCCCGGACCAGCCACGTTGCTGCCGATGGGCACGGTGCTGGCGAGGCGCTGGGGCCCACCCCCCACCACGGCCGGGCTGGGCACGAGGGCCCGGGGGCGGGGTGGGGACAGGAGCTTTGTGACCTCGGGGGAACGGAGAGCAAGAAGCAGGAGTTCGGTCTGGGCAGGTGCAGACGGAAACCGTCCCTGCAGCCAGCTCAGCCCGTCGTGGGCGCTAACAAATGTGCCTCTTTTTAACTGAAAATATCAAACACGAAAGCGCAAGATGGCAAGACCAGCATTAGACTTCTCCTATTTGACACTGGAGTACACTCGTACAGTTAACTCCCTCCCGGGTGGTGGGGAAGGGGGGCGGGGGAGGGTGGACAAGAACTGAAATGACGGCCTTTATAGCCTCAGCGACCTTCGTGCACCGGGAACGGAGAGGCCGCCTCCCACGTGTGGGAGGTCCGTGGGCACCGCCGGGCACTCTGTCCGAGGCCACGGCGGAGGAGCCACGCTGACACCACTATCGAACCAGAGGTCCCAGCCCCACCCAGGACAAGGTCCCGCGTAGACACGATGAATCTTGATGGTCAGACAGTTTGATCCAAGCGCATCGTTAGAACGTCACCGGAGGTTCTGAAGAAGAGGAGACGGCAGGTGTTGTTAGGTCAGCCACGGGGAGGCGCCCGATGACAAACCGCCGTCTGAAAGACGCGCGCCGGAGTTTTACATGTGATTTAGGGCCGCGCACGAGGCCTCGGGTCAGAGACGACACGGCAGGGATGGCAGCCCGAGCAATCCCGGCGTCCTGGCTCCGTGCCCGGGTCTCTCGGAGCGCAGGCCCTCGGTGCCCCCCCCTCCCCCCGCCCCCAGCACCAGGAGGACGGCGCTCAGAGCTCAGACACCATGGCGGTCCGCAAAGTCCTCCGTTTCGGGGGCAGGCCGCAGGGCTTCAGGGAAGGGAGAAGCTCCTGCCCCCCTTTCCCGCCGTCCAAGGCAGGCGAGCGTCTCCACGGGGAGAAAACTGGGTCCCGAAGGTCCCGGGCGGCGCCGCGTCCGGCTGCTGAAGCACCTCTGCTGTTCCAGCGCCCCTGTCGCCCGGAGGGCGCAGAGCGGGGGAGAATGCGGGGACACTGCCTCCCTGCAGACACGCCGGGAGGGGCGGCACGCCTGGGTTCCATCTTCCCGGCGAAGCCCTGGGGTGGGGGTCAGAGAAGGGCGAGGGGAGGGAGTGGGGACTCTCCTGGTGTTGGGGGGGGGAGGGAGGTAAGATCGGCCTCCTCCGGGCAATGCGCCCCCCCCCCTTCTACCGCGTGCGCTTGTCTCGTCACACGGGCCCCTGCGTGGGTGACTGCTGGGAGGGGGCAGGCGTGAGGCATTTTCTGAAGCTTCGTGGAACGTCCCACACGAGAAGGGCCACGACCAGGAACGTGGCCCACTCAGCAAAGATACGGAAATAGAAAAAGATACAGCAATATTATGTCGGTATATTGTTAAAGGCGAGCCGGTCGAGTTCCATTCCGTAAGACAGAGTCGGTCAGTGTGAGCCAAACGGGAATAAGATCCTGCCAAATGTTGTTTTGTTTGTACTCCAATAAAATAAAATGTACTCCAGTATTACACAAATGTAAACAGATTGTGCCTGAAGACATTAATATCAAAATAGAAATTAAGACTAAAAGGGTCATAAAGCTAGGAGAAAAATTACAATGATTATCTAAAATAAAAGTAAAATACAGAAATCAAGAAATTATTTAAAAACAAAATGTGACAAATGAAATAGAAAAATTAATATATTTTCACTCTTATATTCAACAGTTATAGTTTTATTCATCTTTGGAACAGTATCTAAATTTTACATTAATATTTATAGGCTAAAAGCCAAATATTATATTTATACATTAATAACATAACATTACACATAAATAATAAAAAGATAACCCAGATCCTTAATTACTTGTCCATTAAGAATAATTTAAGAAAATAAAAACTGAAATGATATGTTATCTAGAAATAATAGGAATAAGAATGCTTCTTTCTAAAATCTCTAATATACTGTTGAAATATCTGCTGATATTTAAATGTATTTAAAATATGACTGAATGTCAGTTTAAAAAGTTCAACTCAATAACTCACAAATATAAACCAAAATAACTAATAAGCAGTAGAAAGAACGTAATAAAGTAGCTGAAACGTAACCAGCTGAGGGTTGATGGAATAGTGAGAATGATCAACAGTAGTGAGAGTGATGTAACGGTGGGTTTTCCAACAGCGTGGTGAGGAGCAGGAGGGGGCCCTGCCTGGCAGAGCTTCCTGCGAGGTGACGACATCGGGGGACCATCTGGCTTCCGCCGGTCCTGGCTTTGTTGTCCCTAGTAGAGCCTGTTGTAGTGCACTTGGACTATGGGGCATTAGCCGTGTGCATATCGGTGCATTTTGCACGATTCAGCTGTACCCGTCAGACATAATAATAGTTCAGAGGCTTAGCAGAAACCAAACGCTTGTTTGTCGCGCAGGAAAGGACCTCAGAGGACAGGGGACGCTGGCCCAGGCGGTCATTTACAGACCGAGGTCCCCTGAATCTTCCTTCTCCCGGTGCGCTCCCTGGGCTGCTTCCTTGGCTTGCGTGTCCTCGTGGAGAGGGGAGGGCTGCGGGGGGCCAACCTGGGAGGCTGTCTCTGGGCCAAGTGTCCGCACCTCCTCAGATACCTCCCCACCCCCAGCCCTGGTGAGAGCCGGAGGCTCCCCGCTGACCCCACAGCCCAGCTGCAGCTCCGTCACCAGGAAGGGGGTGCGGATCCCGAGGGGCTGCCGACCGCTCACCCCCAGGGGGCAGGACGCCGCAGGTCCCGGCGAGTGCGCGTTTCGATGGACTTCAGAGTGCGAGAAACCAGTGTGTGCGTCCTGTTGCGTTTCAGAGAGTAATGTTTTCTGACGGTGGCGTTACTGAGCTTTCAAAAGATAACACCCTTAATATAAAATTCGACAATAATTTAGAGGCTTTACTCAAGACTTACATAGTTTAATTTTTAAGGGAATATGTGTAATTCATGTATTTCTGTAAGTTTATTAGAAGAACTTTGTTCCTCGTGTTACATGAAGGACTATGGAACCTGAAAAACTCCGAGCCTCCTCTCTGTTCCGAGGAACACGCACACACTTGAGTTCATCTTGGCCTTTGGAGGGAACAGCAAATAAATCACTTTTTCTCAAAATAAAAAACATCAAGGAGAAAGTTTCTAAAGACAGCGCTGATGGCCCCGGCGGCACTGCGCTCTCACGCAGCGGCGATTCCTGGGCGTTAACCAGACCCAGTCACGGTAACTGTCGCCAAGCCTGGCGTGGACCCCCGCCCCTCCCCCCCAGCCGCGGGGACCTTCCCCTCGGGGCCGTCCTTCTCCCTCGCTGCAGTTTCTGTAGGTGTTTGTTTGCGTGCAGTGTGTGATCCTGGAGAACAGCGAGGATGGCGTGGGCGTGTGCGTGTGTGTGCGCGTGTGCGGCAGTGACATCCCTGCAACCAGCGGTGAGCGGTGTGCGGTTTATACCACTGGCTGCAGTACGGCTGGAGAAACGCTGTATTTCTCAGCGTGGCCATGCGTTCCCAGAGCCACACCCTGCCCTTCTTCACAAAGGCGAATGCCGACCACTCGGGGGGGGGCTGTGGACGTCCACGGAGCCCTGGGGAAGCGGTTCCCGGCCCCCCCCCCCCCCCGTCCCGCTGATAAACCGGAAGTCGCTGAGGCCACTTTCTCTCCTCCGCTTTCGTGCAGCAGCTTGTACAGACGGGGTGAGGGCCGCCCCCGCCCAGACAACTGCCTCCCAGGGGCCACCTGCGGCTCCGGGTCCCTCCCCCGGCCTGGGGTCTCAGGGCGTCCTTCCCCAAGGACACGTCGGGCTGCTTCTGCTGCTCAGACCGCTGACAGCCGGGTGTCCAGCGGCCGAGTCGGGGCTCGGGCTCCGCCTGTTCACTCCCTGCAACGGTGCAGAGGAGAGGCGGACGGGTCCGGGGGCCCACGCCCCCCCCCACGCCCCCATAGCACGGCCCGGGTGAGGGTCGGGGGAGCAGCACAGACAGGGCACCCCAAGCAAAAGGTGCTTGCTTCTTCAGGGTGACACGTTTCTGGGCAAAAGTATCAGAATAACTGTAAACAGAAGATGAACCTACCTTTATATCATTAGCAGCATAATTAATCCTGAACGCAACTAATTCAGCTCATTTGACTAAAGACCTTTAACTGAAATAGCTCTATACATAATCATTAATATCTTCTAGTTACTGGGATATATTTACTAATAAACTCAGTCCTTGGATGAATTTATAGAATGTAAAAGCAATTTGAATCTAAATATACTTTGACACGACAGAAAATGACATGAAAATTAAATACAATAATGAAACATCTAATACTCGATCTCTCTGTTTTCCTTAATGCTTACATCTGCACTAAACACAGCAAAACTAGAAAACAGTTTTGGTACTTTCATCTTCAGAAAAGATAGATATTTTTGTATATATGGTTCATATATTGTTGCTAAAGAGAATTGTTTTGAGATGTCTGTTATGGAAAAGAAAGGAAATGTAGACCTTATTAAAAAGGACTTTTCTTCAACATCTAAAGGCAAAATTAATTTTTAAATTATAATTAATGAAGCAACAAATCATAACTTTCTTTTCAACATTGCTACCTCTCATGAATTAATAATAAAGCTATTCATACATTTCATAACATTACTAAATGAAACAACAATGTACCTAAATCTTTTAAAATCTAGCAATGTTATGCATGAAAAGCAGGCCTCCTAACTGGAATTCTTTCCCGTGGGGGATACATTGTTTACAGGGCCAAAGAAACCTGAAGCAAATGCAAAAAAGGGCCTTGTGGGAGGCTGCTTCTCCCCCGAGCATCATTATGCAGAGACTTCTGGAATGGACCTGTTCCCTGGGGACGTCGGCTCAGGTCCCGTCTTCAATCCTCGGAATGATGGGTTAGACGCCCCCGTGGTGTGTGCGTGGGAGGGAAACCTGGGCTGGAAGAGGGAAAACGAAAATCACTACTGAATTTTCCTTAACTTTTTCCATGCAATTGGACCATAAACTAACTGGGACCTTTTCAGAATGTTTTAGATTACCTTCCTTCTACCTTTGCTTTCTCTTTTACATATGCATTTGTCAGCGTACTTTATGGATTAACTTCCTGAGTATCGTTGATGCTGGTGTTAGTTTGAACAAGATAACCGACAGCTGGGAAGGCATTCCAGCAGAGAGACACCAACTCCATCTCTTGTGAGCCACGCTGGGGCTGGACGTTGAAGCCCTGGTGACAAGCGCCAACCCCAGATGCTCCTGAAGGGTCCGTGGCAATCACTTGGGACAAGACGATAAGACAATTCCTGACAATGTCGGCATATCTGGAGATCCGTGAGATGTTTGCCAGGAAAGAAACTGCCCCCGGTGAGGTGGCTGAAAAGCCGCCTTAAGCTAGCACGATCTTTCAGAAATGAGTTAGATCCTTTGCACGTGAAATACTGTGACGCTTTCCAAATAGACGATTCTTGTGAGCACCTGTTTCCAGAAGTCTTTGTTTTCCACTGTAAGTCGGAAGACACACCTGCCTCCCCCGCTGAGACGTGCTTGGAGAGGGAGGCCCAGGGGAAGGACGCCTGCTGGCTGTTGAAGAGCCCAGGGCCGGAGGGGCCGGGGCTTTGGCAGGGCCACGCTGGCCCCTCGCTTCCTTTGGTGAGCGAAGTTCGTTTAAAAAGCATCGAGTCCCTTAACATTCCTGAGCGTTCGACGTCAGCGTCTGGTCAGACGAATGCCCCCTGGCTTTCCGTCACCAGCCCTCAGCTGTCACCATTCCCCTGTCCAGCAAATGGCAATTTTGGGCCTAAATACTTCCCCGGCAGCTCAGGAAATGGAAGCAACTCTGCTCCTTTGGAGTAAAAAGGGACGATGAGGTGTGGGGACAAAGACAGTTTAGCATAGTCAACGTAAGGAAACACCTCCGTTTAAAGGGGCATCGAGAGTGTTTGTGCTTTGTGGCCCAGCTGAGTCTGGTGAAGGTCAAGTTGCCGGAAGGCTTGACGCTGTAGATGAAATCCAGCTCGCCCCGACTCCTTCCAAAGGAGCCAGACTCTCCAAATGCACGGAAGTGGCATCTCGGGGAAATTCGACCCCAACCCCCTTGCGGCCGGACAACTCCCTGCCGGTTGGTTACAGCGCGTCCTCCCTCCGACTCAGAGCTGGCTCTCATTCAGCAGGACTGGTGTCCTAACGAAGACGGAGGGAGCCTGGCACCCAGAGACCAGCAGGCAGACAGGGAAGGCAGCGTGAGGGCACTGGGAGGGAGCCCCCTGCCCTCCCGGCCTCAGATGGACCAACCCGCAGGACGGTCCGTCCCCAGCCCCTCGTAGGCAGGACACTTCCTCTGCGGCGCTTTGCAGCGGCAGCCCTGCACGCCCCACAGTGTAGCTCCATCGACCCAGTGCTGTTACTATGTTGCTGATGCTCCAGCTACTGAGGCCGAGGTTCTGTCGTCGTGTTTTCACTGTGGTTTCTCCATAAAATCACGGCTCCTGAAGAACCCCGAGGATCCGGAACGTGAGGTGTAGCAATCAAGAGCTGACTCTTAAAATGTTAAATTCGGGGGGGTTCTCCCTCTTGGTGGGTGTTAACATGTTTTCCACTCGACTTCTTACCTTGTTCCTCGTTTCAACACAAAATTCAGATTCCGGGGCTCTTCTTTGATAGGTGGCGTTTTTGCCTTTGGAGATGGTCAGTCCGCCCACCGCGGCCCAGTTCACGGGGTGCATACGCGCCGGGCACTGCCGAGCCGCCCCCCAGCCCCACCTGGTCCCGCGAGACGTGAACCCTGGAAATGCGAACCCATGTTCCAAAGAGCCAGGTGAAAGGACTCCGTGGGTATAGAGTGGTGAAAAGGGGCTCCGAGGACAAACGACCGTGTGTTTTGTCCAGCCTTCAGTAACACGGCTGAACTGTGCGACGTGTGTGGGTTTGGCTGGCTTTCTAGGGGTGAAAATTCCTTAATAATGAAATCTAAAACGTGTGTTGGAAGCGAGGTAGGAAGGGCCAAGCAGAGACCCCTGCGTTCTTCGTTTCCATGCCGGGTGGCAAGGGGGGGCGCTCTGAGGACGTGTGGGCACAGGCCTGGGGCAGGGGCTGGGGTTGGGGGGACGGGGACTGGATGCGGCGTCTGAGTCCAGCGGGATGGGGACGCAGTGACCGACTGGGGCCGGGTTTAGGGTGATGGCAGCGCGCAGACGCGTTTCACCGAAAGCGGTCCCCCACGTGTGCTCCGAGGTTTCCTCCCTGCGTTTTGCTCGTGGTCCCCCTCGACCCAACATGAAAGCTCCCAGATTCAAATTGTATCATTCGCTCTCACTTCCCACTTTCTGATTCTGCTTCCATCACGTCAGGGCGGCAGGTCCCTCCACGCGGGACCGGGTCCGTCCCTTGGCGTCCTCCAGAGCCGGTCCCACCGTGCGGTCCACGTCGGGACCCCTGGGGAGACGGCTCGTTAGAGAATAAAGAGTTCCAGGTACCAGGGCAAGTACTTGGCACTCAAATTCACCTTCCGAGTCTTAGAATTTGTGCACTGTGCATCTGAGATTAAAAACCGTGACTTTGAGTATCTGGTGCTATTTTTCTAGGTTTTATTTTTTAGCGGAGGACTAGATTTCTCTGGCCTCTCATTTGTAAAATCACCATCCACTGGGAAGGACAAACACTGACCAGAAAGCCCGGGTTCTGACGGGGGAGGAGGGAGCAGGAAGGAAGACCACGCCCTGGTCCGAGCCGGGGCCTCCTGGAGAGAAGGGCCCCCGGGAAGGGGCTGTGCAGAGTGTCAGAGAGAGAACAGAGGCCGGCTGAATTTGCTCTGTGGTAGACAACCAGACCGATTTAGATGGAAAAGGAGGCCACACCCGGTGAGTGCCGATGTCGGGACTGGGCGCACTGTGCAGGTCCCGGCTGGTCCGTGGCGTTTGGGGGGTACCTACACGTGCGCGCTTGTGCTAGTGCGTCTCCGTGCACGTGGACGTTTCGCTCTCAGTTCCCCCTGAGCTGACCGGTCCTGGGAAAGGACAGGCACACTGGACGGCCGTCGGGCGGCTCCCGGTGGGGAACCCCGCGCCCCAGGAAGCGGCAGGCCGGCTGGCAGAGGGCCCCGGCAGAGCCACACTGAGAGCAGAGGCTCCCGACTGCGGACGGAGTTACGGGCCGCACAGGACACCGGTCGTTGTTGGAGGCTGTCATCGCTGGGGCGGGCGAGTGCTCCTGACGTGGCGGGGCCCCTGGGGCGGGGGCGGGGGCAGGGGCGGGCCGCTGAGCCTCAAAGCAGACTCCACAGCAGAGAGTCCCCCCCACCCCCCCCCGTCAGCAGCGGTGCCAGGGCAGGGGGTGGGGGCGACGCCGGCTCAGAGCTCATTGACTTGACGTGCCAGCTCTCACCTGTCAGTGTCCTGTCTAGTGACCTCTGCGAGACCTCGGAGGGCTCTGTCTGCAGTCTCGACCTCACACCCTGTGACAGGGGCCGTCCCCGGCAGGCGCCACGCGCTGCGCACAGCCGTCCTCATCCGCGTGGGATCCGGCTGCCCCGGAGCGAACGTGCTGTGAATGCGAGTTCGTCTGCAAGCGGCCTGCCCCGGCGCCTGCAGAGGAGGGAGCAGTTGTTGGTGGAATTCGCTCTTTTCTTTGTTAAGGCACCAGGTTTATCCTCAAGGTTACGAAAACCACGGGGCTCTGTGCCATTAACTACGGCCCAGTCCTAGGAAGACGTGTTTGCAGCTACACGGGCAGCGCTTAGCCCAGCTCACAGGCGGCGCAGTTGTGGGTGGTCACGGGGCAGCTGTGGTCTCGGCCCTGCCGCATCGCAGCCTCCCCGGCCGACTGGGGGCTCCCCGACCCCACAGAGTCATCACGAAAGCCAGGCGTCCGCTGGCAGCAATGGAGGGATCAGATTAGGGACATTCTGGTGACGGGCCACGATGGCCCCTGCTGTGTGAAGATGGACTCGGCAGCTTGTCCTTCGTGGGCACGGCCGGTGCGGGGAGCCCCGGGATTCCTCCGAGCGCCGCCCTCTCGCTGGGAGAACATTTGAGAGCATTCCTACCGCTGGCGCCGTAGCCAGTGAGAGAGACTAGGCCTTCCGTGCACCCCAGGGCACGGAAGTCCCCGAAGTCGTAGTATTTTCTGGGTAAAGACCTGAAGCATTCAGACTCTGAACAAGAAAAGGCTTCTGCGGAGTGTCACAGAGCTGAGGTCTGGGAATTAGCGGAAGGCCGGGCTTCAGCCGGGTCCCGCAGAAAGGAGCCTGGTTGGACCAGGAAGAGTAAGACTTGGAGGAGGGTCGTAACCAAATCAAGGACCAGCATCCTCTTTGGTCTTCCTGAATGCATGTGTAGGCGGAGTGTACCAGGAGAAAACGGCGGAGTATTAGGGAATGATGAGAGGTGGGACTCCTGAGAGATGCTGGAGGGGACGGCCAGGACCTCAGGGTGAGACCGTGCTGAGGGCGAGAGAAAACCTGGTTTCCCCGGTGACACCTTACAGATGAAATCGACCCTCTCAGAGAAGGAAAGGAAGCGGCACTGTGTGGTCTTTCTACCTGTTACTACGTGATGCAAGGTGTTCTGCGGAGCAGCCGCGAAGGACCTGCGGGTGAAGCCGTGGTGGCATGGAAAAATCCAGACGAACGGCTGCGGGGAAGGTGGCAGCATCGACAATGTGTCGGTGGCTTCCTGAAGAGCAGGCGGGCGGTGGGTGGTGCCTGCCCGACGATGGCGGAGAAAGCTGAGTCTGATCGCCAGGCCCGGGGAAGGAAGCCGGGGAGCGGGTCCCTTTAAGGGGAGCTCAGCCAGCCACCAAGGGAGCGCGAGGGGTTTCTCCACGACGACGTGAACTCACCCACTCAAGGGTCAGGGACGGAGGAGGTCCGTGGCGCAGAGGGGAGGAGAGCCCACTCTGCCCATGAATGCGTTTATTCCACAAAGGCAGTATGCCGCAAGGCAAGTTTTGCAAAACAGAGCAAAACAAACAAAAAACCCGGATGGCATGGCTTGTTCTGCCCGCTGTCCACTGAGCGATAATGGTTTGCCGTACACAGGGTGAGGAGGCGTAAGGAGGTTCACACTTGTGAGTGTGCAAAGCACAGTTATTCTTGTATTATTATTTATTCATTACCATACTATTTTCTATATGAACAACTTTAACCTACTTTGGCCCCAACAGGCACAACTCACTGTATGTCAAATAGAACCTTTACTTGACGACGAATGTTACGGTTGAGTATCATGAATTCACCTGCGTTTACCTCAAACCTCACACTTCGTGTGACCACTGTTCTCCATCTTAGACATGCCGGCTCTAAAACTCATAACTGTTTCTTCTGAAGGCTGCAAAGCTATTACTGGGTATTTTAGTTTTCATTCCCTGACAAACGATTAGAATATTTCCCCTCTAAACAACCACTTTCAAGGGGTGCTATAAAACTAAAACACCAATTTTTTAAAAATGTCATAGTATAATCCAGGTAACCAGCCCCCACGTAGCTCTGTCCGAGGACAGCCCGCCAACCTGCCCGTCGCCCGAGCGTTCTGCCCAGACGGGGTCCGGCAGCTCGGGCCTGCTTCCAGCGAGGAGCACGCCTCCGGCCTTCCTCTGCCCCATACTTCCGAAGGGTAAGCTAAGACTCCGCCGTGAGGAAGCGGGCGGGGTTTGTTGTGTGCGCAGGCAGGCCCCCTCCTGACCCGACGGGCGAATTCGGTGGCTCTCGTCGTGCTGGAGCGTGACTGCCATTCCAGCTCCCGTCCTGCGATGGGCGAGACGGGGCCGGCCCCCTTCCGTCCACCTCACGTGTCATCAGCAAGCAGGGACAGGAGGGGCAAGGACATTTGCAGCGCTCGTACCCCGTGCGGAGCAGGAGAACGGTTCTCGGAGCTTTGAGCTCCAGGCGCCCCATCCAGACTGTGAAGCGAACTGTGATTTTCCCGGAACGATGTTGAGGGTGGAGTGAGAGACTGAGAGTTTGTTCTCTCTGTGAATGCGAAGAACCGCTAACATTTAGCCACGTCTGCAGAACGGCCAGATCATGACACGGATCTCGCGGCCTCTCCTCGCCGGGCCCGGCCCGTGCGGCGGTCTGCAGTCGGACGCTGGGAGCGAGCCGAGGACCCCTTTCGCCTCCGACTTGGCGTTCGGAGCCTTTCTGACCCCGGTGGGATGTGTCGCTGTCGAGTGTCATGTCCCTGCCAAGGAGGAGGAGAGCGCGCTCGCCAGAAACCCAATTAAAATTTAAACTCGATGCTAATAATCCGTTACAAAGAATGCCCAACGTTTTCAGAAGGTACTTTTCTCAAATCAGGTAGCACAGCACTCAGGCAGTTAGCAAGCAGGGAACAGCGCAATTAAGGAGACCGCCTCAATCCCCCGCCCACCCCCCAGGGCGTCCTCACCCCAGCGCGCCTCTGGGTGAGCCACGAGAAAGGGAATCGAACCCAGGCAAGAAGAGGTCGGTCGCATTGTCTCCGAAGAACGGGAGGGGTGGGCGTCTGCGCGTGTGCCCGCGCCCCGCCTTCGTCTCGGGGCCCCTCTGAGGAGTGTCGCTGAAGGACCGCTCTCCTTTCCGTGCCGCAGTGACAGCGCAGACGAGGAGAACAGGAGTCGCGGGCGCGACCCTCTGAGAGATCCGCGGCCTCCGCCCGAGGCCTCTGCTCTGGTGGAAGGCGCCCGCAGGCGTCTTTGAAGGTGGACGTGAAATAGCGTTTCCCGAAGGAAGAATATGCCATGTGACCCTTTCTGGGCAGAAACGAGGCCATCGGAAAGAAACTATTCCCTGTTAATTTTTAAAGAATAAAGGGCTTTATCCTACTTCTTGATTAAGGGTGCATTTACGCATTTTTCCGCATCACGTAATTATTATCATGTAGCTATTAGCTGCGTGAAGAAATGGAGTACTGTCCGCATTCAGAAGTTCCCACCTCCCTCTCATTTTTTAAGAAATAATTTCCTCACAATTATTTCTGCATGTATTACGTTACAGTAACGGCTTTGTCCCAGCCTTCAGTTTTCTGGAAACCATTCCTTCCAAACCGCGGATTTCATAGCGAACACCACCCACCAAGGGACAAAGTCCTCATTCCTCATCGAGCCGATTGCAAAGAAAAGCAAGAGGCTTGGAGCTTTTCAGTGAGGCTCTTTCTTTCCTCAGGAGACGTCCCCAGTCTCGGGGGGCAGACCTGGGGGTGGGGCCTCAGCCAGTGCGACGTCACATCGCTCTGGACGGCAGCGCCTTCGGGTCCCAGCACGAGAGGGACCTTGCATCATCGCGAGCCACCCTCGTTTCCAAAGCCGCCGTGGGAACAAGCAGCCTGCTGCCCCCTCACCCGCAGTGTCTGCGGAGACCCCCCATCCTGCTCCGTGATCTGCCCGCAGCCGCCAGCCGCCAGGGTTCCGTCCAGGGGTCACTGCCGTCACCCATCCGAAGACCTTGCTACCCGTGGCAACCCCCCTTCGGTCGCTCAGGAAGGAGCAAGCGCATTGACGGGGACTCTCTATAAAATAGAAGTTACTGTATTTTAATCGGTGATTGGACATCTCGATACATATTTTAGACGATTTACCACACGAGCACACATAACCTCGCACACGAGTGCACACGCATGGGCGGAGCCCCGACGGCGAGTCGAGGAACGGGCACACGGGATGAACGGGAGTGGCAGAGAGCTTACGCGTAGCTCCTGAAGCCTTATAAAATCCTTGTTCTTCACTTTCTGTCCTCAAATTCGAAATGGAAACGCAGGGAATGATTGGCACTAATGGTCTCAAAGGCACAAGCCTATTTTTTAGGAGGAGAAATGAAATGCCCAATGCTGAGGATAATTTATGCCATGGCTTTTAATGTAAGTGGTGTTAAAAAACTTAAATAATGGCTTCAAGAACGGTTTTTTAAAGTATAAGAAAACTTCTGCAAATGAGCACTTCTGATACCTCTCACTGACAGGGGTTGAGTTTGTCATGTGCAAATGTAACCCTCTGGAACCATGTTCTGAATTTGAAATGTGCAAAAGTCCAGAACGGGAGACTCCACTCGAATTCCGATTGGTTCGGCCTCGGAAGTCCCCCCAGCAGGTGCGGAGGCCGCAGGGCTCCTGCGCGGCGAACCCTGGGCCCCTCCACCTCGGCACGGTCACCTGGGGGAAGAGAAAAAGCGTGCGGCAGATTCACAGTGGTAACGATGATTAACCCTCCAGCACACCGACGTCTGCTAACTGACATATTGACAATGATTGTAGTTTCTTCTTCGCATAAAAGTTTATTTGTAAGGAGCTGAAAGCGCTTGCCTGATGCTATTTTCCCTTTAACAAATCTGAATGGTGACAATTAGAGTGATTAGAACATAGCGTCCGGCACAAAGAACGCCCCTTTCTATTACAAACCCTTTTATTACAGAGCCATAAGCATATAACTCTGTAACATAACAGTATCACACTGTACGACAAGTGGAATGTTCAAATTAAAACCATAGATTATCACACCCACAGCATCACCCCACCAACCGCACTCGAGCAGGCGATACTTCTGCTGGGCCCTGTATTTTGCAATCCGAATCAAGTGGCAGAAATGTGAATATTTTCCCCAAGAGGAGAAAATCGGCCGTGCCGTCAGGAAACCGTGCCGATTCGCTTGCCCATCTTTTGGGGAAGGTCATGTATTAGTTCCAAATAACTGAGCTGAAAACTACGCGTTTTCCTGCACCCCGGATGTCAACGTGTTCCCGAGTCTCATCCCAAAGGGGTGGCTGATGCTGTCAGCACCGTGCAGCTCTGTCACTTCGGCACCGGGATGGGGAGGGCCGGGAGGGAGGGGCCCTGACCGACAGTGACCGGACGCGTCACAGTGGCACAGGGTCGGCAGGTGCGGATACTATTTCCGTTCTACAGGAAGTGAGCCTCGGGAAGCGACACAACCGTGTCGAACCGCATTTTAAGGGGAGCAGCATTTCCTGCGCCCCCCCCGACCCTGGGCCCTTCCAAGGGTGCCGATGAGGCGCGGCCAGGGGCGGGGCGGGGCGCTGGCCAGGGCGCCCCCTCCCCCGTGCACTGCCCAGCGTGCCGGGATGTCAGCTCACTCGTCAACCTGATCTAGGATTGCAGACTCTCCTTTGCCCAAGACTTGTAGAAAAATTAAAACTGAGCATCCATGGCCATCTAAGGTGCTGAGATACGAAGGCAGGTGGAGGAATTTAGCGATGGCCGCTGTCTCTGACCTCCCTGGGGTCTCCCGGGATGACGGGCTGCAGGTGTTAGTTCTGAGGCTCCTGCCACCGAAAACGGCGAGAGCCCGTCGGGGAGCTGTGTACACCGACGTGTGTGCAAACGCAGGCACAGGATGAAAAGCACCCGCCACGTGTTCGTATCTCCCTACTGACGAAGCTAGTCGTTCCCTTCTCCGGGCTTCGGAGGCCTGAACTAAGTTAAAAGGTGACTGTTTCGGGAAAAGGGCTCGCTGTTCTGCTTGTCCCCACGGCCAGGTGACAGAGCACACGGAAAGCTGGTAATAACGTCACATCTGCTCCCCTTCATTTCTTTGCCGTCATCAGCCATCGCAGCGCCGACATTTCCTCTCTTCCAGAACCTCCGGGTCCTCACGCCTGGTTTTCCACATTGACCATCATCGCACTTTTCTCAGGCTCGACGTCCAACACGTGCCCGGTCACTGGGGTCAGTGTCGGGACATCCCCACGGCAGGCGTGGGTGCGTGTGGGAGCACATCATGGGCATGGCGCTGATGTCACCGAGAGCACTCTTAACGCACACACGTTAGAGCACGAGACAGCAACACTCTCCGATTTTCAGCCCAGTTTTTGGTGATTTCTCGATGTAATAGATTACTTGAGGCAAGCTAAGTTTTCCCTGACGTGGCATTGACGTCTTTGGAAGACCAGGCGGCATAATAAATGGCACCAGACTTCTGCTCGGTGTGCAGTCCTGTGCCCGCTCTCAGCTGCACAGGTGCCATCACGGCCGCGGGGCAGGTGCCCCATCTCTGTATCCAAACCATTCCTAGTTCCTGTTCGCAGCCACGCAACCCCCTGCACTCAGGTGGTCGCTGAGCACCCAGCACCCTGCACGTGCTCACGAGAGCACGCGGTCTGCGCGTCAGGCTCACGGAGACAGGAGGCGGCACAGGCTGGGAGCTGCTGGCACGTCCGTGGGCACACGCCGCCTCCTCTGCACCCCCAGATTTGGAGGTGGAGCAGCTTGCACAGAAGGGCAACACCCCACAGGGGTGAGAATTGCAATTTCCCCACCCCCTGAGTATGCCTGGGGATGGAAGAATGAGGCCTAAAATGTGAAAAATTAAAGGAACAGTGGGAAGGGAAATCATGTTTTCAAGAGAGTTTTAGGCTGAATGCAGGCCTATTTGAGGACACGTAGAAGAATATTACAGCTTCCTGCCAGCAGAACGAACAAAGAGCCTCTGATCCTTGCGTGTCGGGCCTGAGGGAGAACCAAGAAGACAGCGCACTTCCGTTACGTCTTAAATAGACTTGGTTCCATGGGAAACCGATGTTTATGACTAACTGCTATTGCGTTTAAGAGCCAGAGAAACGGGGGTTAGAACTGTGACCCCCACCTGCAGTCTGAGAGAGAGGCGCAGGGAGAGAGCCGTTCCCATTTAACACGCAATTTCCCGAGCTGTGGGCATCGGCACTCCGGGGAAAAACCGGATGAAGGGAATGACAGTTAACATCCGAACAGCTTTAGAACCAAAGACCTCTGCCTCTGCGTGTGCGAGTTTGTGTGAGTGTGTGCGTGTGTGTGATTGTGTGGGTGGGTGTGTGTCTGAGAGCGTGTCCAAGAGACTGTGTGAGTGTGTTTGTGTGTGAGAGTGATTGTGAGTTTGTGTGAGCATGTAAGAGTGTGCGTATGAGAGACTGTGCGAGTGTGTGAGTGTGGGGTGTGTGTGAGTGTGTGTGTGACTGCGAGAGTGTGTGTCTGCGTGTGTGTGTGTGGATATTAAGATGCCAGGAGTGAAAGGGAGCACAGACCTTCTCTCATCCAGTTCCAATGAACAGTTAGCCCCCAGTCCTATTATTAGGATGTAAATCTAGACAAATTGCGTCTAACTTGCCTGTTTTCAGAGTTTCCTTCTATCCTTTTACTCTTCAAATTGAACTCCTAAAACCGCATTCTCACCTTTCATTATGTTGAGTATAAACATACGCTGTGCGGCGTGAGCGCACGTGTGAGGCCAAACATACTGTACACTGTGTATAGTGTACGCATCATATGTACACAGGCATGTACGTATGAAATGGAATTCTTCTTCTTCTCTTTTAGTTTAAATGTCTCTTTAGATAATTATCTATACAGAAGTTTGGTTCATGCTTTGGGAATGTTACATATAAAAAATCTTATTTCTAACTTCATTTATTTAAAAATGACAGATTTTGAAGTGGGCTTCTCATTTTTGATTAAGTTAACCTTAAGTGATCACTGCATAACACAGTAAGCCATAACGGTATGTCAATACCCGTATTGCTGTGTATGATGACCACTTTTTTGCCCAAATTTTGAGGGAAAATAAGGACGCGCATTATACATGGGTATAATGATTACATGCTATGGGTATAATAATGGATATGATTATCCTGTGTAGAATGTGCCCAAAAAACATGGGTTCACATCATACATGGGCAAAATATGGTAACTTGTATATTTGTTGTCTTTCAAATTTTTCACAAACATAATGCAATTAGTTACATTATTTTACATACACAAAATATATTCCAAAATGTAGGCTACGAGAACACACGAACTCAAAAATAACCACATGCCCACAGTGAGGGACACAGTTTACCCTCTCTTAATGCTAATCCACTGTGTTGCCGTCATAGGTGTTAAAAGCGTGAATAATTCAATACCTCGAACTTTCTCGTAAAAAGAACTTTTCCAAGTCCCACTCACCTCGTTTACTTAAAAAGTCTGGTCAACAAAGACAATTACGGAGAGAACCTACTGAAACCATTGTATACCTTCACAGTTAATGGTGTGTATTCAAATTTTGCTCATGCTGACAAATTTGTTCACGTTCCCTGTGCATATACTCGGAAAAGACTAACTCCAAGTAGAAAAGCACCTCTCCAGCTGACGAATTGCCTGGGAGTCAGAAGCTGTGTCGGAACTCCTTTCAACGGGTAGACCGTAGGCTCTGTAGTGGTGGTGGCTCGGCTGAGAACCAGAGGTAAGGGAGCCCCCCGTGCTCCGCTGCCGTCTCCTCTGGCAGCCAAGCCCCCACCCCCAGCTGGTGACCTGGCCTCCCAGCGGCCGCTGCCACAGTCCCGGGGCGACTTCCGCAGGCTCACCTGCCACAGTGGAGAGTCAGAGCCGCTGGCGCCCCGCGCCATGGCAGTGTGGCCTCGTGGTTTCCCTGAACCCAGGCTCTGGCAAGGCAGGGTCCGCACGGAATCTGCTGGAACTGGGAATTTTGTCTGCAGTCTCTATGAATTTCAGAGGCCGCCGCAGAACTGTATTGTCTGAAGGGAGAAATCACCGACTAATTGGCCCACGCGTTCAGCGTGAATAATTGGCCGTCTAAGCAGATACACTCTGGCCCACAGTCTTTACTGTCATAATTCGGTTAGTGTATGTGGCACGTGAACTAATTAAAATACCGTAAGAGAAAACCGCGTCTTGGAGGAGGTCTAGTTTATTACCTCGTGACAGTTTAGACTGTTCAGGCAACTCTTCCCTCCTTGCATCCCAAGGAAGCTCAGGGGCCTAGAGATGACTCCACACCCGGGGCCCGCACTCTGAGTAACACGTAGGACGTTTTGACCCCGTCTTCCCAACACGCTCTACACGCGTGCTGATCAGGTCAGCGGACCTGCTCCCGAAGCTGCTGGAGGTTGCTCAAACCATTAACGTTTCTGTGATATGACTTTGTGCGCCGCCTCCTACTCCTGAGCCCTTCGGAGTGACACCAGGATGCGTCCAGAAAGCCTCAGCAACCACCGTGCGTGTGCACGCCATTCCACGCCAGGCACGGCTCACGTGCGCCAGCACCTGGAAAACGGTGGCGATTTGTGCGCAAGCCGAACATCGAGAGTCATTACGCTGTTGTTTCCATTTTCCTCATCACTGGGTCCTCCCCCCGGGCTCGAGCTAAGGCAGGACCGGGCCCCTGATGCGTTGTTGGGGTCCCGTCCTGTACGTCTGTCCTTCAAGTCTCCCCACGCGTGTTCTGGGGCCAATGCGTCTCCCCGCTTCTTTGGGCTCCGCTCAACGTGCGTTCTCTTGTGTCACGTGGTTGAAACTTGAGGCAGATGCAGCGGACCTTCTCCTCACATCTGTCCTCGCCGGGGCTCAGTTCCCCCTTTCCTTGCACTCTATTTGACGATTTAGCACGTCTTTCTAACTCCCCCCGACTTGGTCCCTGTACCAAGTGGTCTCTGGGAGCCGTGTTCCATCTTCCTCGTCAGCCTCCTCACGAACTTCCTCGGGGAAGATCAGTTCTGTTTCCTGTCTCTTTCTAACTCTCCGATCGAGGCGCTTTGGGTCTCATTCAGTCCCAGGCATGGGCAGTTTCTGTTCTGCCACCTGCCGTGGCTTCTCTGATTATTCCCAATGGAGCAGAATCTTTATATGGAAAAGCCAAGGAATCCGCAGGTTCACTCCCAACTTCTCGCCGAAACTGCAATCCCACCCCGTCACCAGAAGTGTGGGAAGAAGGGTACGCTCAAAGTGAGCATACGTGTAAATCGTAGCAATAACATGTCCCTCTGCTTACACGTGTGTTGCCTGTGCAAATGTAGCCATTCTCTCATGAGCTCATCCTCTCACAGGAAATGCCATTTCCCTTCATCGAGGTTGTTACCGTGAATGTGTTTCACCATCTTTTGTCTTGTTCAACATTAATATTCAGACTCCAAACCTCATTGGTTATTTGTCTTTTTATTATTGATCTGATCACCATAGTACCATTTAATAACTAGTTATTAAATTATGAATAATGATATTAGTGTCAAATAGAAGACTAAATTTTAATTTGAAGTAAAATAAAGTACAAACTAGAAAGTATGTTAAGATCTTGGGAGGTCGTTGGCAAAAAATATAAATTAAGCTAATTGGTACCCTCTTAATACAAATATTTTACAGAATTTTCAGTGGTCTTTACACCATTCTGGCTTAATTTATTTGATAATTCCTTTCTTAGACATAAGAGAGGACCTCAATATTATACATAATAGAACTGATTTTTCCTGACGATTGCAAATACACAGTTTCTGGAACACACATTTAAAGGCAGAAGAAGTCATCTGGACTTTGAGCTTGACCCTGGGTTGGCTGCAGTCAGCTGCTCTGTGACCTGGTCTCTTTGCAACATTCGCACAAACATTTTCCAGGGCAGGGACCACGGTCTCTAATTGTTTTGTGTCATCAATGGAGTTAAGTCTATGACAAACACAATAATCCAGGTAAGAAAATCACTGAAGACGGCATGCATGTAAGGCACACTTATTAAATAATTGGAGCTGCCAGAGCCCAGAGAAAATATCTGTAAGCATACCGAAAACAAACAAAAACAAGTTACTGCATTAAAGAAAAATGAGAAAATAACAGCAGAACCAACCATTTTGCAGCACAAATACTGCAAAAGCCAGGAGGTCTGAGAAAATTGTCTAGACCCTAACACATCATTGTCACCGCCATCATTTTCCTGTGAACAGAGTTTTAAATGATCTGAAAACATGCAACTCATGTATTGTTCTTGGAAATAAATTGCTTAAAGATGTAACCCAACCGACAGTGTGAAATGAATCAAAATACATAATTGAAGATGAAGAATTGTTTGGCTAGAAGTATCGGCAGGAGCAGGGCACTGGATAAATGTAGAATCCCCTGAACCGTTGAAAAGATGAATACTAGGGACATGCAAAGGTCGGACTGCCCTTTAGAGAGGAACAATATCTTAATTTTAAACTCTAGTACTAAAAACCGATTTTACTATCAAAGATAAGTAAGTGGTGTTGTAGATAAAACTTATGGGATTAACACGTGTTAATTTCTTTATCACTCATCACAGATTACAATAATAAATGGACTATACATTGAAATAGTTCAGGAGGAGTGTACTAGTAACATGCTAAATAATATAAAGAAAATACATAAAATTAAAACAGTTCTCACGCGTGAGGTGTTAGAATTGATGTTCTTGAATTTGTCTTCACAGATTCTCTATTTTGAAGTATTTCTAAAATGAACAAAGCACCTTTATAATTAGAAAAATGTATTTTTGAAACTAACCCCTAAATTTAATAACTGCTAAGGAACAGCAGTTACAGATCCATGAACAGAAATATAGTCTGTTTCCAAGTTCGTACTTTTGTACAGATTACCTTTGAGCTAACCTGAGCGACACTTCATGAGCCACATCACGCCTTTCCCTAGAAATCAGCCCCAGTGTCCACAACAGTGAGGATAAGAGTGCAAATATTCAACATTGAAGCAAAGGAACCCCACAGTGACTAGCCCGTGCAATAGAGCCCACCTGACAGGCACTGAAGCCCCAACTCAAACAGGGGCACCTGCCGAGGGACCGAAAAGCACTCCGCAGACCCTGGACGGGGGGCCATTTCTCCAGAAGTCGGCGTCCCAGGAATAAAGTCGCCCTTCCGTGACACGTTGAGTAATTTGAGAATAAGGACACAATAGGGGCAAGAAAGTCAGAAGATGGTTCTGAAGTGTCCTCGGAATATATTCCTCCTATAAAAAAACTAAAATGAATCCATAAAACCTAACAACTGGCTATGAGAAAGAAGCAGCAAGCAAGGAAAAGGTCATGGAAAATAAAAAGACAATTTTCTAGAAAAAAATCAATACGTGTATGAGAAAATAAAGCCTAGGAAATCCACCAACATCTGTCTCATAGAAGGTGCTGAGAAAGGAGAGAATGGTAATGAATGGAAGGAGAAAGGGATCATGGAAGACGTTCTCAGGTTGCTAACCAGAGGCTTCCGACTTGATTTCAAAGGCCCCTCGCGGTGTCCGAGCGGAGGGCGCCCAGGTAAAGACACGTCCTCCCGCAGCGGCGGGACCGCACAGGGAAGGTGAAGCCGTCCAGTGTCCAGTCTTCGCGGGTGGGAAGGCGGGTACAAGGGGGCGGGGCGTGTTCAGGTGAACAGTGGAGCAGACGCTTTGGGGGCCGTGAGCTGTGTCCTCGCACCCACCCACTGCCAGCTGCCAGCGCCCGACCTTCTGCGCCACAGCTCAGGCCTGGCAGACTTGGGGCCCAGGGCCCCCGTCCTCCGACCTCAGGCGGCGCTACCTGGAGGGACGTGACTGGCGGTGCGGAGCCCTGAGACCCTCCGCAGGGGTGGGGTCAGCCGCGGGGGAACCGCTCTCTCTGTTCCTCCCGCTCCCCAGCCTCAGAGCAGTTTTTAGATCCGCCTTCCAAATCAACTCTTCGGAATCAAATCCTGGCCTCAGAGGCTGCTTTGAAGAAACCAAAACTATGGGAAAAATCCGCAGATCTTCCTCAGGCTTTTCATCAGTAACGGCAGGAAGGAGTGCCTGCAACGCTCTCAGGACGAAGAGGTTTGCGTTCAAGCATTACCCCATCCATCCCTGTAGGAAAAATAAATGCACCCAACGACACACAAGGACCCAGGTCCATTCCTCAAGGGCTGACGTACGACCGAAACGAAGAGGTACACGGAGTGGAAAACACCGGCATTACAGAAGGCCCCCGGACAAGAACCAAACCACCCCCCTGAACGCAGTCAGCAGGGGCCTGCTTGTCTCATTAAATAAAGATGCTCATGACTTATTCACTTTCAATAACGAGGTAAAAATCTATAGACAATCCTTGGGAAAGAGAGACTTGGGGAAAGAATATGTACAAGAAAGTAAACAATTCAAGATGAGTTTAATTAGAAACTCTGATTGGTCGACAAAGTGTAAGAAAATATGCTCCATCTGATCTTGATATTTGAAGTACTGTGTTTAGCAACATGTGATATTTGCTTCTCTGTTGTTAGATCGCATTACTCGGTTTAGAGGAAATGAGGTTTGTCTCGCAGGGGATGGTCTCTGGAGCTGGGGGGACCTGGCCAAGGTCACAGAATGCAGCGTGACGGTGAAAGCCTTGACCTGCGAGCCCCCGGCCGAGACAGGCGCCCGCCGTGGGCCAGGGCTGTCTTCCTCAGCGCGGGCGCTGGCGGGGTCGGCAAACACGTCTCCGGTCGGATGATCGGGGCTCCGAGGTCTAAACGTCGTATTTAAAAACAGCGCTAACCAACCCAAAGTGTGAATCGATAAGTCCATAGTAAACAGCAGAGGTTCGCTTAGATTGCAGTATCTTCACTGAGATGCGTTGCCAGGGGTGTTGTCAGCGGAAGTGACTGCGGAGCAGCTGAATCTGCGAATCAGGCAACCGACCGAAGGCGGGTCTGCGCCGGAGCCTCGCGGACTGTGCCCTGGGGGAGCCGCCCCGCCCCGCCCCGCCCCGCCCCGCCCCGCGCTCTCCATCCACACCCAGGACCTGCCGGGACCCTGGGGAGGGCTCTGCGAAACGCTGCGTTGGAGGAGGGTGCATGTCCAGCGGGAACGAACCAGTAAACACGCGACACCGTGCATCCGCTAGTTCTCCAGGGCTGCTGCAGCCGAGAGTCACACACCGAGCGGCTTAGCCCCCAGAAACTCGCTGTCTCCCAGCTCCGGAGGCCCGAAGCCGGGGACCCAGGGGTGGGCAGGAGGCCCGTCCCTCTGAAGATGCCCCGGAGCCCTGTCCCAGGAGCACTGTCCCCGGAGCCCTGTCCCGGCCCCTGTCCCGGCTCCGCGGGACCGTGGCCGGTGGGAGCCTCCCTGCAGCAGTGCCAGGCGTTCTCCTGAGGAGGCCGAGTCCAGATCGTCCCCTTTCGTAAGGACGCCCGTGTCACAGTGGGGGTGGGGCCTGTGCGACCCCAATGTGGCCCCGTTTTAACTGTTGCCAGCAGCAGCACCCCTCTGTCAAGCCTGGTCCTTCCTGAGGCGCTGAGAACGAGGACTCCGGGCTGGGGACACAAGCCAGTCCCCAAGCAATCGCTCTGGAGGAACCACAGGACATCCTCGTTAGCAGGACGGGCTTCGCTGCCACACCACCCGGAACCAGGACCGGAGGAAGCGGAGAGACTCGGGACGGCCACGGGGAAGGCTCTAGTTTGGCGTGCCGTCCCTTCGCAAGGCCCGGCCTTTCCTGTCCGCGCACATGCGTCCCTTTAGTGACAACAAAAGGAGTAAAGTGGACAGTCGTCCCTTCCAAACGACTAAAGGCGAACGCGCATTCAGAGGCAACCTTCGGAATCTATCAGCCTTTGTGCGGGGAAGAGCCTCGCGTCCCACCTCGGGGGGAAAGCCCCGTGAGCCGCATCTCACGCTCGCTGTGCTCCGCGGCACCGCCGAGGCCAGCCTACCTCCCCTTCCGTGTTACATTTTGACAAATGGCTTTAACGGGGGCACCGGGATGGATACATCAGCCCTTCCTACTAGGAAATTTGACTGAACAGTTTACTAGCTAAGCTCAATTTATCTGTCAGACATGATATATACTCGTAACCTCATTTCTGAAATTGCAACTCGCTGTGTTTATCCCTGACGCCAGTCAGAAGCGCATGTCGGCAGGCGACACAGTCTGCCCGTGGTCTCAGCACCACGGGGCTCCTGTCATCGTTACCGGCTGCCCCGACCCTAAGCGTCCCCTGATCTACAACAGCCTCCCGGGTCCACCCCACACTTCTTCCCTCGTGTTATTTCTCATTCTATTTACTTTTTTTGCGTAGCACTTACTGCCGACTTAAATGCCGTGCTTTACTCAAGGGTCGCCTACCGCCTGCACGCCAACGCAGATGCCACGAGAAGCACCTGCCGAGTCTCCGCTGGTGTCCCCGGATCCGCGCGGCGTGTGACGCGCTCGGGAAATGCTCCGACACACAGGCCTCGCTGCTGAGTAGCTGCGACGAGCAAGGAAGCAGACGTGGCCGGGGTGGTTGGAAGCGTCCTTTCCTGTGCTGTTCCCGTTTCCATCTGAATTTTAAAAAGAGAAAAAGGCAGCACCGTAAAAGGAGAAATAAGATAATACGTTGCTGTATCTCTAATCGGAAGGTGAGGTATTTAGGTTGTTTCCATGATCACTGTAAGTGAAGCAAAATATTTCTATGTAAATATAAAATAAAGGCTTTTGTTGCTTGAATTGGTTCATTTTCAGCTGATTTTTAAAACCTTGCAGACTGCTCGGATGAACTGCCCCAACACAGGAAAACAGGGCCGACCCCTGAGTGATGCGGCTTCCCAGTGCCCGGGGACCAAGGCCCAGCAAGGGGCTCTCCTCGCTTCCGAAGGCCCCGGGACCCGTGCCTTGCCCGGCGGCCTTCCTGAAATTTGCTTGTGTTGAGTTGCCTGTACATACGCAGCCCCCAGCACCCTCCGAACTGGTCTGAGCATGTTTCTGAGTCTCTCCTTTATTCACGAGTTGAATTAAATTTTTGACACATTTTCAAATTTGATGTGTGCATCAGTCAGGACTTTAGCTTTTTTGAAAGGTACACTCCGGTATCCGATAGTAAAAACCATAAGTACCGTTCGTGTTAATTGTGACCAAAGTCAGGGACACCGATGCGGGCATCTCCCACCGCCAGCAGCCGGGCAGCCCTCTCTCCGCCCCCGAGGCAGACGCGTTAGGCTACACTTTGAATTATTTATTCTCCTCGTCGTTTCTATTACTTAACTGCTAGATTCCGTCAAGCCCATTCAAATGAATAAAGGCATTTTGGCACAAATATTTTTAAAAACACACATTCAACAACCTCAGTAAGCACAGCTCTCCCAAGCCCCTTCGAAAGTGCAAAATACTGAACACTCTGGATTTGTGACGGAATTCAAGGCCTGTAGGAGATCTTACTAACCCGCGGGCCCACCTTCTAAAACGAGTGATTTAGAACTAGACCCAACACCAGGCATGGATCGCAGATGGCACATATAATGGGTCACACGCAGGGAAGGAGTGACATCACCTCTGTGCCAGGGCACCGCAGCGCCCGTGAATTCCCACTACAATAGCAAGAGGGGGCCCGCTCGGGCGCCTTGCTGATTCCTCTGCGCTCAGGGAGACCGCAGGTGGACGGTTGATAAGGGAAGAGATCTCCGTAAGAGAAAGAGCTAGCCACGTGCCGTCTTACGGGGCGGGTGGGTGCGCACTGTCAGAACACACCGGAACTGGCAGAAGTGGAAGGAGAGTCTGGACTGCAGAAGAACCGCCTGACCGTGCGGACTTGCCGTGGAGGGAGCGGCTTGCCTGCCTGTGGCTCTAGCGAGAGCCAGGAATTGCATTGCTGAGCAGGTTAATGGCGTGATGGCCGTCGCTCAAGCAGCCACCATGGGCCCACGTGGCGCTCCGGCACCAAGGCCATTGGTGAGGAAGCAGCTAATCAAGGGGAATCTGACTTCACACAGAACCGAGCTTGTCAGCTCTGACCTACCACTCCCTCCACTTCCCGAAACGGAGGGGAAAATGTTTATATGTTTACCCACTGTTACTGTGTTTTAATCTGTTACATGCAGCTGACCCTAATCTCAGCCCGCTTTCAAAAAGGCCTTCCATACTAGAATGCCGGTGCTTGCTCAAGCATCGTCAGCACTCCGTGACCAAACAGGGTTTAGCTCAGAGTAGACTGACAGGGTGATGTAAGACTATCTGTCCGCACACGGGAGCTTATCCGTGGGGCAGCCGTGGCCCCCCACTGCCTGGACCCCTGGGCGTTTCCGGAGACGCTGGCACTTCGGTGCCAACACTGGATAGTCCTGTGCGAGGTGTTGGGGTGTTGGCCTTGCCGTTGGGTCTGCGCCGCGCAGGAACGCAGGAGACGCAATCTGATTGTCAGAAACGGTGCTCGTTCGTGGACACCTGCCCCTCCCCCCCCTCCTCTCCTGGGCCCTCTCCTCTCTCTCCCTGTCATTTTTTAAAGCGTGGTGTGAAGAACAGGCCCTCAGATTTTAGCGAGTATCAGAATCACCTGAAGGGATCATTAAAATATAGATTATTCGGCTTTTTCCCCAGAGTTTCGGATTTGGGTTGTGAGGAGTGGAGATGGAGAATTTGCAATGCTAATGCTTCCCAGGTGATCCTAATTGTTCTGGACTAGGCGGCAGCCTTGGAGAACCTCCTCGGGAGGGGACTGTCATTTGGGAAATTCTGTGTTAGGAAGGTATTGTGTCTACTGACGACTTTTATCTTCAATTTCCATGGATATTTTCAGGTAATGTTTTTGTTTGGCTAACATGCACGTTTAAATACAAATGTATAAATGTTATGTATACCATAAAATCGTATGTACATACATTGGAACAAATTATTACTTTTGTTACTGAAATATTCCTAAACCTTTAACTATTTTGGCTGTTCATAAGCTGTCTCTTTCCTGGGAGAGGTGATTTCACTTTCCTACCAACACTATGTCTTTGTCAATTTTATGTTACATTTTCTAGGACGTGATTTATTCCAAAGCTAATTTCAGAGCTTGAAAAGTCTAATGATATGTTTGCTGAGTAGATTGTCTTTTCTCCACATAAAATATTTATGTGTCTTTTCTAAGATTTCACCTTGACTTCTACGCTGTCTGATGTTAATGTTTACACATTTGCCCTCTATTTCTTAATATTTTCCTGGTACATATTTTTCTGGCTCTGTATTCTTAACCTTCCTGGATCATTCTGATTCTCTTATATTCCTTTCACAGAGCACATAGATGGATTTTTTGTCTGCTTCTGTATCTTTTATTTTAGTCTCAGAAGGTAATATAACAAATAAGCAGTTCATATATATTATGATACTTTCCAGATGATTTTGATATAATTTTCCTTACTTTTCCACGTAATTCTTCTACCCCCCCACACTTACTCATCGAATTGTTGAAGATGTCTCTTCTCTTTCTCTACCTCGCTGTTTTAGATTCCGTCTGCATCTAGTCCCATTCTTTGGCACATTAAAAACACGTTGAGTTCATCTTCTACTTTGGCGTCCGTAACTACCACCTACAGCACCCTGTCATTCAGGACGCTCTCCCTCCAGCACCCAAGCCTTGTCACATCCGCTAAGGGCCCAGAGCCCAGAGCCCAGAGCCCGGGTGGGTCCCCGGTCGAGCCGGCGCTGAGTCAGTGGCTCACGGCGATGGCCAGCTGCCCCAGCGTCAGCCTCCCTGTCCCGCCTGTGGGCACGAGCTCCTCGGAGACCGGGTGCCGGGCTGCAGCCGCCCGAGGCTCAGCTCTGCGCATGGAGCGCGGGCGGTTACCTCCGACTGTCCCCTCTGCCGTCCGTCTTCGAGCCCGAAGCTCGGGTCCAGCACGGCCCCAGAAGCCAGGGGACCCCGGCTGTGCTCCAGCCCCGGACGGCCGCCCTCACGCAGGGCCGGGAGGGTGGTGTGGCGGACCGTCCACCACATCACTGGGCTCTCTCCTCTTTGAACGACGGAGGAGTCTGGACGCCGATATTTCCGGGGGGGGGGGGGGACTTCGGAAGAAAACCTCTCATCTCTGTCCCTGGAACTGGGGCTCTAGCTGCGCCCGTTCTACCCTCAGTCTCTCATTCACTGGAATGCAGTCCCCTCGTGATCGCCCATTCTGGTCTTTCCACTGCGTGCACGGACACACACACACACACACACACACTAAAACACCGGTGGATTCAGTGGGAGGGAAGGTGGCCGGTCGATTCCGAGCATCATCCTACTGCGTCTTCACTTTTCCTTAACCTGAAACCCTAAATGCTGTTGTAACCACAACTTTTTTTGAAATCAACAGTGATGTGCGTAGAATTTAGCACCGAGAGCCCAGACATAATGGAACAAAGTCATTTACAGTATGGGATTCGTAGGTTACGGCTGGGAGAGTTGGGTTCTTGATGGACATGAAAGCTTCATCTGGAGTGTAAGTTAAAACACAAACTAACTTCTTAGAGTAAAATAAACCTGTACAAGTATGTTTTTAGCTGCCAAGGGCTTCTAAAGCTTTCAACTGATTTTACGCAATAGATTTTCCAAGCTGCACCGCATAAAAGAGGTTGTCTTATGTTACACATGACTTCAGAGAAGACAAAGGCAGCCAGGACCAGATCGATGATTTTTTACACCGAAGAAAAGCCACAGTAATCTGGGCCAGGTGGCGCACTCACCTGAGCTTCTCCTGCGGGCGTCGGGCCAGCCTGGTGGGGGCAGCCGTGCCCTGGGCTCCATTCTGATCTGAGGTCTGGGGGCCACAGGACGTTTCTTCTGGGATGTTCCCTGGTGATGCTGGTGTCGTGTCTGGGGAACAGTGCTGTGAACCGATGGAGAGAAATACACATTGTATCAGATAGAGAAGCACAATTCAATCCGCACAGAGTTGAGCACGGGACGAAAGTTTTGTGACAAGAGTTCGGCACCTTTAAAACGAGTCTGATGTCAGCTAGCCAGTCACATGGCATCCCTCCCCGCCCCGCCCCGCAAACCCTTGGGCCTGCTCTCCGAGTCGGCAAGCCTGTCTCCTCAAGGCGACCTCGAGATGACCTTCATCCTTTCCACCTCCAGCAAGCCCCTGAGGACCAGAAAGAAAACACAAAATCGTGTTCTTCATACACAGTCACTTTTCCTGGACTTTCCCGTGCCCGGAACGGCCATCGTAGGTGAGGCCCCTGTGCGGGCCCTGGCGGTGGAGAGGGTGCGGGGCAGGGCGAGAAGCCCCCCTCGTCCGCAGGGCCCCGCAGGGCCCCGCAGGGAGGGCCCCTCGTAGCCTCGAGGACCCCAGCACAGCGTCTCCACGACGGGGGTCCTTTTTGCTCCGAAGTCCGTGCGCATGGCATTTTTACGTGGACGGCGTCCGTGATCACACGGGAGGGCTCAGAAGGAGAGGCTCTGAGACGCGGTGGGGCAAACCGGGCCGACTCACGGCCGTCCTTGGGGGCCGCCTGAGGGCGCACGCAGCTGTGAGGAGGTTCTGCCTGCGCCCTTCGGGGTTTGGTCATCTCACGACCCGCGAAGTGGGGAGCCCTGGTTGGGAGCACAGCTGTGTCGGGAGGAACGCCCGGCGTGGGGCGGTGGGTGGGGGGGGCCGGGGCAGAAAAAGAGGTAATCCCTTGTGGAGGCGACTGCGCTTGAGGGAAACTGGATTTTTCTCCCCAAGCACACGCATTATTCAATTACCAAACTGCTCCCCACAAAACAAAGGGGGGCTGGGAGATCGTTGCACGCAGGCGGCTTCGCCGTGCACTTTGCAATCATTTCCCCCATAAGGAGAGACAGCCTAGTCCACGGAGCCAGTCCAACGCACTCTTCAAACACTCCACGCCACACCATTTAGAACTTGCGTAACGTTTAGGGACCTTACTGAGCTGGAAATAGAGAGATGCACTTTTTTTTTTTTTTACAATTTGTTCTCCCCTCGTTTTCCAGTCCAGCAGGAGACGCGGCTCAGGAAATGAGCCCGTGACGATGCCGTGGGCTGTTCCCAGTTCCCGTCAGGGAGAGCTGCAGAAATATTTGATAAAATCCATAAAGGGCTGAGGTGCAGGCATCTATCTGCGTGTCAGAAGTAGAATATTTTTTGAAGTGCTTTTGCAAAGTGACTGCAAAGATGCCACCTCGAGATTGAAAACATGTCAGATAGATACGTTGCATCAATTAATTGAAAAAGCACACTCTTATGCAAATTTTCCGGAAGTTCCTGTGTCCGTGGCCTGAGCACCTATTCTGGGGAAGTCTGGATCTAATCCTTTATCAGCAGTAACCGCCGGCTACGGCCGAGGGCACATCAGACCAGCTCTCCCAGGCCCGCCTTTCCTTAGGCCCTGCTTCCCTGTGCAGCTGCTCCCTGCCTTAACGGGACAGGACTTGATGGACATCTGAGGGGGCGATTCTGGGGACACAGAGAGTGTGGTTCTCAAGCGATGCACTCCTCGTTTGTCTGGGGGCTGCGGTCTGCTCCCCTCTGCAGCCATCTGCTGCGGAGAAGAGGGAACTGTCCCCCGACATCCGGGACCAGCCCCCTGGTACCAGGACCTGCCGTCCAGAGCCAGGCTGCACAACGTTCGCCGAGAGACTTGGCCTCTGTGTCCATTATTTCCCTGAAAGAAACAATTCCACTCAGAGTACCTGTGGCCACTTCCTTCTGGTCTGCAAAGTTCCTGTTAGTAAATCACCTGACATTCTTATGGCAGCTCTCGTGGAGGTGACTAACTGCTTTTCTCTTGCTGCTTTTAAAACTCTTCGTCTTTAACCTTTGGCATTTTCATCCTGTCTCAGAGTGGGCCTCTCTGTGTTCACTGTGCTTGAGCTCTCCACATCTCCTGGACTCGTATGTCTATTTCCTCTGCCGGGATAGGAAAGTTTTCTGTCATCACTCTGTAAACAGGTTTTCAATTTCCTGCTCGCTCTCGTCTCCCTCCAGCCTGCCCCGTGATGCCAACACCGGCATGCTGAAAGTTGTCCCAGAGGCTCCTTACACTGGCCTCTCTTTTTGGATTGTTTTTCCTTTTTTTCTGCTCTCATTAGATTTTTTTGCAATAGCATCAAAACAATTTTTAGAGAAACTATTATTCTATTTTATAAGGCTGAGTGAAATACATTGGTTGAAAGAGTTAAAACAGCTAAGAAAATCACTGAATTGACACTCACAGGGCAACTTCCATAAAACAAAATCAACGTTTTGAAAGGTCATTTACTTTAGGAGTTTCTGGGTCTTTTTCATCTTTCTGCAGAGCTCATACACGACTGTGCATTTTCTAGGTTGAAATAGGTCGAAGGGCACTCCCTTCTCGTTTTTATTTTTTAATTTGTTTTCATTTGTAAGGAAGATTTTTAAATGCATATTTCTTATGACATAATTAAACATAAAGGTTTTAGAATAACTAGGATTCAGATTTCAGAACCAGTTAGTCATCAATCCAGACCTCATAGCGATACCCCTGCACAATCCATCCCCACCCCAAATGAAAAAGAGCAGAAAAAAATCGTTGCTCTAAAAATGAACAGAAATACCCTGGAGTTCACTGCCAAGGACCGTCACCCGATTTAAACGGCGGCTCCCCACCTTCTGCGGTGTGACCCAGCAGATGGGTCACGTGCTGATCGTGGACATATGCTCAGTTCTGCTGGTTGTGCTTGAGTGTCATTCTGTGAATTAGCTGAGACTGATTAACAGCAATTACATGTGATGCTATCAGCTGTCCCAGTGAAGGCAGAAAGCACCCGCCTGATCGGATGTGGGAGGGCCCTAACCCCGCTCTCCCCGGAAACGGGTCTCGCTCCGTCTCACATGCAGGATCGATGGAGTTGTACGCTTAGAATTCTGTGCTTGCAAAAGCTACTAGACACAAGGAGACCAATGTCTAATGTAGGAGTCATTGCACAGATTTTTCACTTAATTAATGGGAAATACGCTTGAAATTAAACAGTTCTGAAAACCAAAGTTCACGTCATTTCACCCCAAAACACCAAGACTTTCAAATTTTTTATGTCTAGATATAAAATGTCCACCTGATAGCTGTAATACGCGCATTAGATTGTCTTGTTCTGCCGTGTGTTTTGTTCTGTGTGACATTTTTATGTCACACACATGACCCAGGCGTGAGCGGGTCACCGCATCCACACGCCAGTAGCCGCATCACTCAGCCACCCAGGACGAGTCCGAGAAAAGCACCACGTCACTGAGACCGGCCCCCGCTGGAGGTGAAACTGTCCTCGTGGGGCAGCGGGTCTTTATTTCGGGGAGTTTGTGAGGATGGCGGTGCCTCGCCCCGGTCACTGCCGGGCGTTGCAGGGTCCAGCGGCCCTGGGAGGGCGGCAGGTGGCCAGGCCTGTCCCCGGAGTCCCGGGTAGATAGAAGCGGTTCTGGGATGCCAGCGAGGCTGACGCAGGAAACCCACTCCGACGAAGGGGGGGTGTTTGTAAAAACCCGCAGAGTGAAGGGGCTTCGCCACAACCCGCGCTTTCACCGAACCGTGTAGAACCCGAACCCCACTCCTTGTGTTTCCCCCTCATCTTAATGAACGATGGGCGGCACCAGAATGCACTTTCTAATTGCACAGGATGGAGAAGTCAGAGCGGCCGTGAGGGCGATTTACGGCAGCGGCCAGAGCCCGCGGGTTCACAGCACAGCCGAGCGAGGCGCTACGCTCGCTCCAGTAAACTGCAGTTTACAGTCGAACGTTCAAGCAGTGGAACGCGGGGTGATGGGCACAGTCGAGCACAATTAGCTGGAAGTGAAAACTGTCACCCTCTTTTCGGGGAGCAATTTGGCACCATCTGCTAACCCGCGAAACGCCCGCAGCTGTGGACCCCGCAGTTCCGTGGCGAGGACGCTGGGCTGTGCGCGTGAACTCGCAGGCAGGCGTGTTCCCACACCCACTGCAACACAGCCGCGCCCGAAAAGCACTCTGAAACTCCAGGGTGGGAAGGCCTGGCCCGCCTTCCTGGAGGAGGCGGCAGGGATCGTCGGCAGCACGCGATCGTGCCTCTCTGCCTCCGGGCCACGTCTGGGGTCGTCCTCGTTTTCCGTTTGCACTGTCCTGATCGCCGCCGCCGTGGGTGCTCAGTGACACCGCATCGCGGTTCCCCTCTGCGACCTGCTAGTGACAGACGGACGGACGACACAGGACGGGCGGGTGGCTTTGCCGGCTCCTGTGTGCCGCCGCTGTGTCGGTGAGGCACCCAAAGGCGCCCCTAGCGCTCTGTGGGGCCACGTTTGAGGCCCATGATCCACTTTGAGTCGATTGGTTATAAGGGGTGAGCTCAATGTCCAGGTTCCTTTGTTATATTTTTATCTTTATGTCTTTTATTCACTTTCGTATTTGTCCTGGGCTTTGTTCATTTGTTCTCACACCTCCGTTAACAAGACTGCCCTTCCTCCACTGAATGGTTTTTACACCTTTGCCAAAAATCACCTGGAGGTTTTCCTCCCCGCTGGACCCTGCCCCCAGCAGCACCCCGGTAGGGAGTCAGCACAGCCCACTGCGGCCCACAGACAGCCGGGTCTCAGCTCCCACGGGTGGGGGATGGACAGAGGGCTCCCCAGGAAGTGTGTGGGGCTGTGGTTTCCGTGGGCACCAGCCGGGACAAGCACAGGTGTTGACAAACCGTTTTCTGACATTAGGCCACCTGCTTCCTGGTGCTGGGACCGAGGGGAGCTGGCTTGTCTTGGAGCTGTTTGGTCTGTGTCTGTTGGCAGTTCCCGCCGGGGGCTTCGGGGTTCTGTCCCTGACCCTCAGGAGCCACACGGGACACGGTCACCGGCCATCCTGTTTCCAGGCATGTGCCTTAGTCCCCGCCTTTTCGCCCGGTGCGTTGGAAAGGTGCCTCAAGTTTGTCTGCCCTGTAGGTGTGGGACTGCACTCCCCGTACCACCGGTTCTGCATGCCCTGCTCCTGGGAGGGCGATTCTGTTGCCTCCTGCTCTGCGACATCGCCTTCCCCGTGCCCCTTCCTTATCAGGCAGCGTGTGTCTCCTTTTCTTGGTTCAGCACTGTCTTTTATTTCCTCGTTATTCCTTATCTTGTTTCATAGAAGTCATGTTTAGTCCTGCTTGGGACTGAATCATAGCTGAAGACACACAATTATTTCTTCATCACTGAAGGGGTGATTCTCTCTGTAGTCGTCAGTGTAACATTTCCTTTCAGATGTCAGAATGGTCCATAAGCCCCACTTGGGCATTTTCTAAGTGGCTTGACTTCTGTCTCTGTCCCCAAGCAGGTGCGCCGGCCTGTCTCGGCCACCGCCTGGTTTGGGGCCTCCCCGGGCCCTCCCTCCCATTCTTTCCACTCTCTGGTGTCTGGCAGAGAGTCATTGAGATACTTCTCTGGGATACACAGGTTTTCTCACCCTACCAATCCCGTCTTTAACGTTAAGCAGAAGGATGTCTCTTCTGTCCGGAAAACCTGAGTGGTTCCTCGGCAAACCTGCAGAAAAACGAACAGGACTCTTTCTTTGATCAGGGCCTGTCCCTCCCCCGCCTGCCCACCCCAGCGCCTCCGCGGCTCCGCAGCTCAGCACCCGGACGGAGCGCAGGAGCGCAGACGGAGTGAGATGGGCTGAGCGGGAGAACAGAGAGAGAGGGGCAGCCTCAGGACAGGAAACCTTAGCGGGCACTCAGAGGGACTCGGACAGACCAGGGGCGGTGCGCGCGTGACCGTCTTCCTCCAGATCTTCCCGCGCGGCCAGGGAAAGCAGCCCAGACCCGCCTCTGGTTACTCGTGCCTCAGCGCGATTGCGCTGATCCCGGAGAAGTGCAAACACGCCCAGTCCCGCTGCCTCTCGCCCTGACTGGTCAAGGGTGGCTGCCGCCTGATCTTCCAGTTACCCCGTGTCCCTTCTCCACGCTGTTCACGGCGCTGCTGTGGGCGGTTCCGCCGGGCTAGGGCCCGGGAGGCGGAGGCAGAGGGGGGCGCAGCTGGGAGCCGCTGTCGGCCCGGGGGGCTCGGAGCTCCGGGTGTGGCCTGAGCGGCCTGAGCGGCCGTGCTCGGGTGCCGTGTGGACTGCCTTGCCCCAGCTCAGATGCGTGACGAGCTAACCTATCCCCTTCACACGCCAGTCGGAGCCAGATCTTAGCTTTCTTTAAAAGGAGCTATTTTGCTTAATAGCCCGTTATTGAGATTTATTGCTGTGAAAAATGTGACCATTGTCGTTGAGTCAGGCAGATAAGCCGAAATCGATTTGAACTCGGGCTGGGACTGATGAAGCTCTCCACACGGAAGGCTTTTAGGGGACAGAGAAATGGGATTTTGGTATCGTACTGCCGTGGCGTCGAAACACGGCGATAATTTAACAAATATCTCGAAACTTGGCAATAATCTAACAAATATCTCAATGACGAATTGGTTCTATCTCTTAGCAATAAGACAAAAATGTAGGAAAGGGTGTAGGTGCCAATGAACGCATGAAAAACTGAGGGGGAGTCTGATATAAAACAAAAATTAAAATGAAAGTCTAGGCAGATCCCAATACATATTCAGCGCTTTGGCCAAAACGGAGTCCCCGCCGGTGTCCCTCTGAGAGCAGCGAGCACACACCGTCCTTGTTCAAATGAACAAAACCTCGCGGCCGGTGGGGGCAGGCCGTCCCTCTCGGCGTGCGGGGCCGTCCCTCTCGGCGTGCGGGGCCGCCCAAGGTTTGCGCGCTTCGGGTCCGAGCGCTGAATACGCCGCCAGGCATCGCCCCGTGACCACAGGACTCCACAATCTTGGCCTTCTGACCTTATTCATGGAACCAGGCTGATGCAGGCGGCCGGCTTACATTCTGTAGCTTCAGTGAGTTCCTTCGTAGGTGTTCTTTTAGATAAATAGGTTTCTAACACGTGCATTTGGGGGAGATACTGGATAACTGGCCTCCGTAGGCAGCCTGGTGCTGGCAGCCTCCCGACAGCAAAGGTCCTCACCGACCCGGTTCCCCTTCTGCAGGCTCACCCGGCCCGAGTCCTCCGTGCACCGCGGGACACACCCACCCTTCTCTGCCGGCCGGGAATCACGGGGTCCGCTTGAGGATGGGTGAGGCGTGGAAACAGAAAGAAAACAGTGAGCGAGCAGTTGAAAGCTACCAAGTTTACAGCATCTAAGGTTCTTGTTCAGCGTTGTGATTCAGAGCCAATTCAGTGTGTCAAAGATACTTGTGAGGCTTTGCTTTTATGATACGTAAAATGATAATAAATCTAAGTTTGCTTTTCATGTTTTGGGGGTTAATAACATCTCATTCTCCAGGCATGTTGTTGTCTGGCTAAATCATGATAGGACAGTCTTGTGACGCCAGTTTTCTGCATTTCTTAATTCTTACCGAGTTCTGTGTTATTGTAACAGATTGCTTGTTTTTTCACCAAAACCCTTTCTTCTCTCTTTCATTAAAAAGGGGGGGAAGGCAAAGAGCCAAAACCCAATAAAATGTTAGACTTAAATCCAACCGTATCAGCAATCGCATTAACTGGAATTCCCCCCCCCCCCCCCAGTCTATCCTCAAACAGTTCTGTGGTTTCCAATTAGTGTCAACAGGGGTCAGCCAAGGTAGGCTTACAGTGGTATGTGAAACACAGTTTACTCTTATGTTATTATTTATTAGCTGTTGTATTATTTCCCATCTGAACAACTGTAACCCTGCTTTTGCCCCACTCTTTATTTACAAGATGATGTAGGGACCTTACTCCTAAGTACACTTAACTGAGAGAAATAAAAATCATGTTCACCAAAGTCTGGACACAACTGCTCTTCATCGCTTTATTCACAGTTGCCAGAAACTGGAAGCCATCCCAATGTCATACAACTGGTAAAGATATTTTTAAAAATCTGAAAGCCCATTCGCGGAATGCTGCTCAGAATAAAAATGAGCCAAATGTTGACAGATGCAACAACATAATTTATTATGCTTTAGTGAAAGGAGCTGGACTCGAAACGCTGCTGTTTGATGACATTGACATTCTGGGAGAGCAACACTGGAACTCGTGGGGGCTCGCCATGGGCGGGGAGGGGGGGGCGGCCGACAGCAGACTCGGGCAGGCGGGGTGTTTGGAGGCTGTGGAAATTGATCTGTGTCTCGAGTGGGGTGGTTGTTACATGACTCGGCATGTGTCCATGCTTCATGAACTAGTAATTACCCGAATAAGTGAGTTCTACAGCTTGTAGAGCAAAATAATAATTAATTAAGAAAAACAGCACCCTGCAGAATTGTTCGATAGATGTTGGCTGTAGCTTCCTTTATTATTTCTGTGATGATAATAATAATAAGCTAATGTATTTGAATATGGAACGACGGATCAATAAGTTCGCCTCTACCTGTGTTGCGTTCTCCCCTTTTTTGTCTGTACAGTGTTTCCATAGTCCACCCCCGCATTTCTTTGTCTAAGTTGTGTGTATATAAACGTTTGAGAATGCTTCTTTGAGTCGGTCCTTCGACGCCCGCCCTTGACGTGACGACGTGCCCGCCAGAGCCCCGAGGGCCCACCCGGGCTCTCTGCACCGGGGCCACGAGCAGCGTCGGGAGAGCCGGGCGAGAACCGGAGGTTTCCCGAAGGAGTAAGACCGGCCCCCCCCCGCCCCGCCCCGCCCGCCCCGTGTCATTGGCTCACGTTCAGTTATTGCGTGAACTTCGGGGAACGTGGAGACCCTCCCTGAGGAGAAAGGAAGCAGCCGTTCTGGTGGCCGACCCCACGGCGATGGGGGGGGGCTCTCCTGGGGCCCCTGTTCTAATTTCCGGTCCCCTCTCTATCTTGTCAAAGACCCTTATTTCACTTTTGAAAGTTCATGAGACTCTAAATCCTACTAACATTGCAAATCGGAAACCACCCCGTGGAGACTTCACACGTGGATTTTGCTGCCGTGGCCCGTGTGTGGCGGCCTGAATCCAGAGCTTAGGAAAGTCCTGGGGTGCAGCTGAGCTTCGAGTGCAGGTGTTTGAACTTGACTTTCTCTTTCTTCTGACTACGGATGCGAGAGGCCTCCACTCTAGCAAGTCCTTGTGCCCCGTGCTCCACGGACGGTTGTATTGTGTGGTTGTTGTTTTATCATTTACAAGGTTTAAACCGTGGCCACTTGCTTGGTCGGAGTTTTTCCTTAGTTGTCCTCTCCATGGCAGACACTCACACACTATCATTTAATTAGTTCTTTTATTACCACAGGCCCTGTGCCGCCGAATGCTAATTAAATACCACTTGCCCGACTTTTAATCGCTCTCTGTTCCAGCTGGGGCCGAACAATCAATATCATATCATCACTTTACAAAGATCTTTTGTCTGCAGTCAGCCGCCGGTCCCGGCCCCGACACTCTGCACCGGCTTCGGTCATTTCAGGAAACGTAAGCCGATTCGATTTGAGGCGGAAAAGGCAACGTATCTCTGGGGAATCTGGAAGAACAGGCTTCCTATTTTCCAGAGATGAGGAAAAAAGTGGAAAATATATACCAAGTATCTAAGATGCCCCAAATAGAAGATAAAGGTTAATGGTGAAATGAGCAAATATGAAGAAGATAGCTACATGTAAATTTGGTCAAAGTTGCAATCTTGACAAAAGTCGAGGAAGTATTTCAGTCCTGATTTTGTAACCTTTCTACAATAACTCTCATGATAAAAGAACAAAAATAGAGTTTCAGATGTTTTACCTAAAAATGCTTAAGTACTGTTTTACCTGCTTTCAAAATAGAATGTTACATTCCATTCTATTTAAAAAGCTTTTATAAAGCCTTCTTTATTTAGAAAAATTAATAGAGATAAAACAGTATTTCTGGGTGAAGAATTTGGGGAGGGCCCAAGAAGGATTTTCAAATTTTAAGTGTTGCTAATGCTTGGTTATGGAAGAGATGAGTAATATTTGACTAATTTATTTCACACATCCAAAATACGATAAAATCTGCATTGTTACAAGGTCGAACTTAGCAGCTCCAAGGGCACGCTGCCGGGGAAGGAAAAGCCTTTGTGTCCAGGAGGCGTTAGGACACTCCTGACAAGCCCGTTCCTAAGCCGGAGCTGGCAGTTACCAGGCGATAAGCACAGAGTTTGGAATAAGGATTCCGGGAGCTCACTGTTTGCCTGTCGGTTGTGCCGACACCATAAGCTGTATGTTCGTGCCCCTCCAGAATCCGTATGTTGAGACCCCAGGGCCCTGGCGTTAGAAGGCGGGGCTTCTGCGAAGGAAATAGGTCCTGAGGGTGCAGCCCTCTGAATCAGATCAGTGTCCCCTAAGAGGGACCCAGAGAGCCCTCTGTCCTTTCTGCCACGTTGAGACTGCCAGAAGATAACCGTTTGAACCGGAACTGGGCTCGGCAGACACTGGCTCTGCCGGCACCTTGATCTTGGACTTCCCAGCCTCCGAAACTGTGAGAAATAAGTGTTGTTCAAGCCACACAGCTTGTGGTCTTTTTTTTGTGGCCACCAGAGCAGGCTAGCAGAGCCACTGAGTGCCCGGGCCACCGACCAGCTGTTACGTAGCCGTGCTGTGCCTGTTTCCTCATCCATGAAGTGAAGGGGGGGTAACAGCTCTCTCTGCATTTTCGCCCAGGACTGAGTGACTTGACCCCGACACGAAGCCCACAGGGCCGAGCCTGGGACGGAGCCAGGAGCGAGCCTCGTGATTGGGACAGTGGCGAGGGACTTGGGTTTCGCTGTGCGGCAGCCGAGAGCTGGGTTGCAGGCTGGGGAAGCAGGCGGTCCGAACAAAGGGCGCCGCTGCTTTGCTGGGGTGTGTGTGCGGGAAGTGGGGAATAAACGGACTGGGGTGCAGGGAGGGCGCGGGCCAGCCTAGGAACCCGCCGGCCACGCACTGGGGAGCCAGTGGGAGGCTCCTGCCTGGGAATTGCAGGTGTTGGTTGTGATTGTCATGGGCCTTTAACCTCAATCTAAGAATGGGTAGTAATGACAAAATACACGGTTTCCAGCCCCACGGTCTAAGCACAACACAAGGTGTGGTTCTTCCTTCTTTCTATGCACAAAGGTGTCTGAAACACAGGAGGTCCTGCAACCCCCCAGTGGGAGTAAGTCACCCACAGCTGCTCGTTAACATCAAAACCGCTGGCTGAGAAGGCAGTGACTTAACCTGCTGACCACGCGAAACACAAAGACGCCCACCTAAAAACACATCGCCCAACGGCGTACCTTGTGTGCAACCCTGCGTTTAAAGGACAATGTCACACCAAGGGATGCGGAGGGCCCAGCCTTCGCCAGACCCTGCGCTCACAGGCGCAAAGGCAATGCCAGTTACTTAGGACAAATACAGAAAAACACTGGAAAACTATATGATTCTTAACAACAGATCTTCTAAGACTCACTGGTTAACCCTAAAAACCTGTTTATTTCTTGAATGTCATTTAAGATTAATAATGGAACGTTTCTCCATATCCTGAAGGAGGACTGGGCCCACATTAACCACAGTCGATAGGAGCATCAATTATTTATCAGGCCTATTGGATGTTCCATCACTTGGCAGCCTTCAGGCGTTTTTCTAACGGGAGGAAGGATGCTGTAGGGTTTCCAAGCAGTCTTCGTTTTCAGATTTAAGTGTAGAAACGCAGAGGCTAGGTTGCCCACAAAGACACTATTTTTACTTATATATTTACCTAATGCTTCTTAAAGTGGAACCTGTAAAAATACACTTATTTCTGTGTCCGTGGATCCTCACGTGATTGTAATACGAGCTCCTGGAACTCAAGGGCCCGCCGCATCCTGAGCGCCCTCCCCTGGGAGAGCTGAAAGGCGGAGGCCAGCAGGGCGAGCGTCAGGTGGCTGGAGCGTCTGGAACCGGGCACACCCCGTTGCCAGGCTGCGTCCCGCACGCTCGCTGGCCAGGCGTAAGTAGTTGTCCGGGTGCCCCTGAAACAGAACAGGAGGAGGGAGGGGACCCTGCAAAGCCCAGACGGCTGAGGCGGTGTGGGAGGGAACGCAGTTCATGTTAATAATGTGTGTTGGCTATCCAAGATTGTCCCACAATTTTATCAGATCCTTTTAGAAAACGCCACGCGCAGCTGCTCTGGCCCTCCCTTTAAATATTTGGATTTTTCGCACATGTTGCCTAGATTTATGATCAGAGCCTTGTCATAGTGACTTAGATGACAAGTTATTGACTAATACACGTCTTCTCCCCTTAACCGGATTCTACAAACGTTGGCCAGCGAGGTCACCCTTTTCCTGGGCCTTCCTCATGCCCCTCCGTCTTGTGCAGTGTCGCGGGTAAAGTAGATACGAAACGAACACTGACTCCCACGCGTGAACGGGCAGAGTAACGAGTTCCTAATCCTCGCCTGTAAGCGTGGAACAGGAGAGGGACGGCCGGGGGGGGGGGGGGGCTGCCTAGGGGCGTTGCCGCATCGGAAAGGGCGTGGGGTCGGCTCTGTTGGAGAGAAGCACGCTGATAGGCTTTTCAAAGGAACCAAGGGCAGGCCTGCGCACAGCCGCTGTGCCCACGAACGACACGGCCGATTGGCTGGGAAAGCCTGATGGGCTTGAACTAGGCCGTGAGGGCGGACTCTCCCCCAGGACGGCGGTAATGAGGAAGGCTCAGGCTCGGGGCCCGGACCGAGCCTCGGCGGGCTGGGTGCAGAACGGCCTTTGGGGGCCATCTCTGCGGAGGGCTTACAGGAGTGGAGAGACAGCGGCCAGCCCGTGGGGTCCAGTTACCCACGTGGGATTAAACCGTGGGTAACTCCGGAACAGGCATCTAACTCCTGACACCCAGCTCTCGTGAACGCTGTGCCGTTCCGTCACTTCTCACAAAGCTAGTGGCTTTCTATTCTGATAATTACGGCCTAGAAAACATTGCCCAGAATGTGTTTCAAATGACCACAATCTGTTCTTACACTGAAACATTTTCACTATTTTTGCAGAATGTAAATGATCCGGAAATGTATTTGTTAGGATTTCTCATAATATCTTTTTTTTTTTTTAATTCTTGCAAGGGGAGGCAGGACGAGAAAAAGAAGAAAAGCAATTTCAGCGACACTTCTAGGGCTTCATCTCTCGGTGTCCCCTGAAACGAAACGTAGGGTTGGTGTCCCCTGAAATGTGACTATACGAGTCTTGTAACATCGAGTGCACCCTACAGTGTAAAGTCTCGATCTGTGTAAAATCCTTTCCTCGACCCCCCCCCAATTTAAAAAAGTAACTTTAAATTACTTTTAAATTACAGCTGGTCTTCTATTTACCCCAAATGAAAGCCATTTTTGAAATAAAACCCATCCAGTCATTCCTGCTCTCCGCCAGGCCGCCTGTCCTCGGAGTACTTTAATAAAGACCAGCCCTCTGATGGGACCAGCAGGAAGGATCCTTTGTGATGGCAGAGGCCCCGTCTCACGGGAAAGGGTAGCTACCCCAACCCGCAACCTAACACGTTTGCTTGAAACACCAGTGTACTCAGTACAGCTCCCCAAACTATATACGTAATCGAGCAGATAGTGTTCACAGCAGACATGCCAGGCTAAGTACCGGCTTGGCCAAAAAGTTCGTTCTGGTTTTCCATACAATTGCACTAATAGTGCTTAGTTGGCTTAAGTTCAATCAAAACAGTGTTGTTAGATTGTTGTGACAGCTGTCATACCAGCGTGCATTTAAAAAAACTTACCAAATTGGTGAATTTTTGTGTAGCCATTTTAATATTGAAGATGGGAGAAGGTAAGCAACATTTTTATCACATTACGCTTGATTATTTCCAGAAAGGTAAAAATTCAATTGAAATGCAAAAAAAAAAAAAAGACCTGTGCAGTGTGTAGGGAGGGTGCTGTGGCTGACCGAACATGTCAAAAGTGGTTTGCGAAGTTTCGTGCTGGAGGTTTCTCGCTGGACGGTGTTCCAGCTGGCCGGGGAGACCAGCTGAGGTTGATAGCGCTCAAATCAAGACATTAATCGAGAACAATCCATGTCCTACCACACAGGAGCTGGCTGACAAACTCGAAATATCCGAATCAATAAAATTATTGGTGACAATGAAAAATGAAGGGGGGCAAAGAGGGAAAAATCAGGACAACTGTATTAGCATAACCTATAAAATATAACTTTAAAAAAGAAAGATTGGTCTTTTACTTTAAGGAAAGAAACTACAGGAACTTTCTGGCCAACCCACTAGAATGAGCTCGTTCCAGGGATGAGTCAGGGACGGCGTCTGTGGCCTCAGCAAGCGGATCCGGCCCTTCTCAGGCCTCGGAGGCAGGTTTGTGAGTTAGTCTGCCAGGGTCCTCGCACCTGACGAACACGGTACAACTTTACCTCAGGAAGACATAGAGGCTCGTGGATCTTTAAAAGGGACTAGGAGAAACAGATTAAGACTGGATAACAGTACTATACTCATATTCTTTAAACGGGAAGAAGGGTTTTAAAAATCAGGAAGGAACCTCAAAAATTGCCTTGCCTTTTCTTCTGCCAGCAACCCCAGCACTGCCACAAACAAGCTGTTTTTTTAAAAATGAAAGTGGCCTAATTTCTCACTTAAAAAACAGAAGTAAGAAAATTCAGAGAAATCTCATACATTCATTCAACCTTCTCATGCTGTCAGGCTTTGCTCTCTAGTACATCATGAAATCAGATTTGTGATTTTATTTAAAATACAGTTAGAGAAATGTGCATCTCTCTCTCGTTTTTTCTGCGTAGATTTCAATGATTTATCATCCGTACCGATTGCATTCAGTGTAATTCCTTCACAGCTCTGTGTGTGTTGGGGGGGGGGGGGATGTTTAGCGATCCCTTGAATTTTCTACGCCCGGCTGTGCATAAAGGGGATTTTCTAGAGCAATGATTTCCTAACTTGATAACTTTACTGGTTAAAATTAACTTACACTTAAACACATGTTTATTTATAATTTATGTACTAATCTTATATTCATATATAATATACACATCACATGTAGGTAATAATGGAAATAATAATAGAGTGAGACAAAATAAATGTGGTAATTTCTAATTTCTTTGTCTTACGAAGATTTAAACCACTGGCGGGGGCGCGTGTCAGAGAGTGAATGGGCTGTGAATGTCCGTCAACAACTGGATGCTTGAAATTCCTCTTCCCTGTTTCCTGTGGTTCTTTTTCTGTCCCTGACGATGCCACCATTTCAGAAATTAAATTTCAGAATTAAGGCAACATGTTACTCTCCTTCGAATGTGATCAGTTTTCTGCGTGTCTTACGTTGCCCGTCCCAACCTGGTAGTAATATTTTAAAAACAGCAGTCAGAGGACCCTAACAAAAATTAAAACAGATCTTAATTTTATTTTGGGAATCAAGTTCCTTAATTTTTAACAGATATACATAAATCACATATAACAAAATCTTTTAACAGCTAACTTCTTTTTTTCCTTTAATTCTCACACCTCATCCACTAACAATCACAGTTACGATGGAAATGATTTTATGGTTCTCTTTATATTCACAGTGAACTTTTACTTTTTGGAACTTAGGATAAATATATATTTTGTTCTTAAATAATGAGTAAAATACTGGCTGGTGTCTCTCTCCACACCATGCGCCTCTCCTTTCTTGGAGAATAAAGCAATAACTTTATTCTCTACAAAAAACGGACGCACTACAAAACGTGAGTTGAGCGTTTGCCCGCAGCACGTCAGACTCAGGGGCACAGAATCGCTGACCGGCAGTATCTGGAGGGTCCTCAGAATAAGTGTGCAAACGAGTGTGCCTGGAAGCAGGAAAGTGAGGCAGCAGCAATGTTCCTTTTCGCTGCAAACCTGAATTTATCCAGAAAATGTCCCTGGAAATATGCGAGCACGTGCGTCCACACGCATGTGCACGCGTGTGTGACGTGTGGGGCTGCAGGGCGGTGAACGACTGTAGGCAAGGAAGGGGGAGGGGTAGTCGGGTCTTCATTCCATTTCACCGTCATAAAATGCAAATTTGGGACCTTCGTTATAAGCCCCAATTTTACCTGCTTGGAACGCACTCTTATGTGCTTCCGCAGCCGCCTTCCCATGGCCGCTCTCGACGGGGCGGGAGGCAGAGTGATTGTATTTACACCAACGTGCCTGTAACGACGTCCCCCACCCAGGCATCCTGGTGCGTTCTCACTCCCACCAGGTCCTCCCTCAGCCCCACGGCGCCAGGAAAACACAAGTGCGCTTCTGAATCCGAGTCCCAGCCTCCCCGACCTGTCAGCTCTGGTTCCGGGAAAATGCACCACAAGCCTCGGATCCTCGTGTTAAATTTTGTACTAGTTTTTCTCCATTTTTTTCTTCTAAGTAAAATTAAAGCCCTTTTAAGGTAAAAACACTATGTTATATTTGTGTGAATATGTACACACATATATGCCCATACATATGTACACGCATATACATATTCATATACATATACATACGTACACACACACGCACACGAGGTCTGTCCAGAATAAGTGTAGCCATTGTTAATATTCTGAGAACGGTTTGTGCGACATCGATGTGACCCGGCAGCCAAGGAGAATGGACTGGAATGTGCACATGTGTGAACAATGCTGACTTCACTGTGCTAGTCGGGGGGGCAGTAGATGCCACCGAGTGAGCATGTGCACTGTGTGGCCGTCACATTCAAAATGACTGAGCAGGTAGAGCAACGAATCTGCATCCGATTTTGCATTAAGCTTGACCATTACCCCACAGAAACTATTTGGACGACTCAGAAGGCCGCAGCTGTGGGCACCTGGTGATTGGCAGCTTCATCACGACACCGGGCCTGGTTCTGTGTTACACGTTCTGCGGAGTTTTTTGGTGAAACATCAAATCACCCAGGCGACTCAGCCCCCCTACTGCCTAGATTTGGCACCCTGTGACTTCTGGCTTTTCCCAAAACTGAAATCACCTTTGCAAGAGATTTCAGACCGTTTATGAGATTCAGGAAACTACAACAGGGCATTGGATGGCGACTGGGAGAACCGTGTGAGGTCCCAAGGTGCCCGCTTTGAAGGGAACTGAGGCATCACTGTCCTGTGTACAATGGTTCTTGTATCTTGTATCTTCTTCAATAAATGGCTCTGTTTTTCATAGTGCACGACTGGATACTTTCTGGACAGACCATTTTTTTCTATCTGCCCAGCCATCCCCGAGAACGCTCGATGATCCGTAACTTTCTAAATGAAGTTTCCATTCACCTGTGTTGGTTTTAGCTTTTGACCCGTGACTCACGTCGTGTGTAGTTAGGAAATACGGGGCCCGGGTCGTCCTGAGGGTTGAGCCACAGGGTGGTTGGTGTGTTGGGACTTCACCTCGGCACAGACAGGCTCTTCAACAATCCCCACTTAAAACCCGCCTTCCGAAGCCCACCCGCAGCACGGCAGGGCGTCTGCCCCCCTGTGGGGACACGCACACAGCCGGCCTTTTTATTTAACGTGCATCGTGAGTGGCTGGTTTGCAGACATCTCTGAACGATGTCCCAACTTTGTAGGGGACGTGGAGCCATTTCCCCCCAGTCCAGTGTGATGAAGTGATTTCCTCACATATTTTTGTAGAAAATGATCTTGGTTGTAGATCTCATTTTTTACTCGTTTTTTTCCACTTAGCTGTTAAGGTAAGGAGTAAAGGAGTTTTACTTAACTGTGTGAAATTTCCCGATGCCTCACCAACTGCTGAAGCCCCGTGGGGCGGCGCTGTTGGCCTGGCGCCAGGAGGGGGCAGCTGCCCCCTAGTCGTCCGTCCGCGGTCCCCGTCCTATCAGGCTCTGTCCCTGCTAGTGAGTGCGGGCAGGCTGTTAGCCGTTTTACAAGGAGCAGGTGAAGCAACCCAAATTTTCTTGCTTTCCTATTTAGTTATACCATGGAGTGACCAAAAAGTCCGTCTGCTCTTCCCACACGATGGCTCCAGTTAGCGCTCCGTTGTCTAACTTCACCCAAAACAGCGTTGTTAGATTGTATCGTGACAGCTGTCATGTCGGCGTGCGTTAGAAAAAAAGTCATCAAAATTGGTGAATTTTTTGTACAGCCATTTTAATATTGAAGATGGAAGAAGACATGTAACATTTTTGGCATATCAGGCTTTATTATTTCAGGAAAGGTAAAAATGCAACTGGAACGCAAAAATAAAATTGTGCAGTATGTAGAGAAGGTGCTGTGACTGATCCAAAGTGTTAAAAGTGATTTGCAAATTTCCATGCTGAAGATTTCTCACTGAACAAAGCTCCGTGGTCAGGTAGACCAGTTGACATTGGTAGTGATCCAACTGAGACATTAATTGAGAACAATCGATGTTCTACCACATTGAAGATAGCCGATATACTCAAATATCCAGATCAATAAAGTTATTGGTGAAAATGAGCAATGTGTTTTTATTTTATGGGAAGAAATACCATATGGCCAGCCCGATGATAGAGAAAGAAAAACGTTAGCAAAGTGAAAGGTCGCCGACATGCCAAGCCCTCCCCATCAAGGCCTGGCTCGGCCGCCCCTCCCTGAGCCACACAAACTCAGCCGCTTTCTGAGACTTGATCGGATCATCGGAAGTGCGCTCTGGCCTAGTCCAAACGTGGCACTGTGTGTGGCACCGCGGGGGTCCCCGATCGAAGGTAGGATGTGACTCTGAGAAGCGCGGCCATGGGTGTGTGCGGTGCACTTCTCACTTGACTCACGGACCCCGAAGTGGCCTGGCAGCCCCCAAACAAAGTCGGGGCGGAGCTGGGGCATCGGGTCGGTGCTGAGCAAGGGCAGAGAGGGTGCTGACCGGGGGCGGCTCCCGTGCTGACCATGAGGCCAAGCACTTCATAGTCGTGCCTGTGCCGACAGCGTATCCTGTGGGGACGCGCTCACTTCTCGGGGCCACGGCCCCAGGGTCACCGTCCCAAAGACTGAGCCACAGCAGCCACGAGCTCAGCGGGGAAGGCGCAGAGCCCACCGTGGGTTCGTAACAGGGGGAGACGGTTTTCTCGTACCTGGAATTCTTAATGCAAACGACTGCAGGAGCTGATGAGAACAGGGTTGCCGAGGAGGCTTAGGAGGTAAAACGCCTTATTTATTTAAATTTAATTTAAAGACGGTATTAGATTTTCCGAAATGGAGTGAGACACGGTGGTTATGAAATGACAGGTGGCTGTCCCTCGGACCTGTTCATATTGTCCTGGGGAGGTGATTTTTTTAAGTTAGCAGTACACCTGGAATACTGAAGACTCTTCCCTCATTGGCGATCTGATGTTTAAAAACGTCTATGCTTAAAACATCCCATGACTTTAAATGTCTTCTTTTTCTTGTCCATAAATCTTTATTTTTATTTCTATTTTTGTAAAAAAAAATAAACTGTGCCTATTTGTCTTCTGTTTGCTAGTGGGTTTGGGGGGGTGTTTTCCGGTCATGTCGTAAGCACTTTTATTGTTGAAACGATTTAAGCCGTCCAGAATATACAGCCAATATTTTCACCCAGTCATCTTTTTAAAAAGCTGCAATCGTTAAATGCTACAATTTTTTCTTAGGTTTCTAGCTTTTGCGACAATTCTTCTAACATAAAAGTTTTCCACGCTAAAATGATAAAAGCAGTCACACATAATTCCATAGTAATTTCATCAACATTTATACTTCCAGGGTTGGAGTATTTATGAAAAAACAGATATTCCCTCCCCCCACTCCCCCATCCCGTGTCCTCGGACAGGACAGGAGAGCTGAGAGACCAGTGAGAGCAGCTCGGGGGCTGAGGGGAGGGTCTGGCACCTCTCCTGAGTTCGTGCTGGCTTTTCTCACCCCAAGTTGCCCCTTGCATCTCGTGAAAACTTCACCCGGGGCGTGTCACATTGGCCCCGACCACGTCCCTGCTCACCGTGTCTCCATAGCGTTTGGAATGGCCCCTGGGGGGCGGGAAGCAAGGACGTAACTTTGCCCTTCCTCTTGTCCTGCGTGGGCATTAGAGGGACGCTCCCAGGTGGTGACGGTTCTCCCCGGGGAAGGCGAGCTCAGAACCATCTCTTTCTCTGTCTATTTAAAGGCGTTGCCATCGCTGCCTCCACCGCTCAGTCTGCAGGCACCGCTGGTCCTCAGCGTCAGGGCTTGGGAGGGAGCCTAAAACCCACTCTGCTAACCTCAGGCGGGCCCGCGCCTTCCCTCCTGATCAACCATGCGTCTGCCCCCGGCAAGGCCCCCAGGCCACCCCGGGGGCTGCTCCCCAGGGGCAGCGGCGTGGTGAGCCCACTCCAAAATAGCCTCTCCACCGCCAGCCCTCTGTGCTGCTGTGCCGATCCCGCAAAGTGCTGTTTGGGCACCGTGCCCTCTGATCAAAGTGCATCTTCCCTCCCCAAATTCCTGCCTGGGCTCCTTGCAGGCCTGTTCCCCTCAACAGGAGAGAGAGAGAGAGAGCAGAGGGGGCTGGCTGCGGGGACAGCCTGCAGTCTTCTGCACCCACTCCCGCTGGGCCCGAGAGTGTCCCCGGTGCCGGGTCGCTGGGAGATACAATTAGGTGCATGCGGTGTCCCCTTTTAATGTCCTGCCAGCTTCCTGCGGGCCGGAGCCCCTCCTCTTACAGAACAGGTGCAGGTGATTGTTGAAACAATCGCACCAGGATGCTGTCCACACACACCCGTGCGTGCGGGCCTTATCCTGGTGAAACCGGGGTGCTCCCGGGGTGGCAAGGGCGGCGGGTGTGCAGTCGGCTACCATCTCTGCTTGGATTGTCACTGAGCTCAGGGTGGAATGTCTTTTTGCCCATCGTGAATGGGCTTTTGCCTTCGTTTTAAAGAAAGTCTCCGATAGGCCTTACTTGACAGCCCAAGGGAAGGGGCCTTTCTACTTCCTCGGAGCCCTGGTGTTTACAGTCAGTGCCCCTGGCTTGGCCAACGCCACAGGAGACGGTCACAGTGCCTGGTCTCCTCAGACGCCCCCCAGCACCGCCTCCCAGCGCAGAGGGACACGGGTCCCCAGCGCTCACACTCCGGGTGTCCTGCGCCTTTCGTTTCAGCTTGTTCAGCCATAACGTTTAACTGCTCTCTGTGCGAATACCCATCTTCCCTGAGAGACCCAGCGATGCTCCACCCGTCTTGCCCTGGATGTTAAGAAAAGCGATTGCTAGACCGCAGGGCCACCGTAGCCCCAGGCAGAGAGAGTATCTATTCTTCTTCATTCCCCAACGCCGAGCACTGGGCTTAGTGTGTAGAGGAGCATTCAGTACGTGTTCGCAAAGCGAATTAACACAGATCTGCCTGCAGGCCGTGAATGTCCCCGACCGCGACCCCGAGAGAGACCTCCAGCCCGTGCCAGCCTGCGTCGCAGTGTCCTGGGAGAACTTTAAACCGAAGCTGCGGCGGGGCTGTGGCTGGAGAACGCGGTCAGGTCCGCGAGTGGGCTGTTGAGGGCGGGTCGGAGGGGGCCGCAAAGAGAAAGAACAAAACGGGAGGGAAGCTAATGGTCAGCAAGGTCAAACCGAAGAGCCAGGTGCATGCGGGGGCGGAAGCTACCGGAACTGCCGACCTGCAGCTGAGACTCCAAGGCGGCGGCAGGCGCAGGCCCCAGCAGACCCACGTCCCGGGAAGGACGAGCGTCGGCCAGGACTCGGTTCGCCTGCGTTATACCTGACACCGCTGTCTCTCCTACGTCCTTCAAGTTCAAAGGAAGGAACCAAATGGCGCAGAGAAAACAAATTTGAAGAGACGTAATTAAACTGTGGCATTTGCATTATGATTTCTTCCAGAGTTCAAGGAACTTTCCATGGGAAGTCAGACTCTGTCAAGTTCCCTGTTCCGTCTTGCCACTCAGAGCCCCCCTGGCCACACACTTGCGAGGATGTGTTCTGGCCGTGAGAGCCAACGGAGGAAAGCTGAAGGGGACAGGGACAGGCGGACAGACTGGCCGTCCCAGCACCGCCAGCCAAGAGCAGCTGGGCTCTCCTTCCAGCTTCCTTCCGTCGATGTTTCCCTGCCCCGTCGGGGAGCACGGAGTCTCAGCTTACTCCCCACGGCACCACTCCCTCCCTGGGAGCGCCGAGGTCCGTCACCAAGATTTACAGCGCCGGTTCAAATGAGGGCCTGGCTGAAATGTTCCCTCTGCCTCCAGCCCTGAAAAGCAATTAGTGTTCTTAAAGCCTCCAGTAGCCTCGGCTGGCAGCCACGCTATCGATTCAAAAGAAAAGAGAAAAATGAACCTGTCAGTGTGCAAGTAGGGTTATCTATGGCAATCTCTGTATTAATATTTTCCAGCCTACTGCCAGAGGGAATATATGTGAGCAAGCTCGCGGCCTAGCACACAGCATGTGTATAGTCGATGAGGGATAGCAAACAGGGTCCCTCTGTCTTTCCCTCTTTTTAATAAAGCTAACAATCACCTAAGTTATGGGATAGCTTTTTTCAACATCTTTCCTATAAGGAGCCACTCATAATGACATCTGAGCATAGACTGATAGCATATTAATTTCTTAACATAAAAGCATGTAAGCCCAAAGAATGAAACTGTAGCTTGTCGTGCTAAGCAAACAAGTAATTTAAATATGCCCAGGATCCCCAATTCGATTGCATCGAGACCGTGCCCTGCACACACACACGCAGCAGCCCTGTTGAAGTTCTTCATGTCCTCACCCAGGTGGTGCGTTAGGCAAGACGCTCAGGCACGCTGGCCTCACCGCGGCCACTCAGGGAAAAGGGAAGCGTTCGAGGCAGGTTTTCTCAAAGACCCCCCCAGCCCTGGGCCCAGCTGCCCTCCCTCCCTCGTCCCCAGTGCGTGGGGCCGTGTTCCGGGCGAGGTGGCCCCTCGCGGAGGTGAGGGGCAAGCAGACTCGGCCCTGCCATCCGAGACTGTGGAAGTGGGTCCCCGCCGAAACTTGACACGCCTGGTTGAAAACATGAAAGTAATGGGACACCTATTCCGTGCGGGAATAAATTAAAGAGTACACACGAGTTACGTGACAGAACGGCTGTCCCTCAGCGTGTGTCTGTGGCCTGTGGCGTGTGTTAACTCTAAAGGGACCATGGATATTTCGGGGCTTCCTATGGAGCCGCACTCAGAAGAATGTCAGCAGATACTCACGTGAATCTCACTCACATTGATTTAACGCTCTGCGCAGGAAAAAACAAACTTGTAAAGAACCATTTGTTTTATGTGAACCACAGAAACAACACTCAGGGACTTACAGACTGATAGACTTGACCGCGCACACACGTGCACACACAAGACACACACGTGCACACACAAACACACACGTGCACACACAAACACACGCTGCACATGGCTCCTATTATGAAGAAACAAAGAGGAGAAAGAGCCAAGAGAAGTAAAATAACGAACTGTAAAAAGCAGGTACAAACTACACTGCAGAGAAAGGTTTAATGCACGAGTAACAGATGCAGGCTCACGACGAGGAGAAAATCCCCACGGACAAGCATTCCGAAGGAAGCGTGTTTACCGTAAAAACGTTAAATATTAAAATTGAGACAACATCGACGTGCCATTGGGCGACCACATCACGCTGAGGTCGACCGTGGAACATCGTGTGCTCCCTGGCATGGATGGGGAGGAGAAGACCGGCCAATCCAAACAGGACAATCCTAGGTCTCGCTCGTGGTGACAGAGATGAAACTGGTTAAAAGTAACACGCAAAGAGCTAGGAAACTGAGCTGGATTTCGTGCTACAAACATCACTTCTGCAGCTTCCGGAATAGACGCTGGTAATCTGCACGTCCCACTCGACGATCCTCAACTTCGGACTGGGAATGGAACTAACTTCGTTCGTGGAAAGCTGGGTGGACGGGTAGGTAGGTAGCTGTGCAGGTGGGTCGGCAGGTGGCTAACCTCTGTGTATTCCCCTGCACAGATCTGGGCAATTTCTTGAGAGGCATCAAAAGTTCTAAGAATGAGGCATCGTCTCTGACTCAGCCTACTTTTAGGAAGGCACCTGTCATCGTTATTGCCTTCGGAACACAACTTGCGTTGAGCAGCTTCACGTGGTATCACTGAGCTTCAGAAGGATCCACTCACTCCTCCCGTCCCCACACGTCCGGGAGGACACAGGAGCTTTTCCCTACTGGTTCCGTTAACCACACAGGGGCTCAGGGTGACCCACGGCCCAGGGCCCGGCTGCTGCTCGGGGCTGCAGCGGAAGCTTTCGGACCACGCTCACTCGGTGCCGTGGCAGGTGGGTGGGTAAGGAACAGCCTGTTATTCTAGGTGTCACTCACTCACACGACCAAATTATTGTTTTTATTTTCACCTGACTCTTCGGTGCTGTGGCTGTTTTGTTTCTGCAGTGAAATTGTCACTTTTAGGGAAGTCGCTCATATCGAAGCGACCATAAATCACCCAACAGTGAGTATTTTCTCAGTATTCCAGTGAGCCAAGATTCAACACTTCGACGGAAGCTCTTCAAAAACCTTTAACACATTTAATATTTCTTTCATCCATATTTCAAACACTCGACTTCAGAATTCCTGCCTGGATATTCTCAGATTCTGATTTCGTTTCCTCTTAAACCCCAGCAAATTAGTTTCCTGGCTTTGTTTTTACTACCAAATGGTGAACAAAATTTCTTTTCACCTAAAGATCAAAGACCTTGAAGATACATATTTGTTTCACCCATTACAGCTGTTTAAGCCCCAGGAAAGGAGAGCCGGTGGGGCAGAAGTTCTGGCTGACGGCAGACACCGCCCCCCCCCCCCCGCCCCCACCCCCACCCCGCGCCGTGCGCAAAGACAAGCAAGGGGGCGCCCGCGGGGCTCCTCAGCGCGAGCTAAGGACACGCCCACCGGCCTCGGGGCCCAAGTGGGTTTCACAGCCCACGCTGCGGTCCTCGCTGACGGAGCCTCCCACCCGGAGGGTGGACGAGGGAAGAGAGAGACGCGAGCGCTCGCACGCACGTGTCAGGTGTGGACACCGCACTCCGCGCACCGGAAGAGGCCGGCCCAGCAGAAGTGCTGCCAGAAGGCCTCCCCGTGTCACGCATCGTTGAAAATGGGCCGTTTTCCATGGAAACAGGCCGTTTGCCTTCACTCTGCTGTTGGGCTGTCTGCGGCCCTGCTCATTAGCGCGCCGATTGACTCGGGATTAATTATGCGACGGTGCGTCCTGCCTTCTGCGGGCTGCCTTCTGGGAGAAACGGGACTTTCGGAGCAGATGCTCGGAGCCAGGCCCCCGTGCGCACAGCAGAGGTTCTGGTCCGGGGGCCAGGGGCAGATGGTCGCGGGAAGCGCGTCAGCGAAGCCGTTCCAGGAGCATGGGGCTTGAAGCCGCGAGAGCTGACTCGACTCACTGGCGAATGTGGCTGTGACCTGGTGACCTCCTCGTTTCAAGTCCCAGATTTCTCACTTTCCAATGGGTGTAATGACAGTACCTACCCCCCCCCCGCCCCGGGTAGTTATGAGACTAAATAAAGGACCTAAGAAGCAAGGACTCCCACAGAACGGCGTCATTGTCATTGTTCAGAGTGTGCTGTCCTGACCTGTGTTACCTTTGTCGTTCGTGAGTAAAGCGCTCGGCACGATCCAATGCTTTCTGTTCACTCTGTAAAGTTCGGGACTTTATCCCGAGTCCCAGGTTAAATGCTGATGCAGGTACCGATGAGTAAAGAGCGTATGTTGTGTCTGACGCTGTAATAAATGTTACTTTGGTCTTGACGAGCAATAAAAAGTTTTAGGCCAGAAAGCCGTGCTCTACATGCTCCTCCATCTAGGAAATGAGCATTTTAATTTGGTCAAATAAATAAATAAACACAACGAGGAAAATCTGACTATCCTAAAGACCATCCAGCATTCCCATGTGAGTTACAAGGAAGATAATAAGAACCCAAATTTAAAAATAGCAAGCGCACAGAAGCAGCACCGCACTGCATGTGGTCGGTATCGGCGACTGTATCTTCGATCAGAGACGAGGGTCGTGACTGCCTGGTGAAAAGCTGTCCTGCGTGCTAGAGGTGCGAGGTCCCGAAAGCAGGGGCAGGACCGCGCAGATCAGAACAGCAGAGAGAGAAGTCATCATCCTGGCCCGTAACCAGTTACGGCTTCTCATTGCACAAATGTGCCTGGCGTTTGCCCATTACCGGAGGGCGATTACACCCAATAACCGCCGACCTGCAGGTCACAGATTACAGCCGGCCACATCCCCAGTGCCGATGAAATGAGGACGCTCCTCTCATTTCCTGGCTGATCTCATCGTGAAGGCCCTAATTACAGACCGGCTGCCGGGCGCACTACGAGTTCTTAGATTGCTTTCAACTCTAAAAAAATAGCTTCTGCTAATAGAAGAGAGTTTATCACACATTTAAAAAAATTAAGTTGGAGCATTTACTTACCTAGTCCTAGAAGACTATAAGGTACATATTTAAATTAATAACATGGATGTCTTTTCAGTTGAAAACGCATAGAAAACAAGTATTGTGATGAGAACAATTTACCTTTGATTTCTGTAGACTTTTAACTAAAATACAGTAATAATAATAGTTCTACTTTCTATATAATCTGCCTTTGGCCAAAGGGAAATAAAGAGGCCAAGACAAATTTTATTAAATAAGGATAATAATCGATGAGGCCTTATCACATCCCTACTGAATAATGAAAGTCATGTGAATAACTTGGTTTAATAAAGACATATCATTTTAAATCTAAAGCAGTTATTTCTCATAACTACCAAATAAAAGGACGAGACTCCCAGTAGTGTCCTATAACCTCATTTCCTGGTGGGAAATTGAAGCAGGCAGGTGACTTTCAGAGAGTGGAAGGAGCCGTCGATGGCGGTCACCTGCTGAGCAAGAATTTCACGGGAACATCTGGTGAAAGTATTTTCTGAGATGTCTTCAAAATAGAGACCTTTTACGTATTATAGTTCTAGCCTGGGCTTACCAGCCAGTAAGTACATCAGGTAGCATCTCCACCCACCTTCTGGAATGTAACTTATGGGCCTTTACCATAACTTCCTGGGAAGAGAAATGGATAATTTTACCGGATACTCAACTACGCTCGGCTACCTTCAGCTCAGACCCCCTTCCAACCATCCTGTGGCGCCACCGTAGCTCCCGATGCGTCCCCGTTTCTGGAGAATTTAGCATCTCTGACCCGCGTCGGCTCATAGGTGGAGCTTGCTCAGTAAGGTTTTGGTGGTGGTTGTCTGTTTTTGCCAAAAGATCAAGAGAAGATATAGACAAAACCCAAAGAACTTTTAATAAGTGAATTTGAGGAAACTGGTTGTTTCGGGTTCGATCTGTAAAGCCCTGCCGATGACAGTGACGTCAACGCGTGAACTCGGCAGCGCGTCGTTCGGGTTCCGCGGCGAGCGGGATTTAAACGTCCAGGGGCAGAGCGCGGGATCCCGAGATCGCTGTGCAATATTGTGTGTTGTTTGTTCTTACACGTTTAGACTTCCTCATTTTTATCACTTCAGCTTGTTTTTGTTGGAAAAGATGTTCTTTCTCTCACGGCGACTCTGGTAAAGCAGCGCTGCGCGTGACGGAGCGCCCAGCGTCCCCGTTGGCAGGCGCGCCCCCTCCCCCCGCCCCTTGCCCGTCCCGCGGCTGAGATCGAGCGCTCACGCTTTCAGTCCGACGCATCGAAATTCTCTGTCTACCGCTGGATCTTGCCTGGGGGCCCTTAAAAACACCTGAACCTTTTCTGTCTTTAAACTAAGTGTGTATCTACATTTAACAGACGTAACTGCAGAAACGAAGAACAAACCTCTAAGTCAAGGGTTTCAAACTCACTGTCACCGGGGACCACGTCAGCCTGTGGTTGCCTTCAAAGGGCCGAATGTCATTTTAGGACTGTATAAATGTAACGACTCCTTAACTGTAAAGGAGTTGAAATTACATTCGGCCCTTTGAAGGCAACCGCGAGGCTGACGTGGCCCCGGTGACGGTGAGTTTGACACCCTGGGTCTGAGACCTCCCCCACCCTGCATCTGTGCAGCCAGGCACGATTCGAAGCTTTCGCTCCTCCACATACTTCACAGCCTTGAAAATGTGGTGTATCGGGATAGAATTAAGACAATCAATAAAATATGTTGTCTGGTTAAGAAGTGGGCGGTGAGGAAAGGGGATCTGGACCCCAAGAGCGCTCAGGACCCCCTTCTGTCGGCTGTGTCCCCCCACCAGGCCCCCTCCCCACATAGCTGCTCCTGACACCAGCTGGGTGCGCTCACAGGATGGGGAGAAATGACCCTCCCCTCCCGCTGAACTCGGGTCCCCTTGCTAGGGTCGAGCACCCCTCCTTCCAGCGATCACCGTGACCAGGAGGACTCGGCATGCGTCTGGCTTGGGTCAAGTGCACGGGAAGACAGGAAAAATGGAGTGACAGTTGTCACTGCGAGCTGTCCGTCAAGCGCTTCTCTCTATGCATTGTTCATAACAATTGGTCCGCTTTAAAGATTGTCCCTAAGTTAGTGATCCCACATCTGTATCACTGGTTCAAGTTCATGACTAAGCTTCAGATCAATACTTCAGTGAGCCCTGTGCACCTTGGCCGAGCGGTCCCCATGCATCCCACGCCGGGGTGGCCAAAACCCTCACCCCACTCACACCCACACTGCCTTCTCCAGCTCAGTGAAGGACGCTGCAAGTCACCTCGTCACCGCACCGGAGTGGGGAAACCCTCGCTGACAGTGGCGCTCGCCTGGCCCATCTCACCACTTCCGAGCTCTCCCTACTCAGACCTGCACCGCCGTAGGGCCACTCGAGGGGCCCTTCACTGGTCTCGCCACTGGCTGGTGCCCCACCAGAGGAGCAGTGCCCTCTGCGAAGGCCGTGCACGACATCAGCTCCCAAGTCGAGGCGAAGGTCCTGGGGGCGGCCTCCAACCCCCCGCACAGGGCAGACACGGGGCCATGCTCGTACCTGCCAGCACAGGTGCACTCGGAGCCCAGGTGTCCTCGAGCAACGGGGAGCAGGGAATAAACATCGTTGCGGGATGCGTCTCCCTCAGCCCTGCCACATCCTGAGCGGGCGCCTGCTCCCTAGTTCAGATGACGCGCATGACGGTCGCCCCCCACGGGGCTGCTTCTGCCCCTCCCTCTTCACATCCCAGAGCTCGCAGCCCCCACATCTGGATGAAGCCCGGACGAGAGCCCCAGCAGCTCGTCAGTCTTAAGGCTGTGCAGTTTTGAATAAAGAACACAAAGCATGTTTAAAAATACATTGCATGCTAACACTTAAACACAGATGGTTTCATGTGAAAATCTGGATGTGTAGCTTCTCTTGAATAACCGAACAGCTGGCCAAACGGGGCCGCATTTCTTCACAAGGAGGAGGCGGAGGGCAGGCTCTCCCGAACCCACAAGGCCTCCGAGTTAGGCGTGGGGCCTCCCATTCTGTCCTCAGGCTTTCTTCTTACTTACCTCTGTGCGCAAATGTCACTTTCAACCGAGTGTGTGTTTTCTTTTCACAAATGGGGAAAAAATTAAATAATGGCATTCAGGAAAACCTCGGAGTTATCTATCATACGTGGCCACACGTGAGGTTGTCATCTAACGTTTGGAAGAGGAGTAATTAAACATAATCCGATGTGTTGAGCCATTACCCAGTCATATAATTTATACCTTATCTACTTGAGAGTCAGACTCAAAATAGGTGTCAGTATTTTGCAGACATTTATTATCTATCAACCAAATGGATAGTTCTCTGTCCTACCAGTGTCTACGCCACATAAATTACTGAAAACAATACTATTGATTATTAAAATGATGATAATGATGCACTTTCAGCTCTTTAAGCATTTTCTGTATTCGGATGCTCTCCGTATTATCACGGGTTGCAAACCTATAAATTCATGGATTGTTAAATGTATTTTTAAACTTTGAAATGTATGACTTGCTGTTGTGTCAAACCTGAAATACAAAAGAAAAAATAATCATCTCACGGGGTGTTTCGAGCAAATGAAGAAGACTGCCAGGAAAATGCAGATTAATGAAATGGCGTCATAGACATGGCAGGTGTCTGATTCTGTGTCATTTTTTATCATTTTTACTCAGAGACTTCACATTTAGTTTCCGTAGTATTAAATTAAGGGTGTGTGTGGAGTGACGCTCGGAGACAAACGCTGCATCCCAAGCAGCTGGAGCATCTACTCTTGTTAGGATTGATCTTTTCCTGAGATTAAATTTCAGCATTTTTCCGGCATCAAAGCCTTTCCTGTAGCCCGCAGGCCAGCAGGCCAGCGTTGGGATGGAAGCGCGTCAGCTGCGCTTTGCTCTCGGAACGCCCTCCACGCAGGTCGAAAGAAAGCCTGGAGCGCCCCAGCAGAAACCCACCCGGCCTCCTCGTTCAGATGCAGCCACGCAGGTGACGCGGTGACGGGAAACGGATCGCCCCGCAGCTGCGTGCTGTGTCCTCCCCGGAGGCTGAATCTCGCGGAGTCGCTTGGTGGCCATTCCACAGATGCTCTTTGACCTTCACGAATATAATTGGATTGATTTTTTTCCCCATTAACCACTTGTCCTCTTTTCTTTTGTTATGGAAAGTCTGTACATTATTGTGAATAAAACAGAAGACGAATTTCGTGTCAGTGCTCATGCTAGTGAAAGGAGTTAACCTCTACTTTTCAAAGCCGCCTCGTTGGCTGACAGTACGAATTATAATGCATTGAGCATCCACTGTGAGCTGGCCACTTTAAACAATTACGTATGCAAATTACTGTTCCTGCGGGAGGAAACAGTCCCCATTTCACCAGTGAGACCAGGACTGAGGCGAGAAGTGGTGACGGAGAGCGATGAAGCTGAGGTGTGACTACCGCTTTGCCCGACACGAAAGCTCTCCGTGGCCACGTGGTCCTTTACCATGTTGTCTCTCATTGTGGGTGGTCTTAGGTTTCACTCCTAACACACGTGGGCAGTTGAATGGACACACTGAGCAGCGACTGGCCCGGTAGTCTTAAATGAAAGAATAAAATTTAAAATGTGAAAATGTAGGCTCTTGAACTTTCAGGTAAGCACACAGCAACACCAATGTCTTTCACTAGCTTTAAACAATGACATCAACCTCGTACACCAACCGCATGACCCTCCTAAAGACCCACCGCGGAGATGTTTCTCAGCGTGCACCAAGAAGGAAGGGGAGGCCGTGTGATTCGCAGGCGGGCGGCGATCACCGCCCCCCCCCCCCGACCCGGGTGCACAGCAAAAGGAGGAGCTGAACGCCAGCTGAGCCGCTGCGGGGTCAGAGTCACGCGTGTCGTCGGGTGGCGTTCTGGATAACGGCTCATGCTTTTCAGCGTTTGGAGAACAATTTCCTGGGGGGGCGCTTCTGCATCGTCTTGGTGTTCCCGCCTCTGTCAAGTGGCGGCCACTTCTCTGGCTGACGCTCCAGTGAGTTCGTCACTTCCAGTCTTTCAGGAGGATCGCGGGGGACCTTCAACGTGCAAACAAAGGGACAGAGATCCCTGCGCACTGAGCAAACCAAGTCGGTCTTCGGTGCCTGGCGCCTTGCTCAAAAGTTGACTTCATCACAAAGCCCCTGGCCTTGAAAATCCAGTATTAATTGAGATTGGGCTGTTTGAAAAGTATCTCAGGAAAACATCATTTAACATGTCGTTCCTTCAGATTTGTGACGCTGTGAAGGAGGCGGGTGCCCACAGGTTAGGCAAGGCCGACAGCACAAGTCACGTTTGCGTGTTTCGAAGAGCCGCACGCGGCCACCCAGCCCCCCTTGCCGAACTTTGATTTAAAGTGCCTTTCAACCAGATGTTAACTATTTAGAAGCTAATTATCCAGTTTATGGCTTTTCTTCACCGTTATTTCTGTTCATGTCTATAGTTTTGTGTCTGTGTGTGTGTGTGTGAGTCGCAATTAAAATCCCCCAAACTGTAAGGAAGAGGCAAAGGAATATATTGATTATCCAGTTTTATTAATTATACCTAGTCCTAATGAAAAGCTAGAGATTATTGATGGTTTTAATGAAGTAAGACTGGAAACCTGTACATTTAACTTATTGGGATATATATGTGCCAGAATAATGAAAAATTGTGTGATAACCTTTTGAAGCTAAAAGAAGGGGAACCCTAAAGTAATACTAGTCAATTAAGAAAGATGGAAAATAATCTTAAAATTTTAAAACCATTCTCTATGAATGATTTTCTTATCACCATTAAATTCAGAACATAATATAAAATGGTATAAACAACAGAAATGTAGAAGGCATCCTATGTAAATATTTTTAAAATATAACTGAATTACATCAATGATCTAATCCCCAAATCAGTTTTAAGTGTTACATTGTCATTTTAAAATGCTCAAAACATGCCTCTCAGACACTAACAGAATGAGTGTGTATTAATTATTTTATTCAACCCATTGATTAAAAACAACTTCAATAATTACTTCACCAGCATTCAAAGAATCAGAACATATAGTCCATTGTGAAAGACATTTTTTTAAAAAGCGTGTCATGAAAGTGTTCTGGGCGAAACACAGATGCGATGCTCATAGCTTCGGGAGTTATCTTTTAAACCAAAGACACGTCTGCCGGTTATCACGCAGCTTCACAGTCAGCACGGCAGCCGGTAACGGGTCAGTGCCGCTGAAGAAATCATTTGTGCGTGAGCTCGTGAAAACTTCCGCAACACTGTTTTGCGTCGGTTTACATAGTTTTCCTTAACAGTTTTTTATTTTGATCATAATCTTAAACAGCACTAAATTTAACAAGAAGGCTTGTCTCGCTTTGTTTTGTTTGAGTGTTTACACCTGAAGGTGTAAACTTGTAACAGCAGGTCTCCTTGACCTTGAAAACAAAACAAACGATGGAGCACCTGCTGGAGCCATGGCCTTGACCTCTACCCTACACTTCCCTGCAGCTCCCGGGACGGGGCCTTCCAAGAGCCTCCATCGCCCCTGACATACTTGCTGATCCTGGGGAACTTCTGTCCGCTCAGGGGCCCGGAAATACCCTGAGGTTTCTGCCTCGCCGGGAGGGGCGGCCAGGGTTCTTCAGGTGTAGAACAGGTAACGGGCTGTCTTCCTGGAATTTTCTTTTGTGCACGTTGCTGTTTCGCCGTTTCGTGTAAAGTACAATCCATCTCGTGGGTGCCCCACCAGAGCCTCTGCACCTTGTCAGCGAACGAGGAGAATCAGGAGACTGCGCGGTCGGGACTCGGGCCTGGCCAGTGTCCCCCACCTCCGCTGCAGGGCTTTGACTCCAGTTCTGCCGCTCGTCTCCCGGTGACCACAGAGGCCTGAGAAAGGTCGGCCGGCAGCAGGCCCAGGAGGAGGGAAGGCAGCGGCTGCGCGGGCAGCTGGGCGGGCTTGCAGGCGGCTGCTGGACGGCCGGGAGCAGAAGGACAGAGGGCCGAAGCCGCAGGGGCCCCTGGGGAGGAAGCTAGTCTCGTCGTCCCCTGCGTCCACTTTCCTTCCCGCTCTCCGCGCCGAGTTTCACCTTCTGTGCCCTTGGATCGCATTTCCATGTCCTACCTTGTCGCCCCTTCCTTTCTCCGGCAACTCCGGTGGAGCCCAGAGACAGAGCCGTAGAACTGGAGCTGCCCGGGCAGTCTGCGCCCTGCAGAGGAACTCGGGCCTGTCTCCCTGGGGTGCCCCTCGGGGCCGGGCGGCTGCCGGTCGGGAAGCAGGGCAGAGTCTGAGAACGAGGGACGAAAGGCAGAGGGCAGAGGCCGCGTGTTTATGAAGTCGTGTTCGTGAAAGCAGCATGGAGACCGCAGAGGTCTGTGCAGTGCCGAAACAAAGCTCTTAACACAACGTCACAGAGAGGGTTTTGGTGGGTTTTTATTTAAAAGCTAGGACTAGTTCTTACATTCAAGTGTTGTGAGGGCCAAAGGTTTCAATTACATTTATTCTTTGGTTCTCAAAATATATTTGATCACATTGGGTAAAGCAAATGTTTGGAATATAGTAACATGAGAGGCACTTCAGCATTCTCAGATATACAAACTGATTTTAAAAGTCAGTAAGTTATTTTATTTTGATATATCAATGAAGAAAAATTGTTTTACTGTGAACTAGTATAGCTCTAGAGAAATCATTTAAACATAGCTTACTTTGCATTTATTTATGATACAAAGCATAAAGCCACTTTATGCAAGATGAATGTGACTAGCATCTGAGTTTCACATCATTTACTGCGTGACAAATGTGAAGCCTAGAAGCAGCAGACTGACAGGCGGATCCAGGGGGCACTGATGTAGGACGGCGGGGGGGGTGGAGGGGAGCAGGAGACAGGAAGTTCACCGTACGAGCAAAACAGGAAGTGGCAACTTACCCAGCACGGTGCAAAACCACCACCAAGGTTCAACAGGCCTCTGAGCGCTGGACCATCGACATGCGAAAGGTAATTTTGCAATTTTTTCCATAATTTCTTTGCTAATATTAAAAGTGCATGTTTTAATAGTGATTAAATATACTCGTTGCATGTAAAGCAGAGAAGCTGGAATAATTCGTTGTTTTATTATTTTGCTGTGACACTAAATTACTTAGAAACTCCCTGTGGTCCAGAGGGGTCACGACTCTGGGGTGTCATGTGTACACAGTCTGAAGAAACTGAACTTACCAGGTCTAGCTCACAAAACCTACCAGGTAGTTAGATTCATTTCAAGAATGTTAGCTACTGAAAGCAGTGTGAAGACTGAATTTTGAAATCCTGTAAAAAGTTACATCTGTGAGTTAATTATATTTATACTGAAGTTATAGGAATGTATGTTTGAATATTTAACTATGCCCCATAAAATAACTATTTTCTTATTTGTTTGTATAACTCTGCCTAAGCAGGAGTCCCACTGAAGGTCAATTCTAAGATTTAAGCCATAATTAAGTACTAGATTAGTCACTTTGGTTTGTTTTTGGGTCATGGGGGGGGGGGATTACTGGATTAAGATACAAATGTACTTCTGTATATGATTCTTTTTTAAAATAATATTTTTAAATTACAGTCGACATTCAGTATTAGTAGTTAGACACGTGCATGACTTACACAGTGATGCCCACAGTGACTCCGGTGCCCACCTGGCACCGCCCGGAGTCGCTACGATGGCGCTGACGGCGGTCCTCTGCGGTACTGAGACCCCAGGCGTGCTTCCCGACCACCTCTCTGTCCTTCGCATTCGTCTGCCTTGTTCGCCTGCCCCTCCGGCAGCCGCCCAGCCATCTCTGTGTCTCCGTCTGCGTACAAGACCCTGTGGGTGAAAACAAACATTTCGAGCTGACCAAGAGGGCCCTCCCGTCCCCTCCGCCTGACTCGACTTTACACCCGTGTCTTCCTGGCTCTAGTCCCCTGGCCTCCCTTTTCTCAGAGCTTTTACTTTGAGAAAAACGGGCCGCTGAAAAGTCTTCCTCTGCCCCAGAAGGTGCGGACCTCCCGGGTCTTCCTCCAGGCCCTGGAGCGAACTACGCTCGCTGAGAAATGTGGTCATCCGGGAGGGTGGGGCCGCATCTCGAGTCTCTGTGGGGGGGGGGGGGCAGGGCCCACCTTGGACAAGCCAAGCAGCAAGCACAGGCGGCCTACTCCCGGGGGCGGCCTCCACCCCTGCGGTCCACGGGGACTTTTCCCAGAGCTTGCCCCGCCCTCCGCAACCCCTCTGGCCTTGGTTTCCGTGGAGCACGGCTCTCAGTCCGTCCCCCCTGACTCGGTCATTCTGGCCCCCACTGCAACGGTCTCCCTTCCGTTTCACCGCGTGGTGCAGTTCTTCTTTGCTGGCGCAGAGCACAGCGCCAAGCATAGTTTAGTATTCGTGCACTAATCTCAAACGCCCTTCCTCCTGCTTTCTCTTCCAGAATGAAAGCATACCAATCCATCACACCAGTAATTGTTTTCTAAAAATCTTAGGGGATGAGATGAAATAAATAACAGAAGGCAACTGCTGTAGTTTTCCAAACTATTGTGAGAAATCATTGAGGGTAACTTGAAATAAGATGCCTTTGTACATGTATGAGATCATCTCGTGCTCCCAACACTGTTCGGTAAAGCCTTGCTTTTAATACCAGTAGAAGTCTCTAAGGAATGTTGAAATTATGTGTTAATGGTAGAAAAACTAAATTTCAAGATACGTGTGGTATTTCAGCAGTCAAATTTTACCTAACAGAATTCTATTTTACATGAAGAAGAAAAGGTAGAGCTTTCCGTGGTGTCAGTAACTAAATATCAAGGGAAAACAAAAGCTAGGTGGCGTGGCTGACGGTTTAAAACAGAGATAAAGCCAGAATTTCCGAAGAATGAGCCATCCATACAGCTTTGCTGCTGAGAAGCCAGAGAGCACTGATAAAACAGATGTAACTGAGCATTTCAGTTACTTTTATTTTGAGCAAGTTTTATTTTTCCCCCAAAGCTTCCAAAATTTCTGGAGACATGTGAGAAGGTAATTTATACCGTGAGATAATCACAGAGGAAAGGTTTTAGTTAATTAGGCAATGACTTGGCTTAATTATACAGAATTCCAAAAATAAAAGGAAATAAAATGGCCCTTAATTAAAAACGCTGGACGAGTTTTAACTCTTCGCAGGGAGCATTCTCCCGGTGTCCCCGTGATGGCAGCAGTGGATGGCGGGTGCTCCGGGCCACGCAGCTCGGGCGCCGTGCGGGAACTGACCACTAAGGGAGTTGAAGGCGGCGAGGAGGAAACCGGCTGTTACCAGTCGTTCCCTGGGGCGGCCATCATGCTAGGCAAATTCAACCGAAATCGGGAAAATGTGCAGTCGCAGGGAAACACGCAAGAAATGACGTCTGGGGTGAGGACAGAGAACAGGCGTGCATGGTCTCGCAAGCATACTATGGAAGCAAAAAAAAAACCTCAGGAAAGCACCTCTTGTTCCGAACGCACAGGCGCCGTATTCGCAGCAGAAGCGCAGACAGACTGCTCGCAGCCGCGCCGTCCATGAGAACCCCAGTCGGTCACCGCGTTAGACACAGAGACCTCATGCGCGCTGCGCCCTGGGCCGCAGGGACAGTCCCCGCCACCCGAGCACAGGCAGGCGCGCCACGAGGAGACCCAGCCGGAGCTCGAGGCCCGGCTCTGTGTCCATGCGGCTCCAAAGGGGCAGAACGGACTGTCCTGAGAGTCACCCAGTGACCAGGGTGGGGGCAGTCGCCGGCATCTGAAAATTTGCTAAATCTGCTCAATTTGTGAGTCGTGGAAGTGCTGCCGTGTCCCATGACGTCATTCTCTCGTTCACAGTGCGGTTCGGGGGGTCCCATCTGTCTGGTGTCTCAGGCACCAGGGCGTCATAGCTGCCAGGCGACAGGCGGTTTGAGGACTTGGCGCCCAGCGTCTGAAACTGCAAAGCCAGGTTCTCAGATTCCGAGCACCAAGTTCTCAAGGCGAACGTCCTTGTATAGTTTCCAGGCTCTCGATCCCTGAACCGACAGGTGAAATCCTGGCGCCGTCCTCCCTCACTGGACACTTCTCTGCCTGTCTGGAAAGAAAGAAAATGGCCCGAGTCCCTTCGTTTTTTCTACAGCATCCTGCAAACGGCATGCAAATGGAATCCACTCGAAACCAAGAGACATCCGGGAGGCAGTGCTGCATGCTGGCTTATTTTCCGGGCGCGGTCGCCTTTGTTTCGGGCAGGCGGCACCCAGAAGTGTGTCTGCCCGCTGGAAGCAGTGTGTGATGAGTGGTGTTCGGCAGGCTTCCCGGGGGAACAGGCGAAGACCACCAAAAGCAGGCGGCGTCCACAAATCACGAGTCGTCTCTGCCGGTTAACTTTGCCAGAAAGGATGCTTGGCCTTACTGCCAGCGCGTGCTGATGGGAATCGCCCAGGGGAAGTGCGTGGCAGGGCAGAGCCGTGAACGTTCTAGTTCCCACCCTGTGCCGGGCTGGGTTCCGCCCGAGATGGGAGACAGCCGGCTCCCAGAGCGTTCTGTAAGGAGCGAGCTCCCTCGGCTGCCTGCTTTGACTGCAGGCCTTCGAGCTTCTGTGCGGCTGCTGGTGCGTATGTAGTGACATCCGTGGGCCCTGAGGTGACCGATAACGCATCTCACCACTTGAGATGGTCTGTCACCAGTGGAGAGCGTGCTCCTTCCCTCCCGAGGCTGCGTGTTCCAACGCCCACAAGCAGCCTGAGAAATGGCACGCCCCTCCCTCCAATTCGGGCGGAAATGCCGAGAGGCTGAAGTAGACGGCTGGCCTGTCCTCGCCCTCGGGGCAGCCCGGGAGGAGGGACGAGACATGGGAATGTAGATCAGAGGTGATGGAGTGCGGACCACTGGTGAAAAGGGACACTTGTCTGCACCGTGAGTGTCGGCTCTGCCGGCCTCAGTGCCACAGAGAGGCGTGGCCTGCAGGGGCCTGTCCCGTCGGCGAGCTGTTCACCGCTCCAACCCTCCACTCGGTCACCTTCAGAGCGGAAAGCGTCAGCTTCTGCCGCAAAGGGAGCGGGGTAACTGGTATAAAGCGTTGGGATCCAGGCTCCTAGGAAGCCCACAGTAAATGTCAGCGATTGTTACCACTATCGGTCATGACAGAACGGTGGCAGAACTCTACAACGTTGAAATTCTCGCAGGGTTTGACGAAAATACTGAGCTGTGACTTCGTAATCAGTCCAGGCTGAGCGCATTCTTTCCCCTGCCAGCCTCCGTCACGGGACGCCACCCAAAACCATTCCAAATGGTGTCTTACTTAAAGCTTCATTTTTATGTTTACATTCTAAAATAAAGGAACCTTTCCACTACATCAGAAACTATAAATAGGCAATTTGAAGTGGACGTATCTTTTTCGTTTCTCTGGAACTTGGCAGGCGATCCTAAATTTTCAGAGGAAGACCAGCTCCAAACACACACGGACCTGCCCTGCTGGCGTCTTCTCCCAGGCCCCCAAACGCGCTGTCTTCACAACGTTTTGCGCACAGGACACAGTTTTCCCGTTTCCCTGAGGCCAGTTACCGTGTCCACCTGAAAAAGAAGCGTAAGAATAACCCCTCCCTCAGGCTGGGCAGCTGGGGACCACCGCCCTGGGGGTCAGTGGGGGAGGCAGACGGGTACGGGGGAGGGACGTTGGGGTGATTCCGGGACCCCGCAGGAAAGACTCAGGACAACAGGGAGCCGGCGAGGGGCCCCTGCTGCCCCCCCCCGGGCTGCCCGGACAGCTGCGGGCCAGGAAGCGGCCGCGCCGCTGACGCCACAGTCACCGGGGGACTGGACACCCGGGCCGCGGGGCGGCTCTCCCCCGGCTCACGTCCAGCTCCCCGCCTGCAGGAGCGCGCGCGGCCGCCACCGGGCCCGCCGTCCGTCCCTTCACCGTCCGCGTCTCCCAAGGCAAGGACTCGTGCTCCCCGCGGGCTGGGTCACGGGCAGGGCGCGCACCCTTCCCACGCGGGCCTGGGGCGGAGCGGTCCGCGGGGAGACGGCGGAGGGGCGGCGAGTCGTCCGCCTCTCCCCGCCGGGAGCCGGGCCAGCCCCGCGCCTGCCCTGCCCGCTGTGGCCGCGGGAGGGAAGGGCCGCACTCTGAGATGCTACGTCTAAAGAGAAATCACAGCAAATGCGGATTTTACTGGAAACGGAAGATTAGTCGTGGCCTTAATTTCCGGGTGGACAAAACGTTCCTATGGACTTTTCACGCGGGGGTTGGGCCGGCGTCACAGCTGCGCAGCCGTTCGGGCGCAGTCTCGCTGCGCTGCCCCCGCGTGGAGAGCGGAGCGCGGTTCTCGGGGCCACGCGGTGCCCGGACGCCCGAATAGCCCAGGTCGCCGCGGCCTCGGGGGCCAGAAACGCGCGCTGCCGGGGCGCAGGGGGGTTCTGGGAAGAAACGCTCGGAGTTAATTGACTGTTTAATCATAAAAAGTAGCATTGTTTGGATTGAAGGGGGGGGCTCTCAGTTTCATGTGATAACATGCGCGGTTTCCATTCGGTTTTCAATGGGCTCTAAAAGGCTCTAAATATTAAATTGGCCTCAACCTTCTGAAGGAGGAAATTAATGGACTTGACATTGTGCCTTAAGGCATCATTGCAAAGTTTATTTATGCTCCGTTATACGTGTATTTTTGCTAGAAATATAAATATAAATAATACATTAAACTTTATCTTCACACTATTTAAAGATTCAAATTAAATGTTAAGAGTAAACCTACTATGAGCATATTAATCCCCTTAAATTGTCGAAATGTGTGCGGCTAACCTTCAACTTGATCTGAATTGATTTTTGCGTGGTCCTGTTTCCCAAAGTGATTTATGACGGCAGACTTCTCTATTACACACGCCCCCTCCAAAGCGTTAGTTATTAATGCAGTGCCTTACTTCATTAAAACAACAAATTTAGTCAATTTAGATCAGATTTACATATTGGGTGAAAGAAAAGAAAGTTCTTAACTTCCTGGGCTAGAACTACACTCCGTCATGGCTGTGAGGAGAGAACTACAATCCGGAGTGTGTCCCCATGCATCCATGCAACCTTATTTAATAAATTGACCGTGTAACTTTAGTTATGAAAAAGCCAGAGATAGAAAACTTCTTCAAAAATAATAATCTTTCAGCAGACTTTTAATTTAACAAGTGAAGTTTAAAAAAACATTGAAATGTTTAAGATATGAAGAGGTTAAAATATTATAGGTCTAGAATTTCTAGGGATGCTGGGGAAAAAACCTTTCAAGACTGGATAAACTCAAACACTTTCATATAAAGAAAACTGCCAGTTTACCGAAAATACACCTAATTTAAAGGGAGTTCTGAAAACTACACTTTGGGAAGAAAATTATACTCAGTGACAGAAAAGTCCATCAATGCGCACACAGCTAACCAAACCTCATCTGTATAAACAACGAAAATCATGGTGTCTTTTTTGTTGTGTTGTTAAAGCTAAAAAAGAAAAAAAACTTCTGCACCAAAATGGCATGGAATTCCATAGGGGTTAAAACTGGTAACTTAGAGCATTCTAAGGTCCTCATGTTTCTTAGAATGCTAAAATATATATGTTATACTTTAGTAAGTAAAAAATAACCTTTATATTGAAAAGAAGGCAACGCTGAGCTCTAAAGGAAAAGAAAGAAATAGAATAAAGGGTACACATGCTCAAAAAATTACCTAGACATTTTTGTGAAGGCTGGAGAACTAGGAGGGTTGACCTCACGGTGAGTGCTCTTACCACCGTGAGAGGAAGCCTTCAATAATAGGGGCAGATGGCCCAAGAGGATCATGGGAGGGAATGGGAGTGAATACTTTGAACAAATGTTACCAATGATCAAAGTAGATAATAAGAAAATACTATGAACACCTCTGTGAAAAACAATTTGAAAACAAATAAAACGGATGTAATGTTAGCGATGAGTTACAAGTTGCAAATGCTCTCCGTAATCCTTCTCCAATGTGTGTTGTGACGCGAATGAAACTCACATCGTCGTGTTGTTGCAGCTTTACTGTTTCCTTGCCTGGCTTCCTGACCCCCCAGAAGCGATCCTCAGCTGCGAACGTTTCCTCCTCCCTGCGGGCCCCGTGCAGGCCTGAGACCAGTCACCAGCAGTAAACCCTGTCTGCTTGCTGGTGTGCGGCGTTTCTGCGGTCCCCTCTCCTGAGAGGTGGAAGTGGTCTGGCCCTCGGACTGTGCTTTTCTATTTATTGTGTTCAGGACCCAAAATAAACACCAAATAGGAGCCCTGGAAATGATGGCAGTAATGATGGGAAGCCTCTTAGGCTCCTCTAAGGAAATGCATTATTGGATTACAAAGGAGTTAATTGAAGTCATCATCATTACAATAGTTGATTCCTTTGATGTATTGCCTCTGGGCTTGATTAAAGATTTAACAATATTGGTCTTACATCCTGAAATGTGAAAAATGCCTAATCATTTGTTCAATAGTATAAGGATTATTTAGAATCCGAAAGCTAGGAAAATGCTGTCTGCATATAAATTAGCCTGACAAACTTAGTTTCCTCATTTCTAAGGAACAGATGTAAAAAGAAAAAAGATGTGCATTTATTTAAAAAAAAAAAAAAAACATGACAACTGAAGGACCGAGAAGAGCGGAGTAGTAGAAAGAAAACACGGATTTAAGTCTCAGGGGCCTGCCTGCAGGCCCTGCTGCTTGGACTTCCTGGTGGGGGGACTTCAGGGCACAGTTGCCATCAGGGCATCTGGGTCCCTTTCTCTCTTAAAACAGTGGCCTCTCTGCCAGCTCGACCCTTCTGCATCATTCAAGTAACACAACAGTAAAAAATGCCCCCCAACACAGAGTTTAGCTACTATAACCCACGGCATTAATTCTAAAGAATGTTATAACACTCTCAGGATAGGTTAACTTCAGTGTTATAATTCTTAAACATTATTCAGCATTTCAGGAAGGTTTTAGGATACAAACATCAAGTTGATAAAAGTAGTGACTAAAAAAATGAGGAAAGGAAAAGATTAGACTCTATCACGGGTGTTTAGATGCATTTCTAACGTGACTAACATTTATCGAGCATCTGCCAAGTGTTAGGTGTTGTTCATAGGAACTGTGTACTGTGACCACACTGAGTTTACACAAGAACACTGAGGTGCAGAACGTAAGGGATTTTTCAAGTTCAAATGCTAGTAAGTCAAAGTGGAGGTCGAAGCCTAGCCCGTCGAGATGCAGAACCCACACGGTGAACCTCTAACTACACTACTGTTCTTGGGTCTGTGTGTGGTCTCCGCCTGCACGCAGGACTCAGCGATCGTCGCTCAGATCAGCTGAACAGAGAAAGGCAGCGAGTCGTCGGCATTTTGCGCCAAGCACATCGCTAGTGGCTCGTGTCACTGTCCCCAAGGAGCAGTCCTCACGCAGGCTGCGTTGCCAAAACTCCCTTCATTCTTTGACTTAGTAATGAACCAGTAGTAGACATTATGTCAAATATCAAGACCGGTTTCCTTTAAACAAGAACTACCACCGCAGAGGTCTTTGATATCTGCGAGGATTTTCCCTTTCAAGCCCTACATTAGCTCCAAAGACTCACAAGATGTGAGGGAAGGCAGCTCCGCTTGGAGTCGGGTGGTGCCAGGACTCCTCAGGCCCGCCCGAGGCTCAGCGGCCCAGACGAGACTCTTCCCCTGGAACTTCTTACGGCCGAGGGAGGCCCCAGCTGTCCGCGGGAGGAGGTGGCCCGCTGGAACGAGTTCCTCCGGTTAAACCGGCTCTCGGGTCAGCTCGGCACCTCCGATTTGTGGGCGGCATTTGCCCGAACGTGTCCACGCCTGAGAGAGCACCGTGCACAGAGCGTTCAGTATTATTTCCACGTTTATCCCCCAAGTCCAATGAGTTCTAGAGACCAGGATGAAAAAACAATGATTTTAATGTGTCTCCTCAGATTTATGCATGTGTATACGTGGGGTTTTTAAAACTTGAGGTTAGCATAACTGACTTTTCAGCATTTCATTACAGTTAGTTATAACTGTCAGATTCTTCTCTTTTGAAACGAAAACACGGATTTCTCAATGCAGTTAGAGCATCTGCAATATACTTTCCAGGGGTGGTCAAAGCTGGAAAAGTAAAAGCCAGAACAGAGTTGAAGCAGTAGTTGGCTTGGAATTATAATAGACATAAAAATACAGTTTAAAGGAGGAGTAAAAAATTAGTTAAAGACATACAGGTCAAATGGACATCGGCATTTACTTTCTTTTTTCTTTATTACAAATGTATATGAATGCAAAGTAGGAGAAAAATAAGCTAAACCTACTTTCTCGGTATTTCCACCATTATCGTCATTCGGCAACATTCTGTATCAGTACGAGGTTTAGCCAGAATAATTGAAAAAAGGAATGAACACGCCCCATGTGAAAATGTGTCAACAACAACTCTACGAACTTCAGTCCACAAACGACCGCTGATTTTTTTTTGTTTTTTGAGATACTTCGGGGCCGTGCAAGGTCTCAGCACCAGTGGAAAAGCGACCGTCCCACGCGGCTGCGAGCAGATGGGGAGTGAGGTGGGGTGGGCGTGGTTTCTCACGCGCTGTGAACACCGTGCCTCTGACTGACGTTTGCACGTCGTTGCTGGTCACAGGGCCCATCGGCACAGGTGTGAATCCTCTCCAAAAAAGCCCTGCACCAAATAATCACGGAAGCACCTAGAATAGCCGTCACCAAGTAACTGGGCACTGTCCCTAGCTCAGGGGACCACCCTGGGGCCCGGCCGCCGAGCTCCGGGACTCATTCGGCGCGGCGGGCATGGGCCTCGGTGACCGCGAGGGGCAGCAGTGCTGGCTGGGAAGGGCGGGCCAGACTCGCGGGGCGTGGGGGGGCAGGTGGACCCACGGCCGAACCCTGGGGAGGACCCGCCCCGCGTGATGGACAGGGAGGCGCCGGGAGCAGGAGGAGACGCGGAGCGGGAGCAGCCGCCGGGGGACTCGCTGCGGAGTCGGCGAGTGCAGGGGACAGGCAGGCGCGGTCACCTCCGCCGCTCGCGCAGCGGCCCCGCGATGCCGGCGGGGCGCGTGCTCTTGGACCTGGCAGCCTGGAGTGACGAGGGAGGCATCGATAGGTTCGATCCCTTCTTCAAACCGTTAGTTCCAAGGCCTCTCTCGCTACCCATCATTTATCCCCTTTGCTTGCGTCTCCTGGAAGTCCCTGAGCATTTCAGTACCTAAAAGCACGTTTTTTAACATTTTACCTGCTTTAAGTAATGTAAATATATAAACAGCCATCTGAAACGCTTGCTGCTATAGCTAATAATATTTAAGAAATAAATTCATCGAGTCCCATATAGAAGACAGAGGTGCAGTCACACGCCTTCGCTGAGGGTCCTGGGCGGGTGTGCGTCTGCCATGTGCGCCGTTAGAATCCACCCCACAACCTCCTTTCCTTCCAAGAACAGTCCAGAAAGAGTTACAGATGCGCCGAACCTTTGGTTAACATGATATGATAAATGCCATGACGGAGGACGCCAAGGGGTAATTATGCAAGATATCATTTCACAAACAAAGAAGCGTGCACCTAAATCTGAAGTGGGTAATATGTTCAAGCAAAAGCCAAGTGTGTTCCGTCCAGGGGGTGAAACCCGCGGTCACGACGGTTTACACTTTAAAACTAAGCTAGAGGGTTCGCATTTGATTCCACCGCTCAGCCATGAGATCCGGGGCGACCGCCTGATGGGCCCAAGCCCGGTGCCTACCTTCACCTGGTAAAAAAAAAAAAAAAAAAAAAAAAGTGGAAACACGGAGTAAAACCTCCTGCCCGCAGAGCCCCGGAGGACGAGGCCCCGGAAGGCAGCGGGCACGGTGAGGTGAAGGACGCGGTCCAGACTCCGGTGAGCAAGGCCCCTCCCACCCTGCAAGGATCCTCCCGGCCCCCCCTCTCCCAAACCTATAGCCTAGGAAACCCGGAGGGGGGTGCGTTTACTCAGAAACCGCAGCTCCAGGCCCGCATTCTGTGCAGCGGCAGGGGTGGGCTGCCTTGACCATTTTACAGAGAATTATCCGAGGGTGTCGGACTCTTCGACGAGCCGGGTGTGCGGGGACATGTCCCAACCATCCCGGCACTCGGAACTTTTCATATTCAATTAACTTCCCAGGGAAGTATGGAAAGCAAATTGATATAAATTGCATTTCTGGCTTCCCAAAATGTAATAAAAGACTCCCATGAATCCCTGCCTCGGAGATTCACAACACAATAAGAGGGCTCGGGAAACTCGCCCTCTAAGAGGTAACCGAAGCCGATGTCTGCGCCAGCTCCACGATTCTCTTCCGAGTCTAATCCTCCCAAACTTAATATCGCTGCAGATGTATTATTCAAAGAGCGAAGCATTCGGATTCCCTCATCTAATTCCCCACGATGACTGGACTGCATTTCTAAGTACCGGGCCTTGCTTTGTTTTTCCTAATTCAGTTAAGACGTAACAAGCGTTCTTTAGAATTTCAGAGACTGGGGCGCTTTAACACTACGCCAAGCGGTGGTCTGGGTGGAGCTCAAGGGAACGGAAGCAGGGGTGCGCAACGAGTGGCGGTGATGAATGCACGGGGAGGGCACACTGCGCATTTGCCCAAGTCAATGCGCATAAACGTGTGTGTGTGAAGACAGTGTGCAAAAAAGAATCATATGAGACACTGTGAGTCTCATAACTGGAAGAACGACTCTTACTCATCGGTAGGTAGAAACTGTGCTGTAATGGCCTTACCACAACACGCATCCGTTGAGACCTTGGAAAACGGCTTCGGTGGCTTTACCTCCAGAGGACGTCTCAGCCCAGCAAGCGCCTGGAACTGGGCCCGCAGCAAGGAAGGACTCGATGCGGGTCCTTCAGTAGGTAGTCTTAGCGCGCCAGGGACACGGACGGGGAGAAGGTGGGGGAGTCGCACGTGAGCGTGAGTCCCTCCTGCACATGGAACGGGGCCCAGTCCCCTGCGGGCAGTCGGAGCGGGCTGCGGGAGGCTGACCGCCCCGCTCCTATCGCCGCCTTGGGGCAGGGGGAGGGCACCAGTCGCTCTGGCGTCGGGGTAACCTCCGGTCCGTCCACGATTCTGGGGAAGCCTTGAAACAGACAAGACGCTACCGGCACCAGGTGCCTCGAAGCCCGTGCACAAGGGTCCGCGGAGCCTCAGCCAGAGTCACAGGTGTGACAGAGAAGTGGCGTGAGGTGGTCCAGGCACCCAGTACCGCCCCGCGAGCCCGTCCCTGGGCGTTCCAGCTGAGGGCTGGCCCTCTTGTGTGGGTCGCATGACGACTGTACGCAGCGGCCCCAGGAACACACTGTGGCCGGCTCTTGTCACAGTCATCTCTTCCTCTCCTGCCACACATTCTAGATTTTTCTCTAGGATGCCTGAATCAGGAACGCAGCTGCTCTAGGCTGCCTTCAAGGCAGGTTGACTCCTCCTGGAGGGATCCGTCAGGCTCTGAGCCCTTTGTCACCTTGTCCTTGTCAGGCCACGGCCACCACAGACACAGGGAAGGAGGAGCGAGTGTGCCCTCACGTGTGCCCCCGGTGCCGACACACCCGCTCGCCCCGCGGCGCACCGCCAGCCTGAAACCGGTGGACAGTCGGAAGCGCTCGTTAACACGCACGTCCTGAGTCCGCGCCGGGCTCGTCTCCCACGGGAAACGTGTGAGCACCTCCCGCTCCCCGTGTGGGTCCGGTTTCCCCGCTGCGGTCCAACCAGGGGGCCAGGGAGACCGCGGCGGGCAGCGTGTCGTCGGGAGACTCCGGGCACCGCAGGGCGCCTCTGCGCAGGGCGCAGGAAGAGTCACCGCCCCCCGCCCCCCCGCACTGGGCAAGACAGGGTGTTCCCGGGCGCTTTTCACCAAGAAAAAGGCTGCCATCCCCTCGGCTGGCGCAGAGGGAAGACCGGTCACCACCCGCGTGCTGGCCTGTCTCGGCAGCGACGCCCCCTCCGCTTGCCACCACGGACCGGGGCGGGGCGGGGGGGGGGGCTCACGGCTGGTTAAAATGACGGTGCCCCCCATCATTTGTTACTACCCTCCTGGCTTCTGCAAAACCAGCACTGTCGAACCAAACGTGGACCCGGGAGCGACCTCACCGCCAACACCCCCCACGTCCAGGGGGGCAGAGGCCTCTCTCGCTGAGAGGCGTCATCTCTTCATCTTACTAATTTGTCTGGTAGGAGGGGACAGTTTCGGTGCTTCTCAGTTGCCTCTCCCTGCCGAAGGGCTGTGACACCATCGGTCAGAGAGGCGATGGCTTTTGCCGGCTGCCCACTCACCGCACGTGGTCAGACACTGTATGGCTTCTGGTAAGGATCGTCTTCGCGCGCAGCCCTGCGGCCACGTCCTCCCCTCCCACGCTGGTTTCCCTAATGGGGCACCTGCTTTGTTGTTTTGTCCCCCGCACCTGCCGATCAAGGCCCGGTGGGCTCCCCGGGGGAGGTGCAGGAGGAAGCGCTCGGCCTCTGCCGTTTTAGGGTTTGAGCTGCTGAAACGGGGGGGGGGGGGGGGCGGGGAGGTTGGACCAGATGGTCATTCGGTCATCTGTTGGGAGGCAGGCGTCGCAGCGGGGGGCACAGGGGCTTGTCAGTCCAGTGTCCAACGGCCCTTTCAGTCGTCGAGAACGGTGCGGAAGCAGGAAAGGCTCTGCGGACCCCGCCGTCCCGGTCAGCGCCCCGCCGGCACCGGCCCTGACCGCCGCCCTGAACGGCCGGTTCGCCGTGCTGACCGCTTCATTTCTCCTGACCAGCCATTCGAATCTCTCGCCAAGCCTGTGAGGTCGCCGCTGTCCCGATTCCCTCGCGTGGATGATAAGCTGGCGGTCGCAGAGGACGGAGCGCGCAGCTCCATCAGACCGCTGGCGAGGGATGGAGACGCGGTTGGCCCCAGGCAGAGCCGCTGCCGGGCCCCCGGGGCGACTGCGCGGCCCACCCCGCCCGTTCCAGACCTCAGGGGCGGCGGAGAGGCAGCGGTCAGTCCGCACGCGGGACCCACAGGCACGTGTTTAGGCCTCGCGCGCATCGTGGGTCTGACCCCCACCTGCGCGCGCGGGCTGCTCGGCGAGCTGAGCAGAGACCAGGCTTTGGAAAGTCCGTCTGCCGACAGAGGCTGCGCCTGAGTCCCGACGCTCATGTGAATCTTCTCTGAATTCCGCACGGCCGTCAAGAAACAAAATGCTCTTAACTCTCTGGTACCTAATACATGTCCATCCCACTATATTATATTAGGAACTGTAATTGGTCCACTCTCTGTGATGGTTTTAAAGATGCTGTGTGCAAACCTAGGGGGAAATGGCCGTCTTTTCCATTTCAGTCTAGTTTTCTTACTGGTTTTGCAAGAGAGGCTTCGAGAGTTCTTTTCTGTTGTTTTTGTTTCTTACAGGGAGGAGAACTGTAGGTCAACCTGATTTAAGATACGTTTGGTTTTGCGAAATTCGCCTTTGTCATTGCTCAAGTGCTTCTTTTTCTGACATCCTGTCCAAATTATTTCGTCCTCAACAACAAGCAGGGTGAGTCCTCTATTAGTTGCAAGCCTATCGCATGAAATTAAACACCAGGATGTGCAGTAATTAGAAATCATCTCGCCCTGGGGTGCGGGTGATGGCAGAGCCCTTGACTCAATCAGCAGAGGTGAAAGCTGCGGGTTTCGGGCACATTCGTATAAACCCGGGACGGGCTGCTGATGAGAGAGACTGTACGAAGACACTACAATTAAAGGCGGATTTAATCAGGCAGAAGGAGGGTGCCGCGAGCACCGTGGCTTCACAAGTGCATCATGCAAGTGGCAGGATCTCCGGCGGAAAATAACGCCCGGGCCCTTTCCTGAGCTTTGTCTTCCATCCAACTGCCTCTCCAGGAGCCACTGGGCGTTGGAATCAGCATCCGTCCAGAATTCGTGTGACTCAGGAGGTGCAGTGCAGAGATGCAAGGGGATGTGGCAACCGCGAATTGTTTGAATGGGGAAACCAGCTAAGCCTGACCATCTATCCAGTGGACAAAGAAGCACAGACCAAAGATGCAAAACACGAAACTAGAGAAGTAAAAGCAAGATTCTGCCAGTATTCTCAGGTCGGGGGTGGGGAGAGTCCCTCTGCCCATGACACCTGACCCGGCTAACACAGCGCGGACACCTCGTTGTGAATGGTGGTGCCGGCCGGTGCACCAGAGGCGGCCTGGATAACGCCCGGTAGCCGTGACCGGCGCCGCACTGCGTTCTTGACGGAGCCTCTGGGGACACGGCGAACACGATTTCCTGATTTCCGTTTGTTCCCTCACGTTAAGAGAACTCTCATCTCCTGGGCTCCGCCCGCCTCCCCAGCAGCAACATGGAAGTGTCTCCTCTCGCACCCCGATTCCCTGGGTGGCGGCTGAGGCCAGCGGGGCTCTGAGGGGCTTTTGCTGCTGTCACCTGTGCTTGTCACCGCAGCTCAGGGCTCCCGGCCTCACTGCGCAGGTCTGCGCACGGAAAGGTTCCACGACAGGAACTAAAAGGGAACTTGAGTTCAACACAACACGGGAAGCATATTAAAATGACTAAACTTTTAGAATTCCGAGAATGTGTCACAGAAGATTATGATTAAAAATGAGGTAAAGTAACTAAAATGAAAATAAAAGTGATTGAAATGCATAAAATTATGTGGGTAAAAATATTAGTAGGTAATTAACTCTCCCCAAGCAATATTACAATCAAATTTAGAGATCATAGAGAACTGAATGAGACAACAGAAAATGAAACCGGGAATCTGAAAGAAACTTGAGAACCACTCATAGAATAGGTAGGAAAGACCCAGAAGACAAAAACAATAGCTAAGAAGTTGTTAGAAATCCTGAAACGGTGATCCAGTCTCTAGAAGCGGTTTCTAATGAAGCAGAAGCAATTATCAAAGCAAAACAGATTTCTTAAGAATTGTTTTTAAAAATGACTAAAACAAATGGGGTAATGACTCATTGAGCTTTCTCAAAATGAGTCAATATAAGTCACCAGCCTTGAAATAGGTAGGTGGATTTTTTGTATTTTTTTAAATACAATAACATAGGAGCATTCAGGCAGAAAAGCTAATGAACTAACCTCTCCCTGCCAAAACAAGCAACTTAGATGAAAACAAAAATCATATTGGCCAAAAAATTTTCAACAACAAAATTCAGCAGTAGATGACCAATCTTATTCCCTAAATACTAGGAAGCTTTTCTAGTCCTTTAAAGAAATAAATAAGTTAGAGATTCCAAGATTTGAAAAAATAGCATGGAGATATTAATGCTCTGAAATACATAAAATGCAACTCACCATTCACCAGTGATATGTCAAAAGCCAGCACAAATTTATCTGTGAGCACTGAAAAAGTGTTGTCTAAACAATTATGTATAACTTCATACAACTTAACGTAAACGTTAAATCCAAGACATGAACTCTGAAAGGCAGTAACAAGCACGGAGTCCCTAAGAAACGTAAGTCTAGTCAACCACCGTGTGTGTGTCCGTGAGGACGGGGGTGAGGCAGGGAGTGCTGCTCCTGAGACCCTGAGGCCCCGCGCTGGACCTCAGGTTTCTCCCGGCCACCCCGAGACCCCCAGGAAAGGCCCAGGTGACACTGGGGACACCTGTCCCCTGCTATTTCTTTCAGCTCATTCGTTTTTTGTAAGAAACCCCCCCCATTACTACTAGCAAATGCAATTAGATTTTAGTTACCTACAGTCACATGGGACTAGTCTCTTAAGACCTCACTGGCTTCTTCTTTCTCCCCAGATTCTCAGACTCATGAAAACCGCTAAACTAGCACATCGCATTTAGCAACGAGCGTCGGCAGAAAGTGACCACTCATGGAATTTAAAGCATTGTGTACACTACCCAGATTTTCCTAGATATTAAAAAACAAGAATATAAAAATAGTCCATAAAATAAAAACAAAGCAATTAAAGCATCAAGAACCAAAATCATAAAACAAAAACAAAAGTTTATTAAGTAATGAAAGTATATAAACCGTTTCAAAAAATATTGGTATATTCATTATATATAAGGTATATAATACTGGCAAAGTATAAGTAACAAATTGATCAGTTTCATCAAAGAAATTAAAACAAAAATGTAAGATTAGTTATAGTACTGAACACAAAAATGAAGTATATCTCAACATAAAAAGCATTAAAAAGAAAATCATTATAATAGAAAAGAGTTTCTTAACTTCATAAGCTTTGAATATACATGTCAGAAATTCTTAGAAATACAAGCATAAATGAAAGAAACATGAGCAACATTAGCAAACCACCCTCATTCTTTTAAAATAAATGTAAAATACATATTTTCATACTCCCTCCGTAAAACTACAGTTTAAATACAAAATCGAATAGCAAACACAATCTTTGCTTTCACCAACGCCCATTCCCTTAAATAAAATGAGGTTACGAGGGGGCGTGCGTTGAACCACAGCAAATACGGAGGACAGCTCCGGTCTCCACGCACAGTTCCTACACAGACACACAGAACGGACCCTGAAGAAAATCGCGAAAACCAGTCACCAGCGGGAGCTCGTAGCAGTCACACCATCTTCAAAAAGTAATAAAAGTATAAGTTAATTGACAAATGTGCCACTAAAAGTATTCATTTGGATATTATTCAGTATCTAAAAACATGGCTCAATTAGGAAATTCTACGCAGAATTTGAGATGATTTCTGGAAATGGGAATACTCCAAAATACATGAGGCTGTAGCCACAACTGTTTTCTGAGATAAAGCCGAATACTTTCATTTTTTAAAAAATGAATTAGACCTTGAATTTGACAAAAAAAAAATTGAGAAATCCAAAGAAAGAAAGGGGAGGAAATAGACGAGTTAAAGAAGAATTGTATAAATTAGAGAAATAAAACACATCCATCAATCAGGGAATGTTTCTTGGGAGGAAATAATACAAATAGAAATATATGAAGGTTTAGCAAATTTCATTAAATCACCCCACAGAAATGCTGTGGCTGCTGGGAAAACAACAAATACAACCTTCAGATCCAGACTTCCACGTGGGCTCCTGCCCTCGCCCCCCACATGACCCCAGCTCGGTCTCTGCCTGAGGTCCCCGGGGGCCTGGAGACGATGACCTCTGGGTCAGCCATGCCCCCTGGAAGCATCACCTTGTAAACCAGCTAAGTGAGGAACCAAGCTTTGCCACGGCTGCAATTTCCTCTCTTGTTCTCCCTGACCTGATGGGTTTTGTGTGTCTTGAAGGAAAAACCATGAAGGTTTGTGAACCTTCAATCCTGCGTGTCTAACCAGAGGCTCAGTCAAATCAGTGACTCAGAAGGAATGAGTCCTTGAGACCAGCATTGTTGTTGCAACATTTTGAATATAAGTGATCCATACAATTGATATAAACGAATCAGAATAATTTTATGCCTTTTATCTCATATCATGGGATCATCTAGTGTGAGTTTATTGGTGACCCTATGAAGACCAAGCAAACTTGCATGAGGCCCTAGAAATTAATCTGTTCTTTGTAAAACTCTAGCAGCAGAATTTGGAAAAGAACTACTCAGTGAGGTTTGAGACAACTCATAGGATTTTTTTCCCCTTTACCATATTGCCATTGTGAGCTCTTTGTTTTCTTATTATTTAGTGCTTCCCTCTCTAAGTGGGATGAAGAAAAAATTGCACTTGATTGATGCTCAGTTTAGCTCATTCCACTTAACTTCAAATTTAAAAGTATATACTATACTAATAATCTGATTTTAAAATGAATTTCAGGTACTTCTTTATGATAAGGGAATATTTCATGAGTACATGTTTTTAAAACTTACTATAGCCTTTGAGAAATGTTTTTATTCTAAGTCACTGACACCGTGTTTTTGCTGAGAGCACACAAGCCAAGACCTCAAAGGACTGAGGTGGAAGTTAAGAGGTCCATTTCGGAAGAGGAAACCCACAAGGCCCTAATGGAATTTAAACATAGCCGGGCCCCGTCACCACACGACCATTAACGGGAAGGAGGCTATTTTGACGATGTTTAAGGATGTTTAAGGAGCTTCTCCATAAACCCCACAGGCCAACCAGAGTGAGGACAAAGTGGTAACCTCAAATTCAGAGCTTTATTTTCTTATTTCATTTTATGTAATGGTGCTGTGTTACTTGTAGCCAGATTATTGTTTTCTGTAACTTGACCCTTGAAATAAAAACAATATTGTTCTTTGTTTTAATACTAAAAGTCAATAAGGAGTGAAACAGAAGAGGCAGTGTAATGAGACTCGAAACCACAGGCCTGAAATTCGCTGACAAACACCCTTTCCTTGTTATCACACACAGGGGTCTCTTCTCTGCGGGCCGGGAAGATCAGGTTTCTGAAATCACTGGGTGGGGCTATTTTCAGTCGCCACACTTACTTCAGACATTTTTAAAGACAATTTTGATAAAATAGACCCAAGTGCCCAAGTGCCTAAAATAAAATGACTGAGACAGCACATGGATACAAAAGAACCAATGATGTGATATCTTTTCTTAAAATATTAGGAGTCAGTACCAGCTATGTAATTTTTAATGACTCTTCCTTAGTCACTGTAAACCTTACAAGTTAACCTTGCCACAGAGCATTAACAAAATGCTAGAAGTTGCCTTTTTTCTAAAGACTATGCCTATTAAAATTTTCTTTTAGTCCTATTCTATTTTCTGATTTTACAGCTCAAAATGCTAGACTTCAGCTTTTCTGCTCCCAGTGCAACAAAGCCTTTTACGATAGAAAAAAATGAGATAAATTGTATTAAAGCATTACCGGCAGATAACTCAGTAGGCAGTATTCCAAGCCAGCCCCCCAGGAGGGGGTAAATACCGTGCCATCTCACTTCCTGCCGTTTCTTACACCTGGAGGCTTGAAGACGAGCCTAGTCTCATTCCAGCTCAGGGTCACAATGTCAGCTCTTTCTCTCTGCTTCCTTTCTATCAAATTGTAGAGGGCTGAGACTTCCCTGTACAGACCGACTTTGAAGTCAGTGACGGTCTCACCCCCTGCTGGCCCAGGGACCATCACTGGGTCAAGGCCATTGGGCTACACGGCGGCTCTGTGCCCCACTATGAAAATAGCGTCCTCCTGTCCCAGCTTCCTCGGTGTCTAAACTCTCTTTTTTCCTTCATAGCCACACTTCAAGAGTTATGTATAATCTCTACTTCCTCCTCCCTCCCTACATTTTAATCTTTGCTAAGTTCTTTCTGTTTATCTTTTTATATTTAGGGATTCTTTTAAATGTAAAAGAGAAACTCCTAATTTCTCATATTCCCTTCACCCCACACCAACCATCCCTAACACTGTTGCTATTACCGTCACACCGTGATTGAAGAATCTATTGTGTCCACATGTCTCTGCCATCATTCTGTTTCAAATCAGCTTTCTGTATCTGCCTGGACCTACTTCTGGGCTGCAGGTCTGGCCCTGAATTCAGTCCCCTCTGCCTTCCTGTTCAGTCTGTGCTGGTTACTAGGCTTTTACAGCCGCCTGCTAATGGGTGGGGAGGCAGTCTCTACACCTTGACTTTCTCCAGAAGGCCTTTGGCTGTTCTTGCTCATGTGCTCTTTGATATACTCAAGTTGTTAAAATAAAAGTAAAATTAAGTGAAACAACCCATATCGAGAATTTCACTAGAATTTTAATCTCCATGAATTTGAGTTTACATTACAACAACGTTGAGTCTCCCATTCTTGAAATAGTTATAATTTCTACCACTTTGTCATATTTTCATTTATGTCACAGTAAATGTTTATAATTTGCTTTCAATAAATTTAACACATTAAAAAAGCTTTATTTCTATCTTTGTTGCTATTGTAAAGGTCTCTTTTCATTTTATCTCATTAAGCAGTACGTGGACTGCTGCTACATTTTAGAAATGCAATTGATTTTTGTAATTTGGGACTTGCTAAACTCATTAATTCTATTAACTCATCAGTGGATGGGGGAGGGTCTTTGTGGAGAATCCCATCTTGCAAAAGCATAAAAACTGCCTTCCGTCCCTGTCCCCGGCGCAGTCCCCGTCTGCACCGCGAGGACCTCCCTCGTTAGGCGCAGTCCCGCGAGGTGCCGGCAGGACCTCGGAGGGTGGTTCTCATTCTTTTCTCAATCGGCTGCGACACTTGCCATTCTTTTTGCACGTGCACGCTAGTAAGCTAAAAGGGACTTTCCACTCCTCTATCGCTAAACATTTTATGAAAAACGAATGCTGAATGTGCACATTTTCCCACCCTGTGTCAAGGTAACATGACCCCTCACCTCCTCACTTATTGTGTAAAATGTTAAGCTCGAGTAATTGGCTGGAGAGTTTCCTACAGTGCCGTCTTCGCGAACGTCCACGCTCACGCGCCCGCGGGTCCCCCGGGAGGCCTTCGGTGCCGCGCGTGTGCGGGGTTTGCCGCCCGCCCCGCAGGGCCGCCGGAAGCGGCCCCGTGGAAGCAGGCCCTCGAGGCCCGCGCGCACACCCTGCCGAAACCCAGCTTCGGGGCTTTGCTCTGGGCCTCAGTGTCTGGGCCTGGACCGGGTCGCGGGCCGGTGCTCTGAGCGCGCGGAACCTAAGTGACGTCCCTGGGACTGCGCCGGTGACCGGAAACGCGGGCTCCCCGGGGAGTGCACTTCCGGCGCCAGGCCAGGCGAGGTGGCCCCGGGGGCGCAGCCGCTGAGCTGTCTGGGCAGCTCTTTAATCTCCGACCCGGGAGAGCGGCGGCTGCCCGCCACCCCGCCGCCCTCCCGAGAGACTGCCGGCCTCCGGAGGGCCCGGTCGGTCTGCTTGCGCCACCGAAGGTGTGTTCTCCCATCGTTTTCTCCAGCCTTCGGCGAGGAGGTGCGGGACCCGAGCGGACGGCTGAGGCCCTCAGGGTGAGGCCCCGGCCAGGTGGCGCCACCTCCGCGCTTGCCCGCTGTCGCGCCCGCTGTCGTCCCCGCGAGGCCTCGGTAAGTCGCTCTCCGATCTGAGACTCGCTGCTTTGCCTGCTTTGCCTCTGATGCAAACACACTTCATTTTCTGGGTGTGAGGTTCCCAGGAAGGTTCTGGGTGGCCGGGCAGGTGGCAGCCGCAGGGGACTCAGAGCCTCCAGGGAGGTGCACAGCGGCACCACCAGGGGCTTGGGGAATAAGCTACAACGAGAAATGAGGCTGTTTCCACCAGCACAATAAAAATCCGAGGAGGCACAAGGCACCCTGCGCAGCCCATCACAACACCCGCCCCCCCCCCCCCGCCCCCACCCCGCGCCGGATCTCCTTGTGGAAGGAGTAACGCATCTACTGCTGATGGGAACCTTAGAAGCCAGAGCCCGACAGTGGTGCACGCAGCAGGGCCTTACGGACTCCGGGACAGGTGCTGGTGGAAAAGGAGAGCGGTTGACCCAAGCGCCGGCCCCTGGAGAAGATGGGGCTCCTCGTCTCCAAGCCCATGGTCGCGTCTCAGTGCAGGCCGAGGGGTCTGGGGGTCAGGAGAGGGAAAGCAAACAAAGACGTGGAGGGCAGGGGAGGTTGGAGAGTCCTCCGCCGCAGACAGCAGTCCGCTCCAGTGAGGACCCTGTCCAGCCCGGGTCTGCTGCGCGTCCTCCTGGCTTCGTGGCTGAAGGTCAGCAAATCCGTGGTAGCTGGAGTGCCTAAAGGTCGGAGTCTGTCTTTTGAAGTTGATTCCTGGGATTCTTGTAAAACATGCTGTTTGTCGATAGGCTAAATGTCCTTGACAACTTTTAAGGAGGATGGAGAGGCATCCGGCTTGGGCGACTCTAGCCGCTCAAGCCCGCTGTCTGGTTTCTGTCCTGGCTCCAGAGTTTTGCTGGGAAACTTTAGTGAGAGAAAGCGATGCCTGAAGGTCGGTTTTCTGCAGAATATGTTGTATGTCACTTTAACGATATCGGCAATAATGATGTACCGCATTCCTCGGGGCTTTAAGAGATGTCCTTATAAGTTGACAGTTTTTAATGTGACATCGCAGAGATTGGCCACTATGGTGACAAGTCATATCCACATGAAATCTCGATATCTCTGTCTCTCTAGAGGGAAACTATTTAGAGTATAGACCAAAATATTTTACATGGGGGCAACTGTAATATGAAGTATTTGTAAAATGAACACAAGCTATACATAATAAGATCTTCAAAAAATGTTTTAGATTGTGTTTAGAAAATGGCCCTAAAATTCAGCATCAATCTAAAAGGCCAATGAAGTGCTTTCTCAGCGAGGAATTAGAAACCAGCAGGACGTGAGCCTCAGCCTTTGTGGTGCGGCTGTGTGGTCCTGCCCCGGGGGGGCCTCACCGAGGTTCAGAACCACAAATGGCCGTGGGGACGGACTGGTGTGGCAGGAAGGAAGGAAGACCGGGTCAGGAAATACTAAAAGGAGGAACTAATTTTAAATGAGAATTAAAATGGGGGGCATGGGGAACGGACTTTCACTAACGTGGTGGTGAAGCTGTGCACTGAGCGACCCCCGAACTATTCGCGGGTCCTCCGGTACAGGAGGAGGGGCGGCAGCAGCGGCCACTGTCCCACCAGCCAGGCGCTCCTTGGCCCTTCCTGCGGAAACAGCACCTTTTTCTGCCTTGAGGGCCATGTCCCCACCACCTGGGTGTCAGCCCCCACCGAGTGTGGGGGAGGTCAGGGATTGGCTCAGGGCTGACTCTTCCCGGGAAACCCATCCAGTTCCTTCTGGGCTGGTAAGGATCAGGGCTCAGCACCCGCTGGAGCTGGGTGGAAGGTCAGCCCACGCTGGGGGCGGGGGTGCAGCTGGTCCAGTACAATGTAGTAACTTTGCGGAGGATCATCCGGTTAGCTCAGAGCATCAGAAGGACCTGCAGAGGGGTGTGGAGGGGGCGGGGAGGTGCGCTGCTGCCCGGCTGAGAGCCAGGCCTGCCTCGGGGCGCTCTGGGGACACGAGCGGTGAGCTCCCTTCAGGACGCTTCCTCGGGGTGCTCTGGGGACACGAGTGGTGAGCTCCCTTCAGGACGCTTCCTCGGGGCGCTCTGGGGACATGGGTGGTAAGCTCCCTTCATGACCTTCAGGGAGCCCCGGGTAATTCATTGTCTGTGCCTTCCAGCCAAAATGAGCCTGACCAGTAAACGTGCACCTGGAAATCCAAATGGGAGTGATTGGAAAGTCAAAATTTCTACACTTAACGCAGCAGGTGTAATATCTATAAACTCTGCTCATGAGGCAGTGGCAACAGGAAACTGAATATATTTCAAAGTCCGTGAATTTAGGAATAACACAACTACATACAGTTCCACGTTTTAAAATGTCAGAAACCTAGTATCATATCAAGAACAGCCATACCGGCCACAGAACCATCTGCTGATGATGCCGTTGTTTCTGTTTGATTGTATGGTTTATTCCTCTGCTACACGAAAATTAGTACATATTTTCTTAAAACATAAAGAAGGGGGATGTGAATGGTCTGTCCCAAAATGAGCCTCTTTGGTTTAGTAGGGAGTGTTGAAGTGAATATATTATAGTCCTGGGTAAATTTTAATAATTTCTTCTTGAGCTAAAATGACACAGAGATTAGAGGATTCTTAAAGGTTATTCAGGCTGTTCTCAAACTTTCACAGTTTAATTATCAAAGAAGCACGTAGCTTCTCCTTGGATTTTCACGCACTTCCTTCCGCGTCGGGCAGCTCTTTCTGTCAGAGGGTTTCAGTTGGGTGGAAGCCGTTTCGTGCACTCACATAAAATATGTCCTCTTCCAACTCTGAACCGGTTTTCTCACTCTGTATTCTGAAACGATGCAGACCGAATGTCCCCGCCCGGTGAGAAGTTTTCATTTCTGGGTGTCGGTGGCTTACGGTGCTGGGCAGGGCTTTGAGGGACAGACTGGGCAGAGGCCACGCCCCTCCGGGGGTCGTACCCCCTGGGTGGGGAGCACACAGAGGCACAGCGGCAAGGCCGTGTGCGGCGCCCCGAAGAGAAGGTGTTGGGGGAGCATCGGATCCTGGGACTGGTCAGAGCATTGCTCTGTTCGCAGGGGACCTGGGTCTCGAGGAAGGGCTGAGGGTGAGGAAGGGTCCGGGGGGCCGAGGAAGTGTCTGCAGGTGCCTCCCCTCCACCCGGGAGAAGCTGCTTGGTGATGATGCGATGTCTAATCCCCCCCCTTTCTGCACAGTCTAGAGTTTGCCACTCGAAGTGAGTCTGAGAGAGAGCGGTTTTAAGTTAATTTTAATAACCTCAGGTGCGGTAGAAGTCTCCTTTCCTGTGACTGGACGCTCAGCGAACGCAGCCTGAGCGGGTGTCAGCCGTTCTAGCAGTCAGACCACCTGACCCATTCGTATTACCGAAGCTCCATTTCAGCACAATTTTTCAAAATAAGTTTTCAGGTAATCAGTTTCATCAACATGGCTCCTTTGCCTTGCCCCCTTGGGAATAACTAAAGTAAGGAATCGGGACCTTGGCACGAGAGTTACACTAATGGTTACGATCAACACCAAACGACCGTGAGCCGCCGCTGTTAGGAGGCCCCGACCTTCCCCGGCCATGCAGTTACGACAGCGTTGTCTCTACCGCAGGCGACAGCTGCGTAAGATGGATGCTTCCAACCTTTCCAGTGTGTTTAGCTGAAAATTGGGATTGATTGTCTTTTTCATAAGCCTGGTTTATGATGAGGGATTAAAGCCAAGTGGCATTTATAGAATGGAGGTTGTATTCTTTGTCTTCATGTTCCTTTTCTCCCTTCTGGTGTTGCTTTTGCTCAATAGCTCACCCCTGCCCCTTGGAACCCCTCCACCCCGAGCTGGACTCTCTGTGTTCCCTCCCCCAGCCGAGCGGGCCTTTGGTCGGAGGGGCATCCTGGGAGTGCGCTCCCAGCAGGACACTTGGGTGCCCAACCACCTGGGACACGCTCCCTGACCGCAGGCCGGTGTAGCACAGTGCCTGGGGGTGCAGGGAAGCGGCCTTTTTTGGGGAAATCACCCGCAAATTACTCATGTCAGTAAAAGAAGAGTCGAAAAGAAAGGGAGGGGAGGCCAGGACTGGAGGGGAGGGGGGGAAGAAGGAGGCTTCGGGAGGAGGGGGTGCAAAATGAGGCGAGCGGCCTGTTTGCACAACTCCAAGATACTGTCGTCACTGAAAATAAATGGTGCGGCACCGTTACTGGAAAAGGGAGGAGCTGAAAGGACTTCCCGCCGCTGGGACAGTCATGTATTCAACCGCCTGCCCCTCACCAGGCGCGGCAGCGCAGCTGCAGCCCCGGTGAACAGGTGGGGTGGGTGTTTCAGTCTCCTGGAAGTGAGCACGCCCTCTTCCCAGGAGAGCAGCCGGGTGGTTCTCCCCGAACGCTCGAGTGAGACACACCTTCTCAAAGCTCAGAACAACGGACACCACCACGGCTCTTTATTTTGCCACTTCAAACTCCGCACGTCTGTGATAGAATGTCCCTAAAACAGTGGAGATTACTGGGTGAATAATAGGTTAGCAGGCAGGCTGGGAGCCCCGTCATAGTCACGGGCCTGTCGGAACGTCTGCTGCAGGTGTTTCTGCTTTCTTGCTGCACAAAGACTGTTTCACACAGCCCCGTGCATCTAGGTACATTTCACAAACGGCTTCAGCCAGAGCGCAGACAGCACCGGTATCAGATCAGGATTCACAGTGTTAATATTTAATTGGGCATCTGCAGTGGGGACGTGCTGAGCTCCTGGGTATATTTTTAGGTAAAGAAGTTGGGGAACCACAGACAGACACCTACACCTTGGCTGTATTTCTATCTTTATTTCAGATAAGCTTCTCTCGTATCAAATTAATACCAAAAATAGATGATGATACCAAACCCAGGCTGGGCTGCCTGCCGCTTCAAAAGCCAGTCCTCAGAGACAGGTGCTGGTGAGAAGGAAGGAGGCTCATTCGGGGGCGAGCAGCCCGAGAGGATGGCAGAGCCCCCCACAAAGACCCTCCTCTCCTCCGGGGCGGGCGGAGGCCCCCACTGGCACAGACAGGGAGAGCAGCACAAAGAGAACGGGGCGGGGCTGGGCGTCTTCTCTGTGTGGGTCGCGCCATCTGTTCGACCGTTGTCTCCAGACCGGCCCGGCAGAGGGCTGGGCTTGCCCTCCCAGGTCAGCAAGCCTCTTGGAGCCGGACTGTCCGGTTGCTGGAATCAGCCTCCTCTGAGTTAGCTCCTGGGACACTTACACAACAGGCTGTTTATCTCCGTTACATATTAGTTAATGATTCATCTTTCACAAAACCACTCTTGACAGAGACAATGTTAAAAGAGTGGAGGGGTGGGTTACAATAATGCATTTTAGAAGTTAGGTTGTATTTTTCTTTACTTGTTGAAATATTTAATGTTGCTAGTACTGTATTAGAATGATGATAATATTTTAATAATAAATATTCAAGAGTTAATTTTACCTAGGAACACAAAACTATAAATTTATATTTTTCTAAGCAGTAACTCATACTGGTAATGACCACAATCTAAACAGAGAGAAGGAAGAAGTACTTGTGTAAATTCACAATTGGTTCACACTTTAGTATAAACTTTCAACTGTATTAAGTTTTCATTATTTGGAATCTAAAATATTTATGTTTGATATCTTGTATACACTCACCTGAGAATATGTGTTTTTTAGGTAATCTTTCTGATGAACTTTAATAAATTATAACAAATAATTTACATGTTGTCTGTTAAAAAATATGACCAGTGAGACCAGAAGAGAATGGGCAACAATATACACACAGGATATAGAGAAACACAAAATGTACAGAATGACTTAATAATAATGTAATATAATTTACTGAAATTTAGTCCAGTATATCATTTTATGTTCCACGAATGTCTATTTTAGTGAATTTTCAGTCAGTTTTTTCTATCAGAGTATGTCATTAGGTAGCCCCATAGTTCATATAATAAAAATATACTCAAATGAAATGAGTGGTTTATTTGCCAAAATTTGGACTGTGCCTAGTTTCCATGGAGTCGAATTTATTGGCATTTGCAGGTAAGAAATGAAAGAGCATGTTGCTAGCCCACCATGGAGTTGGTCTGAAAACTATGAGCTGCTTCCTTATCTAGGAAATGATGGTTTTCTCTTTTTTCCCTTTTCCTCCCTTGAGTGCAGGGAGTTAACGACTAAGGAGAGGGCGAGCATGCAAGAATTGAAGAAATAATGCATGCGTCAGTTTTGATATTGAAAAGCTACTCTTACCAAACCTTGTAACACATGGTGTCATCGTTTCATTGATTTAAATAGATGACTCATGTTTACCAGCTTTAAATACGAGAGACGTACTGGTCTTCCTGAAGACCTTGCAGGGGGAGCGGTATTTCAACAGAAGGTTGACAAGTGGAACTTGTCAAGGCTGTCTCTTCCGGAGAGCCTCGGTTGGGCGCCTGGCCCCCGAAGGCTCAAGGCTGAATGTCTGGGTTCGGGTCCGCTGCACCCTCCCGGGGGCTGGCGGGAAGCTCCGCTGGCCTCTGTGTGCACTTCTCCGCCCGCAGGGACCGTGGTTCCTGGGGAGGAGTGTGCGGCACTCGGCGGGCACTTCGGGAGGATTGGTCCTGGGTCTGCGGGAGCGCCTGTGCACGTCTGGGTGCATCTAGGAAGAAAAGAGTGAGGGGAACAGTCCCCGCCCCGTCCCATTTTCCTGTCCGAGCCAATTGCCATTAGCTCGTCATGCAAAGCAGCAGCGGTATAAGCCAGTTACACACCAGGAACTGATCTAACCTCCAGGAACCAAGGTGCATACCTGCTACCTATGAACGAATGGCTTGCCACTGCTTTTCTCAGAATGCTGGGGGTTTTTAAGATTTTATTTTTTATTTATTTTTGGGAGGGGAGGGAGAAAGAGAGGAAGAGAAACATCAGTGTGTGGTTGCCTCTGGAGCACCCCCAACCGAGCACCTGGCCTGCAACCCAGGCATGTGCCCTCGCTGGCAATCCAATTGGTGACCCTTTGGTTCGCAAGCTTAATCCAGTGAGCCCCACCAGCCAGTGCCAGAATGCTGTTATTTCAAATAATGGAAAAATGAGTTTCAGGAGCTTTAAGATCCTATAATGCAATATTCTGTATGTTTTTAAATATTGTAGTATTAAACAAAAGGAAACATTTTCCAAAGCATTTTGCTTTTGTTGAGATGAATATGGGCAAAGAGAACTTTTTGGTTGCTTTAACTATACCAATTTTTGGTTTTAAAAACTATGGAAAATACCATTAGAATTTCAAAGTTGGTGCAATTGTGTACATTATGAAAGTGTTTTTTCATATTAGAGTGTAAAAATATTAAGGAGAAATCAAACAAGTATTGATCTTTTGCTCAAAATTAACACCTAAGTATTACATTTTTAGAATTTGTTGGAAGCTAGTAAGATTTCAGTGATAAATTTAAACTGAATTTGATGATTTCTACGTGTATACGAATGACCAAATAGTGAGTTACATATTGCTGTTTTCTGTTATGCATACATATTTCACTGAAGATTACAACATGCAACTTCTTTACCCCCAACACTGAGGACTGGCACCTGTTTGGAGTATCACTTCTTTGAGGACAGGCATTGCAGCATGTATCACCGGCAGTAACGTGAGCCACAGGAAACATTTACCCATCTTTATGGGATCTTTAAAAACTACTTGAAGCACAGAGGGAGCATACTGTGGGGTATGTGGATGCCGAGTGTCCTGCTTTACAGTTGCACGTGTCTGCACTAATCCCTCAGCTGATAAAATTTCTAAAGCAACAGCTCTGTGGCTTAACTGTAGCAAATTATTTATACTCCAGAAAGCCAAATGACAGTGACTGCATCCACATAATTGATGAGTTAAATGAGTTTTATGTTCCCCAAACAATTTTAAAGCTGAGTAACCCAAATTTATTAGCCATATCCAGATGGAATATAAAGTCAATATATTGCTGTTTATGTATCAAGTCAGAGAAAATTATTAAGGATGATTTCAGCCGTGGATGGTTAGGGTGGAGGACCTTGGTTAAATTTTGAGGCTATAATTCAAGGAAACTTTGGTAGCTACAAAGCTAGTGTAACAAATAAGATAACTGTGCTGTAATAGACTTTAGCTGAATCATTTTCTTGACTTAAAAAATGTACAACTGGAGTTGAAGGAGCAACTCCATAAAACATTTCAAAATATACTGTTGTAAAGAAGTACTTATTCAGGCTCCATAGCAAAAGAGACCCCATATTCATGGGACTTGTAAGAAAGCATATATAAATAGACATTTTAATACAACTGAAACAGAAATGAGCTCTTGACAAGCACCTAAAAGTGATTTTGTTTTAGCGTCATTTAATTGTAGGAAATTGGAAGTATTTTTATTTTCAGAATGATAAAGTACTAAATGTCTTTAGCGAAAATAATAGATGCATCTTGGACATTAATAGTTGCCACATAAACATGAGTATAATCATAGAATATGAAAAGATATTAAAGGGATAGAAAGAAGAAGATTAAAAATACAGCTTTTCACAGGTAGTGGAGTTTTCCATTCTAGTATTAAATGATATTAGATAGACTAACTACACAGTGCCAAGCCCCCAGTTCTCAAGCTATTCACCGTGCTATTTGGGCCAAGATGCTTAAGTCCTCAAGACAGTGTAACGAAGCAAACTTCACTCCAAGGAATCCCAAGCATAAGCCTGCTTACCTGATGCTCTGGAGATGAGCTCTCCGCCCTTTGCTCCAGGGGAGACACTCAGCCTGTCTTCAGAGCTGGTTCACTGCACAGGCAGCCCTGAGCAAACACCCAGAACAAAGCAGAGGCCAGTGTCTCACTGCAAGGTATGCAGGAATAGGAGAGAGCTACGGAAGTACGTCCCCCACCGTGACAAGCACCATTTACTCGCTCAGAACCATCGTGAAGGGCTGCGCCCAGACACTGCCCCGGGAATCCGGGACACGGTGAGAAACAGGACAGGCTGGGCCCGGCCCTCCGGACGCTTCAATCCTGGTAAAAGGGAGCACATGAGAGGATTTGAGGACGTGACTGGTTAATGCTGCTGAAGAAACTCGGTGTCTGTCAGATAGTTATGCATTGGAGTCAGGGAAGCCTTCTCTGAGATTGCATGCGAGTTGAGTCCTCAATGAAAAGATCTAGGAAAATAAGAGGCATAACCAACGAGAAAGGGAGTAGAAAGGCCCTAATTAGTTGTATCAAAACAAGATGGTTTCGTTAATCAATTGGAAATTAGACATAGACTAATTCCAACAAAAATACAGTGTATACATATACATGTGTGTATGTATGTATGTGTGTGTATCACCTTTTTCAAGAAGAAATCTAAAACATGAATACCACTAAGGCCTTTAGTAAAACTGTTCAGTATTTTAATTTTCTCACAGGGAAAATGTGTTTCACAGGCAAGGTTTAGAAAATATATAATCAACAAACACATCTAAGAATTCTAATTATATATAAACTTCTCGAAATGAAAAGGAGCGACAAAAAAGAAAGAAGGGATCGCTGCGCCAGCACACACCACGTAAGCCGGCGGGACGTGATGTCCCCTCCCGAGGGAGGACGGCGCTGGCCAGTCCTGCGCGGCGGAGCGGCGGAGGACGTGGAGTGCCTCTGAAGCCCAGAGGAGCAGAACCGAGGCGGTGGTCGGGTTGCCGTGCAGACTCTCAGGAGCTCACAGGTCCTGGTCGACATGCTCAGCGATTCATTCCTCCTGGCCTGGACCAAGAGCCCTGTCAGCGGAAGGGCAGGGAAGAAAGCCCGGCTGGCAGCCGAGGAGGAGGTGGGCACCGCGCACCGGAGGCCGGTGCTCTTACTTTACGCACCACCTTCCAAAGCCTTAGCTCTTCGCGCTGGGTGGCACGTCCCCGCTCCGGTCTGGGCGTGTGCAGCCTGCTGTAGGAGGCTGGGCCCCCGGAGGCTCCTCCTCCGCATCGGAGCAGGGCCTGTTAAGTGATGAATCGCGTTTCTCTAAGTCACACTGAATCAGAGTGTTAGGTAATGCTCCAATTCCTCGAATTTAATAGCTGTCTTATCTTAAATAAGGGACTCACGTTATTCTTAATAAGGCCTGCCTACAGTCCTTCACAACCAGTGATGTTGCCACAGCAAGTCAGCTGCTCCAAGTCTTCGGGCCAAAGTACGGCCTCCGTTTTGACACGGGTTCCAGTGCGGTGCTTTAGTGACGGTTGCCGTCACGGTGTTTTTAAAGGTCAAGTAGAAGTGGAGGCTGTTCGTCAGCGCACGACTGTGGGGGGCTCCGCCCTACGCAGAGGTGTCAGCAACGCGGGGCACATGGGGGCGCGTGTGCAGGCAACGCGACCGCATCTGAACTTTCGCACCTTCGTACAGAAGCCGCGACAGCCGGAGGCCGCCTGTCTCCCGCTTGGGCTTCTCGAGAGGAGCTTCGCTTTGGGGTGCGGAATCTCACACCCAGGAACCCGTGCGGTTTGGCTGACAGTGCATTTTGACTCCCAGTCCAGTTCTCGTGGACAAAAACGAAGTGAGGTGAGCGCCACTCGCCTTTGACGGTCACGTCTTGTCTCTGTTGGAACAACGCCCAGTGAAAACCTGACGTCGGCCACACTGGAAACTCGACCCGAAGGACAGAAGCCGTCTCACGAGCCTTGCTTCGCACAGTTTTCACTTCACGGGGGTCCCAGCGTGTGTAAAGCCCCGCGGTCGGTTTGCTGGGGAGGAGCCCGCAGAGGAGCGAGGGCGGAGCGTCTCCCGGGGCAGCTGCGGGCACTTGTGCGCCTGCTGTGCTGTCTCCGGTGAAACGCCCCGGAGGGCCGGGCTCTGGGCCACCGCTCCCTGCATCCACGTCATAGGCCGCTGGTCTCGCTCAAAGTCCGGGGCTCAAGGAAAAATACTGAAAAAAGACACATACTTAAAAATACCTCTGTCAGTAAAGGCCGAGTTGTTAATGAAGAAAAACGCAACTCGGCCAGACGGCGGTTTCGGGTGCTGGTTCCGCTCCGACGCACAGGGGCTGTGACCCAGGGCCGGGCCTCTGACCCGGTGGCACCCAGTGCTGGGAGGCAGGCAGGCAGGCAGGCGCCGGGGTCACGCTGATTCCCGGCCCCGGCCTACAGGGCCTCACAGCCGCTTGGTGGCGTCATCCCGTCTTATCTTCGCCATCGAGTTTTACCGCAGCGCCCGGATGTCCGGTCCACACGCAGCTCTTCCCTCCGGAGCTCCGGGTTCACGCCCCGCCCCCGCCCCCGCCCGAGAGCCGGCGTTTCCACTTCCTTACAATATTTGCCACCTGCGGTTGCGGAAGCGAAGCCCCCAGCACGGGCCCCGCCCACCGCCGCAGCTCCTCCTCCATCGGCTGGGGCCAAAGGCTCGGGGGCCCTTGGCGGCGCCCTCTCTTTCCACCGTTTCCAGTTTCTAGTGTTTACTCAGAATACAGCCAGAGCCGCCCCCGTTCGCACTGCCTCCACTGCGCTTCCCCGCCCCGCCGCCAGAATCGCCCTCTCCCGACGGTCGGTCGGTCGGTCGGCGTTTCCTGGAAACCGTCCTGGCCACCCTCCGGTCTGCTCATCCTGCTCAGTTGCCCACCTCCAAACGCAGACCCCACCATGGGCCACCCTGGCCGGCTGCCCTCCGAGGCAACCCAGAGACTAGGGAGGCGGGGAGCGAGCACAGGGACCTCCCTCCACCGGCCCCAGCCCGGTGCCTTCCTGACGTCATCAGGCAGGGCAGCGAAGTTCACGCTGTGGGCGGGGCTCCACGGGTAGGACCCAGGCTGCCTGCGGAGTCACGTGGGGCCAGTGACCTCTGGTGTCTGCCCCAATGCCCTGGACTTGGCCCTCTGGTGCTTTTGTTACCAAACAGGGATGGGGGAGGATGATATACTATCACCAAAAGGACCCCCTAGGTTCGTTATGTGCACGGCCAGAGAAAAGATGTCTCTGAATGCCAGAAATTTGTGAAAAGGAAAGGAAATGTTTATTTAAAGCTATGCAGACTTAAATAAAGTAGTGATGTAATGTCTTCGTTAAAATATCAAAGTCCTTTAGGATACCCATGGCCACACATAGTGCTTCCTTCTCCCTCTGCCCTTATCTGGGGTACCGTACCTCAGAAGAAGTGGACGGCCATGATCCAGGCTCCCGGCAGCAGCTTGGTCCTCTCTTCACCAAGGCTGCCAGGAGGTCTCCACTCTGCCAAAGCCACGTGGTTCTCCCTGCTCTTAAGTTGCGGGAGGGGGTTGCCAATCAGCCAAAGCTGAGTGGCGGTTCTCTGCTAAAGCCACATGGTGATTCTCCCTCACAGGGCTGCAGGAGTCCCCACCCTGGCAAAGCCACATGGTGATTCCCTTAATGGCTGTGGTGTCTGGGTTGAAATCCCCTTGCTAGTCCTCTGCAGCCCCATTTCCGACTCCTCCCACAATCAGCTGCACCTGCGAGCACTCCCCTAGCCTTCCAGCTTTCCTGGGCTGCCATAGTGGGTCTGGACAGGTGTGGCCCCATGGCGTGGAGCCAATCATGTGCAAGCTCTCACGCAGGTGCTGTAACCAGGGGGCGTTGCCTCCCAGTTACATCTTGGGTGGAAGTCACTTCCCTCCCCCTGGCTCAAAGCAGGGCCACAGCTATTTAACATATCTATGCAACCAGTGAAAGGTTATAGAGATGTTAAATGACCATGCCAGAGGTTATTTGGAAAGCTGTGGCTGTACAAAACAGCTCTCAATGGCCTGCTCCACATGTCCCTTCCCCCAACTCACACCTGTAGGGGGGTGAGGACGTCCTATATGTCTTCCTAATATTTCCTGGACACCCTGAGTTCTGGACCCCATCCCAAATCCCTATTTGGCGCCCCCCTTGGCTGCACCCTGTTACACCTTCTGGTTTTGGTGTCTTTGTAGCACTCACCACCATGGTCCACTTCACTTAACACGCTTGGTTTTCTGTCTTACCCCACTAAAAGGTACACTTGTTCATGATATGTATCCTATAAAGTTGTGATTTTGATTATTTCCAGGGCACCTTTTTTGTTATTCTGGTATCATCTGACTTCAGTACGAAGCAGACTGCTCCACCTAATACCTGATACTGATTAATTTTTCCTTGCATACTCCCATACTTCTTGAAATTAAGAAAAATTGCTGTCTTCATGTGGAAAGTAAATATATTGTAGATAAATTTGAAATGAATATGCTTCGTTTCTTTTTAAAAACACAGAAAATGTATTTTGGACATTAAAATTCTTTCTCTGGCATGTACTTCAATTGCATCATTGACATTTTTCATGAAATTATAAAGTCATTCTTACTGTGTTAGAACCCACATAACCCTCCTCTCTTCTGGTACCAACTCAGTTCCCAGAGCGCTCCAGGAAAGAAGAGGAACTCCTGAGTTAGCCCGGACATCTGCTGGAAAGATTGTGGTCCAGACTTAAATTGCTTACCAAAATCAGTCACTTCGCTGCCCTTAAATTGTTTTAATTAATGATTTGAGATGCGAGACAATTAAGGCGTAGTAGAAGCAAAGAGCGCCCAGTGGCATAACCATTTTTTTAAAGCGCCGTGGAGATAATGGGGCTTACACGGCCTGTGGCCTCACCGCTGCTTCTACCCTCGGACCCTGACGCTCTGCATTTCTTCTTGCCGTGAAAGGTCGGCGAGGTTGATTTTGCATCGCACGGCGCACGCTCGGATTCTGCAGGAGGAATCCCCCCTTTGCACAGATACGTGATGAATGGCGCTCGACATCACGCAGTCGAGTGGAACTCAGGGGAGCACTGCACTCAGGAGCCAAGATTTCAGGAAATTTTAGTGCTCTGGTTATTGTTTGGCAAAATAATGTATTCATCAAGTAAAATGCAAAAGCAGGAAAGGAGCATGAATATCGAGTTTAGGATAATAGCTGCCAGATACAAAGGTGGAAGATTTAGGTGAAATTAACCTGAGAGCTCTTCCTGTACCTGTGAAGAGACCCAGACATCTCAGCCAACTGGACATAAATGGAGAGAGAATGGGACCCCTGTTAGTGTATTTTTTATTCCTTCAGATGCTCCTGTGGGCACCGAATACGGTACCTTTGAATATTACAAAGTAAAATCAGTTATAACAAAGAGGTAGTATTAGTGTTTGGGGACCGAAATAATGAATGTTGCTTTCTTGGACATTTTTGTCCCCTACAGGAGCTGAGCAACTGACATTAATATTCATCGCCCTCTGTTCGTGGGTCTAATTAAACACGATCAATTGTGCTTGGTTGATTGTCTTTGATTAGCAAAGTCTCAATTTCCTTAATCATAAATACTTACAACAACCTTCTGCCTTCGAGGAATACTGTGCTGTTCACGAAGAACCGCAGGAGCCCAGGGACGCTGCCTCCCAGGGTGGAAGGCGGAGTGCCGGGTGGGCCTGCGTGGCGAGGGAGTGCGCGCCCGTGCGGGCGGGGTTGCTGCTGGTTGCCGGCAGCGACCGTGATGCTTTCAGACTGAGGAGGTATCTTGGAATTGTACTGAAACCTCCAGTAAAAAGTGTATTCCATTGCTTTTAGTTAGACCACAGTTTCATTTAGTACCAAGCAAGGTCTTTCCGAAAGCAGAAATTGGAGGGAAAACACGTGCTTTTTGTTTGAAACAGCACATCAGCCGAGGGAACCCTTGGTGCAAAAACACAACGGTCTTTGCCTTGCCCGACACGTCCCTCCAGAGGAAGCGGCCCAGTGGGCAGCCCTGCCCACCGCAGCCCCACCTCCAGGCCCCTGTCGGGTCCCTGGGCACGGGTGGAGAGGGCAGCCAGCGGACAGAGCGGAAGCAAACGGGCCGGGAGTCAGGAAGAAGGAAGGCAGCGGGCAGGCGCCGGCCAAGGGCCGGTGAACCCCGTCCCAGAGAGCGCGGGCAGGCCCTCCCCGGGGCAGAGCTTCCTGGGGGAGTCGGAGACGGAGAAGGAGCAGAGCGACTCGGCTGCGTCCACGACGAGGGAAGCCTGCTGGCTGCAAGGACCAGTGGGAGAGAGAAAGGTTTATGATGCGAAGAGGTGTTACCAGCAAAACAATTTTTACATGCAATTTGCAAAATCTAGGAGATGGTAACCAAAGAAAATCACAGAGAAAGTGTGATGAGACTGTTGTCCTCGGCGGGAGTGGAGGTGCCTCCAAAGTCTCCCGGTGGGAAAAGGGCGGAATGACCTTAAGAGGGTAGAAGACCAGTTCCAGGAAGAGGGACAAGTGACGTGTTAGCGACATACGGACACTTTTGTGCTGTGATTTTCATCCGTGGGTTAATGTGACAGGTGATTTGTGGTTATTTCAATTGGGATCCCCATGTTTTTCAATAAATTGAACACACTTTTTATTTACTGATTATCCATCTGCTTTTTGATTCTCCTTTTGAAGTCCTTGGTCCAATATCGCTTATTTTTCTTTCTTCTCATTGATCTGTAGGAATTTCTTATATAATCTAGACACCAGTCTCATGTGAATTTTACATGTTGCAAATAATCTCTGCATAATACGCCTTCTCCCTGGTAATTTTGTAAATGATTATAATTTTATATTATATTTTACCTTATGGTTGGAGCTGGTTGAATAGTATTCAATACCTCCTCTCCCAAAGGTCCTATTTTCCCCTTTTCATTTTATTACCCTTATGGTTATTTCTGTCATATTTTGGTCTTTAGTTCAGCAGAAATCTACTAATATAAGTTTTATTTTTCTCTTTGAATGAGAAAGGTTGCAAAACACCATTTGCTAGGCTCTGGCCAGGTAGCTCAGTTGGTTAGAGTGCTGCCCTGCTACACCAAGGTTGTCGGTTCAATCCCTGGTCAGGGCACATACAAGTATCAACCAATGAATGCATCAGTAAGTGGAACAACAGATCGATGTTTCTCCCTCTCTTCCTCTCTCTCTGAAATCAATAATGGAAAAGCACCATTTGCTACACAACCCGTCCTTGGTCTACTAGCTGATGTCACTACTTTTATGGTAGACAAATGTCCCACGTGCTCAGTGTCCACGTTAGCACTCTTGACCTGGCATCATCGGATCGTCGGTCTTTTCTCCACGGCCACGTTGGCACCACCTGACGGGGGGGCGCCTGCCCCCCACGCAGCCCTCTGCTCTGCACTCCCCGAGGGCCCACTCCTCCCGCCTGTCCCAGGACACACCTGGAATGGCTTTAGGATTCACGCTAATCCACCCGCAGAATTTGATTAGAATTGCAATGCATCTGAGTAATACTTTAATACTCCTGGAATATTGGCCTTTTCAAAATGTCAGGACGCCTTATCTCGGAGAGGGAAGCGCTGTCCTCTGTGTCCTTTCACAGTGTCCCATCGCTTCTCCCAGTCGGAGGCCGGCACCCTCCTTTCAAGGTGACTTCCACTTGACAAGTCCCGCTGTCCTCGGGATTCCTGGTATCGCATCTCACTTTTCCATTGCAGAGTCCTTTAAAATGCATCCTTACTGATGTAAACAAATAATGCTGTTTGTAATCTATCTATCAGAATCACCTGGTGTATTTAAAAATGCTGGGTCCCTAATACTTAGTGGTAGTGAGTGAGCTGAACTCTCTGGACAGCGTCCCCAGGTTTAGCAAATGAAAATGCAGTCCGTTCGTGTTTCACATAAAGAACAGATAACGTTCTAGTATAAGTATGTCCGGGGCAAAAATTAGGGACACTCAAAGTTATTTGTTGTTTACCTAAATTAAAGATTAACTGGATGTCCTGTGTTTTATGCAGCAACTTTATTCCCAAGCGCTTCCATTTCATAGGCAATCCTAAAAATAACTCATGCCACTGGTTATATTGCCTGCCACTTGGAACCATTACACATCGTTCAGTTTCGAGTAATTAATAGATTTCCTTATGATCCATTGAGCTAATGGAAACGTACACAGTGCTTACTGGGCATGTTTATGGGTCTGCTCCGTTAATTCCGGCTCGCACGTGGGGGTGATTCTGGGCGTCCTCCGGTTGAGGGGGGCGGCCCTCCTTCGTGCATTGCTCTCCCCTCCTGGGAGCTCCCCAGGACCCCATTGGAGCTGCAGGACGCTCAGACCCCAGCCTGAGTGACTGCGGTGGGGGTGTGGCCAGTGCTCTCCTGTCCTCAGCTTTGTGGAACGCTCTTCACACTGGACACAAGTTGTGAGTGAGCTGTGAGTACTCACAGGTGCCTGCTTGCTTTTTACTTGCTTTCTCTCCCAGAAGAATTTATAAGTTTGTGTAAAACCTAGCAGAGAACTCAGCAAAGAGAGAAAAATAGGAATCGTATTATAAAAAAGTAGTTTTTGCACTAAATTAAGTTGCGCTGAAAATAACATTTGACCACCTGATGCAAAGAGGCGGTTCTAGTTAAGGACCAGGCCATGTTCCCGAAAGCAAGGTTCCGACTGCGGGGTGCTGCTCGGTGAGGTGGGACCCACACGCCCAGGGGTGCCAGGCCCCCAGCGTCTCCGCCAGGATGGGACTGGAGACGGGACGGCGGAGCGGGAAACGCGTCCTGGCCGCACTGCGCTCCGTGCCCCAGCGCCAGTGCCCGCCGGCCGCGGGCGCTTCGAACACGGGTGACGACGGCCAAGGACCCCGAGTCTCCTTCTGTAGGCTCTGCCTCCTTTCACGGATTGGAAGGCAAAGGGGCGCACTCGCACCCATGTCGGCCTCAGACACTGTCCGAGTGGAAGTGCTTGAGCAGGAAGAGCCCGTGGTGAAGAGAGACAGACACGGGAGAGAGACGGACGCAGCGGGACCAGGGGTTGCTGTCCGCAAACTCTGGACGCAGTTCTCCCAAGCCTCCCGAGAACCAGAACCCCGGACGTCACCCCGGAGGTCACCCCGGAGGTCACCCTGGAGGTCGCCTATATTTGAATGAGAGACGCTACGTATTTGAATCTGTTCATACGTTTATACAGGCAGATATCTCAACATAAAACTTTTTTCCCCAAAAACTTTAGGGGGAGAGAGCAAATAGATAAATAAGTGAGCTCACAGACCCGGGGGGGGGGGGGGACGTCGCCAACTTCAGAAGGCCACAGAGGCGCCGGCGGCGTCCGTCCTGACTCGGGCCTTCTCCAGGCCCCCCTGTGGTTCGTCCGCACAACAGGACACCCCGTTCACAGAAGCTGACCCGCCTGGCCGCTGCGTGCGAAGTTGGCTCTGCTTCTAACTAGCGGGGCAGCCTAGGTCGAAGTAAATGTCCATCCGGGATATTTAGTGTCCCTATACGTAAACGCGCGTGACAGTTCTCGCCTCGAGGGTAACCCGAAGTCAGAGCTCGCGCCGAAGCCCCCCTTGCCCCTCCTGTCCCTGACCCTCACCCCCTCGGTGCCCCAAAGCCTTCCACCCGCCACTGTCCTTTACAGCTCGTTCTGCCACTCCGCGCCCCCGGGTTTAGACGCACGACACACAGGCCAAGGTGTCCTGTCCCTCGTCCCTGCTGCCGCCATCCACGGAGAGACAGCTCCTCGGAGTTTGTCCTCTGTCTTCTCGGAGGACGGAGGGGCGGGTACGAGCCCAGAGGCGGGAAAAGGGTGTTGGGAGTCCGTGGCAGGAGCTGGCCTCACTGCCGCCTCCTTCCTCCCAGGGCCCGTGTCGCCGTGGTCTCCCTAACCGGCGCCTGGCCCCTTGCTGGCGCCCACTGTCACCTTAGCAGACGAGACGCGGCAGGGCCAGCTGAGTCCTGCGACCTGCCTGGGGTCCTGCCCGAACGCCCTCCTCGTCCTGGGGCCAGTTCTGCAGAGAAGCCAATGGACTCACGCGCTCCCGCCGGCTTCGCTCACAGGCCATCTTCCCGTGAGTGTGCGCAGACACGGAACCCTCTGCAGCCTGAGGTCGGCAGGACGGGAGGGCGCGGGACCTCGATCCGGAGCAAAGCCGACCACGTCCGCATCTCGCGGTCTCCCACCCGGCTCTGACTCGGACCCGGGGCGGGGCGGCCGCCCGCACGGGCCGGGGCTGGGTTATGCGTGTGCAGTGCTTAGCTCTGTGCCGCTTGGTGCTTACGAGGAATTCGGTGGCTTTCGTGGGGGAGAGTGGGGGCGGGCTTTACTTTGTTTTGACCCCAAAATGTATACCCCAAAGTTCCAAAGTCAGAAATGGGAGGCCAGTTTGTCCCAGAATGTCTAATCCCTTTAACGTGGCCACCACCCCCCCAACACTGTAGTTCTGGGTCCCCTCCCATCTCACTGCCGTGCGGGCCTGCGCCTCTGCCCGCCCCCCACTCCTCTCGCTGGGCCGCCTGGGTAGCCAGCCCCCCCTGGTGAACCCTCAGCCCCTGCAGGGCCAGCAGAGTTCAGGGGAACTTCCTCTTCTTGCAGCATCGTCCGCATGTGTGCGGAGAGGGCGGCTCCTCCAATTTCTGGCCAGAAAAAAATGGAGAGCATCTTCCTCCCCCCGACTCTGGCTTGAAACCAGCAATTTTCGATTCTCACTAAAAACAGCCTCCGAGGCACCTGACAGGCAGCCGCTCACTCTCCAGCCTCCGGAGCTGCCGTCACTCCTGTGTCCCGAGGACAGTGGCCTGAAGACTGTCCGGTTCTCGGTTCTCGGCGCAGCCAAAGGCACCGACCTCCTGGCGTGTCGGCATCTCCAGGCCGTGAGAGTTTTCTGTGCATCGTCTGTGACCCACTCGCCCTGGTTCCACAATGTCCGACTGCCCGGGAATTTCATCTGTAAAACAGTCCTACCCGAGCTCTGGCGTTCTTCATTATCTACATATTTGCTTCATAAAGTTTTCTGAATCTCAGCGCTTTTCTCTGGACACAGTACCCGACCCTTTCCCCGGTACCCAGCCACCATTTTGCGTGAGGACTCCGTGACATCTCTTCACCTTTCGATTGTTTCCCCTCTAAACCTTTTCTCTTGATGACTTTATTCACCTGCGGGTTTTGTGAGGAAAAGGTAACCTGCTTATCCAAGAACCAAGCATCGGGGGCCGCTGGGTGCCGAGCACGCCCTCCGGCGTCGGGAGCGCGCGGTGCACGGAGCCGAGTCCAGCGCAGCGGACAGAGCGAGCGGAGAGCACTCGCTCTGCGCTGCAGGCGGAGAGGAAGCGCCGGGGAAGCCACGCCGTCCCGGCGGGTGGAGGTTTGCGAGGAAGCCCGTGCTGAGTGACGCCGGCGTGCCAGGTGGCGGGTCCTGGGGAGGCAGGCCGTGGGGCGCGGGCGCGGGCGCCACGCGGGGTCGGAGGAGAGCTCTGCAGAGACCGGCCCCGAACGCGAGCCCGTGGGGCTCAGGGCGGAAAGCCGAACCGCCGCTGGGGCAGAACGCAGCGGGTGCGCAGGCCAGGCTCTTCCGGAGGGACAGCGGCGCAGGGAGGGAGGGGCCTCATGGGGTCATCACTCCAGGGCTGAGCAGGGCTGTGAGGTCAGGGCCCTGGGCGCGTCACCCGTTTACAGGGTCCCCGGAGGAGGGGGGTCGACTGAAGGGCCTGTGTCATGAACAGTCGAGTCATGGTCCCTGGCTCATCGGGACGTCCTGTGCCCTAGGTCACCTTTGTTTCTAACTCAGCCGGGCACCTGGTGTCCCAAACGCCAGTACAGAGGAACCTCCGAGATCAATGAAACCACACGCCATTCGAAGTAGGCTAAGCAACCGGATACGTCGAATCTGCACAGTCAATGTGAACTCGTCACCAGCACCAGAAAGGGAGCACTTTCCAGATCTGTCACGCATTGAAATGGCCTCAGTAGCAGCACCAGGGTCAAAACACGCCCCTACCCCCAGCTCCCCTGGGAGGTTCTCCCGAGGAGGGGGCCGGACCCCGGTGAAGGACCTGGCCGCCTGGCTCTGGGCTGTAAGCGAACGAGGACCAGGTGGGAGTGTCCTGTTGCCAGAAACGTTAGGGGAGTAAGTGTAAGTGTGAGAAGTCAGTTCAAACGGGCTTCCCCTAAGCCCAGCGGGCACAAGTGGAGCGTTTGGGAACTGTGCTACTTGTCACTTCACTGCTATTTACTCCGTGCATAATTGGGTCTGAGGAAGGCCATGAATTGGTAAGTGCATCCAACAGCGTCAAGTACGGTACACGGGAGCTGTCTGTAAATTCGGTTACAGCAACGGTGCCCATTTATTTTTCATACGGATGCTCACGTAGGTGCGCATTGCCTTCGCACTCGTCAGGTGCCTGTTTACGACGCACAGACGTGGACTTGACGCGGTCTGGCCGCCCCCAGCTGGGCCTGGGGCCGCAGCCTCGGACTCTGGCTCTGGAGACCAGGACCCTCCGCCGTCTTGTCGTCCCACACGCTCCCACCGCGCAGGCCCTCTGTTTCCCGCTGCCAGTGCAAACTGGCTTCCCCGCGTGAAAATTAAAATCAAGCACTGAACCGATGGCAACATGCATATTTAAGAATCATATAGCGTAAGCAGATACTGGTCCCAGGGATTTGAAATCTACAGTCAGTATAACGTGTCACTTGCGACCACAAAGCAACTGTTCTCTCCTGCTGTCAACGTTAACACAGACCTCACCGCCTGGGTCTCGTGCGCGGGGCTCACCAGCTGACCCCTTCTCCTAAAAGCAGCTTCAGATTCTTTGCCATAGTACGTGGGGGTTCCCTCGTGAATGACTCATCTCTGTCCCCTGGTCACGCCCAGCCACACCCTGAAATTCCCACCCACCCGCAGGTGGGGGCCAGCGGGTGGGGGGGAGACCAGATGGACCGCGAACAGGCAGATAACGGGAATCCGGTGCGATTGAAGAGTCGTGTGACTGCCCTTGGCAATCCGAGACTCGGCCCTGCTTCTTTTTTCTTTCATACTCAGTTCTAAACTAATATCAGCTAGAATATTAACTACTCATCATTCCAGACCTTTTATTAAAAAGGTGACTGCAGCCCATACACACGTCCCAGCCAGGAAGCGGGGCAGCCCCTGCTCAGGCGTCAGAACCGTCCTCGTTGGAGGTCATGGGATCGGGCCAGGCTCCTCGAAGGGACGAATACTGACTTCGTTTTCGTTATTTCCAACGAGAGCTAGTTCGCGCTCAGAGTTCTTCCCGCACCTGGCGCACCTGGCGGCCTCCCTCCCTGACTCGCTCACCACACCCGGTTCGCCGGACGCGCTCGCCTGGAGCCTTCGCCGCTTTGAAAACCCGACACCTTTCACTTTAGGGCAATGCCTGTGGGTGATCTGGGAGGTGAACTGTGAGGCACCGAGAAGAGTAATTTGTTAATACGTGATTCTCCGGTGAGGATGTGCGTGGGTTGTTTCTTCCAGCCCCTGCCTGGGCTGCGGGAGTCGGCTGCTCACCCCGGCAGTGCAGTAACCCAGAAGTTCTACCATCTCTTATGGAGAAATAAACCTGTTTATGAAAATAACTCTAATCGCTGTAGGACCAAGATGTCTGTGTGCCCTTTAAAACGGGTTTCAACTCACAGCAGCCCACTTAATGCGTATTACATAAAGGTGGAGGCGTCCAAAGTTTTGACCTTTTAAATCTGATAGGTTTGCTAAGGAAGTAACTATATTAGATAACAGAGACGATTCTTTGGCAGGAAATGGATATCTGATTGAAATTGAAGTTATCGCACTTACTCAACAAAGCCCCGGTATTTCCCCAAGGACGGCTCCCGCGCCGCTTCCGAGGCTGTGAAAATAGCTCGTTCCAGCCTGCCATCAGCTCGGGGGGCGGGCAGCGTCCGCAGGGCCTCCCGCGCCCAGAAACGCTGCCCGTGGTGGGTCTGCATTCGTGCTTCAAAGGCCAGAGGTCAAAGTCGGCCTCTCGGAACACCCCGGGTGACGTGCATGCAAATGTGAACAGCACTGAGCAGAAAGCCCCGTGGGCACCCAAAGAGGTGCTTCGAATTTGAATTTTCAGAAACTGTTTTTGATAGTCTCATTATTAAAGTTATTTAATGCTTGTGGCTTGTGTCCTTGTTTGTCTGCCCTACATCTAACCTCCCCTCTAGGTCCGGCATATTAGCCAAAAAGGGAGGGGGGGGGAGGAAGGAAGGAAGGAAGGGAGGGAGGAAAAACATCTCATGTAGATTCGCTGTATCTGTGAATGCTCCTCAACTAGAGGCAATTTACGTGGCTCGTGACCATGAACTTTGACTAACACCATCCGTCCAGTCTCAGGTCATCCTCAACGACCTTTCAAAGGGCACTCGTCTGTGAGACACTCCGCTCGTTGTCCCCGCTACTATTTACAGCTTTTATGGCAACGATCTTAAGCAGCCGTTTTCAGTACCGTCACAGTGCGACACATGTAATAAATAGTCTGACGTATCGCGGTCTCCGTCCTGTGGTGCGTCGTCGCCGGTGAATCTGGGGTGACTTGACCTTTGCTATCTTCTCCCAGTTAACTAGACAAGACGCATCAGGAGTGCAGGTTTTGTGAACCGAACTAAAATAGGTTTGACTAGACTTTTATCGTTTCCGTGGTTCTGCTGTTTGTGCAGACCTCGTCCTGTTCTTGCTAGTCCCCTCCTAACCCTCGGGACACACACGCGGATGAGACACACCGTTGTGGTGTCCGTGAGCAGCGGTGGGACCGGGGGAGAGGGGAGGGGGACTGGACTCAAACCTGACCACGCTTACTTCTTCAGCGTCCAGCCAGCGGACTGGCTGGGCCCGGACACTTGCGGGGGCGTGACAGTCAGTAGGGAGGTCAACCCTAGCCGTTGGCCTGCACGCACGTGACCTTGAAACTGGGCCCCTGAGCGACAGGAAAGCAGGGTTTAGTAAAGACCCGGAAGTCCGTCGGCATAGTTGGAGATGCTGTAACAGGAAGTGCAGTGAGTGAAGTGACACTCCCACGGGGCCGGGGGGCGGCTGAGGTGACGCGTCTCGGTCGTGTGACGTCAGACACCGGAGCAGCGTCGCCTGCAGGTGCTGCCAGCGTTCCAGGCTTCGGGCCCGCCCGCCAGGCGCGGCCGGCCTGTTGCTCTGCGCAGCGTGAGCCGCCGTGGGCACAGGGCTGCGTGGGTCGTCGAGCCCGGGAACCTGCTTGGCGCTCCAGTTTACAGGGTCCGTGTAGCTTCGGGCGCCAGAGTTTACGGGACATTCCAAGGTCACGTATCCTTGTGTCCAGAGCACATACCTGCGTCCGCCAGTGGGTACCACTTTATGTGCTTGAGGAATTCAGGCCAACGGGCTCCCACGTGGGGAAATGGGGGCTCGCCTCATGGCCTCATCTCACCAGCTGCAACAGGCCTGCGTCCCAGTGGGGCTCCATTCTCGGGTTCAGGGGTCGGGACGCTAGCACACGTTCCTCACGGGGAGACAGGTTACCCACCATCTCATTCTGCATAGTCCTGTTGTTTAGTTTTGATTAGCCATATTTTATAGATGGAAGGAAGCTCTAAACTAACTTAGTAAACTTCCAACTCCAAGTGGAGGAGCTGGCACTCACTCAGCTCTTACTTTCTAGTCACAAAGCCAGTGAGGACATTCTCGTGAAAAGGGCTCACTGCAAGACCAGAGGCAGTTGCATCAGTGCCCCCAAGCACAGTGGGAGCCAGAGGGGTAACCCTGCACTTCGGCTTGGAGGGCTCGCGGAAGACAGGCTGTTCCCGCTGGTTCCCGCCCGGGCTCCCAGTGGGAGTGTGTCGGGGAGGGAGACGCCTGTCAGGGCTGGGGGGGCGGGGTGGTGAGAATGACGGAATGGTCACACCACGCAAACCCACTGCCCCTTTAGCTGCAAGTGGCAAGCTTCAGAGACCCCCGATGGATCCCACTGGAACAGAAAGGAACTGTCTCGGTTCACGCACCCCACAGTCCAGGAGTGGTGCGGGACCCAGTCAGCTTCATGGAGGGGCTCCAGTTCCGTGGGCGTCACCTGCATCTCCCTCGGCCCTGCCGCCTCCTGCCACTCCTCTCGGGGGCTGTCTGTCCTCCCAGTGGCCTCTGAGCGACCGCCAGTTCTCTGTGCGCCGGCCGCCGGGACAAGAGGTGCCATGCTCTCCTGGCGTGAGGAAGGCGCTTCTCAGCTCCCACTCCTCGGCCCACACCTGTGCTGTGCGTGACTCTGTGTGTAAGGGGGGGGGTGGAAAGACGCCAGGACAGGGCGGGACCACCCTGTGTGTACAGCTGTTGCTGCTGCCAGGGCCGGTCCCCGGCACCCAGAGGACTCCGAGGCGGGGTCCACCATGTCACCTGAGACGTGACACAGAGATCCCATTGTTCCGGCGTCCTCTCCGTCTTACTCGTCTTACACCCCATGACACGTGGTACCAGGGCGGGGGGAGCATCGAATCGGTCCTGGGCCCAAAGGTACTCGCTGGTAAGAACCGCCACCGTGAAGTGAACACATCATGTCCACGGCCTCAGGAGCTTCCCCAAGGTTCCAGCCGCACGCGCCTTGGGCACTCCACCCGAGAGCCACCTTCGCAGCCTCGCGGGGTCCGGGCGCCACGCCCACCGCGTTTGCACCGACCGACCCCAGATCGTCTCTGGTTGCCGGTCTCAACACAACTGGCCTCTCTCTGACTCCTCTCCTTTTTCCAAGAAATGGTTGTTGTAATTTCAAGTGTCATTTTTCTGGTAACGTCTGTTGCTTCTCTTACACAGGGAATGCTCCGTCTGCTTCTGATAACAAACAAACAAACACTAACAAAACACACGGTCCTGCTTTGAGCAGGTAAGATACCTGGTCAGACCCTCCACAGTCGCTGTTCCCCCACGCCATCCTGTGCCCCGAAGACACTGGTGTGTCACCCCCTCGTGACCTCTGGGCGGCTCATTATGGAAATGGCTTTTGTGAGGCTTTCACTGACTGATTACCTTCTCCATTAATCCGAACAACAGGTCTTTGTTACATGAATTTTAGCGCTGATTCTCTGAATATTTATGAGCATGCAGATTATTTCCTGGAAGCCTCTCCTTCTCAGGTGTGGTGTCCTCAGGCTGCATCGAGTGTTGAGGTTTCCACAGCCTCAGTCTAAGCCCTGACAGTTCTCAGGAATCGGCGGCGAGACCGAGTTCCGGACACTCGCTGCTGTCTGCTGGGCACTGGGGGGGGGCACCTGGGAAGCTAACTGGGCGGTCGGAGTTGGTTTCGCTCATGCTCCTGTGCAGTGCAAACCCCGAGAGGATCTGGGAGCGCAGAGGGAGCAGAGAGCCAGCGGACGGCAGCACCCCACTGCCGTCCACTCACAGCGAGTCCCCGAAGCCCCGCTGCCCGCCTTTAAAGGTACAGGTCGGACGGGGACAAAACTGTCTTTCCCTGGTTTCCTCCAAAACTGGATCCTCCTAATGATCTTTTGAAAATCTTACAAAATAAAAAAGTGAATTTAAAAAAAGAGGTTGGCAAATTTTCTTGATCACCGTTGTCTCGTTTCATTTGAGCCCTTTCCCCCAAGCGTCCGCCGCATTTTCCCACCAGGCATGGGAGTCCCCGAAGCTGTCACTCCCCGGCGGCTTCCTGTCGAAACTCGGAGCGGAGCCTTACTTCTCCCAAGGGAAAGGGCTCCCCAGGACCGACCTGAATCTTTATCAAACCCAGAGCGCCGGGCTGCAGCCACAGCGCCACCTCCACACCCTTGGAGCTCCGTCCACATGCCGCCGGGACCCGACAGTCTTCCTCTGAAGAGAGTAACTGAAAGGCCATTGTGGAGTGCAGACATCCTGCCGTGTGGACAGCGTCACAGGCTGCAGGAGCTCCCGGTCCCCGCTGACAGTGGCAGGCAGCCCCTCCCCCACCAGAGGTGCCAGCAGGGCGCGGTCAGGGAGGGACCGTCATGGTCCTGTCTCAGAAGAGGGGATTCTGGACATTCGAGGACTCTGCAACAGTGCTTCAGCATGGAGCCGGGGGACTGCCCGAGGGGGCGGGGTGGGGCCGTGATGTCACAGTGGAGGCCACGGGAAATATCGCAGAGAGGACCTGGGACAAGGATCTCAAAGCGCGTTGGACAGCGAATACTCCTTCGGTGTCACCTGCTGAAAAGTTAGACGGTGTTCATTTAAATGGCTATTTCGGTGCGCCCCAAAACCACACAAGTCATTTGCAACTTCCCTCTTCCTGGGCCGACGTTCCCTGGGGTGGCAGTAATACTGCTGTGACCAGACAGTCAAGCGCACCCTGTAGAAGGCTTTACGTCCCCAAACCACACGTGCCAACACGCCGAGGCCCGTGGCCCTGTGCGTCAGAGCCAGAGCCAGGAACCCTGCTCTCCGGTCGTTGGTCGGGGGCTCCGCTCTCACCGTGCCGACCTGACTCTGTCCCTCATGCCCCCGAGCATCGGATGACGTTTTATCTCAAGTTTAATTGACTGAGAATGCATTTTGAGTATGGAGACAGATGAATTCCAATGGAAAACAATTCTTTTGTGCTTCAGAATGCTAGGGTGCAATTTAACCCATTTCAATAGAGAATATAAATGTATCCAATGAAATAGAAAAGCCATAAAGTTCTTCCTACAAGTGAAGATATTACAAAACACAATAATGTAATTCAAAAACTCAATTTTATACACCCTATGAGCTCACATAATTTAATTTATTCAGTACCACTCTTGCCTTTATAGAGCTTAATTTCAACATTTTTCTGTTTTGCACATTTTGTAGTTAATAATTATAACTCAGTAAACCTTGAAAAATTAGAAATTTTTGGTGCTTCACTCTTGAAATACTTTGTTCCAGTTTCCTAAAGGCGTTAGAAAAGGACCGAGACAGAATAAAGAGAACTAACACATTAGAAAGTCAAATGCCACGGGAGGGAACGGAGGTCGATTTACAGAATCGTCCTTCAACAGCCGAACTGACTCTCCTCGCGTCCGAACTCAGTGAAGGGAGAAAGCGCGCACTGGGCGTGTCCGCGGGCGCTGCGCGTCACCGAAGTCGCTCAGAGACACCGGCTCACGGGCTTTTGCTTCGGCGTCACCGTGAGCCCGCGGCTGGTTTCTGCTCTGCGCTTGCTGCCCCCCCCCCGCCCTTTCTGTACCGTCATCGTCATTTCCGACCCGCGTGGGGGCTGTGAATGCCGCGCGTGCGCACCCCGCGCGCTCTGGAGCGCTCTGCCGAGGACCGGCCCCACCCGGCCCGGATTCTGTTCAAACCTTGAGCGCACTCCCCTGAAGGAAGCTCAGACCACGGGGCCCACCGCCAGCCCCACAGGCGTTGGGGACCAGTGGCTGTGGCCACCGCCGGTGCTGGGCCCTCGAGGTCATTGCTGCCACTTCACCTGGGTGTGTGGGAGTTACCATTCCTCCCATTGGTGGAGTTCCAAAGCCGAGGGGTTTGAGGCATGCCAGCCATTGGCTGAAACATTCCCTGTAAGGAAGTATCGAAACGGTTTTCGTTCAGTTTAACGGGAAGAGAAAACAGCAGGTCAACAGCTCCCTCGTTAAGTCAGAGCTCAAAGGAGGAGGCCACTGTTGGCTCGTTTCATTTTTCACCTGGGTGAAGGCTGGTGCCCCCGTGAGCACGAGTCGGTGACACAGCACTCCGCCCTCACTTCAAGCAGACTGAGACATCCAACATGAAAATTTATGTTGGGTGTCTTTAGTTATGAATGCACTTTTATTATAGCGCAATCTATTTTCTTCACAATTGCTGTTCTAACAGTAAAATCGATGGTTCTCCGATCCTAAATGGCATCAGTCAAAAAAAAAAAAAAAAAAAAAAGACTTCCTTCATAAAATCAGGATCATTAATGCCAAAGCAAAAAAGTTTGGGGTTTCTTAAACTTTTTTTGAACCTGTAGTTTGTTCCATATGTTACCTAGACAAAAAAAAAATTGAGTTTATGAGAGACATTTCTGCTTTGAATTGCATCTCTACCTTAGCAAAAAGGAAAAAGGAATGTGTTATAGAACGCATTCGCTTTGTGGAGATTGCAGAACTTGACGGAGTGAAGACACATCTTGGTGTTTGCCCATGTTTTAAAAACGCCCCCGGCGGGAGAGCCGCGGCGTCGGGGCGGGGGCCTCGGGGCGGGGTTGGGGGGGGATACCCCTGCGCTTTCCTTCTCTGCTTCCTGTTGAAGCCCTGACGTTCCCCCTCAGACCAGAGCTGCGAGGATCGCACAGCCCGGACACCCCACAGGAAACGCTTCCTTTAACTCGAGGGTTAGCTGCTCTGGGGCAGACTGTGTGCCCGCGGGGAGCTGGGCGGGGGCACCCTGGCACCAGGTGCCCCCCCCTCCCCCAACAGTGCCCAGAGAGAGCCGCGCACTGCTGCCAGGCAGGGCCCCGCGGCCTCCGAGCGCCGCCGTCCACCGCTCCATGCGGCTCGTGGCTCCCTTTAATGGGGAGTTGGGGACGTCTCAGTGTTTGTCTATAAACTGATGATTGCAAACAATTAAAGTCCTAAGGGGAACCGAGGCATTAGTCATTCTGCGGCCGTCTGCTGTAAGAGGCCAGTGTCCTCGCTGCCTAATTGAAAGCTCCGCTTGCTGCCGTGTTCGCATTTAACCCGCCGGCCCCTTGGCTCGCACCCTCCAGAGAACAGCCGCCTGCCGGTGCGGTTTACTCACTCATCTGCGGGGCGGACAGGGTGTCCTGTTCCTGTGATACAGAGAATCAGCGAAACGGAATTAAAACACGGGGAAAGTTTCCATTCTAAAACCGTGCGACTGACTCGATCTCTTTACATTCAGTATCGTAGAGAAATACAGTACATCCAGGTTTGAACTAAGCGGCCATGTCACGGTGCGCATGGAAGGGCGAGGCGTGGAAGAGAACGCGCACCGCGCAGAGTCACAGCGAGGACCGTTCTGTGAGACTCCCGTGTGGGCCGCGTGTGCTGCCCCCCACGCGATGTGACGGCCGCTGCTCTAGACGGTGACAGGGCAAGGACCTCCGAGCGTCCCCAGCCCACCCCTCTCAGTCAAGGGACTCTCATGACTTCCACAGACGTCTGGAGAACCTGAGATCTCGCCAATGCCCCTGGGAGCCGTTGTCCCCTCCCGCACGAGCCGTTCCTGGGGCGGTGGGAGCTGGGGTGCTGCCGGATTATCGCTCGCCTGCCCCGTGGAAAGATCAACAGGACGACCCGTGGCACCGACTGCCCTGGAGAGCGTGGGTTTTGGGGGGCCGCCTGCAAGGCCGCCAGCCTGCAGAGTCGTGCCGCAGAGCGCCGCGTGGACGGAGGCACTCGGAGAAATGCTTTGGTGCGGTGGGGGCCGCCGGATGGGGCTGCTGAGTCCTGCAGGGCCCGGGCCTGCCGCGGAGTTGCCGTGTCTCCGCCTGTACAGCGCGGGGACTCTGCAGGGACCACAGTCCCTGAGGTCACCATGAGACTCCAGACGGCCCGCGGGGACGACTCTGGTGGACGCCAAAGAACCTTCTAACGCCCTGAAGATAACGTAGTTTCTGTACAGAAGGCATCGCGGAAGCCAGCACGTGCGGCCAGCCTTCTGCAGACAGCTGCCACTGGGCGCAGCCCACCCCGCAGCAGACAAGGCCGGCCGGCCCGGCTGGGGGTCCTGCCAGAGGAGAAGCTTCTTCTCGGCTACCCTGGCGGTCTGAGGTGGGGAGACAGACCAGGCGCCCCCGGTGTGGCCGCTGACCGATGCACGCACGCAGCCCGTGGTGACTTCGGCAGATGGAAAATATGAATCCTTTAGACTTGAGGAGTTGCTCTTGATACGTAGTGAGCTTCATTTTGCTGATTAGCGTGACCTAACTTGATCTAAACAATTTATTTTACTCTGGCTTGACCTTCACATACAAAGCAAGATCCTGAATCAAAAGTCTCCTTCTTCTATTGGTTGTGACTAAGCAAGACTGAAAATACGACCCACAGCTTTATTTATTTCCGTGCATTTCTGTCAGTTTTGAAGCCCTGAATGTCATCCTCGCAGTCTGGGGAAGGACATCCATGGCCAGCGGCCCGGAGCACGCCGCCACCAGTCTCAGAGGTGCGCCCGAGGCACCGCCGAGGGGCATGCAGGGCCCCCCCCACCCCAGGCCCCGCAGTGCCCCAGGGCGGAAACCCACAGGCAAGGGGACATTTAAAGCAATAGGATTTAACGGTACGACACGATGCGCCAAGTCCCTCCTTTACTGCCTCAGTGCAGGCTCAGTGCGAATCGGCCGTCACTGTAAAGGTCACTGGAGAGTAAAGGCTGCAAGTCGTGACCACGTTTAGCCTCTGCGAGGGCGGGGCTCGCTTGGGGCGCTGCCCAGCTGTGAGGAGGGAGGCACAGGCGCCCGGCGGGCTCAGTGGGAGAAGGAGCTCGGGGTCTCTGGCCGCACACGGCCTTGCACCCTCCCCTCCCCCGCCTGCACTGTGGGAGACCCCCTCGTCCACCTCACCCGGGGCCTCCTGGCGCCCTGTCTCTGCACCACCCAGAGGCGGGGGTTCAGAGGTGCCGGGTTTGAGACTCAGACGTGGTTTCGCTCCTACCTGCAGTTCGTGTGTCTTCCCAGCCTCTGGAGAGGCCGCCGCGTCATCTGCGCTCCCCCTGGAGTAAATGGCTGCGCAGACAGACGTAGTTAGTTACCTGGGAGAGCGCCGCCCACCCCCTGAGGTCTGGGGACTGCGTCCAACTGCAGGTGAGACTGCAGGCGGGAGCCCCAACCTGCCAGCAAGACGGACACCAGGCCCCTTTTCCCTGCTTTGGGCCGGTCGCCTCTGCCGGCACCTGCGCATCCCTGAGTCCGTCGGTCAGCGTGCGAGGGCAAGTGCCTGCCGGGCTCCTGGTCTGGCAGCTTTCCTGGGCAGAGAGCAGCTGGCAGGGTCGAGGCCGCCATCTCCTGCGCAATGTTGCCCTCTATGGGAGCCTGAGGGACCCGAGACAGCAGCAGGGCGGCGGGCACAGCCTCAGGCCCTTGCAGTCGGGGGCTCCACGTCCCTGGGAACGTCCTCCCCCCCGCTGCCCGCAGAGGACCAGGCAAACCCATTCCCCAGCCCGCTGGGGCTGTCGGGTCTGCGGCCTCCCCTCGCTCCGCTCAGCACAGAAGCTGTCTTGTTCAGCTCATGACGTGCCGTGCCATCTGATGGCAGGTTTTGTCTGCTCCTGTCTTCAGAGCCCTGCATTTATTTCCGGTTAACGTAGGATCGCTTCACGTGCGGTAAGTTCTGTTCAGAAAGGGGAAACTTCAGTCAAAGCCCTAAAATAAGACGATGCATGCTTTAATGTAGAAATAATTACATGACGGAGCATTTAGGAATGACAATGTCATTCTTCCAGTCCTGCAAATGCAAATGAAGCTAAGTACATACACATATGTAAATATTTAAAGAAGAAACTCCCTGACACCTCTTCGGCCCTGAGGAACAGACGGCGGATTTCAGCGGCACCGGCCCTGCAGAGGGAAACTCGGCTGGGTTTTCCTGCTCACGGAACGCCGGGGCTCCGCGCGTCCGGGCGTCGTCTGCGCGTGCACTGCGCGCGCACCTGCGGGAGCCGCAGCAGCCTAGGCCGGCGCGGGAGCGTGGGTCTGTGCGCGGAGTGTCGGTGCGCCCCCCGGGTTTCCTAGCTCTGAGGCGCCGCCCTCCATTCATTCGCAGGTTTGTTTAGGGTGCAAACACGGGACCCCCCACCAGCAGAAGCGCGTCCCCTGGAGCTGGGCCGACCCTCTCTCCGGCCTCCAGCAGAGAACCGCGCTGAAGCTTCTCCGCGCAGTGGTGGGGCGAGGGCGCATTTAATCTGCACTGTCCCCCCCCCCCCCCACGCATCCCACCCTCGCAGGGCGCCCTCCAGGAAGCAGACAGACGGTGCGGTCCCGGAGGCTCCGGCCGGCCTCTGCTGCTCCCTGAAAGGCCTGTTCCCCACGCAGCGGCTCGCCGGACTGCGGCGGACTGTCTGGAGTGTGCGGTCTCGGCCTTTCAGGCCCCCGCGTCCACGGGGTTTCTTTGACGCCGGATCATGCGGGTCGCTCTCTGGTAGAACAAGGCACTCAAGTGACCCGGCAGAAGGGTCTTCCTTTCAACCCGCGGTTCCCTCTTTTCCCTCTGAAGAACTTGCCGACCAGAGAGCCAGACGCCCCAGGGGCGCGCCGCGGGCCCAGGGCGGCCGGGCCTGCGTGATTCCAGCGGACTGGGTGCCCTTCGCGCGCGCGCCGGGGCTCCGCTGGGTTGCGCCCAGCGCGATCCGAGGCGGTGTCCCCGCGGCACGAACTCGCAGCGTCGCGGGGCGTCTCTCTTCTGTGCACACTTGCGCGTTTCGGACAAGACTTAGGGAGCCTTTCGTGTGAGTTGGAACAGCTGGGAAGTTGCTCGTGATAAAAAACAAGTTATCGCAAGGAAAGTAGACGCAGTTGGGCCGTGATGATAGAGTCCTGCATGCTTAAACTTTACGACTTTAAACTGTAGATTGAATTGCTTATGTTCACTCAGAAGTCATTTTTTGCATTAGAATTAAGAGAAATGAAACATGGAAAAATGAAAAATGTATGTTTGAAGCTATAATATCTGGTTCTAATCTGTATATGCATGAGAGGGTTTATTAAAAATAGAAATTGCGAGGTACTTGCAATATTTCTTTGGGATTTTCCTTGCAAATTTCTATTTATTTTAAAATGATGGACTTAAAATTGGCCTTTAGTAACAGTTAAAAAAGAAGTTAATGGGAAAGAAAATAGTGAGTAGAAATTGTTAAATGTGCTGAATTTTTCTGAAGCCTTTATTATTTCTATTAGTAGATATAATTATTCTCTGACTTTCATTGTTAAAAAAATTAACTGACATATCAACCAAAAAATTAGCTTTCTTTTTTAAATAAATGTGTGTTTTTGTTTTCTGTTTCTTCCATTGAATGGTCACTGATATATACTTTATGTTCTTTTTTAAAAGATTTTATTTATCTATTTTTAGGGAAGGGAAGGGAGGGAGAAAGACAGGGAGAGAAACATCCATGTGTGGTTGCCTCTCTCGCACCCCCTACTGGGGACCTAGCCCACAACCCAGGCATGCACCTTGACTGGGAATCCAACCAGTGACCCTTTGGTTCACAGGCCGGCACTCAATCCACTGAGCCACACCAGCCAGGGCTACTTTATGTTCTTTATATGCATTTTAAGTGTGTCTTATACAATAATTCCAACGTTTTTCATTTTTTTCCATTTCAAAACCATGTATATGATACATTTTTTGAACTTCAAGGAGACTCAGTTGAGAAAAGACATTTTGATAGCGACTGAATAAAAATATGTAGAGCCTCAAAAGTTTATTTGTTCAGTAAATGCAATTCAATTTAATACAGATCCGTTGAAGCCCGGACCTTTGTCTCGATAGAGAAAGGGAACTCACTCTGCGTGCGCTGCAGAGGGTGTTGGAGAAAAGTGGAAGCCGCGTGGCGGGGGCAGCACAGCAGGTCGGTGTCCCCCCCCTTCCTCTCTCTCAACTCGGTGAACGCAATAAACGGTTTTCGAAAGGAAAGCGACCCCGAGTGCCGGGGAGACGGTCTGCGCGATGGCCGTTGTTACAAGCTAAGTCGGGGGGCCCTGCACCGGGCTTACGTGCGAGGCCCGGGCGTCGTGGGACGACGCAGGGCCCGCGGTGTGAAAACGCACGGAGCAGGCGATGCTCCCCTGGTTTCTCCTGCTGGCCACCTTCCCGCCACGCGGCGCCCAGCACAGCAGGTTAGGGCATCCCAGAAATTAGTAATTTCGCAAGTGCGTGTTTTAATCCTTGGAAAATGGAGTAAACGCAGGAAAATTTAAGAAAACCAGTCAAGGCGCCTTTGGGGTTATTTGATTTTTATTGTTTAGCATGCACGCACACCGTGAATTTCTCCAGCTTCCCCCCGAAGAAGCAAAGAAAGCTCCTCTGGCTGGTTTCACCACCGGCGCCCATGCTCGGGGTGGGGTGGGGCGGGGGCGGGCGCTGCCCCCACGGGCTAGTTTATTTCTGAGCAAACAGGGAGGACAGGACAGTGAAGCCTTTTGTTTTGTTTTCTTACCGCGGAGTCGAACTCAGAATCTTGGGATTTTTTGTTTCTAAAATTAGTATTTACATATTTTAGAGTATTTTATGTTAGAACTTTTCAATATTTGTTATTTATTGATTGACTTGAGAGAGAGAGAGGAAGGGGGAGAGAGAGACTTGTTGTTCCACTTACCTGTGCGTCCAGTAGTTGATTCTTGCAGGTGCCTGACTGGGGACCGAACCCTCAGCCTTGGCGTGTCAGGGCACCGCCCTAACCCGACGAGCTAAGACGGCCTTCCCTGATATCACGTGGAGTGAGCCTCTACATTGCCAAAGTGCTTTCGAGGTGTTAGTCATTTCACTCCAAGCAATAATGTTGTGTCTAACTAGCTACGAATAACGTTTATGGACCAATACCGGAGAGGAGACTGATCGGCGATCCCCACTTTCCATCGGTTACCCCCGTGCCGAGCGTGCGACTCCACGGGAAAACTCGAGTTTTGACACCCAGATCTAGGGGTCGAGGTCCCTGGGTCGTCATTTGGCTCCAGTCACTGGAAACCAGTCTGATAAAGTGGGTTTGTTTATTGAGCTGTAAGGTAGAAATATGTCACCACAATAAAGAACTTGAGTGTTTTTTTTTAAATACACTCAAGTTTCTTTTGACTTTTGTGTAGATAAGACAAGAATGATGAGTAAACGAATGAGTAAAAAGGCATCATTGATATGGGAAACTCCGTAAAATGGAAAATCTCCGACCAGGTGTTATACGTATTTGGTTTCGTTTCTCGGTAGTCAGTGGTCAGCAGGATGCTGTTCTAACAGGAACTGTTTTGACAGACGTTGCCGAAACACTGAACAATTTGCCTGCTAGGAATGTTGATGCGCGAGTCGCTGTGGAATTCTGACTTGATCTTCAAGGTATCTTCGCCTCCCAAAGGTTCCTGAAAGGCAGAAGTAGTTCCTGGACTCTGTTGTTGAGGATTTTCACCCTGTAAATTCTCCCTCTCGTCTATATTTCAGCCCGTGCACCCGAAAAACTAACTGAGCTGCGATCTGTCACATGACTGACCAGTGACCGTGTCCACAATTCACTGACCGGCAGGTAGTCCTCCTTTGGAGCGCACCGGGCGCTTCCCTCTCCCCTGCCCGGCCTGTGTCTGCGGCTTGCTGACCCTGGAAGCTTTGCGCATGACAACAGGCTAGCCACACGGGGTGCCCTAGAAGTGTTCATCCACAAGACCCCGTTGGAGGACAGGGTCGCTGACCTCCCAGTGACCCGAGCAGAACTCTGCCGCCAATCCAGCACAGGGGGCTTGGGGTGGGGGAAAGCGTGTGGCTGTGTTCTCCATCCTGCAAGCGGTCACCTGCGCCTCCTGCTCCACGCAGTCCGGTGGTGGAGACTCCCCCGTAGCCCAGCGAGAGGGTCCCCGGGAATCGCAGGGCCTGGCGGGAACCAACGTGAAGTCTGGGAGGGCCCGCCGTGGGTCTGGCCCCAGAGCTCCCCGCGGTGCGGCGGGTGCGGCGGGTGCGGCGGGTGCGGTGGGCTGACGCGCGCCAGTGGCGTCTTTGGGAGGGAGCCGAGCTGGTAGAGGGCAAAGAGCAGCTGGCCTTCATCTCCTGTCGCCGAGTAGCAGATGAGACGCGGCCGCGTGGAGGCCAGTGGTGTGGGGGATAAAATTGCTCCATCGCAATCCTGTAACTGACCTCAGCTAACGAAGCGATTTGTACGACAAACACACACGTGCCAACGTGGCTACTGGTTCCTTCCGTCTGATGTGTATTTTGGTCAAAACACTGTTTCTGGCTTCAGGAGGCCGTAGCCCCCAACTACCCTCCAGGCCGCCGAGGGCCTTCATCCGTGTCGGCCTTTGTTGAGTCCAAGGGTGTGGCTCGCACACACTCATCACCCCAAACCCCACCTTGAACTTTTCCGTCTTTGCCCAATGGCGTCTGCCGATGTCATGGCTGCAAAGTGGCATTTCATTCTGGAATCCCGTGGGCCGGAGCCCAACCGTGGGAGGAGCACCCAGTCCGCCCCAAGGTGTGCGGGTGCAGCCGGCGGCCGGGCGCGCGGCGGCGGGGACGGGTCCCAGCGCGCCAGCCCTGCCCGCTGACATCACAGCAGCCCCCGAGCCTCGCAGCCCTCCGCACGATCCGCCGGAGGAAGCGGCGCGCCTGCCAATCATCCCCGGCAGGGCCGCCCCGCCGGTCCGAGCGGGGGGCGGAGAGACGGCCGCGCAGCGGCGCAGCTGGCCGGCGGGGTCCCGGTGCCCGCGCCGCCGCGCCTGCCGCCCGCCGCCGGAACCCTGCGTCCCGGAGACGCCGCGCGCTCCCGGCGCCGAGCCCGGGCTGAGTCCCTCCCGCTGCCGGCGGGCTTGGGAAGGGCAGCGTGAGTGTCGGGGGAGAGCGCGGCCGGGACTGGAGCTCGAGCCCGATCCCGGCGGCAGCGGCGGCGGCGGCGCGGGCACTGCGCTCCCGCTGCACCCGGCGCCCCTCGGGCGCAGTACCGGACAGCTCCCCGCGGACTCGGGACCCCTCCCCCGGGGACGGACGAAGCCAGAAATGCTCCCCTAGGTAAGTGTCGCTTCGTGTGCGGACACCGAGGCGTGCGCGGTCGGCGAACGCTCGCCGCGTAGCCAGGCAGGCGAGCGGAGCACGGGAAGTTTTATCCGGGAGAGGTCGGCGCGCCCGCAGACCCCCGGTTCGCGCCCCGCCGCGTCCCCCTCTCGGCGCGGCGGTGCCTCCCTGTCCCCGCGCTGCGCACAAGTTCTTTGGGCACCGCAAATGGCAAGCACGGTGCTGCCCGAAGGACGAGAACTTGGAATATTTTAAACTGTTGCCGGAACATCTGCATGATAAACAGCTCACCCGGTGACAGTTCTGGCCTTTTCATACCGAAAACGCGGTTGGGCGAACTCGGCATCCAGACTGCAGGGCTGTGCGCGTCTCCCCCAGAAGAGTGACTGAAAAAATGGCACTCGGGTCCCTCAAGATGGGAACCCGGCGCTTCGGGACCCGAGATTTCAGGCATGCTCCGTTCCGTGGTCTGCCTCGGAGAAGCAGCTGCCACGGACGTGTGAAATTATGTGACACAGCCGCAAATTGCCCTAAAGAAAGACATGCTTTCCTGCTCGGTCCTGTTAGGGAAGAGAAATGATTCCCATGGCAGTCCCTGTCGTGTGCCGCCAGCCCAGGGATGGCCGGGAGCGCAGGCCAGACCGACGCTGCGCCTGCGAATGCCTCCCCTCTCCTCCCGCCGCACCGCGAGCTGAGCTGCGACGGAGAGTGTGGTTCGAATGGCAGGGTTTGTGCTTCCCCTCCAGGGTCGGTCAGAGGAAGCTGCGTGAACAGGGGCCCTTGGACCGTGTCTTCCTTCTAACGTGGCCTGATTACTGATACTATTGCTCGCAGCTGTGATCACAGCCTTTCCGAGCGACGATCTAATCGCAGGATGACAGGTCACCCAGGAGCCCTGATTTAGCTCCGAAGAACTTCCAGGAGTGTCTGCTTTATGCCTCTTTCAAACTCGCCTTTGCTTGCTTTCAGAATATTTTTCATCAACTCAAGGTTATTATAAATGTTTTAAAGTCAATGGCATATAAAAATACTGATGTGTTTCCCTAGAGATTTTAGGGTTTGTTTGTTTGTTTTTTGCTTTTTTCACCAACTTTACAGTTTAACTCCTAGGAGTTTCTTGCCACAAAAGGAAATTGATGAAGAAAAAAGTTACTGCCATTGGTTGAATTTCTCCAAAGCTAGGATGTAATGATTTCCCCACAAAGACTTAAAAGGTGATTTTTTTTAATATCGAAAGAATAACATGTATTTATTCTTTTAAAAAGAAGCCAGTCAGACCCGTCCAGGCACCAAGGAGGTGCTGCGCACAGGCCACGAGGTCTGTAGGCAGCAGACGAGCAGAGGGCGGGGCCCACCGACCACACGGTGCCCGTCCGCACGGGAGGCCCACGGGCAGAAGTCACAGGGCGCCCGGCAGAGGGGCCCTCGCCTCCACACAGCACAGCGCCGAGCGCCTGCCGTGGCTGCTGACACTGCCCACCCCGGGGGCCCTCGGGTGCCTACCCGAGAGGGCTCCCCTCGCCGAGCACAGGCACCCAGGGTCTCCTGATAAGCTAATGGGGGAGGCTGGGCGAAATTAAATGTAAACAGAATAGTCTCTCTTTTTTTTCTTTTAACTCTATCTTACTGGCAGTCGGTCCGCACTGAGACTGATGCTCAGACGATCCCTTGAGAAAAAAACCACAGTGTGTGTGACTTATGAACTGTGACACGAAACTCAGCCTCAGGGGGAGGCAGACACCGTCCCTGAATAAAAGGGTAAAACTTCATGAGGATTTTAATATTCAATTTCCTTTCAGTAAGCCTGCAGATTCCATAGACTGCATTTTGTTTTCTGCCAGCTGACGTTATTATCTAAGAAATGTGTCAATTTAAATTATTTATTCTAAATACCGAGAGGAAGTAAATGGAGATGATGACATATATAAATATAGAAAATCGTAATTTGAAAAATCTGTATTTTATAACCAAAATAGAAAACCATGCTCATATATGTGTGTATGTCTACGTATATGTATTCACCTCATGCTCTTTTATATTTCATCCGAGTGTTACAGCTGTTATACCTGTCCTTTCTCACGCCCCCCCCCAAATTCTGTAATTAGATTGAAAACAAACTTGGTCTCTGAATTCAGATCTCAGTGCTAACCCTCCTTCAGTTCAACCCATGACAGTGCTGATGGTGTCTCCGACCCAGTAAAGTGGGTGTCCCCAAGGTGCCACATGTTTCCCGACCCCCGGGGACGTGCTGGGGGAGCAGAGAAGGTGCCTTCGAAGCTAAAATCCCAAGATCGAACTTTCTGTGCTCACCCAGCACCAGGCAGCAGGCAGCAGCGCGGAGGAGTGGAGCACTCGGTGTGCTTTCTGCAGCCCAGAGCTGCTGGCGGCGCTGCCTCCCGGGCCTGGGGAGCAGCAGGGAGACATCAAATCACGCTGGGATATCGGCCCTGGCTGGAGGCCAAGGCAGAGAGCTGCGGCCCAGCGGGCTCGCGCCTTTCGGGCTGAAACTCATCGATAACGCATTAGGTTCCCAGTCTGTCCTGAAGGGAGACTTCTTTCTCTGGAACCTACTGGGGGTACTCCAGGAAGAAACCTGTTTTCTGAGTGGAGTCAAATTTTACAGTAACAAAGTTCTCTTCCTTATGAGAAGTGGCTCTAATGAAAGATGAGGTATGCAGCCTACACCTGGCCGACACCCTGGGAAGGTGGAAGGCGGGGTGTGCGCTCAGGAGCAGGAGACCCAGGGTTGAGGCCCGTGCGGAGAGTTTATCTCGGCAACGGCCGGGGGCTCAGAAACCCCACGGGGGCCTGCCCGCACCCCAGCGGGAAGCGTGCGGGCTCCGTGACTGCGGTGTGCACCTCGTGAGGCGGGGCCGCGGGAGCGAGGGTGGGCTCTCACCCCAGACGGGCCCCGGAGGCAGGCTGTCTGCTGCTTAGCTTAATGTTAGGAGTGAGAGGGTGGGGTCAGGTGTCAGACGGCGCTCGGCGACATTTCCCCACCTTCTCTTCAGTTCTCAGGACACCTCCTCGAGGCATCGCTGCCTGTGAAACGCACCCTCCCCAAAGTATTTTCGGCACCCTGGGGAGTCAGAGGTGTCGACAGCAATGCAGAGCTTTTATAAACACGGTCCTGTCTCCGAGCTTTCTCTATCTGTTTTCTAAGGAGTGTTCTTTTAGAACAACATTGACTCAATAACAGGTCTTCCCAAAACCCAAAATAGTCTGACAATGAAATCCAAATGGCGATGGCGTCGGGCGTTCCAAAACAAGTAGATTTTTAAAATGTAGCTTACTCCTTGTCCCTACTGGTGATGGGTTAGCCTCTGCGACTTGATGTATTTGTTTACCTCGCCTTCCTGTAATGTGTCTACCTTCCTGAGCATTCATATCATGCAGGCTGCAAAAAGTACTCTAACGAAAGCACCTGCGTATGACAACCTAAGTATCGGCCTTGAAGTGACTCATTGAGGAAATTTGCATATAAGGGCTACTTTAGAAATATTTTTCCAAGAGCTATACTTAAGGTACTTCATTAATACTAAATAAATATCATAGTTAAATATATAAGAAAAATGAAGGATTAAAAAGCATATGTTTGAATGATTGAGAACTTAATTTGATGATGTCTTGAAGATATTGGGAAAACAAAAGTGATAACTCTCCTACGTTGTAGAATTGGGACTTTTCTACCAAACTCAGCTTTCACACATTTTAGAAACTATTGTTTTAAATATTTAAAGAATTTGAGGGAGAAGGCAAATTTTAGCAAGCTAATACACACACACACACACACATTCTTTTTTTCCCCAAAATTAAAAAATATCACCTCTTTGGACATTCCAATATCAGGTGAACTTGTGTAGTGCTTCAATTAATATATTTAACTTTCTCATGAAGGTCTTTAATAGGATTTATCTTTAATAATAACCTTGTGGAAGTTGAAAGTCACCTGGGCAGGTTCAGTATGTTTAAGCAAAAAGTCAGGGTAGAGATGCTTCCTGAATCACTCTCTTTCTTTTTTTTCTCCTTCCTCCTTTCCTTTCTTCCCCTTTTCTTCCTCTCTCCTCTCTTTCCATCCTTTCTTCTTTCTAGTTACTCCCTTCTCCCTCCCCTTCTTTCCTTATTTGTTTTTCTCCTCCTTCTTTCTTCATTCCCTCCGTCTTCCTCTTCTCTCTCCACATTTTGCCACCTCAGCTGAAATGCTCTCTTGTGAAGTCCAGAGCAGCCACTGACATCGCCGTGTGGCGATTTTTCATCCAAAGGCCTGGTTTGCACATGGAAGTGGGTGGGAAATGCCCAGAGAAAGTGCCTAGGGTCCATCGACCATGAGAGAAAGTCAGGAAAAGTGGGAAATTCACGTTGGAGTAGCGAACCTTAATGTGGTGGCTCTCCTCCCAACAAAGAATTATGCTGAGCCCACCGATTTCTGTAGCGGAGCCCTCCGCTCCCTGCCCCTGGGTCTCCCCTTCACGGTGGATGGAATCTTCCCCATGCAGCCAGTGCAACTTACTGACAAAAATAAAACACTGATGTCAGTAATCCTTATCCGGGTATTCTAGACCCTCATAAATCACTTTCATATTGAGTGGTTTAAACACAGAGCATCCCTATGTGGCCCAGAGGCCGACTGTGTACTAATGGAGAGAGGAGGGAGGGATGCATTTGCCCACGATGCTTTGGCCGGCCTCCATTTCTGAATAGAAATTCTGTCCTAGACTGCCGATCCATAGAACTCGTCCTATTTCATTAGGCATCTCCAAAGCATGCTTCTCCTTGATGTACCAAACAGTCGTTCCCGCCTACAGACAAGCATTTAAACCTCACAGACAGAGGGAGTGGCGGGAGGGTTAATACAAGGAGAGGAAGCAGATGCCGAGATGCACGTGAGGTCCTGATTCGGTGCATCGCTGCCGAGAGCGCGGACCTAGAACTCAAACTGGGCTTTGCTTCCAGCGGTCTTTCACTGCGCACTCCATCAGCGCGGCTGAGGTGGCTCACCTGTGAAAAGTTGAGATGCATGAGGCAGTCGTTTAAAAATTACACTTACAAGAAAATAAAAACTACACTTACGAGCACAGTTAAAGTGTTAGGGCTGCTGACACCCCAGTTTATGAAACAGTTTTCCTTGGAATGGGACATTTTCTGAATGACCACAAAAACAATGCTCAAACGAGTCCGTCGAGAGGGGACTCACTTCAGTGCTTAAGTTACTCAACCTCATCCAGACAGATTGTCCTCCTTGACCAGAGAAGTTAGCTATTCATTTTCATTTAATAATGTTCACAATGCTAATAGATATTATCTGTAATCTGTTATGTGTGCCAGATGCATTTGGGATGCATGTGGGCACAGCAGCTCACAGGAGGCCCCACGACCGAGTGAGGGCAATAACTGGGGGTGAGTCACTGTGCTGGGCAAAGGGGGTGAGTGGCAGCTCCAGAGCTGGCCAGGAAGTGCCATCCTGAGAAATTGATGCTCGGGAGATCTATTGAAAAGTTACAGTCTGTGTGGAGAACATTCCTTCATGTTGCAGAAAAATGTGACGAGGAGTAGCCACTTCCCGTAAGATGCAACGTGACCGGCCGCACTTGCTCTGCCTAGTAATTCTTGTCCCCAGTTCTGTGAAATTATAGCTTGAGATGTGACACACTGTTTATTACTTTCTCTGGAAAGTAGGAAGTACAATGAATTTTAGAAAATGTAATTTTCAACTTTACTTTTACTCTGTAGAGCTCTAAAGTAATTAAAATGGAGTACGTGGGTAAATTATCTCGTATTTTCCCCTGTGCCCTGAAACTTCATGCTGGTACTGAAACTTACACAGTAGAAGAACCAGCGCGCTGTCCCCTCATACATCAGTGGGTGTCAGAGCCAATATTCTAAAAACACCACTCAGTTGGCTGGAACGATGGACCTAAAATAAGGAAATTACAAAGAGATACATGTGTTTATTAAATTTAAAAATGGTTTCCACAATTACAAAAGTACTTCCAACTCAGCAAGAACAACATATGGTAAGACTAATACGATGCTGATTCATACCAGGTGAACGGATGGAGTCTCGGGACCTTGTTTTGTGTCCTGGGTACCAGTGGACTAATGTAGGAAAGACACTGGGGGTGTGTTTCTATGCAGTATCAGGAAAAACAATACGTCCTAAAGATCAGTGAGTTTCCAACCACGCCAAGCCACCACCATGGCGGGGCCTCCTTTCCCAGAAGACTCTTGGGGAAGGAACCTCTGCCTTGGGGGGGAAGCCAGTGGTGGCTTTTCCAAGGTTTCCTGAGCTTTTCACTGAGTGGCTGCAGGGCGTATGGGCCTCAGAGCCACCACCGCCCACCGCCACCCACCTGTCCCTGTCGCGGCTAGCTGGCTCGCCGCCAGTCCAGGCCCATGACCACCGGGTGCAGCCACAAAGCAGGGATGTGTGCCTTACTCCGGGGTGTAAAAGCAACTTGCATAAAGGACCCTTTGACAAGGGTATAATCTCTCAAAGAGAACGAATTGATAAATATCTTAATTAAGCAGATTGATTTATAAATTTAATCACACTTAAAGCTCCCTTGAGCCAGTCCAGGAAAGTACATATTAAAGATGAAACGGGAAAGACCCCCAGGAAAGACCCCTGGCCCAGGCCCTCCCTATGGCAGGACCATGGAGACTGAAGCATGAGCCTGTCTAGGGGAGCGGCCAGCACAGAAACAAACTCGAAGTGGGGTCATGCCCGCCAGGGCCGTGGCCTCGCGAAGGCAGGAGGGGAGGCGGGCCCTCTCTGCCACCAGATTCCAGGTCCTGCGCTGCCCGTTCTTGAGACAGGACCTTGGAAAAGCTTGTGAGCCCTCCCGTGCCTCCCGGCGGAGGTGATAAGGCCTCCTTCCCAGAATGGCTGGGGAAGCTCAACGTGACAGCGAATGCCCAGCACCAAGTGGGAGACGGAGCGAGGTTAAGGGAATTCAGAACCAGCTACGCACGTCAGGACCCGGGCGCTGGCCAGCATGTCCTTCGTAACACTTTGTGCAGACTGGCTCCAGCCCCTTCTCCGGGAGGGGACTCTCTGAGCCTCCTCTTCACTGTGTCTCCTGCGCTTTTGATCACGTATTTGCGTGTTAATAACAATAAAACTAACTTAAAGGCTCATACTTCATCAATTAACATTTTAATATGACGCATCACAATTCTGAAAATTAACTCACATTCAGCTGTCTTAAGGAAAGCAGACCATAAGCTGTCTTGGTAAGAGTGAAAACTGTCAGAAAAAAGTGTGGCGAATGGTTTATCTTGATTTCCTGGCATCCTAGAGTTTTCCTTAAACAGGGATTAGAAGAAGACAAGAAGGCAAATTTCAGAAAGTGAAACTGGGTCAAACTAAGAAAATGGAAATGTTACTTAGTTTGCAGTCTGAGCTAGGAAGACACTAAAAAATAGTTCTCGTGTGGTGTCTATATTGACACATCTTCTAGAATTGTTGCAAATGTTACTTACTGTTTTGAAAGGATGCTAGGTGCTATAGTGAAAACAACTCACTTAGCAAGCCTATTTGGTAGAAAACACTGGGAGATTTTGAAATGAATAATATTTTTGTCTACATTATTTTTGGTCTTGAAAATATCTTTGGAAAAAATGGGGAGAATGAAATGATGGTTCTGTTTTACACGTGGAAATCACGAAACGTGCAAACAATACCGCTACGGATGTTTCCCAGTTGTTTACTGGAAATCTTTTGAGCGGGTTTCTAACTCATCGTGAGGGCGGGCTTTTCAATGGCAGAATGTCCTTTCTGAAGGCCTCCCCCACACCTCCGGGGTCACACGCGAGGAACATAGCAGCGTTCGGTGGCAGGCGCCCTTCCCGAGGAACCCCTGGACGGTAGAGCAATGCCTCCAAGTGACCAGCGTTGGCCGGGACCGAGAGTGAACAGTACACGCTCCACTGCGAGTGCAGCCATGAGCGCGATGGTGCGTCTTAAAAGGGACCGTACGGCCTTCTTGTGTAAAACAAGACCCTCTGCACTCCTGTTCTTTTTCTTCCAAAGAGACGTTAAAGATCACCAAAGTATTTTTCATTCCGGAGCCTCCCGGTGTTTTCTGCCAAATAGGTTTGCTAGGTGAACGAGGTAGGTGCCGCGCCTGGGCCTCCCTAAGAAGCCTTCAAAGGGGCGTTTGCCAGCACTCCGGAGCCCGGTCGGCAGGCGTTAAAACGGGAGCCTCTCGGGGATGCGGCCTCCGACCGGGGGCAGGCGGCCGACCTCAGGCCGCGTCTCCTCCCCGGAGTCCTCAGCACGCCTTCCCCCGAGCGCTGTGCGTCCTGCGTTGGTTCTGGGTGGGGGGCGAAGTTCTGTAGGGGACACGTTTACGTATGACCGGCCACGTTACTTCTGGTTGATGGCCGAGCTTGTTTCTCACCCTGCAGTAGCTACGAGTTAAAATTTAACATAAAGTAGGAAGCACTTAGATTTTAAAAAAAATAAATAACAGGCACAGATTGCCAGTGGAATTGGATGGAGAGCGTCTCCCTCGGGTAAAGAGTTGGCCAGCTGCGCTGCGCTGTGTAAGACGAGGGGCGCCCTGGAGCGTGGTGGGGACAGCAACTGGAGGGCCTGGAAAACCTGAAGGCGGAAAATGAAGCGTCGAAAGATCTCCGAGTTTCCATTTCAGTGAAGTCCTTCCAAAGTCTCGCACACGGCGTGGCGCTCTCCTTTGGCACGGGTGGGGCGCGGCGCAGAGCGGGGGGGGGGGGGGGAGGGGCGGGGCCGAGAACCCTCAGCGCCGTGGGCGTGCCCCTCGGTGTGAGCTGGGACGGGTCCCTGCACTTTTCTGCGCATTAAATGCACCGCTCATCCGCGCCTTGGGACCTTTGACTAATGATCCTGATAATTGGCATCAATAGCTGTTTGTGCACAAGATCGAGCGTCCATTTGAAAGAGTTTACTTTCCGTCACAAGCAGCTCACCGTCAGCGGTGTGGACGGTCACACCTCGTTCCCTGCGAGCGAGATAACGCGACGAAAGACCTCCGGAGAATTCCCCGTAAACCCGATCACAGACCTCAGTTACGCTGCCCCAAACAACCTGCGTTTTCCCTAGACGTTTGTGTAGGTAAGAAAGTCGGGGCAGAGAAGTGGGCGTTGAAATGAATTTCGAGAGCTGGTGGTCTTCGCCACTTCGGAGGCCGGAGAGTCCCGGTGATGAAGATGAAGTGAGCGCTTCCCTCGGCTCGAAGAGGGGGTGATTAAACTCCCAGCAGCAGCCCCGCTTCTAAGGGGCTCTGGATATTAACGCACCTCGTGAATGTAAGTGCCGCGCTATTAGTAACACATTAACTTCACAAGCAGAAAGCCAATGGACACAATTTTTTAAAATAATTTATAGTTTAATAAAGTCCTTTGTGATTTCTTGAAATTAAACTCCAATATTAAACATTGGACGAAGTTCTTTTCCCCTCCCTTTGCTCATGCGCAGGTGAAGAGGCCCATTTTTCTGTGGTGGCCTCGCTCGGTCCCTGTGTCTCTGTCCGCGCCGGTGCCAACCGGAGGCCCGGAGACCGCGGCGTGCGCGCTAACTGCTCCCCGGACGGTCTGCTGAGAGCAGCAAGGAGCATGCAGATCGATACTAAATATAGCGGCGGGTTTCAAAGGAGTGAGGGCCGCAATCACTCCAGTGCCGCAGGCCCGCAGCGGGCCCCCGGGGGGCGCGGGGAACCGCCCAGGTCGGAGCGCCGCACCCCGACGCCTCCGCCTGGCCTGGGCCTGGGTCCCGGTTCCTCTTCTGGCTCAAATCCCTCCCCTCTCCCCCACTCACCCGCATAGCCCCCAGGGACAGCCCAGCTCCCGGCGGTTGTGCGTCTCGGGACACCCCTCGTCCTTCCCTTTTCCCCGGGGGCCACTCTCCGCTCCTCCACCGCGCGCCTCCTTCTCAGCTCACTCGCGCCTTCCGCGCCCTCGCCACACCCTGGACACGTGGCCAAGGCCTCCGAAGCCGAGGTCGATGGTCAGCAGTATTTCTCACCTCATCGGCTGCATCCAGCTCCTGATCCAAAGCACGCGTGTCCCTGTGCTGGTGGTTTCCCTGCCCTCTGCCTCTGGCCACGGTCTCCGCGCGGCGAGGGCCTTCCCGGTGCCTGTCGGCGGTGACGCCGCACGCGGCCCCTTCACGCGTCCGTCGGCGCCCTGGCCTCGCCCACTCCCACGTCCCAGTGCCGGCCCAGACCCAACCCCACTCGGGCAGATGGGGCAGCCCCGTGGACGCTCCCTTCGCACATCGCACAGACCTTCCACGCACGAGCCGCGTGCTCCTCTCCGCGTGTTCTGTGCCCAGGTCTTCGCGCCTCCGTGGGGCTTCGCGCTGTGCGCGCGCTGCGCTCCGTGCACGGCCACAGTTGCCCCCTTGCCCCAGCCCGTGCGGGAGAGGCCTGCGTGGCTTCCAAAGAGACCGCGTGCTTCGGGGGCACAGTGGGTTCGGGGGTCGGGCGGGGGCGGGAGACTGGGAGCGCCGGGGTCTGGACAGCGACCCTCCGCTCCCTGCGCGCAGCCGCCCTCCGGTCGGGCGCCCCCCGTTTCTGTCAGGAGAGGGTGGAGGTGGGGGCGGGGTGGGGGTTAGGGTGCTTCCTGCGTTTTGAGGCTATGGTATTAGATGAATTCAAATTCAAACTTTAACTACTTTCAATTAGATTGCACTTTCTGTTATTATTAAATCTTCAGTAATTCTTTTCACTTTAAATCTAATTCCTAATATTTACATCCGTTTGTTTTAGTTAAAATATTTTTGCTTCATCTTTTCCCCAGACGTTTACCTTCATATTCTTTTAGATCTTTGTCGCTCGCAAACAGCAAACACTTACTTGGATTTGTGGGAGTTGTTGGTCAATCTGCCAATCACTGTTTTTAAAAGATCATTTACTTCATTTGCATTTAATGTAATTACTGAAACAATAGACCCATTTCTTTTCTTTTGCATTGGTCCTACCTACTTTAGGTTTCTTTTTCTCTCCTTTTTTTTTTTTTTTTTTTTAGTAATTTGCTCACATTTTTTTCTCCCCTACTGGTTTTGAAGGTATAGATTCTTTATTAGTTCATTAGAAATCAAAATACGTTAACTTACCAATGTCTGAAGTCCCTTAATATCATGACCTGAACACAGACTTCTTAGAGCACTGTTACTTCCTTTCCTGCCTCTGCTTCTAGTGTATTTTCCCTGTTTATTCTAATTAGTCTTGGTTTTTATTGTGAAACGGCTTTATTGTTAGCATTTTACATGATTGAGGCCATTTAGATCAATTCCCCTTTTTATCAATTCTTTTACGTTCAGTCTGGTCCACAATTGGAACACTCCTCCTATGTCTGAGAATTTCCCACCTTCTGAGCTCCCGCCTTCGCTCTCCGAGATCGGCTGTGAATGTCCCAGCCTCTCGGGCAGCCCCCGTGTTGGGTAGGCCGCCTCCAGGGGTCCGACTTGGTGGTCCCCTCGCAGCCTGAGGCAGAAGCTGGCGCAGTGACGGAAGCCCCGAGGTGAGAGCGCGCGCACCTGCCTCCACGTGCCCGGGGCGCCGGCAGCAGAGTCTTCCCAAGCGCCGCCCAGATCTGCACGTGGGCAGGATGATCGGCCTTGCTTATTGGTCCACGGCCACTCGGTCCAAATGGAGCTTTGCCATTTGTGGGGTGTGAGTGTGTGTGAGTGTGTGTGTGAGAGTGTGTGTGTGTGAGTGTGTGTGTGTGTGTGTGTGTGTGTGTGGCCTTAGCCAAGGCCTGGGCAGAAGGACGGGCGGCGTCTGAGTAAGAACTGGATTTGGACTGCATTTTTCCATCACCTTAGTGTTTGCGTTCCAATTACAGTTTGTGCCTTCGTTCCATCTTCTTCAGAACTCACTCATGGCATGTTCGTCCCTAAAAATACTTTCCTTTAAACGATTCTGATGACTAATTTCGAGAAACTGACTTTGGAGAAAAAACTCAAAACATGGATAGGAATAAATTCTGTCATACGTTTCTCACATTTTACTCCCAATGGTTAATTAGAGTCGATTTCGTTGCGCGGACAAACTCCTAATGACCCACCGTCCTTCAGGCCCTCCGTGGAGCAGCCGCACCTGCGCAGGCGTTCGCTCAGATCTCAGGTGCACAACAGATCCTGAGGGGAGCACCTGAAGTCACAGTTCTAGGCTCTCCCTGGACGGCAGGACTTAGCATCTAGAAATCCGCCTTTGCAGACAAGTCAGACTGACAGTCTAAACTGAGGATACTACCCCAGTTTTAACTTAGTCTAACGTAGTTCCCGTGTTCTGTATTTGCACATCAGGTCAGAACTGAGACACATTTGGGAGGTGACTTAAATCAGAGAGGACTTTATCTTTCCGTGTGTGTGTTGCTTCTTCATGTTCTTTGTTCTTAAAATATTAAACAGCTAATCATTTAAGTGGATCAAATCATCCTTAGAAATCATGTTTTTTTTGGGGGGGTGCAAGTGAAAATATTGCACAAACCTGTTTGCATAATAGAAATAGGCAAAACTTAATGGTAACTAACAAAAAAGCATATTATGGTATTTACTTTATAAATAAAATAGGCATATCCTCTTTGAATTATAGATATACTTCTATTCTCTTAGAGATAAAGATCTAGATATCAAAAACTCACCAAAATTAGAGAAGTATTAAGCAAAGGCGATATTTCATTTGTCCCTTTCTTGGGCACAACACCAGGAAAAGATTTAAATTGAAAACTTGGGGGTAATAATTCAGAGACAGGGAACCGTTCCAGTTGCCGTCGGTCACGCATTGCGAGCAGGAGGAAGCGTGTGGCCCTCTCCTCTCTGACCTGGGCTTGCTCCCTGAGGGTCCTCCGCGCCCCAGCAGGAGGTTGGTCCTGGGGGCAGCCGGTCACCTGTGAGCGCTGCACTCACCTGCTCACATGAGTCTTTCTGTCTTTTGTTTGGGATGCTGTCCTCCCAGAGCAGGAGCTGTGGGTCCTTTTTTGCAATGAAAGTGAGAACATATCGCCCTCTAGTGTTGAAAAGACCAGACAATCCAAAAATGGTTTAGAAATACAGAAATAATTCGCTTCAGCAAGCAAATCTCTTGTTTTCTCTTTTCAAATAAACACGAGGTACCGGCATACAGGTCACCGTTCTGAATTGTGGGAGGCAAATTCCAGACGTGATGAACCTACTTTGTGGCCCACGTAATACAAAATGCTAACTGAACTGGAAATAAACTGTTTTCAGAAAAGACCTTCGGTTTGCAGACGATGCCCAACCAACTGAGCCACACCAGTCAGGGCGACTTAGGGTTTCGATACTTTGCTCTTTGTAGTATCGATCGCATTATTTCTAGGATCGTTTTCGATGGCTGTTTTAAAACTTTAGGAAAGCGAAGTTGGTTCTCATACTAACCCCCTAGCATTTCTATTCCTTTGTATTATGGAAAGTAGCTGTAAATATGACTCGAACTGTTAAAACGTAAAGGGCACCGTGCAGCAGCGTGGGTCCCTCCGTGGACAGAGGTGGCTCTGTGGGTCCTGCGCAGCCAGGCTCTGGGCCCCGTGAAAAGGCCTGTCCCTTCTCTGAGACGCAGGACCGAGGCGTGGATACAAGTTCCCTAGGAAAAAGCCTCCTACACAATCGCACAAGTAGCAAGGTAACGACCAGGTGGGAAAGATGGGCAGTTTATCACTGTGCCCCCACGCTCACAGTCTGAGACGACGTGAATTCTGGGGGACATAGGCCAGGATGAAAACAATGCGCGTGTCTCCGGATGCCCACGTCCGTGGGTGCAGGGTGTGCAAGTGCAGGAGGAAGCGTGTGCGGGGGGGGCTCAGCACTGTCTGCAGTCTCGGGCATGGGGGCGGGGTCGCCCCCCCCTACCAGAGGCAAGGAGAGCCTGCCCCCGGTCCAGACCAGGCAGCGCGCCCCGGAACTGCCTTCGCTTCACCTCAGGCAGCTCCCGCACAGATACATTGTTTGCCCGGAGAGAAAAAACAGCGAAGACCCTGCCGCGTGGATTGGCCTTTTCTGCAGACGAAAGGAAAACAGTACATAGAGAGAAACTACAAGGGCAGGAAAGCAGAAGGACCCGGCTGTGTGCTGTGACGAGGTACCACCGGAGTCCCCGCAGAGTCGCAGGTGTGCCAGGGAGAGCGGCTCTGGTCCCAGGCCGGCGCTCTGGCCCGTGGAGGGGGCGCTGGAGGGTGTCTGTGCCCCCGACCTGGGGGAAGGGGGGGCGGCCGGTGTCCAGGGTGCGACTGAGTGTTCGCCGGCCCCACTTTCGTGTCGGTGTTGGGGACCTATCGTTTGAAAAAACACGCATCTCTCTTGAAAGATGATTTTAATTTTTGGGATGTTCCTTCCCCGAGAGAGCAGGGAGTTCCATTAACATTCGGGAATAAACGGTTAAATGTTTACACAGCCCAGTTTTAATTAAAAACCACTGTTTTATTAATGCTAGCTAATTGGCCGTGATATTCCTAAAAGCAAAGGAAAGGCCTACGGAGCGCGTGGAGACGACGCTCTTGACGAAGCCTCTCCCACCCGCATACCACGGAGCGGCAGCACTCGCCGAACCACCACGAGTTCCGAGGTCACCCCGGCTTCCAGCGCGGACTCCGGCGGGCCAGTCCCTCCCACCGCTAGGTGTTTTCCTGCATGTCGGGTAGATATTTCCAACTTTGGATATCCACATTTTTAAGACTGCAATAAACTTGCGGAATCGTGAGTTAAATTATTTACACCAGTCGCTGTTTTGGCTTCATGCCGCCTCGCCCTTGGGTGTCCGCACCAGCGCGGCCACGTCTGTGTCTTCCGTAAACGCTCCAAATCTCGAGTCCCTCTTCTTACGGCCTGGGGCGTCAGACTCATTTTCAGTGGGGGGCAGGGGGGCGCCTTCCAAGGGCCGAATGCCGTTTGAGGACTGCATACAGGTAACTGCCCTTAACCAGGGGCAAGGCGCTCGGCGCTGCCGGTGGAGACAAGGTCGGGGCGGGAGAAGGCCCGAGGGCCGTGCCTCGTTGGCCGCCTCGGTCTCAGACGCTGACAGCGAGGACCAAGCCTGCGGTGCGCGCACGGAGCGTCGCCTGGAGCCTGGGGAGCAGCCGCCGCCCTCACGCGCTTCTTCTTCCAGCTCCGCGGGGCCTCGCTGGTGGTCCGACGACGGCTCCGCAGGCGGCCTAAGAGATGCCGACCGCCCGGCCGGTTCGCGGGGTCCCAGCCCCGCTTCCCTCCGGGCACCTCTCCTTCCAAACGCGCCTGCGCAGGCCGCCCTTGCCACCCCGCCGCTTCGCCGGAGGTGGCTGGAGGGACCCTGGTCGGCGGGCTCCGCAGGCTGCAGGTCAGCGAACCCACAGACACGTCCAGGAGTGAAGTCAGGGGACCAGCTGAGCGGATGCGAACAACCGCCGGCGCTTCCCCTGGTCCAACCCTGGAGAGCAGGACCCCGGCGCGGTTTCTCCAGGGCCACGCCACCGCTGAGGGGCGCGCCGCCGGGGAGCCGGGAGTGGGGGGAGACAGGACCTGGGAACCAGGGCGGCTGCGCCGGTGCCGTCGTCCGGAGGCAGGCGGTCAGGATGAACACTGAGCGGGTCTCCCGCCCGTACTATCAGCAGGAGGCTGTCCCGGGCGGTGACAGGCAGGTCGCAGTGCGGGCCTCCGGGAACCTGCGCGGGCGCGCTGGGCGGTTGCGACCCCGGCTGCAGCCTGCGCCCCACGCGTGTGCGCGGCTGCCCTTGGAAGAGCCCCCGTCGAGGTGCGGGGACGCACGGGGCTCCTGTCCGCCCCTTAGCTGCTGGCAGGCCCCAGGTTCACCCTGCACGAGGCTTTGCACAGGGCAAAATACAAATGTTACCGTATCAACAAGCGTCCTTAGCGGGGTGCTGATTTGCTGGTTTTGACTTCCGAGGCAGCATCTGAACGTCTTCACTGTAACCCTCACATGACTGTCAGTCATTTTAAATGACTCGTTCAACACGTGTCGGTGCTAAAATGCTCTCGCTTTTCTTGTTCCACCTTCCCGAGAGTCTGAAGCTGCTGTTTTGTTCTGTTGCAAGGGGCACCGCAGAGGTCAGTGTGTAGAAAACTCCTGCCTTCTTGTGACCCCCAGGCCTTCACCACTCGGCCACATGGCGCACTTCCGACCGCAGGCCTGTGGGTTCTCTTCCAGGGCCGGCCCGCTTGGGACCCCACAGGTGTCCCACACCTCGGCCCCTTCTCACCCCAGAGGCAGGGCTCAGGCCCAGGGGGCTGCCCCTCTTCAGGTGCCAGTCACAGGAGCAGGTCAGCCTCTGTCAGGCTTGGCTACGAGAGGGAGGCCCTGGTCCCACCGTGGGCTCCACTGGCCCCCGGAGCCACTCACAGGACCCGGGGCAGCACTTGCGTCTGTAGGAGACCGTTCTGTGTGGCAGGGGCCCAGCTCCCACTGGGAGATGCACAGGACCCGCACCCACAGATAGGTTCTCCCGTGGGGAATCTGGCCTGCACTTGTACCGAAGCCACTTTGGGACTTGCTTTCGATAAAACTCCCTCACCCTGAATTGGGACAGCAAGTGCTTACTGTAACTTCCTAAAATCTGTGCTAAACCTTCCTAGGATGAGTGTGACGGTTCGACCACATTTCCCTTTGCATTTGCAAACATCCTTCTTCTGTGATGATTAGCCGCAGCATCTCCTTCGTTGTCTGTAAAAGGTGATCCCCTAAAGCGAACCTGTGCACAGTGAGTGAGGACCATCATGTAATGTGCAGGTGGGGGGGGACCCAATAAAGGCCTGTCATGGCGGAGGCCGCGGGCTTTTGCTCCCCTGGAGCGAAAAGCCATGCCGTCCCTTTTCCTCCCCCAGACTCTGTCGTCCGTGTGAATGTCTCATTTCATCCACAATGACTCGGACAGTGAGGGCAGGTGTCTGCATCATGCGTCCCCAGTTTACCCTGTGATTGAGGGAGCCCGACCGAATCCGGGAGGCCCCGGGCGCAGGCACCCCTGGCCCTCCTGGTGTGTGGGTGTGTCCCCAACCTGCATGCTCCCCAAACCCCACGCTTTGGGGATTTTCACGGCGGCTTCATCACGAAGGCCTGAGCCATCCTTAAGTTAACTTCCAGCCTCTGTGCCCTTCCCAGAGGACTGGGACCGGGCCGAAAGTCCGGCTTCTCGTCCCCTCCCCCAGCCCCGGAGCCCAGCAGGTCTGGCCCCATCAGAAGGGAAGAAGCGGCTCCCACCCCGGATACCCCAGGGGCTTCCAGAGCCCCGTGTTCCAGTGAGAGACGCAGACGAGTCACAGGCCGCCGCCCTCGGGCCCCCGGAACCGTGCCAAACTGTCTCTCCTCTCAGGCCCAGGACACAGGGAAGTGCCCCTGGTGCGCCTCTGTTATTTCCCAGACCCGCTGGCCTCCACGGGCTGGTTTTTGCTCGGGAAGGAGAAATCGGCGGATTGAAAGGGAAGGAAGGATGACTCCTAGACTAAAGCACACCCACACACTCCAACGCCCTTTCTACGATGGTGACAATATGTGCCTATCATTCTTCTAACTCTAAACACACTGATGTTAAATGTCGCATTTAAATTTTATTTATTCTCTCGGTCGACAGATTCTAATCCCATATGCTTTTTTATTTTTTCACTGTTGTGTATTGTCATGAGCTGTTCTAATATGCAAAATTGACATCTTTTATATGTTCAAAAAATCTAAGTCACAGTTTCGATGTCAGAATAGATAAAGATGTAACAAAGTATCAGCTTGTCACACACGCAGTTTCTTTTGAAATTCCCAATTGACTCTATTTTTAAAATCCTAAACAAGCCCCACAGAACATTTGGATTGAATAGATTTCTGCTCCTACAGGGCCATGAGGTGGGGGAGGGTGGTCCCCCCCAGGTTTGCTTCAATGGCTTTTTAAGTCAGATACATGAGCTCCGAGAGTCTAGCAATGGGCACCATTCAAGACTGGGTAAGCTCCCTTGGAAAATTTCAAATCTCTTTCAGTATTTATTATACTTGTTACTCATATATATGTATACACAATTTAATTTACATTTTTAAAATTAACTTTCTGAATATTTTCAAACATTTACAAAAGTAGAAGGTAGAGCATAATTGATTTATATATTTTGTGCCAAAGCCTTTTTATTGCTGTATTTCATTTCTTTTAAGTGAAATACAATTCAGTTTGTTGAAAGGGAAATGAATTATGAAACACATGGAAGGCTTTCGGAGAGCAAACAATTACCTTAAAGAATTATATTTGATAAAAGAGTATTAATCAGTCCTTAACCTGGGAGTTAATCTTCTTCTGAAGTGCATGTGAAATCACCGGGGAGATTTGCAAACCAGCTCACTGCCTTTTACAAGGAAAATCAGGTCTGTTTATATATTTGGAATCTGTTTGGTAGGTATTTAAAGTTTTTAAGTCATGGACTTTTGAGTTGTTGTAAAAGTATTTTTTCAGAAGTCTAGGACATAAACAAGTGCTATTTCGATTTATTGTTGAATTGCATTTAAGTTACTAACTAGAAACAATGTATCTCAGTACATAACAACATACATGGAAGCAATGACATCATATAGTGTTTAATTAGTGAATCTAATCATCTTTTACAAGTTAACAGTCATTAATGACTCAGATTCCTCAAATTAAAAAGTAAAAAGCAGGAACAGCGTGTGGGCAATGCGAGGAAATGCACGCCCCTTTCGAACTTGCGACTAGTTAGCACCTAACGCACCTGGGAGGGTCCCCGACGGGAAGCAGGACGGTCTTCGGTGGCTTTCCTGGGGACACTGGTTCAGCAAACTGGGAAGTGGGAAATGGCGGCGGCAGCTGCGCACCATCTCGAGAGGCACGAAGAAAAATGGTACAGAAAGGAATGCACTAAAAATCAGTCACCCGTGCCAAAAAAAAAAATCGGATAATGATGGAAAACCTTGTCCATTTGTGGTGCCGCAGTTCAGGGAAGGGGATTTCTGAGGGTCTCCGTGCTGTTTTCTTTTGAACTGGGCGGACAGACAGGGGTGCAGAACCTTTGACCTCGAGGTGCAGCTCAACCACGGAAAACCCGGGTTGAATCTGGGTCCCAGGCGCAGGCCAGCAGGGGGGCGCGCCCCGGGAGAAGCTGGCCAGGGCTCCGTGCTCAGCCCGGCCCCCGCCGGAGGTCGTCAGGGGACCCGAGGGCGGCCCCTCTGCTTGCTCCTTCTCCCCTGGCCTCTCCCTCACTCCGCGTCTAGGAGCAAAGGAGGAGGAGAAGCCCTGCCTGTCTCTGGCTGCTGCTCAGGAGAGCGGGGGACAGGCGGCTCCGTCTGACTTCAGAACAGGGTGCCGGTAAGGAGGTCCTGTCACCGCTGTCCCCGACAGACACAGCCACCCCTCCGCCGGCCCCCACTCCTGGCTTCCCAGCCCTGGGGTGCCGAAGGGTCACTAGCCCGGACACGCCATCTGTCTAGCAATGCACATTCCCCACTGAAGCTTGCTTTCTGGCCTTTGCTTTGAGATGACTAGTTTGAAAAACGCTCTGTATAAAAAAAATGCAAATACAAATATATGCACAAATATATATATGCATGTGTATGTACGTGCGTTTTAGAAAAATCAGATAGGTTTCTGTATTCGTGAGAACATGAAAAAAGCCTACCATCCGCTTAGTAGTAGAACCTAGAGCGTCACATCAGGCTGTTAGTAATTTTCGCAGACGCACCCCACGGAAGCTGTCTCAGATCCGTCCGTCTCTTGTCTACCAGCCGGTCTGCCCGCGCGGATGTTTCTGGTCGCTAATCTCAGCGGTGGCTGTCTCCTCCTTTCCAGGTCCCGAGGAAGGGCTCTGCCGCGGTCTTCGGTGCAGGACTTACACGGACCCTCCCCGGCCTCGGTCCCTGGCCTGCCGCGCCCCAGCTCCAGCCGCTGTGACCCCCGGACACCGTCCATGGTCTGCCATGGTTACATGAACCTCGGGGAAGCCGCGTTCGCCCCGTCTCCGCCTGGGCGCACCGGGGCGCGTTAGCGGCGCGGACCGGCCGGAGCTGGGTTATAAAAGATGCATCTCCTCGGGAAGCTTCGCAGGAGCTTCCGCACTCTGACCCTGCTCTTGGCCACCTTCTGCTTGGCCAGCATCCTCGTTTCCGCCTATTTCCTCTACGCGGGCTACCGACAGGCCGGGACGCTGGTGGAAACCGCCAACCGGGCCGGGTGCGTGGGCGCCAGGACCCCGCCCGTCCGGCCTGCCGCGGGGTCTGCGGGGCTGAGGACCGCCCGGCCCGCGGACGCGGCGCGCACGGACGCCACGGTGCTGCTGTTCGTGGAGAGCCAGTACTCGCAGCTGGGCCAGGACATCGTCGCCATCCTGGAGTCCAGCCGCTTCCAGTACCACATGGTCATTGCCCCGGGCAGGGGCGACATCCCGCCTCTCACCGAGGGCGGCAGGGGCAAGTACGTCCTGGTCGTGTACGAGAACATCCTCAAGTACGCCGGCATGGACGCGTGGAGCCGCGAGCTCCTGGAGAAGTACTGCGCGGAGTACGGCGTGGGCATCATCGGCTTCCACAGGGCCGCGGCGCACAGCGCGCCCCTCACCCCGCTGCGCGGCCTCCCGCTGAGCCTGGCCAGCCACCTGGCCCTGCGGGACTGCTTCGTCAGCCCGCGGGCGCCGCTGCTGCGCATCGCCAAGGCGCCCCGCGTGCACCAGGGCCCCCTGCCCGGCGAGGACTGGACCGCCTTCCAGTCCAACCACTCCACCTACCTGCCCGTGCTCCTGGCCGCTCCGCAGGCGGGGCAGGGCACGCCCTCGCAGCCCGGCCAGCCGCTCCTGGCCACCGTCATCCAGGACCTGGGGCTACAGGACGGCATCCAGCGCGTGCTCTTCGGCAACAACTTGAACTTCTGGCTGCACAAGCTGGTCTTCATCGACGCCATTTCCTTCCTGACGGGGAGGAGGCTGGCCCTGTCCCTGGACAGGTACGTCCTGGTGGACATCGACGACATCTTCGTGGGGAAGGAGGGGACCCGCATGAACGTCAGAGACGTGAAGGTAAGAATGTCATCGCTTCTGTTTTCACGGACGTGGTGGTTTTGCTCAAGTTTAATGTCAATACTTCAGGTTCCACATGACTGCGCTGATAAGGCGCAGCAGGTCTGAGTAAAGTAGTCATGGGGGGGAGTCTCGCACTAAGGCGCACCTGCTGCTCACACACACCCAGACGCCGTGAGGGCTAGGCTGCACTCCTCTGCAGGCACGTGAGCTCGCCCTGCTTGCCTGGTCTCAGCCGGGCCACCCCCACGAGGCCCTGGGCGCGGCCCCCCACCTGGGGCTGGCGACGTTTGGGCTGGCAAGATCGATGCGCCACAGAACTCTGTCCCCAGCGCTGTCGGTTCTAACGTGGGTGATAAATTCAAGTTGGAGAAAGAGCTGGGACCCTTCCAGAACCTCAGGGGAGTTCAGCGTGTGCGGGTGGGGACTGTTCCGACACTGCGAGTCCAGAGAGCAGAGATTCACAGGTGGTGCGCCGGGGCGGCAGCGTAGGGACGCGCCTGACACTTTGGTCGTGCAGGGCTGGGGCCCTTCTCCGCTGGGCCGGACCGACTGTGTGCGGAGTGCGCTGTGGTTGCTGGGACACAGAGTGACGCCGAAGACGTTCCGCTGGCTGGGGGGGGGGGGGGGTGACTCCGGGACGGATTCCCTCTCTTTGCAACTCAGTTCGATGCTCTCGCTGGCGCCCGTCTTGTCCTGTGTAACTAAATTCACTCTGTGGACAAATCGTTTCAGCAAAGATATAAATAAAAATAACAGGACACAACCTGAAGTTGTAAAGGAATTAAGAAGGGTTAGGATGTTTTTCTGCTAGTGGGCTTTTTATCCTCCAAAGATGAAACCCCGATACTTATTCAAAATAACAGCTTTTTTTCCCCCATCCTAAGGCCGTATGTCACCACTGTAATGAAACATGTTTAAAACCAGTGAGAAACGGTCACTGTTTGGAAGTCTTCAAAGCACATGGGAACCAGTGATCACGGTTTTAATGGGCCGTGAATGAAGCCGCGGGACTGGGACCCAGAGTTGTCACTTGGGGCGTAGTTGGGAGGGGTTAAGTGACCCCCCCTTGCTCTTCTGTGTTTACTACTCATTGTAATTCATTCAAATGCTAGTTTTATTTTCATCTCAAAGGCACAGCTTACCAAGCGGCCATGTGCCCCCCCCCGCCCCCGTTCTGTGAGCGATTCCCACCCCGAAACCTGCCCGGGGCCCGAGCCGTCCTGGTGACTCTGGCCGAACCGGGCAGTTCGGACGCGGCCAGTTCACGCGCTCCCGGTGGAGACACAAGCAGCCGCTCAGCACCTTCCACACGACCTTCCGAGGTCGGCGGGGCCTCTCCGGCGGCCTGGCCCCACACGGGGGGACAGAAAGCTGAGACAGAACCAGGCGTGGGGCCGAGTCCCGGGCGGGGAAGGGTCGGGGGACGGTGTGCGTGCGAGCACGCGTGTGCGCGCGTGTGCAGAAGCGGGTTCCACGCTCCACCCAGACGCTCTCTGAAGGAAACCCTCCTGTCTGCTCCCTGTGGTGCTGCTGCTGGCCCCCTCGGGACCGTCAGCGGAGGCCCACCAGCAGCCTGAGTGGCGTGGAGGCTGTGGCCCCGGGGGGGGGTGGGTTCAGAGGTCAGTGGGAGCCACTGTTTTTCCCAAATTAAAATCCCAGTCTCCATCTTGGCATTTAGTTTCTATTTTGACTTTATTTGTTGGATAAAAATGACTTTGTGGAAAAGAATCTGAGACCGCAGGTGCAAAGCCCGGAGACTCTGTGTCCTTCCTCCTGGTGCTGATTTTCGGGGGCCGTACCATTTCCTCACCCAACAGCACAGGAGGGGAAAGCCAGTAACATCCCTTCAAACTGGGCCTTGAACCGAAAACGTTTGCATTTCATGTACTAACCAGCCTTCTCTGATTTAGTCCGATGCCCGAGTCGTTTGCCCCACACCTGCGGGCCCCGCAGCTCGGGCGTCAGGCACTTGGGCTCCCCAGGAGCGCAGGCGGCCATGGTCACGGGCAGAGGGCAGAGCCCCGCCCCCCCCATGACGCAGGCCCAGCGGACAGTGGGGACACGGGACAGGCGTCAGCGTTTCTTCTTGTAGGAACTGGGGGTGGGGGGGTCCTCAGTCCCGGGGCTGGTTCTCGGGGACCCCAGCACCTGGAGGGGGGGGAGTCCGTGCTCGGTCAGGGGTGCGCCCCGCAGAGGTGTGGCTGGGAACGCCGGACGGTGGGAGTGCGGACCCGCCTGTGCTGGTCGGATGGTGCAGGGAAGGAGCAGCAGCGGGGGGTTGAAGGGCGGGGGACGTGGGTCGTGTCCCTCAGAACAGGCGCTGCTGTCGGGCAGACGCCCTGCGCCCGCCGACAGTTTTACGCCAGAAATGGACACAGTTGGAGCTGGGGTTGGAGAGACTCGCGTTGTCTGAACCGAACCAGGGGGCGCTTCTGAGAAGAGCTGTCTGAGAACCGACCACAGCAGTGAGGGCATAACAGTCACTACATGGTTCTTAAAACAGCGCTTGGTCGGCCCATGAATCCGCGCCGAGCACCGAGAGACCCCTTGATGGGCGCTGTGTTATTTAATGATCACGAGGACTCCGAGGCGACATTTCTGAACGAGTAAAATGAGGTTTCACAACATTAAGGCAGACGCTGAGCTCACAAGTGACAGGGGAGGGACGAAGCCGGACTACCTGTCCGAGGGCCCAAGCTTTCTCCTCGAACCCGGGTTGGGTTGGGGCAGGAGTCTGGGCCGGACGCTTACTGGTCACCCTCGCGCATTCGCCTTTGCAGGCCCCGGAGCGGGTGCCGCACCGTCTCCATCCACCCGGCCTTAGTGCTGCGGGGGCACCGGGCGGGCAGGGCGCAGTGGGGACGCGAGGGGCAGAACCGGGCCTGGCGGACTGAGCTCCGGGTGGCAGGGGGGCCGGGGGCGGGAGCCGGCGCGGGGGCGGGGCTGGCGGATGGATGTGCCGGTGGGGGCGGGCGCTGTTCCTTTCAGCCTGGAAGCGCAGGTACCGCGCGCAGCGCGACGCGGGGCAGGGAAGGGCGCTGAGCAGAGGCGAGTCCTGTGCGAGGTCTCGTGGTCAGCGGGGGACACTCGGGTGGCGGCCAGGACAAGCCCGTCTGCGCACACTTCCAGACGCGGGCACGTGGGGGGGCAGCCAGACGGAGGGACCGCGGCCCGCGCTGCAGGGGAGCGCGTCGAAGAAGAAGGAGAGAGCGCGCCGTGGTGGACACCCTGCCGCAGTCTGAGGTCACCACAACGTCGGCTTCGCAGGGGGGACAGCTTTCTGATGCTGCAGGGCGGGAGCCATCCGCCAGCCTGCCCCCCCCCGACCCGCCCCGGCCCCATCATGAGGCAGGCAGCGGGGAGCCGGGCCAGCGCCGGCGGTGCTTGGGGAAGGAGGTGAGGGAGCCCTTGGGGGCGCAGCGCAGCGCTCGGCCTTCCAGACTCTGGCTTCCTCCTGGTCCGCACGCCCTGCTCAGGCAGAGCCTCAGCAAGGCCTCCTGCTAACGGGGCGAGGTGCGATGACTCGGTGCCAGAAACAGTCCGGAAATCTGGGGTTGGGAGCATCAGGAGAACAAGGAAGCTAAATGCCCATTTTTCGGTTATTGTGCCCAGAACTTCTATGGAGAGAATGTCACTTTGTTTCTGTGTGCTCGTTTTCTCGAGGAGGGTTCATAGGGAGCATGTCTGTATTTTGTTAGAAACAAGGGCTTTGGAGACGCCTTCCACGGAAACCTGTTTTCTAGGTATCCAGCAAGTACTGACACTTTTTCAACACAGATTTTACAGCAGACCTGTTACCGGCCGAGGATCTTCTGCTCAGAATGATCTCACAGCTTTTTGTATACAAGTTATAGTTTAACGGAAGCCCAGAGAGGCCCTGAATCCATTTCCACCCCCACAGGCTGAGTGGGCAGGACCGGAGTGCTCAGCGGGGCACTGGCCTCGGGGCAGCGGGGAGGAGCCGGCAGCAGGTCCCCCCAGGGGACAGCGGGGAGACCGGGCAGCTGCAGTCCGCCCGTGCGGATGGAGCCCTGGCCACCCTGGGACAGAGCGGGCGGCAGAACCTGCTCTGCCGAAACCAGCCACCCAAGGCGGGGCGGGGGGGGGCGTTCAGGCGGGTGGGGCAGCATCCTCACCATCAGGCAGATGGGGCATTGCCTGCTACCATCTCTGGGCTCCGCCTTAACCCCCAGGGACAAGCCTTGGGGGGGGAGCTTTTCCCGTGGGTTTTGAGTATTTTGTCACTCTCTGATGATTCAAAGTGATTCATCAATTAATTAACCAGTTAATTGGCTCAGATGATAAGGAACCTCTTCAGCCAGGGCTGCCGAGTTTTTGTTGTGATAATCCCCAGCAGAGTCCGAGGAAGGGATTCGCAGCTGAAGAATCACCGAAAAGAAAATCAAAACCAAGCCAACACTTGCGCCTTTTCTACTCTGCAGGAACGCATCGTGTTCTGAAACCATTGTCGTCGTCGCGGAGACACTTGGGGTCCCCGTGCCTCCCCGTAGATAAGAGCGTTTAGTGTTGTCGTTTCGAAGGGGCGCGGGGACGGTCTGCGAGGCTTTTTCGCCGAGGTTTCCTGCTGTTCCGTATCATCACAGCCCCGCAGGAGCCGCTCCTGCCGGCCGGTGTCCTGCGGGCTGCGTCCCATGTCTGGTAACAGAATGTGACGCCGTGCTGTTGGTGGTGTTTTTAGTGCAGTCTGGCCATCGTGGTGTTTCCTGGGGACTCTCCTCAAGTCCCCAGGAGAGGACAGTGGAGATGCCACAGTAATAGCTGCAACTTCTCACGTCAGTGGAGGACGGGCTCAGACAGCCTCCTCTCAGAGCGTGCCTGCCCCCAAGGCACCCAAAAATAAACCCTCGCCTCGATGCATTGTAATGATACAAAGTAGCACAAGACCAATTATCCTGCTGAAAAAGTGCGAGTTGGACCAGCGGCTGATTTTTTCAAAAGTAGCAGCAGCGGAAGCTAAAATCCTCTTTTGGGGGGATGATGAGTCTTTTTCTTTGCAAGGCAGAGCCACCGTTTTCTCCACACAGAAGATGAGCGATGAGTTTATTCTGTCCTGAGCTTACAATTCTGCTTCAAACAAATCGGATCTGTTGAATAGAAGCTGCTTGTTTTCCGGACATGAACGTATGTTTTACTGAAGGAAAATAGACCATTATCTTCGGATAAAAATAATACTTGAAAACACCAGTTCTGAAGACAGGCCTGAATCTTGGCTCGCCAGTCGTGACACATGAACTTGCGCAAGTCACCTAATCGTCAGCATCTCGCTTCCTCATCGGGAGAACAAGCTCTAATGGCAGTGCCTACATAACGGGCTGCCTCGAAGATTCTAGGATCTGACCCGAGAAGAACAGCGAGACGCGTGCCTGACACCCCGTAACAATCGGCTGATCTGCTGGGAAACAGACAGCTGGAAGGCCTGACACCCCATAACAATCGGCTGATCTGCTGGGAAACAGACAGCTGGAAGGGCTCCTTTGATTTTTATCAATTGTGTGATCACCGCATCTCGTGGATTCTAGGCTGCGATTTGCACTCAGCGCCCTTGTAACATCCTGGACATCAGGGCGTGTCTTTTAATCGATAGCTTCTTATGTTCCGAGAAGTGCGGGGTTCGGACTGAGCTCCAGTCCCCGGGGCACCCGCCCGGTCACCCGGGTGACGCCCAGAAGCGCCAACATCAGTTGTGCAGCCCCTCGTACCGACGCTAAACCTGCAGGAACCACCGCCGCCCGTCGGCACGACCCGCACCCTCTACAGGGCGGGCGGAGTGTCTCCTCTCGGTGTTCACGCACGTTTACGGCGGCTTTGCGGTCCACTCCGAGTGACGGCGGATGCACCTTACGAGTTGACAGTGCCTCAGGTCACAGCCCCGACTTTTAAATGGAGAAAGTCTCTACCTCTTTCCACGACAGGGCACAAGCGTAAACGTCGGTTCCACAGCTTGCGTCCCACAGTTAAAACTCTCCGTTCCTCGGTGCTGTGGCCGGAAGAACATGCCACGCGAGATCGGCCCTCTCAGCCCGGTTTAAGCACACACTCAGCACGGTCGGCTTCGCGTGCCGGGCTGGACCATCGGCCTTCGGAGCTGGTTCCGACTGCGTGACTGAAACTCTGTCCGCTCCGGCCCTCGCCTCTCCCTCCCACCCCGCCCCCAGCAACGCCTGGCAACCACCGCCCTGGGCTCTGGGCTGTTTCTGAGTTTGACTCTTGTACAGTAGATTCCGTGTGTGAGGACGATTACTGGGGGGGTGGGGGGGGTGTCTCCGCGCCTGGCTGGTTCCACCCACTGAGCCCGGCGCCCTGCAGGCCCACCACGCCGCTGCGAAGGACAGGGCTTCCTCCGTCTTCGAGGCCGAGGGGCATTTCTTCGTGCTCGCACGCCCCGTTTTCCTTACCCGTCAGCAGTGACGGGCGTCCGGGTGTTTCTGTGCCTTGCGGACTGTGAGCGGCACCGCAGGGAAGGGGGCGGGCCGGCGTCTCCGGGACCCTGGTCACCGCTCCTGCGGGCTCTCGCTCAGACACGGGGTGGGGGCCATCGGGCGGTTCTGTCACGCTGGCCAAAGGGTCTGTTCAGTTCTTTCCATAAAATAAAAGACGCGTTTTACATTTTCACCAGTACTTTTATTGATTGAGATACTTTGAGAATGCCGGCTATCTCCCGCATGGTGGAACGATGACTGTTCTCAGTTAATGCCTCAATTTGATCACCATCAGCGTCAGCTGGTCTACCCACCGGGGAGCATCGTCCAGCGAGAAACCTCCAGCACGAAACTTCACAAACCACCTCCGACACACTTGGTCAGTCACAGCACCTTCTCCACACGCTGCACTGATATTTTTATGTGTTTCAGTTGCATTTTTATTTCTTGAAATTATTATTTCTTGAAATAATGAAGTATAATATGCCAAAAATGTTGCGTATTTCCTTCCGTCTTTGATATTAAAATGGCTGCACAAATATTCAATTTCGATGTTTTTTTAAAGCGCACCAATATGACGGCTGTCACAATACAACCTTAACAAAATTGTTTCAAGTGAAATTAAAAACAAGCAAGCAGTATTAGAACCATCGTACGGAAAAAAACAAACGAGCTTCTTGCCAACCCAATATTTTAGTTTTTCAAGGACCCCCATTACATTTCCATAATCGCTGTCATTTAAACACACACTGTTAGTAATCATGCGTTGAACTTAAAATATGTACTAAGATAATTAAAGTATTATGGTAATAATTGTAAAGAAATTCTAATGTGAAGCAATGGAATCAATGGAGTTTATGGAAAAGTCATGCAAAAATACTGAATTAACATAAAGACAGGAGTTTCAGAGCTGTAAAGCCACGCTTTCTGGGTTTCCTGAGCACACAGCGGAAATCGCCCGACGCGCTCTTTCTTCCCGTTTGAAACCTCGAGTGCGTTACAGGCGGGACGCGACACGGGTGGTTCCCTCTGCCCGCGAAGGACGTTTTGTGCCGACACTTGACGTCCCGAACGCGCTCCCGCTCCATCCGTCCTCCTTTCCCAGGGAGGGTCGCCCTGAACAACCGCGCTTCTGCGAAGCGAAGAGACAGGAACGTTGTCGTCCTCGGGGCGAGGCGTGCAGCTCACGCGCCCGAGCAGGTGTTTCTTCCTGTCCTTGCGTCCTGGGGCAAGCTGACTGTGCCTGTTCAAAAATCCGACTTCTTTATCTACTTACGCGCTTGCCCGCCTTATAGCACTAACTAATGCTCGATGCTTAGCTTCTCTACTAATTTTACATGGGAATTGATCTCGATAAATCAGCGGCTTTCTAGCGCTTATTTTAACCTTGTTTATCACTCCCCATCAAATTGAATGTTACAGAATAAGCCGCGACGTATGATAGATGTTTCGGATATGAGGTGAAATACGTAAAAAGTTTCATGCGCATTTTCGTGCTCACCATTCTGTTCCTGTTAGCTTCATTTCACAAATAAGAGGAATAGTTAAAACTTTCGGATTAGTTCGCATATTCCAAATAGAGCAGTATTCCAAAATCTTATTTCAGTATATTCAGTTAGAAATCACTTCAAAATACTAATTTGATAAAAATGTGCTTGCTTTGGATGTTTTGGTTTGCCTCATTGGCTTAATTATTTTAAGGAATGCTCACCCTCATAAACGCTACACTGAAAGAAAAACTAACGTTTGTGGTGTAGAGAAGTGTCCGTGCGAAATGCTGCTGCTGGAGAAAAGTGTCATTTCTCATTCTGTAAACCCACGCATGCACGCCGCCCCACTGATGGCAGTTGCCACGGGCCCGAGCCAGCCACCCCAGTCACCCCGCCACGTCCAGGACACACATTTTAAACTGTGTGCTGTGCCTCGGAGATTCTATTCCTAGCCTGTATCAATATTTTACATGGAATTTTACTTCCTAAATGCTTAACTATTTTTACATTTAAATTTGCTTTTGAATTTCTCAGACTGTCAGTAATAGTTTATTTGATCGCAATTAAAGCCTCTCCAGTGGCCTCTCAAAGTGAAAGAGTGTTACGTGCTTTCACAACTGACAGGAAGCCCAGTCCTCCCAGCAAACACGAGTGGACCGCTCTCTTTCACGAGGTCTCGCCAGACGGAGACACGCAGGGGTGCCCGGCCCGCAGCCCAACACGAAATTGTAAAGTTACTCAAAACAGGATGAGGCTTGTCTGTCGTTCCGTCTTGCAATGCGTTTAATGGGGGGCCCAAGACAGCTCTTCCTCTTCCAGGGTGGCCCAGAGACGCCACGAGGCTGGACGCCCCTGTAATGCCCCTGCCGAGAGTCATTCCTCCCAAGGACAGTAACCCTTGCTGGACTTTTCTCCAGATGACAAAACTGACAAAGGACCTAAGCAGGCTCAGCGGAGCGGGGCAGGAAGGCGCCAGCCGGCGGCCGAGGGGCCTGACTCCGGGCCAGACACGGCTTCCCTCTGAGTGACTGGCTCGCCCAAACGGGCACTGGCCCCTTGCCACACGGGCGTCACCAACAAGGACAGATGCCACGTGGGAAGCCTGGCGGGGGGCGGGCAGCTGAGCGATTAAACACGGGAGGCGGGAGGCGGTACTTGAAGTAACGGCGTTCCGGAGGTTCGGGGAACAAGCCTCCAGTTACGACGGGCCCGCAGCTGCTGTCTCGCGGCCGTGAACAGGGCCGGCAGCCTCGCAGGACCGCGAGCCCCCGGAGCACTGTGGGAGGGGGCTGGCCTCCCCCGGGCTGGTCCTCCTGCGCCGCGGCGGAGTTGGTCTTCCCTCCTGACTGTCCGTGGGAAGCCTTGGAAAAGGGCCGGAGCGGGGCCCACTGGCAGGCTGGTGGGCCGGGATGCCCTACCGATCGCCGTGTGAGCCTCCCCACACTCAGAAGGGCTTTAATCACTTTCCGTGCAGTCCTCTGTGCAAACAGAAAACAAAGTTCTTGGTCCTTTGCCTCAGAAAAATCTAATTTTGAGCATGGGCATATGCGTGCAACTTAAGAACTTTTCCACCGTGTCAGCTATTCTGGCTCCATCAAACCATTTTTAAAAATAAAAAGGCATAATAAATTTTTGCTACCTGCTGAGTTCATGTAATTTAATTCTAAGGCTTTCTTACTGATGTACTTAAAAAAAAAAAGGAGTTCCTGTGGAGTACGGTTTCTCTTTGTAACGTCACTACTGAACAAAGGCGTTGGAAGAAATCTCGAATTCTAAGTGGGCTCCGAAAACGCTCCTTGCAAACCTTGTGGCCTTTGGCGCAAGACGGGAGGAATGAAGTCAGAGCTTTGCGATCCGCTACAGAAGACCACGTCCTGACGTCAGTGCCTTACAACGTAAAAAAAGAAAACAGGAGAGAGAAAGAAAGGTCTAGGTGGGAGAGGTAGAGTTAAGCTGTTTTCAAGTCCCAGAGCGAAGCGGTGAAACCGAACAGCGTGCGCGGACTCGCTCCGCAGTTGGGCAGCAGGGCCTGGGCGGAGGGGTCCCTCGCCAGGAGGCGGAGCCTGTTTGGAGAGGTGGTCGAACTGGCTGCCTTGCTCGTGCAAGGGTGTTGTCGGGGGCGCTTTGCCTTTCCAATCACGTGCGAGAACAAGCACTCAGGGCCAGGACGTGACCCCACAGGTGAACCTTATTCCGACACCCATCAGAGGTGGGGGCGTGGCCCAGGTGGGGGAGGGCTGCGGAAGACAGAGCTGAGTCATTGCCCAGGCCCGCGAGAGGAAGACGACAGGTGGGCGTGCAACTGCGTCCGTGGTGTGCCCATGCAGACACATACGCATGTGCTCACACACCCGCGTGCACTCGCTCGCTCGCTCGCCAGTCTCGCGGAGCGCGCACGTTTACGGCCTTGTAGCCGTGAGGCCCTCGCACCGCCCGCTTCCCTGGGAGAGGCGCCCAGGAGCCGGAGAAACAGGGGCCCACGTGTACCCGGCGCCCACTCGGCCGCGTTCGCGTGCGCTCGCGTGTGCCACGCAGCGAGCTTCTAGCCGCAAACCACAGCGCCGTGTGGGTGCGGCCGGGCCGTGTGCTCCAGCATCGGGGCTGGATCGATCGATGTTCAGGAAAAAAGCAGAGAAAGCCTGACCGGCCCCGACTGAAACGTGTGAGCAGCTTCCGCTCCACGTAAACTGCAGGCCTGTAGGCAACTCTTTCTAGGAACAGAAATGAATGGACTTTAAGTTTTTGAAAGTTTTGCCAGATATTTCAGAGTTTGGGCAGCTTTAGTGTGTTTACTGTGGTTAAAGACTTTTAAAGAGAAATGAAATAGTAAGGATGCCAATAGTAATGAGTGGAATTGAAGTGTTAAACAAGCATGTTTTAACAACAGAACAGGTGAAAACTAAAACAATAAAAATATTTTCTTAGCTACCTGCTCTGGGCAAAGCCTGATTCCCAGTGCCCCACAGATCCTCAGAACAACCTAGGTCACAGGCACCGCTAGCGTTTCATTCCCGGAAAGACCCGGCGTGGTCAGGACCCGTCGGGGTTCTGTTTCCGAGGAAACTCAACGAGGAAGCTGAGGGACGGAGTCGGGCGTCCCTCCGGGGCAGCAGGGCGGCGGCGCCGTCCCGGGGCATGTGGGGGCCAGCCCCTGCTGCTGGTCAGGAGCGGAGGGGGTCAGCGCGTTCTGGGGCCACACGCCTGTCTGCACCTGCCCCCACTTGCCCTCGCAGTGTAGGCGAGCGAGGGCGGCAGTTACTGGGACAACCGTTCCGAGAAACCCCACGCCCGATCTTCGCATTCCCGGGAAAACGTCTGTGACCCTGAGCGCCGCTTTGTACGAGACTGTCTGTCACTCCGGTGCCAGCGGGCGGGCAGACAGGCAGTGGCGCATCCCAGGGGCGCAGGGGGCGAGAACGGCCGCAGCCGTCAGCGACCACGGCCCGGAGCGGGCTGTGGCAGGGAGGGAGACAGAGGCAGGGACCATGAGCAACGGGACGCAGGGGACCGATCTCGCCGCTTCCCCCAGCCGTTCGGAGACGCGAGCGGCAGGCGAGGCTGTGTGACTGAAGGGGCCCAGGGTGGACTCGGTGCGCAGTGTGGTCCCCAGGTTTAAACACTGAGTCCGTTCCCTCCAGCCCCCTGAGCGTGTCTGCCCTGCGCCCACTGCTGACTCCGCGCCAGTGGTCAGAGTGCCCTCCAGGGCTTCCTATCCGAATCTCTCCGTAAAGCAGACGACAGCGTCCCGCTTAGCTTGCCTCTTTCAGCTGCCGCTTCTGCTCACTGGCTCCTGGAGAATGGCGTTTCCCGTTCAGTGCTATTTCATTCAACACATTAATCCCAGGCGACATGTGAGGGAGCTTCCGCTTATCAACCGACGGCTGGACGGGGGCCGGCCGCCCCGATGCCTCCCCTGGGTTCCAATACACGGCCTCAGGTCCTCAGAGACGGGTGTCTTCTGCGTCAGCCACGGAGCGACATTGCGATCTACAGGATTCTGGATGCACGCTCAGCGTGGTTCGCGGTAACATCAGCATTCGTTGTGTGGGACTTCGACATAAAGAATCACAGCACAGTTCAAAGCAATCGTCGCTCGATTTCGAATACCTCTGCCTGGGCAGGTGCTTAACGGTCAGGTTCACGGGGTGGAAGGAACCTGCGAGAGTGTGGAAAGTGTAGGGGATTCGTCGGATACTTGTTAGAAGGAATAAATGAGTGAATGGGTGACTGAAATACCGTGTTCTGGCAAAAGACCGGGGTGACAGCGTGTGCCTCCTCCTTCCCGCTGCATCCAGGGCACAGGTGGCAAACACAGGGCCCTCGGGCCGAGTCCGGCCCTCCACCTTGTCTTATCCGGCCGGGCACCTCGTTTCTACCCGGCAGCAGCGCCGAGCCCCTTGCCCCTAGTTAAGGAGTAGTTACACTTACACAGTCCTCAAATTACATGCAGCCCTTTGAAGGCAACTGGGAGGCTGACGTGGCCCCCGGTGACAATGAGTTTGACCCCCCTGCTCTACAGGAGTCAGGCAAACTCGAGGGGGCCAGTGAGCGTCAGACCCCCCAGCAGCAGTGTGGCTGGTGTGTGGGACAGCGGCGGACGGAGAAGGCCTGGAGACAGGAAGATGCTCAGCGTAGATCCACGTGAACTTCAGGCTGACCCTCACTCGATGCCTGGGCAGCTGGGGACCAGTTTCACGCACGCTCCGCAGGAAGCTGCGCATGATAGGATCGCAGGCAGACTGCACACAGAAGCTCCGAGCTTTGAGCTGCTGCCGGGGATGCCTTTGAAACTGAACAAAATCATGAAGGCAGATAGAATTTCATTAAACCAGAAAATAGAAACAAACACCTATTGCCAGGGAACACAGTAAATAGAGGAAGCCAGTGAACAACTCGCTTAGTGATATCTTGCCATTTTTTAAATAATTCTATAAAATTTTTTCACTTGAAATTACATTTTTATTCCAGTGAGTTTAGAGGTGCTTGGAGCGGTTTTATTACGAAAGTGCACACAACCTAAACAAACGCAGCACGTCACCCTCGGAACCCACTTCCCGCCGGTCACTCCGGGGGCGTGCTTCTGCAACGGCGTTCTGTGCTTCCCGAGCCCGGCCTGCCCGCCCGCCCACTCGGAGCGGACTTCACGTTACCAAGGCACGCACGCCCTCCTCGTTTCCAAAGTCGTGGGACTTTAATGTGGCGTGACATCTCCCATCTCACGCCCTAGAACTGTGACTAATAACAGTCCTTTCGGGGAGAAATATGCAAACCCAGGCTGGGAGGCCTCGGTGCCCCCCGCCCTGCCCTGCGTGACTGCGGCAGGGGGGACCCGTGAGGATCGGGGACACGGGAACCAGGCCCGATCAGGACGGCACGACCTGTGACCCTGTTCGATTCGTCGCTGAAGGTGGGAGCCGAGTGTCCCCGCAGCACGACACCAGTGCTGCGTGGGAGCCAGCAAAACCCCCTTCGGGAGGGGCCCCATCCCGTGTGTCCAAAGTGGCTGTTCTCGGACAGCAAGTCCCCCAGCCGACAGGCGCACTAAGAACCCGCGGCTGCTGGAGCCTCTAACATGCGGAGGGACCCGACCGTGGGTCCGGTTCCCGAAACGCCCCCGGGACTGTCCGCCTCCATCCGCCTCCGCCTCCGCCTCCGCCGTCCCCATGGGAACCGCCAGGAGGTCACCTCTGTCCCTCGGGGGCGCTGCGCGGAGTCCGCGACCTGGTCTCCAGAGGGGCTCTTACCGCAGCGCCGGCCGGGAGCATTAAGTGCTAAAAATGGCGCCCTAATTTTGTTCACTTCAGGGGAAAAATCGGAATAGTTCTGCAGAGAGTTTACGGATAGGACACATAAATAGCGACATGAGAGAGAGAGAGACGAAGGTTGCACGTTGTGGGGGCGGGTAACGTGGAAGGGGGTTAACGACCCACCCAGCACGACCCCTGGGGTCTTAGGGCTAATCTGTTATTCAGAAAACAAAACAAAACACAAGGTACAGCCCAGTAAAAAGCGATAATGGACAGTGACCGTCGGCGAGGTGCACCATAAAGCAGACGCCGACACGTCACGTTTGCAGTCTGGGCATCGCGCCCACTAAAGCCAGGCGGCCCCGAGGCCGTTTCGGACGCCCAGCAAAGGGCCGCATTTCCCGTTTTCCCCTGGTGCTGCCCGTCAGCGCCGCCCCAGAACCGGCCCCCAGCACCGCGTCTGTGAGCTCGCTGGGTCTCCCTTCCCACCGGGCCCCCTTCACCCCGGCCAGGCATGGAGGTGACTCCAGCGCGTTTCCAACGGCGCGTTCACTCCGCTGCCGCATGTGAGTGCAGTTTTAGAGCCAGGACAGCAGGTCACAGCGCGACATTTCGTGGGTCATCGAGGAACCTTCGCGTGCACTTGGCCTCCTCACGTTCTGCTTCTCCAGCATCTGCTCCACTTTCTTCGTCGGCGAGTCTTGTGCTTTTCTGTTTGATACAGTGCATTCGGCTTAACCGTTGTTCCCCCTTTATGCTGCACATTCACTTCTGGATAGGTTCCTAGTGTGTCTGCATTGCTTGTGGACGGCCGTACGTCTTAGGAGGCTGGGACTGACACTCACTATGAAGTGAAGACAACCCCCTATGCCCTGTAGGATCCAACTCGTTACGTCCGAAAGTCACCAGAGAGCATGGCTTCGATTCCCAGGACACTGGTCCCAGCAGAGAGGCCGGGCGAGAGGAAGGGTCGGGCAGGCGGCCCAGCAGCAGCGCGCCGGCGCGGGTCCCTGCTGGTCTGGCCTCCGCCCGAACGACTGATTCTGCGACCAGAGTCGCGCGGCAAGGGCCAGCCCCCTCCCCACGCAGTTCTGTCTCTTGTTTAATTACCTGTTTTCAGCGAAACAATTCTCAAAATTCTAAGGAGAGCACAGCATGTTGACAACACTGCCCCACGTAGGAGCGACTCATTTGCCCAGCGCAGACTGTCCTAGGAGCACGTGAGCGGTGAACTCGGGGCGTTTTGTGGGCTTCCCGCAGCCCCCACCCCCGACTGCGAGGTCCCGCTCGGAGTTCCTCAGAGAAGCGCCGTCGGAGCAGGGACACAGCTGTGGCCGCGTCTCACACCCGCGCAGCTCCGAAGGGGGTGGGAGGGCTAGCGGGCAAATCCCGTCAGCCCCGGAGAGCAGCGCCGCGTCAGACCCACGCAGGGCGAGGCCGGAGGGCGGGGGTCAGCGAGCCTGCTGCCCACGGCCCCCGCGGAGCTGTGGCCTCCGTCTTTCCAAGACGGCGGTCAGCTGTCAAGTACCGGTACCGACGGAAGGTGAGTCCAGTGGAGGCGGATGCAACAGCCACGCGTCGTGGGCGCCCCTAAGGTTCTCGTGGAGACCGGGCGGGGTTCCGGGGTGAAGTTCGGGCCCAGGGACGAGGGAGAGCTAGACTGCTGCCGCAGGGACGACGCAGGGAGCACGCTCACGGCGGCACAAACGTCACGCAGACCAGTGAGCGGGAGGAGTGACAAATGAGCCCCGGAGAGGCGGCCCCGCACCAGACACGCACAGGCACTCGGCACACGTTCGCAGAGTTAACGACACATTAAAAGCTGTAACTGTTCAACTTAATCAAATTAAGCCTCAGCAATTTAAAATTAAAGAATCGAGTCCTTGTGGAAATTCTCCCGTTATGGCAAGACTGAAAAGCAGTCACCCTTGGAAATTCAGCTGTATTTCAGGCTGATCCTCCGATCACTAAACAGGTTGCTGCCTAATTTCCCTGTGAAGAAGGTTAAACCATTTCCCGCTTTTCCTCCCATCACCAATTTAGAAACAATCCTAGCAATTTTTTGCCCAATTAGCCCCGAAAGGGACGAAATGTGAAGGGCCGAGGCCCCACCGCCCGCGCCCCGCGCGGTCCCCTGGGCTGACGTGTCTGTCCCAGCGCAGCTGTGTCCCAGCCCCCCGTCCCCCGCCACCCCACCCCCCAAATCACCGCTCACCGGGGCTTCCTGGGGAGCCGGCGGGTGTGCGGGCAGCTGTGCACCCCGAGGGGCCTCGTCCGCCAGGGCTCGGAAAGCCGCCGCCCCGTCCACTGCACAGGGCGCAGCCGAGCTCCGCCTTTGGACCAAGTGACCCCCGCGCCAGGGGCCGGAGCAGCTGGCCAGGCCGGGGAACCGCCTGCGCCGCGTGGAAGACCCCACCGAGGAGGCTGACGCGTCCCCTGTGCCGACGATCAGTGGGCAGTAGAGTGCGAAGTGTGGTCATGATTAAAAAAAAAAAAAAAAAAAAAAAACCTCCAATTAGTTGTTTGGCTTTAATGGGCTATGGCATTGTGTGAGTGCGAATTATTTTGTGATTATATTTTTAAATCATTTTATTTTTAGCTACTCCGTTAAAATACATAAGGCCTTCAGGGTGGAGACCCACAGAGGGAGGCACAGCAGAGGCCGTTTGCTCCGTTTCTAGAGGTCGGGGTGCCACGCCCCGGGGCAGGAGCCAGCAGGGCCCGCTGTCCTGGGCTGCCCTTCGTCCAGGCCGCCGGGGCCCGGGCTCCTGCCTGCCCAGCCACCTGCTGACAGGCGAGCAGGCGACGTCCATTTAGACGGTGTGCGCCTGGCCGTCGTCCTTGTGAAACGATGGTCGCCGAGCCGGTGTTAACAACCCCAGTGCCTCCGCGGCGCCATCAGCCGGCAGCCTCACCCCAGGCAGGCCGAGGGGCCCGGTCCATCTCTTCTCTGACACCGAGGGACGCGGGTCCGACCGCTCGCCCTGCTCCCGCCTGCTGGCCCCGCGGCCTGTGGGCGCCTCCCGGTGCGCGCCCTGGGCCAGCACACGCAGCGGGCGGGAAACCTCGCCACTTCGCAGAGGGAGCGGAAAACTGTGAACCAGTATTGGAAGCCGAGCACCGAGTCAACACGTCTTTGCCAAGCGACTGCCCGGTGCCCCTCGGAGCGACGCTGTGAAAACAAATGCGCCCAGGAGAAGACCACCAGCGAGCGAAAGGCTCGTACGCAGGGGACCGGCCCTGACCTTGGCGGCCGTGAAGTTCTCTGGAACACGGAGCACCTGCTGCTCCGCAGGGGGACCCGGCCAGGCACCCGGTTCTGGGAGCCAGGCCAGCGCCTCTCTCGCACATCTCTATCCAGAGGTCGAGGGAAGTGCAGGCTCGGGAGAGGGGGCAGGTCAGCCCTGAAAGTCCAGGCAGGAACGGGTAGGGCCGGGCTCCCCACACGGCCAGGCCAGCCGCACTCTGACCAGCCGTCAGCTCTGTTGGGGGGCCACTCTGCTGAGCCATGAGACCCCGAGGGAGTCGGAGAGCCTGCGGGTCCCTCGGAGGAGACTGGCTCGTAGGAGAAGCACCCAGACCTCCCACGGCTCAGGAGCACGGTGCCACCGCCAGGACCAGGGAGACGAGTGGTGGACGGAAGGTCAGCGAGCGCTCCGAGGAGGACACCGGAGACTCCGACGGCCGGGGAGGCCAGGGAAGGCCCCAGAAAGATGCGGCTCTTCAAAGACGGAAGCATGTGAAAAGTGGGGTGCAGAAAACTGGACAAGGAGAAAGTTTTTGCATGAAAACGAGTGTCGTGCCGAGACTGAGACCGTGGAGGCAGAGCTGTACCTCTCTGCCTGGAGGAGCTCCGGGCTTGTCCCACTTGGCTTCTCCGTCTTTCTCAAATGATTGGCAGCCCACTTGGAGCCGGGATTAATTGCCGTTCTCGCTGAGCGCTTGGAGAGGAGCTAGCGTCTCGCAGTCCTTGGTGTCTCTGCGATTCATCACCACGGGCTGATTACTGCAGAGATCTGATTTCTTAGCAGACGTCTAAGGAGCAGCTATCCTCATGAGGCAATGTATAAGAGTGGAAGATTAAATTACTTGGAAATCAGGTAAAATGTTAAAATGGAGATCCTTGATTTTCCCGCGGTGTCTGTAATTTATGTCAATTAACTTTACCCTCGTTTTATCGTTCTTTCGACTGAGGATAACTGTCAAATCAACTCCCACTTAAAGTCAGACGACGTAGCTTCCATGCTATTGCCAAGCGAATTGGGTTGGTGAAATACAGCTTCGGAAAAGCGTACATTTTAATATTTCGAGACAACTTCATCGCCCGTGTGGTTGGGCCACAACGCAGAATGGCAGGTGTCCGTCCTGTCGATGAGGAGATCACAGGTGCACACTCACTCACAGGCGTAAACACGTTCCAGAGAGCCGGCCACGTGGCCACTTCAACCCCGACGGGAAAAAGGAGGGCTGGAAAGTACCGGTCTGTTCGCCGACCCCCTGCCCCGCCCCCCGCGATGCCCGCCCCCGCCCCCTCTGTGAGGACCCTCACGGTGAGCACCCTTCGCCCGCAGCATCGGACCGTCGCATCGGAACTCCCGGACCACCCGTTCCCCGAAATTACCTCCCAACGTCTCCAGGAACGAGAGAAGACGGGATGCTCAGGAGGTTCTCCCAGCCCCCGAAACGCTGTCACCCTGGACACCGGTCCTCTCCCATCCGCTCCTCAGGCTTCCGTCTTCCCCGTTCGCCAACCTCGGGGTCCGGGGATCGGCCGTGTCCTCAGAAACCCGCGCAGTCCCCGGGCCTGCCTCCAGGCTCCCCTCAGAGCGCTCTCTCCTGCCCTCCTGCCGTGGACGCAGGCCCTCCGGGTGGTGACGACATTGGCCTCCATCCCGATGGAGTCAACCCCTCGCCCTCACTGCGCGCGCCCTGCGTGCCGGGGTGGTCCCCAGACTTCCTGCGGAGCATCTCGGCCGCTGCTCACGAGACGAGTCCGTACAAGCGTCAGTCCCTCTTCACGGCTGATGACACTGCGTGTGGGCAGGCGCCCAGGGGCACCCCCGTGGTACCCGCATGCCAGCAGCCAGGGCCAGAGATCCTGCCGGGACCCCGGTGATGAAGCCCAGCTCTGCCCCCACCAGCCGGCACGTTGGGCGGCACACTGCCCCCCGCCCACCTGAGCCTCCGAGTCTCCGTCCGCCCAACAAAATGAGGCCAGCAGGCCCCCAGCTGGCACAGATGGAGGGAGCCGGTGGTGCCCGCGGGGGGGACAGGGGTCGCAGGTGCCGGGCAGGGAGCGGCCAGTGACTGTGGTCCAGCGACCCCTGTGGCAGGTCTGCAGAACCGAGCAGGGGATTAGGCACCTCGGTGACACGCAGAGATGCAGACGGGCTCATCCGCCCGCCCCCTGACGCTCGGGCCCGCGCACTGAGCAGTGACGTTTCCCGAGAAACCTCCGCATGAGACGGGATGCAGCGCTGGGTCGTGACAAAGGCGGCCGGGACGATGATGCAGGGTGCCCTGGCTGGCAGCAGGCCGCCACGCTCCACGTCACCTTGGCCATCTTTCTGTGAATCTAAACGCTTCTAACCCAGAACGCTTATGGAAGGAAACATACGTGCTCTCAGCCAGGAGCAGCGCCGGAACGTAAAAAAGTACACAGCAGCCTCACGCACAAAGTCGTTGAGGGAGATGCTCGATTAAACACACCCTGATACGGTGTGAAAGAGTTCAGTCTCCATCAGAAAGCAGCGCACGGGACAACAGTGACCCCTGTGTGGGGTGTGTGCCTCATCAGAGCAAAACAAAACGTTTGGGGCTTTGACCTAACCGCCCTACTTTGGGGGTGCAGATGATCTGTTTCATTGTTAACGCTTAAATCTCCTCGTTTCATTCGCGTGAAAATGGATGTGAACAGCGCGTTGTTCACACCGCGCGTTCTGATAGGATGGTGTATTGTTGAGTCCCCACCCCGCGCCGTGGTCAGAGGCACCTGGGAGCGCAAACGGCACCTGACCTGCAGGACCGCCCCAGCGGGGAGCGGGTCAGTTCCCGCTGCGCGCGCAGGTTCTTCTGTCTCCCGCTCCGCCCACTTGTCCTTCCTGTTACCAAAACCAGCGCCCCCACCGTGGTTCGGCCTCCGCCTCACACCCTGCGACAAAGTATTCGAGAGGCGCTTTCCCGGGCTGTCCACCGGCCTGTGCGTCCCAGCCCCGGGGCTCCTTCGCCCCGCGCCGCACCCCTGCGCATCCGCAGCCTGTGGTCGCGGGTAGAGCTGATTCCCGCTCTTAGGAGGCCCTCCGCACCCCAGCCCTCCTGCTGTGGTGGTCTCCCTCGTCTTAAACTTAGGGGCCCCCGCGTGCCCTAAACTGACTGCTGTCTGCACTCCTGAGACAGCACCCCGCGCCCTGCTCTGCTTCCCGGGAAGGCGGCCCCACCTCTCAGCGCCCGCTCCGCGGAGAACCTCTTCCCTGCCCTCCGCCGGGGTGTTCTGACCTTTAATTACAAGGAAATTTGTTGTCTCCCTTTCAGAAGACAGCAAATAATGAACTCATTAAAATGAAGTTAGTGTCGGGCCTCAGAGCAGTAGGAGCTGAGGTCTCAGAAGCAGTTAGCAACGCACAACGCAGGCGCGGCACCCGCGAGGGGGCGCATGGCCACGCACGCCCATGTGAGCGCGGTCCACCGTTTGCCGCCGCGCCCCGGGCGCGGGGTCTGCGTGCACTCAGCACTGGAAAGCACATTGCTTCCGACTGGCCGTGAAATGTCACCGCAGAAATTGCCCCCAAAACTGTATTCATTATGCGAACAAGGGGTATGTCAGGAATTAACAAGGACATGGAGAAAACTATCCGTCTTGCTTAACAGTTGTAGCGATTAGGAAGAATAAAAAGGACCCCAATCTCTAAAATCGATACCAGAGATGTACACAAAACAGTGCAGAAAGTGAGACTGAGAGTTTCTAAGGGAGTTTGATCTTCGTGGCCCCAAGCGGGGAGGTATTCGCATGTCCGCGTTCAGAGTCAGGTGATAAAACAGAACTCCCTGTGGTCTGTGAACGACCATCCTTGAACTTAGTTTGAAGGGCGACCACTTCATTTATGCAAGTACAGAACTCGAGAGGACTTTTTGTTTTAACAAATTCTAATACTTCATAAGGTTTTTTTATCATGTTAAATGGTCCATTGTTAGTAAAATAATAATTAGGAGGTTTATTGGGTTGGCAAAAGGTTTGTCTGGTTTGTCTGTAAGATGGCTCTCATAGAACTTAGTTGTCTTTAATGTCATTCGAAACAATTTTGTTATATTATATTGTGACAGCTGTCATCTCAAAATTGGTGAATTTTTGTGCAGCCATTTTACTATTGAAGATGGGAGAAAATAGGCAACATTTTCAGCATATTATGCTTTATTATTCGGAGAAAGGTAAAAACGCAACTGAAGTGCAAAAAAGGATTTGTGCCGTGCGTGCAGAAAGTGCTGTGACCGACCGAACATGTCAGAGGTGGTTTGGGAAGCTTCGTGCTGGAGACTTCTCGCTGGACGATGCTTATGGTCGTGTAAACCAGGCGGCGTTGATAGTGATCCAATCAGCCTTCGGGCTGCAGGCTGGACACCCCCGACAGGGAAAGACAGCAGGCTGCGACTGAGCAGTGAGGTGCTGGCACGTTGTGAAAACTCTCAGTGTGCTGGGGGCAGTCGCTGCTGAACGAGACGCAGGGAGGTGGTGCGCTGGGAGATGCCATGGTCCTTCGGACGCCGGCCTGGGCCACCGGCCCTGGAGCCTGGGCACACAGCCCCGGGCCCCGGCCTCTCCCCTTCTGACCTCAACCGAACGGCCTCTTTCTCAGAGGCCATCACAGGCCTCAGCGGTACCTGCCCCACGGCAGGGCAGATTCTGTGCGCTACGTTCAACAATAACATGCAACACGATTATTTTTGCGCCACCAACGGTTTGCAGTTAACTGATCACTTGGTTGATTTGCCAGGGGCATCGTTGAGCAGTTTTGTTCGCCGGGCGCCTTTCCACCCCGGAGCCTCCCCGAGCCTCCTTCTCCCCGCGTGTGAATTCGGCCTCATAGAGGGGTCGCGGGGGCGGGTTGAAGGGACAGCTCCAGGGGTTCTGTGCGTGCTCACTGACACTCGTGTGTCTCTCTCTTTATTGTGGGAAGACATGGGAACTTGCCGTCCTTGAGTTCTGAAAACCAAGGACACCTCCTCGCAGTGAGGAGAAGGCTTGGCACGTGTCAGGGTTCCTTTTTCTGTCTGCTTGGTTTTTGTTTACAGCGATGGCCGTTTTCACTCCCACCTCAGTCAGGAGTCCTGTCCAAGGGCGGTGGGCAGGGGAGAGGCGGCGTGTTCTCCCGGTGGCTCGTTAGCTGGCGGGGGGAAAGTCCTCGCCCCCTCCGGGGAACGTGTCCCTCGGGATCCGTAACACAAGGTCACAGGACGCCCTGGGGTCCCGGTGCTGGGGGGACGCAGCGCCCCATCCATGGCCCCCGGGGTCCTCTGGTCCGAGAACCCTGGTCAGCACTTACCATCAGGGACACGTTAGGTAGGGACCACCGCGGAGGGCCCTAACTCAGTTTACTGTTGCCGTGCATCGGTGTGGGTCTCCATCGCATTTCGAAGGCTTTCCGCCCCCACGAAAGTACGTTTAGCAACATGGGAGCGATGAGGCTGGGCCTCCTGCAGGCGCTGATGGAGCAGCAGGAGGAAAGGAGGTGGAGTGGGGTGATTTGGGGAGTGGAAGTCATGGGCGTCCTCGAGAAGACGGTGGAGAAGGTACTGCGGGACAGCAGACGAGGGAGAGCTTTGAGAGGGACGCGGCGGAAGGCTTCCTGCGAAAGGTGGCAGTTGGACAGTCTTTGGAGGCTGGGCCTGGGCAGCGAGGGGGGCTGGGGCTGGGGGTGGGAGTGGCCGGGGCTTTTGGAGCGTGGAAAACCAGGAAGGGCAGCCAGGGAGTGCCCACGCCAGGGCTTCTCCGGGGCAGGGCGAGCCGGGGACACAGGGACTCGAGGTCTGGCCTGGAAACGCAGAGCCCCGGGCACCCAGCTGTGGGAAAAGACGCCCTGTGGGGTGCTCGTTAACAGAGCTCACTGAGGCCCCACTGTGTGCCAGGCCCTGCTACAATGGGATAGGCGCCCTGAGAGCCAGGTGACTCGCGACCCCACCTCACAGGGGAGCAGAGGGCGTGGGAAGTGAGGTGAACCCCGAGAGTCCCTAACCCAGGGACCCCAGGGTGCAGCGCAGGTGCAGCTGGGGACATGACCCTGGCTGAGGGCAGGGGCGGAGGGAGGGCGGGGAGCTGGGGGAGTAGTGTGCAAGCGCGGTGGGCAGAGGGCAGTAATTTAGGAGCTGGGGAAGGAGACCAGGGGACCTGCCACGGAGGACGCGCGTCCACGGGGGACCCGGGCAGTTGGCCCTGAGAAAGCAGCCGGGAGCCGGGCAGCGGACAGCTCCCGGGGTCAGTCTCCTTGCCCCAGCACGGGCCTGACCCAGCCGCACAGACAGGTGTGAGAAAAGGAGGGCGGGTCAGCGGGTGCGGATGTGGGGGGACTTCTGAACCCGGAGGCAGACTGCTGAGTGGGCGCGGTGGGAGTGGTGAGGAGAAGAGGGTGAAGGGGGAACAGTTTACAAAACTGTTTCAAGATACGGAGGCCCAGGGACTGGGCCTTGATAAAATAAGAAAGCCGGGAAAAAAGGGACTCACTAGGAAGAAAATTCTAGGTTTTATTCTAAGACTCTCGTCCACAGTATTTCCTGCCAGTCAGCTCAACGAGTTCACCAGGCTTATTAACTCCGCCCATTTTTTAATATTGAGTTTGTTCTTTTTGAGAAAGGTATTTTACATGCAAGTGAGTCAAATTAATGTTTTTTATTCATTTCTATTTAATCAATAATATTTAAACAAGATTGGCCAGAATTACACCCAGGATAACCATGATCTTGGACAATTGCTATGTAGCTCATCTGCTTGTTACTTGTTGTTTTTTCTTTTTTATCCCTTAATTAAACTAACTTGCAGGAGAGCCCTCTTGATTCTGGGGACGTACGTAGTTAGGTCACAAACTTCGAAGCGAGCGCTCAGCCACCACGACCCTGCTCAGCACGAGTGGTCTGTGCCCCGGCTCCTCGCTCACTGCACCCCATGGCGAGCGGCCACCAGAGATCCGGCTTATTAATGTCCCCGGCTTGAAGCGGGTGTCTCTGGTTGTCAGAACAAAGTCAGTCCTCTCTAAAAGGCTACAAAACGTAGAAAAACCGTCTGAATCAATAAGCAAACTGAAAAGCCCGGGGTCGGAGAGTCTCCGAGTCATGCTGCAGGTGTAGACTCAGGAAGGACAGGCAGGAAGTTACAGTGCCGGGCCGGCTCTGAGATTGTAGCCAGTGTATTCGCAGCCTGTCCACAATCAAGAAATCGATGCAGATTAATCGCAGATCAAGGAGTCAGGGAAACTTTTGCCACGCGTAGAGATTTTTCTTTCTGAAGTTGGTCCTCTATTTCCCACCTGTCCTGTCTGTTCATATCTCACAATTTGCCTTCCGCATCTGACACAGTAACACATTGCTCTTCAGTCTGTAAACCCCAAGCTTCAAACTCAATAATTATGCCTTAAAAATTGCAGGCGAGGTACCCCGGTTAAACAAAATACTAAACTGCAACCCCAGCAGAAGTGATCCTTCTATTCCAACAAATATAGGACTTGTCTATATATAGTAATTCTGAAAATTTTCCCCAAGCCAATACGTATCATGATCTGGAGTCCAAGAAATCTCACACAGAAATAAAAAGTGGTTTGAGTGCTGCGTGTCAGAGAGTGGCTCTCAGCCGCTTAGCATGTGCTCGGGACTCAACCGCCTCTGAGCTGGGTAAACGTCCGTGCACACAATAAGCGTGGTGGTGCTTGTGACGAGTGAGAGGGGGCAGCGTGTGACAGTCAGACCCCGCCCCCAAGCAACAGGGTTCGTATTTTGTTTCACTCATGCATACACATGTGAAAAAGAGGCATCCCAAAGCTTCATACTTATTTTTCTAAAATCATGTTAATTTCTTGTTTATTTCAGGCATTACTAGAGACTCAAAATTTACTGCGCACTCAGGTTGCAAATTTTACCTTCAACCTTGGATTTTCAGGGAAGTTTTACCACACAGGTAAGAAGGGGCTTGGTGTTCTCAGGCAGTGCCATGTGAGTAGGAGAGCGCGTTTTGAATGGGTCACCAGGAGGCGAGCAGGACACCCGAGTGACTGCGGGGAAGCTCGGGCACACTCCGTGAGCAGCCAAGTCCACGGTCAGAGGATGGGCTGTTCCCGATCGTACCAGAACCGTGACCACTGAGCTAGGGTGGGACTGTGCATCTTGGGTCTCGGGGGACAGCAATGATGACATTGTAAGAATAATTGTAAAGGACGCTGTTTTAAAATTGTCAGCTAGACAAGCTAACAGGCAGTCTTGTAAACATCACTTTCCCTTGGGAAGCATTCCTTAATGAGACAGGGACGTGGCAGCCTCAGTGAACTTTAACGGATGGGCAAGGTCATCCCTCCCGGTGAAGCTTCCCTCCCAGGACATTTGCCCAACGCCATCGCCCGCCGTTTGGCCCCGCATTGCATTCGGCCCGCACAGTCAGGCCTGCGTCTCCTGCCAGCCCCACCCAACGGCAGCTGAACTTCTGTCCAAGTCTCGGCCGCTCCGGAGTCTCGGAACGAGACCGGTGCCCAGGCGGGACTCTAGGTCCCGATGTCTCTCCCCCTCACCTGTCCTCCCTCCGGAAACGGGCTGGGATGTGCCGAGTCTCCGCATTCACATGCCGAGCAGCAGTGTGAGAAAGCTCTGCGTAAAGAAAGTGACTCCCCCCTAACAAAGACAGAGCCAGCGCCAGCGCGCGCCAGGGCCCCCTCCAGGGCGCAGCCGGCTCCCTCCGCGCCGCGTGTGGGCGGCGCTTCGCCCGGGACTCTGCCCGCAGCGGCTCGGGGAGCACATCCCGTGGGTGTTATCTCTGCGTCCCAGGTGTCTGCTGACGAATTAAAGATATCCCGTGTGAAGGAGTCTTTAATTATCCTAAATGCAGCTCATTTACCCGAAGAGGCTTTACAATGTTTTTCCGAAGAGGCTCGGCCTGATTTATTATATTATCGAAGCAGTGATGTCTTACTGGCCTTTCTGTAATGCTTTTTCCCTCCTGCTTTGGAGTACGTAAATCTGTTTAAAGTAATGGGAGGAAAATTAGTATTTCGACTGGGTGATAAATCAAATGATTGCATATTTTAGAAGGGCATTCTGCCAAACTTTGAGTCACCATATCTGCCCAGGCAGAGTGACCCCAGCTTGGCACTGGGCAAAGAGACCCGGTCTCCTCAATCTCCCGCCAAGACCCTCAAACATGAGTTCAGGCCTGAGAAGCTCGGACCTGAGGTCAGAACGCACCTAATTCTACCGGCCGCATCTGCTCACTCGTGACAAAGACACGGGAGTCTCTGCAGTGCACCCATGAACAACGCTTTTTTTTTTTTTTTTTTGTCTACACGGCTGGATGGTGCCAGGAGAGCCATTCCCGGGCTGGAATGCATCTGGATAAGTGCCACAGTTTTCATCCGCTTTTGACACTCAGGCCGTGAAGCCTGCCGGGCGGTCCCAGGGTCAACAGGACGGAAGTCACTGCTCCTCCTCCTTCTTCATAGCCCGGAACGTGCACACCGCTCCCACCGGCTGGGAAACCAGCGGCTCACGAGTTAATGCCATGGGGACAGTTATTCGAGGAAGATATAAAGCTCTGTGTTTTCACTGTGTCTTCACTGTGTCTCTTAAACGGACTCACCGACTCCTTATGTTGGTGTCAGCCTGACAAACACACTGGAAGAAACTCTCTGCTCTCTCATGCCATGGCAGAGTGACGTTGGAGAGTCCTGATACGCATGAACTTGTAAGTCCTAGCAGTTTAACTTCCTTCCCATACACAGGAAACTTTGACTGATCGGCCGGTTCGTGAGATGCATCTGCAGCACAACGTATTTCCAGGGAGCTGTTTTAGTGCACCGGGTTCCCGTTAACTCCCTGGAGGGCAGGGAGACGTCGGCGCCGCCACCAGCAGAGGGCACCCCCCTGCCCCCAGCTCCCTCCCCAGCCTCTTCCCTCGGAGGAGCTTTCACGGGGCCGGGCCTGTAACCCTGAGGAGGTGGCCTTGTCACAGGACTGTCTCTAGTGTCTCCCCGGGCGCCGCTGAGTGATGAGCCTCATTGTCTGGAAGACACCTAATCCCACACGCCCCGAGTAATAAGGATGGATGCCGCCTTCCTCACACGGCTTCTCATCTGGGTTTCCCACGCACCCTTTCCTTTCAGCCTCCCTGTCCTTCACGTGCTGAAAACACGCTCAGCCACACCGCCCCGGCGCGGCGCCTTCCCGAGAGCCGGTCACTCGGGGGTGCCACACTGGAGGAGGAAGGACACACCGTCGATTGGAAAGAAAAACAATAATACAAGCGTGGAGCTCGGAGTAAAGTGTCTCCGTCTGGAAGTACCTAAACCTCGACCGGAACTGCGCAGGGGCGCCTCCATTGGAAGTGCCCCCCCGGGGGGGGAGGGGCTGTAGGCGCGGCTCCTAGGACGAGGTTTCCGCGGGCAGTCCCTGCTGTCCGTCCTCGGTGACAGCACGTGCCCTGTGACTCCATCAGTGACTTCGAGAACAATGTTTGCAAATTGGGTTGATAGTGGTCTTCTCCATGAGAGTTCGTTTTACAGAAAGAGACCCTTTGTAGAGAGCTTCCAAATGGGAGAGTGAAAAAACCAGAGTCACGTTCCTTCTGTCTGTTTTCACTTCTCTGTGGCGGGGGTGTCCGGCCTTTTGGCATCTCTGGGCCACGCATTCAATACATTGGGACACGTAATTGCAAAAAACCCTCATAACATTTTAAGCACCTTTACGATTTGGTGTGGGGCCGCATTGAATAGCCACCCTGAGGCATGTGTGGCCCGTGGGCCCAGGCTGGACGCCCCTGCGGGGGGACTGGCTCTAACACCAGGTGGGGGAAGCAGGTGGCTCCTGCTCAGAGCAGGCTCCGAGCTCTCACACGCTGTGTGAGCGGTAACGTGGCCTCTCTGGGCCTCTTTCCTGCGTCTCCGCAGCGGGCCCAGCGACCCGGTCTCTCCCTCCAGAGCAGCACGCAGTGTGCAGTAGGTGCTAAGAAAGTGTCTGTCATTGCTGCTTTTAAAAATATTTTTGTATGTCAGAAAAATATTATCGAGAAAGCAACCAGCGAACAATGCACATGTCTATGTCTCTATGTTCTAATTTTGAAACTATAGCTAGCTTTTAATAAATTTTTATCCCAATACAGTTCTTTTTATTTAGTGTAACATTTAAAATTAGTTGCTCCTGTATGAGCTGTGTGAAACCTAGCTTATCACTGAGGAACTACAACAGTCGTACATAACGAGCAAGGATAAGGTGGGCGCGTGCACCCACACGATAACGCACAGGCTGAAATTTTATGTATCTCATTTTGATGATACAATGGTGCCTTTCAGGAATTAACCTAGAGCCCGGATCTTGCCAAAATTACTCTTACTTTGGCATAAAGAACTCGCAGAAACATACTATTATAACACAGATCCTCCAAAAGTGGTAACAAAGAAATGAATTCTTCAGTATTTTACTTCTGAATTGAAATACTTTCTATTTTCTGGGAATCAGAAAAGGAAAAGGAAGCAAACCTTTCAATGGGTACAAAAGCCTTTAAATGTAAAACCCTTTATAGCACAAAAGCACTACACTTCCGATTGATAACGGTGCGAACTCGAATCTGGGTCAGGTTAGAAGGGGCGGCTCAGCTGGGCCACGGGCACGGCGGGGCCTGTGACCCGCGTGGGAGGCGCGCCTGCACGTACCGAGGCTTCTGCTCTCCCCTGCAACTTAATGCGAATTACGTGTAGGAAGATACGTTTGCCAGGAAGGAAAATTTCTATCTTTATTTAGTTGGAGTTGATAACACTTGAAATTCTGCTTTGCCCACCAAGTGCTGCAGTGGCTTCTGGCACCTGATCGGCCCCACCCAGCTGTTCCAGGTGCCAGGAGCTGTCCCCGAGGCTGCGAGCTGTGTGACTCAGATGGGGTGAGGGGACGCTGCTGAGAAGTCAGCCGGCCTGGAGAGAGGAAAGGTTCTGGCCACCCTTCCCAGCCTGTGGGCAGCGGTGACAAACGCATACAATGTCTAGATTAAAAGTTCTGAGATGTCACGAGGTACAGCATCTGCTAATCTCGGTGGTCTGCCAAACGTCCTCTCTGTGGGGTCGGGGCCCCTGCTGCACCCCACAGTCATTGGGAGCGGGGAGGGCAGGATGCCCCGCAGACAGTCCAGACCCGAGCACAGCGGCAGAGGACCCGGTCACTCACCACATGCGACAGGTGACTCTCTAACCTCCACCTCACTCGGCCACACTGTGGCCGGGAGAAACACATGGTCTATAGCAAAAACGGTCTGTGCCGAAAATCCACCTGGGGGGGGGGGGATAACCATCTCTTCGTTTGGCTTTCAGTAGCTGGTATTCTTAACAGATGATCCAGGTCAGTGCATTGTAAGTCTGTAGCACTAAGGTGTTAGAGAAAGTTAACCCAAGTGGAGACCTCTGCCGCCCTTCTGGTCCACAGGACCCCATCACCTCCCGAGCCTCTTTCCTCTTTGCGCAGCAGCAACCCCATTCTGGGAGTCAGGGCGTCCAGACTCGGAGCCTGGGGCCTCACCCGCTCCTGGAACTGGGGGCTGGGGGCTGTACCGGGGAGCAGCGCACGCCTGGCGTGGCGCACGCAGGAGCTGGCGCGCCCAGAGCGGACATCGAAGCAATGACTGAGTCGCATTACTCCCCACTCCCAACGCCGGGAGCAGCGGCGGTGCAGTGAGAGCAAAGGGGTCGGATCCCTGACGGCCAGAAACTGGGAATCCCGGCAGAGGACGTCCCGAGGAGTGTTTAACAACATACGCATGTAGAACACTGCAGGTGCCAACTACGGGACATCAGTAAGAAGACAGATCCTCATGTCTGTGAGTGCCTGCGCTCTGCAAGTCACAGCACGCAGCGCTTCAGCAAATTGGTCTCGCTGACTCTTCACAAGGACGCCGTGACGGAGGCTTTTACGTCCCCGCCTTCGGGCCAGGAAACCCAGACTCACAGAAGTCACCTGTCCGAGATCGCAGAGTCGGGCAGACGGCGGAAGGAGGCGCTCAGACCCTGGTGCGGATGCGCACCAGAGACATGCTTTCCCCGGTCACGGCATCTGATAGTGCGTGATCCGTGAACGCTTCACGGCGGAGACGATTCCTCTATAAATGCCCTTCATATGAATTTGCTTAATTTAAGTAAAGAATATAAAATCAAGCAGCCCCCTGTAAAAAAAAAAAATAAATGAATAAATAAGCCAAATAAATACACCTCGTGCTATAAGCCAGGATTCATTTCACTTCACTCACTTGGTTAAGTGCCCACAGCCTAAACAGGGACCAATGCTCATGTTACTGATCCAGAACACTTTTAAACTGAACTGGGTGCTGTACAGTTGCACGAACACTGCGGTACTTCCATAGTCAAAACGGTCTTGAACGGCTGCGCTCAGTGAATCCCCTCCGTGCGCACTGCCTTCGCCGCGCCGCGCCAGCCAGCTGTCTTCTACGCGTTGGGCACCGGTACGGAGTTCTCCTAATACAGAATGAGGCGTTCATACTAGTTTTGAACTCTCAGATCATGTTTCTAATGTGCTAAGAGATTCATTTATATCTTATGAACTATTTTTATGAAAAGGGGGAATGTTTATGTTCATACTATTAAGTTAAAAATGTAAAGACGCAGAAGTGTTTATACAGGGTGAGATTAACTTTAAAAAAATAAGTAGAAACAGATTTTGAAGATACCAAAATGTTTCCACTGGTTTGTTCTGCAAGTCGGTCTGTTTTTGTTTTGTTTTGCTTTTGTTTCTGAGCTTTTCCCGTCACTAGTCTGTGCTCTCTACATTTCTTCAATAGCGTATATTACTTTTGTAATCAAATACAGGAACAACCCCCATCCGTTAAATGTGAAGCTCAATTTTAGACTCCCAGCATGCAATAAGGGAGCGAACTATCGTTTGATGAGTTAAAAACAGAAACAGTCTGACACCAAGTTCACTGTGCGCTCTCACCCCCGGGCAGCAAACGCAGCAGCCACAGCGATCCTATCCACTTTCCCTGAGCCCTGAACCAGCCACGCCCCGCCCCCGGGCGCCACGCCCCGCCCCCAGCTCCTCGAGGCTCAACCCCATGGCCTCTGTGTAATTGAAATGAGGGTCATTCTTTTCATTAGAACACCACGAAATCCGATTGACAGGTCAGTGGTCAGAAGGGCAGAAACCTGACAAACGTAGCCTTCAAACTAACGGAGTTTTCACTGCAGCTGCCGTGACCTCCTGTTTTCCAGGGACCGCGGAGGAGGACGAGGGCGATGACCTCCTGCTCAGGTCCGTGGACCAGTTCTGGTGGTTCCCGCACATGTGGAGCCACATGCAGCCCCACCTCTTCCCCAACGAGTCCTCGCTGGTGGAGCAGATGACGCTCAACAAGGAGTTCGCCCAGGTGGGTGCGCTGCGGTGCCTGTTCAGCCAGGGGGCGCGAGGTACTATCCGTGAGCAGCGAAATTAATTGGGTTGAATCCAGTAGAAAAAGAGGAAACACTGGTGAGTGCATCTCGTGCGCAAAAGGCACACATTGTGTTATTCTGTTTCAGGCCTGTGGGTGTACTGGGCCATGATGTGACACCAAATGTATTTTTAAAAGTAGACCGTTGTCAGAAAGCCCCCTTCCCCCACCTCTACGGAAGGATTATTTTTGCACCTGTGAAGAACAGCGGCACTTTCTCCATTGTATCCCCGGCACACGCAGTGCAATCAGCCCCCGAAAAGCCGTCACAGGATGACTGGCTGGGCGGGCGAAGGGAGTCCGGGTGCGGTGGATCCGGACCAGCAGTCCTGGAACCTTGCGCGTTCCCTTCCACCCAGCAGACTGGGACTCGGCTGCAGTCTGAATCAGCACATCGTCAGAGCCTAAGAGCTTGCATTTCCAACGAGTGTCAGTGACGTGTGGGGACTTAAAAAGAAAAGGCCAAAGTGAGAGGCAACAAGCATTTATTTGAGGTCCCAGGAGAATAGCTATTCAGGGAGCCCTCATTCAGGCAGAAGCCTGAATAGTAGCCTCATTAGGAGACAAAGGCCAGCGTGTCTTCTAGAAAGGGAAAGGGAACAGTCACACCAGTACAGGTAAGCTAACAAAGTGGCACGAATTCTACGGCCGACAGTCGGTTTTGGCGGTCATTTTCAGTCTGGTACTCTGTCAACCAGTGGTTGAGGAGACCAATTCAACAGCAACCCCCAACTCGGGGTGCAGTGGAGACAGCAGCGGTTCAGTCTGCTGGCGATCAGTCCACTTGGGATACAGCGCGGTGTGAGGCAGCCCCGGGGCCAGGCCCCGCCCCAGCTGGACAGCTCCGCCCCGCACTACTGTGCCCCCTTCGTGGGCACGGCTCTGCCCCACTGCACTCTGCTCTGGCAGCGCTGGTCTGCTCCACTCTGCGCAGGAAGGGTCTGTGTTTCTGCTCAACCAGGGAGACGCACGGCCCAACGTTCGGTGGGGCAGGAAAGTACGATCCCACAGCCCCTGGGGAGCTGGCTTATATGGACCGAGGTCCTCACGCCTGGTCCCTGATTGGTCTGCCCTCATGCAAATGATTCTAAATCCCCACAGTTTGATTGGCCCCAAAGGCACTGTCCTGATTGGCCAGAATGATCTGCTGTGATTGGTCAATGAGGACGCTGTTGGGGGGGGTTATGGCTGCACAGCTCCAATTGGACGCGGAAAGTCTCAGTTCCATTGGTTGAAGCAGGATTCCAGGCGCTCCTCTGTAAGGGCTGCGCCGAGGGTGGGAACGCTGTGCGTGCTGCTCCCCGTCGTGCACTGTGCGCCGGCCGCTGTACAGCGACAGCTGCGGGGCTCTGTTTTTTCACTGGAGCCCAGTTAGCCCTTCTTAGTAGGTGCCTTCCTTCTCAGGGTCCACAGTCATCAGTCCTGTAGTCATGACACCTGCTTTCTTATTCTTTGCCAAGTTCTTTGAGACGCAAGGATGCTTTCGCCCCGTGCAAGGTCATTTCCCTGCTTTAAGCCCAGAGGTTTGAGGTGTGGGGCTGCCCGGGAGTCCCTCTGGGACAGCATTCCGGCTCCGCTTTAAAGGGGCTCCTTTTGTGTTACCTTCACCTGTGCGTGCTGCGGGGGCGGCAAACCCCTGCTCCAGACTGGGGGTGCGATCCGCGTCCCCAGGGCCACGCCAGCCTGCTGTGTGCACTGTGTCGTCCTTGAGCTGAGAAGGTGTGTGTTTGTTTATTTTCCTTTTTAAATGATTGAGAAATGATCACGGGTGTATACAGTTCGGATTTGGGCGTTCACAGATGCGCATTACTGCGACGCTGCCACGTCGTTCCTCGCCGTCTGCCGCGGCTTGTGCAGCGGTGGAGCTGGGTCGCTCCAAAGAGACCATCTGGCCCCAGAGTCTCAACTGGTCACCCTCTGGGCGTCCGGGCCACACCCCGGAAGCCTGCCCAGTGCAGCCCGGGAATCAAGTGAAGCACGCACCCCTTCGGCAATCTGCGGAAAGAAAAACTGTCCCAGAAAAACGCTCGGATGCAGGTCCTCAGGTTTTCGCCTGGGGGCAGGAGGTCAGGGCCAAGCCAGCAAAGCCCTGGCCGCGGGGCGGCGTCCTCACTCGCAGGAGCCGTTCTTTGCGCCGAGCGCGGGGCTGACGGGGGTCAGAGCCGCGAAGCACGTTTGGAGGCACAAAGCCACCGCCACCTGAGGCCTGGATTGTGAAGTTGCGCCTGTGAGGATGCGAACAGTGTACCCACTCCGTCCCCCAGCCCCCGGCCTGTGTCACGTCCGCGCGGGGATCCTCACTGCAGTGTGTGCGGCGGGCGCAACCGGCAGTTCCGATCGCGAACGTGGCACCGTAATACCCGGGTTCGAATCCTCACTTCCACCCACGGCTGCTCCAACTTAAACAGATATATGACTCAGCCTCTCCGTGCCTCGATTTCCCTGTCTGTAAAACGAGAGTGATAGTGACTACCTGCTAAGATTGTGTCGACGATGCAAACACTTTGCTGGGAGCAGTGCCCACTGCTAAGCACTCAGTAACCTACTTACTGAATTCATCATAATAGCTTAATTCACCATAATTGGTTACTTAACCAATTATGATCTATCTAAACCCAGATGTGTATGCAGTTATGTCTTGCTTTTAAAAGCCCAATATTTCTGAAAATGTGAGTTTACAAGAACATTCATATGTGCTTACTCTCGGGGAATGTCTAACCAATTTTGTGCTGCTTCAGAACATTGTAAAATTAAGTAAATATTCCCTTTTCCAAAAATAAACTTGCCTTGAGTACGTTGCTGAATTCTCTCAGTGCGGTTACTTTGAAAATAAACTTTCTCGTTGGCCAAAACCTCCCCACCTCACTCCCACGCTAAAGCCTTGCTTTGGGGGCAGGTAGGCTCTTCGTGATGGTCAACTCCACCCCTTTGGGTAACTTCTTTCTGAAAGCCCCGCCCAGCGCTGCGGAGGACTCCGGGGAATTGCTTCGTGATGGAGCGCTGAAGGCTATTTTACGTCCATTCAGAACAATTACATTCATTAAGTCAGTGTGGCCAAGAGCTGTAAATATATTTTAAAAAAGAAAATCTGATTACAAGTTGCGTAGTCAAAATATTACGACTAAAGCGAAGTCCATTAAACACACTCTGAAACGACGTTGTTCTTCCGCAGTTGTGACATTCAGAACCTCGCCTTTAACTGTCCGCATGGGGTGACACGTGTGTGAGATCCGAGGTCAGGAAACGCACGTCTTTCTCGTGAAATCACCATCTCTCGGCATCCGGGTGATGCGCCGTCTGCGTGGGTCGGGGGGGCGGAGCCATGGGGGAGACCCTGGTGTGGGGGGGGGGGGCCTGGCCGCTCCTTACGAGAGCTCGTCCAGCTGGCAGCGCGAGCGCTGTCTTCACGCCTCAGTGTTCTGCCCCGAAATGATGATGGTTCCCTTTCGCATTCTCTGAACTACGAAGTTTTTAGACAATTAATGTACATCGGCTCCCACGCCAGCCCCGAGCCCTGGACCAGATCACCCCCCGATCAGCCCAGGCCTGCCGCTCCATCACCCTCGACAGCACAGTCCGCCGACCAGAAAGAGCTTCCCAGACACGCACCCGGCTGCGGTCGGAGCAGCTGTGGGCGGGGATTTTCAGACTGAATGAGGGGTTCATGCCGAGAAATGCATCTGCTTGCATCTCTTTTTCATCTCATCCTGACCTCCTCGCTAACTGACCTTGGCCCAGCCTTGGCTGGCAGAGGGTTTATCCGTGAAAAGCGCCATTGTTCTCACAGCATTCACAAAAAGGATTCGAATGACTCAGAAGCTTCATATTGATATTTCAAAAATGGTTGAACAGTTGATCGAGACGGTTTTACTGGTAGAATTTCTCCAGATTCCCTCAGGGTAGAGTTTGTTTTCCGTTGTAACATGTCTAAAAGTCACAAGAGAAACATATTGTAAGGCTGTTCCTTTACGTCAGAAGAGCTTTTTTGCCGCAAAGCGTGGTCACTCTTAGTGCAGATGCGCACACACGTGACACTGGGCGGGTGCACGCGGGCATCACATGTTTGCGCTGTGTCTGGTCCATAGCATGTCTGCATGCCTTGTGCACTTGTATGTTCATGCTTCGTCCAGGAACACGTGCCATGTGAGTGCGTGCACGTGTGTGTATGTGTGTGTGTGTAGTGTAGAGACATTAGTCTAACGACAAGCAGGGACAGCCAAGAACGTGTCATTTCAAGACACCGTCCTTGTGTGGCCGTGGGGTCGGGCAAAGGCAGGTCCGCAGTTCAGAGCCCAGGAAACACGGTTTACTCCTGCATTTATCGTCTCACTGCCCATAGAGCAACTGTAAACCGGCTCTCGTCCCACCCTGTACCTTTTTATTTTCTTCCTTCGACTAAATCTTACACTTCTGCTGCCACTCAGTGTGCGAACGTGTCCCTGAAGGGGAGCCGTGCCGCGCGGGGGACGGCCGGCGGGGGGCGGGAGATGCCGCTGCGGCTGCGTGAAAGCACCCGAAGGGGCGTCACCAGACCGCTCCCCGCTCCCCCACGCCCGCCGCCCAAACCTGAGTGATCTGCGCGGTTCTGCAATGGATCTGGGCAGAGAAAGTGAAGAAATGGGGTTTGGTTCTGTTAAGTTTTGCCTGTGGACCCGTTAAAATCTTCAGATGAGTGCGGCCTTTCTGTCCCCTACTCGTCGGAGACCAAAAATATCCCCAAGCAAAAAAGATCCCGTTTTATCTACAGAGCTCACTTTTCAATAATGATGTGAGTTTTTCTTCGCATGTTATCAAGTGGCCAGAAATCTTACTCATAAGTCAAAGGCAAAGGATTTGAAATAAAGGCATAGCTTCTAAAGCCTGTTTTAAAAACACTACTTGTATGTCTAAACTCTGTATAACTTTTTTCGTAATTAGACACAATCCTCCTGGTAGGAAAAGTGCTGACATTTAAATTGTTCCCATAAACACCCAAGTGCATCAAGGAGCACCTCTGGAAAATCTCTGCGACCTGAGAGCCTGCACAGCACGTCGGCTGGGCCGAGGCTCCCGCCGAAAGCTGAGGTCCCGGGCGGCGCGGAGAAAGGCGGCGGGGAGAGCCGCCCTCCGCAGCGGCTGCGCGCGCACCTTCCCCGAGTCCTGCATCCGCCGCCCTGTGGTTACAGCGCGCAGGGCTCTGTCTCCTGGCGACCCGGCCCTCCCCGGGCAGGCTCTCTGCCCCGAAGCTCCAGACCCGAGTCGGGGATACAGGGCCTCTCCTCTCGGTGTGACACCCAGACTTACGAGCAGGGAGCTGGGTCGGGCTGGTGGCTTCTGGTCTCCTCAGCGCGCCTCTCCGGGCTGAGAACCACCACGCCACACCTGGGCTGGCACCTGGACAAGTCAGGGACCGGTGTTCCTGGCGCCCTGAGTCTGGGCACAGCTGCTGCTCTAGGACGGCCCCGGGGTGGGGGGCGGGGGACGAGGGCTCCGCTGCTCCTTCTAGAACGGAGCTCTGGGGCCCAGAGCCCAAGGGCGAGAGATGCTGGCTCTGCCCCCCGCCCAGGGAGCCAGGCAGAGAGGGGCCCCTGAGTTCTTGGGTGCCCCCAAGCGGGGAAGAAATTTTTCCAAAGCTGGGGCAGGTCGGACAGGAAGTGGGTCGTGGCTCAAACGCACCCACTTCCACGGTTCTTACCCATCTTAGTAGGTTCTCGAGTAAATAGTTCATTTACTGTAGAGATTTTTTTCTAAAGACGTCAGATCTTTTAAGAAACGATTTCGACACTACGGCTGCCTCGCTGGGAGAGGGCCCACCTCGCTCCTCAGCACCGGCCAGAAGTCCAGAGTCACCCTCACGTGTGAGCAGTTTGGGCCAACGGCCAGCTGGCCCTCCTGGTCCACTCTCGCCGAAGCACAGACCCTGTCGGCACGCAACTCAGACGCCGTCACCTGTGACTCAAAGTCCCCGAACTCCCCTAAAAGGGACCCCGAGGCCGAGCCACCAGGCCCCCTGCCGCCTGTGCTGTCAGCCGGTCTGGTTTTTCCTCGACTGGAACTTGAAGGTCCCCTGTGGGCCTCCAGGCCTGCCGCCCCTGGTGACGGCTCTCGTCCCCACTGTCACCGCTCGTGTGTGCTGCTCCTTCGCCTGGTCCGGTGACTCTGGTTTAGACCCCAAGGGTCCCCTCCTCCTACAAGTCACTGCTGCGGCAGCCCCGCCCAGGCTCCGGGTTCCTGAACTTGGAGGAGAACTCCCCAGCCCCCGCGCCCCACCCCACACGCGCCCCTGGGAACCGCAGCGCTGCAGGCAGACGAGCAGCTCGGTGACCTCGTCTCGGGTCCGCTCACGCGTGTCCTTTCCGGGACTGCAAAGGAGGGGCGTGCGGGGAGGGCACGCTGCCTTTCTCTCCTGTCCCTCAGAGGACGTCCCCCGTTCCCGCGAGCTGTGGGTGGCACCACTTCTGCTCTGCTGCATCTCTGTCTGCCTCGAGCCACGTAACCGCCCCGCCCGACTCTCCGCGCCTGGGTGGCCGCCTGGCGTCAGGGTTGCGCCCTGCGGTGGGAAGGCAGCGCAGCTGCTGGAGGTCGCCTCTGAGAGCCACCGTTTCCGGGCTGGGCTTTCGGACCGAAACCCGCTGCGGCTTCGCAGACACTTGGTTAAATCTGCTGCGTGTATTTTTTCTATCCGTATTTCAAATCCCACAGCAGGGTCTGCAGAAAAGTGCTTTTAGAGCTGAAAAAAGCATTAAATGATGAAGTCGAGAGTTAACAGCATTTCCCTGGAAGACAGAGCAATGGAGTTTTTGCGAATATGTAGAAAGTGGGACGTCGCCGTTTCGTTCTGCTGCTGGGAGCCTGGGACGAGGAGGACAGAGTCCGGGAGGGAGGCGGAGGCACCGAGGCAGGTGGCGTGAGGGCAGCACACTCGACGCTCGGCCCGCGAGCTGTCACGTGACTGGACGCCGGCTCAGAGATGGTCATCACTTAGAACAGCGTGTCTGCGTGTCCACGTGGCTGCGTGTCTGCGGGGTCAGGACAGCTCTCTCATGTCTGTCAATCACCTTTACCCTTGGAGCTGAGCGCCCGACATTTCTCCCGTATATATCGTTTGACCGTGCTGGTCACGGACACAGGCCACCCGTCACTGCCTTCCTCCCCTGTGACAGTGACGTCGGCCGCCGCCCTTCGCACCCACTGTTCATGCCCTCGGGTTCTGTTCAGCTGTCCAGGGCTGTGCACCTAGAGCCTCGACCTTCCAGGTCTGTCCGCCACGGAAAAGTTTCAGGGTTTGGGAGATCTAATGCTTCCCCCATTCAGAGAGCTGCTTTCTCAAAACACAGAACACGCTGCTTTTAAATGAGAACAGGCGCACGGAGCATCGCGTCACGTTTGCACCGGCCCCAGAGGCTCCAGTGGTAGTGAAGGGGACGGGGCTGCTGGGCCTGGACCCTCGCTGGGCCCCCAGCTCTGCTGACAAGACACGGTCCCTCTGCTCCTAAACCGTGACCCTGGAATCGCCGAGTTCTGGTGTCCCCTTGTCCTCATTTTCCAGCCCGTGGCTTGTAGGGCTGATGGCGTTCTCGGGCGGCCACTGCTGCGCTGTCTGAACCTTCACTCAGACAGAGCCGTCAGACCGGAGGGCCATGGAGGCCCCTGGGCTCCCGAAGTCCTGTGCTCTGCCTGGCCCTGAGCCTGGGCGTCCACTGGGGTCAGCTTCTCGGGCTCATTTCCACAGGGACAGTGGCAGCCCTTGGCTCCTGTGTAAGCGACTCAAGGGTGCTCACAGAGCGAGCCCGTACCCCACGTCGGGCGGCCCAGCCGGGTGCTCCTAGATGGTAGCGTGCCGCACCCCCAGCCAGAGCCCGAGGTCTCTGGGACAGCCGGCACGTCTGCCCAAGGTCGCCGCCACCTCCTCGGGGCCCTGTTCTCGCGATGCCCCGTGTCACCCAGATTGCAGCTAGCACAGGTGAGCGAGCGCTGCGAAGGTGAGGGACTCCCAAGGAGCGCAGACCCGTCTGGGCGCGAGCGCACGTCGTGGAAAACCTAGAAGACTAACTCGGAGACCTGGAGTGTGTAAACCGCGTTGTGATCAGTGCTCTGCGTGACGAGTGGAAATGCTTCGATGCCTCGTTCGGCCACCCGCTGACAGCGCGCGGGGCCTCTGGGAGGACGAGGAATCGTCCACCACCCTCCCCAACCAGCTCCTGCAAGCCCCCCCGCCCCGGGTTCTCGGCCCCTGCTCGCACCAGACCGGCAGCATGAAGAACGGGGTGACCTTTTCGCCTGCAAATTAGAATGGGTATTCCGTTAGCTATTAATATGCATACTGCTTAGCAAGGAATTTAGAGAGAAATGGCTTTCCTGGCCTTGCTCTGCGTCGTGCTGAGGCCCGGCCGTGCTGGCCTCGTCCCGGCGGCAGGCGAAAGGCGCCCCCTCGCTCGGAAAAGCTCCGCGGCCCGGACTCCCCCACTGGGTTCTCCTGGCAGAGGGCAGACCCACCCCCTGCCCCCAAGCTCCCGTTCTGCCGGTAGCAGCTTTCTTCCGACAAGTAGCTACTTTATTGCTGACTGTGTCTAACCTCAGAGGACTAAACACCACCTACAAAATGCACTTTAATATCAGGCAGCCATAATTGAAGGAAATGAACTATCGGTACCACTTAAGGCGCATCACTGTGAGTCTGCTGAGGCTCGCGCCTGTCCGTTCTGGGGGCCCGAGGCCGTTATTTCTGGTGAAGTGTGAAGCCTTGAAAGATGTCCTTTCTGCTTTATAGCTTCTGGGCGGTGAAGTCACCTTCTCAGATTAGCCAGAGGATCTCCGGTCCTTCTCAGGAGCTGACGCCAGCCCATCACAGCAGAGAGTGCCCAGGAGATGAGCTAATAATGGCTTCGAGCCGTTGAATTTAATTTACTTGCTTTAAGGCAAATAAACATTCCCTCTAAATACTAGGTTTTGTTTATGTTACACAGAACAATGAACTGTGCTCAAAATCCAGAAGAAAAAGCCAGGCTCCTCTGAATAAAACGTGGCCTGAGCTGTTTTGCCTGTGAATCGTCTGTGACTTGCGTTTGCCCCGCAGGCCCCCACCCAGTGGTCAGCCCCTGTGTTTGGCTGCAGACCTGTCTGGGCTCAGATCCCATCTTTGCCCGTTACCAGATGGGCGGCCTCAGTCAATGACTTACAGTTGCTGTGCTCTAATTTCCAAACATGTAAAATGGGGATGAGACAGGTCCCACCACGTATACTTTTGTGAGGCGTAGATGAGGTGTGTAACTACTTTGTGTGTGCGATGCTGGGCAAAGTGCTGGCTCGTAGTGTTTCCAGAAGCACTTGTCACCATCACCACCATCATCACCATCATCACCATCACCATCATCATGGCTGCCATAATTTTCACCATACTTCTTCAAGCAGTATATGATCATTCGCTTCGAAATAACAGGATGATGATGATGACCAAACCAACCGAAGACTCGTCGCATGTCTGACAGGCACGTTGGAACAGATGCAAGACATCGCATTTGCTTTGCAGCCCTCCGTGTGTGCGTGATGCTGCCCTGAATGCGGCTGCTGATTGCAGATGAAGGGCTTGGTGCTGCCCCCAGGGTCAGGCATCCCCTGGGGGTCTTAGAACAGGCTCCGCAAGGCGAAGGGCAGACCACTGTGCGCATCTTCCCGCGTTTGCTTCGGGATGAATCCAGAGTCTTCTTGGGGATCGGAGAGTCTAGCCGAGGGGCTGACTTCCCAGCTCTTATTCTAGGCTGGGGCACTCAACACTGTTCTGGCCAATTGGAGGAAAGCCTACACCATGTGTGGGACCTCCAGGGAAGGAGGACGGACACACGGACCCGCACTCTGCCCGTGGCCCTCGGTTCTGTTTCTCGGGCGGTTTAAGCTCTCGGCTGGGATTCGTCACAAAACTACATCAGGGGACTCCGGGGCTCACTCCTGGCCCTCGGGTGTCGGGACCTGCCCCCACCCTCCCAGGATCACCATCACTCGAGACAAACAGGCTCCTTCTGGTGCTCTGTTTCTGTCTGCACATTCGTTTCTCTGGTGCACAGCTTGAACCTGTGGTTTCCCACTGCGGTTTTTCCTAAGCTGCTTTGAGTTTTGCCTGCGTTCCCACTGCCCCATTGTCTGAAATCTGTCGCCCACAAAAGGCGTGTGTATGTGGAGTGCCCTGAAAACAATGGCCGACCACTCCTTAAAGAGCGTCGATGGTGAGACTTTATGCCTATTTATCAACCAATTACTAGATAGCAGTTCCGTGAGTAGATCCTTGAAGTGGCCAATAAGAGCGTAATGAGCTTTCACATGCGGATTTTAACTTCATGGCTTCAATGACCAAACTTGTTCTTAATTATTAAATGACTGCAAAATAGTCCAGAGCCAAGATTGTAAAGATTTGTTTAATTTAACCCCTGCTATACTGAACATACACTTTCAAATTAGACAATCCATCAAACGTGCCAGTGACCGCATTTTTTCTTTTTCTTTTCTTTTCTCTTCTGCATTTTTCAATTTGAAAGATTCTTTCCGCTTGAGTGTCTGTCTCCTGCTGGGCCGTCCTGGGTGTCACTCCTTCGTTCCCCGGTCCTCTCCTCAGGGCTGACACTTCAGCTCCCTGTAGCCACACCTGTCGTGACTTGAGCAACTCGAAAATGTGAGAAATTGTCCCCAAGAATGTCGGCACTGGTTAATAATGTAGAAGGCGTGATTGTGCTCGAGGCAAAGTTGTTTTGAAACGAGATCTGTATTGATACTTTGATTCCCAAACATGATTGATGCCCCTTTAACATGCTGATAACAAGGTGGGAATATAATGTTTTGGGGACAATGTGGTTTTTGTTTGGAACATGTCAGCATGTCCACAGAAAAGGATAGTAACTGAGTCATCTTTACAGGCAGTGACTTATATGAGCATAATTTGTTTTTTTAACATGTAGGCACAATTTATTAATCTAAAATTACAGTTTGTTTGATGAAATTTAACCTATTTCACATGGTAGTGAAGGTTCCACAAAATTAAGAACATTCACAGATATGAATTATTTTACGTCTTGGGGGGGCCCGGATGTCCCCAAAGAACAAAGTGTCATAGCAGCCAGTATTTGGGGGACGGGGCTGCCAACCAGAGGAAAGGCTTGTGCCCACCCCGAGGGCTTAAGACGCTTTTCTGTAAATGAGCTCTGCTGACGTTAAGGGGGAAAATGACTCTTAAGGGAAATCTCAGCTCGACTCAAAATTAATATTAGGAATGATTCCGCTGCCCGGAGAAAGTAATAGTTTGTGCAAATCTGTGTCTGCAGAGGGATGCATTTAAGTCGGTGAATCCGAACCACCCTCTGTGTGATTGGGAGTCTCTCCAAAGTTTGGGGCATGCCCCGGAGTAAAGGGCCCTTGAGCCGGCGTCACGAAGGACCCTCGCCCTCTTGGACCACACACACGTACGCCCACACACATGCACACACCCACACCCCGGCTCCTTGCCAAGGGGTGACCCTGGTTTGCACCAAAAACGGTAGCTGCAGAGCAGTCTGGGAAACACAGCATTTTGCTTTATAACCTCCAAGTAAAATTAGAGGAGGCAGAGGCACTCTGTAGTTCTCACTGGAAATATAGGTTGGAATCGCTTCCCTTCGGTCATGAACTGGGGTCACAGCAGCAGCAGAAAGTGGTCGGAAAGAAGAGGCTGAGTCCACGAGTCCAGCGGAGACTTGGGTCTGAATTCCAGCTCTGACGTCTCACGTCCCAGCTGAGCCTCAGTTTCCACATTGACAGGGACGCCCAGGCCACACACCCCCGCACGGGGATACGAGGACCACATTGGACTTGGATGTCAAAGCCCGTCACGAGGATTGAGCAACGGCAAGCCAAACGATCGAAGGAAAACGACGCAGGACCACGTCAGTGACGCGCAGAAACTGAGAGCCAATTTTATTTTATTCCGGTTTCTGAAAAATGGCGACGCTACTTTTATTCAGCCAGTAAATCACGTCACCTCATTTTCCTATCAACTGGGAACCCCAGGTAACGGGGAAAATTAGATCAAGTTAAGCGACCTGAGAACACGTGTGGGGCCCTGTCACCTTGTCGTGGGACCTCCAGCCCCGGCCGGAGACGCGGTCTTCGCCCGTACGGCAGCGCCGCCTGAGCCGGGGACTCCGCCACGCTCGTGTCCGTGTCCGCAGTTCCCCCGGCTCCCGCTGTCCGCGTCGGAAGGCCTTCCCAGCTCCACAGTGTCTGTGGTCTGTGTGAGCGTCACGTTCCGTTCACGTTCCCGCCGACCAGCCTGCGTGGCGTGCAGCCCACACCCGGGGCGGTAAGGAGTGGGGCTTTCCAGCCCCGCAAGCCCCTCGATGGCGGGAAGGGGGGCCCCAGCGAATCTCGGTCCCTGGTGTGTTGAGTTTGGATGGAGAAGGCATGAGCTACTCACTGTCTTGTTGGGAACTGCCGCTCTGACTGAGCTCGGGGGTCCCTGTGGGTGGCGGCCTTCGGGGCAGGTCACGTCGGGCCTGGAAATCGATAATGGCAATAAACCCCTCTCCCCTCCCCTCCCTTCCGCCTCCCGAACCGATTGCTTTGTACCTCTGGTTTTTTCACGATCGGTCTGCCGTTCACTGTACCATCTGCCAGGTGAGAAGTGCCTCTTTTCCCCCCGAGGAGAGAGCTGGCTGGAATTTCGGTTCTCTTCTCGATTTCGTTTCTCGTGTCCGTTCCCGGGACGCTGCAGACTCAGCGCGCGTCCTGGGCCCCGAATGTGGGGTGAACGCCGGGTGGCGAGAGGAAGGAGGGCTAACGAGGCGATCAGTGAAGACTCGGGGTTGGCGCCCAGCAGACGCTGCTGTTTTCCCATCAGGGACACGCTGTCACGGAACCTCCGTGAGAGTCACTTGAGAGCGGAGCGCACGGTCTGTCCCTTTCCTGGGAATCGGGGGTCTCTGAGCCGCCCCCAGACGCTGGGCTCCCGTGAGGAAGTCCCTCTGTCTCACGCCAGAGTAGTGTGCTCTGGCTGCCCAATGACACTCTTGGTGACAACTCTGGGGCATCCTGGCATGGCCGCCCCCTCCGGTGGCTTCCAGGTGGCTTTGTTACTGGGCCTTCTGGCCTCGCCTTGCCCCGCAGTCGCAGCTCCAGTGAGAAGGGGGACTCTGGGGGGTGCCCGGACCTGAAGGAATGAACTGTCCGGGGGCTGCAGCTCAGTTCATAGCGGTGCCCTCGAGACTCGGTCGCTCTGCAGAGTCACGGCTTGTGACAGATGTTAGAAAGCAGCCGGTCTCCGCGCAGAGAGGCCGGGCAGTGAGGGTCACTCCCTGAAGCGGGGGATGGCGGAGGCGCGAGGGGGGCCCGGGCCATCCCCCGAGCTGCGTGTGGATGGGCCCCGGGTGCTGCAGCTGCGGGACCCGCTCGCCGCCGGCTCGTTGGTTATGCCAGACGCGGCCGTGTGATGGGAAGTGCAAATGAATTGTGAAGTCAACACCGTTCTCTTTATGGATTCAATCGGCTCCCATGTATCACTGCGCATTGTCATTTATAACCTCAATGGAAGAGATTCAATCCTACGAGAAGTCTTCATAAAGCCGAGAAGCGCGGAAAGGGAGAAATATAAAGACACAGAAATTAGAACATTGCAGGTCTAAAGCATAGGCCTTGCAATATAAAACCATTCTTCGGCAATTTTTTCATATTCACGTTTTAAATTTATACTTGTGGCCCTCAGAGTTGACGGGTTTTCCCCCACAGCAAGCATCTCACAGGCGTGTGCGCTTCCTAACGACAGAGTGAGCTGCTGCGCAGGTCCGAAACCGGAGGGGGGCAGGGCGCGGGGCGGCGCGGGGCGGGGCCTTAGGCTTCCCTAGTCCTTTGCTGCTCACCCGCGCCTCCCGCACCGCCCCCGCCCCGTGCAGGGCCCCCGGCCCTCCCTCGCGCCCACCGCCCCACCCCGCCCCGCCGGGCTCCTGCGGCATCCGGCGGCGCCTGGCACTAGGCCTGCTCCCCGAAGGCGGGGGCGGGAAGGTGTTCAGAGAGCGTTCTGTCTGCGCCGCTCGGATGGATGGATTCTCCCCGTTGGCGAGCAGCCAAAGCGCACCGCTTCATGGTTTACACTCACTTCTCCGCCTGAGTTCGACATCACACGCACACGCGCTCTCTCATACGTGTAGTAACACGCACATGCACACACGCGCGTACACAGTTACACTTGCATACACAGTGACACATGCATGTAGTAACACTTGCATGCACGTGTGCTCACACACTCACACATACGCTCCCGTACACACCCATACACGCACACTCACACTCGCTGATACCTCACACACACATGCACACACCCACGTACCGGGCTCTTCCATCTCTCCTGTTTGGGCACTCATGACACTTTTTTCTATATTTTTTCGACACCTGTCAGCAAGAGCTACCTGTCCCCCCCAGACTCTCTGTGTTCCAAATCCAGAATCAGTGTCAGCCCACACACCACGTGCCCAAAGCGTGCGCTGTGCCCGTCACACCATCAGCTTCGTAAGGTTGTGAGCTGCTGGAAGACGAGACTGCTAGTGTGTCTGTTTCCCATAGTGGCACAGAGGTCAGTGTCTCCCCCGCAGAGGCCGTGGCCACCGTGTCATTGCGCTCCACTGACCCCTGGCGGGCGTCTGACTTTCTTTCAGGAGCACGGGATCCCCACGCACATGGGCTACGCGGTGTCCCCGCACCACTCGGGCGTCTACCCGGTGCACATGCAGCTGTACGCGGCCTGGAAGAAGGTCTGGGGCATCCAGGTCACCAGCACGGAGGAGTACCCGCACCTGAAGCCCGCGCGGCACCGCAGGGGCTTCGTCCACAACAGCATCATGGTGAGCGCGGCGCGCGGCGCAGGCGGGGCCTCGCGCGTCACTCCGACCCCCTGACCCCGGCGTCCCGAATCCTGCCGCCGCGAGGCGGTCACTGGTCCCTCGGGAACACGTCGTCTGTCCGCACGCTGGCTTCCCAAAAGGTGGGTGGTTCTGGCAGGAACAAGGCCAGCGCAAAACGTGGGAATGGGCTTCACGCAGACGATGCGCTGCTGTTTCGGGATCGCAGGTTTGCCCGAGGACCTCCCAGTTCCCGGGAGTTTCTCTGTGTCTGTTCGGCGGGTGGTTTCACTGAGAGGTTTCCAGGCAAGAAAACACCCCACACGTCACCGCCACAGTCTGGAGTCTGTCGGCAGACTCCGCCACCCAGCCTCCGAGGGCCGCATGGCCCCCTCGGTGTGTTCTGGCGTCCAGGCACTTGCTGAGTACACGACGGAAGTGAAGGTAGATGTTTTCGTTTCAGATATATTAACTGAAAAAAATAACAATCTGATGTAAGAATGATGCATCATTTCTTGTATATGAGAATAAAGCCAAATGAATTTTAGATGGGAATTTACAACCTCAGAAAGAAAAATAGTCTTCTTCATGCTGAGATAAAAAAGCCCATCTCCTGATCCGACACCTAGTGCTTAGCAAGGCTAACTCACTCTTCTCCCCAGCCCATCATTCAGGTGCCTGTGGCATAGAATTACCTCCCTGTCCATCTATGGCATCACTATCTAAAACCAAAGAAAAAGCAAAACTGCTCAATAGTTATTCCCCATAAAATATTAATGTTTTAGTATAAATTGGCACTAGAAGCCTCAGACTTAAATGGAGCTACTGATGATGCAAATGGCGGTGTTGATCTTCACGGAAATCAGGAGGTAGAAAAAGTGCTAGTGCTGTCATTCCAAGTCGGCCAGGGCCCAGCTGTTCCACCATCCGACATGTTATGAAATAAACACATTCCTTTTAACCGATATTACATGCATTCATTTACCTTGGATTTAATACAGACTAGTATGAAAACTAAGCAAAGAATAAATTCAATTAAAGCTACTCTGTACAATTGGATGCATTTTTTCTTTAGATAATGAGTAGTTTATTAGTCAAAGTAAGTTCTTGGAATAAAATGACTTATTTGCTTTCTCTGTTGAGTGTTCAGATTTACCACAGAATTAACCACAGAACATGCCAGAAGCAATCATTGGATTGTATAACTGCTTCTGTGATTGAAATTTCAATTCGGAGTTTCGGAAAAGCCGAACAGGGTAGAGGTGGGCGTGGTGAGGGCCGATGGTCTGAGTCCCGGCGCCCGAGAGCCGGGTCCGCCTGTGGCTCGGGAGCGCGGAGACCAATGCCTAATGTCACAAGAAGTGTAACCTCGGAGAATCTCCACGCTTGGATTAAAGTAACCCTAAGAAGGCTTTTGTTTTTGGCCAGTCCTTTAACACAACTCCACTGGTGGGTAACATTGGTGGAACTGAGTGGGAAAGCTTTGCACACACACACATAGATGCCAGAAGACGGACAGGTGGGTCTCGGAGCAGGTTGATTCTGCACCATGGCGGGGGCCGAGCAGCAGACTGCGGCTGTCCTGCTGGGCGCCTCGTGAGCAGGCGGGGCCCTTCGGGGAAGGCGGTGATGCTGGGGACAGAGCGGCAGCAGGGAGAGAGGGGACCCCGTGTGGGACGGACTCCCTCCGTGGGAGAAGCCACAGGCTGAGTCTCCGGGTCTGAGCGGGGCTGCGAGGACAGGACCCTGGGCACGTCACCCGTCCTCGGGGCTGCCGGGAATCAGGGCCGACTGAGCAGCCCAGGGCGCACACCTGCAGCTTGGAAGTGCCGGCCCCCTTACCGTTTCCCTAATCCCACCCAAACCAGCTCTCGATCACGGTGGGCCCCGGGCTCCTGCACGTGGGGCCGCACAGTAGGGAGGGCAGCCGAGAGTCCCGGTGGCTAACGAGGCCGTGTCTCCCGGTCCCACCCTCAGGTGCTCCCGCGGCAGACCTGCGGGCTGTTCACCCACACGATCTTCTACAGCGAGTACCCCGGCGGGCCGCAGGAGCTGGACCAGAGCATCCGCGGAGGCGAGCTCTTCCTCACCGTCCTGCTGAACCCGGTAGGCGTCCCCTGAGCGCTGCGCGCACGATGTCAGGGGTTTCGGGAATGTGCCTCCCTGGGTCTGTCCCCAGTCCTCTCCCAACGGTAGCTGGCGGCTACCGGCCCTGCCAGAGAGAAGTGTGGCTGCGGTTCCCAGTTATTCCACTCCCTGGTGACCTCACACCAGGCGAGACGCAGGTGTGTGTGCAAAGCCGGTGCTGCGGACAGCGATTCAGTTGCACAGGAGCCTCGCGGGTGGGCCCCTGCTCTCGAAGGGCTGCAGGGACACCCACCTGCCGTGCGTGCCGGGCGAGGCTGGCCGCCCGCAGTCGCGTCGGTGGTGCGAGTTCTGTCCCTCAGTGGAGTTTGCTTCCCGCTCAAGACCTCTGGAGGCCCGCTCCTTCTGCCAGTGCCTCCACTGGTTTTATTTGGGATCACAGAGAAAATCTGGGCCTTTCCTCCCTTTGACTGAGTCCTTTCAGCTTCCAGCATCCTGTACCCCCATTTCACTTCCTGCCGCGCAAGGGGAAGTGTGGTGGGGGGCGGTCTCCGCTCTGTCTCCGGGAAGCTCCCTCCTCCTCCTCTGACCTCTCAAAGAGGCGTGTCTGCTTTCGAGCCCCAGGGCTCAGGGACCCGGTTCCTGGGGCAGCCGAGTCTCCAGAGAGTCACTGCTGCTTTCGGCAAAGCAGCAGCCCACTGTAGGGGGGGCGGGGGAGCTCCAGGTACACCTAAAAGGGCTTATTTATACAAGTCATGTTCGGTATTTATTTGGTATTTTAAATTCCGGATGAAATTAAATAAAAACCTACCCCACGTAGAAATGGAAATTATAAAATGGATGGGGGGGATGGGGGGCTGGAAATGCTTTGTGACACTTAACGACCCCCACACACACACACACACACACACACACACAGTTATTAAAGCAAACAAGCCGTAACCACCACCGACCTCACTTAAAAACCACTGCCAAGCCACCCGGATCCATTTGAGCTGCAGGCGGAGCGGCCCAGTGGCAGGGGGCGCCTTCCGGAGGCTTCCTGTGTCCGGCCGCAAACCACGCTTGCTTATCACTGTGAGTTGGCGGTGAATCAGGACAGGGCACAGGCGTGAAGGACAGAGACCCGGGGCGCGCCAGCGCAAGGCGCTGTGCTGGGACGGGCAGGAGCGCGGCTGAGGCAGGACACCCTCCACCGGCCAGAGGGAGGTCCGGACCAGGCAGGCAGTGTCCACGGAGACAGGGGACCCAGAAGCGGTGTTGCTCAACCCCTGGGCATGGGCAGCCGCAGCAGCGAGGGCGATGCCACCTGGGTCTCCCGGGCACCGGCGCACAGAGCGCCCGACGCGTGCAGGCCGCAGCAGCTCCCTGCGTCCTGGGCAGCCCTGGGCGGAGGAGCAGAGGGGCGGGGGCGGGCGGGTTTGCCCTAGGAGTTTGCTCCTGTGCTTGTGGAGGTGGCCAAGCCCCGCGCCTGCCGTCTGCAAGCTGGAGACGCAAGAGGGCCGATGGGCGGGTCCCGTCCCAGGGCCAGCAGGCTCCAGACCCGGGAGCAGCCCAGGCTTCAGGTCAAGTTCGAAGGCAGGAAACCCTGACGTCCCAGCTGGGAGCCAGTCGGGAGGGTGAGCGCTCATTGTGTTGTCCCTCCAGGGACCCTGGGGGCCGGGGTGCTCTCCTCAGTGGACCGGTTCAGGTACCACCGTGTGAAAACCACCTCCCAGACGCACTCGGGGTGATGTTCCCGTGACCGTCTGGGCACCTGTGACCCAGTCACAGTCACGTCAACTCTACAACCAGCCACCACCAGACGAGGAGCCTCCTGGGAGTGAAAGAAAAGAGGGCCGGAAGCCGAAGTGCAGGGAAGACCTTGTGAACTCGGAACCTTTGTCCGCGCGTCCTGCTGTGAATAGAGGCGCCAGGGCGAGGGGGGGCTGCGAGCAGAACACACCCCCGCCCCCCGCAGACGTGGGCGGACGCGCTGAGCTGGTGTTTCCAGCGGGCGGTTCCAGCCAGTGTGGCAAGGAAGGAGCTCTGGAGGGAGGGAGGGAGGGAGGGATGGAGGGAACAGACAGACAGCAAGAGGACGCCGGCCTTCGCGCCCGGCCGGTTCCTCGTATCCGGCCGCCTCTCCCATCCCTGTCCCAGGAAACCGCTTCTCCTGGTGTCTCTTCCAAAGCCCGCTGAGGGAGACGCCCGTGCGCCCGCGGACGGACGGGAGGCAGAGTTTCCGACACAGTCAGTGCGCGGCCCGGGACCGCACCTGGGCTCTGACGCCAGGGCAGGCCTGTGATCGCGCTGTTTTCGGCGCCAGTCGAAGTTTCCTGGGGAATGTGCTTGTTTGCGGCCGGAAGCCCTCAGCACCCACGAAATCGTCCAGTGGAAGACCACCTTCTCCACCCGTGTTCTGACCCACTTGGGCACAGGAAAGTGACGTCTGGGACAGCTGGCACCAGGACACGTGGTCATCGGTGTTGGCCTGAGCCCTGGGGACTGGAGGCCCAATGACTGACGGGTGCCCACCGTGGAAACCCTGCGGACGCTGTGTATCGTGGCGGCTGTCTCGCGAGGCGAATCTCTCCGTGGATGTCGACCGGTCTGTCCATCTCAGTCCTCGGCGTCAGGTTTGCCGGTGCCGCTGACGGATGAAGGAGGAGGTGGCGATAGGACCTGCCCCAGACGGTGGTGCTAATAACCCAGGTCCCCCGAGCACCTTGGAAGGATGGGCCAAACCCAGCAAGGTGAAGCTGCGCAGGGAGCAGAGGAAGGCCCCGAGACTGCCTCCCAAGAAACGAGTGCTGCGATTTCAGCACCTAGCACCCAGTAAGGATCAAGGATACGTATAAGGATAGATTAAATCTGCCAGGAAATTGTCGCGGCCGCGTCGGGACGAACGCTCGCTCCTCGTCATCGAAGCCATCCAAACAGACACGTTGCAGGGACGTGGGCTCTGTGGCTTTAGCGTCTCACCTGACGCTGAGATTCCGTGTTTCTTTCCGATCCAGTCAGACCTGGACAGGTAGGGCCCTTTCACTGTGAGGCATAAAAAAAACACAAGGCAGGTTGAACTGTAGATATGACAGACCCACATCATAAATCTAGCAAGATCGATGGCTGCAAGGCCAGAGGAAAGGGCACCCTTGCCACGTGACCAAAGATTCGGGGAGGTTCGTCGGAGGAGAAAGCAGCCCCACCCTCGGGGCGCGGACGGAAGCTCGGCAGCCGGCCCCACAAGGCCAGGGTGAGCTCCGGGTGGTCCCTGCGTTCCCTGGCGGGGCTGTGCCCTGTAAGGACCCCGAACGCTCAGTCGGACGGTGCGCGGGGATGTCCGGGGCACAGCCCCCGCCCCACAGCACGTGGAAGCAGGATGCGCCTGAGGGAGGGGACTGGGCCCAATGACCGTGACCAGTTGCCCATGTGTGTCTGGTCCCCACACACCCTGCAGCTGGGCACACCCGGGACGTCCGCGCCCGCCCTGCACTCGGGCGGGTGCCACCAGAAACCAGCACGCTTCTCCCACGTCCACGCCAGTGTCAGCTTCACGCGAGTGCCCGTCCCCTCGAACGTACGCCAGCACCTTCGCTCTGCCCGAAGGTCTCCGATAGGTTTCCTCTGTGCATTTCCAACGGTTTTCGTGGGTGTTAACTTTGGCTCTTGCTGAGATCCTATTTTCTTATGCATTTTAAGATGTCATTATTTTCTCATACGCTGTGAGACGGGAAATGCAGATTGGAATGTGTTTTATGTCTGGACTCACGTGTGAACCATTACTGCCACGTATGAGATCTTTCGATGCGGAGGCCTGCCGGGAATGGGGCTTCCGGATTTCCTCGGTCACCAGCTTCCTCTGCCCAAATGAGTCGTGCAACTGAAAATTACAGGATGGGGGGCCGTTTGAGTGGCATCTCAAAAGAACAGCCAGGCTGCGTCCCTTTAACACTCAGATGACTTCCTCTCCTCCGATTCTGTCCCGACCTCCTCGCCGACTGATATTTTCCTGCCCCGCTCCCCACTGTCGAATACTAACGTGTGTTTCCCTGGTGCCGAATCCTTCCTGTAGTTTCAATATAATCTTTGTTCAGACAGGAAGAAATATAATGTAATCATGGATGAGGTGAAGCAGCGTATGCCAGGTAAGCCACCATCAGTCAAGTCCAGACACTGCGCCATAAAACACGCAGCAGCCGACGCCGGCGAGCAAGTCTGGGGCTGTATCAAGGGGTGCGCCATGGCTGTAAAAGCTGGAAATGAATGAGCCCTCCCGGATGTCATTTTCCTCCTAACTCACTTCAGTTTCCTCCTGCACAAAGAACAGTATGAAAATGGGGTTGTCTCAGTTTTCTTAATGGGCACCTTCAAAGGCGCTCAGACCCCGGAATGCTTGAACATGCCCAGGAACCCTGCCTTGTGCTCCCAGGTGCAGAGCAGGGCCCAGACCCCCAGCACTTGCCTGTCTGGGGCTGGCTGCAAATTCCAGTGAGCTTGGAGCTGACCTTGGAGCACGAGGGGCTCCATAAAGAGCTTCTGGCTCCGGGTCTGCCCGTCACAGAGCCCCGTGTCTGGTGGCAGGCCCACCCACTGACCCCTGCAGCCCCGCAGGCAGGGCGGAGAGCGGGCCGCTGTGGGGAAGATCTGGCCGGACTCCTCGGCCCGTTCCCGGTGCAGCGGCGCAGGGCTGGGGCTGGGAACAGTTCTCAGAAGCACGTCGTGCTTGCAGCACAGAGAATCGGATTGCAAGAAGCCTCCCGGGTCTGCTTAGAGCAGGTGAAAAGGAATTACTGATGACTGATATCCGGGCGTTCAAGTGTTCTCTGATGACTTCGATTTCGAGTTTCTGTAGCCACCGTGCGCTATACGGAAAATTCTAACGACTGGATGAAACTCCATGTGGAACCAAAAGCGACTATGTATTCCACCAAAATATACCTCTTCGTACGATAACACAGGTGGGATTACGGTCGTGAGTACGTGAAACTCGGGGCGTATTCTTGTTTATTGTGTGTCAATTATTGCGTCATTCCCCGTCAGAACAGCTGCTGTGAGCCGCCTCCTACCCCTCCTGTTAGTCCTGCCAGTCACAGCTCTAACCGCACCCCGGGAGGCTGGGTCTGTGCTCCCCAAGGGCGTGCCTTCGCAACTGCTCTCCTGGGGGGGGGGGGGCGGGGCTCTGCCTCCTGCCGCGCAGGGACCTGCAGGCCCTTAGTGTGAGGTGGGAGGAGCGGGGGCTGGGGTGCAGCCCTCCCTCCCCAGAGGGTACAGACCGTGGGAAGCCCTGTCTCTGCTGAAAGACCACGTCACCTCTCCTTTTCCCTTGGTCTATTTTTTTAAAGATTTTATTTATGTATTTTTAGAGCGAGGGAAACATCATTGTGTGGCTGCCTCTCGTGTGCCCCCTACTGGGGACCTGGGCCACAGCCCAGGCATGTGTCTCTGCTGTGACTCAAACCAGCGACCCTTTGATTCGCAGTCGGTGCCGAATCCATTGAGCCACACCAGCCAGGGATGCTCTGTCTGTTTCTTCAAGCTTTCCTTACGGATTTGCAGGCCTGCCTTTCACTAAAGGACCCGAGTCCCCAGCGCCCAGTGACTCACGCTCCCGGCCGGGCTCTGCGCCTGCCGGGTCCGGGGATCCTGGCCTCTGCAGGGGGATGTCCCTCTTGTCCACTCTGACGGGGGGGGGGGGGGACCAGTGAGCACAGGGGCCTGGAGAGCGCAGAGAAACGGCGCCCCCGCCCCGCGATCCGGGTGGTGCAGGCTCTGCGTCCCCACCCAGCGTGGGGTCCCTCCACCCTGCGGAGGGCGGAGGGCGGGTGTGAGGTGCGCCCCCCACAGGGCGCCCGGGTTTGTCTGCGAACCGGCTCGGCCCTCCCCTCGAACAGCAGGGAGCGAGGCCTCCTCCGGCCCAGCAGGCCCTGTGGGAACGCAGTCTGCATGTGGAACTCCTGCGTAGTTCCAGACCAGGAACAAGTCAGAAAATTACATCGCTTTTTTCCATTTCGTTTCCCTAGAACGATAAATGGACGCGGCGGAGCGTTGTGGGGGAGTCCATTTCGCCGAGCGTAACTGGATAATTTCGTTTTCCCAGAGCGCGCGCGTTACGGGAGGCGGCGAACGACTCCTCCGCACGAACGCATTTCCAGCAGCACACGGTGCAGCCCCCCCGCCCCGGGGGGCGTCCGTCCGTGGATACGCCTTTTTTTCTTTTCTGTTTTGAGTGGCTTAACGTAAAAATGCGGGTCCCAGTGCTCTTGGCGCTGAGGGGAGTTTGGAAGCGAGATCGCTGAATTCCTGGCGGTGAGAGGAGAGCGCTCCGCACCCGCGTCCCTGGCGGGGTGAGCGCCAGGCGCTGCAGGCCGGGGGCGGGGGTGGGGGGGGAGGGGGGCGGTGGTCGTGCGCGGCTGGTCGGAGAGTTTTCGGCCCGCGGATCTCTGGCTTTCACGGTCTCCGCGCGGGTTCCGGCTCCTGAGCCTCTCCGAGCGGCCTGTTCACTTTCCTTACTGCGCCCGCGTCGGCCCGTACTTCTCCATTTCAGGGAATCGACTCATTCCGTCTCGGATTTTCCGTTGCGGCTTATGTGCTGATAGCATAAGGAGTATTTATGTCGATCGTTAATTTGCGGGTGTTCTTTGGAGAGTTTTTTCAAAAGTCCTGTATTTTCATCTATCCAGTCTCATCAGGAGAGGTCCCGAGGGTTCTGTCACTCAAGTTGACTTGCACTGCTATTTATTTGTTAAATCTTTCTTTGAGAGTTAATGAGTCTGACATGGAAAAATAATTGAGAACAATGACTGGAAGTCGTGGAGGCCGGTGGGCGCAGTGGGTGGGAGCGTGGCCGCTGCACCAGAACGGTCCCTGGTCAGGGTGCCCATGGGAGGCAAAGGATCTGCTTCTCTCCCTCCCTCCCTCCCTGTCTCTCTGGGGCCCGGGAGCAAATCCCCGGGGGAGGCTTTTTAAAATAATAACAATAACTGGAGATCCGGAGCTAAATTTACAATGAATTGTTACAATGCCGCCTCCTGCTTAGAGTGCAGCACCTGTGACTGTTAGTATCTCTGTCGTTTTATTTCTCGCGTCTTTGGTTTCTCATCGTGGAGGCCTCTGACGAGGTCGCTGCAGGATGGCGTCACTGTGTGTGTGTGTGTGTGTGTGTGCGCGTGTGTGTGACTGAGTCAGGGTGCACAGGGTGCGTTTCCTGGCGGACTAAATTCTGAAGAGGAAGGTGTACAACTTCCCTCCACATCGGGGTTTGTCTGTAAGATGGGGAAAAGAGCCTGAGATGAGACAAAAGCAAAGCGTGTCGATTTTTCAGAGAAAGCGTGAGTAACCGGGACATACTTGTTATTCGAAACGGTGGAAGTCAATGTCACTTCTATCATCTGAGGCGAGCCCGCAGCCCGTACGCTCCGGGCGCGTTGGAGTTTGGGTTGTGCGCGCCTGCTGGTGGGGAATGTTGTGGGAAAGAGACGCTCTCTTTGCCAAGGTTTTGGTTCCTTGTGTGTTTTACTTCTGGAAACGTGCTCAGTTGGGCCGCTTCGTTGTGCTTTCTGAGCTGTTTCTCGGTGGTGACATCTCTACCCTTGTTACTTAGTCCAGGGAACCAAATCGGGTCATCCAATGCAGGACCGCCCGTTACGTGAGGCTTTGTTGTCGGACGAAGCCCCTCGGCGGCGGTCATCCGAGGTCATTGTTCTTGCCAGGCTGGTCTCAACGCTTGCGCTCTCCTGTTTCCATTAGAAGAGAGGTTGGCTGGGCACACACGGTTCACGCCTGCGAGTCCACACGCTGTTGCACAAGTTTCGCCCAAAATGTGAGCACACTGAGTCAGAGCGAGCTCTCTGGTTAGCCCATAAAATTTAACGGCATGGACAGTGAACGACCTTCCCAAACGTCACATAATTATAGGTAATAAAGAGGAATGAGTTGAACCTAGTAGAAATCCTAAAAACCCAACCCCGCCCGCTAAGTAGAAAACTCTAGGTAGGGTTGCTGCCCCCCCAGAGGGGGGACACTCATGCACCTGCAGCCACAGACCCCCAGGTCAGTCTGCGCTGAGCCCGATGCCTGGCAGAGGGGTCCGGCCCAGCAGCCCGTCCCTGAGAACGGCCGCCGGGCTAGAGAGGCAGCCGAGACTTCAAGTGCAGAGCACCTGTGAACACAAGGCCTGCCACCACCTGCCAGCCAGGGGCTTCAACCATGTGAGGACGAGGGGTCCCCCCAGATACACAGCTGTCACTGTTATCACAGTTCCGGGCACCCAGGACGGCCATTCAAAGTTTAAGTGTAAGTAGCGGAGCTTCGCTCCTTCTTGAGTAGCTGTTACAGCCGCTTAGACTCTCTTTCACACATGGGTCCACAGTCACATCAACAGAGAATAAAGGGTGTGAATTAAAAATTGCTGTCCTCCCGCAATTTCCTCCCGGAAGTCCCTCTGCCGTCCACCCAGCCACCTGCCGGAGCCATCGAACCTGCATCGGCGGGCTTGCTGCACGGCAGAGGTGTTACACTCACAAACACACTTAGGGGTTAAGGAAGAAACTTAACCCCATCCCATGGCCCCAGATCGGAAGCAGCCTTTATCCCCTCTTTCGCTGAGCTCATCTTTGACAAATGCATTCTGTGGTTTATAATGGCTCCGGCCTCATCAGCCTTTCAGACGCGGGGAGAGGAGCCCACCTGTAAGCCAGGGGGTGTGGGGACTGGTGGTCGGCAGCCAGGGGCTCAATGGCTGGGGCTTGGAAGTGACTTTCTAGAGACCCACACATTTCCGGCCACCTCTGGGACCTGCCCCTTCAGGGCGTGCGCCCACGGCGGGCCCAGGACGGGTCTGGGGCGGCACGAATTCTGAGGCGGTGCTGGCAGCGCCGTCCTGAACGTTCCCCAGGTGGCGGTTTTGCTCCCCGTTCTGCAGCAAGATGCTGCTCGGTCCTCTCTGCCCTCAGAGCTGCTCCCGTTCCGGCCACACAGACTCCATCGTCCCCAAAGCGGGGTGGGGGGGGGGGAATGGTTAAATGCCCGGCCCCTCTCAAAGCCCTTCAAGGCTTTTCACACCAAATCTTAGGACCCGTTCAAGCTCTGGGCCCAGACCAGGCCGTCTGCTGCCTTCCCCCCATTGACCAGCTTCCCTCCGCCCTCACTGGCCACCCCGCAGCCGACCCCTGCACCTCTGTCCCGGCCCCCAGACACGCAGCACACTTGCCTCTGCCCCCCTGCCACCCCCACCGGGGCTGCCCTGGTAACCTCGCCAGGCTCTGGGCTCCGAGGAGCTGCCCCCAGGAGTCCGGGAGGCTGAGTCTCCCACCTCTCGGGTCTCAGGTCAAACCTCTGCTCCTTGAGAACGAGAAGGTCAGGTCCCGACCTTCACCATGAGCGCCCTGTCCGCGTCATCACACACCAGACAAAGGAGAACGCAGGGACAGTCCTCACAGGCTGCGGGGGAGGGGGCGGGCACAGAGACTGGGCCCCGGTGGGACGGGAGCGCCTGCAGCTGGCCTGCAGAGCAGACCGGGGTTTCCACCTTCAGGAAGGGCCGGGAAAGCCAAGGGCACCGGGACCTTCAAGTGAGGCAAGGGCGTGGGTTCTGCGCTGATTCGGCTGCGAGCAGCTGCTGGCGAGCAAGGGGTGTCCCGGGGGCACGGTGGACGAGCGCCAGCGGGACTGCCAGGATGGGCCTGGGAGCGGCCGGCTGCGCGGTCCTGCCTGCGCCACGCCCCCAGGGGCCGTCCGGGGGGCCTCAGGGCTAGAAAGGGAGCTCCCCTCCCCTCCCAGTCCTCAGGCTGCCGCCCCCTCGGCATGGCCACCCTCCTCGAGAAGGACAGCCTCTCCTTCCCTGGGCCTTGTGGGTTTTGGGCCGGTTGCTCGAACCTTCAGACACCTGGGCTCACCTCAGAGGGCACAGACCAGACGGGAGGGCGGCACCCGCTGCCCGCCCTCTACGGCCCACTGTCAAGCCGTCGCCATGGCAACTGCATCCTTCTGCATCCACAGTCACTGTGTCTGCCTGCGCTTCCCTCCTTCCTCCTCTCCTCCTCTTGTCCCAGCCTTCCTCCCACCCCCTCCCCCGCCTTTTCTCCTCCTTCCAGTTCTCCGCAACGAGCGGCCTCAGCGCCGCACTCCGGGAGCCGCTGGGTCATCACACCTCAGAGAACGGGCAGCGACGCCACGCGGTCCACTCCCCGCCTTCTAAAGCCGTCATGGTGATGGGGATCGTCTCTGCTCAGCACCCAGTGGAGGAGCGTTAACATGAGCTCCCTTTCACGAGACATGCGGGCTTTCTGCCGCTCCCCGCGGTGCCTCTAATACAGTGTGCTCCGCGTCGAAGGACAACGGAAGGAAATCCCTTATCTGTCCCTGAGACTTCATCGCACCTTCGAAAAGTAAGGTGGGAAGATGTCTTTGAACTTACTATTCCGGTCATGGCAAGGAAGGCGGCGATTCTTTGCACGCTGGGACTGTGGACAAATCAGAGGCTTACCGTGGAGGAATAAACGTAGTATCTGGTATATTTACCTTAACCTTTAATTGGACTTACTGACCTCCTTGCCTCCTCCCCGGCCGTCGGGGTTAGGAAAGGGAGAACGGTGAAGAGATGAAACCACGTCCCTGCCCACCCGGCTGGCTCCCTGGCCCCTGCGGCGTGGCCCGGCCCGGGAGTCTGCGCATCTCCCAGGACGGGCCCACAGAGACCCGAGGGTCGGACCATTGGGTGAGGGGGGGGCGGGGGGGCTGTGTCCCCTCTGAGCGTCCCCTCCGAGCGTCCCCTCCGAGACCTCTGCCTGCTGGCGTCCGGCTCACGTTCACGCCACTGGTGAGCCACGTGCGCGCACTGCCGGGATTCTCAGAACGGCCCCGCCGGCCTCGCCTCTTTCCGTGTGGTAGGGCCGTCTCCTGGAAGATCTTGGAAGAAATTCCTGAAAGAACCCAGGACTGGAAATAGTTCTGCCCCTCTTGAGCGATTGCTTCTTTATTCCTGTGAAACGGTGACCGGCACAACGGGCTGGTCCCCATTCCGCTCTGGCTCTTGGAAAGCCGAGCGCCAAATTCACGTTCCACTGGTGACGGGCTGTTTTTATACACGTATTGGGTTCAACTGTTCCCGGCCACAGCCACTGCCTGTGAACTCTTTCCTCCTCCCCGCCTGCCTTTAGTTTGCCTTTAACGCTCTTCTAACCTCTCTTTACTCCCATTCTGGGGCCCGGCAAACACTAGCACTAGAGAGAAAGTTAGACTTAGGAAAGGGAACAGGGGATATGACAGTAGCTTTAATATAATTTTTAAAGTGCTATAATAATTCCATGCCGAGTATAAGGAATGTGAGGACAAAACTAGGTCAGCGGACCATGGAGAACTCCTTTAAAATCTTCCTTAACTAGCGTTTTAGGAGAGACCATTTTGAGGTGGCGAAGGGAAAAAGAGTGTCTAATGCCCACAGCATTTTTATGAATTTTCTCTGTTTTCTGTGGAAGAGGAACGAGGCGTCTGATCCCTCGCAGCCCGCGCTTGTGGTGCGTGGCGTCCCGGGGCCAGCCACGTCCCAGAGGAGTGAGGCCGCCACGGGCCGAGAGCGCATCCTCGCGCAGAGAGGCAGGAGACCAGCAAACTGCAACAGGGCAAGGAGGCGCTCGGCCGGGCGAGGGGCGTGCGGGCCGGCTGGCCGGGGTCCGGAGACCCCTGTGATCGTCCTTCGTGGGGACCCCCGCTGGGAGAGGGGCCCCGCAGAGAGGTTCAGGGACCTTCTGGTGTGCTGGACTCAGTGAGCAGAAGAGGGGGTCGGGGGGGGGCACCCGCGGGGTGAGGGAGCAGAGTGGTGCCCTGCGGGCCGTGGGAGGACTTGGCGCTTCGTTCTGCACGTGTCTACGGCGTGGTCTCTGCGTTTTTACAAGGCTCCGTGGGCAGCCACATGGGGTGTCTGCGGAAGGTTTTGAACAGGGGTCTGAGGCAGGAAGATTCTGTTTAGAGAGACGCAGCTGGACCGCCGGATGGAGGAGAGCCGGTGCCCAGGAGGGCGGCGGGGCCGGGACCCCTGGCCAGCTGGCACTCGGGCGGCCAGGGCAGGGGAGGGGGTGCTGGAGGGGCAGCAGGAGCCGCGCCGCGCGCACTCTGATCGGGGCTGGGGCAGGAGCGAACGTGCCAGGAGGGGCCGGCGACCTCGGGACGGCTCAGCGTGGAGAAGCAGGGGGCGGCCTGGCCAGCTGAGGCGGGGGTGTTGGGAGAGGGCAGCCTGGGGGAGGGGGTCCGGAGTCCGTGAACCAGTGACTCGGTTCTGAGATGCACTTCAGGCGCTCACGCTGTTCGTCATGAGGCCGCGTGAGTCCGAAGTCCAGCCCCAGGAGGGGACACCTGGTGGCCTCGAGGTGGCGTCTGCAGTTGTGGCACCGAATGACCAATCAACGGCGCAGGAGGACAGATCCTCTTCTCATGTTTCCACATGTCACCCAGACACTGCTTGCTCCTGTTCGCACTTGCGAGGAATGTCCTCTCGTTTTCTCTGGGACAAAGAACGAGCCCCCGGGTGTGGACACACGGAACCCACTCCCTGGCGGCATGAGTCACTCGTGGAAGCAGGGTGACCCTGGGGGGCCTGCTTCTGTCCTGACAGAAGTGTCCGGGCCCTGACATGGTGCTTCCGAGAAACCTGGGCCGTGGGGGTTGAGAGCAGAGGCCACCTGTGCCCTCGGTGACCACTCCTGCTGCCCTGGATGCTTTTATCTCCCCCGCCGCCCTTCCCCGCTCAGAGTGGGTCTGGGAGAACCTGCTCTGACCTCATTCCTGCGCCCCGAGATGCAGGCTGTCCCCGTGACCTTGGCTGTTCGGCGTCCGCCAGCTCTCAAGCGCCGGGCCCACCCCCGTGCCATTTTGGAGGACGCAGAGCCCGCTCACGTGCGTTTAGCAGACCCCGTAAGCGAATAAAACCAGCCCCGAATCCTCTCCTTCCCATAGTCCTGGGATCGTTCCTCTGGCCAACCAAGACGGGCTCTTCGTAAGGCCTAAGTATTTAAGTCAAAATTCTTAAAATCTGCACTCCACACAAGTTATTACCAACTCCTCCAGCATTTTAGTGTTACGGTTTGCTGCTCCTCTCGATAAGCTCCTGATTTCATACTAACAAACTTGTCTTTACTCATGAGTAAAGATTGGCCCCAGGAAACTGGTAGTATCTGAATTCATAAATTCTGGAATGGCCATCGAATGGACCTAAATCAGACGTGCAGGTTTCTAAGACCAGGTCGCAGTGGCTGGAATGCTGAGCGCCCCTGGCCCGAGGTACGTTGGCCCAGGTGCGACCGCCCACCACCCACCTCCCCACCTCCCTGAGCTCCGGCACCTCTCCACGGTCACCATGACGACCGAGGGCCAACAGGACGCCTCTTGTGGTCGTGGTGGTGGTTTATTTTTCGTTGCAAAATGTCCCTGAACAGGAGGGGGCAATTTTTTGATAGGCGAATTTTAAAAATGATAGTAGATATATAAATACTTTCCATTCCACTGTTTTTAAGTCCAACCAGCATCCGTTTGGACGAGGCTGTCGGAGCAGGGCGAGGCCGTGAGCTGACAGAAAAAGAGCCGAGCCTTTCCAAGCTCCGTGTTGGTGACCTGTTTTTCATACAATTGTCCTTGGTGTCTAAACTTAATAATATCGGGACATGCCTCACGTTAGCTAATTAAACAACATTTTTAAATACATTATTTCGGTCTACGATTTACTTTCTCACTACAATTCTAAAAATAGAGCACCATGTTAAGTCAAAACTCCTCAGAATAGTGGAAGTGCGGACGTGGGAGAATCGATTCATTGTTCTGAGAAAACAGCCCCGAAACGTCACTGTGTGCGTGTGTGTGCGTGTGTGCACGTGCCGACCCGTTTCTCGACTTCGCTCTGCGTTCCGGAGTCTGGCAGAGCGGGGAGAAAGCCCGGCCCCGGGCGCTGCCGCCTGTGAGTCCACAGACAGCTCCTCCCGGAGGCCGCGCCGTGCTCTGCGGCCGCAGCGCGGGAACCTGGCCGGCGCGCCCCCCGTTGGACAGACTTGGCCCTTTCCCAGGAAGGGCGCTTCCCAGTTAGACCAACGTGTGGCGAAGTCTTCGAGGGCCCAGGTGGTGACCCCCAGGCCCCCGTGAGCGCACGGGCCGCTGGGGACCCCCGTTCACCCTCAGGGAGGTCGCCGGGTCACGGAGGCGATGCCCCTGCCCTGTGCTCTGCGGGAGGTGTGCTCTCGGCACCTCCTCCAAGGATGCAGCGGCGGTGAGCGTGAGCCACCTGGCGCGGTCGCAGAAGGAAGTGAGCGTCAGCGTGCCACGATGGAGGCGCTAGGAGAAGACCGGCCATTAACCCAACGTTCGGTTTCTGTGCCACTCTCGCTCGGAAGAGGACGTGGCCCCTCTCAACAGCGAGCTCCAAGCAGACGAGGTTGGTTTGGATGGACAGGCAGACGGACCTGCCAGGTCTGGGCGAACGTCCTTTGTTCTCGGGACCGGGGAGCTCGAGTGGGCGCACTTACCAGGTGACTGGCTGCCCGGGACCGAGAGACGGCTGCTTGGGGCGCCCCGAACTCTCCCCCGGCAGCCGCACCGCGTGTGCACACCTGACGCTCGGTCGCTCCCCCCTGGGCCCGTGCTCAGCCCGTGCTCAGAATCCCGTGGAGACACAAGACTGCCTTCCTTCCGGGGAGATGTGAGTGCAAGGCCAGGGCCGCCGCCCTGCGTTCCACGTATCTTCACACTTTACGAGAAGCAAAAGCCTAATCAACAATGCAGCGAGCTGAGGGACACATTTTTAAACACAGTGGCCTTCTCCTGCGCAGGGGCTCGCCGGCCGCCGAGGTCAGCCGTCCTTTCTCCCGGCGCTGCCTTTCCTCCCTGGACCACGCACATGGCGTCATTTTCCAAGGCACCGTTCGCAAATACCTGACTTGTACCTCAAGGAAGAACGTTTGCTCTGAAAGATGATTTGAACTTTCAGGGTCAGGCGCTGTGTCGGACACTCCGGCTGCGGTCATTCACTGCACACCCTCGGACAAGCGCTGTGTTTGTCACAGAGGAAGGGGACCGTCCCGCCGCTGCCATCTGAAACAGTCCCGCTCCGTCTGGAGGGCTGATGCTTCATTCCGTGGAGAAATGAGACCCCTGTTTGTTACTTTATTTTCCCTGTTTCCTTCCTCCTCTGTTTTGTACATTAGCAACTTCATGAGAGAGGCAAAGTAAAACCCGTATAAAACTAGTAATTGTCTCACTTGGAACTGAAGACCCGGGACGGTGCCTTCTGCCCTGACCCGTTTGCCACGGCGACACCGCTTCTCCGCACATTTCCGTGGAGTTCAGTTATTTTTACTTAATTCCCGACAGCACTGTGCACACGGCCTCCTTTCCCCTCGGGCTCTGGATGAATCATGAAGTGAGTTTACTCCACAGGTAACAACCTTCCCCAACTGGGTGCACGCGTGTTGCATCTGACGTTCAGAAGTCGCGCTTCGTGTTTCTCATGAAGAATTGACTGCACAGCCTTCGAGTCTGGTTTTCTGTGTTTACAAAGGACAAGAAGGAAACTCAGACGTGTTTCCCGTCGGGGGGGGCGGTGTGGAGGGCCGAGGGAGGGACGCAGGTAGAAGCTGGAAGGCGGCGTGGGAAGCAGCCCAGCCCTCGGGAGGACACAGACCTCGGGGACCTTCTGGGGGCCGCTGCGGTGGCCCCAGGGATTATTGGCCCCTGATGTCTCATCCTAAACCCGCCCGTTGGACATGCTGTCCCCGCCGGTCTTTGTCACAGGAGGGGTGAAGCCCCGCGTGTCTGAGTCCACGCCCGCCTCTGCGCTGCAGTGATTCCAGGCCCAGCAGTGCGTCCGTGAACGATGGCGCCCACGTGGCACAGCCACGCCTCCCCCAGACGGTGCGGGGGGCTGGGGATCGCGGCAGACCCCGGGGCCGCCCAGCGGAGGGGCCTGCTCGGCCGGCTGCAGGGCGGCGGCGCGTCCTGTCCGGGAAGAAGGACCCACCGCCTGGCTGGGGTGTCGCCCCGAGGCCCACACCCTCCCCTCCGACAGGTCGCAGAGTTTGAACGAGCCATTCGTCCTGAAACGCCGGGTCGCAACGCTCCGGCTGCCCACGCGGTGGGCAGACCACGCGCCGGGCCATCCCCAGGACCTCGGCGGCCTTGGTGCCACGTCCGTCCTCAGCGCAGGGACGTCAGATGGAGATGCGGGCTCAGCCTCCCTCCCCCGCGGCTCCCTCGCTCTCCCCGCACCGTGTTTGCCTCGAGGGCGGAGTGCCACCTGCTCGCCCACGGAAGTCCCGGGCGTGACTCAGCAACAGGCTGCCGGGCCCCCTCTCAGGCCTTCTGTTAGCGCCGCTGAGAGGCAGCGGGGCCGCCCTGGTCTAGAAGTGATCTTTGCGGTTCTGTGCAGGTGGTGGTGTTCTCGGTGCCGCTGTCGGACTTGGGACCCTCGGGCCCCTTAAACTTCCATCTCAGAAGGACAGTGCGCCCCGGCAGGCGGCAGGTTCGTAGGACTTTATCATTCCTCGGGGGTCCCACCTGCAGCCTGGCTTTTCGTCGTGATTTCAGTCCCGAGAAGCTGCAGTCGCCCTGCAGCACCCGGCTTTGTACGCCCTCAGTTCTTAATCACAGTGGTGACGTGAGACAAATGCACAGTTATTGGGGTCAAACGGATGTTATGTTGTGCTTACAAAGGTCTCATGAGAACAACTGCAATTACATGGCCATCAGCTACTGACGCCATGTTTCATTCTGGAAACTCTGGGGTTGGGTCCTGGCAAGAGGACACAGAGACAGACAGACAGACAGACGCTGGCCCGTGTAAAACTCGGGGACGTACGCACCCTGAGCCGGCTCAAACAGGGCCACGTGAATCTCTAGGAAGAACATTTTATCACCTAGCATTTGGGGCATTTAATTTAAACTTCTGTCCAAACAAGCTATGTAAAGGCTTTAAAAAATAGTCTTTCTCTTCTGACCTTTAGAATAAGAAGCTTTGGATGCAGCCCAGGGGGCCAAATGGGCTGAAAGAAGGGCTGGGAGCGAATCCGCCTTCACAGGTGAATTTGCAGTCTCTCCGAAACATTCTCCTCAAATGCTGTCATCCATGGTCTCAGAAGTTTTCACGTAAGAGTCCCCAAATAATCTATCTTCTGTCATTTCAATTAAAAAGAAAAAACTCTTTAAGTTACCAAGCTAATACTCACATGGATTTTATATTTTCTTCTGAAGACAGATATTCTTTGTTTTTTATTTTCAAAAAGGCAAGAAGAAAAACGATGTTGGCTGCCAACCTCTCTGTGCAGCTGTCTGGGTGAAGGTGCCGCACATGACCGGTCAGACCTGGGTCACCCAGGAGACCTGAGGCCTGGGCTCCGGGGCCTCCCCAGGGGCCCTGTCGGTGGCTGCGCTGCCCCTGGGTGTCCTGAGGTTTCGTGTTTCCCGTGGACTGGCTTAGACTCCCTGCTCCGAGTTCTGCACCTCCGATTATTGTCTTGTGTCCCCACCCCGCTCCAGCCTCGGGGGGAGGGTCTCGGGTCAGGTCAGTGGATTCCCGGCCAGGCCTGCAGCCTCCCCGGCGTGTGGGGTGGTGCAGAGGGCGCAGGGGGGTTCTGTCTGCGCGGTCAAGGGGGCGCTGCGCGGGTCTCGGCCTGTGACTCGCACCAGACGGCCTGCGGGAGTGCTGGGCGCAGGCTCTGGGGAGAGCCGGGGCTTCATCTCGTTCGGACAAAAGGCGCTCCTGGGGCCCCTGCGGCTCAGGGACGACGTGCGCACGACCTGGCTGAGTAGCTGGCTGTTCCCACCAGGCTGCAACTCCGTCATCATCGTGCGGTGGGCACTGAAAGCCACTTTTATTTCCAAAGGAGCCCAGCGAGAATGGGAGCCTCCCCGGAGAGCAGGGCCAGGCGGGCGGCGCTCGCCCTCCCTGCGCGCGCTGACCGGTCCGTTCTTCCCCGGTTCGTTTCACACGTTCTGTTTGCTTCGCTGTTAGTACTTGTGGCGTTTTATTGCTTTTGCTTTTCTAATGATGTTAATAAAGTACCTAATTATAAAGTAGCTGCGCTGAAATATTCCTAGAGCTAAATCACAAGTGACAAAGTGAACCTCAGCGTTTCCATGTACAGCCGTGGACTGGGGAACTAGTGCGCATGCCTCTGAGGCCGGTCTGCGAGCCGCCGGTGAGCTGCGGTGGCGCCCTCTGCCGTTCAGATCCAGGCTGTGCGCGTCCTCCGCCCTGAGTGGTCTTTCCTTCCCCCGCGCGCGCCGTGGATTGTACACGGGTCACATCTGTGTTCACGTTCAGAGTTTTTGCTGTTCTTCCAGCAGTAATCGGTCTAGGTGTCACTCTTTCCTGGTCTCTGACCCACAAAAATACATTGGAAAATATTGAGGTAGGGAAACTTGTAAGAGGATTAATGAGTGTGGAAGAGTGTTCGGCTAAATGAAGTCAGTTCCTTTACTGCAGTAAAAAATTCCTCATCAGACCAGAAGGAAGCAAGTTTTCTTGAGCCTCTCTGCACACCTACAGTAGCAAAGGTCTGGAAGAGGCGTCTGGCTGAGAACCGGTGGCTCTGCCTCGTCGCTGGCCAGGCAGGGATGAGGTTGCGGGTCGTGAGAGCAATATGTCCCCAGACAGCGGCCTCAGCCTTGACTCTCAGCCTGAGCTCAGGACTGAGGACTGACGTGGGAATGAGCACGCGGCTCTCAAGCAGTGTCTGTCTGCACAGGCAGGCCCCACGGACCGGGCGGCTTAAACACACGCGTGTATTTTCTGCCAGCTCCCAGTCCCGGGGGCTGGGATCGCCGGGATTCTCCACACACTGTTGGGGGCAGGAGTAGGGGAGAGAGACAGAGAGAGGCCCCTCTTCTCATAAGGGCAGCGGACCTGTCACGGTAGGGCCCCATCCTGGTGCCGTTGTTCAACCTTCACGACCTCCCGAAGGGCCGTACCTCTGCGCACAGTCACATTGGGGGCCACAGTTTCAGAACATGAATTTGGGGGGCTACGGTTCCATCTGGAACGCCGCCCGACACGATAATTGTACTTCTCACGAAATTCCAAGGTCAGGGGAGGTACTGCCCAAAGCTTCTCTGCCACTTTGGGGCCTCTGCCTGTGATATTTCACGGTCGTTCTTGTTCACCTTTCAGATCAGCATTTTCATGACCCACCTGTCCAACTACGGGAATGACCGCCTGGGCTCGTACACCTTCGTGAACCTGGCCAACTTCGTGCAGAGCTGGACCAACCTGCGACTGCAGACGCTGCCCCCGGTGCAGCTGGCCCGCAAGTACTTTGAGCTCTTCCCGGAGCAGAGAGACCCTCTGTGGCAGGTAACTGGGCGTCTCTGGCGTGGGCCCCAGGGAAAGGGACCGGGAGGGCGGAGCTGCGTGAGGGCGCCGCTGGAGGTGGTGACGCTGGCGTTTAACGCGAGCTGCTGCGTTGTCCACTCGATCCATTCGCTCCGATGGTACACTCTGATTGCTCCATGGGTTGTTTGTATGTCTTTGCTGGCTTGTCTTTCTGAGGTTTTGTTCACTGGTTCAGCTGGTGGGGGAACTTTTGCATTCAGCTGCGCTCGGGGAGGCTAGAAAACAGAAACCAAAGCCTGTGGCCGGAGACCCCAGAACCAGACTCCAAGGCGGATGCGTGCAGCGCGGAGGGTGTGACTACAATGCAAAAGGCCTTTTTACCTCCTGCTTCATCCCGAGTCTGTCTTCACTGTGTCTTTACGTTCCTTCGAGTCTAACCAAGATTTCCCTGGGAGCAGATCTGCTGATAAAAGGGGCTGCCGCAGTTGGGACTGCTTTGTCAAACAGTGCAGCCTCAGGCGGGAGCCCTAACCCCCCTCGTTACCGAGAAGTGCGACCTCCCTCCCCAGGTGCTCTGCGCGTCCGTCCCCTGCGCTGACTGTGGGATCGGCGTCCTGGCGGCGGCGGGCAGGTCGCAGGGCCTCGCTCAGCAGCAGGGACAGGGACGCACCCTGGGACGAGAGAAATCACGTGGGCCAGGCTCCGCACGCTTACCCCTCTCCTGGGCACTGTCCCGCTTCACCCGCGGGTCCTGCTTCGGTCGCCCTGTCTGTGAGTCTGGGTTCACCCCACCCTGTTTCCTGAGCACCCCCGTGAGGGAGGCCACGGCCCCCGGGAATGCGGAGGGGAGTAAAGTGCAGTGTTCCCTCCCCAAGACCCTGGGCGGTTTCCTCGTCAATCTCATTCATGGTCACAAACTTCAGGAAGTGCCTAGAAACGACAGCGGCCGCAGTCCCCGCGCATGGCGGGACGGCGCATTTGCCCAGCAGCGCCACGCTTTCTAATTGTGTCCCCCTCCCAGGGCGTCACTCGGCATCTGTAGGTCTGGTGTCTGTAAGTCTAGTGTCTAACGTGGGGAGGCGGTCGGGGAGCTGACCACACAGGTATGGGGGGTGGGGGCTCGCAGTCAGCCAGTCGCGGCTGAATCTCACGCAGACAAAGCGCTGTGCCCCCTACCAGGCAGTTCCCCGCAAGGGCTCACACACCTAAAATTCGTAAGTTGGGAGAGCGAATGGCTTCCTTCCTCACATGTGTTTACCCGTGTGACACCTGCAAGTCGTGGGCGACCCGAGAAAAAGTAGCCGCCGGGACAAAGGTTGCCCGGAGCTGACCTGGAAAAGAGTGAGTCGGCGCGCCCCGCTCGGCCCTCCCTTTTCCTTTGGAGACCTTGTTCCTTTAATGAAGAGCCGGCACCGGTGACCGCTGTGGGGGTTTTCACACTGGGGAACTGTGCCCGTTGACACCGTTTCGATATCAGCGACACTCTGCATCAGTTAAGCAGCGACCACACTCAACAAGGAGCCAGCTCCAGTGCGACGTGGTCACCACGGCGATTCCGAGCATCGAGTGTCTGTTCCGTGCGAGACGCTGAGTCACTTGATTGAGGGCACAAGTGAAAATTAGCGACGGGGAGGAGACATCATTTTCAGGGGCCGAGGGCCGTGGGCGGCGCCAGAGCAGACGCTGACCCAGAGGAAGTGGCGGCGGGCGCTTTGATTCCCGTCTCCCGGTGGGTGCCCGGGAGGATCTTAACAAATGACAGGACGAATCAGAAGACGCTTCCGCGAGTTCACTGACTTCTGTCGCTGTCGTTTACGTAAGCTTGGAAAATGTCACGTGTACGATGAAAACATAACTTGCTATCAGAGCATTTAAACAACCCGGGAGTAGTGATCAGGGAAAGACTCGCGTTTTACTACGTGGATGATGGCGTCTACGTGGTTCCTGGTGACTGAGGATGAAGCTGCGAACATTCCCGGAATGAAGGTGCTGCCGTTCTCAAGTGCCTTTCGGGAGGAGAATGGGGAGCAGGACGCGGAGGGCGCGGGGTTCCGGGGGGACAGGGCTGCAGTGCTGAGGAAGGTTCGACAGGCTCCCGGGCCCTGAGCAACCTGCAAAGGCTGCGGAGGATGACGCCGGGGGTGCCACCCACCCTCCCCTCCCCTCCCCGGGGGCCTCTTCCTCTCCTACACCTGATGGGTGTAGGGGACAGCACCCCGCACGCCCCACCCTCCACCCCTCACTCACACAGTGGGGACCCAGCCTCACAGAAGGCATCGGTGCACAGCTGGCCCCAGTTACCGTCTGGGAGCCCCTCGCCGCGGCGCCAGCGAGTCAGGGGACCACCCGCATGTCTGTCTTCGCTCCGCGTCACAGCTGGCAAACACAAGGCCCATGGGCTGGACCCGGCCCTCCACCTTGTTTTATCCGGCCTGACACCTGGTTTCTACCCAGCGGCAGCGCCGAGCTCTCGCTTAACAGTTAAGGGGGAGCTACATCTACACAGTCCTCAAATTACACTCGGCTCTTTGAAGGCGACCCCAGAGCCGATGCGGCCCGGTGACAATGAGTCTGACACCCTGCTGTACATCCTCCAAAGCAGATGGGCGCCCGCTTTTCTGTATTGGCAAGCAGGCGTTCCTGCCTCGTCGGCCGCCGCTTTGCTTTAGATTTTCCATTCACACTTTTCCATCACCACACACGCAAAGAGAGCGTGCAAAATGATCCTCGTCGTAGCCACTTGCTGTCCTCTGGTTCCCTGTGCGGATGTGCACCAGCGCCGACTGCCTGCCGCGCACGGGGGCCGCCCTGTCACCCAATCAGAACGTGCGGCGCGCAGATCAGTCCGCGGGCGGCTTGGCCAGGCCCCCGGCGTGTCTTCTCCCTGCCCGCCCCCCCCCGCCCCACGCGCGGCAGGAGGGAGGTGCTTTCAGAGCTGTCGTGTGCGGTCCCCAGCCCTGTGCAGAGTCACCCGCACACCCGCGGCCTGTGTGAGGGCCAGGTCACCAGCGCCACCCCTGGACGGGCTCCGCAACTACAGGGGCTGAACACAATTTTAACTATTTTTTTAAAGTTTCAGTAAATCTCCTGTGCTAGATACTTAAAGCAGGAAGATGCTGTTCAGAACAGTCGCAGACGTGCAGGGAACACTGAGGTTGGAGCACGAAGGGGAAACCATTGCTTTGCAACTTCCTGACTTTACAAATGGAAACGGCAGCAATGGAGCCGGGCGTGAACGTGCGGGGGAGACCCTTCCACTGCCACCCTATCACGTGACTTAACTCGGAGACCAGCCTGGTGCGGGGTCCCCGCCTGCACCCGACCTGCCGAGTGACCCTCAGTGAGGCGCGCAGAGCCCCTTGCTCTCGGCTGGCGCGGCTCGGGGTGGGGGTGGGGAGGGGACAGTGCTGCCTGTCTTGCCAGGTTGCCCCGGGGAGTCGCAACAATCTCCATCCAGCAGGTGCCTGCAGCGCAGAAGGGGGTCCGCAAAAGTGAGATGCTACGTCAGCTGTTACCGAAATGCCCAAACCGTAGAAAATCGGAGGAGGGAACGTCCGAACGAACATCCCCAGGATGTAAAACAGGAAATGCGGCGTCCTGCGAATAAAGTCATTCACCGACACAAGGGAAAAGACGAGGGAGAAGCAACAGGGGTGCCCGGGCACCCCCAAACTAGCCAGACAGCCGGAGCGGCGCTGCACGTGGACGGTCTCCCAGACGGGGGTGCTGGTGCCCCCACCGTGGGGCCGCGACAGGGAGACCGGAGGAACAGGAGCGGAATCCTCGCTGGTGACCTGTCGTGGCCCGGATGGCGACCTCTGAGCATCCTGCAGGTTTTACCGGGCGGTTCACACCTGCCAGTGCCCCTGCCCGGGGAGGGGCCCCGAGAAGTGACGGACGGGCGTCCGTCTAAGAAAACAGGGGCTTGCCCACGTCCCGTGTGACGAAGAAACGCCTTTCCGCTGCTGGTGCGGAGCTCGTGGTGGCCGGGCCTGCTCGGCCTCAGCGGCCCCCACCCCAGAAGACGGCTCAGTGTTGGGGACGCGGCCTGCCGGCCAGGGGGACGTGGCCGAGAGCGAGCTCGCACGGCTGAACGTGGGACGTTCGCCTGCGCTTAGCGTGTGTTGGGGTGTCCCCTACTTTTGATGTGATTGAGTTCCACTCAGAGCTGGACGGACTGTGGGGAGTCCCGTGGTTCCGCGGAACCTGCGTTTGACAAAACGGCCCCAAGAATCGCACTCGAAGACAACTTATTTGACAGGTTTCACCTTTAAAAAACACTTGTCCAAAAAAGACATTCTAAATGGAAGGTTGCTGCGAAGGTATTGCTGTCTCATGTTTAGACATTTCAATATGGAAAAAACCGAGCCGCAAAATCTCCCTGTGGCAGAATCTACGCTGAGCCAACCTCGACCCCACAGAGAAAGCGCCCCCGGTGAGCACCCCAGCGGCGGGCGGAGAAGACCGGCCGAAAGTGCCAGCCTGACGGTTCGTTCCCGAGCAGCACCTTTGGGAGCGTTGCTGGGGCTCTCACGGGAAAGCGGGGGACACCACACACAGGCCACGGCCTTTGACGAGCTTCCAGGACGCGGGGCTGGAGGGCGGTGTGGGCGACGGACCCGGCGCAGCGCACCGCTGCGGCCCGCAAATGAGGGGCCAATTTAAACACCGGGCTACAAAGTAATAGTTGTCTCAATGCCCCACACGTGTCGTTTAGAAAGAATTGGGGGAGCACGATGTTTGAGTTCACTGATACAATGAAGCCGGTTCACCAGTCAGTGAATGTTCCCCAAAACCGTGTCCCTTCCCTTTCAGGGCCCTCTCAGTTCCCCCAAGTGTCGCGGTCTGGGTGGTGCCTGAGGGTCACGGCCACGGGTGGGAGGGCAGAGCAGGGAAGGCCGAGGTGGGCGTGTCCAGAGTTCAGGGAGGGTGGTCCAGCCTCTGCGGGGAAAGAGCAAGGACCGGGCGGAGAAACTGCGGTCGGGCCGGGCGGGACCCGCAAAGGCTGAGGGGTAGAGACGGGATCTCGGAGCCGGGATCTGGGAGCCACGTGTCCCGAGAGGGCGCCCGCAGGACAGAGGTGGCGAGTCAGGAGGTGCCGCGGAAACCCGAGTGCGGACCGAAGCGGCGTCCGCCCCTGGCCCAGGGCGCACGCGCCTTCGACCCTGCGCGGTGAGCTTCACTGTTCGCCTGCGGGGGACCCTGTCCTGGCTGAACGGTCCGCAACATTCGCCCTCGTTGCAGAACCCATGTGATGACAAACGGCACAAGGACATCTGGTCCCGAGAGAAGACGTGTGACCACTTACCCAAGTTCCTGGTCATCGGGCCGCAGAAAACAGGTGAGACTCGCGGGCGCACTTCTCCCTGCCGTGAACGGGTTGTCCCGCAGCGTCGTCGGACTGCCGCGGGAATGGCGGGCACCCCCTCCCCCCACTGCACCCCCCCACACGGCCCCCCGGCCCACCCTGCCGCGCACCCACTCTCTGTCCGCGTGGTCCGCGGAGGGACCTGGGCGCTGCCGGAACCAGACTGGGGGAGGGGCGTCTTAACTACAGATGCGGAAAGTGTCGAGCAGATGTCTAATTCTTGACAACTGAGTTTATGTTCTGCTCTACGATTTTTAACTTCTGCTTTTGGCGGCTTGGCCTAATGAACTCCTGAGTTCAGTTATTTTAGAAAGCGCTGGATTCAAACAGTGTGGCCCGGCGTATCAGCCTCGCAGTGGTTGTTCAGCTGCTATTCCTTTCCCGTGCTCTCCACATGCGTGTGTGCGTGTGTGCGTGTGTGTGGGAGTCATCGTTAAGCGTCGGCGTGCCCTGGGCCTGTTTCCTGGCGCCCCTGAGGCTCATCAGCCAGGCTTCCTCGTGTGGCGAAGGACGAGGGTGTAGTTCAGCAACCCGATGACATCTTTAATTAGAATATTTTAAACTGTCTTCAGGGCGTGACAGTTTTATACACATTGCCCATGTCCCGATTAATTAAAGTTTTTATTGAGCTGCTGTATTCCGAATTCACCGCTCTGACGAGAAGCGTATTCATCAGTGAGCACACCAAGCGTAGCCGAGCGGTGATGATGAATTGGGCCGGCCCACGTGGGGCTGTGAGGCGGAGGTGTTTGGGGTGGGGGTGGGCAGGCTGCCGGGAAGGTCGTGGGCACAAGTGTCCAGACCGCTGGGCACTGGTGTGGAAGCGTCTCCCTGCGGGGACGTAAATTGCGCCAGGACGCTCCGTGCAGCCCCCGTCCTGACATCTGCCGCCGCGGCTGCGGCTGCACACGGGCATTAATTTCCTGCCGGCTCCCTTGCGGTGGGGCTAACTCCGGAACAACTAGGAAAGAAAGGAAACAGTCCTGTGCTGCAAAATTATGTCGACAATTCAATTTAGAGACATGTCTTCCGCCGTTTGTCACGGAGCGTGACGACTTGTTAGCTCCACCAGAACACACTGCGCGTTAGCACGGCGGCGGCGGGTCCCCCCCTTGTCTCGTTTACAGAGACGACAGCTTGCACGTTCAGGTTTTAATATCCGACCCACCAGGATGGAAATGATGAAGCTTTGAGCTGGGTTGTTGCTTTCCCAAGACAAAGTAAAAAAAAAAAAAAAAAGCTGATAATATTCTGTACGCCGTGGAAAGGCTTCCCCGTGTGAAACGCGGCTGTGACCGTGCATTCCTAAAGCCCACCCCGTCGCAGCCGTGGGGACCCCTCCTGGTCCCCGACTGCTCCAGTGGGCGGAGCCGCTGCTTCGGTGGGCGGGGCTGCTGCCCCACTGGAGGCTGCATAGCCCTGAGCCTGGGCCCAGGTAAGTGCCAAGGTCCGGGCTCCACGCCAGCTGTCAGCTCACATGTAGCTCGGGCACCGGGTCCCTCCACACGAGGTACAGAGTGGCACTCGGGCGGCTGCCCGCCCTCCCTGTGGGGAGCGCGCAGAGCAGCGCCAGCCACCACCTGCTGGGGGGTCGAGTTCTATCTCATTGACCCGAGGACCCACCAGGTTCAGGGTCGTGCGGGACGCCCTTGATGCTGTGGCTGCCCGACACCAGGAGGGCGTTGAGCCCCAGCCCCCGACGTTCCCACGGGCTGCAGCGCCAGTGGTAACATTCAATCACGACTGCGGCCAGTAGAATCGTGCAGACAGTGAAAAATCACCAGGTGGCCGTCACACGAAAGGTACCTCGCCGGTTTTAAGGAAATCACCTGGACTCTAGAGAACTGAATGCTACTTTCTGAGTGCGAATCCTGCTAAAGTAACAGTCCTCGCCCCTCTAACCGCCCCCTTCTCTGCGGCAGGGACCACGGCCCTGTACCTGTTCCTCCTGATGCACCCGTCCATCGTCAGCAGCCTGCCCAGCCCCCGCACCTTCGAGGAGGTCCAGTTCTTTAACGGGAACAACTACCACAAGGGCATCGACTGGTGAGGGAACGGCACACCCCTCGTTCAGCACACCCACACTCACCGCCGGGCGGGTATCGGTGGCACACGGCCCCCTCGCAGCCACCGGACATGCGTGTCAGGCCTGTGTCCGCCACAGCATGTTAGACATTAACCCCTAGTGACGATCGTCCAATCAGCACAACCTATAGTTTGATTTGGACAGTGCAGTGACGACGCTATTTTCCAGGTCGATCAATGCGGTAGGATAGCGAAGATTCTGGAATATTTTTCATGAGAATTATTCATAAGGATATTTAAAATTCTCCTTAGACATGTTATTATTTCACTGGGCCTAGAATTTTTTTAAACCTAAGACAGAATTTGTCTTCACAATGACGCCCAAGGAACAAGTGATCAGTAGGCTGCCTTATGTCACAGCCCGGGACGCGTGTCCTCGTTGGCCACGGGGATTGTAAGCGAAGCTGGTGTTTGTCATGCCAACAACAGAGCGTTTCCCAAACCGTACTGATGCTGGTCACACAAGCACACAAAGGGAACATCATTCTGCATTTGGTCACTTGTCAAAGGATGTTTGAGTCACGACATTTTTCCTGCAATGGAGTAGAATAAACCTGACAACCTAAACAGAGCAGACCTTCTGTCCGGGGCTTTTCCTCCGTCTATCCTAATATTCTAAGAGAGGAGAGCCCCGCTGTCCGGGTCCGAGGCACACGGGGCACCTGAGGGCAGCCCCCTCCACCGCATGGGACAACTGTGACCGCCTCCCAGGGACCTGCCCCGCCAGACACACCGAGGCCCAGGGAGGGCGGGCGCCCTGGGAGCCGGCCCGCGTCCGCTCAGTGGAGAGGCGTCCCCTCTGCGCCTAGGATCTCGCTGCTGGAACGAACGGTGAAAAGACCGGATGGGCTGTGGAATCGCAGGCGAGGCACCAAACGCAGAGCCGTGGCTGCCTGTGTGAGCTCAGAGGAAAGGCAGGGTGTTCGGCAGGAATGGGGCGGGGTCTTTCACCCCTTCGCGTTGGGGAAACACCCTCACAAATGCCGCAGAGGAAAACGGTGTCTTCTAGGCAGCCTCCCCCCCTCCCTCCTTGTCGTTTCTGGAACATCGGAGGGTCAGAGAGGTGGCGGGCTGCGAGGCGGGTCTCACTTGGCCTTCAGCCTCGCCCCCATTCCCTTCGGAACATGCCGATCCCAGGGAGGGCTGCCGACCACAGGCAGGAGCGACCAGACGGACAGACAGACGCTCCTGCGCTCACAGGGCACACCCGCCACACACGCACGCACGCAGGGGTGGAGGGCGGCCGCCCTTCTCGGGCCCTCGGACTTCGTCCCCGCCGCCTGCAAACTCCCAGCTCAACGGAAGAAGTTTGCCTTCGAGTTTGCAGACGTGAATTTTCCGTTTCCAGATATTCACTAGGCAACGTGGGGCCACTCGCTGTTTGCCAAGGGTTAGCTTAATTTCCCTGGGTTTGGCTTTCGCCAGCACAGAACATCAGCTGAGTCTGAAGGGTTCTCCCTCTGTCCCCGGCGGCCCACCGGCTCCGCCTGGCCCCTCCCCGGCAAGGTCCATGCGAACAACTCGCAGCGCACAGAGTGGCCAGCATTTCGACTGTTTGCACACCAACAGTTGGAATTGGACGGAAATGAATGGGGGAAATGTGCAACTCATTTCACATCCCTCGTATGTGTGGCAGGGAAGGCCTCATGTCGTTCTCTGCCCTCAGGTACATGGACTTCTTCCCGACGCCATCCAACGTCACCGGTGACTTTCTGTTTGAAAAGAGCGCGAACTATTTCCACTCGGAAGAAGCGCCCCGGCGAGCCGCCTCCCTGGTCCCCAAGGCCAAGATCATCACCATCCTCATCGACCCCTCGGACAGGGCGTACTCCTGGTACCAGGTACGGGGCGGCAAGGGCCCGGCGGGCACGGTTTGAAGGAGGCGGCTGTGCAAAGAGGCCAGGTGGGAACCTGGGGTGCGAGGCAGGGAGGCTCAAGAGACACTCAGGGGTCCAAATCAGAGCGTGGTGGGAACAGGGTCAAGGGCGAATCGGATTTCCCGGACGGTGACTGGACGGTGACCGAGCGCAGCGAAGCCCCGAACACCCCTGCGTTGCCTGGTGGCGTTTCCTCGCCGCGCATGCGCGTCCGCCAGCCGGCCCCGGGAGAAACGGCCCTGCGTTCGGTCACCGCCAGCCAAGAACCTGTCGGTGACGCTGAGTGAGGGCTTTCTGCGTCCCCGTGGAAAGGTCACGGCACAGGACACAGGAGTGGGGGGCGGGGGATGGGCTGTCGCTGCGACCCGCCCCGAGGGGATGCTGCGCGGGTGGACCCAGCGCCGTGAGCGGGCCCCGCGGCGGGGGGACAGGTCCGCGCCCGGGCAGATGCGCGCATCAGAGCCAGGCAGCCGCCAGAGGCGGAGGGACCGCGGGGACCCTGCAGAAGCCGAGGGGAGCCGGGCAGAAGGGCAGTGAGGGCCAGCTCGGGGCGAGCTGAGGGCGCTCAGACAGATGGACGCCGGTTCTTCCGCGGCAGCGAGGCCCCCACGGAGGCCGGGGGCCTGGGCTCTGAGGGGTGACCGTGGACAGGGAGTGAAATCTCAGCACCACAGGCGTGTTTGTGTATGTTCGTGGCATGTAGAAAGCAACGCCCAGGTGCAGAAGGCCATGGGGAATGTTTGAAGAACGTAGCAGGATGACTGGCCTTGGAAATGTCCCTTCTTTCTTTTTCTTGACTTTTCCGAATTTCCCCAGTAAACGTGTGTGACCCTGAACCGATAGTGACGGGCAGTCCGCAGCTCTCCAGCGACTTGGAGCGACCCTGCCCCTCGGGGCTTCGCCCGGTCTGCTCGGAAGGACTCAGAACCTGGTGCCGGAACACGGCCGTCGGGTGGGGCCGGGGGACCAGCAGGGAACCCTCCGCAGAGCAGAGGGAAGGACCGTGGGCAGCGTGACCGCAAACATGACAACACCAGGGACAGACGTCTGATGCCCTGTCCCTGATGTCCTGCCACACGGGGACACGGGAGAAGCGTGGGAACCCACAGAGGCGGCTGTCCCGGAACCGTGAGCTCAGCGGTGCACACGCCTCCTCCAGCCGGGTTAGGTCTCCTCCCGTCAGAGCGACCCATCCGGTCCCAGACACCCTCCCGCTCCTGAGCGGACCCCCACGGACACCCCAGCGCCCCGCTCTCGTCCTGCGCCCGCGCGCGTTAGGCTTGCCGCCGGTCTGCTCCCCCGGTGTCTGCGCGAGGCTTGGCTGTGCACCAGCAACCTGGCAGAGCCTGGGCTTCGGTGCCAGTGCTTCTCACTACCGTGTTTATTCTAAAGCCGATTACTCGTGCGGGTCGCTTTCGCGGAGGGAAGGAGACGCACACCCACGCCGACTGCGCCCCACGGGGGACGCGCGCTCACGCTGGCTTTCCCCTTGCAGCACCAGCGCTCCCACGAGGACCCCGCCGCGCTGAGGTTCGACTTCTACGACGTGGTCACCACCGGGCCCCAGGCCCCGCCCGCCCTCAAGGCCCTGCAGCACCGCTGCCTGGCGCCGGGCTGGTACGCCGTCCACATAGAGCGCTGGCTGGCCCACTTCGCGGCTTCGCAGGTGACGTCCCGCAACCGCCTGCTTCTGCGTGTCCTGTCACGACCGCGCTGCGCCGGCAGACGGGAAGGGCGTCCGCACGGCAGGGGGGAGCGATCTGTGACCCGAGACGGCCGCGCCTGCGGCAGGAATGTGGTCTTATGTGTTCCATGTCACCCACGGTGGGCGAGTGGCGTGAGCCCCTTGTGGGGTCTCCCTTTGGCAGCAGCTGGCCCCCGCGGGTGAGCCCTCACGGGAGACCCTGTGACTCCCAGGCAGCCCCTCTCGGCTACGAGCGGAGCAGCCGGCTGGGCGGTGGCCTGCAGGACCCCGTGTGCACCCTGCGTGCCATCGCCCGTGGGGCTGGCACAGGGACGCGGCTGGGTGTACGTCACTCTGTCACCGCGGGGGTGTCGGGCAGAACGGTCAACAAGGACTTGAGGAAAGTGTCCGCCTCGCTCACCCCCCCCCCAGACCAGGCCAGGACCGGCACCCCAGTTCTCGGCCGCAGGTCGTAAGGGGAAGAGTGGGGTGACTTCCCTGTGAGCCCCACTGTTTCTCAGCCCCCAGCTCCGGGTTAGCTCGCGGGACTTCGTGGGCCGGATGGTTATCCGACCGCACAAGCGGGGAATCGGGTTTCTGCAGGACCGCCAAGTCCAGAGAACTCATTTCCGGTTGACAGTCAGGCCTGTGCTAGCCGTCACTTCCCGGGGGACGGACACCAGAGAGGCGGACAGCAGCACGTACTCTGTGCTGCGCCCGTTCCTCCCGGGCACACGGCAGGTGGCACCCCACGTCCGGGGGCGCCGCTCGGTCTGGGTGATGTTTTGTTTGTAAAGCGACTGTTTTTGACTTTCCAGCTGCTCATCATTGACGGACAGCAGCTGAGGTCGGACCCAGCCGCCGTGATGGACGAGGTCCAGAAGTTTCTGGGGGTCTCCCCTCACTACAACTACTCCGCGGCGCTCACGTGAGTCTGTCCCGCACTTGGCTGCGCTCCCGCCGTTGGCCGTCGTAAGTGACGCCTGGCGGGCGTGCAGGCAGCCTCATTGCCGCCGCTGTGGGTTCACACGTCATCACACGACTCGGAAGCATCAGAGCGACGTCCTCGTCACCCAGCTAGTGCCCCCTTGACGCCACGCATCTCAAGTGGCCTTTTTGTGAGCTTTCCCGTGTGAGTTTGGTTGCGCGCCCGCCCTGGGCAGAAGGGGCCCTAGGAGTGAGGTTCCAGCTGTGGGAAGCTCTAGTCTCTCCCCCCAGGTGACTGACAGGTTAGCCATAAAGTGCTGATGATGTCATCAGCTCCGTGACCGTGGACAGGACTTCGGGCAGAGGGGGAGGGGATCCCTGCACACCTGCCCTGCATTCGCTACGTGAGGCCCCCAGGTCAGACAGAATCGCGCACAATGCCCGGCCATCTGCGGTTGCATGACGGGCCATCCCCAAAGCTACCAGCCTGCAGCCACAGCCACTCTGTGGGCTGGAAATTGAGACAGCTTGTCCCTGCTTGTCACACCTGGGGCCACCGCTGGGGAGATGCCCATGTCCGGGTGTGACCTGAATGGCTGGGGACTAGAATCTTCTGAAGGCTGCTTCCTCACCGGCTGAGTCACATTTATTCCCAAGGGTTTTCTTCTTCTGGACGCAACTGCAAAGGGGATTGTCGCCTTGGTCCCTTTCCAGCGGTCCACTACATGGGTGCGGGGACACCGCAGACTGCCGGGTGCCGCGGCTGCACCCTGCTGCTTCGCTGGGCTCCTTCGTCAGCTCGAACAGGTTCCTCGGGTTGAGTCGCGGTGCTCTCCGAGGGCGGACCGGGCCTTGCATCCCGGAGTAGCTCCCACTCGATCGCCGTGAACAGCACTTTCCCTGTCTGGCTGGATCTGAGGAGGAGTTTTGCATCGATGTTGTTCTGGGACGTGGTCCCGCCATTTGTTTACTTGGGTGGTGTCCTCGTCTGGTTTTGCTCTCACGATAATGTCGGCTTGACGAAGTGTGTTCGGCAGCTTTCCCTTCACTTTGGGTTTGGGGAAGCCTTTGCGAAGGACTGGCGGCTTCTTTGAGTGTTTGGTAGACGTCGTCAGCAGGGCTGTCTGGCTCGGGGACGCTCGTGCTGTGAACGCTGTTCCAGCTGGTGTCCCGAGGGTCCCTTCAGGTGCGCCCACCGTTTCTGCGGTCTCTGCCTCTGCGGCTCCCTCGGGGAGAGCGCCACTGCTCTGAGCCCCAGCCGCGCGGCTCGCTGCCCTTCCGGCCCCGTCCGCTGGCCGCGCCTCGGTGGATTTGGTCCGGGGAGCTGTTCGTTTTGCCCCCTCGGGAGACCGTGTCTCCACCTGTGCTTCCCGTCCGGTGCTGCACCTCTGCCGTCTGTCCAGGTCCAGGCCTCGTGCCCAGGGAGCTGCTCCTCGAGCAGCTGCAGTTCGTTGTGTCTCAGGGAGGTGAGTCCAGCATCTTCGCCACCGTGGCTGCCTCCTTCCCCGAGTCCTCGCTGCTCTGGCTCTTGGACGCGGGTGGGTCGGAGGCTGAGCCCAGCGGGAGGACACCTCTCTCTCTGGAGGCTTTCCCGCCGCGAGGTGGCCGGGCTCTGCGGGCGGCCTGCCCTGACCTCGCGGGCCGGTCACTCCATGTGGCTGGTGCCGCCACGCTGTGGATTCCACGCAGGTCCCTGCAGCCGCCCCATCCGAGGGGAGGAAGGGGAGCACTGCCCCCCCTCCCCCGCCGCAGAGGGACTGTGGAGGGGAGGCCTCACGACCGTCGTCTTGGGAAAATAAAACCACACCTTCATGTCATTAAAATGGAAAAATGTGAACAAGCAAAATGACAAACAGAAAAAAAAACCCGTCAAGAAGCCAGAGCGCACTGTCCAGGGTGCGTGCCCGACCCCCTCGTTTCAGAGGGAGCCTGACTCGCCCCGTTAGGGACGTTCCCCCTGAGGGCAGGCTGGAGTCGGCGATCAGGCGACCCGAGAGGTCGGGGAGGAGGGCGGCACAGCAGCAGGCATGGGACCGGGCTCGGCCTCGTCCCCGAAACAGCCCTGATGACGCTTCTCCAGCACAGGAGCCGGGGTCACGGCTCCGGCCCCGCCGACAGGCAGCGCAGGCTCGGTACCGATGAGGGCGCGTCCCCTCCGCCCCTCGGTGCCCCAACACAGGGGACGGCTCTCCTCATTCTCCACGCTGGTGGCATGCGGTTCAGCAAACCCGTCGGTCGAGCCCTGCTTTGAAGGAAGAGATTACCAACAGGCACAAATACATGGTTTCTAGCATGTCTCCCCGTCGGCAAAATTAATAACTACAGCAAACGCCCGTGTAATGAAAGAGCCGCAGCAACCGATCCGTGTCCTAAAACCATCTGTCATCCGAGAGGCCTCTCGTCTTCCTTTCACAGTCCCACGCTCCACACGCACGTGGGGCAGCGACAGGACAGGGCGGCCCCCATCGGGGACCCCGCCTGCACACGCACAGCAGAGTCGGGGGACCGAGACTGTGACCGCCTGATCGGAAGACGCCCTGCCCCATTCCGGAAGGCTCTCCGTCCGCAGGCTGTACAAGCTCTGCCGCAGCAGCCGCTGTGGCGAGCAAAGGACCCGGCACCCCCGAGAGCACCCCCGGGAGCACCCCCGGGAGCACCCCCGGGAGCAGGGAGGCGCTCCGACGGAGCCCGTGAGTGTCCTGGCCGCGTTGCCAGGGCCGCATCTCACCGCCGTGCAGCTCGGCGCCCTCCCCCCCGCGAGGCGGAGCTGCGGTTCGGGGACTCCGTGGGCCGGCTCCCCGCCCGGCTGTGCAGCCGGCGGACCTGCCCCTCCTCTCCTCTGGGGGACGGACAGAAACCCCAGGGAGGCCGGGCCGGGCGAGGGGCGCGTGGAAAAGCAGGTGGACGTGGCCCGCTGCCCCTTCTCCGTTTGCCCGGTGATGCTGCGACGCTAAGGGACGACGCGGAGGAGGACAGCCCGGACCACGAGGGTCACGTCTCTGAGAACGGGTCGGGCAGGACCCGCGAGGAGATTTTCCCGGTGACGGAGGGCACACGCGTGCAGAGGCGGCCGCGGCACACGGCACGCCGGGATCAGAGCCGAGGGCCTGGGCGGCAAGGCAGCCAGCAGCCCGTCGACTGTCCTGCCGGTCGGCTGGGCGCCTCCCAAACGTCCCCGGCCGACGCCGCGCGTGCGCACCGCCCGCCCCAGAGCGGCGCCTGGCCGCGCCCTTCTCGTCCGGTTCCTTCTTCCTGCGTCCGGCCTTGTGCGTCCTGAACGGGACTCTCCTTCAGACTTGCCTACATCCTCAGTTTAAACAAATGGATTAGACCACACCTCTTCCTTTTTTTTTTCTTTTTTTGTAACTCTCCCCAGCCCTGGGGGCAAACCGATGTTAGAATTTAACGGCACAGGGACCGGGATGATCTGCTGGGATCATCTCTGTGCCTCCAACACCGAAACGAGGAGCCCTCGCCCCCCCCCCCCGCCGCTTGTTGTTAGCACGGCCTCGCCCCCACTGCCCCCAAATACAACACGTTCTGTTTGACACCTTCAGAGTCCCCTGAGCCGAAGTGTAAGAAAATGCAGTATTTTTCCAAAGTAGGAAGTTTAACTCGTGTTCGTATTCTCAGAATTGTGTTTAGATAATATTCAGTCATTTTAGTGCGCAGGGTGGGGCCCCAGGAGGTCACAGCTGTTCATATGGAGGATGGCACAGTAACTAATAAACAGTAATGCAAGAACAAAGAACAAGAACATTAATTTATTTAATAAGCAAATAAATCTTCTAAAGGGCCTTTATAATGGGCTGCAGTTTCGATGATTAGCCCTTAATTTTTCATGAGTGAATACATAAAACGGGGAACTTAGTAATTTTAACGTAAGATTGGACTGAAGGTGTCTGTTTTCATGACAGCAGAAGCGCCCTGAACTGTATAAAAACACGCAGGTTGTTGAATGTCAAACAGACTCTCACACCCGCGCGGTCACACCCGCAGAAGCCGTCAAATCGCCCCCAAGCCGTGGGCCCGCTCGGGCAGCTTCCCTCCGCCTGCGGGCGGCCCTTCCTCGCCGCGTCCGCGCACGCCGGGCCCTCGCTCGTTCTCCAGGGTCACGCCCACCTCGGTCTCTCGTAGGTTCGACCCCCAGAAGGGCTTCTGGTGCCAGCTGCTGGAAGGCGGGAAGACCAAGTGCCTCGGGAAGAGCAAAGGCCGGAAGTACCCGCCGATGGACCCCGAGGTAAGGCGTTCCCGGTCCGGGGCGGGGCCGCGTCGGGATGCGCGAGAGCGGCTGGCTCCCTCCGCCTGTCCTCGCGCGGCTGCCAGTGGTTTCGTGTGTGTAGAAGACGGACGGACAGACCGACGGAGACAGCGGTCCGTAGGTGTGTGCAGACCTTGCTTGCCGCTGGGATGCACCTGCAGCATAAACGCCAGACAGCGGCCCCTTCCCAAACGTGCCGTAAGCAGGCGCTCTGGGAGGAGCTGTGTGAGCGTGACGATTCGTGTGAGGGGCACACGCCCGGGGCCTGCAGGGACACGGCGCTGAGGCCAGCGGTGGACAGCAGCACGTGACGGGGCGCGTGCCCACCGCCCCGCCGCCCGAGCCAGCACCAGCCGGGCCCTGCGGTTCAACCCCCTGCTGACCCCGCCCACCCACGGGCAGCATCGGGTCCCACAGGTCCTGGGCTCCGTCCTGCGAGAGGCTCCCACCACCCCCGTGTCAGGTGGCATTCACACGCCTGGCTTGTCACCTGGGCTCCTGACTCCCCGGCTATGACCAGAGGCTCCCAGGGCCCCTCCTTGGGTTTGACTCGCTTGCCGGAGGGGCCCCCAGAACCCAGAGGAACTCGTGGGCCAGCGGGCACAGCCCCTGGGCGGGACGCATGCACAGGGCGAGGCTGGGGAAGGCGCGCAGGGCCGCCGCAGCCTCCAGGTCCGCCACCTGGTCCTCCCTCACCTGGTCCTCCCTCACCTGGCACATGCCAAGAGTTTCGGGAGCTCTGTGTCCGAAACGGGCCGAAGGCCACACACGTGTCTCTCATGACGTCACCAAATCACGGGAGGACCCAGGACGCAACAGCTGCGGCCCCGGAGTCAGGGCAGGGAGGGAAGGCTCTGTGGTCGGCCAGGGCGGGGCGGGGCGGGGGGGGCCGTGACAGACACACAGGGCGGCAGAAACCGCAGGGAGGCAGGCACGGCTCTCTCGGGAGGAAAGCTGGCAGGAGGGGCGTCAGGAGGACTGGGCCGTAGGGGGGCCCCCCCGCGAGCTGGGGCCCGAGTGGCTCTGCGGAGGGCGGGTGCGGGGAATTGGACAGGATGAGCCCCATGTTGCCATGGAAACAGAGGGACCTTAACCAGAGGTGCTTAACCAGAACTTCGAACTTGAATGACCTGAACCTGCAAGACGCTGGTGGAGTGTTCCCACCGCTTCTGTGAGCATCTTACCCAGGAGTGAAGTGTTTGCCTTCTGGTTCCAGGGCGGGAACGTGGGAAGTGCCCGGGGAATGGTGCCCCAAGAAGGGTGGGGGTGCCGGCCCGTTCCCGCGGCGGGCTGGGGAGTTGCTAAGGGGGTGTGCGGAGAAAGAGACGCACTTGTGCTGAGACGCTGGGAAGGGCTTGGGGGGGAGGGCGCACCCTGGACCCGAGGAAACGCGGGTGCGGCCGTCGCCCCTGCTCTCACGGGGCGCAGGGTCGTGTCTGTGTGGGCCCCGGGCTGACCGGGGAGCAAGGGAAAGCCCACGCGGAAGGTTGCTGGTTTCCGGAAATGAAGGAACACGCAAACAGACTGCGGATAGACCTGAGAAGCCCCTTTCTTAACCGTCCACCTCGTAAGGCCCCGCCCCCCACCCCCGGCGCGACCGGGAACGCGAGGCCCCGGGACGCCAGCGTCACGGCCTCCGTGGCGAGACCCCGCAGTACCTGGGACGTGGAAGCTCTTGACGACCTTTTGAAAATCTACTTTGGTCCTGAACAAAGACAGGAAATATCTGTGTGACGTTGCCAGTGATTCCTTTAATCAGGAATTTCAGTCGTTAGGATTACTTATATTCGCTTTTTATTTTTACGCTGTGTCCAGTTTTACAGAAAGGGGCCACGTTTAGCAGAAACACACGTGTTTTTGCAGCTGATGGCAGTACATGTGGTCCCGAGTCCCCCCCTTCCTGCTTCTTCTTCGCCGTTAGACCCGCCCACCAGGCCCCTCCGCGGGGCCTCCGGTCCGGCCCTCGCGGGGCCTCGGGGGCGTCAGCGGCGCCCCCTGTACCTGCCCCTGGCGGCGTCGCTCAGCTGCGCTTCTGCCAGGTGCTCGCAGCAGGGGGACGGGCTAGGGGACAGAGAGGCGGGCTGGGCGACTCTCCCGAGCAGGGCAGGGCGCGCCGCCTCGGCAGCCGGCTGATGCCTCCCTTCGCCCCCTTTCCCTCTGCTTCTCAGTCCAGAGCCTTCCTGTCCAGCTACTACCGGGACCACAACCTGGGGCTCTCCAGGCTGCTGCACCGGCTCGGGCAGCCGCTGCCGGCCTGGCTGCGACAGGAGCTGCAGAAGGTGACGTAGCGCCGGGGACCGGCCTCGGCCAGCACCGTGAGCCCCGCCGCCACCGCGCGCCCCCGGCGCTCGAGCTTGTCAGGAGCACCGTGTGGATGAACCCGCTCCCTTCCGCCCGCCCGTACAACGAAACCTGCGTGTGCACGCGTCGGAATCACTCGCACCGAGCCTGCGAGAGCTCACGGTGGGGTCTCGTGGCGCTTTCCCGTTTCCAGGGCGGGGCCCACGGCACGGCCCCGTGGCTCCCTTAGTGGCGAGGTGAGGCGCACGCCATCTGGGACCCAGAGCCCTGACTTTGTGGAAGGGGCAAGGTAGAACCCCGAGCGAAAGACAAGGACTGGGACCGTACTGGAGGTCGGTGGTGGCCTGGCGTCTGAAGCAAGGGCTCCCGGGCCCCGCTGTCCTGTGCCGTGAGGGGAGACCATTCCATCCCACGCCGAGTGGAGCAGGAACACTGTCGCCTCCCCGGTCAGTCAGCGCTCCTCGGCCGGGCACCCCGGGGTGCGGAGCCCCGTCGCCGGCAGAGCGGGCTGACCCGCAGCGTCCTCAGGGCGCCGCGGCGGTTCCAACGGCATCTCCCCCAGATCCGGGCGAAGCGACCGGGGTGCAGACCGCGCGGTCTGAGCTGCCTCCCACCCCCGACCTGGCGCCGCTGCCCTGCCCGTGGGGGTGTCCGTGCGTTTCGTCGCTGTCCCCGGGAGAGAGAGACGTTACGGACAGGCGAGGTGTGAGAGCGCCGCCGTGTTCGCGGGCCCTTCGGGGCTCCTGCGTGTGCCACACGGGGGCGCTCGCCGAAGACGGTGTTTTAATGCCTATTTAAAAAATATATATATACACACACACACGCAAGTATGTAATCCGAAAGTTACCTCTTTCACCATCTCTAATTCTCAGCTAGCCCCGCTCTCAGCCGCGTCACCGAGAGGCTACTGTCTAAAGAGGCCGGCCCTCCTGCCCTAGGGTGGCCGGGGCCCTCCCGTCCGGGCTGCGGCCGCGTGGACCGGGCTTCCGCCCTGCGCGGTCGGCCAGGACGCGGGATGCCCGCCGGTGTTTTCAGGGACACGCGAGGCAGAGTGCCCCCCCCGGCGGCCAGCCTGGCCCTCCTTCCCCCCCGGGGGGGGGCTTCCGTGGGCTCAGGGGGGTTCAGCTTCTTCCAGGGATCTGAGAAATTATGCTTGACATAATTCAATGTCTTTAAAGGAAACCGAAGATCTTATTTTTGTTTATTTTTGTCTTTTTAAGCGAGTAAATCAAATCAATGTAAAAGAGAATCAAGAATTTCTGTTTTATTTCAGACCTCATGAAGATTTTCCTCCCCTGCCCTTTCCCACTGCGTCTAGGGGCTCTCGGTCGTTTAAGAGATGGTAAGGTTTTCCTTGGGCACGATAGGTGCACACCACTCCCGTCCCTGGCTGCCCCTTCGTCTGTGGGGACAGCCCGGCCCCTGCCTTGTCACTGGGCGGAACGCGGCCTTGGCCGCATCCCAGGCAGCGCTGAGGTCGAGGGGATTGTGTGCTTGGAGCGCTGACGGAGCGCTCGTTCGGTCCCTCGTTTTCCCTGGGTTGTGGTCCAATGTCCTTCTTTCTTTCTGTAACTAGAATTTTGTTTTCCAAATGGGGTATCGGGTATATTTACAGAAGGAGGGAGATATTTTCCATGTTAAGCAGCATTTACCTAACTCACAGTGTGGTTCACCACCAGATTTTTTTAAATGTAACTCACTGGACACACGTCCTGATTCTTGCCCTAATGGGCGTCCACTCGCCGACCCACAGGAACCGGGGAGAGAAATCGCCCCGATTCCACTCGTCTCCTCCCCCGCTCGCCTCGCTCAGCACGCACGTTTTTCTCATTCAGGTTGATCATGGAGACAGCAAAGTAAGTTCTCATGATGTATTTTTGTCTTCATCTCACAGGAAGCGACTTAGAGGGACTCTGGGCTATGGGAAAACTATGATAAATCGGGAAAAGTTTTAGTTCTAAGACTACCTTGATTTTTCTCAATTTTTACCCACTGGCTACTTCAGAATTATAGGCTTAAGATTTAATAGGTGTAATTCTTTAAAATCTGAACTAAACCGCATCTCGTGGTCGGAAACTACGCACTCCCTAACCCTGGAGGCCAGCGGGAGTCTCCCCCTCTTTCCTCCCTCCCCCACTTGGCGGGCTCACAGACGCAGCCCCCCAGGATTCCGCCTGCAGAAAGGCAGAGCCAGCTCCTCTTTGGAAGCGTCCATCATAACATACTGTGTGTTTGTCAAATGCCAGCTCTGGAAATCACACCCCACCATCCCTCGGGACCCAGTCCTGTGCGCAGTGAAACGGGTCCCGCGGGGCACTGCGAGGGCCCCACGGAGGAAGGCCGGTGGGGAAACCGAGGCTGCTTCCGAGAGCAGCAGCTGGAGCTCCTCCCCCAGGAGCAGAGTGTTCCCCGCGATTCCGGCCGCCCCGCGAGCCCGAGCTCACGTCGTTTCCGTTCTCCGCCTCGCTGGTTTCCGCGGCCTGGTGCCCTGCTCCCCACGAGCGCGGGCTTTTCGTTGCCATCAGTTCTTACAGGTCTCGTGTCCGAACAGTGTATTTGCGGCGGTCAGGTAACGGGTTCTGCTCGTGCAGGGGCCTCGAGAGCAGGCCGGCCGCTGGTGACAGAGCGCGGGGACTGGGCCGCCCGCACAGGGCTCGTCCGACTGCAGGGCGCGGCGCGGCCCCGGCCCCTGGCACCGAGTTGCATTCACGCCGGCGAGCGGGCGCTGCCTGAGGGGCGGGAGGAGCCGCGGTCGCCAGGCCCTGTCGGGGGCGGTCGCAGGAGCCCTGTTGCTTCCCTCCAAGGCCCAGGGTTTTGTCCGGCAGATGACTTGTCCCCTTCCCTCCACCTTTGCTGGCCGCGTGCACGCTCCCCAAATCCCAAGTGCACAGTGAAGGTCACCAGGAGCCGCCCTGGGTCGGGGGTTGGGCCCCACCCAGCGCCGCCCCTCCCCTCCGTGTGGCTGTGGCGATGGTGGGACTTCCAGAGGCCCAGTGTCCGCGCTCTCCCGGTGACCGGCAGCATGGCACGCGGCTGGCTGGGAATGACGCAGCCCCGTGCCTGACGCGGTCGAGCAGGGACGGGCTTGTCGAGCAAACGGCGTGTGGCGCTCGGACCGCTCTCCCTTCTTTCATCACACAAGAGGGTGCTTTCTGCTCCCTTTAATAATGCAACCCCCGTGTCTTAGACACGCAGCTGATTGTAGTTGGTCCAAATGGGGAGCTGGCTTCCCCATCACTATCCAAAAGTGAAGTCCGAGCTCCCGGCTGCCGTCTGACCCCCAGAGGGCAGGGCCGTTGTCCGCCCCGCCGAGGAGTCTGCCCTCTTGCTCCGTCTGCGTCTCCCCGGGGCATCGCAGGCCACCACCCGCGTGCCTTCTCTTTGTGGCTCTCTCTCCGACTCCCCCGCAGCCCAGCTGACCCCATGGGGACTGTCAGGCTAGACCTGCCACCGCCTCAAGCCAAAGGAAGTCACAAGATGTCATGAGCCGGTGTCTGTGATAAGGAATCAATTCTTAAAGTCTCTGCATTGGTGAGGGCTCCACGGACGCGTCCCTGGAATCTCCACAAGCCGTTCTCTCTAACTCCGCCTACGTGAGGTCAGGTCTTTCCACAAATGAGGCATTTGATTACATGTCGATATATGGTTTTTATGTGCCTGCTACTATCAAATATTTTCCTTGCATTTATCATCGCAAATGCACAGTGTTTCAGGCCTGAAATAGCACATTTACGTAAATAATTTCCACTCGAACAACTCTGGCTGTTTCTCCCGAGTCTAGAAATCCCAGAGAACACCCAAGGCTGGCACTGGCGCTCCGCAGAATTTACCAAAATGCGCCGAACCGTGTAGGCCAGCCTCAGCTCCCCTGCGCGTCCACCCCTTCTCCGTTTGCTCCGCACGCCCGCCCGAGGCGCTGCGGGCATTGCTCAGGGCGCTGCGGGCCTCCCAGCCCGCACCCGCAGCCGCCGTCGTCCACCCCGCACGGGTCACCCGCCGTCCTGCTCCGCCCCCTCGGGATGCTGATGACCGAGCGTGTCCTCAGTGGGACAGGCCTCAGGCAGGCGGAGGCCCTGCTTTCCCTCGAGCCCCTTTCTGCCTGGAAACGGCCCCCAGGTCCAGCACCCGGTCCCTCCGGGACCCCCTGTCCCCGCGCTGGCCGAGCAGCTGCTCCTGCCATCTGTCTCCACGAGCCTGCGGTGTCCGAGAGCTCTCCCGAGTCTCGAGTGCAATGTAAGTTTTCTAGTAACCACGTTAGAAAGCGACTAAAAGGTGAAATTTACTTTCGTATTTTACTCAGCACAATATATCCAAACACTCAACACTCGGTCCATAGAGTTCCGGCGGGCTCTCAGGTCCTGAGCTCACACTGGGTGTACCTCCCACTTACCGCCCAGAGCGCCTTGGACAGCCCAGGCTCCTGCCTCGCCTCCGGCTCCTCACCGCCTCCCATGCCCCTGTCTAGAGGGCGGGTCCTGCCCACGGTCATGGGGGCAGCCAGACACCCAGCACCCAGCTCTGGATGATGACACCCACCTGGGCTGAGGACACTGCCCACCGGCCGGGCCACACGGGCTGCCCTGGGGGGTGACCAGCAGGGCTGGGAGACAACACCAGGATGGGGCGTGTCCCAGTCCCCACTGAGCATGTGATGGGAGCTGGGGCCACTACAAGGGAGAAGTGGGGACTGTCCCCAGCCCACTCACAGGGACAATCATTGGCCAGGCGCCCTTCCCCACAGGAGCAGAGTGGGCGGGAACTGGTGGGGAGGCCATTTGAGAGTCTTCCCATCCCACCAGAAGTCCTGGCCTCGGGTCCGCTGTCCGCTGCAGCCTCACGGTCTGCCTGTGGGGTTCTGCCACCAGCTCCGGACAGGAGCGCTCATGTCTGAGCCGCGCTCCACGCTCCTGAGGGGATGCTCTTCCAAGCTGAAAACACCTTCAAACCCACCCAATATCCCCAGACCCCAAGGACAATGGGAAACCCTGACGTGCTCTGTGGAGGTGCCCCCTGCCGAGACTGGTACGGAATCCGTGCCCGTGGGGTCGCAGGTCCAGATCGGCAGGGTGCGTCGTAGCCAAGCTAGATGAGTAAGTTGATTGTTTTGCTTAATTTTGTGCCCAACGGACCGCACCCAGGGCGGGAACCTTCTCTGGGGTCACACTGGGAGGGTGAGCCGGGACGACATTAGAGCCACATTGGCCATGGCCCTTTCTGGGGAAAACAGGTTCCCTGTTCACGAAAAGGGCGAGTTCGAGTGTTCGGTCTGGAACCACGACCCGTCTCTCCCCCAAACCTGCATTATCCACGCATCTGGTCGCCTTCACGCGCTCACTGGTCACACGCCAGTCTGTCCGAGAGCACCAGCCCTGGCGGCTGCTCTGCACACCCCCAGGGCCCCTCTGGCGCTTCTCTCCCCACCCCTACTCCCGGCCCGTGGTCCCCAGCAGCCCCTTGCTGTCCCCCAAGGAGCCCCCTGTTCCCTCTGCCTCCGCTGGGACCCACCCCGCGCCCCCCAGCAGGGGCCACCAGGCGGGTGAGCTCTCGTCCTTGGTCTGCCTCCCCCGGGTGGCGGCCCCCGCTGTCCAGGCTTCCCTCTGTGCCTGCGGCTCTCAGGGACACCGTGTCCTGACTTCGATAAAGAGTCAGTACAAACAATGCCTGACGCGGGAAGAGCTCATGTAGCAACTGAGGACGTTCCCACGGGAGCTGGGAGGAGACCAGGGAGACAGAGGGGGACCTGGAAAACTATTTGTCTCAAGAATCTGTCACAAATGAAAGCAGAAAACTGAATTTCCTTTTATTAATTCCTATTATCAGACCATGTTTTCTATTCTTAGACATTAGACAAATATTTTTAACAGCAAACGTTTATTCCTGATTGAAGCCAAGAGGAATTTACAAATGCACCTCAATGCCCTGCTGGTGACACAGCAGCGCTCGCTCTCTGCCGTCTGGTAAGGACATAGGAGGCTACGGCAAGGGCGCTGATGCGCACCTGTCATAACCAGGTAACGCGAACGCGCGCGCACACCCCACACCAACTGTGCGGAAAGGCAGGCTCCAAGCGCTCCTGGAGAGCTGAGTAAACAGCGTCCGCGGTTTCAAAGACACGGAATGGGGGGGGCGGAGAGGGGCAAAGCAGCGAGCACTTTTAAGCAGGTGACAGTAAAGAACACTAAAAGCATGGGGGGGGGAGAGGCGTGGAAAAGGCCGTTCAGCACCTTCCGGACGCACTCGGCGATCTCAGCGCGCCAGGAGGTTGTGCGTGGCACCGTCCGGCCGCTCCAGCTTCTCGAAGTGCCTCCCGGCATTGCGGATGTTGATCAGAGTGGCCGCCGACGGGATCGACGGGTCGGCCATCACCACCATCACGCACGTGTTGGACGTGAAGGCGTCGATGAAAGCGGCGAAGTGGGAATTCCTCACCTCCATGCTCTGGAAAGCAGCGGCCAGCTTCCGGCAGCTCAGCCTGAACTGCCTCACGATGTTGCTGATCTTGGCCCCGTGGGCGTCGCGCGGCTCCCCGCGCTGGTAGTGGGCGATGGCCAGGAACGTGGCTCTCTCGAACAGCAGCACCTCCGCGGCCTCGACGACTCGGGCGAACCGACTCAGGCTCGCCTCCAGCTGCGGGGCGTTGGGAAGCAGCTGGCGGACCACGCTGGACCAGGCGCCGTAGAGGCTTTCGTCCCAGATGGACGTCCAGAAGCACGCGCAGCGCAGGGAGCGGGACCAGCGCCGCAGGCCGGCCACGCGCGCCGCGAACAGCGCGTCGCGCGGGTCCTCGCGCAGCAGGTCCATCTTGTGCACCAGGCAGAAGACGCCGGCCGCCGGCGAGCCCCGCAGGAGGGCCTCCAGGCAGGCCTGGTAGTGGTGCACGTCCCGCTCCAGGTCGCGGCTGCCCGCGTCGAACACGTGCACCAGCGCCGCCACGGCCCGGAAGACGCCGCCGCCACCGCGCGGCCCGACGACGCGGCCCTCCGCGAAGGCGTCCCGGCCGCCGCAGTCCCACAGGTTCAGCACCGGCCGCCCGGAAACCGGACGTGCGAGCGCTCCACGCCCACGGTGGCGCCCAGGCGCCCGGTGTCGCGGGCCGCGCAGTTCTCGAAGATGACCGAGCGCATGCTGGTCTTCCCCGAGCCGCTCGTCCCCATCAGCAGCACCTTCTTCTTCATGGCTGTGCTTGGCGGCGCCAGCCGCGGGGTCCTCGCAGGCTAGGGCGCGGCCCAACCGCAGGCGGCCTGGACGGAGGGGCGGCGGTGCCTCCGCGGGCGGGGCGGGGCGGCGCCGCTGGGGAGCCGAAAGGAAGGCCACGCGGGCCGAGCGCCATCTCGCAGGGGAGCGCGGGCAGCATGGGGCGGACCCCGCGCGCTCGCCTTTAGGTCAGGTGACTCGCTGCGGCCGCTGCCAGCAGCGGTCTCGCGAGAACCTCGGGGCTCGGAAAAATGGTGTGCGAGCAATGGGGCGATCGCGTGAGTTGCTGGCGGGGTGGAGACTGTCCCGCGTCGCGGTGTTTGAGGACAGGCTGCATGGACAATTCAAAGGAAAGTCGTACGCGCATCTCAAGCCCCGGCGCCGTCCCCCTCCCACTCGGCAGAGGACACTAACAGGAAAGGAAAGAGGGGTGCACCGTGTGCTAATGCTGGGGGAGGTGGCGGTCCGTGGAGAAGGTTTTGTCCACGTGTGTGCTGTGCTCTTTTACGCGGCGGTGCAGCCAAACGAGTCGGTCTCATCTGCAGACTCGGGAGGATGCGCGCGACTGCCCCAGACTTCTCGAGAAGAGCGATCGTCATTTCCAAGTCCAGTCATCAGAACACACGTGTTATCTATACGTTATATGTTTCACGTGTAGTATTCTCTGTATAGAAGACACACCGAGGTAAGTGCACACGTGTGTGGGTGGGTGGGTGTGCACGCTACAGTGACTGGACATGGACGCACTCGGCCGGGCCGGCGCCTGGCAGAGTTTGCAGAACTGAAACTCCTCCCCGGAGCGCAGCGCGGGCATCTTTTTCGAGCTCGCTCCCTCCCAAACGCAGAGCATGAATACCTTTATCTTGTCTGTGGCACTTTGTTCCTCACAGTGTGACACTCACTGATGACCTCACCTCTCCTTTCTGGTTGCCTTTGTGGTTCAGCTTCTTCAAGGAACATTTCACAGCCAGAGTCCAACGAACCTGACCCTGCTGGCTGGAGGGTCGCTGGGTCGCCGGTCCCTTTCAAAGCTCAGAGTCACAGCGGCAGGTTTCACCAGCGTACTGCTGCCCCAGCCACCGTCCCAGTGAGGGTGCTCGGTGCCTCGTCTCTTGGCCACATTTACGCCGATTTTAAAGTTGGAAATGGCGAGATCCATCCTCCAGAGTCTCAGGAAGCCAGGGATCCAAGAGAAAGCCCAAAAGCAAAGCAGTGACAGATTCTGTGTGTGCACCGGGGAAAACGGGGGCCATGGGGGTGGGGGACAGATCGCACCCAGGGCTGGTCTCCTCAAGCCTGTGAGCGACTGGCTGAAGAAAACAGGACCGCACAGAAACAAGCCACTCCCTGGAGCCACAGCAGAGCAGGGCCTTCCGCCACCTGGCCGTCGGGTCCCTGGCTTGGGACGCCCCAGGAGAGGCAACCTTCCTTGGGGGGTGGGTGGGCAGGGCATCTGCGAGGCCAAGGCAGACAGGAGAAGAAAAGGCCATGTGTGAAGGCCCCGCTGCCTGTTTTCAGCTGGCACATTCCAGAAGGGGTTGCTTTTCCTGCTGTTCCCGAGGAGACCAGGAGTTGTTGAAAGGGTGGCCTGGACTCACCATCAGGCACACTGACGCTAATTGTCCCAGAGGCTAGTTCTGCCGCAGGTGTCTTTGAATCAATTTAGATAAGGAAGGGAAAAGAATTGAAATCAGGGAATGTATTGGTAAAATAACTGAAAGCCACAAACAGATTAAACATAGCACTTACCTGATTAAACAAATGACATACATTTAGTTGGAAGAGATGATGTTTATTTCCCTTACATAATTCATTAAATCATAATTTAGCAACTGATAATTTGAAGGGATTTCAGTGTAAGTGAAACAAGTGAAAAATACAAATGAGAAGTTGCTGAAAATTCAGTTTTCCATTTTAATGTGCTTAAATATTTTTTCAAAGAAACAAGAAGGCTTGGCAGTTGGTAAAGCATTTTTGAGAGTAGAGCTCCAGAAGTGAGCATGTGATTGAACCCAAGCTGGCCGCCGCCACAAAAGCCAGACTCTGGGACAGGTGCTGGTGGAGAAGGAGAGCCGCTGGTTCACATGCCGAACACCTGGGGAGATGGGGTCGCTCATCCCAGAGTGCAGGGCAGCACCTCCCTGCAGTAGAGGCGCCAACAAGGACAGAGAGGGAAAGCAGGACAAAGGGAGCAGGGTGGGGCTGGCAGCTTGAGAGCCCTCCGCTGAGGGCTCTCCCACAATCCCACCCAGTCTGGTCAGACCACTGGCTGAAGGTCAGCAAACCCCCCAGGAGCTGAATGGTCGGAAGGCCTGGCCACTCCCCGAAGTTAGTTCCCAAGGTTCTCCACTGACATGCTGCCCACCCACAAGCCACGTTTCGGGTGCAGTCGCACTCACAGAAGTGAGGTGTTTGTTCAGTTATTTCACGGTGTCAGAACAACAGGAGATAAACATGTTAATCTGTTCAAGGTTTTAAATGGAATTGCACTATACACAAAATATAATTTAAAGTGCCATTAAGTTATTCAGTTTTTCCATATGTGTATTTAATTCTTTTTGTATAAAATTATATGTAAAAAGTAAGGTTTTAGCTCTATATCATTTTTTATTGTATCGTGAAGAAGTTGGAGAAGCTTGAGCGTAGTATTGACAGGTAAGGACCTTTTGAAAGCCTTGCTGCGTTGGGTGCTGGTGCCCCGGTGAACCCACCACGCTCGCATCGAACACGCAGAACCCGGAGGCAACGCTCCGGGCGCAGCTGTGCGGGCAGGCAGCCTGGTTCGCGCGGCTTAACTCGGGAAGCGCGTGCTACACCACACCCACCCCCGCAAACATCAAATGTTTTACACTCTGAAACCACAACGGTTAATATTTCAAGCCATCAAATATAGCATTCGTTTAATAATATAACAGTGATAGACCCAAAAATCCAACAATACAAATCCATGGTTAGGCAAAAACAGTTGTTCTCAAAGGACAGAACAGTAACAGTATAGGCAAAGAGGCACCTAGAAGTTAGTTACAAGATGGAAGACACTGCGCCTCGCTGCTGGGTCTTTAAGGACTATTATGCTATTAAAATGTGTACTCCAAGTTTTCTCAAAACCGCCGTCTCAAAACGTGGCTGTAGAAAGCCCATAACAAAGCGTCTGGACTGGCTTTCGTCGGAGCCTGCCGCACGGCGGCCTCGGACACTGGTCCCGAAGCTCACACCGGTCAGGCCTCTCCAGGCCAAGCGCAGCGGCTGTCGAACTCATCCAGGCAGGACGGACGGACAGACAGACACTGGCGCCTGGGGCAGAGCAACGACGTGAACACTGGCGGGGCTGTGCGTGCTCACAGGACACACTGCATCTGCCTGTGGTCGGACAGAACCCGTCCCGGAGCAGCGCCCTCTGCGGCCGCCGGCCGTGCCTGCAGCGGCGGAGGGCAGGCCGCCCGCGGGTCGGGGCGCGGCGGAAAAAGTGGATCCACCTGGGAAGCAGCTCGCTCGTGCACGCGAGACGGTGAGTGTGGTAAGTCTGGACCCGAGCCCGCGGCTGCGGCGGGCGCCTGGGCCCGGAATGACGCGGCACTTCCATCGCCTCTGGGTTCGCCCGGGGTGACACGCTTCTCCAGCCGGGAGACTGAGCCCCGGGTGGGCCGTCAGCGGGATACGCGCGAACCACCCGGACTCGGGCTTCCGGCTGTGGAAGCTGGAAAAGTACAAGCTTCCGGCGCGGACCGGCGGGGCCAAGGCCGCGCGGTCTCTGAGGTCGGGGTCCCGGTGCTCGGGGCCGGCGCCTGCACTCCTGCTGGGAAGAGCTGGATGGCCGGGGCCGAGCTCTGGCTTGGACACGCGTGGGATGCCGACGTGTTCCCTACTGAGCTGATTGATGGAGAAGGTGGAACTGGTTTAGAGTGCTGAATTTCGTGTGTGAATGTGAACCTTTAAACATTTTCCTAAATATTAATAAAAGTCTTTTCTGTGGTAAAAGACTAGATTTAAGTAAATATCCCAGATATATTTTCCAAGGGTTTAAGGCCGAAATGTTCCTTCCCTTCCCACCACAATCACGTACTTCTTACAGGGCTCACATTTTATCCTCACTTGCTTGTTTCGAAGCAACTGCCACATTCCGACCCTCCGTCTTTCCCTCGGGAACGTGGGAAGAGTAACAGCAGCGCCCCGGGTCTCCCTCGGGGGAACCAGGCGACCCACGTGCGAGGGCCCCTCAAGTCCACGAAAAGGGAAGCGCTGCAGGGAGGCCGGCCCTCGCGCACCCCCGCCTCCCCGCTGCGCCCGGGGTGGGGGGGCGGGGAGGGGGGCTCCGCTCCCTCTGCAGAGCGCCACCTACCGGGCCCTCCCTGCTCGGCGGCCTCCCGGCCGGTCGGTAAGACAGCAGAGCCTCGGGCCGCGCGGCCCCGGGCCCACCGGCAGCCCACTGGGCTCCCGTAGACCACACGACGCAGCGGGGACCCAGTTTCCCGTCGTGCTCAGCAGCCCCGTGTCCCCGTCTCTGCGTTGGAAAGTCGGTGGCATGTTTCATCGGCCGCACAGCTGCGGAGTCCCAGCTTCCTGCAGAAGGGGAGTGGGGAAGGCTGCCCTCCGCCACGTTGGGGGCGACTTCCCATCACCTACGCCTCGGCGTTCGGAGCCTCGCGCTTCCCGTAACCAAAGCCCCGGCCGCGCAGCTCACTGGCACTCGGCCGCGTTGGAGGGAAGAACAGCACAAAGGAGCTACGCTCTGCCTTGCCCCGCAAAGATAAACACGCGGCAGAAAACCGACCTCCAGCCCTAGCCGTCGGAACCTGGGAAGACGCTAAAACAATGCTAACCCGTGGTTATCTTTTAAAGGTAAATGCCTGCCAGACATTACCAGAGGTCTGCCCTATGTCCCAATTGGTCCACTCACAGTTGCTTGCTATTTACTTGTAAGGAACGTATCTTGTTTTTTATGGAGGTGATCTTAAGACTCTATTATACGTTTATTGCCCTGGTCCATGGTGCTTAGTTGGTTGGAGCATCATCCCAATTGAAAGGTTGTGGGTTCGATTCCCAGCCAGGGCATATGCCTGGGTTGTGGGTTTGGTCCCCAGTCAGGGCGTATGCAAGACCCAACCAATCAATGTTTCTGTCTCTCCCCCTCCCTTCCCCTCTAAAATCAACACACATGTTCCTGGGTGAGGGGGAAAATTTACATTTATTGAGAGGCTCAAAATGCCCCCATCACGTTGGAGCCGTCTCCTGATGCCAGCATGCATCCAGAGAGGAAAACCCTGCTGCCATCTGTTCCCGTGCAGTAGGGGGCGCTGGTCGGGCGATGTTCCTGTACCACTGTAGAGCTGCCCCTGCACTCAGCAGCACTGGTGACACCCTGGCCACCCCGCAGTTTGTGTGATGAGCCTGCTCCGGAGACCAGACCCTGCACTCCGTCCCTCCCTGCACGGGACCAAGTTGGGGGGCGGTGTCAGATGCTGACCGGTCACCATGACATGACCTGGGTGTGGGATCCATCACTCACCACCGAGGGCCTGCATTTTCCCACACAGGTAACACGGATAATGGAGGCAGCAACATGATGAGAAAAGACTGGTGAAGATCTGAACCGGGTGCATTCCAAAGAGTGTGGGTCCGCCCTCCCCCCGCCCCTGGGTCTGTGTGCAAATAATCGGAAAAACCTGCAGTAAATGCGGTGTGCGGCTCCAGGGGCACCCAGGGGCCCCAGGGCTGGGCCTGAGCGGGAGCGTGGGAGGAGGCCTTCCGCACCCCCTGCAGTGAGACACGGGCACACACATGGGAAATGCACGCAGCCTTGTCACCTGGGCCCCAAGGAGCGTTTGTAATGTTTTGCTTTGTTAAAACATCTAAATTGCTGTAGGAAACAGTACTTTGAAGCTGATGGTTGTGATTTTCTGTAGGTTTGGGAGACTGAAATTCCTCGAATAACTGTTTCAAGTGTCACAAGGATGTGAACTGTGGAGGTCTGGGCTCCTCGTGTGCCACCAGGAAACCCGCCCTCCTCCTCTTTGACACGAACATGGATCTGGTCTTGGAGAAATCCAGGGCGCCGTGGGCGTCGGTGTGTCCGGAGGGGTCTTTACCATCCAAGATTTAACAACAGGACGAAAACCTGGCGGGAGGCGGGATTGTGGAGCATTTAAAGGGGCCAGGACCGGGCGGGACCAGGGGCGATCCTCGTCCTGCTGAAGTCTGTCTGCCCCGTGGTGCTGGTGTGGCCGGAACGACTCCGGCTCTTCAGGAAACGGCGTGGGCTAGTTTGACTGCTGGTCTCCCTGGCATGAGGGTCAAAGACGGGACTCAGACCCTCGCTCGTGACCGTAAGGTAGCGCCTCCGCAGAGGTACTGGGTGCTCACAGTACAGCCGCAGACAGGCGGGGATTCTGGGAAACCTGGGTACCGACTGGGGGGCAAGCCTGGGGACGAGGGCGTGACGGTGAGGGGACTCATGCGCAGGACATGATTACACTCCCCCTGCCTGGCCTGGAAGCAGACGTGTCTGACGCCGACCTCCATCGCTGCCCCTGGGGCGTCCTTGTTTTTCATTCTCATCCGTTTTCCACGTCAGACATGCGGGCACTAGGAGGACATGCAGGCGAGCCCGGGGTCGAGCTGGGGTCAGAAGGGACCTGGCTGGACAGAGCGGGGCCCCCGGGCCCTGGTGCAGGGAAAACACCAGGGACAGGGCTTTCTGAGAGCCGCAAACGGGCCAGCAGATGGGGCGGACCATGGGGGGCAGAGCTTGCGGAGGGGGGGACAGATGGCGCTCTGGCCTCATCTCTTGGGGAGGCGGTGCCCCACTCTCAGGGGAAAAGGGTCAGGGTCGGCTGAGAACACTGAGTCCTCTGGTCAGACCTCGTCACCGAGCTCCTGCCAGGGCCCCGCCGAAGAATCCGCTTGTGAAGATTGCTGCGACTCGGGAGAGGAGTGAGGAGTGAGGAGTGGTTCTCCTTTGATCAGGGGAGAACGTCGATACAACGCAGACGAAGATGAGCGCGGCGTCTGTGCCGTGGCAGGACAGGCAGGGGCGGCAGGTAAGGTGTTTGTCATGGCTGAAGGTCTAAACTTTTCTGGGACAGTACAGAGTAGGTTACTGTCCTGACATTTTCTGTCTTTGTAGGATTAAGATAATCAATTCCTTAATGCTCATAAGCAGAGGGTTTAAAAGAATGAAAGGGAGCGAATCGTTGGGCGTTATATAGGATTTAAACGTCTTTGAACCCTAGTCCCACCTTGGAGACTCCATGGAGGGAGCAGCGGTCTGTGTCCTCTCAGACCGCTGTGCGGTTTCCCCACCAACAGGCCAGAGGGACAGAGCGATCGTTTTTCAAGTTCCTTTAAAAATTTCTGCCCTGGCTGGTGCGGCTCAGCAGTTGAGCCCCAGCCTGAGAACCAAATCAAAGGGTCACCGGTTCGATTCCCAGTCAGGGCACAGGCCTGGATTGTGGGCCAGGTCCCCAGTAGGGGGCACACGAGAAGCAACCACACATTGATGTTTCCCTTCCTTCTCTTTCTCTCTCCCTTCCCCTCTCTAAAAAAATTAATACATAAAATCTTTTAAAATAAAGTTTTTTAAATAATAAAAAATTAAAGAAAAATTTCCATTTTATGCAATCACTTTATTTTTAATTTTCAACCTGTCACCCTCTTTCAAACATCCCTTGTTCTTTAAAAGCAAACTGATTACAACCCTTTGTAAAAATAGCTTCCAATGACGACTGACCATTTGTCGTCATCAGCTCGATTCCAAAACCGGCTCCTCCCTCTCGGGGACAGACCCGGAGATGGGAAATTCACGGACCACAGCGGGAGGGGCGCTGGCTGGTGGAGAGGGGGGCCCTGCCCCAAACGCTCTGCTTTGCCTTCAGGGGTCGTGCACAGCAGGACGGCCACAGAGGCTGTGCACCTCTGTCCCCGCAGACGATGCCCACAGGCGCTCGCGTCAGTCCCCGCTCCCCGGGTGAGGACCCAACCCGTGATGCGTGTTTGCATACGTCTCCGGGACCAGGAGCTGCAGCGGCCGGGGAGGGCTCTCCAGCACGTGCCGGGAACACCCGATCTAGATGAGTCCTGCGGATAAAAAAACAGATTATTTTACTTGGAAATGAGCGTACGCTCAGTGTGTCCTGAGCAAAGCCGAGTTTGACTTTCACACAAAACACGAATGGTGTGTCAGCACCACAGATGAACACTGAGACGACAGCCAGAGGTTTCAGACGCTGTTCCTCCATGGCGAAGAGCAGTATGTGGAAAGGCCGGCCCGAGAGACAGAACAAGCAAAGACAGGGTTTTGTTTTTACCCCAGAAAATGGACTGAAAGGTTCAAAGAAGTATTTCCATGCTTTGTGTTCCAACTGAGAAAGTACATTTTTCACATGATACAAGGTGTCACTTTCTCGTGAAACAGATTAAAGCTGAACCCGCTACACTCAGGTCCCCAAATCACACAGACCTCTGGCAACTGAGAATGTCACCGAGTAATCCCCCTGCTCCTGGGGACTTACCCCGAACCACTTGTCACCGGGCAGAGAAAGCTGGGAAGTGCCAGGTGGAAGATTTGTTGTAAGAACCGTGGAGAGCTATGGTTTGTCTAAAGATTCCATGAAGAGAGTAAAATGTGAGCAACAGAGAACTGAAACCAGACGTTCTGCCTCCAGAACAGAAATGGCCTCTTTTAATTAAGAGAATACAAGTTTTTAAAGAGAACTGATTCCATTGCAGACATTTTAAGCCCTTTTGGTGTCAAGTTAACATTCATTCCTTAAACAAACGTTTTCAACTGCAGCAGGAGAATAAGTAGCATGTGGGAATAGTTCAGATGTACAGATGGAGGTTAAAAGCTCTGCGAGTCCGGCTGTGACCAGTAGTTTGGTGTCGAGCATGTTAGCAACCGCATCAGGGACCCCGTTTACCTGCTTCGGTCTGTTTCCACGTCATCCGAGGCTGCTTCTGCCCGTTCACTGACGGCCGCAACACCCCAACCACCAGAAAAGGTGTATCTGCCACACCTGAGTTACATTTCCTTGGATTCCAGAACGGGGAGGCACACACCAGGTTCCCTTTGTCCTGGAAAACCCCAAAGAAAGGAAGGGAAGGAGGAAAGAGGGGAAGGAGACCGGGAGGGCGGGCGAGGGGGAGGGAGGCCGCCGTGACCAGCGCCCCCAGGCGTACCATGCATCAGTACCGCGGCTTTTTCCAAACGCCGGCTCTGCACTTAGCGGCTTCACTGAACTGACTCTAAACGGGAAAAGCGAGACCCAAGTCTGCTTAGAAAACCCGACGTTTTCCCTTGAAACTGCCACCATCACCGTCAAGTTCACGTTCAGGGTCTCACTGACATCCACAGCCACCACTCCCTGAGCATCAGGCACGAAGCCTGGTCCTGAACACGCTCACTGGCCCTCCCAACGACACGATCGGGGAGATTTCCTCAGCTGGCGGATGGGGAAACCGAGGCGCAGGGCGTGCCGACGACTCCCAGCATGAACACAAAGACACAGACCCTCGGTCTTCCTGGCCATCCTCTGTGGGACTGAGACCTTCGGGGGCTTCCCTGACCCCAGGAGGCAGAGGCAGAGTTTCAGGGCTTTCCCAGGTTCCATGGTGCCCAGGGCCAACGCTGGGCCCCGGTGCCACTCCTCCGGCCACCGCTGCCGAGTGTCTCTGTGACAGACGTGTCCCGCACGTGCCATCAGTCGGACGGTCCCTCCACATGGCAGGAGCACGAGGGCCCCAAGCGGTGCCCAGCACTGTGCCCTCTGCAGACCGACTCAACTCTGCGTGGGTTCATTTATTAGAAACACAGACCACTCTGCCCCTTAGAGCTTGGTGAGACCCAGAGTTCATTACTTGGCAAGTTATTCTGCTTAAACACGAACGTAGAAAATGGAAACCTAGACCAAGAAAATTGTCTGCCACTCGTCAGAACTTGGGCCCTTGTCCCCAAGATGCAATGGTGATGAGATGACCCAGGGGCGCTGGGGAGGGCAGCGGACGTGCACACCGGCCCCTGCGGTGCCCCTCGAAGCCTGGGAGCCCACGTCCGGACCACAGGCCGGACCCGGAGGCCCGCCCCCTGCCCCTGCGAGGACCACACCCGCCCCCCCACGAGCTGGGAAGCACACTGTTCTCCATTCCCTTCTTCACACACATTCCTCACAATAAAAGTTGCCTCTCCTTTGCCTTCCCCTTTGTTCTTAGCCAGTTTTAAAGTATTTTTCTGAAGAATTTCTCCATTTTGTCCTAATCTCAGCTCCAGACGAGACTGGGTCCAAACTCGGCATCCTAACCCTGTAAAAGGGAAAGGCTCAAACCCCGACTTCACCACCAGAGGGCACCAGAGACTCACCCGTTTGGCAGCAGCACGGACGTCAGTGCCAGACCCCGGAAGGATGCGGGAAGCCATTTGCTCTGGCCCTCTGCCCGGCCTCATACTCACCATGCACGCTGCCACGGCCTCAACACCTTCACGTTGATACAAACACCTCCGGGTCAAAGCAGAGAGAAAAGGGCCGTTACAGGAGGAGGCACCGAGCGCACTGAGTGGAAGCAGGTGCTGAGCAGGCAAGTCTGCCCGGGGGCAGGGTAGAATATTCTGGAAGCGGAGAGCCTGGGTGAGGACGAGCCTGGCTCTGGCTGGAGGTGACGAGTGAAGAGGAAGAGGAGAGAAGGTCATGGCTCTGGCCAACTCCAGAGAAACGTGATCCACACAGTGCGGAAGCTTCACCCAGGAACGGGAGGGGCCCTGAAGGTCAGGAATCCAACCTCCTGAAACAGAATGAGGGGTGCGCCCTGGGCCGCTGAGTCGGCCCTGACTCCGGGCGAACCCCTGAGCGGGTGACGTGCCCAGGGTCCTGTCCTCGCAGCCCCGCTCAGACCCAGAGACTCAGCCTGTGGCTTCTCCCACGGAGGGAGTCCGTCCCACACGGGGTCCCCTCTCTCCCCGCTGCCGCTCTGTCCCCAGCATCACTGCCTTCCCCGAAGGGCCCCGCCTGCTCACGAGGCGCCCAGCAGGACAGCCGCAGTCTGCTGCTCGGCCCCCTGCAACGTTTCAGGCTGTAACCTCCAAGATTGATTGAATTGACTTATTAACTAACTGAATTGATGTTAATTATTAATGGACACGTGGTGCCCCCTGGAGGCAACTGAGCTCCCTCCTCTAAGGTGTGAAATCAGTGACAGTTTCTTTTGTATTATTTTTATTATTTTACTCAATGATCAATTTTACTTAACGACTTTTTTAGTTTAATGATTACTTATTGAATGAGTATCTTGGGACAGAAGTTTGCACTTTTCAGAGGACAACAGTTGCCATGATTTGGAGAGACAGAGTTTTGGTTCTCGGTCAAAAGCATCCAAGTAGTGCTCACAGGAGCAGCGGCCCCTTGGGGTGCAGCTGAGACCCCTCCGGGGTGACCTTCGAACTGCGTCTGGCTGCAGAGGCAGGAACCAGCCTCGGGCCTTCCCCCAGGCTGGCCGAGTGGCCACCGGCTGAAGCCCCTGCCCTCGCTTAAAGGCGGCCCTCGGCTCGAGAAGGAGCCACACGTAACTCAAAACGCCAGCACCTGATTTGGGATGCTGGGTCCCTGCGGGGCTGAATCAGCATCCGCCTCTGGCAGAGCGCAACGCCACGCTGCGGCTGCCCCGCCCCTCCCTTTCTCTCCAGGAGGGAGCCAGGGTCCAGGAGTACAGCCGTTTCGTTTCTCCCTGTCCCTGGGGCGCACCGCTTGTGGCCGGGCTTGCGGACAGCACAGGCCACTGAGCCCGGACCTGGGCAAAAGGTGTCAGCAGGGTCTCCGCCAGGGCTGCCTGCAGCTTTTCCCCATTTTATCACTTTACAGCCTCACTGCGTCCTTCCTTCCTGGCAGAAAAGGTCACCGAGTCTGAGAGATAGTGACTGCTGACTCACCGGTCCGCGGTCACCACTGTGCGGCATTTACCACCCAAAGGGCTGCACCGGGTCACCACACCAGGTCCCTCTGCTGTCCTGGGCTCCGAGTGTCGGTCTTTCCCCTGCATGCGCTCTGGAAGCTTTCAAAGCCACAGCTGCTCTGGTTCTGAGACCTGGGCCTAGTGTTTGGGGTATGAGCTCGGGGGGGGGGGCAGGGGGCGGGGGCGGGAGGCGGATTAACAAGAACAGAAAGAGCGAGGGCAGTGAAGCAAAGCCGAGACCCGTGGGAAGAAACACGCGGTTGTCGGAGCGTACGCAAGGCTGAGCTTCGCCTGCGTAAAGGGCGTCGGGCCCCGGGGCCGCACGCGGCCCAGGATGGCTGTAAATGCGGCCCACCACGGAATCATGAAGCTACTGAGAACCTTACGAGGTATTTTTGTGATGACGTGTCAGGATATGTTTATCCTGCGGCCCAGAGATGCCACAAGGCTGGACACCCTGAGACGCCGTGGGGAGAGATGCTGCGTTTTCGGTGTCCCCATCACCGCTGTCCCTGCAGTGCCCCCAGCAGCCTGCGTCTCTGCCACAGACGACATTGCGGTGTGGTGTCTGCACTCGCCCTTCTCCGGGACAGCCACCTCTCTCGAGCCCTCTCACGGCCCCCGGGACCCTGAGCGCCCGTCCCTGTCCTGGGCACGTTCTTTTCTTCACTGAGGTCGGAAAACAGGCGGCAAACCGCCGATGCCGCTGGACCCCTTCCCATGAACACATTCTCCTCTCTTCCTTCAGACGCCCCGAGATGCCGGACACAGGACCCCAGGGAGCCCCCCTCCCGCCCCCACGCTCCGACACCACACTGGCCGCATGTGCCCACAACACACCCCTGAGCTGCTCAGTGCGGCTCCGTGTCTGTCCCACGTCCCATGTCCCAGCGTCGCGCCCAGGGCGTGGCACTGCACATGCGGGGGCAACACGGCCACCCTGCGTGTCCACAGGGCCAGGGCGCGGCGCAGTGACACCGACACGGATCGCGGCTTGGTGCGGGAGCAGCGAGAGCTCTCTTCTGGTCACTGCAGGGGGCAGCCGAGGTGCCGAGCATCCGTGAATGTGCGACGGTCCACGAGGGCCCTGCCACACTCCGAAGCTCTCGCGTGCTCGCTCACTCGGTGCGTTCCACGCCCCGTGAGGTCTGATCAGGACGTCCGACCTGCCCGATACCCCGCAGGGCAGGCGGCTGGGCACTGGGCAGAGCAGACACCCCCGAGGAGGAGATGGAAGAAACCCGGGCGCCCACCGGGTCCTGGCAGGGAAGGGGCGGGCAGGGCTGGTGTCCCACCCCACGAACAGAGTCCCTGAGGGTGGATCCAGGCAGCTGGACGGGGGGCCATGTGTCCCCACCTGGGCACAGGTAAAAATTCCGTGCAATGTACAGAGGAGGCTGCTTGGGGTCCGACCCCAGGCCTGAGCTTGGAAACCGGGAAACCATCCCAGACAATGGTCCCCTCAGCCCCCGGCAGCCGGACAGCCCGAGCCTCTGCCCTCAGGGCAGAACCTCTAGCTCCCTTCAGCCCACGGCCATCACCACGGGGACACCAGACCCGCCCACCCCTCCACGCCCCAGGGCAGCGCATCGACCCCTCTGTGGTCTCACCTGACGGGACCACGGCCGGCCATGGAAACCACAGCACCACAGCACCGGCTGTTTTTGAAAACCAGGTGAATGAGAACCTGCTTCAGTGGAGAATCCAGCCCCAGCGTGGAGCGTTGAAAACCACTCCATCTCCCTGCAGCCCCCGCCCCTCAGGACTCTGGGCCGGGTTGAGAGCCGCGTGGACGTGCTTGGAGGTGAATGGACCCGCCGGTCCAGGAACAGACGTCCCCAAAGGTAACAGACTCACGCGCCGGACGCCCCTCTCGGAAACACGTTTATTAGCACCCGCATGCATGCTGCGGGGACGTGCGATCTGAGCGGACGGCGCACTCGAACGACACGTCTCCGTTTTTACATGGTGTTTATTGTTTAAGTGTGTCACAGTGGAGAGAGGTCGCGCTCCCTCGCCCGGCAAGGGCTCACTGCCGAGCGCATCCCGTTCCAAACACACCGACACCAGCCCCTCGCACGCTGCACGCCCAGCACCGGCCCACCGCTCACAGCCCGCCGCTTCCCCTTTTCCACGGCCACTGGACGCGAAGGCAGGACTCGTGCGCCTGCGCGGACGACACCGTTTCTTCAAGTATTCCGAGAGCCGCACACGCGTCTGCACGGACTGCGGGGAACGGCTGGTGCGCATGCGCAGCGCGGCGGCTCCCGGTGGGAAGGGGTGGCGCCGCGTGTCACCGCGTGCGCGGAGCGGACAGCACGCGGAACATTCACGGCTCTCCCCACACTGGCGAGCGTCGCGGGGAGTCAGACACGGGAGGTCAGACGGTCAATAAATAAAGCTCGACACGCGAAGTGCAAACGCTAAGTAAACAGAACGACCTGAAATAAACTCCGAGTTGCTGCCGATGGGGGTTCGCCAGGGTCCTGACGTCACCCTCGGACGCGCCTCGGCTTCCCGGTGGGCGGGGCCCCGGCCCGTCCTGTCGGCCACCACGGCCGGAAGCCGCTGCTGGGGGAAGAGCGGGTGGCGGGGGCGGGGCGGGACAGGAACTCATTTCCAACCCCCCGGGTTCTGCGACGGGGCGTGCTCTCGGTCCCTCCTGCGCCGCGCGGCAAGTCTGGATGCCCCAGACCGGACAGAGCGGGGGCCGGGGGTGGCCGCAAAGGTCCCCTGGACAGGGTACACGTTGGCACCTCCGTGACGTAGACTGCGTGGCCCAGAAAACAAAAGGCATGACGAGGACGGTTCTTTCGAGTTAGCACTTTGGAGCTATGAACCTGAACAGTCAGCAACTGCACTTGAGGAAACACGCCACAAAAGCAGGGATCTTCACCTGTCAACTTTACCAAAGGCAGGGCCTGGCCGCTCTGTCTCCTCGCAGAGTTAACACACTGTTACACGTGAACACGAAATAGAGAAAAAAACACTAAAATTCTTCCAGAGGCCAGGGACTGGTTAAGGGAAAACAGAACATGACAAGCAATTTATACATTGACTCAATTGTACATTTTTCCCCTGGGAGCATCCAGTCTGTATGAAAAGGACGACAAAGCCAACAGAAAACCTAACACGAAAACACAAGAGAACAAAGCCCGGTGCTCTGAGGGTTCCTTTTCTCCCTCCGCGCTCGGCTGGGAGGGAAAGGGCTCTCTGGCAGTCCTGAGTGGGCCTGCGGGAAGCTCTGGACGGGAACGGCGGACCCCCACCGCCTTCCTAGTCCTCCTGAGGGCGCCGCTCCCTCCCTGGGTGGGAGAACAGCTGGGTGACCACCCTCTCGGAACGCACGCACGCAGGAAGGAGACCGCGCCCACCCGGGGCCCCCACGCCCAAGCCCAGAGCGAAGTCCGATGGGGGCCCTGCCTGACGGGGGTAATTAAGGCAGCTCACAGGTTCCGGCCGAACTCCGCGTCGGCTCTGGAATAAAGCACGCTCCGAAGGCCAGGACTGGGCCCGCGCAGCCACCTGCCCTGCCCAGGGCTGGTTAGTAGCTCGGAGAAGGGGTGTTAGAGCTGTTGCTGACGCGGCGCTCGGGGGCTGTTAGACTCACGGACAGCGGGGACCTGCGGGGACGGGGGCCGCGCGCTCACTTCGCCTTCTTCTCATGCGGGACGCGGCCGTTCCTCCTGCACCTGCCGTTCAGGACCCCGTTGTGGTGGTGCCCGTTCGCCACGCTGGGCTTGGGCCCGGGCCAGCAGCTGCGGAGCCGTCGGCAGACGAGGGGCGCGGCCCGGGCCAGCAGGACGTAGAGCAGGGCCGCGGCCAGCAGCAGCACGGCAGCCACGTCCAGGAGGAAGTACTGCCAGAAGGCCAGCTGGTGCACGGCCGCCCGCAGGTGCGGCGCGCCCCGGTGGCGCAGGACGTACTCGATCCAGTACACGGCCCGCTGCACGGGGTGTCCGGGCTGGTCCCTGTGGAGCGTGGACAGCTGCCGGGCCCTCCGGCGGTAGCTGTGGGCAAGCAACACAGGGTGACCGTGGGTCGTGCGGGCCCTGGGCCTCGGAGAGAGAGGGGCCAGCCACAGACCGCCAGGAGGTGCCGGTGCCTGCGCGGAGCCCCGAGCGCGCTGCCCACCGAGCAGGCACGTCTGCACGGCCGAGCAGCCCTGGCAGCGGCCGCCGGGCTCGGGGCTGATGCCACGTTTCCGGCCTGGTTTGGATATTTGAGTCTGTCGGCTCCCTCCCACTAGTGGCTTCCAGAGGGCAGAGGGCAGAGGTGCTGCTGCTAAACACCTTCCAGTGTGTAAGACAGGCCCACAGCAAAGGGTTATCTGGCCAAAATGTCAAGAAACTTCACAAACCACTTCTGACACATTTGATTGGTCGCAGCACCTTCTCCATCCACGGCACAAATCTTTTTTTTTTTTTTGCATTTCAATCTTTCTTGAAATAAAGAAGCATAGCCCTGGCTGGGGTAGCTCGGTGGATCGAGTGATGGCTTGTGAACCAAAGGGTCACCAGTTTGATTCCCAGTCAGGGCACAGCTTGGGTTGTGGTCCAGGTCCCCAGTAGGGGGCGCCCAAGAGGCAACCACACACTGATGTTTCTCTCCCTGTCTTTCTCCTTCCCTTCTCTCTAAAAATAAATCTTTAAAAAAAATAAGCACACTAAGCCAAAATGTTACATCTTTTTCCATCTTCAATATTCAAATAGCTGCACAAAAATTCACCAAGTTTGATGAGTTTTTTAAAGGCACGCTGATACGACAGCTGTCACAATACGGTCTAACAACATTGTCTGGAGAGAAGCCGAAGACAGCCGAGTGCCACCGGAGCCGCCGTGCGGGGAAAACCCAGCAGACTCTGTGGCCGCCTGACGCACCCGCCGCAGGGCCCACAGCGCCGCCTGCTTTCCTCACGGACGCCGTGTCCGCAGAAACCGGACTTTGGAAGCAAAGCTGCAGAACCCAGGCCCAGGGGTCCCACCCTCGGCACCTGAGGTCTCAGACACGCTGCTCCCCAGGCCGCAGCTGCGCCGAAGTGCAGGCCCCCCAGGACAATCTTCCCTGGGGGTGTCCCATTCAGTGTCGAGCCGTATCCCCTGGGCAGAGACAGGGGAAGCTCACCCCTCCCCAATGTCACTGTCACCTGAACACAAGGCCAGTGACCTGTCGTTAGAAACGGGGCCGGCTTCGCTGCAGGCGACTCCACCCACATCCGAGTTTTACAAATAAGATCAAGGATCCTGACCAGCTGCTGACCTGAGGGACGCCCCTGATGCCCACGCGTCACAGCGCCAGCAGGACGCAGGCCCCTCCCGGGAGTGTGGGCCCGAGAGGCTCCTTTCACCGCCACCTCCCAGGGCACGTTCGCAGCACCGACAGCCTGCCTCTGCGTCCAGCTCGCGGAGACCTGGCGGCCGCAAGCTCACCTGGGGTCGTTGATCACCGTCACCAGGGCCTCATGGAGCTCGGCCTCCGTGACCGTCTTCCACTCCAGCAGGATCCCCATGCCCTTGGCCTGCACGCGGGTCATCGTGTCGTAATGGTCCCCGAAGAGCGGGATGCCCACCACGGGGACGCCGTGGTACATGGTCTCGAAGATGCTGTTCAGCCCGCCGTGGCTCAGGAAGGCCCTGATGCCCGAGTGCCCTGCAGGGCATCAGAGACAGCAGCTAACGGCGCCGCCGCGGAGACCCGGGGCGGGGGCCCTGCACACACGTGCGGAACGTCGACACGTCTCACACACACACACAAGCACCTAATCCACACACGCCTGTGAAACCGCTTCCCTGAGCTATTCCTTCCCTTTATCACACAGCCCTTGGAGGGTCCTTACAACCCAGAGATGGCCCGTGGCACCTTTCCCGCGTTTTAACACCGCCATCGTGAACACGCGGAGTTTGACAGACTTGTTTTCTAAATCCATCACCGTTATCAGAGCTGTTTTTACGCAGCAAAAGTGTGTAGCTCTGAGAAGTTTATCACAACCTTCTCTCAAATGTGGACGTCGGCTGACCACCCCCACCTGCTGGAACGGCCGGTAAGGAACAGGAGGCCGATGGAAGTGAGAGCAGGCAGCGCCCACTCGGAACCCGACGGGCCTCTGCCGCTCAGCGCCCGTCCGCATGGAGGCCAGACTGTCCCTCACCCGCAGGCGGCTTCTCCTCTCAGCCGCCATCAGGACCTGCCCCCAGGGGACCCGACCTTCCTCCTCGAAGGGAGCGGTGCCCAGGCCCAGCCGGGGGAGCTGGGTACCGGTGGAGGGGGGACGCCTCTGGTCCTGCCGCTCCCCCCAGCACCTCGGGCCACGGCGAGAAATCATGGGTTTCCACGATGCCTGGTGCTTTACAGGGAAATTTAGGCAAACGACCCAAATAACGTCAAAATAAACTGCTTCCTGGGCCCACTGCTTGTCTTTGGTCTCAAGCAATGAGCAACATTGAACTTCTCTGCGTAAGAAAACTGTGACACGGACCTTCATGCTCACCGCTTTAATTTACTGCTTTAGGCAATTAGGCTAATTAGGTGTAACCTCACTCCCTGCTAAAGCACATAGTTACAGGAAGCACATGGTTAAATTAAGCATATTTTCCAGAAAAATCAAACTTAGTGACCAGTCTAAACATTCCCATTGATGGGCCCAAATGATTATACCCTGCAAAGTACTTCCCGATAAACAAAGATCCGACTCGGTGTGAAGTCTCAGAGCCGAGACACCAGACGGCAGACGTCCCGCCATCCCGCAAACGGCACACAAGCACCACCCCTGAGTGTGACGGTCAGGTACCTGTGCAAGTCACGTCCGACAAGGGGCCCGGGACTCACCCAGCAGGTCGTTCTGCGGCAGCCACTCCATGAGCTTCGTGTTGTTCCCCAGGTTCCTCGGTCTGGGTCCCGAAAACCTGAGTGCGCACCAGACAGCAGACCGCTCACCACCCAGGCGCCGCTCCTGCCCCGACTCCGGCCCCGCTGCCAGACTTGCAGCGTGAGTTTACACTGCTGACAAGGACCCGCCTTGCACGGCAAAAACGGGGTTCCTCTTCCCCACCTCCCCGACTGAGGGGTAAACAGCGGACACTCTGCTCACCCTGAGGCCGATGTCCTTTGGCGCCTGCCCCCCGGACACGGGTGGGGCGGAGCACCCACGTGAGCCCCTGCAGGAAACTCACCCCCACCAGGGCCCAGCGGGGAGCTAGGAAGGACCTAGCAGCAGGCAGCCACCCCTCCCTCAGGGACAGGGGGCCTCGGGGACACGGGGATGGAGAGGAGAGCACTCGCTGTTCCCGGCTGTGCCCGGGGACGGTTCTGCGGGGCAAGCCGTGATGAGGCCCAGCCCTGACGGGCGCGCACACCGACACCAACTGTCCTGCACAGGCAGGCGGGCGCTTTGCAAGGGAGCCTAACAGGAAGCCCCCGGGACCGGGTCCGGGGGTCCGTCCACGCAGGTTCCACGTCGGCCAGGGCAGGGTCAGAGGCCAGGCCTGCTCACCCAGCGGCTGCAGTCACGGGCGCGCGACCGTGTTTCAAAGGCCTGGTCTCAGGCGGGACCCGAAAGGCCCCGTGGGGAATGTTCCCTCCTTGGCGTCCCCCCTCCCTCCTCCGGCCCTGACCTGAAGGTGCAGAGGCTCGACAAGGAAGGGCGGACGGCCCAGTGGGGGAACCACCCTGCCCCCCGCCGCCCCCCGCCGCCGGCTATGTCTCCTCACCCACAGACCGGCTCGCACTCACGCCCAGGCGCCCCTGCCCCACAAGCACGGCAGTGGGCCCGCAGCACCTCCGGGAGCCCCCGCACGCTGCCGCGCCACCTACCTCCAGATCACCCTCTGCGGCAGCCTGCCCAGGGCCCCGGCCAGCTTGTGGGCGATGTCCTCCGACAGGTACTTGACGCCGGCCCCGAAGGACACGAGCACGAAGCCGTGCTCGCTGGACCCGTTCACCCAGCTCTGCAGGTCCTGCGAACCGAGCGGCACTGGCGTCAGCGTGCGGGAGGCCCATGGGCTCCCTGCCAGCGTCCCGCAGGGAGGCCAAGGCCCCAGCGGGATGGGATGGGATGGGATGGGATGGGATGGGATGGAATAGGATGAGAAACAGTTGGGAGGAGGGCTGCAGGATCCCGCAGAGGAACGGCTTTCGCCTAAAACGCTTCACCTGCGGACGGGCGTCAGGAGGGTGCAGTTCCCGGGGGAAACCAGCAGGGAGCCCCGCCCCGGCCGGCCCAGGCCCTGCAGTGGTTCCGGTCCTGCCCTGCCCACGGGGAGGCTGCCCCCCCCCCGTCAGGGCCCGTTGTGTTCCCTGTTATTCACACCCATGTGGCGTCCGCTGGGCCCCGGTCTCGCCACGGCCCGTCCCGGCCATCGCGGCCTCCTGCGCTCAGCACCTGCCGGCGCGTGTCTTTCCGGACGGCGCGTTTGCACGCGGGGCAGGCCCTGCCTGTGCCCCGACACGCGTGTATGCACACGCAGAGCGCACACTCGTGGGTCACAGAGGGCCCACCCCACGGAGCAGGACGTCTGGGCCCCACAGGGTCCCCAGCCTCGCCCGCCGACCCAGGCCCCAGCCCAGAGCTCCTCGGAGGCTGTGGTCCCCCCTCACCAGCTGGGGGCGCAAGGGACAAGCAGATCAAATGTGGGGCCGGAACCCACGGCCACCGTAACTCCGTCCCCACACCTCCGGTCCATGAGGGGACTTTTATACCCAGCTTCTGAAGAGACAGGCGCCCCTCCCCCCCCCCACAGGGCCCGCAGGTCAGGCGCCTCCTGTCCCTCGAGGACACACGGAAAACAGATTTGTCACAACCAAGTGCCCGCCGGCCCGTGTTAGCGTGTTTCTGTGACGCTGACCTGGACACACAGTGATGTGTCTCCAGTCCTCCTGCCAGCAGCCGCACCCCACACGCCTGGCTCAGGGGGTCTAGGAGGAGACGAGAGGGGGGTGGCCCCCGCCCCGTCGCAGCGCCCTGAGAAATGGCGGGACCTGCAACTTTTACGGGAGAGTCACTGGGGCTCCTGGGGACTCACTTCGTCCCCTCCACCAACAGGTGCCCCCCCATGAACTGTGTCCCTCGGGACACAGCGCACCCCCAGAAACAGGAGGGCCGAGTGTAAGGACCACCCTTCAGGACCCAGGGGAGAAGTACCCCCGTCCAGGCTGGGCTCCCCGACGTCGGAATCGGGGGCCTGGGGCAGGCTGCTCACTGCGCTGCAGCTCTCTGTCCCGATGGCGGTTGTGACCCCCCCACACACACCCACCACAGGAGCCCTGAGAGACGCCGCGTGTCACGAAGTCACACTGCATCCTGAGTGGCCCGTCGTCCTGCGGGAGGACCGAGGGCAAGTCCTGCATGGAGGGGCTCGTCCTTGTCCCGATGCCAACGGCCCCCTCACCCTCCTGAAGGGCCCGGCACAAAGAACATGCCGCTGACGCCTGGTGGGCGGCAAATGCTCATTCTGCAGTCCGTGGGCGAGGTGACCACGAACACTGACTGCGATGGAAAAGCCTCGAAACCACCGAGGGGCAGACGTGACCTTTGACACTGCTGAGCCAGCGGAGCAGACCTTGTCAAACCAACAGAATGCCGTCGAAAACACACACATTACCGTTCAGTAACGAACGGAACCGAAACGCACCAGCCAGCTCTCTGTCCCCGGGTCTGACGGGCAAAGGCCTCGGTTCGGAGCCCGGCTTTCTCTGCCCCGGAGGTGCTGGCTGCGCCTCGCGGGGGCACCGGGCAGGCCGGGCCTGCGGATGTGCTGGGTCAGGCAGGGTCACCCCAGTTCCTAAGCGCGACCGAGGCCTGCACCGACGGGCACGCGGGGAGGAGGCAAAGCCAGTTGTCTGGCGCACACCCCGCCCATCCTGCGTCAGGTTCTGGGGCGTGAAGCCCACGAAAACAGCGAGCGTGTAACGGGGAAGCCGTCCACATGACGTCGCACGCGGTGCCCACACACCGAGCCGCCAGCCTCTCAGCACCCGCAGGGACTGCCGAGGTGACCCCGGGGGTCGGGCCGAGGCAACCTGCAGACGCGGCAGAGGCCACCCGAGCGGGGTCAGCAGCCTCGGGCACACGCTGAGCCTCCAGGAGGGTGGAGCACGCGCCCGGAAGGGTGGGTGCGAGCCCCGAGGTTCCGCAGCACCTCCGCTCTTGCTCGCACGGCTCTCGGTCGGCTTCGCCGTTGGAGCCGCAGCGGAAAGGAGTAAGCAAAACCCGACACCCCGGCTGGAAGGGCGTCCGCTTTCAAGGTTCCTAAGACCTTGAGGACGCCACGCGGGGCCGGGATGTGCCCAGGACGCGGCTGCAGGCAGCAAGGCCGGGGTGGGGGGGGGGGCAGTGACAGCGGGGGCAGGGCCCCCGGGCAGGAGGCAGGAAGGAGGCCCCGCGTCCTCTGCGCCCGGGCGTCGTGCAAACCTGCGAGCCGGGCGGCTGCCTGTCCACAGCTCCCCTGGGGTGAAGGCCAGGTGACAGCTACATATAAGCAGGGTCCCAGCAGCCAGTGGGCTTCACGGTCCACGCCTGACCCAGCAGATGTGACCGGGCACCTGCCGTCGGCCTCTTCCAGGCTCCGGGGTTCTCGCCCGAGAACTCCCGTCCTCCACGGAGGCGCGGCCACAGCGCCCTCGGCCCCCCGGCCGCCCGTCACGCCCGACAGCCGTCCGCGCCTCATTTCTCCCGCGGCCCCTGCCACTCCCCGGGCGCCTCCTCTCCTCACGGCCCCTCTCCAAGCCCTGCGCCCACACTTCCTGTCCACCCGAGACGGGCCCTCTCAGGGGACACGCATCAGGTCACTCGCGTGTGACTTCGGACATGACTCTTCCTGGCCGTAAACACAGCAGGTGCTCACTGCCAACTTCGTTTAATACGTCAGGGAAGCTGACGGGAGCGTGCATCCTTGAAAAGACAGTATCGGGTTGGCCGAAAAGTCCGTTCCGGTTCCTGGCAAGGCCGAAACTTCGCCCACTCGTCCCATCCCATGCCCCCAGTAGCGTTTAGTTGTCTTTAACTTCCTTCAAAACAGTTTTGTTCGATTGTACGTGACGGCTGTCATATCGCTGCACATTTAAAAAAACTTCCCAAAACTGGTGAGTCTTCGTGGAGCCATTTTAATACTGAAGGTGGAAGAAAGAGGCATCACTTCCAGCATGCTATGCTTTGTTTTTTCGAGAAAGGCAAAAACACAACTGAAATGTAAAATATTAGTGCAGTGTGTGAAGGTGCTGTGACGGATCGAACGTGTCAGAGTGGTGTGCAAAGTTTCCTGCTGGAGCTTTCCCGCTGGACGATGCTCCACGGTTGGGCGGACCAGCTGAGGTTGACAGCGATCCGATGGAGACACTGATTGAGAACAACCAACGTTCCACCACGCAGGAGACAGCCGGCATTCTCAAAATATCCACATCAATGAAGTTATTGATGAAGATGAAGAAATGTGTCTTTTATTTCACAGAAAAAACTAAACGGACCTCTTGGCCAGCCCGGTAAGAGAGAAACCTGGCTGAAGAGGGTTAAGTAACGTCTCCAAGAAGAGGACTCGCAGGTCTCCAATCAGCCACATTTCTGGGTATCTGTGGCTTGTTTTACCCCGTGGCTCCGGGGAAACCTGGAGCAGTGACCCGCTACGAGGAAGCGGTTGGCCTCGAGGATCTGAGGGTCCCTGAGCTTGGACGCCCTGACCCCAGACGGCCTGAGGGCCAGCAAACAGTGGCTGAGTCCTGGGACCATGCCCCGTCGGGGGTCATCCATCAGAGATGGGAGGGGTGGCAGTCAGGGAGCGCCCCTGGAGAAAGGGAGGGGCGCTCTGGGGGGGTGGGGGGGCAACAGACAGGACCTGCACGGCACAGCAGGGACCAGGGAAGACAGAAAACCCTGAATTCACCTGGAGTTCATCCTGGATTCCTATCGCCGGGTGGCTGAGTGTGACCTTCCAACTAACCTTCAAAACAGAGGGCACGCCGACGCCGAAGGTGCACCGTCAAGGATGCACGGTCGGGGTGTTCGTGCCGGGAGGGGCCCCGGGGGACCCAGGAGAGTCAGGGACACGAGCCGGTTCTGACACCGGGCTCTTACTGTGGCTTCTCGAAGGCCCTTCAGCTCTTCGTTGTCGGCCCGGGAAGCGAGACGGCCAGAAAAAGCCTGCCTCCGGCTGGAGTTTGCGGGACGTTGCCGGGGGATGCAGCTCACTGTCGCAAATGCTGTTTCTAAGATTCGGTGTTTCGACTGCCTGATCGATTGAGGGGCGGCTGCCCCAGAAGCTTCGGCGGTCCTTCACTTTCAGGTGGTGCCCCCTGACTCGGAGAGACTCACAGATGTCTTTCCAGCTGGTCCTCGGCGAACACCCACGACACCAAGGGAAGCCGCTCCCTCCTCTTGCAGATACGGACGCTGCGTGCGTGACCGCCCCTAAACACAGGGCAGCTGGGACCCTCCACGTGGGGACGTGGGTCACCGAGGCCGACACACCCGCACGCACGCCGGGAGCGCGAATCACCACCTCGCAACCCCCCGACTCGGAGCTCTCCACGAGGAACGTTTCCAGCAAAGCCCTGCGATGCGAACGTCCTGAATTCTGCACCTCTCGGCGTCTCGGAAAGGTTGTGTTTTCTGGCCTGGCCAACCTCCAGGCAGCAAAGGGGAGGCCGACCCCGAAGCAGGCGGGTCGGCCCCACGTGGACCCGCGGCGCCGTTCCCTCCGGGTTGATTCGGGGCCGTCGCTCTGGCTCTGGCTGTGAGCAGCGGAAAAGGCTGCGCTCCCACCTTCCCAGAGAAGCTCGAACCCTCAGGCACAGTCACACGTGTTCGTGGGCGGTGAGACCGGAGGCTGGGGACACGCGCGGTGTGCCTGCACGGCGGGAACCTCACCTCTGCCCTTCCCTGAGCAGACCGACGGTGCCGGCATTGATTCTTTGGACGCGCGTCTTCCTGCCTCCGGGCCTCCGGTTTCAGCATAAAATATTCACCGTCTGAAAGGGGACACGCCAGGCGCCGCCAGCCCCCGCACCGAAGGGGTCCCTGCTCCGCGCCGAGGTCTGGGAACGGCCGTCTCAGGGAGGGAAAGGACAGGGTCCCGGAGGGGGAGGTGGGGGTCGGGGACTGAAAGGGGGCAGACCCAGCGGAATGAGGGCGAGAACGGGGGGGGGGGCGGGAGGCGGAATCATCGAAGGCCGAGTGGGAGCCCGACAGGCTGATGCAGGCGGGGCTCCCGTAGGGGACGAGGACGACCTCGTGGGTGCGCGACTCTGAGCAGCCGAACACATCGTGGTCGGATCGCCCGCTCCACACGCGCGCAGCACGGCCCCGTCACGCAGCCTCTGGTGCGGGAAGCTCGTCTGTCCGTGTGTCCCAGACAGAGCCGGCGCTGCGTCCGCGGCGCTGCAGCTCTGTGCGGCCCACGGCTCGCTTCGGGGGTCCGGCACGAGGCGGCGCCCGCACGGCTGTGGCCTCCAGCTGGCAGTGACCGCAGCGGGGACCGCAGGGCCTGCCGCCGACTCTGAGAGGGAACAGGGCCCGCAGGGGGCCCACTCAGCTGCGAGGAGCTCCGCAGCCACCCCATGTCCCCGAGAGGGACGGCTGGAACGCGCCCTGCGCCCCTGGTCTCCCTCCTCCTCTGGGAGCCTGACCTGCTCCCGGGCGGTGAGAGTCTGAGGAACCAGCTGCTCAGTGTCCCCAAGGCTGTTCTAGCGAAGGACAGAATGACAGCTCTCTGCCCCTCTTATCTCCTGTCTCTGTCCCCATGTCCAAGGGGCCCCGAGTTAAAAACGTCTGTAAATCTGGGGGAATGACGACGCCCTGGCGCCTGCGGCCTCAAGGTCAGGGTGCAGCACACAGGCCTGGCGCCCAGGGCTCCCGTGCGACCGGCGCAGCCCAGTCCCCGCTGAGGTGCACGGCGCGGGCCCTCCCAGAGGGAGGTGGACAGGGCCGTCCTTCCTCCACACCGGGGACACGGCAGCCGCCCTGACCCGCTGCGGTGGCGCAGCCGGGAGGCTGCCCGGGGCCGGAACGGCATCACCGCAAACCGAGGGAACAGTCACGGCGGTAGGTTAACAACTGCGGCACCAGCCAGGTGCCTCTGTGTGGCGATCGGCCCAAACTCCGACCCTGACCGAGCGCCTGCCGTGGGGTCAGGGCTGCGATGGAGAAGGACGCCCACCTGCGCGCGGGAGCGGGACCCAGCGCGGCCCGCAGTCCTGGGCGGCCTCCCGAGGCCCCGAGTTCAGGTGCGGCTGCAGGTCAGGCCGAGCGGCAGCTCCGTGGCCGAGATCAGGCCCGACGGGGCTGACCTCATTGCCGGGGGGAACCCACTTAAAATCGGCCCCGAGACCTGTTCATCTCAGGTGAGGGCCAGGGGCCTTCCCGGTGCTGCCGCCTCCCTCTCGAGGCCACCAGGGGCTGCGATGGCGCCCACTGGCCAATCCTCTTTCGTTCCTGTCAAACACCCAAGGGCCCTGGTCCAGCAGGGAGCTGGTGATGGGCCTCCCTGCCAAAAGGAAGCTGCTTTTTACTTTGCGGCCCTGACCGCACTGGCTGGCTCTGAGGGTGACCACGCCAGGACCTGGACATGGTCCAGCGTGCCTCCACCCTCGGCCAGGCCGGCAGCGAGCCCTGGGCAGCCCAGTGCGGACAGCCTGGCGAGTGAGACAAGCTGCTCACGTGCCCATGAAAGGACCCCACGATTCAGACACAGCCGCTGCGCCCACCCCCAAGTCAGCACCCCGTCCTCAGAGCTTGGGGTTCCGGCTGACGCCCAGGGCCTGCCCTCTGAAGCACGTCGGGGCCCACGGCTTCATTCCACCGGCCTGCGATGTCCTCTCGGTCTCTGAGAGCGCGCGCCGCCGGTGCGAGCACGTGGAGACGAGGAAAAGAGTGGCAGGAGGTGCCGAGGTCCTGATGGAGAAGCTCTCCAGAGCCCCGCGGCCCTTGCCCACCCCGCTCGGCCCCCGGCGACCCGAGCGCCTTCCCAGCCTCTCAGACTCGGACCCTCGTGCGGGGCCGACGAAGGGACAGACTCCCCTCACGGTGGGGAAAGAAATCAACAAAAGGAACAGAGGTGACCAGACTCCCGAGAGCTTCCTTGGGCTCAAACGTTCGGAGGGCTCGGGCAGTGTCTTCAGAATGCCCCCCAGCCCCTCCCTGCAAGCTGCAGAGCCCAATCCGATCCCACCGTCCAGCCTCCTGCAGACGTCTGGGAACCAGCCACCCTGTAAGACTCCCCCCGGCAACCACCCCACCGAGCTGCTGCCAGTGAGAGAAGCCCAGGGCCTCCACTGGCCGGTCACCCTCGTGTCCCGGCTGTGACCTGATAACAGGACGGGCGCTGGAGAAACGTGTCCACTCCTAGGCCCGAGCAGAACACTTCACCTAGCCAGACACCAGCAGGGACGCCGCACCCCTCGGCGTCTGAACCTCCCAAAGGAGGCCCCTCGGAACTGCCTGTGGGAGGAGCCTGCGGGCGGCCCGAGCCACGGCGGGCCCCACGCATGGCACAGGTCCCCTGCTGTGCAGGGAGCGTGTCCTCGCACACGCGTGTCTCCGCAGGGACAGCGCCGCACCACAAGAAGCACACGGGGAGAAGCCACAGGGAAGCCCGGCGTGGGGGAACCGGCGTCCAACCAGAAACCACACGGAGAAAGACAGCGCCCCGCCCACAGAAAAGCTGCCGCTGAACGAACCCACAGCAGAGTGACGGTGACGGCGGAGGGGCCCACAGAGGGGCGGAGCCCGGCCGCGGGAGGGAGGGAGACCGCATCGCTCGGCGTGCACGTCCACGCGGGGACGGCAAGCCGAGAGCACGGGACCCAGGCCTCCGCCCACCAGCCTGGCAGCGGCTCCCACGGTCCGGGTCCAGGGTTTTGGCCACTTTCTGGGAGGGAGGGCGGAGAACAGCTGAGGATTCCAGGGGGGCCCGGCGAACCCCCGAGTGGCCGAGACCACGGCCACCCTGCACGTGACATCGCAGGGCACCCGCTGGCTGACAGCCCGCACGTCTGGCCGGGCCCAGGCTCCTGGGGGGTCTCACGTGCTCTATCAAGGTCTTGTTCCTGAAACCTGTGGCCGGGACGGGGGTGTCGGGGGGGGGGGGGCGGCCATCAGCAAAGCCGGAAGCCATGTCCCCATCGCGTCACTCTCCGAGAGCGACCTCTGTCCCGCGATGGTCCTCACCTGATGCTGAAGGCGCGGCCCCTCCTCCCCGAGGCCCCGCCCGGTGCTAACGCGCGGTGACGGAGCCAGAGGTGAGCGGGTGCGCAGGGCTTCGGGGGAAGAGGAGGGACGGTCCCATGCAGAAGCCGTCAGATGCGGGCCGTGGTGCCCGGGCCCGCCTGGGGACAGAAACTCACCTGACAGCGGGCGACTCCAGCACCGTGAGGACGGAGCGTGCGGCCGGCAGGCAAAGGGGAGGCACACGGCCCGGACGGTCCCTGAAGGGCCGCCCTCCGGCCTCCGAGGGAAAGCACAGCTCGCAGCTGAACTCAACCTCTGGCTGTCGTGGTGCCAAGAACAGAGCTCTGCCCACGTGGCTTCCGTCCACGTGGGATCTGACCCCTGCGTCTGTGGCACCTGGACGCAGAGGCCTGTGGCTGGGTTTCACTAGAGCAGAATCACTCACAGGCACCAAGCGTCTCGGACTTTCTGCCCACGCTCCAGGGAGGGCGCTGCCGCGAGGGCCTGCAGCCCGGCCCCGAGCCCACGGCCGAGCAGCCCGGGTGTCGCACGCGCTCAGAGCAAGGCCGGGGCCCCAGGACCGCCGAGCCCCCGACAAGGGGACCCCGGTGGGCTCTGCGTCCCACCCGTCCTTAGCAGCATCTGGTGTCCAATAATCAACCCTGCCTCTTCTGAAAACCCACACGGACCGCGGACCCGCCTGCTGACTCAGGTCCCCGGGACGCGCAGGGGCCTCACCTGGGGCAGCGGCCCGGCCGGCTTGGTCAGGATGCCGCCCACGTACACCACGTTGGGCAGCGTGGGCCGCGGGAACTCCAGCGCCACGTCGGTGCAGAGCATCCACAGGCTGGCGCCGTGCACCAGGTCGTCCATGGACCGGCCGGGCAGCAGCCCGTGCTTCCGCAGGATGCGCTCGTACTTGGGCAGCACCAGCAGGCGGACGCCCAGCCGGGACACCAGGTGCACGCCCGCGTTCTTCATCCTCTGCACCAGGCTCATGCGGTCCGTGAGCAGCGAGTTGAACTCGGGCACGTAGGCCAGGGGCGCGGGCGCGCCCACCTCGGCCGGGTACCACAGGCCGGTGGAGAGCACGGCGTACCGCACGCCCAGCAGGTGCGCGACGACGAAGCCGCACAGGTCGTTGGGGTCGACGAGCAGCAGGTCGAAGCGCTCCCGCCGGAGGGCGCGCAGCAGCGCGCGGTTGCCCAGCACCAGGTCGCAGTTCCGCGTGTACTGCTCCAGGATGTCCAGCAGCTCCACGGCCGTCAGCCGCCCCGAGAAGATGTTGCGCATCTTGGCCTGCAGGAAGGCGTCGGAGGCGGAGCTGTTGAAGACGCCGGGGTAGCGCCGCAGCCCGTAGTGGGGCGAGGGCGCCAGGTCGCGGCCCTCGGACAGCAGGAAGACGGTGCGGTGGCCCCGCGCGTGCAGGGCGGAGGCCAGCGTCTTGAAGATGTACATGTGGCTCTCAAACATGATGGGCGGCACCACGATGATCTTGGCGGCGCCCGCCACCCCGAGGACGGCGCACAGGAGCGCAAGGCACGGCAGGCAGGACGCCATCGCTGCAACGACACAGGGCCGCGCTGAGCACCACGCGACGCCCCCCCCCACACTTCCCGCCGCTGCCCCGAGGGCCCGGCCTCTGCTCTCAACCCCCAGCCCGGGCAGCAGGCCCACGGCTCTGAAAACCTGCGGGGGACTCGGGAGGGCTTCCTGAGTGGCAGGCGAGACAGCTACGGAGCAGCAGTCCCTCCCTTCACGGGACGCGAACGTCCGTCCAGGACGCGGGACGGGGCGTGCGGGCCTCGGATTTAAACTGTCTGTCTCAGCAGCTCCCTGCCCTGTGACGGCCAGACACACCCCGCTCTACAAAGTAACTGTTCCGTGCGGCCCGCCCACACGCAGCGTGCCTGCCCTCTGTCCCGACCTGAGGCCCCTGCAGACGCAGACGCGCCCAGGGCGGTGCCCGGAAGGGACCCCGACCGCTGGTCCCGGGACGTGAGCGAGGAGTGCCCGTCCCACCCACACCTGCCGCGGGTCCCGGCCACCCAGAGCCGGCTGACGCCCTCCCACCTCCCCGGCACCGTCCACTGTCCCTTTCCAGGCAACATCCCCCCTGGGGGGCGGCCGGCAGGCGCAAACTGCCCCCGCCCCACCTACCACAGCGCTGGCCACCTCTGCAGGACGAATTAGCCCCAAACACACAAAGGTCTCAACAGCAACGTTGCAAGTAACTGGATACTTTCACTTCGCAACCGAGCCTCGCGAAGCCGGCATCCGCTCACGCGTCAGTCACCGCACGCTGACCGCCCGCCCCGTCGGCACCAAGCCCACCACCTAAAAACGCAGCGAAAAACCAAAGATGGCTGTACCTTCTCAGCACCCAAACACGGCCAGCAACCTAGAAAGAAAAAGGAAAAAAATAAATCAACGGCGGGCAAAGGACCGATCGAACTGTAAACACGTTACACTTCCCGCCCTGCCCACCCCCGCCCTCCAGGGAGTGCCCGGACTGTGCGCGGACCAGCCGGCGCCGCACCACCCGCGGGCGACAGCAGCAGCAACTCCCTGTGGACGTACCGAGACCCACGGGAACCGCTGCTCGAATTGACACGAGGGCCTCCCAAAACGAGCAGGGGGAGGACGCTGCTCCCTGCACCCCGACCGCCGCAGCCGTCCCTGCAGGGCCCCAGGGTGGGGAGGGGGCCCTGAACTCGAGAGCAGCAGACCGGCCGCGGCCAGAGGGCCTTCGCTGGGAGACGTGCAGACCGCAGAGGGTCCGGCACGGCGAGACCTCGACTCCGCGGGTCCCTCAGGGCCCCCATTTTCTCGAGCACCAGAGCAGAGCCCCACGTGCCCCTGGCTGTTATCTACTCCTTCGCTAGCATCACGGGGCCCCCCCCACCCGGCCCCGAGCGGAAGAGCCATCGCCCCGGCGTCCCCCCCCCCCCCACCGGTCGGTGCAGGACGCCGGGCGGGCGGCGGGAAAGCACGTGCGTGGCAAACGCCAACACCGGCACCTGAACCACGGCTCAGGACGGTCAGCGTCCCCGCGGGTCGGCCGTCCACTCCCTCGTGGCAAACGAGAGCTAGCCCCAGCGCAGAGCCACGTCCGCACAGACCGGCTCCTGAGCGGGAAGCGCAGCCCGCAGCCCGGCCCTCTGACGGGGCGGCGCGTGAGTGAACACACCAGGCCCCCACCTGAGACCCTCCCCCCACCCGTGAACGCGGTTACCGTAACTACCTCTCTCCCCACGTGAGCCCCGGAAAAACCGCCCAGCAAAGACTCGCTGGGCACCGTGACTGGCGCCTTCGCGTCAACATAAACTCTAACATCTATTCTTCCGCCTCACAACTTAAGCTCCTAAAAGGTGGAGGTTTCAGCCAAAGTCGGCAGCTGGCTCGCTGCCATTGCCTAAGCGCAGAGCAAGTGCTGATGAGGCCTCCAGGGTGCGCGGCCTTGACTCTGATCCAGGACGCGCAGCCCGACCCCAAGAACCGCCACCGACAGCCTCGCTTTTTCCTTTCGTCCTGGTGAACGCGCTCGCGTTACGTCCACGGCCGCTCAGGGCGCTGAGCTTGGCTCCGCGGCTGGGCCCCGGGACCGTTCCCGGGTGACGTGCTGGGGGCAGGAAGAAGGGGCTCGTCCTGAGCGGGGGCGTCTCACCTCCCCTGCCGCTCACTCGCTCGCACGTCGGGGTGCTGAGCACACGGCCCGGAAAGCCACCGGAGGACGCCGGCCTCGCCGTCGCCCTGTTCTCCAGCCACGGGCCTTCGCTTTCGCTTGGCTCACAGCCAAAGCCACCGAAACCACATGCCCCAGCCTCTGTCACGCCGGCTTTGGCCACACACCTGAGTTCTGGCCAGTGGGTGGGGACGGAAGCCCAGCCCTCAGAGGTCCCCAGCCCCAGCCTCCTGCTGGCCAGAACGAGCAGGACGAGGACGTGGTAATGATTAACATCCCGCTGGCAGCAGGCACCCTCTGGCCGAGCGCTGGAGCCACAGCCCGGGCCTCCTGCAGGGCGTCCAGCTGCTCTGCCTGCCCTTCACCCGCCCCGGTGCCCACCACTGAACACACAGACCCGTCGCCGAGGGGAACGGCTCCCTGACACGCGTGTCCGGGAGAACTGCCAGGACCTCTCCGGGAGAGGCGGCGGGGTCTGCATCCAAGACCAGCAGCTGACATTCTGACGCACCCCCCACCCCCAAGGGGCTGCAAGGACGCAGGCCTGGAGCAGAAAGGGCTGCGTGAAAGGTCACGGCCCGCAGTCAGGGAGCTCGGGACATAGCTGCGGGACAGGTACGCACCCCCTGCACCCCCCCACCGCGCTCCCGGGTCCCTGGACAAAGAGCCCCTGCCCCCAGGCGCACCCGAGGGCGGAGCACAGGGACCTGCAGCACCTCCCGAGCTCAGCCGGTTTAAGGCCACACTTCCACCGTAAACCGAAGTGGAAACCACTATGTGTGTAAAGTACTTTCACGGCCACTCGGAGATCACGAGAACAGCGTCAAGGCCTGCGAACCCTGCGTCTGGGGTGCCTTTTCGGGCAGTTCCCATTCGAAGTTGTTCACGTCGCCCACATCGGGCTCGCCGGCCCTGGAAGGAGGTGCCCGTGGTGACGGGGACTGAAAGCCAGTGTGGCGCGCGCCAGTGGCCCTGCCATCAGCCTCCGCAACTGTCGCAGCGAGCGACTCGCACCCCCGAGTGCCCGGCCCGCAACTAAAACGCGATGGCCTAGGCCCAGGTCACAGACACCAAGCAGGGAAGCGCCCCGCTTCTGACCTGAGACTGTCTCCGGCCCTCAGGGGCCGGGCCCTTTGGCATTTGTCCCCCTCCCTGCACCTCCTGCACGGCCCCGGCTCCCCTGTGAACGAGCAGGCAAACCTGCCCGACCAGCTCCATCCAAGCCCTGTTCCAGGGGCCCTGAGCTCGTGCGCTTGCCTGCAAGCAGCTCCAAAGCGAACCCCCAAAACGACACCCCAACACACGGGGAAAGGCCCCGGGGCTGGGGGACCCTGCCCAACCCCAGGGCAGGAGGGCGCAGCACCCTGCCACCAGGAAACAGCCTCCTCTTCTGAGTGACCAGCCTCACCCAAGGGGGTGGGGGCATCAGTTAAAGCTTTTATCTCAGGTTCGCAAGTGCAGGGGATTCTGGGGGACGGGACCCTGGGGCGCAGGACGCCTGAATGTGCGGGGCTGCATGTGTGGTCGCTGACGTGACACACAGACGAGGAGGACCTGAACCTGCAGGTCAGATCAATCAGCACAGGCCTGTCTGTCCCCAGGGAGAGTCACCTTCATGTCGCTCGGAACGGCGTCGCCCCGGGCCCGTGAGAACCGCGGCGTCTGCACGAGGGCCGTCCGCACTCCTCGGCGGGAGCGCCTTCGCGCCCACCGGGAGCACGGACGCCGAGGCGGCGGACGCCTGCGCCCAGCACCCGCCTCTGCGAGCCCCGCGCCCGCCGCCTTTCAGGCGGCTGTGCAAACGCAAGGTTCCAGGACAGGGTTCCATGTATAAAACCTGAATTTTTATCAAACTTTTCCAAAAACGTGTTACAGAGAATACGGCATGTTTGAACATTCAGTTCTACTTTCTTTTTTTAATTTTTTAAAAACTCATGGGAACATATTATTTAAACTAAAACATCTCACTTGGAGGAAGATCAGCCCCATGGGTATTACTTATAAAAACCAGTTACGGACAATGTGGTAGCTAAAAACATCCGCTTCGGTGACTTGAAAATATTTCAAGTATTACACTTCTTCAGAGCAGAACGGAAGGTGCAAAGTAGTTCCACGTACTTTGTAATAACAACATTCTGAAATCAGTTACAGCGAGGATTTGCTCAGCGACGCGGACGCCTCAGGTGCGTGTCCGCCACGTACGTCACGGGGGAACCGGTCACTCCTTCGAAACGAAACGGGCACAGCGACGGCGCTCCAGGCGGATGGCGCCACGCGACGCGCGAGCGCACAGCCTTCCCCCCGAATCCCGCTATGGAAACACTCGCACACATCTGCGGTGGGGGGCAGGTCTGCCGGGGTGTCCGGGGCGCCCCACCACCCAGAAGCTCGGGTCTGGGGTCCGCACTCTCCCGCACTGACCGCAGGGCGGGGCTCGTGTCCATGTTGACCTCCGCTGGCGCCTGTCACCTGGACAGGCGTGAGGAGAGGACGGCCCACAGCCGGAGACTGAGCCGTGGACACACAGCCTGCACCTGTCAGGAGTCCCGGCCAAAATCTCCCGCCCAGACCTCCCCAAAATGCCCGCTAATGACAGAGTGAAAAAGCCACACATGTATTAAAATGTGAATCTAAGTTCAGGTGTTTATCTCTAATAAAAATCTTGCTTCGTCCACCCAGGAGAAGTCCTACGGAAAAGGCAGGCTTGCTTTGAATGTGACCGGAGTGGACTCGACTACAGAAAACACCTGCCGCCCACCGCCCCGCCCCGCCCCGTCGACCACCCCGCCCCGCCCCCAGCCGACCCGGCTGCAGCGCCGGTTCTCCACCCAGTGTCGGGCGGCGCCGCCACAACCCTCGGGCATCAAGCGGGACCTGTCTTGTTCCCTGGGTTTTCAGATTACTTTAAAATGAATAATCTCAGTCCTCATTAGATTAGCTAAGAAACTTGAACCCACGGAACCAAGAAGACATTAAAGAAGGTATTAAAAACGTCTGCAGTGTGATGACCAGATGCTCCGGGCCCAGCCCAGCTGTGCGCCCCGCCCCGCTGGGGCCGGGGCCGGGGAAGGCGGTGCCTCCCACCGCTCTCTCCGCGCCCTGCAGAGCCTCCAGCCTCCTCTTCTGTTGGCTGCTCCGCTGGAAACTGCCCGCACCATCCCCTCGCCCTCCCAAATGCACCATCTCTCCTCCTCCCCGGACCCTGAGAGCAAGCGCGGCTGGAAGTAGGGACAACCTCGTCACCCAGCCTGGGGACCTGCCGGCACTGACCTGGCAGCCACCTGGCCCCCTGGAGCCCAGCAAGCGGGCGATTTGGTCCTCAGGGTGCCGATGAGGAGAAGGAACCAAGTCCTGAGTTCCAGGTCCTGAGTTGGAGGTCAGGGCCCTGTGGGTCTGGGGCAGACCCGGGACAGCCTGCGACTTCACGTCTGTCCTTGACCCTGGTTCCCGAGACCCCTCCCCTTCAGCCACTGACAAGCTGCTGGCCTCACTCTCCGGCCTCTGGTTCTGCACCTTCTCTGTCCAGCTCACCCAGTGGGGGCGCCCCGGCCCAGGCCTGTCTGCCCTTCTCGCTCTTCATACCGGTCCCAGAAGACCCAGGAGCCTCCTTCCTCACAGCCACTTGTTCGCTGAACACCCCTAAATCCATCCATCCATCCTGCCCGCTCACACCTCTGGGCAGGGACCCATCGACACTCCTTCCCAGGTCCAGACCTGATCCCTGTCACCCTTCAGCCCCTGTCCCACCCTCCTGTGCCACCACCCGCCATCAGTCACCCCCAGTGGGTGTGACCACACCCCCTCTCTACCTCGCCTCAGGAGGTCTTGGCCCCGCCTAGTCCTTGCTGCCTATGTCACACCCTCAGGTCCGGCCTCCTGGCCGCACGAGGCGTGTCTGCCCAGCACACCGCCCCTTTGTTCCACCAACCGGTCTCTCAGGTCACCCCCTCCAGGAAGCCGCTGTCCCAGGTGGAACTGGCTGCTGAGGGCTCTGCCTGTGGGTGTGGGGGCACTCTCACCGGGAGCCTGCTGTCCGCACTCCGAGACCCCCAGCTTTTCCCACCCCACCCAGGGCCCCTGCGGGGTCTGCCTCTGCAAACCCCGGCCCCGCGCAGAGTGAGAGGGGACGTCCTAGAAGCACCTGCTGAGGAAGGAGTGTTTGTGAACTACGTCAGATGAGGGAGAGGCGGCGAGCACTCTTCTCGAGGCTAAATCAAACCACTCTGCTCGGACTCATTTGATTACACAGCTCTTCCACAGGAGATGCAAAACAGCAGTGAAATGACTGGCCTCGCCCCGCAGGAGGGCGACGGGCCCCGCGCATCGCCCTGCGTCCCAGCCCCCAGTCGGGAAGCAGCACCACACAGCCCACGGCCTGGGAGTGCCCCCCCCCCGCCCGCCCCACGGTGCCAAAGCCAACCAAGCTCAGTCTGGGCCACAGAGGCCAAGTCCACTCGAGGGCTGCTTCCGTTTCTCAGAGAAGCAGACTGCCCAGGACACTGACCTGCCTGAATGCCAGACACCCACCTCGAGAGCCCACACACCAAGTCTCCTACGGAGAAAACACATTAAAACCACTCATACAGAGGCCACCCTCCTGGGACCTCCGTCACTCAGCTCACGATGCAGCCCAGAAGCACAGCACGAGGACAGCCAGCTGTCGTGTGGTCACAGCCTGACACGCGGGCAAGGCCCACGGGACTTCGCGGAGCGCGGCAGCAGGCCCGCTCGCAGCCTGACCGCCGTGAAAGCGATAGCCGGCAGCGGAGAGAGGACCAGAGACAAAGGGAGGGAGTCCTGTCTCCACTCTAGGGTTTCAAGCTGGCTGAGCTCACCTGCCTCGAACAGGCTGCTCCCTGCTTGCTCGCTCGCTCGCTCCGCAGCAGCGCCGGCAAGCGCGGCCCCGTGAATCCCCGTTCACACGGACGGCCCACTCGGCCCCGACCTGCCGCCCAGGGGCACGTCAGAGCGTGAGACTCAGAAATGCTCGTCCGTTTTAAGAGCAATGTTTTTAAAGGTTCAGTAACGAATGGAGTTGAAAGGTCAGCTATGTAGAAAATGGGCTCAGGTAAACAGGGACGACCCGGATGGTGTCAAACAAGCGAGCTGCTTCATGCACTGCAGGGACAGTCAAACATCGCCCCCCCCACCCCCGTGCGTGCGCCGCGGACGGCTGGCGTGACTTCAGCAGCGCGGAGCCGGCGTTGGCGACAACTGACACGTGAACAACCGCGAAGGGACTTGGAGAAGTGCGAGAGGGGTCACTCCCTCCCTTTGTCATCAGTATTTAACTGCAGGCTGGTGATTACTGAGGAGGAACCCTGCCATGTCATTTAAGTTCAATGTCAACGTCAAACGCTTCACCGAAAAAATCAATTTTACCAAAGAAATTATATCTTTACTCTCACTGCTTTGCTTAATCCAACGCAGGCGTTAATAAACTTTAGGTGGTAGACTTTGAGTCTCTACGGCATATTTCCCAGAAGAAGCAGCCAGGAGAGTCTTTCTACTCAGTTGGGCCCGAGCTGCTGAGACACCAAGTCACAGAGGTCAGCCACCTCCTGGGACCGACCACTCCGACCCCAGAGGGTTTCCCCTGGAATTCTCCAGAACGGTTGTTCGACGGAGACAAGTCCTGCAGCCCACCTCCCCCTGCGCGCAGATGAGTCCGCCCCCTCACTCTGGACAGCACCGGGCTGGCTACTTGTTTAATTCAGTGACACCAAGTCTGCGCTCCGTGCGGGTGCAGGGGTCCCTGGCTGAGGCGGAATCTGCGGGGGCAGAACCGCACCCCCGACAGTGCCCTGCTCCCCGGAAGAAGCACTTGCCACCCCCCCTGCCCCAGGGGCAGGACTCGCAGACCCGGGACTTTCTGACACGCGATTGTGAGGAATAAAGAGCAGCAGGCTGGCACGGGGCCGCCTGGCGCCGCGTCAGGTCCCCGATAATGAAAAGCTCATTGTACAGGGTGGTGGCCCAGCGTTTTTACCTTGTCTGGGTGGCACCCTGAACACGAGGCTGCGCCAGTTCCTCACCCTGCGCACGTCGCGGGGGTGGGACTCCCGGGTCACTGTGGGAGAAGCCCGCTGCCTCTGCGAGTCCCCGTGGCTGACCCCCGATCCCGCCGCACCGCCTCCCCCCCCCCCCGCCCTAGGCCTTGAGGTTCGGACCCAGCGGTGCAGGTGCAGGCGCAGGTCCGGGGACGGGACCCCTACCCGGGATGCGATGGGCGGCACAGCCACCGCCCGAACTCGTCAAAGCTCCCCAAGCTCCGGCGCCCCCTGCCCACACCTGCGTCCCAGCACCTCGCATCCCAGCCCCTCCCCCCACCCCGTGTCCTCTCAGGGGCGAAGCCCTCACAGCCGCGCTCACTTGGGACCGGGGCGCGGCGGGGGTGGGGGGCCGCGAGCCGCCAACCCCGGGACATCTCACCCCGCGCGGCCTCGCGGTGGGAGAGGGCGCGGCCGGAAAGGTCCCGGTAACTCCCGCCGCCCCCGCTGGCCCTCCGCCCCGCCGCACCTGCCCTCGGCCCGGCGCCCCTCACCTCGGCCTAGCTCCCGGCGAAGGGATCAGCGGGGCAGGTGTCGCCGCCCGCGGCCGGTCGTGCCGGGTAGGCGCGGGGGGATCCGGGCTCACGGTCGACGGCGCGGCCCCTCTACCCTCCTCCTCCTCCTCCTCGGCCGCGGGTCCCGCAGGCCCGAGCGCCTCCGCTCCGGCCGGGACCGCAGGTTGCACGCGCCCCGCTGCTCCGCTCCCGGCCAGGTAGGCGTAGCTGGAGCGCGGACCCTGGACTGCGGACCCCCGACTCCGAGCGCACGTGCTCCGCCCCGGCGCCCGCCCGCCCGCCGGCCGGCCCGCCGCCGCTAGCGCCTCAGCCGCTGAGACCGCTGCGCCCCCTGCGCCCCGGACACCACGCGGCGCGAAGTGCCAGGGCGCCCCCGCTGGAAAGTTGAAACTTAGGCCGGCGGTGGGGGAGGGGCGGGGGGCGCCCAGGAGGGTAGTTCGGTCCGGGGAGAGCGATGGGGGCGGAGTTCGGCCCAGCCCGCCCGCGGCCGCGCCGGGGGGCATCGCGCACCCACCTGCGTGCGCGTCGGCCTCTCCGCGAGCGCCGCCGTCCGCCCCGCGCCCACGGCCACGGCGCTCCGGGAACTGCGGGACAGCGCGCGGGCCGCGCGCTCCCCCTGCGGCCGTCCCGCTGCGCACGCGCGCCCTCCCTCCGAGCCGCGGCCACCCCGCGGCGCGCTCCCCGCCGCCCGGACAGGTGGGAACTCTGCGCGCGCGGCGGCGAGAGGGCGGAAAGGTGCTCTTGTCCGCGTCGCCACGTGACGAGGCGCCGGGAGAACGCTGACCTCCGCCTGCGGTCTCCGCGGTAACGCGGCGCGGTCCGCGAGGGCGGGATGAGAGAGCCTTCACCCACGGAGACCCTTTCGAGCAAGCGGGAGCTGTCCTCCACCGATCGGAAAGGGGAGTGTTGTGAGGACACTGGGCACGTTTTGCCGACCCTGGGCCTGACCTGAGGAGGGACGTATTTCTTTTCAACTGCATTTTAAAAGCCATAAAGTAATAAACACTAACACTAAACAGCAGGTAATAATCCCACATGACGGAAGAGAAGCATTTATTTCCAAAGTTCTGTTCTCTCAGGTGTCAAGCGTGAAGCTGTAGTTCAAGCCATTGCAAGCTATTGTTTTGGTGATGCAAATGTAAAAAAAAAATAGAAATTAAGCAAGAACATTAACTCATGAGAGCCTTTCTATACTTGTGTCACATTCCTTCGTGTAAACTTACTTACACTTTTAATAATTCTGATTGCACGACGGTAGACATCCTTAGAAAAAGGGGGTTCTGGAGAAGGTCCCCTCCCAGGGTGGTCTGGCCACAAATCCCTAACCGGGCGGGTCCGGGTGGGCAGTCCCGCCCGCCGCCCAGACCCCCTTCCGTGAAAGGTTTTGGGCCAACCCTGTGCGCTGTTCCCGTGCGTGAAATGCCAGGAGTGGTCCCCCCCCCGCCGCCCCCCCCCGGGCACGGGGGGGGGAACCCTGGGGAAGGCACGTGATCGTCTGGACCGTCCTGCGGCCCTTCCTGCCCTGCTTCCTCCCGCCCTCGTAATCCTCCTACTCCCCCCGCAGCGTCAAAGGCAGAGAAGGACACGCACAGCTGTTATTCTCGGGGGTCTGGGCTCTTGCTCCCGGCTCCTGTCGTCGGTTTGCCTTAGACTCTCACGAAACTTCCCCGTCCGGGTTGGGACACTCTCCCGAGGTTATAGCGTTACAGCGTTAGCTTAGATAACGACGCGCGGTATTCTAAAGCAGTGCTTTCTTCGCGATTACAAAATGTCCTCGGTGAGGTTCGCGCTGAAGGTGAGCTAGCTCCCGGTCAGCTCAATCTTTCCAAATGCCCAACACTCGGGAAGCTCGTTCGGGGTTCGCTGCAGAGAACGCGGAGACCGGCCGCCCGCGTTCCGGCCCCCCGCCTCTCGGGACTGGGGGGTTCGCGGGGCCGGGCTCTTCCTCAGCCCCGACCGGGTCTCCGGCCGCCGGGGGTCGCAGGCCCGCGGAGCGCAGGGGCGGGGCGCGGAGGACGACGCGAAGCCGGAGCTAAGGCTCGTCCCAGCGGCTCGCGCCCCTCCGTTAGGCGCCCGCGGCTTCTCACAGGCCGCACGGAGCCCGCGGGGCCTCCCGGAGGAAACGCCGTGGCGTGGGACGACGGCCGCACCCACTCGTCACTCCTCCGACCCGAATGCACTGCCAGCTCCGGGCGGTGCCCGCCGGCTCCGAAGGTGCGGCACGAGGCGGGCGCGTTGGCCGCGGCCGCTGTCCGCCTTCTAGATGCCGGTCACCGCGCACGCGGCGGCCCAGCAGGCGCGCGTGCTCCGGCGGCGGCGCGGCGCGGCCCGAGGATCGACCGAGGATCGACTGAGGATCGGTGGTGAAGAGCCCCCTCGCGGGCGCGCGCGCGGGAGGAGCCCAGGAAGGAGCCGGGACAGGCCCCCGGCGCAGCCCGACGACCACGGCCCGGGGCGTCTTCGCCACGTGGTCACCATGTGTCCCCGCCAGGCCGCCAGCGCCTGATGCGTCGTGCGCGTTCACTGCGTTCGCCCGTGCTCCTCTCCGACTCCGTGGTGTCCACTCCCTCGTGCACGCGCACGCCCCCCCACACGCCCGGGGCACGCGCACGCCCACCCCCCTCGCACACCCGGACGTGCACGCACACGCCCCCTCACACTCCCGGACGTGCACGCAGACGCCCACCCCCCTCGCACACCCGGACGGGCACGCGGACATCCACGCCCCTCACACGCCCAAACGTGCACGCGGACACCGACTCCCTTCACACTCCCGGACGGGCACGCGCACGCCCCTCACACACCCGGACGCGCAGGCGGACGTCTCTCAGGAGAATTCTGACAGAAAACTATCACCCGATGTCCTTAGGGGACACGTGTACCTGACATTTCCTCGAATAAAGGGGACCCAGGGAGCAGGGACGGCACAGGACTTGTGGGCGGTGACGCCGGATGCAGGGGCAACCGTGGAAAACGCACACAAAGGTCCTCGAAGGGGCGTGGCACGGAAGCCACGATCTGACGGAGCACACGCACCAGCACCGGGAGACAAGCGTGTGATGGAAGTTAGGGCGCCGGTGCCGGGCACCTTCCTGGGTGGCTCCATCCCTCGGCCGCTGGAGGCTCTGGGAGCGACAGCGTCCGCGCAGGCCAACGCCCTGCGGCGGCGGCCGCCGGGGCAGCGAGGGGCCCTTCCCCCAGCCACCCGCCCACCGCCCGCAGTGCGCGGCCTGGAGCCGCGGCCCGAGTGCGATGCGGGCGCGTGTCCACCTCTCTGCGCCCCCGGGTGCGGGCCGAGGCCGCAGCGGCCGGTGCCTGTCCCAGGCCGGAGGCTTCCTCACTCCCAGGGCGGATCCCTCTTAGAAGCCATCTCCCCCTCTCTCTCCCCTTCTCCCTCCAGACTGGCCCAGCTGGGTCACCTGGCCAACGGCCGCCTGGGAGGGAGGCTCCCAAGAAGGCGCCCAGAAGGGGTGCAAGCCCCCCGGCACCCCCCGGCCTCCACGAAGACGGGGGCCAGGAACCCGGCGCGGGAAACGGCTCGAGTCCCACCTCACACGAGAAGGCCTGCACATCGTGGGGACGCTGCAGGCGTTTGCTCTCCCCGATTTTCACTGCCGAGGGAGAACGCTGCCTGGAAGTCCGCCGTGGCTTTGTGCTTCAGTTTCGAGCGACCCCTTCGAAGCTGGCAGTGAGAGCTGTGTTAATTTACGGGGTCTTTAAGGAACTGTAAACAGAATCATTATCCTTTAACCCACGATGCCCGCTCGAGTCACCCGAGTGTATGGAACACGTTGCTTTAACAAGAATACCGAAACCGAGACAACGGAATGAAACTCCCTGTAACATGCGCACCTTGGGCGTCTGTGCACCCCCAGGGCAGCCGCTGGCCGGAGGAGGCCGGAGCGCCCCTGCAGGGCCCCGCGGGGCTGTGGCCCGAGTCTCGGGAGTATTTGCAATGACGGGGGACTGTCTCCCGTGAATGCATCTGCTTGGTGGGGATGAATGCCGTTCTGAGCCCAGCCTGGTGAACTGGGCCCAGCCTGATGGGCCACGCCGTATTTTGGTCAAAAAGTAACGGCCACTAAAAAAACCACTTGCACGTTCCGTGTGGATTGTTAACGCTGGAAACCGTTCCGAAGGGGGAAGCCCAGACCTCCTCTGGGAGATGGAAATGCTGAAGGGCAAGTCGCAGGCAGCGTTGCGAAAATCAGTTTGGACTTGTGCGGGCACCTTTGAGTCAAACCAACGTTTAATAATATTAGCCTCGAACGTGGGGTTCAATATAAGACACGTATTTCCGAAAATATATTTGAAGTGAGATTCTCAACTATTAAAAATACCTGTCCTGAGTGCTCAGGACAGACAGGCGGCTGGCCCATGGTGCTGGGTAACCAAGGGGCCCAGTCAATATCGAACGCGTAACAGGCTGGCGAACACTTGCTCAGAAATGGTGACTGTAAACCGCAGTTTGATGCTTAATCCCTGGCAGCGAACGCCGCCTTCCCATCGGCAGGTCATTTGCAGACTCGGCTTGTTTCGGAGAAGCTGCCAGCAGACACATGGGTGTCACATGGAACAGCGCCTGTGTCCCCTCCTCATGGAGGAGGGAGAAGCCTCCTGACGTAGGATAGCAGCCCGGCTCTCAGAAGCAACGCAGGTCGCACAGGCCCCAGACTGCGAGTCCGAGCCGGGACCGGGCCTGGCCCTGTGCTCTCCACGGAACGTGGCAGAATGAGTAAGCACGGGAGTCTGCGGGCCCTGACGGCTGAGGCGCCGAGCTCGCCCCAAGTTAAGCGATACATAACTTCAGTCCACTCAGGCATTTAAAACTTCAGGTGCCTAATTATAAGTCTCACTGGTGCTATTTACAGAAATTACCCTGAAGCGGCCCGTGGGGTTTACCTAACAAAGCGGCCAGGTTTAATTTTAACCACATCTGCAAGAAGGGAAGTTAGTCCACAAAGAAAGGGATACACTGGTCTCCGGACGGAGCCTTCCAGGTGCGGCGCTCCGCCTGCCCCCTAAGACCGGAACGAGGCCCAGGGGCTCCGAAAGCGCAGCCTCTGGTGCTCGGGGTTCGTGCGACTTCGTCCGTGTCGGTGCGACACCCTGATGGCAGGTCCCCACCGCCTTTTAACCGACGTGTCTCCTCTTCGCTCCGATGTTCCCATCAGCACAGGGACACGACACGCAGATCCCTGAGGGTGTCTCAGGACGCGCCTTCATCACCGGGACACTCAGTTTGGACCTCTCTTTAACTTGCTTCTCTGACACCGTGTGGACAGCGCACGCAGGGTGTGAGGCGCTGGGAACAACCAGACGACAGTCCTGGGGCTGTGCCTTCCTGGCCACTCCCCGGGGGGTGCCGAGCACCGGTCAGGCACTTGGAGGGCGCCAGTCCTGCGGGACGGGTCTTCTCTCTGGGCCGTCTCTCTGTTTGCTCGCCTTCGGAAACATCGCTTTTCCTCCTGAGTCTCGCGTGTTCCTCGTGGGCTGCGCCCAGTCCCACACAGCGTGCGCCCCGCATCTGCTGAAATGGCCGCCTGGAGTCCGCATTCTGCAGCTCTCCCTGTCACCATGAGTGCACTCCCTGTTTGCCCCGCCGCCCCTCCCCCGGCCTCTACACCGCTTTACTGTTGGGGTCAGAGTCTCCTGCTTCTGCTTCGCTGCAAGTTCTGTCGTGACAGACACGTGGACACGGTGGGAAAATGATAAACTGATGAGCCTACTTTCTGAATCCTGTGGCTTGAAACGTGCGTACTAACCACCACCCCCCACCGCTGCATCCCAGCGCCCCCAGGGGCTGCAGACTCCTGGGCTGAAAGCCACTGATCGGTGAGACAGTCAGAACTCCTGAAGAAATGAGGGCACTGTCCGGCTACATAAACCAAGTGACAATCGGAGCAGCAACATCGGTCACACTTCTCTCTGCCTGTGTGCTCAGCAGCTCGCCTCATTTTCAAATGCACTTCTTACCACTTCAAGGTGTTAGCATGTTCCCATCTCAGGGCTAGTGACGTTTATCGAGCCCAGTAACCGAAGGTCACAGCGATTCCACGAAGAAGGGGTCGGGGCAGTGTCCGGACAAGCCACCAGGCAGACTGCCCCTCAAGGCCAGTCTTTCTCTCCGAACCCCCCCCCCCCCCCCGCCTTGCCACTCTGGGGCCCAGTGAGAAGCCGCATTTCAGGGTCTCTAGGAAGCATATCAGCTCTGTCTCCAGTGGAGGATGGGGAGGGGGCTCCTGGCTCTGGTCCCCTGGAGCCAGCCCTGCGTGGGTCCTCTCCCCTTGCATCAGGGGAGTGCAGGGAGCCCCCTCCTCAGACTCGGGGCCCTGAGTCCACCGGCCCCTCCCTATGGCTCTAAATCTCAGTGAGTCGCTTCTGTTCCCCCGCTCACAGCCAGAGCTGTTAAGAGATTGGAGAGACCTAGCTTTCTGCATAGTTCACCCAAACAACATCCCGCTGAGGTCACATTCGGAGGCTGGTGCTGCTCCTGGCTGGACCTTGATTGAACCCCTGAGAGGTCACACGGCAGATGGGACATTCCTCGAGGGACTGAGCCAGAGACAACAAACTCTCACCAGCTTCTCAGTGTTTCCTAAATGACGTAACAAAACAGCAGCCAAGAGGTAAATTACCAAGGACACATTCAGTTTGACGCTTGCAAGTTGTCAGACATCAACCTACAGTTGATCGTGCAACCACATGGACTTCCGTAAGGAATCTTCCCACTTCTAGTAAAACCATAAAAACCATCAGCACGAGGCTCCGCACAGGCAGCGTCAGCGCAGGCCGTAGACATGGTTATCTAGCTGGCAACAGCTACAGCTCTCTATCTATCCGTCTGTCTGTCTACTGATTCATGTATCTATCTATCTAGAGATCCACCTATATCTAGACACAGATAGACCGAGAGGGCTAAGCCGCGCGGCTACAATTGGTTGTAGAGCTGATATAAAGCTAGAAACCCCGACCGGCCCAACTCCCCTACTTTGGGCTTGGGAACAATTGACAAGAGAGTCCAGAATCACCACTTTTCAGACCTAAAACGCATGATTAGATTCTTCCTACTCAGATGCGATGCGCCCTGGACGTCTGAGTTTGTTACGTTGGCATGTGTAACGTCATGAGATCGTCACCCCGCTGCTTCCGCACCACGGAACAGTGCACGTGAGTGGAATGTTTTCACGTTGTCTTATCTGGCGAACCCCTGACACGTGGTCCGAGTGGCCATCTCCTGTCACCATGCATTGGAATCACTCACGTGCTGGTCCAGCGCCAAGCGCCCACCACACAACCGGGGCAGACCTGGGGCTCCTGGACCGGCCCCCCGCCTGGGCCGCAGGGGAGACAGATTGGAGCCCCACAGGCCTCCTGCTTCGAGAAGCATCTAATTGCAGGGCATTCATGTGAGTTTGGGGCATCTTTGGAGAAATCACCTCTAAGTACACTAGTTACCAAGATGTGAGGTTCTCATTTAGAAGACGAGGTCATGGTCTCAGGGGAGGGCTGGAGTGCCCGAAGACCTCGGTAAGACCAAGAGCTGCGCGGTGACTGCGAGTCGACCAGCCTGCCTTCCCTCATCACAGGCCACGCCCCGAACGCCAGTGTCTGCTCCGGGTCAGTGATGTTTGTGGGTAGCAGTTCTCGCGCCCGTGCCCCGGCGTAATGAGCACGGAGGGGCTGTGTTTCCCTCGGGACGTGGCACTGGCCCGGCACTGTCCGCCCCCGTTCCAGGCAGCTCCCGAGGGGCGGTCTGCTCGCACAGCTGCGGGTCCCAGGAGTCTCCTGGGGGCCGGTCAGAAATGTGAAGGTCCAAGCCCCCCGAGGAAGGCCCGCCCCGGTCAGGGGAAGGCTCGGGCCCTGCCACCACCAGGCATGTTTGGTCAGCAGCGTGGCCGGTGGGGAAGGCCTGTCACCACGGACTCCTCGCTCGGAAGGCTCTCCAGGGGCCCCGAGCAGCAGGGGCACAGCCGGCAGAGGGTGGGGAGTGCACTCAGGCTCCGGGACACCGAGCCCATCTTGGCAGGGCGGTCACGGTCACCGAAGATCACCGTTTTCCAGACGTGCCCGATGCTTAGCACTCCCACATCCAGGTCACCCCGAGATGCGTCCCGGGCAGCAGGAGGCCCAGGGTGGCTGGACAGTGGGGTTGGCAGGGGAGAGCAGCTCCAAGTGCTGACTGACCCCCAAACAGTTTCTAGCAAAGGGAAGTGGAGATGAAATGTGACAAGGCCAAGTTCGGGACCACCAGTGATGTGCTGGATTTTAAAGCTGGAAGGCGCTTCATAAGAAGACTTTCAAACAACACGCTTCTCTTACCTGACCCATGTGTCTCTGTTGTCTGGTCCAGGCCGGGTCCCCCGCCACCTCTGTATCCTCGAAACTTAGGGTCTGATCCCCACCCACCCTGCCAGGCACAGACTGCGCCCCCGCGAGAGGCCCCGCCCTGCGATGGTGACTTGAGGCACCAAGAGCACACGCCAGGCTTGCCTCCCGCTACACTCTGAAGGCTCCATACTTGGTACAAGCCGTTGCCCCTCCGGTGCAAACAGACCCCTGGAGGCCGAGACCAGTGGAGCCTGGCGAGGGCGGGGAGTGAGGGCAGCGGACCCAGGAGCAGCGCCTTCCTGGCCGAGAGAAAGGTCACCGTGCAGTTTCTGGGCCAGGCCTGGCGTGTTTGAGGAGCAAACAGTCACCGGGGCGATGGGCACAGGTGAGGGAGAGGCGATGAATGGGAGATGGAAAGCTGAGTCCCCAGGAGCTCTGAGCAGGTGTGACACAGTCCACCTGCCCGCACAGGTGGCGGATGGCACCGATCCACCTGCGGCGGCGCTGCTCCGTAGGCCCAGGGGAAAGAAGCCCTAGAGCAGGTCTCCACCAGGGTTAAACTCAGAGCCGCTCCGACTGGGGCGCGGTGCAACGGGGCAGGCTCTGAGACCGGGCAGAGGGCAGCAGGATCCAGGGCCAGCGACAAGCCTGCCGGGCCAGCCCCGCCGTGCTCCTCGCCCCCAGCCCAGGCCGCGCTTCCAACAGGCGGGCAACTCGCACACCCCCATCCCCTGAGGTGAGCCGTCCTCTCTGCCACCTGGCCCGTCCCCTCCCCGTGTGTTCCCCGCAGAGCCCCCGAAAATCCCAAAGCACCGGGACTGGAGCCCTGCAGGCGGCTCTGAGCTCGAACCGTTTGCCCGTTACCGCTGCCATTCTTTTTAGCCATTCCATTTATAAAATTTGGCTAAAAATTACCATCGAAGTTATTTGATGACTGCAGCTGAAACCCTCTGGCGCACTGAGAGCACCCAGACGGCCGCTGAGGAGCCGAGAGGCCGGCTCCCTGTGCACCGCTGGGGGGCTCAGCGCCCAGTCGCTGTGATGACTCGTGACATTTTTATTCTTTTCAATAAGAAGAGCTGTAACAATTAGGCTGTGTTATAATGAAATGTGCATTTGTCCAAACCCTGATCCTGGCCTGTCAATGCCCCTTTGTGAAAGGGACGCCCCTGAACCGGGCCTTTGTCCCCACGGAACGCGCCCAGCACACAACGGGGCTTCAGAGCAGCTGGGCTGCAAGTGCGTGTGCGCTTGTTCCGCGCCATGTGCTCGCCTGCACCTGACCGCAGAGCCTCCGCGACAGGCCACCTGTTCCGAGCGTCGTGGAGGAGCGCCCACAAATCCCAGCAGCGATTCCCTGCCCCAGGGCTTTGTTGAGTGTTTTGGAAGGATTTCAGTTAAACGCTGGGCAATGGTTTTACGTAGCACACGCTTTCCTGGGAATATTTTCCGTGTGTAACTTTGATGAGAACTGTCCACCGTCTCCCTGTCTGAAATGCGGCTGGAGCCAGTGGGCGCACCCGACCTCCGCTCCCGTCCCTCAAGCCACCTCTTTACACCCACAGTCGGCACCCAGGGCCAGCAGGAGAAAGGCCCGTCCGCGCCCCACCCACGCGCAGCCACACTGGGCTCACGCCCCCACGGCAGGAGGAGCCCTGTTCGTAGACAATGCACTCAGGGGTGGCAGCCACGACAAAATCCCAGGGATTCCGGTCGCCCTAAGCCAGCTGCAGTTCTTCCCCAACAGGCACCAGCGGTGACTCGTGTGTGAGTGGAGCTGCAGAGGCCACCAGGGCCCTGGGCACGGTGGGGCAGCAGGATGGAGGGAAGGACCCAGTGCTCCGCTCACCATTGGGCACCTGGGTCCTCTCTCTGGCCAGAGCTTCAGGAGGAGGCTCAGAGATGGAGGGAGGTCCCATGTTCCCATGGCTTACGTGATGCAACACGATGATGACGTGAGCTGACCACCACCCCCCAGACGAGTCGCCCCCCCGCCCCCGGCAGGGCCAATACAGCCCTGAGGAAGCCAGGGGCCGTCTCTGAGTTGGGCTGAAGGGACATGGTAAAGGACTCCTCTCCTGGGGCGTTTCTCCAGGTTCGAGGGTGATGGCTGTGTCCCCCGCAGTGGCGAGCACCTGTGGCAGCAAACAAGGCTGTTGTTCGTGCTTGCTATCTTGCTGGCCGCTCCTTTTTCAGCGTGAGGGCTCAATGCAGCCTCCAGCAGGGGCCCCTCCCTGTATCAGGGAGCAGGGAGAACCAAGGAGAGAGCCCGAGGTCCCTGGGGGTGGGGAGCGTCCTGCGGGCAGCCGAGGCCCTGAGGGAGCGCGGGCAGGGAGCCCCTCGGCTGCAGGAGCAGGTGAGAGGGCCCAGGTGTGGCTGAGCGACGGCGTGGCTCAGCGCCCCCCTCCCGTGGAAGGACTGCATGGGCCCCAGAGGACAAGCGGCCACCTCGCTGCCGCCAACCCCGACGCTGGGCGGTGCCCTTGTCCCGGACCGAAACGTGGGACACCTGAGTCGTACACATTGGACTCGAGAACGAACTCCATGTTGGATGCTGGTTTTCAGTTTATTCATCGTTTCTGCTCCACTGGGATAGTGTTCGGCCAGGAATGTGCGTTCTGGGGAAGGAAACTAGTTGCGTTTATGAGAAATAATTCAAAATTTCCCTTAAGCGTGAGAGTGGACTGAGCCTGGCGTCACAGCGGCGCTGGGTGAGTGCGTGTGTCACGCTCAGGGCCACCGCGGCCCCGTCACACCTGGGGACCCGCTCAGCGGTGGAGACAGCTTCCGGGCACATTCTCCGGGTGCACGAACCATTTCACTGTTTGTTTCTCCGACTCACTGCTCCGCAGTCAGTTCCCTGCTCCTCCGGCGCCACCGTGTTTGCTTCGAGCAAACTTACATTTTCATTGTTTGCTTTTAACCTTTTAAAAATTGAGATTACTATTTTAACACGTTGGACTTTACCCTTGCGTTTACTGATAAGAGAAGCTGGAGGACATCGAGACGATAAGGCGAGAGGGGGTGTCTCGAGTGTGCGCAGCACTCCCGTTCCGACCGGGTGGCTGGGAGATTGGCGCGCTGAGTCACGGGGCCTGTGGATGGAGACGTCTCCATCGATCGGCGATCACTTGGAATGCAGACGCGCTTTTTGTTAAAGAGCACTGTGGCGTGAAGCGGCTGTGCTGAGGGGGGGTGTTAGAGCTGTCTTGGCCCCATTAGTCAGAAATCGAGGCAGGCCCACCCATGGATTCAACTCGGCAAACGGAAAACCAACTAGTGAGTGCGAGGAAACGCCCCAACCCGGAGCCCGGCCGCACCATCCTTCAGCGCACGCCGCGGACCCAGTGCGCTGTCTCCCCCAAGCGGGTATGCTGAAGCCCCGGCTCCCAACAACACAGGGTTGGGGGTGAGGCCTTCGGGAGGCAAGTAGCTCTGGATGAGTGACCGGGGTGGGGCTCCCAGGACCGGGTGGCGTCCTTCTGCCCCCGACCTGAGAGGACGCCAGGAGGCGCGGTCACTCAGGGCCGCGGCGCCGGCCCCTGGGTCCCGAGCACGGCCTGCGGAACCGCGGGGACTGCCACCTGCTGCTTGACCCCCGCTCGCCGCAGCTGCCGCGTTTTGCTATGGAAGCCAAAGGAAAAAAGCAAGACGATACGTCCTCGTGGTTTCACCAGGTTTTCGCCCAAAAATACAAATGACCGAACCATAATTTAGGATCATACCCATTTTAAAAATTCATATTCTTTCCACTTACTTTTCCTGAACCACATTGCTGTTCATCTTTCAAACCGAAAGGTAGCGACCACTGGGTCTAAGCACGCAGGTCAACCTCTAGCCGAACCGTATCCCTCCGCCCATGCTGCGCCGACCCCGGGCCTGCTGCACACCGAGACGCCCCGGGACACACACCCGCTCCTTCCCGCAGCCACCTCCTCTCTCCCCCACGCCCGAGTCCCAGAAACTCCAGCACGAGCTCTGTATTTACTACACACAGGTCCACATTTTAAGTATTTTTTTCATCTGCATCCTGTTTCTTCCATTGGATCATGTATCATTTTAGGGCCTAGAACCCACATTTATTCGGCACTTAGCACGGACCTAAGTAACTAACGTGCTCAACTAACTCGTTCCGTGTTCCGAGGGCCGACTTCAGTCTCTTCTTCAGTGTTGGCTTCTAGTCAGAGAAGGAGATTTAAGAAAAGTTTTAGGGGATTTTAACAGGCAGTTAAAGAATTATTCAAAAGTCATTTAATTACATCAGTGCATCTCTCCTACACGCTAAGCAAAGACCTCTCCTTTTGAAGAGTACAGATGTTTACACTAAGTGGAAAGAAGCTAGTGATCCTCTGGTCATTACATCTTTGTCAAACATCTGACTGTCCCTCCGCGTTCGTCCTCACAGCGTTTCAATCGTCACACACCAGACGCTGCTTAGTGACTGGACAGAACAGAGAAGGGAAGTCAGGGCAGTAGTGATGCAGCCCTCACTTGGAAGGCGGCCGGTGCTATTACAGACAATGCTCAAATGTGTGCCCCCCTCCCAGCTATTTCCGGCAAGTGGATGACTACTGTTCTCCATTAGAAATTGGTTTCTCATTTTCAGTGTAGAAGAGGATAAAAAATAAATACTTTACATGTAATTTAAATGCCTAGAATTGTCAATCTACAAATTACAAAAAACAAGAACACATTAGACCCAGAAGGAAGCTGTTTATAGAAGCACCTATAATTGTTAAAAATCAATATTTTGGGTATTTCAATGTACCTTCCCTGTCTAGTGCAGCCAGAGCAGGTCACGCCACGGGCGCATCCCGTTGCGAAGGCAGAACTGCTGGCTGAGAGTAAACAGCGTCCCGGGGACACACAGAGCTGCAAGGGAGCCGTGCAGGGACGTGGCTCCTTCACCCCCGAGGGGTCATCCGCTCACGGTGATTTCACACATGTCCTGATGCTTACCAAGTTTTAGGGGAGAAACAAGAAGTCTCTGCTCTCTGTGGATTAATTAAATGTTTGAAAACGTTCAAATATTTTGTGCATTTCTTAAATATGTAGTCCCCATTTTACAGATTTCTCAGAATTAGTCTAGATTTTCTTTCCCAGATAAATAGGCAAAGAAAGAAAGAGAGAAAGAAACAAAAAGCACTTTTTCGGAGTTTAAGCAATGCCCTAGGGAAGTAACAATCCCTGTTTCTCCCCCCTCCCCTGCCCCATTCAAAAGGGCAGCACCAGCTGAGGGTGCCCACGTCCAGAGGGTGCCCATCAGCCACGGTCTCCATGGGTGGGCAGCTGCATCTGCGGGTGACGGGCTGGGGTGGGGCTGACCCTGGAGGGAAGAGAGGGCCCACGGGGGCAGGGAGATTGCCGGACGACGATGAGGGAGCGGCATTCATTTTACAACGGGATGGCTTTATGTGGGCAGCCTTGAGGTCCTCAGCGGCTCTGACGACGAAGGTGTCACCTGCAGCCCAGTGGGCCTGTCTGGAGGGACGCGGGAGGGGCGGCCGCCGAGCAAAGGTCCTGACGGCTGAGGGCCTCTGCTCTGCACCCTCTCGTCTCAAACACGAAGTCGTTGCCGTCACTTCAGCGGTACCTGTCTGTGCATCCAATAAAGAAAGCGACCAAGGTAACTTGTAGGTCGGGACCCACAAAGCAGAGGCTGCCCCGGTGGCCCAGCCTACGTCCCACATCCACACCTAAGACGCCTGACACGTGCCCACCAGGGTCCCGCCTCTGCCAGCTCACCTTCCATCCCCAGCCCTAACTCTCCCACTTGTGAACGCAGCTTCCGTGCAGCGTGGGCTTCTGTGTTACAACCACTGAGGTATTGGGTTGGCCAAGAAGTCCGTGTAGTTTTCTCCATAAAATAAAAGACACATGTTTCATTGTCACCAGTAAGTTCATTGATTTGGCTATTTGGAACATCTCTGCTATCTCCCGCATGGTGAAACGTTGACTGTTCTCAGTTAACACCTCAATTGGATCACTATCGACTTCAGCTGGTCTACCCACCGGGGAGCATCATCCAGCGAGAAACCTCCTGCACGAAACTTCGAAAACCACCTCCGACACACTTGGTCAGTCACAGCACCTTCTCCACACGCTGCACAAGTCTTTTTTTTTTTTTACATTTCAGTTGCATTTTTACCTGTCTTGAAATAATAAAGTGTAATACGCCGAAAACGCTGTGTATTTCCTTCCATCTTCAGTATTAAAATGGCTGCACAAAATTTACCAATTTTGATAAGTTTTTTTAAATGCACGCTGATATGACAGCTGTCACCATACAATCTAACAAAATTGTTTTGAATAAAGTTAAAGACAACTAAGTGCTACTAGAGCCATCACATGGGGGGGGGTTTAAAAACGAGTGAACTTTTTGGCCAACCCAAGGTTTCAAATCTGATCTTACTTTGTAGAAATAGAGCCCTGTGAACTGGCTCAGATTCAATAACTTATCAGGTTTTTCATCTTCTGGAACTGTCTGAAACTATACAGGCTGCTCACAGACAAGCAACAGTCTATAGAGGATGCGCGCCCCGACCTCGCGGCCCCACTGTACAGATTCCTGGGCAACGGTGCACACTGGGCCCTGTCCCCCCGAGGCCACGGGGACGCCCCGAGTGCTCAGTGTTGACGGGACTTCCTGAGAACAATGGGGCACTTGCGCGCGGCCTTCTCAGATCTGAAGGACAGGTATGGGAATGGTTGCAAATACCTTTACATATCACAGTGATTTTGTTTCAAATAATAGAAATCCATTGCATCAACTTTATGCTTGTAACTTTATGAAAGTGAACTCAGTTTGGTTTTGGAAAACATTCCAGGCTAAGCTTCCTTTGTGGTTATAAGGAATGTACAAGCATTAGTCACAAGAGAAGAAAACAAAGAGAAAATACTAAAACAGAGAAAGGAAGTGATGTGGGTTTGGGGTGAGACACAGGGACAGACAAAGCAAAAAAGAGCAGAAAACAACTCAAAAGAAAAAATGCCATGACCCTCGAACGTGAAACACCTCAGAAATGAGCGTTAAGAGAACGGCATGCACTTTTTCCCAATGGCAGGGCCCCTGAATGTCCCGTCGTCTGAGGACTCGACCCTGTGGCGGAGCAGGAGCCGGAGCCCCGGCTTGCTCTCGGTGAGGGACTGGTCCCTGCAGAGTGGAGTTCAGGAGGGCGGCCTGACTTCTCAGGAGCTGTGCACGGTGGAATTCTAAGGTCCCCAAAGTACCCCACCCCTGTGATCCTCTCCCCTGGATGCTGGTGGGACCTGGGCATTGGCCGGGACCGCACCCATGTGACTGGGTGACATCAGCGGGTTCTGGAGAAGAGCCTGTGCCCTTCAGAGGGAATGGCGTGAGCTCCGCCCCGCGGTGGCGGCTCTCAGCGGCCACAGGGCCCCGACAGCGGGAGGACCAGGCTGCTCAGGCCGCTGCCCGGCCCCCGTCTGTGCAGCATGAACCGCACAGCGCTCGGAGCGACCGCAGGTGCTGGGACGGGGCAGGGACTCCGGGGGGGGAGAGCCGGCCAGCAGGGGCCCAAGTTCCGACGGTGAACCAGACGGGCCTCTGCCGACCCTGGAAACACCACACGCGGGCGGAGGGACCCCGTCTCGCAGAGGGAGACCACCTTTGTGCGGCGAACGGCTCTCTGGCCCATCGTGCCCTCAGCTCTTTCTCCCCAACTGTTGAAAAGACCCTTCGGATGACGGGTGGAGAGGGGATGCCCCGTGGCATGTGGAGCCCGGGGGCCGGACTGAGCGTGATGCTTGCCATCCAGGCGTCCCCATATGTCCCCGTCACAGCACACACCTGGGTCCTGACCTGGTCACCCTGAGCCAGCCACTTAAAGACAACACAATGTTAAAAAAGTCAAACAAATCATCCCCCTCTCAGAACTGCTGACCTGCTCCAGATGAACTACAGAGAAGTGAAAAGGACTTCAACTCTCCACGGGCCCGGCGCGGGCGCAGGATTCGACAGGTCACGCCTGCGTGTGAGGGACAGACACGGGCTCCCTGCGAAGCCCACTGAGGACAGCAGGTGCGAGAGACAGGCTCCGTCCCCAGGCGCGACGCTGCCCCCGTGTGGCGGGCGGAGGGAAGCACTCCCGGCGCAGCCGCGCGGGAGCCAGGCCGCGGCCTCTGCTGGGAGGACGACCGGAGCCTCAGTCGTTGGATCAGCGAAGCCACGTCTCTGAAAACGGAACTAATCCCTTTCACTCAGAAGTCGTCTCTCCATCCTGGCTTTTAGTTTGAGGGGGAAAAAAACCCTTTAGTTTTGTTCCTGTCAGGAGGGAAAAAATAAAAGTAAAATAAATGATGATGCATGAGAATGAATGACAAGTATTGGTAAAGCAGAGTAGAAGAGGGTGATATGAATTGTATCAAAACGGAAAGGTCAAGGTCTCCATGGGAGCAGGCCTCCCGTGACGCCAAGGCACCTAAGCTCAGGGACACTCAGCCCCCGGTCCCGAAGGCCCCCTCCTGAGTTGGATGAGCTTCAGGCCCACAGCACCTGGGTCGGCCCTCCCCTGTATCACCGCTCGCCTATTCATTTAGATGCTAACTTCTATGTGTGCGCAGCCGCCGCAGGGACCGGAGACACTCCGGCCTGCCGCCCCCACCCCCGGGGCCCAGGCGGCTGGCCTCCCGGTGCCGCGGCTGAGGCAGCCTCTGAAACCTCACTCTTTCAGAACTCAGAACTCAGATGGAAGCAAACCGCTCTTCACAGACTGTGACACGGGGAGGGTCGGGAAAGGCGCCTGTTTCTGAACACTCGCACCACTCCTGAGCACCTCCCGAACTTCGCAGACCCGGTGAGAGTGACGCCGCAGGTTAGCCAGCGTCCAAGGCGGTGGGCTCCCTGGGTCAGGCCAGGGCGAACGGGCGGGGGCGATTTTGTTGTGCTTGGACACTTTAAAACCCCAGACACTGAAGAATCATACCATGTCCTAAAACCCAAATGTTCTGCCGTTTTACGTGATGGCTTATCGGACAAGCCTACCAAGTGTTAAGATACTGAACACACGTCGTCCAGGGTCCCTCGCCCCGCAGCCTTCTTGGAGCCCCTGTGCCCCGAGTCGCTGAGCACATTTCCGTCGGCCGACCCTTTCCCGGAGGACACTCTGCGGTTGCCCGAACTTCTGCAGACGTGTGGGCGCAGGCCCGGGCACTTGCTCCTCATTGTTATCTCAAGTTCTTGATCTCAGATCTCAACGACCAACCTCACCTACCCTACCGCTTCCTCTCCTGATGGCCTAGGGCACAGAACAGTGCCGAGCTCCAAATACCGCCGGTGCTTACGAGGCTCGTGTGTCGGCTTTCTGGAAGCCTCCAGGGTTCCCAGCGCCGCCCGCCTCCCAACCAACGGCCACCTCCTTGCCCTAAACCCAGCCCACGTGGCTCCGCGGAGGGCGCACTCTCGGCCTCGCGGCCTTTTCCGACTTTCTTTGCCCAGAGTCCTTGCTGCCCCTCCAGGCTTGCTCTCCAGCTCTTTGATCACTGCCCCAGTCCTCTTTACCGTGCGATAGAATTTACTTCTCTTCGCTCAGATCCCTCCTTCTAGATCATACCCCACTTCTCAGCCTCATCAGGAGTCTCTGATTCAGAGTCTCCGAGGGCCCCCAGCGTTCGGCCTGCACACAGCGGGCAGGGGGGGCACGGGGTTTTCCTGCGTCAGGACGCACAGCCCACGGGCACTGTCCTGCGTCGTGACTCTCTCGGTCCCTCTACGAGAACCGCGCCTCACCATCTCGCCCCGGCCTTCGCTCCCTGAGCACCAACGCGCAGTCAGCGACCCCACTGCAAACTGCACCCTGAGATAACGTGAAGAGTGTTTTCACAAATCATGCAAAAAAATGAGCCTAGACACGGACCTGTACCCTCCACCAAAATGGATCACAGACCTACACGTGAAGCGAAGGACATGGACTCCTAGAAGGCAACACAGGAGAAACGCTAGCTGACCTGGGGTGTGCCGACGACCTCTGAGCTCGAATACCGATGGCACGGTCCGGGAAAGGAAGATTAAAAAGCTAGACTTTATCAAGTTAAAAACAGCCGCTCTCTGGGAGCCCCTGCGAACCTAACGAGAAGACAAGCCACAGACTGGAAAGGCCATCTGCAGAAGGTGCATCCGAAAAGGGCCGTTACCCAGAATATGAAAAGAACTCTTAAAACTCATTGTCACGGAAATAAACAACCTGATTAAAAATGAGCCCAAGGCCTGAGGAACCGCCAGGCAGCCTCCTCGTCCTCCTCCGGAAAGGACGCCCCAGGAACTGACTGGCTCCCATCCTGGACGGACGCGCAGGAGGCAGAGAACGGGGCGCGAGGGCCCGCTGGGGCTCTGGGCAGGCTCCCTTCGTCCTCACTGGTGGGCGGGAACGCTAACGGCGCTTACCGTGCAGGGTTATCCCCAGGGTCAGCCAGTCGACACGTGGGTGACATTCACCATGGCGCTCGGAGCATCGGGAGCCCCATTATTAGTAATAAAATGATTAGCTCCTGCGCGTGGACAGGAACAGAGTTTAACTTCCGTACAGTCTGCCCCTTTCTGGGGTTCACGCTCATCCCAGGACAGCGCTGTGGGCAGCCGGCCTCTGCGGGGCCCCTGGATGGCCATCCCCCAGGGGGGCGGGCTGACCTGTTTGCAGGGAGGGCAGGGAAGGGCGTCTCGTCTGCTCTTCCTCCCTTACTCTCGCCTTCGCCCGCGGTCTCTGCTCCGAGGGAACAGCCGCACAGAGCGGCCCCCGTGGCTCAGGGACTGACGTCTCTGGGCAGAAGCCAGGGAGGGTCTGGGGCCTGGCAACAGCCGTTGCAGGAGCAGATGGTGATTTACAGACATGAAAGAATCGTAAGTAAGAAAACGTGATTTCTTCAGTTTCTAAATTAAAAAAAAAATCTAAATACTCCATCTCTATTCACAAATACTGGCTTGGCCAAAAAGTCCATTGTGTTTTTTTCGTACGATGGCTCTCGTAGTGCTTAGTTCTCTTTAACTCCCTTCAAAATAATTTTGTTAGATTGTACTGTGACAGTTGTCATACCAGCGTGCATTTAAAAAAAAACATCAAAATTGGTGAACTTTTGTGCAGCCATTTTAATATTGAAGATGGAAGAAGATACACAACATTTTGGGTATAATATACTTTATTATTTCAAGAAAGGTAAAAATGCAATTGAAATGCAAAAAAAAAAGATTTGCACGGTGTATAGAAAAGGTCCTGTGATGGACTGAACATGTCGAACGTGGTTCGTGAAGCTTCGTGCGGGAGAGTCCTCGCTGGACGATGCTCCCCAGGCAGGTGGACCAGCTGAAGTTAGTAGCCGTCGAAGCAAGACATTCAGTGAGAACAGCCAACATTCTATCACGTGGGGCTAGCCAACCTTCTCAAAATATCCACATCAATAAAGCTTTTGGTGAAAATGAAAAGTGTGCCTTTTATTTTACAGGAAAACTGGAAAAATAACAAACCCAATAACATAGTAAGTATTTCCAACCCAATAACATAGTAAGTATTTCCAAATTTAAAATGGCTCGACTTATGTTTTTGAAATGAGGAGCTATTTCATTATAAAACAACCCTGACAGAAATTCTAGGAGAAATTAAACGGAAGGCACTGGAGACTGAAAATACAGCCTCGCAGCTTTGTGCCGGTTCGACCACTTGGCGGCGCTAAACGCCAGCCAACGGGTCATCGCCGGACTGCTCTGCCCAGCGCCCCTTCTGGGAACTGCAGGGAGAAAATGCAGCCCTAACCAGCAGCTGGAAGTGCTTGCTCCCGCGACTGCTCTCCGCCTCCCCAGGCGGTTTCTGGGACGCGCCAGGGAGAAACCTGCACAGTCCAGCTGTTTGTGCGGCGGAGTTGCTTAGTGCGGAAACAGAAAGTTGAGGAGGAGACGCCTCGGAAAATGCCCCCACCTTTGCACTGGGCAAGAAGTCATCTAATGAAAACTGAAAGGCAGGCACCAGGTCTTCAGACATCGGTGTTCATTACCATACACGAGGCAGCAGGAGAAGGGGGGTGGGGTGCACCCTGGGGACCGGGTTCTGGACGAGGCTGGCGTCCAGCAGGGACTGCGGGGGCCTGACTTGAGAGGGAGAAGACACGAGGCGGAAGTGATGTCACTGGCACACAGGGAACTCATCGTCGAATCGCATGACCTCTCTGCCCCGTCCAAGAGCTTTTATGTGGTAAACAGCACCCCCCGCCACTCTGAGAGCCTCAGAGCCGCTCTGCCTCAGCGTAGGATGCCCCTCCTGTCACGGGGCACATGTCCCAACATCCCACGGCACCCTCCTGGTTTAACCTGAGGGAGACCAGGGAGGGTGGTGCTAGGGAGCAGCCAGGTCCACGTAGGCCACGGGCAGGGTCCAGGGCGGACCAGGGAGGAAGCGCAGGGACAGCTGTCGAGGGTCCCCCAGCGAAGCCAGGCCCGTCTGTGTTCCACGTGCTCACTGAGGGGTCAGCGACACGTCAGTGACACATGGGGCCATTTCCAGACTCAGTGGGTGGCCATCCTCTCCCACCTCCAGTCCTCAGGTGCCATACTAGGAGGCCCCTTCCGGTCCTTGACCTGCTGCGGCCTCTGTGGGCCTAGCCTTCCCGACGTGAATGGCGTCGTCAGCTGCCAGCCACAGGGTCCGAGACACCCAAGGTCCCAGGTCACATTCCAAGTTCTCCACGATCTCCAGGGGTTGCGCTGGTCGGCTCCTGCTCTGCGGCAGAGCCTCCGAAGCTTCCCGTGCTCTTTCCATGCAGGCCCCACAGAGCTGCCTCCGTGCTCGCCCCCTGGCAGAGGGGCTGCTGCGGCCCCCCCTGACCCCCCGGCCTGCTCGCTAGCCCACCTCGGAGCTCTCTGCATCGTGGGGCCTCCAGGGGCCCCTCTTCTTCTCCATCAACTCCTTGTTGCCCTGGCAGCCTTCGTTTCTTCTTCCTTTCTTCACTAATTTTTGAAACAAATGATTCAAAAGCCTAAATTCCTCACTCTCTCGGCCTGGAAGTCAGGTTCTCAAACGACCTCAGGCCGATCGTCGGTGAGAACGTCCAGAAGGCTCTCGCTTTCGGGTCCCGAGTACCCTCGTCTCCTCCTCTGCCCCACTAACCGGTGCTGGTGCCCTGGGGGCGTCTGGCCACTCGTCCACCTGCAGTCTGCGCACGTTCCCTCAGTCTCGCCGACCTGCTCTCCTCCGTCCTCCCCAGCAAGGGCCTGCGCCGTCGACGTCACCGTGACACGCCTGTGCACACCGGCCTGTGAGAAGCTGGCCTGGGGTAACACGTGGAGCCGGAACTTTCAGGGTCTCTCCTGGTGATTGTGAATGTATTTGTAGAACTTCTTTTACAAAGTAAACGTTAGAAGTTGGTATTTTCCCTGTTAGATGTCCATAGGTCGTAGTTATTTCAAACCCTCCTTTTGGACCTGTCCCATGGGGGGATGGGATCGGGAGATGGCCGAGTACGGGGGGATCCCAGAGTGGGGGAGCTTGCACCTAACTCCGCTCTGACCGTTGCCCCCAGTGTTTATCAAATGCTGTTTATCCATTTCTCCTCCGTGTCCGCCCAAGGTCACTTCACTCACTCACTGATGAGTGAGCAGGTCTAGAACGCCAGTTGTAAGAGATAACATCCCTGTCTCCTAACTCCAGAAGCATGGAGATTCAGTGGCAGGGCAGAGTCCTAGCTGATCACTCTAATGCGGGACTGCTGTTCTTGTGGTTGACAAGGAAGGGGCTAGAACACAAGGGCCAAAGGACACGTCATCGCTCCGGGCTCAGACCAACCCCTTGCTATTCAGGAGGCTGGGGAGCCCCATCACAGAAGTGACGATCGGACCCTGCCGCAGACTCACGGGGGATGTGCCTTTCCTGCTGCGGCCTCCCACAGAGAAAGAGCGCCCCACACAGGAGAGGCCGCAAGTCACACTCTGGGTTGTAACAGACGGCATCATTGTCGCTCATTTCCTCTCTAGAGATCCCTGGTTCGTTCAAGGCTGTTTCAGAGGTCCCAGGTTTCTGTACAGGTTCTATTTTTATCACGGTCACCCTAGTCACCAAAACAGGCACAGAGGTTTGCCAAAGCTAAGCAAGAGGCGAAAATCCAGGTGCTCCGAAAGGAAGCACCTGTGCTGGGATCCGCACAGTTACACACGCGTGCACTCACGTGCACACACGACGGACTCTGGAAAGAAGGAAGGGTGGCCTGCACCGTACACCCCCACCCGGTCCCTGTAACCCGCACGGGCACAGGCCTCGCTGTGTGTGGGTCGAGGCCACACCACGCTCTCCCCAAGGGAACGGCCCCGGCGGGCATTTCAGTGTCTCAGGTGGGTCGCAGCACACTCGAGGTGCACGCTAAGGTCAGAGGGCTTCTCTCCGGAGCTCTCGCCACCTGCGGCTGAGGCCCAGCCCCGCGTGCCCGGGGCCCCACCGAAACCGCCACACAAGGCTTCTTCTCTGCTGGGCACCAGAAGATGAGAGGACGGGCTGGAAGGGGACCGGCCTGGGAAGCAAACTGGAAAACGGAGCTGCGTTTGTGTCTTCGGCTGTGCCGCCCAACGTGGGGGCCGGTAACCAGGTGTGGAGAGTTGAATAGAAATGGAAATCAACTGCAGTTGATTTAATGGTTAAAATCTGTTCCCAGCATCACGCCCGCAGGTCACGGGCTCCGCAGCCACACACACAGTGCGGACGCGCCGTCCTCACAGGACTGGTGCACACAGTGGGGCTCTTCTTCTCTGGCACCAGGCGCACAGTAAGGAGCAAGGCGTCACTGCAGCATTTGGGGACCCGGAGCCCAGTGCGGGGACTAGCTAAAATGGGAGTCACCGCGGCCATACAGACGCCATCCCCCACCCTAAACTAAGATCCAAGGTTCCGGAGCTCATTCAGTCCTCACGTGTGGCCAGGGGAGGAGCACGTTCCTGACAGGAGGAAGTCCGGTCGCTTACTCTCCCCACCGGCGGGTAAACTAGTCGCTGGATTCCCAGAGTCTTGGGGACGGACAACAACTTGGGAAAGAACACACACTTAATCAAGAGTGCCCTCCTCCCCCGGAGCAGGAGCTCAGGGAGACCCACGCAGGCTCGGACCATCAGCCAGCCCCACGGACAGGAGAGCCTTGCGGGGCTCAGGCCTCTTCTGAGAAGTCCGGCCTTGTGCCACGTGGCCACCAGCATAGACACAAGGTCCCCGGGGGCGGTGCTTCTGTTCTCTCCCCCAGGTGACCGCGTGTGGAAAACGTAACCCAGGGTGGGGATGATCGTCGCTGTGATCCGTCAAATGGAATCCTCACTTTGTACTGTCAGTTAGGAAACGTTCCCTGCGTCCATCCGTGGAGGAGAAGTGTCGGACAGACCGTGGCTGCGTCCTCGGTGTTAGAGGCCATGGACGCAGAGGTCCCAGGCTGAGCCTGGCCAGCTTCAGCCCTAGGGCCCAGGAGAGGTTTGCGGTCCCATCACCCATAACAATGTGTGAAATGTTACCAAGGAGAATTTTATCAGGCAAAAACAAAAAACAAAACCAAAAACAAAACAAAAAAACCACCTTTGCTTTTATCATAGGAACCCTCATCAGAGGGGAAGAATGACCAGTACAACAAGCTTGTGAAAACCTCGTCCACCAACATGCTCCTGTGCGCAGACCCTGGGAACTGAGGGAGGAAGGCGGGGCTGACGGACGGGAGGGTGGGGGTTGGCCGGGAAACCGGGGGCAGCAGGAGCCTCTGCCTGCTCTGCAGCTGGAGCAGGGCGGGCACTGCGGCGGCGCCCCCGGGTGGCTCTGGCACCACCCTGGGAGGCGGCCGGGCCCAGTGCCTGTCGGTCAGCAGGGGACCGGGGCCAGCAGGCAGCACACCGTCCTGCTCCTCCCGAGCGGCCACGCCTGCTCGTGTGTTAGTCTGTGCCCTCGTCACTGAGCCTTGAAAAGAGAGAAAGACCTGTTTACAGGGGGAAGGGCAGCCCCTTACACACCACATCCCACAGGCATGAGGCCGTTCCACACACCGCATGTCGTATTTAAACGCGAAACGGTTATAAACGCAAGCCACGGACTGTCAAGTGAAACATCCCCCTCTAGACATGTCTTCATGATATAAACATGTAAAGTGGGCATAAAGTCATTGCCGCACAAAAAAACAACTCAATGTTGCCGCCTACCTTCTCCTGAGCTAGCGAGCGACGCTGCTCAGCGGACGCGGAGGTGGGGGCCGGGGGCGGGGACGCAGACGAGCTGTGGGTCTGCGTGGCATCTCCGACAGCGAGGCACAGAAACGGCGCCGTTTCAGGAAGCCAGGCCACGGGAACCGCACGCAGCCTGCTCAGGTCCGCCCCCCAGGAGGACACAAGCGTGTCCTTCCCAACTGTAACCTTCGGAAATTTTTCTCAGCACATTTTCTTATAGGTCTCCAAAAATAGTCTGAAATCGTTCTCTCCACTAGATGTGTGAATATACCTCGCTTCCTGCCTGGTGAGCAGCAGGGCGCCCCCCAGCTTGGGGAAAGGATCGTGTTGCACAGGGCCCTTCAGACACGGTGAGGTTCCTGCCACCGGATTCACGGACCCCTGTGTCTGCAGCCCCAGGGGCGTTGGTGACAGCGAGCCCCGAGTGAGCCACTGCCGTCCACAAGTACGATGCATTCCTCGTTAGTGCTAGCTGCTTCCCAGCCCTTTGCTGGGGGGTGACCGAGAGGTGGGTCCAAGAGGACCGGACACAGGCAAGCGTGCGTGAGGCACGTTAACAATCACCGGCGTTTGGGTCTGCAGCTGAACGGGGACCGACAATCGCTTTGGACCATTCAGAGGACAATACCCGTTTCGGGAAACGGAGATGGTTTGCTTTTCTCTGTACCGATTTCAGTTACCACCATAGAAACAGGGCTTGCTTATAACTTTGACAGGCAATTCATGTCATTCACTTTACGTGTTTAAGGATTGTTTTAAATCTCCATACTTAATCCATTTAGATCTATTTTCTTGCCCGATCTCCTAAAGACCCCTTCATTAAAAGAAGAGCCTGTCTCCATGTTCCTGGCGCTTTCCGACCGGCCTGATTACCTGTGCAGGGGACAGGCAACAGGGTACTTCTTGCTGAAATTTCCTTTTCAGCAGCAAAGAAATCTTACATATATCACCACAATTATTTTACCACGTTCCTTTTCAGGAATTGATATACCCTTTTCTACAAATACTAACAGAACTTTGAACGGACTTTCCTGGTGGCTCTAACGCTTGGGTCTTTCCAGTTTAGAAGGGAAATATTTTCCTTTAATTGCCCTCAGTTGGGTTTTGTAGAGCCGACTTTCGGGACATGTTCAGGTGAAGTCCTGGGCCTGGTCCGAACCGGGGGAGCAGTTTCTGACGCGGCGCCTCAACCTGCAAACAAAGGAGCGCGTTCACTCGGGTGGGTTTTGTGACGTGAGGAGCCGGGGAAGCCCGTGAGCTGATGAGGCAAGGCTGGGCGTAGGGTTCTTCGTTTATTTTCTTAAATAGTGATTGTGAAGCTCCATCATTTTCAGAGGTTAACTTTTACATTTTTTCATACCATTTCCTCTTACAAGCCACAGAGCTCTTTTCACAGAGAAAAACAAAAAATTAATCTTTATTTAGGTACTTTGAAGACATCTTGAATGAAGGGAATAGGACCTTGAATACTCCTCTATTTAATTTTACCCTGTACTTTAATTGCATTGCAACACTCTGATCTCCCCAAGGACACAGAATCACTGAACCTCTTCTGCATTGTTGCCACTTTAATCCCCGCCCGCCCTCGGCCCTGCTCCCACCCCACCCGCCCGCCCACCTTGCCCTCTCAGGTGGGAGAAAGCACCCAGGCCTGAGAAGCCGGCATCTGTGCTCTCTGACCCCCAGGTCCACCTGAAGCCCTGTCCCCTCTGTCTGTGGACAAGGCCCCGTCTGTCTCCCCGACGGGTCCCAGCACTGGGGGCGCACTTGCGAGGCAGGCGCCTCCTCCAGGTCTGTGACTGCTCTCTCAGGCAGGAGACACTGCTCGGTCCGTCTCCCCAACGACCTGTCTACGTCGGTGGATGTTTAACACTGCGCTTTGTTACTTACATGATCGCTCCAAGGCTAGAAACCATTATTTTTTGGATGTATTGGAGAGTCTAAAGTTGCTCAAAGCAGTGATGGAACACTTTTAAAATTAAAGACTGCGGACTAGAAATACTTTTCTTCCCGTGCACTCCCCTCGGACCCCCACGTGGTCTTTCATGCCTCTGGCTCAGCCGTGCATCAGAGCACGGATGGCATTTTTGTAAAGGGCAGGTCCCCTGCCCTTACCGGACGTTGGGGCCACCGGAGAACTCCCACCTGAGAGTCAGGAGGTTGGAGCTGCACCGGCAGGCCACCTGAGACGGATTGTTACACAGCCAGGACCGTATCGCAGAGGTCAACTTCCTCACTTTCCACATCTGTGGGTGAGGACAGCCTGCTCTCTAGAGCACACAGTCCCAGAGCCAGCAAGGTTGGTGCACAGGGAGTGTCAGTGGCTGGGAGCTCGACTCCGCTGCAGAAGCCTGAGGGTGGCGTGCCGGGAGGTGAGCCAGCTGAGCATTTCGGTGCCCGTGCGAAGCTGTGTGATGTGGGAGAGAACAAGGGCTTTGGAGACAGACAGCAACGAGTTCAGTCTGTGACCACCGCACCTAGCACCCAGCGCCTTGGCTGCCTGGACCAGCCAGGCGGCGCCACAGCCGGGCTACCGCTGCTCACGCCAGCTGCCCTGAAGGAGCCCCTCCGATCACACAGGGAAAGGACGTCTCTAAGGTTAGACCATGAGCAAAGCTATCTTCTCTATCTAGACATTAGGAGTCGGAGATCACAGAACTCTGTCCCTGTGACTGAAAGCAGTGGAGGCAGTACTTGAACTCAGGTCTGCCTGATGCGTGCGGACCTGCCACGGCCACAGGCCCCCTCTCATGTGATGCTGCACAAGAAAAAGTACTCAGGTGACTTCTTTTCCTTAAATGGACAAAAGCACCTTCTTATTTTCAGTGCAAGTTTCTTATTGCTAAGAAGGATTTACGATGCTGTCCAAATCCTTGGTGCTGTAGCCCAAATTAGTAGCAGTGAGAGACCCCCGGTGAAAGAACAGTCACTGGTCGATGTGAACAGGGCCAGCAACAAGGCAAATTCTCAAAGATGCTGTGAGGCGAAGGCCCGGCGCCAGACTGGCAGAGAAAGCCACAGTCGGCTGCAAGCTCGGAATCCCAAGGGTAAACCCACCCACTCAGGGGGGCCAACGCCGGTTGCTCTTCCATCAGAAAGGACCCCCCACCCCGAGGTGTTTATGAAGAGGGTGTAAGAAAAGCACCCGTGTGCTCGAGCCGCCCACAGCAGTAACGGAGCCCTGCTGTGAGCTACCAATCTCACACCAGATGGACAGGAAGGGCAGCCAGCTCCGGTGAGCCAGCAGAACCTGCCTCCAGGAGGACGAGGCCTTACCTGGGCTCCCTGGACCACGGGCTCCCAGGGTCAGGGGCCCTGGACGGTGCACAACATCGTGCATGAGATACACCACACACGTGTGTAGTGTCCTTGCACGCATATGCCGTGTTCACCGGGAAACTAAAACAAACCACCCCAGCAAACACTCCGTCAAACCCCCCGCCCCTCTGCACTGGACGCAGAGTCCACAGACAGGCCCCTGCAGAGTCCCCTTCTGGTCGCCCGCGCAGAGACACGGCGCACTGACTGACGGGCGGCGAAGGCCTCTGGGAGGACGCTGGGCGAGCAGCTCCCTCCAGGTCGCGAAGGACACCCAGACCTTTGTGGTAAAGAGGGTGCATGCTCCTGCAAGGTCACCTCACCTGAGCGTAGGTGCAACTGCAAGTATCCCCCCGAGTCAGGGTGAGTTCGTACGGCAGGGGCGGGCTCTGCCTCCGAAACCTGGGGTGTGCCGACTCGCCGCTCCCTACGACCACAAAGTCGGGGCGTGGGTCTGAGGCCCAGGGCCACACTCTGCCACAGGAGCTGCACCACGAACCTCCCCGTGCAGGAAAGGGGAAAAGCCTTCAGCAGTTCGTGTCTCATGAGCCCCAAGTTAGGTTTCCAACGGAATCTACTGGGTGTTGTCTTACAAAGACTACTTTTTTATGTGTCTTAAAATCTTAAAAATATTTGAGTAGCAAAAACTTTAAATGTGTATATGTTTATACAAAATATCTATTTACATATATACCTGTTATAGATATTATCATTATGTTAGTGTCTTATTATTCAGTCCCAAACTCATTTATAGATACCAACTCATTGTATGAATCAAGTTTTATGTTTATTTACAGTACAGTGAGTGTATAATATTTGATTAGAAGGCATTTAGCAAGTCATTTTTAGCCTTTTAATCTTATAATGCTATTCTTTTCTAAATAATGTAGGATAACTAAAGACTGTTTTGAGCTAATGGCTTCATGAGTGAATTCAGCTCTCAGAAATGCCAGAACTGCTTTAAATTTTTGTTAATTTGGAATATGTCCCTTGATTATTTTTTCTTTTTGCTTCATTACATGTAAAGTGTTACTTAAACTCATTTTCAGTTTTAAGAAGTAATCAGCTATGCTAATCTTCCCTAAAGCAGCGGGGCGGGGGGGGGGGCAGGGGGATATTGGGTTGGCTGAAAAGTTTCTTCTGTTTTTAAATAAACATAAAAGATATTTCTCATTTTCACCAGTAACTTCATTTACAATGTATTCACCATTTTGTTCCACTACCTTCCTCCGTCTTTCAGGCAACTTCATAATCCATCTTCCCAAAACTTTTCATCTTTTTGAGCAAAGAACTGTCCCAGGTGCCTTTTGCAGTTTTCCAGGGAATTGAAGTTTTCCTCCATTAAGAGAATTTTGTAAAGACTGAAATAAATGGAAACCGGAAGGTGCAGTGTCTCGTGAACACGGTGGATGAATCGGAACTTCCCAGCCAGGCTGGGACCGTTGGTGCCTGGCCACCAAAGGGACGTGTGGTCTTGAGTCATCCTGATGGAAGATTCTGCGTTTTCTGCTGACAAATTCCTGACACTTCTGGTTGAGCGCTGCTCTCAGTGGTTCTAACTAGAAGCAGTTCTTACTGGAATGAACCGTTTGGTGTTCCGGAAGGAGCTCGTAATAGAGGGGTCCCCACCCCACACGTACACAACATCCCCTTCTCTGGATGAGGACCGGCTTTGGTGTGGTCGGTGGTGCATTGGCTTCCGTCTTCAATATTAAATGGCTACACAAAAAATCACCAGTCTTGGCAAGTTTTTTGGTGCACACTGACATGATAGCTGTCACAATATAATCTAACAAAATTATCTTGAACGAAATTAAAGACAACTAAGTGCTACTAAGCCCTTACGTGGAAAAACCAAACGAACTTTTTGGCCAGGACAATAAATACACTGAGAGCTATAATCTGTCGACGCGGTAAATCTTTGTTTAAGAAGAGCAATAGAGTCATCCACGAGAGACATAAAACTCCCGACGCAACATCGTGAAGACGAGGAGGCAGAACTGAAATTCGCCGAGATCGGTGCTTTGGCTCGATGATGGCCTCGACCAGAGGCGGTGAAACACAATGCGCTCCAACGGGCGGGCAGCCTCCCGACGCCGCCGCGCCCTCAGCCTGGGGACACACGACCTCAGAGCGGACCTTGCACCATCCCGCCCCCGCCCTCTGGGGTGAGGCCCTGAAGGAGGACACTGTGCTGGGCCGGCCTGACTCCGACGCCCTGTCCTCCGGGCGCCCGGCCCAGGGCCTCAGGGAGGCACCCCCTCCGAGATCTGCCTTCCTGGCCAACCCTCGCGCACTTGGGACGGAGGGCAATGCCGGCACCCGGGGGCCGCTGTGGGCCGCGGTGGGGCACCGGGTCCCTGCCCTCGGGGAATTCGCTGGGCGGGCGCTCGGGATTTCCGGTGGAGGGTCCTGTTACCGGACCGCCGGCGAACCAGCAGATGCTGGGCGTGAACGCTCCCCTCACGCAGCTCAACGCTAACCGGGCTGTGGAGAAGGTGGTGCTTCTGTCTGAGGAGACACGCCATGTAATCAAGTAAAACCGACACCAAACATTAAAAGAATGACCATGGCAGACAAAGCACACACGCACTAGGAACCCCAGGGGCTCGTTTTTCTTGTAAGAATTATTTGTTTTGCTGCCCCAGATGAATCGGGACTCTGAGAGCCCGGCCACTCACTGTGATTCAGAACTGTCCGCCTATGACCCGTGTGAAGACATTACCTATAATCAGAAGAAAAGCTTTAACACACTGAAATGGTTACGTGGCAGTAAGCAGAGTTTTCCAAACCCTGTCACTGAAGAGACACTTGTCTGAGGAAGCCTTGTACTACTTTTGTAAATAATGGCAAAGAATATTTCATGTACATGAATTATATTTTAGATTGAAAGACTAAAATCCCAGATGGATTTGTAAAAAAAAAAAAATCAAAGAACAATATATTCTGGTGTACTAAATCAATCTGAGCATTGAATGGGACCTTGGTTAAAATCTGTTGAAATAAAGCGATAGTGGTGAAGGAAATCTTAAAAATTAGTTCTAAGTAACAAAGAAGAGTCCACTATTCAGCAACCAAATGCAGGAAAATACTATTTTATTATTGCTTTATTGTTCTTTAATTTCAGCTAAAAAGTTTAATAACTGAAATAAATGTCCTTAGAACACTTTCCAAATTTCAGTCCAGTAAGTGGAATTTTGACAGGAGAAAAAACTGGTCCTTAAGCTCCATAAAACGGGGCTCTACATTGATCCATGAGCTTGTCTTCAACGAACGTGAACAGCAGGAGGCGCTGTAAGCCACACTGCGCTCCACAGGGATCCCACTGCTGAAGCTTTCCAACCTCCCTGTGCGCAACTGGAAAAGTTAGAGGTTTAAGAAATAAACTGCAAGAAAAGTGCCTCGACGATCCTGGAGTGCTGGGGTGCACCTGCTGCGTTCGCAGTTCGCGACCGAGGCGGAGTGTGCTACGTGCCGCGGAAGACCGCTGTGGCGCCTGTGAGGTCCTCGGAGGCGGTCTGAGCGCTCGTGAACACGGCCCGTCGGAGGAGCGGGGTGGGGGACGACCGAAAGGTACGGTTCAGAGCTGCAGGGCCTCTGTTTTCCGAAGGGAAGGGCTGTGGGAAACGTGCTTAAATTAAATCACGGTAGAGCTCCTCCCCCCTTTCCCATCATCCCTGGCAAGGGAGGAAGGCGGTACTCTGTCCTAGACCCGCTGGGGGCTCAGGACCGAGCCCCGAACCCCCGCCGGGATGAGCCCGGCACTGCCTCGGGAATTCCGTCCTCATCCTCTGCCATCCACCATCCACATCCCCGGAGTCTGAGCAGGAGGTGTTCCTGGGACCAGCTCCCAGGACCTGGGCGGGGGGGCAGTTCAGGCACCCCCCCACACACACATGTGTGTCTGCACAGGCATGACCTCAGTTACCTACAGGTTTCCTCATGTGACCGATGGAAGCGCCGCCCCCAAATCTGTCAGAAGAGGCAGAGCACCCGGTCACCACGCGACATTCCCGGTGGGGGTGGGGCGTCCGTTCATAGCACGCAGTGCCTTGGCGCAAACGCGATGCCAGTCACATGAAAAAGTGCCATGCATCAGAATCCCCTTTTCCTTAATAAGATTTTACGGGAAAGTTAAATGTACCATGAATTCTTCTCTCAGATTATAATAAAAAGAAATTACAGCCTGAGATCCAAAACTGTCCTCCACTCAAGTCCCCCTTCCCAGCCAACGGGCTCTAACTCCGGGGGCCTGCTCAGCGTCCAGTTCGGCTCCTGCCAGCCTCCAGCACCTGCGACACCCAGGGCTGGACGGACTCAGTCTCCGAGCTGCCGTCCCGTTTTCCCACGTCTGAAGCCGTTGACAGAGTCAGTAAGACTTCTGCAAAACTAGTCCTCTCCCAAAAATCTCAAACACGCAAGTTCTTATAGGAAACTGTGTTAAACAGAATGATGGTATCAGCCAGGAATTCAGCCCTGCTGGCTTGCATCAAAGCCCAGGCGGCGCCGTCCGCGCCGCGGAGCAGCCGCTGTGGCCGGGTCTAGGGCTCAGACCGCAACAGCAGCCGCTCCCGGCCGGTGCCCTGGCTCCCTGGGGCAGCCCTTCCTTCGAGGTCAGTTCCCAAGGTCACAGCACCTTCCAAGGCAGCGCTTCCCCACAGAAACAGTTCTGAAGTTCCAAAGAATTTTTTAAAAATCTTAAGGTTCAGCTTCATTTCTGACCTATCCCATACTCATCCAAGACTGGAGCAGAGGTGATGTTTTCTCGGAAAATGGGGGTGAAGAGATAAAGGAGGAAGTCGTCTTGGTTCCTAACACACTTGGCGGGGGGGGGGGCGGGGGGAATTCTGCTAAACAAAGCGTTGCCCCCATGCCCTGCAGAATCTGTGCTTCTGCCCTTGAACTTCACTCTCTCTGCCTCCGGGGGCCCAGTGAGAATTAACTCAGCCTCCCTGAGGTCTGGGAGCCCAGCCCCAGGTTTAGCCCCCCGCCTTTCCCCACTTCCCAGGACGGCAGAGCCCGGAGCTGCAGCCCCGCACGTCCTATCCGCTCTCCCACACCGCCTTCCCCTCCTTCCCGGGACCTACTCCCAGGCGTCAGAAAGTCCCTGCTCACCCTAGGCTACAGTGAGACCTGATTCTCAACAAAGAATCAGATTGTCTCCTTAGCTGCAAGAAATGAGCGGGAGAGGACAAGAAAAAGAATCCAACATATAAACACTGAAATAAAATAAAAAGCTACAGACTGGGACCTCCAATCCCAGGCCACATACCAGTTCCAGGAATCAGCGATCTGGAAGCCAAAAGCCTTTTCGCATTCAATCTCAATTAGAGACGTCTCTGGACCTGACAACCTCGCTTCAGAAAATGCTGTTTTTAAAAGCAGTGTTTTACGGTGACTTTAACGGGTCACTACAAAGACCCTTTCTTCTCCTCACCACCCGGCCCCTGAAGAGCAAGAACATAAACACTCCTCTCCCACCGACCTGGGCTGTTTCCTCACTCCAAGGCCCCAAATAAGCCTGCCCTGCAGCCCCAGTGCAAGAGCCTCCCTGCAAAGGCTCCCCCAAACCTCTGCTCTTCCAGGCCATCTGCCCCCAGGTGCTGGCCTCTGTGCGCTCCGCGCCTGACCGTGGAGGCGAGAGCGGGGGTGTTACTTTGAGGGAACCGGAACGTTAGGACACCGGGTCCACGTGAGCAGCCAGGGCTCCGGTGGGGCTGCGGCGCAGAGGGCAAGAGCGCAGGAGCGCCCCTGCGGGTCTGAGAAGCGGGAGCCGGCGCGCAGTGACGGAGTCACACTCGCAGCAGCGCTGGGTTCCGGTGTTCACTACCCATCCGAAGAACACGGGCTAGGGGCCGCTCTGGCTTCCGTCTGACCTCGAGACGGCGGGACGCTGCGGCGCAGGATCCAGAAGAGCAACCGCGGATGCCGGTGCGTTTTTCTCCCTCCCTCCGGGGTCCAAGCCCAAGAACCACACTGCAGTCAGGGGGCTGGGGTCGCTCACGGAACAAGTCGAGCAGGGTTCCGGTGAGTTCCACCCTGGAGCTACGTTTTTATCTCAGTACTTGAAGTCCTCATTTCGTCAAGTAACTAGAATTTGAAATTTGGAAAAATGTTATAGAATAAATTTATAAACGGGTTACAGCAAGGAGCAAAACCAGACATCACCATGGTAACGGGAAATCTACACATGCACTCACAGTGCTTCCCTGATGAACAACAAACAGATATTTCATGAAAAAGAGGTATTTACGTTTGAAATAAGACATGTAACTGTAATGGTTTATAGGCTCCGAAACCACTAAAACAAACAACAGTCCCCGACAAATTTCTGTGTCCTCTCTTCTGCCCCGGGGTCCACACCCATGCCGTGTCGTTGGGAATAACCTGACGGTGAAGGCGGCAACCCGCCGTCAGGACACACAAGTGACAGACGCCGCACGCTCAACAGGGAGCCACTTCCTCGTCTCCTCAGACGCGAAGAGGACCGTGAGAAAACGTGGACGAGAAGGCCTTAACAGAATTCCCCTGCTGCTTAGATAAAATCACTCCCAGAATGAAGAGCAAAGGTTTCCGAGATGCTGATGCTCTGGGCCAGGGGCCCGAGGCCAGACGCACACGACCACGGGTCCCTTCAGTAAGAGCCCCGCGCGTGGCACCCGGGGGGACACTGAGGCTCGCGGAGATGAAGTCGCAGGCGATCAACTGTGAGTCTGCAGGAGGGGGAAGGAGGCGAGGGAGGTGGTGGCAGGTGGCGGTCACAGGGGTAGAGCGAGCCCTGGGCGGGGCACACTTAGGAATGAACAGCTGGCATTGGTGAGTCAGGAGCTGGCCCAGCAAGGACTTCCACGCTCAGCCCCAGGGAGGGACGAGCTACAGGAAATTAAGGACCCAGGGCACCACTCCGCCTTCTGGATGTTGAAATAGACCTCCGACGGAACACATCACATACCGGTGTTTATTTGGCAAATTGTTCAAGCTCCAAGACAAACCCACAGAATCTGATTCTCTATAATCTTGGACAAATCACTTAAACCATCTAGCTATCAGTTTATTTATCAGAAAACTAGGTTTCCAAGGGAACAGCAAGCTCTTGCATTCCATGATTTTATGGGGCTTTTGGCTGGTTGGTTTTAACACCCGCCCCCCACCCCCACATATATTTTCCGATGAAGAGGTGTGTCATGGTCCGTGTACTCAGTGAAGCCTTTGGCTCTGTACCAGTCTTGAAGGAGCTCGCTTTTACCCACACTCTAATAACTATGATGAGCATACGGCCCTTGTGCAACTAAAACTCACAAAAACTGTTTACATTCTCCCTGCTTTGCAGAGTAAACATGACGGCCTGCCTTTTTCTTTAACAGCGAGCTCTTACAAGCAGCTGTGGGGCCTGGAGGGCCGTGTCCTCGCTGGAGCGCGCTTTCCCAGGAAAACAGAGGTCACGCTGAGCAAACAGCGATCCTCCGTGCCAGGTGGCAGCGTTCCGAGTCATTGAAACCACGGTGACCTTGAGCACTTTCAACGTGAAAGGACTGGGAAACAGACACAGGGGCAAAACCCGTGGAGCTCAGAACTAGCACGGATCCTCAGCACCTTCATTAGGGCATGGCTGAAGAAAGCAGAGACACGGTGGTCTCTCCGGGTTGTCACGAAGTTCTGCTGGTCACTGTCGGCAGGGCCGGGTTTGACCCTAGGATACACTGCGTGCCGCCTACACCCCTCCCCTCGACACCACCGCTGCTGGGAAAAGCCACCACCGCTCTGCAGGAGCCAGGGCCCAGGGTCGCGCTTCGGGAAACGCTGGGCAGGTCGCAGCTCAGGGTTAAAAGGCCTTCCCTGCGCTGCGAAAGGCGCCCCGGGATGTCCTTCCTCTCTTCCCTCACCCCCAGCATGCCCTGCACCCTCGTGGCCAACACGGCGGGGCGGGGGGGGCGGGTGTGCCTGTCTGTGCTTTACAGATGCAAACCGCTGACTCGGGGTCGTCCTTTGTTTCCCTGTGCGTGACGTGCAGAGGAGTCTGCTAGGGAAGCCACAACAAAACGCCTCAGACCGGCGGCTTACGCAGAAGTACAGGGGTACCTTCGCACTCCTTGTTAATTCGTCCCAGAACTCGTGACGTGTGCCACGCCGACGAGTGCTGACCAACGGAGCATTGTCTTTTGCGGGTCAGAATTGTGACTCACACAAGTTCCAGCGAGTGCAACGAGTCCCAAGCAAGTGCCGAGAGCTGAGACAACTCTTTCTCCTCAAAATGCCTTGAGCACCAGGTGTGACGAGTTCTGAAGTCGGTGAGTACGAAGGTGCGACTGTAATTTACCTCTCACGGTGCTGCAAGCGGGGAGTCCACGCTGCAGGAGTCAGCAGGCTGCTTCCTCCCGGGCTTGCACACGGCTGTCTTCTCCAGGTGTCCTCCCGTGGCCTCGCCTCTGGGTGCATCGGCCTGGTGTCTCCGCCCTCTGTGTACAGGGCCCTCTTCTTGCCGAGTCACCCATCTGACCGCATGGGCCCCCTGCATGACCACTGTCAACTCCGCCGACCTCTTTACAGGCCCCACCTCCAAACAGGGCCACATTCTCAGGTCCTGGGATTAGGACTTCAACGTGTGAATTGGCGGGGGATGCAGTCGAGCCCACCACAGTGAGAAGTGTCTCCCCCGAAACCCCGCCCTGCCTGCTTTGATCTTTTCTCCTTGTCACTAGTTCTCATGAATTTTCATGATGGGCTTCCCTGTGGTTTTCTTTGTGTTTATCCTGCCTGGGCTCTCTCGTGCTTCTTGGATCTGTGGGTTCATCATTTGTATTAGGTTCAGAAATTCTTGTGCCACTTTTTTCTTCAAATGTATTTTAGGTCCTTCCTTTACTTCTGGGAATTTTATTACACACATATTAGGCTTTTTTTTGTCTCTGAGAATTCTCCGTTTGATACTTTCCCCACTTTTCTAGTGTTTTTATTTAGCCTTTTTAGCACCAGTTTTTAAAAGCGTGTTGGTTCACAACGTCGGTCCCTCCAACGACATGACTGATGAGCGGTGGCCCGACCAGAGTCAGCCAAAGACAGGAGTGCCCAGGGCGGGGCTGCGCGCCCGCCTCCGGCACACAGGCCGGTGTGGGGTGAAGTGGAGCAAGTGGAAAGGGATCTCTGAGCACAACGAGGCCACGCTGTCCTGGGAACCTCCCCGCCCTCCGACTCCTGTGTCTCTATATGAAGGTCTATCTGGAAATGTCCAGCCACTGTTAATACTACGAGAACAGTTTGTGCGACATCAACGTAACCTGGCAGCCAAGGGGAGTGGACTGGAGTGCGCATGTGTGAACAAGGACGACTTCACTGTGCTAGTCGATGGGAGTGGTAGGTGCCACTGAGTGAGCATGTGCACTGTGTGGCCGTCGCATTCAAAACGACTGAGTGAGTAAAGCAATGAATGTGCATCAATTTTGCATTAAGCTTGAATGTTTCTTCGCAGTAACTATTTGGATGATTCAGAAGGGTTTCGGGGACGAAGCAAGGAGTGGAGCACAAGTTAAAGTGTGGCACAAATGCTTTGAAGGTGGTCGATTCTGTCGAAAGTGATCCGTACTCCAGAAGGCCTACAACAAGAACACCCGAGACTGTGGAATGCGTACCGGCTCCAATCAGCAAAGATCGGCAACTGACTGTGAGAACTGGGAGCCGATCTGGGGATTCCAAAAGCTACTGTGTCTGAGATTCTTGACGCAGGATCTTGGCATGAAACGTGTTGTGGCAAAATTCATTCCGCAGCTTCTGCTACCAGAGCAGAGGGAACATTGCACTGCAGTCGTCAATGACTTGATTCAAACCACCACCAACGCACCAGATGGCCTCGAGAAGGTCGTAACTTCAAAAGGGGCTGAGGCGTCCTTGTCCTGCATACAGTGCCTCTCATCTCTTCTGTCTTCTTCGATAAATGAATCTCTTTCATGGTGCATGGATGGATACTTCCTGGACAGACGCTGTAATATTCGGTTGGCCAAAACGTTCATTCGGTCTGTCTCTACATGAGCTGCAGTTACGCTTTAACTTCATTGGAAACAATTGTCTCAGATTGTATTGTGATAGCTATCATATCAACAAGCATTCTTTTTAAAACTTATCAGAATTGGTGAATTTTTATGTAGCCATTTTAATACTGAAGATGGAAGAAAACAGGCAGCACTTATGCTTTATTGTTTCCAGAAAGGTAAAACTGCAACCGAAACACACAAAAAAAGACCTGTGCAGTGTGTGGAGAAGGTGCTGTGACTGATCGAATGTGTCAAAAGTGGTTTGCGAAGTTTTGTGCTGGAGATCTCTTGCTGCATAATCGAGCAGACCAGTTGAGGTTGACGGCAATCAAACAGAGACAGTAACTGAGAATGATCAGCTTTATGCCACATGGCAGACAGCTGACACTCTCAAAATACCCAGATGAATAAAACTACTGGTGAAAATGAAAAATATGTCTTTTACAGAAAAATCCAAATGGCGTTTTTGGGCAGCCCAGTAATCATACACACTTACTACAGAATGTACTGTAAATACCATAATACGTACGTATTTCAGTGTATCTTACCTAATCTGCAGTATGTACTGTGACCTTTAAAACTCAGACCGTGGCAGGGACAGGAACGAGGGCAAGCACAGACGCGCCAGCCGGGGGATCACGCCTAACTTCCGGCCCTTCTCTCCGGGGCCGTTCTCCGCTCGGCGTGTTTTCTCAGCCCAGCTGACGTCAGCCTGCACCGCTGAGTGCCATGCCTTCGGCTGCCGCTTGCTTAGCGGCTTGTTCTGCACAGTCGTGTGAGCCGCTCAGATAGGACCCCTGTGGCAGCGTCATCCTGATCACCTGCAAACGTCCCCGGGGGCGAGCCCAGGAGCTCAGCAGTGAGGCTGACAGGCTGCAAACTCCCCACCCCCAAAAGTCTGGCCCTTCACCTCACTTAGCTTTCCTTTGGGCCCCCGGGGACACTTCCCTCCAGACACGCCGTCGTTCACGCACACGGGTCACGCCATTTGATCTGATCTGATCTGATCTGGTGGGAGGGTCCATGGGTGACAGAACAGGGGGGTGGGGGCCACAGGCTGCCTAACTGGAGGTGCTCCTGACATCAGACACGTGCGTGTGTGTGTGAGAGAGACGATCACACAGGTAAATGGCACCGTGATGGTGCACGCAACTCCCACAGGCCGCTGAACGCGCAACCGCGGAAACCAGGTGAAGCGCAGTTGGAACGAAAGGAGAGCAGCGGGTACACGAGCCAGGGAGGCTCCTTCCCTCCACGTGCAGACCTGTTTGGACAGAGTCTGATTCGTGGGCCCCCGTCCCAAATGTCCTTCACGCACTCCCATCTCCGATCACGCCCAGTTTCGTCCCAGAAACGCTGCCCACCGCGTTGAGTGAGCACGCGAAACTCACGGGCCTCGCAGGGCCGAGGAGCAGGCCACCCACAGCACGGCCTTCAGCTGCTCACATCCGAATCTAAGGTTTGCTCCCAGCGTTGGCGATCATTGTTCTGCGTGCATTCGATACTTAACGGTGCCTCTTTACAGTTTTCGAAGAGGCATAGCGAAGAGGTTAAGAATGTAAACAATGCACAGAAGTTAAAATGAAGTCTTTGCCAGACCACGTTCCTTAGTAAAAAACACTCATGTAGAAAACCTCATTTTTAAACAATACTGAGTACAGTAAACATGTATTCGCTCATCATTCCATTTGGCACAAATATATTGGGTGGGCCAAAAAGTTAGTTCTGTTTTTCCACACGATGGCTCTAGTAGTGCTTAGTTGTCTTTAACTTCATTTGAAACAATTTTGTTAGATTGTATGTGACAGCTGTCATATCAGCGTGCATTTTTATCAAATATCAAAATTGGTGAATTTTTGGGTAGGCATTTTAATATTGAAGATGGACGAAAATATGCAACATTTCAGTCTATTATTTTTAGAAAGGTAAAAATGCAACCAAAACACACAAAAAAGGTGTGTGCAGTGTGTGGAGAAGGTTCTGTGACAGATCGAACACGGCAGAAGTAGTTCGAGCATTTTTGTGCAGGAAATTTCTCACCAGACGATGTGCCATCGTCGGGTAGACCAGCTGAAATTGATAGCGATCCAATCAAGACATTAATTAAGAACAATTATCATTCTACCACACAGGAGATAGTCGACATACTCAAAATATCCCAACCAATAAACTTATTGGTGAAAATAAAAAAAGCGTGTCCTTTTTAATGGAAAAAACTAAATGGACCTTTTGGCCAGCCCAATATTTAAGCCCTTAGATCAGGGGTGTCAAACTCATTTTCACCAGGGGCCACATCAGCCTCACGGTTGCCTTCAAAGGGCTGAATGTAATTTCACCTCCTTAACAGTTAAGGAGTAGTTACATCTACATAGTCCTAAAAGTATTTCGGCTCTTTGAAGGCAACCTCGAGGCTGATGTGGCCCCCGGTGAAAATGAGTTTGACACCCCTGACTTAGAGTGCCACCTTCAGGAAATCACAGTGCCAGGTGTGGCCGTGAGGCCCTGGCTCTCCTGGGGGGTCTGCTCATGGGACTGTCTCAGAGTCCAGGTTACCTCCTGCCTCTGGCCCGACACACACGTGAAGACAGCCCCCCTGACTAATTTCAGTCAGATGCGCTTTCCCTCGGCAGCGTGGGGTGCAAGCGGTCTGTCTGGGAGGAGCCCTCCCACTCACGGCTGCCCCGGCGGCTGAGCCCGGGCTCCCTGCACCTGCGGCGACCCGCACGTCTGTGCCGAGCACCCGACGGCATTAGACAGCCTTGTCCAGAAGGCTGGCTGCAGGGCAGAGGCCAGGTCCTGCCCCTCGAGTGTGCAGAACAGCACAGCGAGTCCCCGAAAAAACAGCACACACATGTTCACAATGACGTCTGTATGAGAGGAAAATCCATGGCAAAGGCACTCACGGCCGAATATCGGGAAGTCCCCCCCGTATTTGGAAGGAGGTACATCTTTATTCTGTTGCTCGGGCCTCCTCACGGGAGGGTCACCAACAAATCTCTGTTTGGTTCCGAGGCAGCTTCCAGACTGAGGAAATCGAGGAGCAAGGCCCATGTCATACAGCCTAGGCTACCCGTTGATCAGAACATTCTGACAGGGGAAATAAAGAGAACGAGTCAGCGCTATTTATCACGGCGCGGGATAAACCCAGGTCACTGCCAGCTGTGCTCGTAACACCCTCGGCGGGGAAACCAAGGGAACCAAGCTCGACTGAGCACACGGAACGCAACGACGCAGCGCACACTCCCCAGGTCCTACAAGTTTTACAAGTCTGCGAACACTTCTCCTGAGCTACTTCTAAGTGTAGAAGTTTCTCACGCCCCGTCTCTGCCCGCTTCCTTAGCCCACAGCGGGTAACGAGACGATTAAACAGCAGACGGGAGCAAAACGTGACACGCAGAACTGCGGCGTCCTTTGAGGATGAGACATCTAGCCGTCCAAGGACTGGCTGACTGACGAGTTGATGGAGTCTGGGTGGACTTGCGCCAGGAACCGCACGGCTCACACCAGGACACAATGGACATGGTGCCACCAGCCGGGCAGAATCTCGCCTCTGTCAGAGGGGGACGTCATGCCCAGGTGCGTCTGACCCGTCTGTGATATTCACAGACATTGCTAGTTCCGCCCGCTGCGTTCTGCCCTCTGAAGACAGACACCAACGCCAGCAGGAGGACCCACCGCAGGCAGAGGACGAGGGTCCTGACCGGCGAAGCACGAGCTGCAGTCCAAGATGCTCTTCACATCAGAAACGCACTGCGTTTTAGAGACTCTGCGCAGACTCCTTCTCGGGTTTGCTTTATGGACTGTGCATCGTGACCATCTTCACACTCGTGGTTTCGACGTCACGGAAATAAGTTAATGTACACAAAACTGTCTCAAAAATTTCCAAGCTTCCCAGATTAAAAATGCTTGGCTTTTCGATGCTAGCTTGGGTCCAACGCTTGGCTTGGTTTTCATAGGAGGGAAAATGTGGAGGAACGGAGCCATCGTTGGTTTAGTCACCTGCAGCCATTCAGTTATCGCAGCAATTCAGGCAGCTGGATGCACAGCGGATTAGTGGGAATAAACCCGGGGCAGGTCCGGCCGCAGGGCAGTCCCTGCTGGTGGCCTCGCACCTGCGCAGGGGCACAGACTCGCCTCCAGGAGGATGGGAACCTGGGCGCCAGGTATTGAGTCGGCCAAAAATTTAGTTCAGCTTTTCCATACGATGGCTCTAGCGGTGCTTAGTGGTCTTTAACTTCATTTGAAACAATTTTGTGAGATGGTACTGTGACAGCTGTCATATCAGTGTGCATTTAAAGAAAAAAACATCAAAATTGGTGAATTTCTGTGCAGCTGTTTCAATACTGAAGATGGAAGAATAGGCAACATTTTCGGTATATTGTGCTTTATGATTTTCAGAAAGGAAAAAACACAACTGAAACGCAGGAAAAGGTTTGTGCAGTGTGTGGAGAAGGTGCTGTGACTGATGGAATGTGCCAAAAGTGGTTTGCGAAGTTTCTTGGCACTATTGACAGTTTGGCCAGATAATCCTTTGCTGTGGGCCTGTCTTATGCACTGGAGATGTTTAGCAGCACCCCAGGCCTCAGCCCACTAGAAGCCAATAGTGAGAGAGAGCCGACATGCTCAAAATATCCAAATCAATAAAGTGGTTGGTGAAAATGAAGAATGTGTCTTTTATTTTACAGAAAAAGCTAAAGACATTTTGGCCAACCCAGTATTACTGCGAAGACAGGAAAATGCGCTCACGGACCATGTAAAGAGCATTCTCTGTAGCTCTTTAATTTCTGCATTCACCCCCCCCTTGCTCACTTCGGGGTCCCCTTCAGTAGGCTAGTTTTCCATGTTCTCAATGAACCCCTTTCTGGTGGGAATCCGGAAGTGTCAGACTGGAGGGGCAGGCGTCTGCAGCCTCGGGGGTGGGGCCGCAGACTGAAAGGCCCTGGGGGTCTGAACCAGCAGGGGGCATCCCTCTTCCCTGTTCCCAAGCTCCCGCCCAGCTGACATGCTCCCTTCCTAGTCGAAAGTCACTGACACCTCTGAAAACTTACTGATGATCCACCTGAGAAAAACACCCCGATTTTGATGTGTTCCATTCCATTCCCTTTCAGGGGAAAAAACAAAAAAACTAGAATTTTTTTTAAAAAGACATATAATTTTAGAACTTTTTTCTTCATAATGTACATCCTTCAGTGTAAATACAGTGTTCATCCACCGATTATCTTTAAAGGTTGTAGAAGATTCTATTGTAAAACTTTAACACACATTGACTGGCCCATCTCTCAAGGCTGGGCTTAATTGTTAACACTTTTTTAACTCTGATAAATCAGGCTCTGGTAGATAATTGATATGATGGAATACGGATGAACACTCACAGCGAGGCTGGGGATAAACTCCTAATGCTCAGTGGCAGGCCTCGGAGGAGGGACCCTCCCACCGGCTTCTGGGTTCAGGCCAGGCCGGGCCCTGCCCTGGAGGCTCCACTGGGACCCGCCCTCCCGAGACGCGTGGGTGCACACACCTCCCAGACTTCCTCGGCCTGCTCTCAGCACGTGATGGGGTGTGCCGGGGCCGTCTTAGCCAGCAGTTACTTATTTACCAGGGAGTTTTAACCTTTTGTAAGTATCAGTCACTTATATAGATTGACTTACGATTTTTAAGAGTTCTTGTCCTTTATACCTGTCAGATATGTTGTTTATTGTTTCTCTTTTTAATTTTGAAGAGCTCTTCAGTAAAGAATTACTATTTTACCAGAATATACTTTTACCAGAATATATTTCTATTACCACTCTTTGAGTAGGTAGAGGTCCATTTGGAAACATTAACCTAGTATTTTCTAATTAAATTTATTGGGCTGACACTGGTTGATAAGATCGTACAGGACTCAAGCGTACATCTCTGCAATACCTGATCCATCGTATGTGTGCCCACCGCCAAGGTCAAGCCCTTTCCTGCCTCTGCCACTGTGACTTGGACCCTTCCTTGCACTTCCTTCTCTCTCCCAGAGCATCATCACAGGCCGAAGAATTCGGGGCTGGGAGGGAAAGGGCCTGGGCCCACCACATTTTATTCTGAACCCCATGTACTATCTAATGCACCATGTCACAATACAGACGTTTTCGTTCCCTGGCCCCATTACCCATGAATTCTGCCGAACCATGCTGGCGGCCCGGCCTCCTTGCTGTTAATTCTCGGAGTGCTCGCTGGGCGAGGAGGCTGGCGCCCAGCTGAGCCCCGAGGCCAGCCTCTCTGTCTTTTTAGGGTCGGTTCCTGCCTGTGCTGTCGGGAGTTGCCTCAGCTCAGACAGCACATCATGCGTGCAGTACACACGTTAATTTCCTTGTTAGGGATCTTGCCCTTACACATTCAGCATTAGGGACCCTCCCACTTGCCAAGGGGATTCCTGGTGGAGCCAGTGCCGCGGGACGAAGAGAAAAAGCTGCTTCATCTTTCCGACCTCGCCTCCACCTGGGACGCGAGGCGAGCTGGCAGGCTCGGCGCAGGGCGCTGCAGCGGCACAGACGGCCGGATGCTGAATTCTTACACTGAAGTTTCTTGTGTGCTCAAAATAAAAATAAAGAAAATTCACCGTAATGTGTATAAGCTATTTTTCCCTATTTTGGGTGGTGACTTTTTCTCATCCTCGTTTTTTGTCATCCAGATATACCCATTTCCCCGTCTTAGTTCACTAAATTATGTCCTCTCTACTCATCATACTCGCTCACTGTGCTCCGGTCACAGCCCATTTCTTTTCAGATCTATCAAGTTAGTTTATGCGGGTGCAGTTGTTAATAAAATCATACAACTGACTTAATTTTATTATCTGTACCACTCTTCAGTGTTCTATGCAGATTTCAATTCTACTAATGAATGTTTTTAATTTCCTACTGAAATTACATTCTTTTTACCTTCCCATCTTCCTTTATTTCCATTTTTTATATTCGATGAAATGGTTCCTTGCTCTTTTTGTAGAGTTTGATTCCCTGAATTTTTGTATTAGCTCAATGCAGAAAGTTTTTTAAACATATTTTAATTTTCCTGTAGTAAATCCTTTCCAAGTACATATTTTTTCCACATCTGCTGTGCTATATTCCTTTAACGTCGGGACTGTTTCCACAGACTCAGTCTGCTCCATCCCTTGACCACTTGCTCTGCCGGAACTCCACGTGCAGGTGTGAGGCTGCAGGTGGTGGCTGTTGATGGACCCCCAGCTGCAGCTCAGGGAGCCTAGAGCCCAGGGAGCTGGCGCCGGAGCCGGCTGGTCTCCACCAGCACAGCGTTCTGATCTGGGAGCTGGAGCTCAGATTGCCACTCCGCTGCCCTGCGTCTCGGTCAAGGGCTTCTCTGCCTGCCCTCCTCACTGCAGCTGCAGCCGCACCCGCTGGGCTCTGGGGTGCAGCTGGGACCTCCTCCCAGCGGCTTTCTGACACAGGGCAGAAGGGTCCACCCTCGGTCCTGGACCTTCCCATCCTCCCACTTAAGGGACATTTTTCTCTCTTCCATAAAGAGAAATAAATCACAGCCATAAAAAGTTTAGCTAGTACCATAAAATTTCTAAAAAGATGAAATTTATGATTTTTTGTATAAATATTTTGTAAAATTTATGTTTACCCCCCTTTTTAAAATTTGTTAACTCTACGGGAAAAATTAGTTTTCCTAGAAATTTTATTACCATATTCTGAATGTGCAAGTACTAATAAAGACTTAATATGTATGAGAGAAACACAAAAGAGTTGCCTCGATATTGGGTTGGCCAAAAAGCCCATTCACTCTTCCCACACGATGGCTCTAGTTAGCACTTAGTTGTCTTTAACTTCACTTGAAACAATGTTGTTAGATTGTATTGTGACAGCTGTCATGTCAGCCTCATTTTTAAAAATTTATCAAAATTGGTGAATTTTTGTGCAGCCATTTTAATATTGAAGATGGAAGAAAATGCACATTTTTGGCATATTATACTTTATTATTTCAAGAACGGTTAAAATGCAACTGAAATGGAAAAACGGATTTGTGCAGTGCCTGGAGAAAGTGCTGTGACTGATGGAAAGTGTAAAAGTGGTTTGCGAAGTTTCGTGCTGGACATTTCTCGCTGGATGATGCTCCCTGGTCAGGTGTACCAGATGAAGTTGATAACAATCAAATCAGACATTAATTGAGAACAATCAACATTCTACCACATGGGAGGTAGCTGACATAGTCAAAATACCTAAATTAATAAAGTTATTGATGAAAATGAAAAATGTGTTTTATTTTACAGAAAAAAACTAAACTTAGAACTTTGTGGCCAACCCAATATTTTCTTGTATTTAACTGTGTATCCAAATGTGAACAGCTAAACTTCATGGCCTGACTTAGTCGTACAATGTTAGATGCTAATTATATGCCAATTAACTAACAACTGAATTCTAATGTTTGCAATAACTTAAAAATATTAAATGGCATGGTGCTACTTACTTTCTAAGCAACAAAATATTCGCATATAAATTCCATTTTTCCTAAAATTGAAATAGTCTCAATTGACAAAGTGCCAGATATCTCTATGTTAAGCAACTGCATCGACTCCTATTTTGCAGTTGAATTATGCACCTTTAGAACTGAATTTTACACAGACTCTGTGCTCTGAACAGAAATGGTAATTCATAGTCAGTAAAACCTAAAAAATTTCCTTTACAGTCACTTGAGAAGCGAACCCAGGCCAGCAGGCCCTGCCTCCTAAGTGCAGAATGGCCCGTGCACACAGGCAGCTGCTGCTAACGCAGTGAGACTCGCCGCCGGCCGAGGTCCTCAGTTTTTGCCAGTGGACTGGGCAAGTTCTGTAATTACTCCATCCGAGTGTTTGGCTGGAACGATGGATGTGAAAAGGATTAGAAACGTTTATGGGAAAGTCGATAGGATGACCGCTATGGCTTTATTACAGTTCGTCCTTCTACGACAGTTGAGCTGGGCTGCTAATGGCTCTGCCTGTTTTGCTGGTGCAGAGCTTGACACGTCTGCAGGGCAGGCGCCTGCTCCTGCACGCCGTGGTCCCCCGGGGGAGCTGTCTTATAGCATCTGTTGCTGACGCTGCTGCCTTTGATTCTTCGTAATGTCAATGACTGGGTCATTGCAATTTATAGTACTTACCTTCACCTTCTTTTCGTTTATATTTTATTTTGTGTTTTCTATAAAAAGTATACCATTAAATTATTTTTCAATTTATTTTTTAGTAAGGTTTTGAACTCCATCATATTTATTGTAAAATTTTCTAGGTTTGCTTATTTGAAATTTTATCTTGCATTTCCTTGATGTTTTTAGGTTTCTTTAGTTTTTGTTTTTATCCTTATGCATTGAACGTGCCTTCTAGGATCACGCTTTTCTCTAACGAGTCAGATGTTCTGTATCTTGTTTTTAGCTATTAATATTATCTTCATGACTTTTTAAATGTGAACGTGCATTTCTCTAATGCTGTCAGTGAAGAAGCAGTAACTACTTACCTGCCACTTTAAGATAAAAACTTCATTCCAGCCCCAAGGGCCTCGCCCATACTTCCTTTTGCTGTTCTTCAGTTGGACTAATCTAAGAACATAACTCCAGATTCTGCCCTCCCCTGCTTCCCTCTGTATTTATGTTTGTATTGGTGCACTACTGACCTTCACTCACATAAACTACGTGATGGCTGCAGCATTTTGTAACAATATTCGCAACCTTTGTACAGCAACTTTAAGTTTTACGGATCTCATTGCCCATTTCTTTTCAGTATGCTGCACCTTTCCCAACTTGAGTTCCTTTCAATTTAACTTTTCAAGGCTTTCTTTTTGTTTTTCTTTCTTCCAGAGAGAGTACGCATGTGGTGTTCCTGCTTATTCATACATTCGTGAGAATGTCTTTCATTTGCCCCCATGCATCATAGGTAATCTTCAAACATCCGTCCCTCAAAACTTGAGATACTTTTTCCTGTGAACTGCATTACAGGCTCATACGAATTGATTTTTTTTTTTGCATCAGCAATCCTGACACTGTTTGAGCAGTGCAGAAGCTCCCGTAGTCCGTCCTCAGGCTGCCCGGACAGGGTCCCCCACGTCTCTGCCCAGGGAGCTCTCTTTGGTCACCACGTTGATCCTCGCACCAGCACGCATCCTCCCCCCTCATCACGAGTCGTTTCCAAAACATAGCTCACAGACCACGTTCCCCGGTAACCCTTCTCCTGCTGCCCTGGCCGTATCAGAGTGCAGCAGCGTCTGGCTCCCAGCTCTGCTCCCGGTGGTGTGACTTCGGGTACATTGCTTAACGTCTCTGTGCCGCACTTTCCTCAAATGCTAAATGGGCGTAATATGTACATTCTGGGATTTTTTGAAAGACTGAGTGAAATCACAGAAACAGGGTGCCTTATTTAACACTATAAAACGAGCATTGTGACTACCTTCCTGGGAGGGGCAGTTACATGATCGTTGTTATTGCTAATGCTGCCCATTGTGATAATAATGTCTAGCCATGGAACAGACCCAGATTTAAGCGATTTTAACAAAGGCTTGTTTTTAAATAAAATTTAATCTATAACATCACCAAGGCAATATCAATGTAGGAGTCTGGGTAGGTTAAAGTAAGAGCTTATAAAATACTTAGTGCTGTGTGCTATAATGGTGTTTTGTTTTATTTCAAACAGGAGCCAAACCAATGTGCCCAGTGGTGTACAGTGACCACACACCTGACCCAGCGCGGACGCGGACAGGGACCCGGTGATGGCGCAGCGCGGCCTGTCCTCTTGACCGGGAGGAGACAGCCTCCGGCTGCCTTGTCTTCCTGTTTGTGACTCACTAGCGGAGCAGACGCTTCATGTTTCCACAATAACGTGTCCACATCGCTTCTTTCCTGGCAAAAGGCCACCAGGCAAATCTGTTTGCTATTCCAGAATGATATGGATATCGTCCCAGAATTAATTTCAGAGAAGAGAACTGAGCATATTCTCAGGTTTTCAAGGATCATTTTCTCCAGTTTGTCATGACCAGATTTTAAGGATACTGTTCTAAGAGTCTGCAGGGAAAAAAATTCTCTGAGAAATCGCAGCTTGAAATTACTTCATCTGAAAGAAATCCCACCGCCATATGTTTGCTTGGCCTAGATTTCATTCAGTAAAGCCCTCTTCTCATCCATCCTCAGAGAGAAACAAAATCAGGGGTCACGGGGTTGCCAGCTATGCGACGCCTGTGTCCTGTGTCCATTTTTAATCGGCTCTCGTTGGTAACATTTAATGGGCTCCTGCTTCATAACTTTAAATTTGTAGACGGAGCACACTATTGGGATTTAAAAGTGCGTGGGATTCTCACACCCTGCTGGTCTTTCTGTAAAGACATCGCCTGCCTGCTTCCTTGCGGAAATTCTAAGTTCCTCTCACGTGAGGATTGGGCGCCGCTGTGAAAGCTGGAGGTGCTTCGTGAAGCGCTGTGTGTGACACACAGCGTACACTCAACGTCGGACGAACGTGGGAGATGGGGGGCAGGTGAGAGCCTGCGACACGAGAGACGCAGGTGAGCGAAGTGACGCAGAATCGCCGCGTCCCTGTGAAACTAAGAGATGGCGAAGAAGTGGTAAGTGTAAAGATTTAACAGCAGAGCTGCCGCAGGTAAGTTGACGCACTGTAACTGCTCAGAACAGAATGGCTGTCGTTACAGAACTTCGATACCCCCCACCGCAGCACCACTGAGCGCTCCACTTATAAAAGCCTGTCACTGCCTCCGCTGGGCTCCAAGCTCCACACAAAGCCTCTTCCGCATCCGGAAAGGAGTCCTGGGATGAGAGGCTGCGGAGCTCGTCCTGGCCGGGCGGTCACGCAGGAGGGGCGCATCCCACTGCTTGTCTGAAGCCCCACAGTCCCTGGCAGAGTCGGAACCAGACTGAGGTCATGCCTCCTGACCCAGGAGGGGTGCCTCCTTCATGAGCCCCCGATGCTACCAACGAGAGGCCGGCCCTAGAGTGTCCCCAGGGGAAGCTGAGGTCCCCATTTGGTGCTACAGCATGTTCCACCCTCACCCCTCGATGCTGAAGTTCCGGTTTGTGAGGCATCAAGTCAATGAACACACTGACTAATCTTCCCACATCAACACTGCAAGCTGTTCGAAGAGAGAGGGGTTGGAATCGCAGTAGCGAAACCCACGTGAGACCTCCAGGTTTCAGTGCCATCGTCCAGCTGAGAATGCAGGGCTCTCTGCGGAGCAGGCCGTTTCCAGTGCTCCGCACCAACGCGGCCCCTCCCTGCCCACTCCGACGGCCCTGCTGGACAGCTGTGAAGACTGGAACGAGGCAGACTCGATGGCCTTGTCCAAGATCCCCCAGCCGGAACGGAGCGGGGCTTTCGCCAGCACCCACGCCCTTAAGCACCCTTGCAACCTTCCAGCCCTCGGTCCACGAGGGCGAAGCGGTGTGTCGCTTGGAGGCTGGACGGGGGCAGCACGTGAGACACTGTCCCTGTTTCCTCCTCTCTGGACCCTGGAGTGGCCAGGACTTCTCCCAGATGCTTCCGCTCTCCTTACACAACCCCAGGCCGTGCCGAGAATTTTCCATAACAGAATTGTCAACTAGAAAAATATGCTGACAATGGTCATTTACCATCTTGACCTAACTCCCGATCAGTGGCTGAGAGGCAGGGTCCCGAGGTTTTAGCTTCCCCTTCATTTTGCGAAGGCCACCCTGGGAGCTCCCTGGGAAAGTTCTTTCGCCTGCTCCCAAGACCGTGACTGGTACGTTTCTGCTTTGTTTCCCATCGGGAACATCTGCCCTGTAGGGAACGGAGGTGCTGGTCTTCAGGGGCTTCCGCCCCCTGCTGCACCGGATGTCTCACGGCGCTCGGCGTTCAGAAATGGCTCTGTGCAGTTTGTGGGCTTCGGGGCTGTCCCCGGCGTGTTCTGCAAGGCTCTCCTGCCTTCTCGAGTGGGCCAGGACTTCATCTAACCTCCAGGTTCCACACACACTGCTCAGCGCTGGGGTTTCAATACGGAGGGAAGGAACCTTGGACTTGAGTGAAAATACCCCACACAGTGCATTTTCACCTTTCACAAACCCAGAAACCTTGAAAGCTTTCCTTTCCACTGAGTTAACTGTTCTTGCCAAACCCACCTACAGGACAAACGGAGGGGCGTGGTTTGCCTAATGGTCCCACAGAGGCTGCACTAATGCAAAACACCAATAATTGGCCCCGGGGATGTTCTTAGTTAAAAGCAATCTTCCCGAGCTCTTTAATGAGAACTGAGCAGAAAGAAGCCAGTCAGCACCTGCTTCCTCAAAGGAATTCTTTCTAATTACTTTGGAAATGAACTAGTAATGAAATGTGAAAATGTATGCAGAGGCCCAGAAACAAGAGAAAAATACAAACTGGGAGAATTCGCCTAACAGAAGAGAGAAAACGGGAAACGTAAGTGCACTCTGGAGGATTCTATGATAAAATATTACACAGCACAATACCCAACAAGGGGTTCACCACAAAAGTGAGTCACATTCCGTGGAATTTGAACCACTGCAAAAAAAGGGCATGCGTTTTTGGTTTTTTTTTTTTTTTACAAAGGATTTTTTCTCATCCCTCACTGTTCCTTTCTTTGTAAATAGATGAGAAGAAGCGGCAGGGGAGGCCCCACTGAAGGACCACAGGGACCAGGAGCCGGGCTCGCCGTGGGCCCCAGGGTCAGAACTACAGGCGAGAGCACAAAGGAGACTCTGGAAAGGTCACGTGGCCCCAGCCCCAGCCACAACCCCCAAAAGTGAGGTCCTGAGAAGGGAGCAGCCTGCTGCTGGTCTCAGAACGTCCTGTTTAAGGGGCGGAGTCCGTTCCGATCCCTCCGTCTGGCATGTCATCGACACACCCTCCGCTCAGGACGCTTTCCAACAGACCTGACAAACGATCGTTCCTCTCAGGTGTTTGGAGAACGCTGCAGTAACAGTGGAGAGACTGCAGCTTGTTTAACCTGTCACATGCAGATTCTTTTCTCACTAATGATTCTGAAGAAATCAGGTAGTGTGTGTTGTCGAAAGGAAAGGCTAGCTCTTGAGAACAATCTAGAACAATTTTGCTAACACCTCCCAAATAAACACAACCCATGATCACAGAGGCAGGACAAGGCAAGGCGCTGTGACCTCGGATACCTGTTCTCCCCGGTTTCTCAGTGGGACTTGAGGCGTGTCTGCAGGGCGGGTGTGCACGCAGGTCTCCCGTTAGGGAGCGGGCCTTGAACCAGGGCTGGTGCGGCCACGTGGTCATGGCCGCATCTCCCCTGTGCTCCCTGTCCCTGCCAGCCGTCCATCTTCCATGACATCGCCTCCTCCCTACAAGCTAAGGGGTCAGCCCGCTGAAGTTTGACTGGACTCATACCAGTGTCTGAGTCCATTCCGGCAACTGTAACAAAAATGCCACAGACCCGGAGGCCTATAAACAACAGAAACTTGGTCCTTACAGTTCTGGGTGTTGGCAAGTTCAAGGTCAAGGCAGACACAGTGTCTAGTGAGGACCTGCCTCCTGTTCCACAGGTGGCCCCGGGTGGAAGGAAGGAGGGAGGTCCCCAGGGTGTCCTTCCTGGGGCTCCAGCCCCGTGGACGTCACACTGGGACTGGGTCTCAGCACGCAGCTGTCGGGGACCTGCGCTCAGGTCACGGCTCCCAGAGAGCAGGCGGCACGTCTGTGCAGCTTCCTCGAGCCCCCGTTCCCACCAGGGGATGGCGCGTGGGTCTGGGGCACTGGGACACGCAGGGCTGGCAGTGCGGGAGCAGAGACTCTTGTCCTGGAAGCCGGACTCTCTCAGGTGCAACCGATGCACCTGCCCTCACCCCAGAGGGAGGCGCTATTTCTACCTTCCAGGCCTCACGAGCCCCATGGAGAACTGTCCTCCGGCGGGGGCGGCAGCCCGCCCCTCAGCTGCTCCCAAGGCAGACCGGGACCACTCCACGGGCAGGGACTGCCCCGGGGGCGCCTGGCGCTCCCCCCACGCGTTGCAGCCTCTGCAGGGTCTGTTCGCAGCGCCGCGGCTTCTTCCTCAGACGCTATGGATCCGGAGCAGCAGCGGGCCTCAAGCCCGGGGGACGCAAGGAGGGTGCGGGACGGAGTCGTGTGTGAGGGCACGGCGGGCCGCGTGGCGCCCCCCCCCCCCCGCGCCCCCAGGGCCATCAGAGTGAGCAGGTCCTTCAAGGTCAGGGGCCCGAGTGTCGTGTTAATTCAGCAGAGCAGCAGCAGTGTCTGGCTAAATGACAGGCCAAATGTGACACGATTATGTCACCTTTAATCTGTTAGCCACTGCCTACAAAAATTGCCCCAGCGAAAAAACGGCCAGTTGTCAGGGGTAACGCAGCTGCGTTCCGTCCCTCCCGTGATGTCACCGCCAATAACGCTGAGCCCGTTTGGTCAGTGGTTCTTCCCCCGAGACATAGTGCCGAATAGGATACGTAGCTATTCAAAGATTCTTCTTAAAGTTACTATACAGATGTTGGGGGCACCAAGTTTACCATTTATTTTAACGACAAAAGAAGTTCCTTGAAATATAAACTATACGATATGTGCTGTGCTCAAAACGTACGACGTATTTGAAACGCTCAAGTGTTTCTCTCACTAAAGAGTACATCGTTCTACCGACTTCGTAATGCATTGGCACTTAAATACTTCAATCACACTTGCCATTTTCCTAAATGCAGCTGACGTAGAAACGGCACACTTCACAGATTAGCCACAGAAGGCCCAGAACTGACCCTGCTGCCCTGGGAAGTCCCGGTCACCTCTGATGTCAGCGGTTCCCCATGACGTTCAGGGGTGTCTCAGACACTTCCTACAAGAACCTTCAGACATCCCTGACCATGCCGTTACAGCCTCTGCAATGTTCTTAGCATACGGTGTATATCCGTTTATACATATTCACGCAAGCGCGCACAGAAAAAACAGGTCGGAGAGACAACACAAATGACAAGGTCTATTTTCCACACCTATCAGTTGCTCCCTAAGTGATACATTCAGAAATACATCAAAGTGAAAATACAGTAGTTTTATTCTGTACATGTGACGAACTCTTTTTAAGTAACCAGGATATTTTTAAATGACAGGCAATCTAACAACTATAGTATTTTGGGGCACCAGTTCTCAACCTACCAGTGCTGAGGGGTGAGCACAGAAGTGACTGGTCTTGGTGACCTGGAAAATAGCGAAGGTAGGGGACAACCCCCAAAGGGCACGCTGTTTTAATGGTGCTCAGAGTCCCTGTATTTCTGTTGCTCTAACACGCCTGGTAGCTACTTAGTCATCTGGAAAGAGAAGTCACAGCGACATCAAACTCTCTGCAACGTCTATACTCGATAGTGTTTACCAATATTCTGATGTCTTTATCTGCATCCGCCCATCAGTCCCTCGTGCCAGAAAAGCTCCAGCTGCCGGTTTTCCGCAGCTGGAGCCCCTGTCCCGGTACGGCAGCCTGTGCCTGGGTGAGCTGACACCCTGCGCTGGGAACAGCCGTACAGTCAACAGAAACAGTGCATCGCCGCCTTCTTCCTCCGCACCCGAGCTTCTTAGGAAATGGTTTGGTAACGAGCCCTTTTTAGGTTTTCATTCAGTCTCGGCGTGAGGCTGAGTAAGAAAAGTGGGTATATACTTTATTAATTCTCACCCGAGGACATTGTTTCATTGTTTTTAGAGAGAGAGGGAGGGAGAAGGAGGGAGACACATCAATTCGAGAAAGAAACATAGATACATTGCCTTCTCGTATGCACCCCCACCGGGGCTCAAACCCACAACTTTTTTTTTTTTTTTTTAATGTATGGAATGACACTCCAACCCACCGAGCCCCACTGCCCGGGAGAAAAGCGGACGTATTTTAGCAAAAGAGTACAAAACCAAGTGTACACCAGTGGCACGTGTAGCTTGTCGGCTCCCCAAAGGTCAGAACAAGCGGCAAAGCCTGACCTCCCGGAGAACAGGCGACAGCCAGGCACTCGGGCAGAGACCTTGGCCATGAGGGTCAGTGAGGAGCAGACTCAGGAGCAGAGTGAGCCACGAGCTGTTCCCACCCCACGGAGACCAGCCAAGGGCCCAGCTGTGTGCGCGGCCCAGTCCACACGTGTGCCGCCCCTGCACGCTCCAAGACCCCGCCCGGGCTGTGCATTCCCCCACGGCTTCCCCCACGACGCCACCGCCGCGGCCCACGGAACCACCTGACAGAACCGCGTCCGCGCCCGGCTGAGTCGCTGCCCAAGGGCCCTTCCCCAGCTCCCTGGCCCTCTCACCGGCGACTCTGGTCGGCTCATTCGGCCTCTTCAGCCTCGCCAGCCACACTGGCAAAACACTCTCGTCCTGTAGGGCTGACGTCTCAGAGGCCCCCCAGCTCCCAAACTGTCTGAAACCGTGACAGAAAAATTAATTCTATGCTCAGGATTGTCAAAGCCTGATGATGAGTAATTGGATTTCATCACACTATTCTCTCTACTTTTTTTACACAATTAAAATTTGTCATAATAAAAAGTGGTTTTTAAATGGTCCATTATCTAACGAATAATACACCAGCTGATCTTCACTAAAACATGTAAATTAATGGTAATTTGGAAATGATCATCTCTGTAAGCATTTTTCATGGAACAGATACGTAAACACTGCTACTGACGGTAATTAAATTTTTCCATCTTTTACATTCGTAACAGCCAAATCCTTACGTGATGAATCAGAGAGAATACCCCTCCCCCGAGGCAGCCTCAAACTGCCCGCCTCCGCCAGCCGCCGCTCTGCCTGCGGGCCCGGCAGCATCTGTTCCCTGCCGGCCCGTCCTGGGCGCCGCGTCTCACTCCTGCACTGCCAGGCCCTGCCCACGCTCCTGCACAGAGGGCTGCCCGCCCCCGGGAGCCAGTGCCCCGGTGACCCTTCCGCTGGGCGCCCCGTCACCCTGGAAACCACCCGGTTCTGCGGGTGCGCCGTGTTCCCAGAAATGTCCTGGCGGCAAACTGAGCAGCGAAGGGCAGTGCCCCGCACTGCGAGGCTCCCGTAAGCACCGCGGTGGTCTCTCCCAAACGGTCAGCGATGAACGGGAACGATCGTCCCACGGCCGGTGTGATTCGCCCGGAGAAGCAGCAAACATCCACCAGACGCTCGGTCATGGGCGGCTTCATTCTGCTTCTGTAGTCCAAAGTCCCTGGACCGAAATGAATGTTCTGAGATTTTTAAAGTTTCCTTTAAATTTTCATTTAGTGGTTAAACCCTGGAACGTGGCCCTTGCCAGGCCTGGGACTGTCTTCCTCTGAGCCATCAACTCCCTGCTCCATCCAGACTCAGAGTGAGGCCAAAGCGTGGGCTGGGGCTGTCTTTGAACTGAATATTAAAGAAGTACTGCGTTATTGTGTCTTCAAGTATACAAAATCTGCAATCAATTTACTATTTACAGCCTATTCCTGATTCCAAAATAACTGTACATTAGATTCCAGGTCAACGAATTTGGTATTTAGAAATCTCTTAGCTCAAAACGGCACCAGAAACACAAGGATGAACAAACAGAACCGGAGGGGCACGCACGTCCAGACAGCTGCTTGGGTGGCAGCAGTTCCCTCCGACGGGCGAACGTAAAACGCACCTCGTTGGACATGAGGGGGAGGAGGGAGAGGGAGAGAAAGAGGGAGAAGAGGGGGAGGAGGGGGAGAATGCTATGGTAAGAACAGCTGTCGCTACTGCGGGAGGGTAAATGTTTGATTATGTAACACCGAAAATAACAACAAGCAGATGCAGGTCTTTCAAGAAGTGGCTGGGTGGGCAAAGGTGCTCCCAGGACAGAGTAGACGCAAGCCCTGCCGGTACTTGAGAGGAAAGGCACAGGCAAGAGCAGCTTTTTCACGGACAGGAGTTTCGGTGGAAGGTGTTACCAGCCAGTGGGATTGTGGGAATCGGAGCATTTTCATTTTACTTGTTGGTTTTGCATCATGAGACCTAGATGCCAGAAGGAAGGCAGGGGGGTCCCAATACAGGAATTCAAAACTGGGGACAGAGTCCAGCTGAGTGTCCAGGGGCCTGTGAGGATGGTCAGCGCCCTGTAGGTCAAGGTTTTGACTGAGACTACATTCGCATTTTGAATTGGGGTTCGGCCTTCTTCCTGTCTGTCAGGAACATGCCCATGTGCACCAGAATAGGCAACTTACTACTAAAATGTGAGGAAGTGAAACCGAGTGTGCTTATATTGAAGAGACGGCAAAGCGTGGGGAATCCTCCAAGCTGGGCCAGGACGAAGGACGACTTGCAAGAGTGCAGTAACAAACGGATCCCGTGGAACGCATTTGCACTTCCGCTGACTCCATGCTCAAAATTTGACAAGAACTTGAAAGAAGAAAAATCTGACTCGCCATCGTGTGCTTAGGTTTTCGTAGGAAGAACGGTGGCTAACGCCTTAATAGAATGGGCAGACTCCATTTGACAATGCAGTAGAGTCCACCCAGCACTGGGGGACCTTCCAAACATAAGCTGGGAGGGACGGTGCTGCCCTTGTTGCTGCCGTAGCGACAGCTGCCTGAGCCCGGGCCGCCCGCTGGGCAGCGGAGGCGGCAGAGAGAGCCCCCTCAGCATCCCCGTCCTCTGGATCGAGGGTCCGAATTCTGCAGACCCCATCAGGCTCTTGGCCTCCGTTAGCCGAGGTGTCAGTCTGCCAGAGCTGCCGCGACACCTGCCCCAGTGGGGGCTGCGGCCGCGGGTGGGCGTCTCCTCCAGGTCCCGAGGCTGGGGTGGGAGGCCGGCAGCAGCGGCCCAACTCCCGCTTCTCCAAAGCACACCGCTCAGATCCCCTGGGGATCTGGCCCTAGGGCCTTGTTTTCACCTAACCGCCTCTCTGAAGGCCCGGTCTCCGAATGCTGGTCTCCGAATGCTGCTCCGTCCTGTGGTGGAGTAAGGTTAGGGCGTCAACACAGGACTTCTGAGGAGGACGTAACTCCGCCCACCACGGTGATCGTCGGTGTCACCATCACACTCCCTGTGCTGGTCTGTTTCGAACATGCTACTTAACCTCGACAGCTATACCGGGAGGCAGGGACTTTCATCCCGACTTGGCTAAGGCTCCCTAAACAAGCCAAGCGGGGACACTGGAGTGGCCCCTCCGGATTCAGTTCCTTCCGGGAATCACCGCGCGGACCCGCCCCCGCATCTCCCTCTCTCTCCAGCCTGCGGAGCCTCTTGCTCCCTGCGCCGGGCAGGACGCCCGCACACGAAGGAGCAGACGTGACCGGCTGGTCTCGCAGAACGCGCGCCTCGTTAGCTCCCCACTCCCTCCCCGGGGGTCACTGGTGAGCGCCTGCTGTTCGCCGGGGACTCCTTGCGCTGGCGCCCCCGCGATCACATTCGAGAAGGAAGAGCCGCACCTTGAAAACGGCCAGCAGAGCACCCTGAGCCTGGGACTCGCCATCGGGCTCCCGGTAGAGTGGGGCCTTTGCGGCAGCGGCTTGGGGTCTGACAGCAGCCGCCGCCGAGTTTCTGCGCTTGTCTCTGTGTTGAGACGCGAGCGGGCTGCTCGAGCGCAGCACACGCTGTGCAGTTAGGCTCCGGGACCCGCCTGCGCCCTCCGGGTTTGGGCAGGTCCTCACTGCTCGGATGGAGCCCCTTCCAGGAGTTGGGGCGCTCCCCCATCCATGGGGTCACCCCCAGGCCTCTCCCTCACTCTGGCCCTTCGACCACACAGGTGTCTCTTTCTCGCCACTCTTCTCACTTTCTCTTCCATTGCTTTTCTTTTCTCTGAGGAGCAAAAAGTACTTTCTTACACGCTCAGGCAAAACCCCTGAGTTTCTTTGTTCCTGCCTGGAAGCATTTAGTTGCAACTGGAGCTTTTCAAGGAAATGCGTGAGCCGCTATGACTACATGGTGCATTTCACCCTCTGTGACCAGCATTTGTTTGTGTTTTTTGTTAGGAATAAAGAACATGTTGTAAGAGAGCCTAATGATTCAGCCTGACTAGATAGGTTTGCTTATTTTGTCACTTTATGCTTTTACAAACTCAAAACTGCTAAATGACTTCACTGTTCTCTTCTCCTAAATGCCATGCAATAGAAAAGAATTTTGAATTAATCCCTCTTCTTGGTGTATACATAGATGATATCGGTGATATGTTTTCTGTATTTTCCAAATGGGTAACATTTTAGTGGAAAATATCGTTTCCTTTTAAAATGAAATAACAGACCTAATTACAGAAAAACAAACCCGACTTCAAAATGAAAACCCTTTCCCTTATAGATAATCCTTCAGGGCACGTGTGCCCTTTCTTCCCTTTCCAGGTCCCGCCACTTTACCAACTGTCTCCGTACCTGACTCTAAGGAGAGGACTTTCTGAATCTGCCTGCACCCCACGTGGGTGGCCCTGTGGCCTTTTCACTTCCTGAGAAATTCTGTTTTCACATCCCACCCACGTCACACGCTAAGTCATTGTGCCACCAGAGCTGAAACAGTTTATTTGCCAGTTGAAAAGGAAAAGTAGATGAGATTGGACCTGGCATAACAATTGTGTGTGTGTGTGTGTATACACATACATAAAGTAGGTCTTACTATATTTAGAAGATAAATTTTCTTCATGCTAGAAAATCCCTAGCAAAGGAAGCAGTTACTTTGCAACAGACTTTGATTAGCAAGCCTGGGAAGCGGCCCACGTTCTTCCTCTTCTGTGTAGAGTTCAGTGTTGGCATCGCGCTCAGCCACCTGTGCAGGGATGTAACCAGGAGAGGCCACGTTCCATACAAAGACTGATTGCAGACCTCTAACCATTTTCCCATTGGCCAGCACTTGGGAAGTCAGCTCTCCCCGCAAACACTGCCCACCACCCCAGGACTTCCCCCACGGTGACTACAGGCAGTGCAGGAGGACACGGCCCCCTGCGGGGCCCGTGCCTGAGCCCTGCCTCCTCCGCAAATGCTCCCAAGTCCTCGATGCAGAGCAGACCAGGCACCGAGCCCTGTGCTTGGAGCAGGGAGCTAACCCAGACCCAGGCCCGGCACCGGGGCGGGGACAAGGATCCAATCCCCACACTGGCCTCCCAGCTGAAGGGAGCCTTCTGGACGGAGGACCACAACGACCCAGGGCGGGACTGGGCCTGATCTCTCCTGTGCTCTGGTTTTGAACACGATCACAACCACTGAAGATGCATAGAGGAAACCCAAGTGACCGCTCAGCAGTGAGACAGTCTGGTGTTACTCTGCAAGGGAACTGACTTTCTGTACTAGGTTAGTGAAAATACACAGGGAAGAGCCCTCATTTTACGTGCGCCGGTGGGGCCCTGAGAAAGAAACTTTATACGCTGGGGGGAAACGTGGAAGCTGAGCCATGCTCAGTCAGAGTCACTCCACATCCATGGGCTGCTGATGCTTCACCGCACGTCCTTTTCATGCATGTTTCATTGGGAGCAGGGCCTCAGGGCGTGGTGGGTACGTGCCCCCATTAAAACTAGCTTCTAACCATTTGCTCGGTAAAGCTTCAGATAAGGTTACCAGTGGGAACAGATTCAAATAGTCGTTAGCTCTGAATCCAAGTATTACGTCAAGAACATGGATCCTTAAAAGAAATCACAGCACGAAATATATACTTTGTCATAACAGAGTCCTGTTACTTCCAGAAAATAACGCTGACATCAGAAATTCAGCTAACAGACATGAAATAGAAATGTTAAAATTGGAATAGTATGGGGGAATGATACATTTTTATTAAAATTATTTAAATAAAACATTTTAAAATGTATGAAATGACTCTCATTTTTCTTCTTTATAGATATATTTATATATGTCTCTGAAATTCCATTACTATTCAATGATTCCTCCACATTCTTTCCCCATTTAATGTCAAATTATCTGAAACACCACTGTTTGCTGACTGCTCCCTAAACACTCCCTAAGAATGTGGAAGATTTCTAATGTTGTGTTTACCTCCTTGCCTTGGATCTTGACCTTTTCTACTTCACAGATACGAGCTAGAAATTTGCTCATTACCAAGGTAATCAAGTTTTCACCAATGAAGAAATGCATGCTTAACCAAAATCAGAATTATTTTCTACCTATCAGTTTATGAATTTGAAAAGCTATCATTATTCTATCTTGACACATATAATTATTAGTTATTTCATGTAAATTTGAATACATATAAATTAATTGGATAGTTTCACAAAGAGACACTATTGGGTTGGCCAAAAAGTTCATTTGATTTTTTTTCTGTACGATGGCTTAGTTGTCTTTAACTTCATTCAGAATAATTTTGTTACATGTATTGTGACAGTTGTCATATCAACATGCACTTATTAAAAACATCAAAATTGGTGATTTTTGTGCGGCCATTTTAATATTGAAGGTGGAAGAAAATACGCAACATATTCGGCATATTATGCTTTATTATTTCAATAAAGGTAAAGACACAACTGAAAGACAAAAGAAAGGATTTGTGCAGTGTGTGGAGAAGGTGCTGTGACTGATCAAATGGGTCAAAAGTGTTTTGAGAAGTTTCGTGCTGGAGATTTCCTGTTGGATGATGCTCCATGGTGGGTCAGACCAGCTGAAGTTAATAGCTATCAAATTGAGACATTAATTAAGAACAATCAGCCCTGGCTGGTGTAGCTCAGTGGATTGAGCACGGGCCTGCGAACCAAGTTAGGGCACATGCCTGGGTTGCAGGCCAGTTCCCAGCAGGGGACATACGAGAGGCAACCATACATTGATATTTCTCTCCCTCTCCCTTTCTCCTACCCTTCCCCTCTAAAGATAAATAAATAAAAATCTTAAAAAAAAAAGAACAATCAACGTTCTACCACATGGGAGAGAGCCAACACACTCAAAATATCCAAATTAATAAAGTTATTGGTGAAAATGAAGAAGTTGCCTTTTTATTTTTTGGAAAAAAATAAATGGACATTTTGTTCTACCCAATACATGATTAAGTATATTTACTTGTAAATTTTTTGCTGAAACTTTACGCATATCATTGTAAATGAATTAGTTTCCTTAAGTTAGTTCAAACCAAAAAAATGAATGTTACAAAACTAGCTGTGACATAACATTAAACTGAAAGAAACCGAATAAATACATTCAGTTTATTTCCAAGGGTTTTTAAGGTGGATACTTTTTACGAACTTGAGTCAGACTCCACGGCTGAGAGTTCTCGATGTGCTAGTAGAAACAGCTGCAGAAAACCTGTTTTCTCAGTTACTGCAGCAAGCAAACACGAGAGGAAACACGTCCCATAAAGCCTTGGTTTTATGACCCAAATCTCTGCTATCAAAAGGAAACTATATCAATTGCAGTAATGTTTAAAGTAATGAATACCTTTCTCATGGGATTAGTATGGAAATCTGGCAAATAACACTTTAAAATATGAAATGCTACTTTAAAAGGCATCTTTTAAAAATCTCATCAGCAAAATTAGCGTCTCCATTTTGGACAGGAAACGCTGCAAGAGTTCTGCATCTGTCTGAGTGTGGCCAGAAAACTGTCCGCCTCGCCGGCCGGCCCAGCAACTCAGATCAGCTGCCTCCCAACTAGGCTAGGGGGAGGGGAGCGTTGCCGGGAGAGAGCGGGGCTGGGGTGCTCCTGAGACTTGCGTCTAATACGAGAGCATATTCCTTGCTGATGTGACTTGTTTTCCTTCTGAATAATTAAGTGTAAGAACCGAACTCATTAAAAATATGGATGGAGTGTGCTATGTTTTAAAATTTTTTCTAAATTAAAATCTTCTGGTATTGAATTTATACAAAAATAAGGAAGACACATGCTTCAAAAAAATAGTAATAAAGGGGCTAGATGTAAATAAAAAAAGGAAGCCTGACGTGGGAGGCCAGAGGCCACTGACTCCCTAGTTTGTTCGTGACGTTAAGAAGTCAGGGGACAGCGGAGCCCCCATTACGCATTTTTGAAGCAGGCACGTAGTGATGGTCACTAGCCACTTCCAGCTGACCAGTCTGGGTGAGGAGCTGCCGTGTCACCTAAAGACATTCCTCCCAGACCCGGCCGGCCAGTCTGTCACCAAAGGGCGAGGCTGGGTCACCAGGCGTCAGACCCCACACAGGACAGCTCAGGCACTCGCTCGGGAGGGTGCGCAGACCAGAGCAGAGACACAGCGATGCGAGGAGTGGGAGGAGGAAAGCACAACTGGTACCTGCCACCCAGCACAGACAGCAGTAACATCGTCGCTTCGGGGAGAAACCACGGGAACTGAATGCTGTGGGTCCCTCTGGAAAAACCTTAGTGCGATGCCTGAAACGGGAAAGAGCTAAAACAATTACTGGTTTCAGAGAGGGGGCTTGGGATCCAGACTGACTCGGTTCAAATCCCTGTTCCACTCCGTTAGCCGTCTCGCTAATTTCTTAACACCCTTGTCCGTTTTCCTAAGTATGACATGGAGACAGAGACACCGCCTGCTAGGTGGAGGCCGACGGCAGGGTGATAGGTTAACGCGCAACCGTGCGGCCAGAGAGAGATGCCAGCAACCCCTGGGAGCCGGCCCGCTGCGTCAGAGAGAAGAGCATGCAAGGGAAACAAAGGCGCTAACTACCGTGAGGGTCGGAACTCACCCGGCGCTCTCTGTTCCCTAGGGTCACTGAAGCCAGGGAGTTAAGTGACTTGCCCTGCAGCAGAGAGACAGAGGAAGTACCTGGCCTCAGACTCGAGGCTTGGGCCCTCCCCGCTTGCCCTAGGAAACGGCCTTCACACCCCCGGGCAGTTTTCTTCTCTCTTCTTTATTTCCCATCACCCTGTACTCTTCCCAACCGTCTCTGTGTAACTGTATACAAAATATACGCACATCTCTCTAACACGGTTACCATACACGTCTTATAGGGAGCTAGAGTTCTCATATACAAAATATTTCACATTCGTATTTTCACTATGTATTATATTATAAGCACATTTTATGTTCTTGCTTATGTTCATAATTATCACTTCTAATGGTCACAGAATTGCACGAAGTTGATGACCTATAATTTATTGGGTTGGCCAAAATGGTTTTTTTCTGTAAGATGGCTCTTGTAGCACTTAGTTGTCTTTATTCCTTCGAAACAATTTTGTTAGATTGTACTGTGACAGCTGTTATATCAGTGTGCATTTAAAAAAAAACTTATCAAAATTGATGAATTTTTGTACAGCCATTTTAATATTGAAAATGGAAGAAGATACGTAACATTTATGTTATATTATGCTTTATTATTTCAAGAAAGATAAACATACAACTGAAACACAAAAAAGATTTGTGTAGTGTGTAGAGAAGGTGCTGCGACTGATTGAATATGTCAAAAGTGGTTTGTGAAATTTCATGCTGGAGATTTCTTGCTGGACATTACTCCATGCTTGGGTAGACCAGTTGAAGTTGACAGCGATACCATTGAGACAGTAATTGAGAACAATCGACATTCTACCACATGGGAGATAGCCAACATACTCAAAATATCCAAATTAATAAAGTTATTGGTGAAAGTGAAAATGTGTCTTTTCGTTTATGGAAAAACTGAACAGACTTTTTGATTAACCCAGTATTTAACCCATGCTCTTATTTGCTATGAAGGCCATTTCCATGATTTCTATTGCAGATGGTGGTTGATTTAATTATTGCCCATTTCTTCGCCCTTTCCTACGTTGACAGCTGGCTGGGGCCTCATCCCAGGAAGCCCATGTCTCCTCCACACTCCGGGCTGATCTTGAGACTGCGCTGCCCGTGGGCTGGGAGCAAGTAAGCCGAAGGCTGCAGTGAGCTCACGCGGTCGGCCCGCTCTTGCTGCTCCAGCCACTGACCCCGGGAGGAGACGGGAAGCGCTGGGAGCAGAGCTGGCCGAGCGAGTGCTTGGACCGTCAGGAAGAGCAAGTTGTTGCTGCTTTGAGCCACTGAGTGTTGGGTGGTGCGTTACGCAGCACTGTTTGCTACCAGCTGAGCAATGCGCCACACCACGAAGCAGGTGCTATTTTGTCCCCATTTTACAAATGAGAAAAATGAAGCACAGAGGAACTCACTAGCAGCTGCTTTCAACCATCTTCACAACACTCGGTCCTTAGCTGCCTAAGGTGGTAAATGGGTGGTTTCAAAACTCAGAACACACCAGAATCACCTGAGGTAGGTGCTCCCAGACTGGGTGGGACTGGTTTAGGTCTGAGGTGGAGCTGGGGAGATCCTTTAAAAAAGACAAGTCCCTAAGGGGTTCTAATTCCAAGGTGAGTTTAGGAATTGAGTGCGAAGCACAAAATTGCTATGTAAATAATACAGAACTTTGCATTATACGCAATGAGGACAGATTTTTAAACCACAGAAACTACTGAGCTTCCCATTATCACTTTTTACTCCAGCTTCTTTCACATAAAGATGCTTATGGAGCGCAAGGAAGACCTCCTCTTTGACAGCTTGCGTCTCCTGAGTGTCCAATTCCTAAGGCCTGGTTGAGAAGTATTCGGGAAGCTGCACTTATCCACGGCTGGACCTGGAGGGCCTGCCATTAGTCACCTTTTCTGTATAAGTTATTACAGCTTATTTCAGCAGACTCCCCCGAAAAGGGAGGGCTCTTCGCTTCGCTGCTGGTGAGGCAACCACCCCACTCGGTCTCACTCAGAATGCTCTTATTTCTTGGGGTGACTTAATGGTCCCATCAGCCTTAGCTCCACACTCCACGAAGGGCTGGTAACGATGAAGAGGGAGTGCATTACACGGGGTCCATGTCACGATGACGGCATGAGGACAAACGTCCCTTTTAGACTGTGAGTTGCAACTTGGTGGCATTCCTTCATTTTTAAGTATTTAATGTACTTATAAACCCAAAGAAGCAGCGATCATTTTACATCCTTTCGCGAGTCTATAAACCCCTGGGTTGCCCATTTCCACAATTTCTCTGAGCCTGCATTTAAAAAGCAGCTGCGACTCTCAAGCCTCTGAGTGCGTGTGCAGATGACAGTGAAGCCTGCGGGAGAAAGGCGCGTGGTGTGGCAGGGGCACTGTCTCATCAAGCAACAGGCTTGTTCGGGGGGAGGCGTTCTGTGGGGGGCGCTCTGTCCGTGCCTCCTGGGGCCACAGGAGATGTCACTGTCAGGGAAGCAGCACGGCGCGACTACACTTTACTGCTCTCTGGAATTTTTTTTAGCTTCTCTGTTTACTGACAGGCCCCTCGCATCCCCTCCTGAACCCCACCCTGCACTCTGGGCCACCCGCTCCCCTTCGCCTGTGCGCTGAGGAGCCCGGGCCACACCTGAACGCCTTGGTCCCATCTGCCCTCGGCAGGAGCCACTCACCATCCCGCGAGGCCCTGAGCTCGTCCTCTTTTTACTCCATCACCCCATCAAAGAGGGTCCCATCTTGTCCCTCGCTTTCCTCTTAGTTGACGGCCTCATTCTCAATGCTGCACAGATGCTCCCCCTCCCCCAATCAGGTGACAGAGCCACAGCTCAGCTCTTCTCTCCGTGGAGCACACCGCTGTGAAAGCTTACACCCTGTGTAAGGTGCGTACGGGCCTTCACTCCCCCAAACCTGCCCCTGGAAACGACCGGGATTTCTGTTCCTCACGTTTCACCATCTCTTGCTCTAACCAAAAGCCTTCAGTTGACTCAGTATTCTCAGCAGAACAACAACTCTTCAAAATCTGCTGGACTGAGGGCAACTCACCTGCAGCCGCCATCCCCATAAACCCACCCCACGGACAACCTTCACGAGACTCGCCAGCACCTGCTCACATCGCGTCCTGCTCGAAGGACCTCGTCACTCCTGACACCCAGACGAGGTCCAGCCACACACACCTCTTCAGAGCCCTCCGCTATCTGGTCCAGACGCGCCTCTGCCATCGACCTTCTCGTCCTTTACCCAAAGTGCCTTCCTGTGACCTCCTCTCCTCCCGCGCGGGCACCCACCACCCTACGAAGCGTGCCTGATTAAGTCCCACCTCCTGATTAAGCCTCACCCGAACAATCAGTCCGCGCTACCTGCACCTCTGAGCAATTCTCATTCTAATTTTTAACTGACTCGAATATTACCTTTAATTTTTGTACAATCTCATCACTAGAGGAGTGAGCGTGTAATCTGACCACATCGGAGCCAGAACAAACCAAAGCTGCGACTCCGTGCAGGAAGCCCCCATCCAGGCGCTAACCAGGCCCGACCCTGCTCAGCTTCCGAGACCGGAGGGGATCGGGCGCGCTCAGGGTGGCGTGGCCTAGACCCCTGCAGGAAGCCGACCCCCAAACGCCCCACGCCGGCTCCAGTCAGGGAGGGACAGAGGGCCGTTCACTCGGGGTGCTGTGACACAGGTTCGCCAAGGCACAGGGCATCCGTGGGCTGACCCCATCCTCAGGCCTCCCTCGTGGAGGTGGGACCAAGCCTGCCCATCCCCCACGGTGGCAGGGCACCCGGAGGACAGGCCTTCCGCGGGGCCTCACCTCCCGAGGCCTGCCGTGCGGGGCCACGCTCGTCTCTCCGTTCTTACCGCTGCCTGCAAACAGTTCTTCGCCTTCCTCGTCGAGGAGTGTGCAGGTGTGCACGCAGGGGTGAGGCAAGCATGCTCCCACCCCGGCGGCTGTTCCCCCTGCGCCATGCGGCAGGCAGAGACCTGAAAGCCCACTCGTGGAAAGAGCGTCTTTTTTAAAACATGGCCTCCGAGGTCAAGCAGATGTCCGAGCCTGAGTTTCCTGGAAAAGGGGTGGCACAACGCACAGCACAGCGCGTCCTTCACGCTAAAGGCCCTGTCCTGCGTCACCTCGCCCACTCACCGCGGCCTTTCTCCGTCAGCTTTCTCTGCTTTAAAGTGTCTTTGAACCGTGTCCCTGTTCCTCAGAACGCTGGTCTGGGTGCTTGTTCTGAGGAGGACAGAACGGCCAGTGACACGGGATCTCTGGGGGGCGCTTTGCGCGGTCCGTTGCTTCCCCATCACGAGGCAAGTCCCACTGGAGCAGAGGCCGAGCCAGACGGAGCCGCCGTCGTGCGCCATGCTGCGGGCAGCAGGGCCCCGCGCCTCGCAGGCTGACGGACGCACGGGCTGGCGGCGGGAGAGAGGAGGCGAGCGTGCGAAGCACCCAGAAACGCAACGAAGCGTGTGTGAGCGCGTGCGCACCCCGTGTCCGATCGGCCGCGGTGGCACGTGGTAAGCACTCCGCGATGGTACCACTGCCGCTGTTGACGCTCTCCTGAACCCTGAACCAAAGCAACCCTCCTCCCTGTGGAGCAGCGTGGACCCCTCCGGGTTGCGCCGCTGACCCTCCCCAGCTAAGAGCAGCCGACCCAACTGAGCATTTGTGTCTTTTCCACCCAATCACTTCGCGGGGCCCACGAAGTGGGCATGGGGCCTGCCAGCACTTTCACGCGGTCCACACACAACATGCCTGCTGACTTAACTCCCAGAGTCGCCGTGGTCAGGGTTCCGGTCAGGCTGCCATCTGCAGACGGCCTGGTGAGGCCCCGGGGAGACGGGAGCCTCCTCCGGCCCCCTGAGCACTCTGCGAGTGCCGGAGTGGGGGAGAGTTTCCAGTTCACCACTGTTCTGCCTGGAAACCTGCTGGGAACGTCAGCAACAGGAAGGGATTAGCACCAACTGGCTCCTTGAAACTTAGATTTAGGCTTAGGAAATTAGGAGAACGTGGCATTTCAGGGGCCGACCCACAGCAGGTCTTCAATGAGTAACTGCTGAAGGAATCCGCAGGAAGAAAACCGGTCTCAGGGCTGCTGACTGCCCCGCGCAGAGCCATGAAGCTCTTCCCCAGAGACTCCAGGCCAGCGGGCTGGCTGCGCCGGCGATTTGCTCCGGCTCCCTGCAGGCGGGCTCTGACGTGGGAGTGGGGGGAGCGGCGGGGGGGGGGGTAGTGGGGGGGAGGGCGCTGGGCATCCCAGCAGGTGGGGAGCCACCACTAGGGAGGAGTGGGGCTGCCCCCTGCCCAGGACACAGAATCCAGCCCAAAACTGTTACAAGGAGGGGTGCGGGGAGTGGAGGAGTAAAGGAAACCAGAGAGGATGGGGGAACCCTAGTTTCTCCGACTCTCTTTCTCTGTCCCCGCGGGAGCTCGGCTGGGATGGCGGGCCCTTCGCTCAAAGAGCCCGGACAGCGCCCCAGCACCCGCCCCCCTCCTCCCGAGCGGAGGAAGTGGCAGGAGCGCCCAGGCTCCCCCCACCCGCAGCTGGAGCAGCGGCGCCGACGGTGATTCATTCACTGAGTGGGGGTGGAGGGGACCCAGCCCAGAGCAGACCGATGCGTGCGGCCACAGCCCAGGCTCAAGGGCTCCACGGGACCAGGACCCGGGTCGCCGCAAGGAGCGGCGCGGCACCTTCGCTGAGGGCAGGGTCAGCGCTGTGGGCTGTCAGGAGACCGTCTTCCCACTGCGCCCAGCACCGGGCAGGGGAGGAGATGGGCCGGTGTTGGAGGGACCCAGAGAAGGAACGCCGGACACTGGAGTGACTGGTGTGAGCGCGGCCACCGGGGCAGCACCTCACCTGCCAGGGGAAGAGCCAGGTGCTGTCTCTCTAGGTGGGGGACCCCTCTGTCCACACGCCCCAAGAGCCTCACCCCAGGTCCAGGGCTCAGACGCAGAGCCGCCCAGGGTGATGCTCCATCTCTTCCTGGACGTTTTTCCTGAGGACCTCTGGGCAGCGAGGTTGACAGTGAGGAGGCTGCCCGCTCCAGGAGGACAGATGGACAGGTGATGGAGAGGGTGGCTCCCCTGCCCCGCATCCCGAGGAGCCACCACTGATAGGAGATCTAGGTCGCTCGACGGGGACGCGGCGGAGCAGTGCGGGCCTCCCCCTCCTGCATGCATGTGCGCCTGGGGGCGCGGCAGCCCGGCAGGGACCGGAGTGCATGGCCCCAGGGGTCTGCATGTGGGCAGGGGTCCAAAGGGCGCAGGCCATGCGCGCTCTGGCAGGCCTCTGGGTCCTCAGCCTCCTCCTCTGTGGCTACCTGTGCGGGGCCCGAAGCCGAGAGGAGGACCAGCAAGCTGAACACAGACCACAGCCTGGCCCCTCCACCAGCTCCCAGCCGCATCTCATCTTCATCCTTGCTGACGACCAGGGATTTAGGGATGTAGGCTACCACGGCTCGGAGATCCGGACCCCCACTCTGGACAGGCTCGCGGCGGAAGGGGTAAAACTGGAGAACTACTACGTCCAGCCTATCTGCACACCGTCCAGGAGTCAGCTTATCACCGGAAAGTAAGTGCTACTGCTTCCTGTGTTTATTCCTTAGAGAAACCTTAAGCCTTTGACTAAGATCCGGCTCCTGATTTAGGGGAGTAGCAGAATGTGGGGAACAACTGAATGAATGCAAATGAATGAACGTGTGAATGAATGGAGCAAGGAACACAGGAATGCGCGAATGAGTGTGATATTGCGTCAGGGAGAGTATTAATGACCTTGACCACCCAGGCACTAGTCCAGCGCCTGCCCTCAACCCACCCACCAGGCTGCCCTGAAGTGGTGTCCTTCCCAGGTCCAGTTTGGCTTGAGCTCAGACTGAGTCCCATGTCACACTGGAATCCACAATCACCATCGATGGCAGGAAAGGCAGACCAACATTTGTCTGTGATTCTCGGTGCCTGGAACCGAATGATCGAAGCCACAGGCCATCAGAGAGGGAGGGGACCAAGGAATGGAAGGCACCATGAACTCTGACCAGCCTTTGATAGCACATCTCTTCTGGGAATCTAACGAAGGCCACGGCCAGTAACCAAAGCAATTCTCAAAACGCAAGGAAATTCGCTGTAGAAACTCGATGGGAGTCCAGCTTCCCACGAATTCTCTCTGCTCTTCTTGTGCCTGGGGATTTTCTGAGTGACTAAGAAAAGTAAGATTATTAGGATGCTTAAGAAAAATTTTCGCATCGTCCTAATTGGTGTGGAAGTCCCAATTCAGCCCCAGAGCGGAGGCGTCCTGCGACCCAGGGCCAGAGGTCAGGCCGCCACCGGACGGGGCGGAGGAGGGCCTCCAGGCTCCCGCGTGGCTTGTGATGTCGGCTTCGGTGCAGTTGTTCTTGGGCCTGGGCCCCACAAGAGCAGCCAGTGCCCACTGGAAAAATAAAGACCGTTTTGTAGGCGTCTCCGTCTCGCAGACACTTCTGCTTTACAGCGTGGTTTCCACTGCTCAGCAAACGGTCAGAATTTAGCACCACTGCCAGAAAAGAAAGAAAAACAACACCCTTTCCTCTCTTGAGAAAGAGAAAGAAGCCTCACTGTACTACAGACTCATGTTAAAGGTTAACTGTGGCAGAGAGTCAACGGCATTTGATGTTTATAACGAAGCAGATTGTTGGCTAGGAAGTGGCAAGTCCATCTGCCGGCCTGGAGGTCAAGTTCTCATGTCAAATATCAACCACTCATATTTGGCTTACGAAATAAATGTGTCACAAAGACTCATTGAACCTCTTCAGCTAACCATAGAATTTACACTTACTCAGACGACCAACAGTACTTAAACAACATGTAACTGAATGCTAAGAATTTATCTTTCTGGCTTTTTACCACACAAAATTTGGTTCCTACTGTTATCCTGCACTGACAGACTACTGGGCTGGCCAAAAAGTTCATTTGGTTTTCCTGTAAGCTGGCTCTGTGAGTTTTAAGTTGATTCAAAAAATTTTTGTGACATTGTATCATGACAGCTGTCGCACCAGCATGCATTTAACAAAAACTTACCAAAATGGGTGAATTTTTGTGCAGTCATTTTAATATTGAAGACGGAAGAAGATACGTAACATTTTCGGCATATTAGGCTTTATTATATCAGGAAAGATAAAAATGCAACTAAAATGCAAAAAAAGATCTGTGCAGAAGGTACTGTGACTGACTGAACGTGTCAGATGTGGTTTGTGAAGTTTCGTGCTGGAAATTTCTTACTGGTCAATGATGCTCCACGGTCCGGAAGACCAATTGAAGTTGATAGCGATCCAGTCGAGACATTAATTGAGACAATCAACGTTCTACCATGCGAGAGACACCCAGTGTACATAAAATATCCAAATCAATAGAGTTACTGGTGAAAATGAAAAATATGTCTTTTATTTTACAGGAAAAACTAAACAGACTTTTTGGCCAACCCACTATCTAAGTTTTTCTTCTAATATTTACATGAAACAGAAAAGAAGCTGAAAAAAGTCCCTAATATTTCTCTGATGTCAGAGGCTGACTCTCCCGTCTTTCCAATGCAGCTGAGCCTCTCCACCAAAATCTCTTTTCAGCGCAGCACGTGGTGCGCCAGTAAGGTGACTGGAGTTTCTGTCTGAATTGGACAGTTGGGGACCTTTGCATTTGACAAACTGCTGGATGTTCCTATAAAGGATGGAACACAGACGTAAGAAAGGGAGTAGTTCCGGAACCCAGTTCTGGGCCTCACACAGTATTGGTAACACAGAGCCCAGAGAATACCCTTACTTGTATTCTAGATCCTGTAACAAAGAAGAAGAGGAGGAGGAGGAAGAGGAAGGAGGAGGAGGAGGAAGAGGAAGAAGAGGAAGAAGAGGAAGAAGAGGAAGAAGAAGGAAGGAGAAGGAGGAGAAGGAGAAGGAGAAGGAGAAGGAGAAGGGACAGCAGCCATAAAAACCTAAATGGGCTGGATTATTTTAAAGGAAAAACTAGATTATATGAGATGACTCAAAGAGTTTGAAAGGTTGAAGTTGAGCTACTTTTGATACTGTTAACAAAACGACCCTCCCTTTTTGTTTTGCTGGAGTCCCTATGAAAACCCAGCCGCTCTTGCTGCACAAATCTGAAGCAAGTCCCGGATTGTATAGTGACTCTCACCTGGCAACGCTGAGGCCGTCAGCCTGCCTGACACACACCCTCATCGCGTGCCCATCCCTCTATGGGACCTCGAGGGGCAAACAAGTGCGCCCTAATCTCCACACAGCGGTTCTCACATTCATGCGTACAAAACGTATCAGCCAAAATGCTAGTTACAATGCAGATTTCTGGGCCCAAGCCGTGATGCCACTTACGGGTTCCGGGGTTGGGCCTGGAAATCAACAGTCATTTAACAAGCATGTCAGGTGATTCTAATAATGCCATTAGTATAAATGAAGATCATTCGTGCTAAATGTTAGCATCTACTGAGCAGTTACCGTGTCCCTGGATAATGCATTTTGATCTCATTTCACCTCCAGGACAACTCTGTGAGGCACTGCTGTTGTCACCCGTTTCTTACGGATGTGGCAACAGATTCCGAGAGCGTGGGCAATGCAGGGGTTCCACATGCCCAGCTTTGAGAAACAGCACTGTGGGTATCCAGTCAGCCTCGTAACATGAGGGTTGACAGAGAAACCGGCTGCTTATGCCGGATTTATTTCAAAGTAATATTTTCACTTCTTCAGTTTTTCAGATGAAGACATGAATGTCTTCATCTGAAAAAGTGTAAAGAATAGCGAAGGCTTCAAAAGAGAATTTTAAGTTTTGCAAAATTTAGACACATTTTGTGCGGACATTTTAGTAGAAAAGATTGGCAATCTGAACTCAATTTATATCTTGGGCAATAATTTTGTTTTAACTATTTCGTTATTAGCTTTCCCACTTGAAATACCATGGTGAACATTTTTAACAAAAGCAAAGGTAACTCAAATAATGTGTATTTACAATAGGACATGCTACAAATTCATTTAGTCTTAAAACTCCTCCCCCTCCCAACTTCTGACACCTTGGATTAATTTTGCTGGTGGTTGAACTTTGTATCAGTGAAATTATAGGGAAGGTGCTCTCACGTCTGGCTTCTTTCTCTCAACTTTGTGTTTGTGAACTGTCTCCACGTCACTGCCTGTAGACACACCTCACTCTCTCTCACTTCCGAACGGTGTGGCTTCTTGGTACTGATACACTACGGCTTGTGCGTGCAGTCTCCTGCTGACTGGCGTGGACTGCTTCCAGGGGTGGGCCCCTACAGTGTGACCCCAAGCGTGCTTACACATGTGTTTGGATGAACATGTATGTACACTTCCTTGACTGTCGGGAAGTGGGTTGCTGGGTGACAGGTATACATGTTCAGTCTTCGCAGACAAGGCCATCAGTTACTGAAAGTGGCCCAGCTGTCCACACTGCCACCAGCACACGTGAGAGTCCCATCAGCAGCACATCTGTCCAGCCTTGGCCATGTCACTTGCACTTCGTCATTCTGGCTGTGTGCTGGTGCGCCCCTGTGGTTCAACACTGCACTGCCCTGGTGACTAATGGATTTGAGCATCTTTTCATACTTATGTGGATTAGTTGGATAGCCCCTTTAAGAGGTATCTATTCTCCCATTAGGTCAATGATTGTCAGCCAGCATACCTCAAGAATGTTTAAAACGTGCAGCACCTGACTATTTTGTTAGGGGCACTGACCTCTTTTCCTGCAGGGGTGTCCAGCCCACAGTCCTTGGGCACATGCGGCCCAGGATGGCTGTGAATGTGTCTCCATGCAAAATTGTAAATTGAGTTAAAACCTTTTTTTTTGCTCATCAGTTTTCGTTGGTGTTTGTGCACTCAATGTGTGGCCCAAGACAATTCTTCCAGTGTGGTCCAGAGACACCAAAATTTGGATACCCCTGCATCAAATAAAAAAATGACAGCAGCCAACACAGCAAGAGCCGCTGGGGGAAAACAAATCAAAGTTATACCTACTTTTTTGATAGAATTCACTAGCGTTAACATTTTGGTGTATGTATGTCCAAATTGTATTATTTCTTTTTTATCACTTTATAGTCATTTAATTATCAGGAAAACAGAATCTGATTTTGAAGTTTTTTATTGTACCTATTTTTGTCAGATTGGCACAAAATACACGTTGCAGTGCGCTGCAGAACTGAAGTTGTTAGGGCGAGTGCACCCCAGGGACGCTCCCCCCCCACCGCCGGTCCGTGGTTGTCGGGCGCAGGGTCCCTTCCTGCATGGACGCGGGCTCCGCGGCGCCTCCTCCGCTCGGCGCTGGCCTTCTCACTCCTACCGGCGTTTTCTGATGGCCACAAGGATTTCATTTTCTTGTAGTTTTCTTTATAGCCTTTCTCCCTTTACATCCTATTTAAGCTATCTTTGAGGAAACCAAGTTCATGAGAATGCTTTTTCTAAAAGTTACATCATTTCATTTTTATATTTCCATCTATATTCATCTGGATTAATTTCCAGTGTGGTATCGGTTGGAGTTCAAGCCTATGTTTTTCCATGTGTATGTCCATTTGACCCCATTTAATCGTGAAAGAGACATGCTTCCTCCCCTTCCCCGAGTTCAACCTTCCTCACGTGTGAGATGAGTGCGTGGAGGGTCCGTGCCTGGCTCCGTGCAGTTCCATTGGTCCCCCTCTCTGTCTTCTCCCGTGCTGATACCACAGGCTCTTAACTGACGCCTGGAAAGTAAGCTGTTCCCTTGCTCATCTTCAGAACTGCCTTGAGAGAAGGGGAGGTACGGACGTACGGGAAACGCGGGTTGAAGGACATGCTTTGGGAGATGGGAGGCCATTCTCTCCCGAATCACCCTACTTTCTTAGGGAACCAGTGAGTGAGGTCCCTGGCTGAGAGTGAGGGCCCGAGGCTGGAAGGCAGAGAGGGGGGTCCTGCTCCAGAACAGGCCCTTCTGCAGGAACACTGGGCGGCAGCACGAGGCCCCGGGGAGCTGTGGCCCGAAGTCCAGGCCGCACGGTCATCATGCTCATTTTTCCCGCACTGGGTTCAGGTGCGTGTGCAGAGGAAGCCCACTGAAGAGGGGGCCTGCACTAGCTTTGGGGTTTGCCAAGTGAACAGATGGGATCACGGACTCTAACCGCGGCCAGGAAAAGGGACCAAAGGGTCTGTGTCCTCTAGAAAGGGCCGGAGTCCAGGAGGCAACTGTCTGGGTGGGGCTGAAGTGAGGCCACGACAATGGCTGTGGATGCCGAAAAAGACAGACGGTGGTTACGGAGAAGGAGACACGGGATCAGAAAGGAATCCGCAGTGCGGATTTTGGAAATGGCGGTGACGGTGCCCCGGCGAGAGGCGGCGCCGTCTCTGGCACACCCCGTCCCTCAGGACAGAGAGAAGCAGTGCAGCGAGGCCTGAGAGCCATCTGGCACCATCTGGACGGGCGGCCGCAGGTGAAGGACTCCAACAGAGAAGGAAGGGAGACCGTGGAGCTGAGAGGAGGGGATGGGGCCTCCTCGTCTGGAAGCGCCAGCGAGGGGCCTCCTCGTCTGGAAGCGCCAGCGAGGGGCCGAGGGGACAGCGTCCCTGCCTCCCGCTCCGTGGCCAGGGGCAGCAGACCAGCACCAGGCAGAGAGGGCGCAGGCGGCCAGCGATCAGCTAGGGCGGGAATGGGGAGGGAGTGTCCAGGACAGACACGGGTCCTGAGGATTTTGCTAAGGACAGACTTTCCTGGCAGGAAGCTCTCTGGCAACAGTTAGGGGGGTGTGGGGGAGAGGGGCTGAGTCAGAGTGGGACAGGACAGAAACAGATCAGAATCCGAGGGACAGGGCACAGGAAGGTGGGACTTAGGGCAAAGGCTCAACTAAATGGGCTGAAGGGCACGGTGGGACTTTCCCAAATGGTCCCCTAAGAGATGGCAATGACAGCCTCTTTCTGGAGACAGGCCTCCCGACTGCCTGTCACTAACTCCTGCGGCTGCACTGTGTGCCCGGCGCACAGTCAGGACTCTGGCGCCAGCATGGTCCAGGACAAGAGGTGCTATGCAGGCCTGCTCTGTGGACTGCAGGGCGCTCCACAGGTGGGGGGTGCGTGCGTCTCCCTGGAGTTTACGAAGCAGAGCTTTTAGATGCGAAGGTATCGACAAACAACCATCTAGTGTCGAAAGCCCTGACAAAGCCACGGCAGTCTCTTCGCCGTTCTCGCGGGGACAGGGTGGACTGTGCCATTCACAGTCGTGCGCGCCCACACCTGGCGGCACCCAGTGAGCCCCCAAGCCTGCGTGCTGCCTCCCGCCCCTGTCTCCCATCCAAGGCCTGGCTTTCAGGGCTCTGCTCCACCCAGGGAGCACCCAGTAACTGTCAGTCACTGCCGATTCACCGACTACATTCGCAAACATGTAGTTAATACATAACCACTGGGGAAAATGCAAATGTACGGTTAGACGTTTAGGAGGAATGGGAGTTTTTTCTAAGCCTCACCGTGACTTTGGAGCATGAACGTAGGTGGAGACGTGGCTTTAAGACCTTGCAGGTCCATTTCAAAAAGAACAGCCCAGCAGACGAGACCGTTCGGCACAGAGCTGCCGCCTCCTGCCTGACCACGCGGGTTTTTCTGACAGTAGAATCGTAATCAAGTAAGCTACAGGCACCCCTAGAGTCCAAGTCCCTAACTCTAGACAACACTTTTTAAAAACCACCCTTTGAAGTGAATCCCTGTTCAGGTAATTCCGTGGAGCTTCCTGAACGGCGGTTCTGAACGGTGGAACGCATGCAGGTGCAGAGGGTTGAGCCCATCTTGTTTCACCCAGACACCCCTCCAGAGATCAGAGGCAGGGACCCCAGCCTGGAGCCCCGCGCCCCACAGGGGCTTGGCAGGAAAGCCGCTTCCGTCTCCAAGTCTGGTTTCACTCCACTCTGTCCTACAGCAACCGTTGGAATTCATGGTAATGCCGCCACCGGTTGGCGTTTCACTCGATGTAATCAGGGCCGGGTGCCAGGCTCTCCCGCCGTCCTGCGCATTAAACACTTCCGGTGGCGTCCCATCACTGAGATGGGAGTCCCCCGTGTGCAGGACGGGGGACCTCTGTCTCTGGTCTTTTGGACCCTCCCTCCTGACTGCCCCACACCTTAGCGTCCTTCGGATGGGCTCTCATCACATCAGTGGCCTCAGCCTACGGCGTCCCTGGCGCGTGCTGACGGCAGAGGGCAAGAAATTCGCCGTAACGGTGCCGTGTCTCTTCAAACACCTGTCATTTCACCTTCACATCTGCCCTGGAGGTAAAACATTTTTATTACCTTGAAACATATTTGAAATAATTTAGCGAATGTCCTTTTTGTGGGGGACATGTGGGGGTTTTAGGGAGGCTGTATGAGTTGGTCGTGGCCACATCCCTTCTAAGCAGCCCGGACTGTTTCTGACCCTGAACCTGTGCGGCTTCGACAGCCCTGCTGGTGCACCCCGTTCTGCCCGCTGTGAAAACCGAGTCCCGTCTTCAAACAAGCTCGGCCTCATCCTCCTCTCCCGGCTGCAGAGGAGAGGGCGGTCTTTCCCCTGACCCTTGCCCCTCTTAGCATGTGGCTTCCTCTCCTTGTCTCACACCCTGTCCTTCTTCACGGGAGAAACTGTCCAATTCTTCATTTCTTAAAATATGCTAAATCTCAGGGACCTCCTGCAATGTCACATCCTCTTCGTGTTCCTGAGTCTGCAACGCCAGTGGGGCCGACTGGCGCCACACCCTGTGTCCCGTCGCAGGGCGCCACCTTAGTCTGCGCATGTGGCCCGCGCTCCAGCGTCACCCAGAGAGGCACTGGTTCTCTGCCCATCAGTGTTCGGACTGCCCTCACGTCACGAGACTGAAAGATGGATTTAATCCTTACGGATGAAATTCTGCCTGGCTTTTACTTGTTTTTTCACATATGCGACTCACAGCCTTCTGCAGGTTAACGTTACCTTTTCTTTGTAAGAAGCACAGAGGAAGCAAAGCGTTGTGTTTGGTGCACAAACAGACCAGGCCGTGAACTGTGAGCGCACGCGCTGTGCACAAGAGTGTGTCCGTTCCCAGCACCAGAGAGGCTCTGAGCGGCTGGGTTTGTTTCCAAGGTTCTCTCCTGGAAATAGGGACTGGAAACCCTCCTTTACAGTGGAACTAAAATTCGCCCTTGTTGCCGAAGACTGTTGCCATTCCCAAATGAATGGTTAGCCTGCTTAATTTCACATTTTATTTCCCAATAAAATGCATTGCTTATTTGCTTTGCAGTCACAACAGATTGATTTTTGCATTAGAGTGCCACGAGTTTGTGGGGATTAGACCTAAAAGAAGCTGGTTGACTGGCTGAGTTGATATGTGAGTGACAGTCACCTGCCTTCTTGTTTAGATGGGCACACCGGGGGGAGGGGAAGGGCGTGGGCCACACCTGCCCCAGGGCCTCCTCGGACGTGCGGGGCCTGAGCTGAGCTGGGTGTCCCTGACAGGGAGGGTCTCTGTCTCTCGGCCCCTGTTCTGCCCTCCACTGTTTGCTGCCCCCGCCAAAGTACCTTGATCTCCCTTTCCTCGGATTTCTCCAGTAGTTAACTCCGCCCACCCGGTACAGACTCAGAAACAGAGGCGGTATGCTCACATGTGCTGGAGAAACAGCTGAGACTCTGGGAGGAGGATGGAAAGGGGCACAGCTCTGCGCGGAGGGGGCAGGTCAGTGCACACGAGAGGTGCCCGGGAGCATTACAGCAAGCCGGACTCGTTTCTGAGAAGCCCCGCGTCTGGCTCCCTGGTTCTGGTGTGAATGCTCATGGCATCTTAGAAACAATGCAAATGGAAAAGGCCCGGCGCTATTTTCAGCCCGGGGACCATGGGTGGACCGCTGCCCAGCACAGCTGCTGTGAGATCAAGCCCCACCCACCAGCAAACCCGTGCACCGGACAGGCCTGAGGAAGGCTGGAGTCTCTGTCCTTGGGAGACGGACGTGGACCTGCTGAACTACCATCTGCCTTCAACTTTAAATGAGACGAAGGGAGGCATTTCAACCTTTTTCTGAAACACAGAGCTCCCTAGGTGTTTTGTTTTGAGGCAGAATTTGAAATAAACATTTCATTCATTTTCTTTTACAAGTATTGAAATTCCATATCCTCATAACAGATGAAAACAAAAGCAAATACTAGGAATTATGGATTTATGTTCCATAAACCTAAAAGTTTATCTATTTCATACTCCTTCCAAATCGTATTTTTTTTAAGATCAGAAGATGCCACGATGGAAACATTATGTCTTAATTGCAAGGAAAAGTAGTAATCCTGAGGACGATGTCGTACATGCTGGGAAGTGGGGAGAGACCACCGTTCCTGGGGAGATAGGTGATGGACGTGTTTGGAATTCTAGGGGGCTGCCAGCCCTGGGAAACCATAGGCCTCCCTTCTGGCAGCCTTCAGGGGTGACGTATTCAGCTGCAGCTTTGCTGAGAAAGCCATCAAGGCCCAGAGCAGAGAAGCCGTGAAGAACCACACGCGCTTACGCAGCTCATTCTGGAGTGCTTCCCATACCCACAGAAACACTGCCTTTCTGACTCTCACGTTTCTTGAGGCAGTTTCTGCACATGTAGGTCGTGCCTCTTTGACATCAGTGACCTTATCGCTTCTGCTAGTTTCTGAATCTTTTTTCCAGAACGCTTTAGCTTCACTTCCATAGAAGTTATTAACATTTGACACTTAAAATCCTTTTTTATGCCACTGCTGAACACATTTTGGGTTTTACCATTACTAAAATTTTTAAGTATACTTTATTGATTATGCTACTACAGTTATCCCAATTTTCCCCCTTTATCCCCTTCCTCTCTGAATCCCATCACCTCAAGCATTCCCCCCATTTAGTTCATGTCCTTGGGTCATATATGTAAGTTCTTTGGCTTCTCCATTTCCTGTACTATTCTTAACCTCCCCCTATTTTGTACCTATCATTTGTGCTTCTTATTACCTGTACCTTCCCCCCACTCACCCCTCCCCACTGATAACCCTCCATGTGATGTCAATTTCTGTGATTCTCTTCCTGTTCTAGCTGTTTGCTTATTTTTGTTTCTTAGGTTCAGTTGTTGATAGCTGTGAGTTTGTTGTCATTTCACTGTTCGTAACTTTTGATCTTCTTTTTCTTAGATAAATCCCTTTAACATTTCATATAACAAGGGCTTGGTGATGATGAACTCCTTTAACTTGACCTTATCTGGGAAGCACTTTATCTGCCCTTCCATTCTAAATGAAAGCTTCGCTGGATAGAGCAATCTTGGATGTAGGTCCTTGCCTTTCATGACTTGGAATACTTCTTTCCAGCCCCTTCTTGTCTGCAAGGTCTCTTTTGAGAAATCAGCTGATAGTCTTATGGGAACTCCTCTGTAGGTAACTGTCTCCTTTCCTCTTGCTGCTTTTAAGATTCTCTATCTTTAATCTTGGGTAACTTAATTATGATGTGCCTTGGTGTGTTCCTCCTTGGGTCCAATTTCTTTGGGACTTTTTGGGCTTCTGGACTTCTTGGAAGTCTATTTTCTTCACCAGATTGGGAAAGTTCTCCTTCATTATTTGTTCAAATACATTTTCAATTTCTTGCTCTTCCTCTTCTCCTTCTGGCACCCCTATGATTTGGATGTTGGGATGTTTAAAGTTGTCCCAAAGGTTCCTAAGACTCTTGTTTTTTTTGAATTCTGGTTCTTCATTCTGTTCTGGTTGGATGTTTATTTCTTCCTTCTGTTTCAAATCCTTAGTTTGAGTCTCAATTTTCTTCCCTTGACATTTGGCTTTATTTTACTTTGTGTAGCCTTCATTTCTTCCTTCATTTTACAACTGAGCTCAGTCATTTCTCTGAGCATCCTGATTACCAGTGTTTTGAACTCTGCATCTGATAGGTTGTCTATCTCCTCTTTGCTCAGTTCTTGTTCTGGAGTTTTGATCTGCTCTTTCGTTTGGTCCGTATTTCTTTGTCTGGGCGTACCTGTTATGCTGGAAGGGGCAGAACCTTAGGTATTCGCCAGGGTGTGGCAACCCTGCTTGCTGCATTGTGGTGCTGCCTGTGGGGGAGGGGCCAGAGAGAAAGCACTGCCATGTGCTCGCTCTGCTCTAGCCCCACCTTCCCTCACTTCCCACAAGTGGATTGTGCCCTTTCAGGTGCCAATTCACAGGTGGGTGGGTTTGTGTTATGTTCTAGGACCCTGTGGGCCTCTCCTACAGACTCTCGTGTGACACTGGGAGTTTCTCCCGCCCCCACAACCCCCACAGATTTTTACAGCCAGAGGTTTTGAGTCTTTAGTTTCCTGTACTGAAACCCTGGGTTCCACGGTCTGTTTCACTCCCCAGTTGTTCTTCCAGGCTTATGATCACGCACATGTGGGACCTACTGGTCCGCCAGCTGCCTCCACGTCCCACAGTCCACCACCTTGCCATGCGGGTCCTCTCTGTCCACCCAGCTGCCCATCACCACCCCTCCTACCAGTCTGGGTGAATGTTTCTTTAACTCCTTGGTTGTTAGACTTCCATGCAGTTTGAATTTCTAGTAGTTGGTTGTTTTTTTGTTTGTTTGTTTTTAAATTGGTTGTTATCCTTCTGATTGTGCAAGGAAGCAAACTGTTGCTACCTATGCCTCCATCTTGGTCAGACTCCTACAGTTACTAAAATTGAAAATGTTTTTTACCTCTTTAACTATTTCCTCCCTTAACTAATTAGTATGCATCTTCACTAAGTCAACCTGGGGCTACATTTAGGTGGCTAACATATCTGGGGCCCAACGGTACAGGTACTATTTGAAATTCAAATTATTACTGGGCACTTTCATTGTACTACGTCTGCATTAAACCCATAGAACTAAAAAGAAGTGACACGTTTAGAATACAAACATTTGCCTCACAACTTTAATGGAAATAGATGTTAACAGCCCTGGCTGGCATAGCTCAGTGGACTGAGTGCCAGCCTGCGAACCAAAGTGTCGCAGGTTCGATTCCCAGTTCAGGGCACATGCCTGGGCTGTGGGCCAGGTCCCCAGGGGGGGCCATACAAGAGGCAACCACACATTGATGTGTGTCTCTCTTTCTCCCTCCCTTCCCCTCTCTAAAAATAAATAAATATTAAAAAAAAATAGATGTTGACAGAATGCGCTTCTTGATGTCCTCCTTAAAAAGCATAATGAACCCTGAACTATGGAGGGTTGATGATATGTGATTACTAGGAAAGAGACAAATGAGCTGTGTCCATGCTCCTCGGGTTCCAGGAGAGAAGGCAGGCCTTTGAAGCCCAGTGTCACAAGCTCTGGCCCCACCCTGTCCTCAGAGTCCCAGTGACTGAATGGGACAGAGAGTGCTTGCTGCAGCTCAGCCAAACTCTGTCTGCAACAAGTCCATTAAACTGCAGTTCCCCTTTTATGCAATGGAGACTCTGTCACTTGCCAAAGTAACAGAGAAGGTTGTTCCAAGAAGGAGAGAGACTGTTGGTTTATTGCTGGACAGACAGTAGACACTCAATAAACTGCAGCTGTTATGGCTGATTCTGATCTTAGCTTTGAATCCAGACGTCAACGCAACACCAAGTCCCAGTGTCAAAGCCGTTCTGGCACAGGCACCACCCTAACAGTGCGGCTCTGCCCCTGAGTGCTGACGCAGACCACCAACGTCCTGCCTGCTTCCTTCATGAGTCAAATCCAAGCTGGAATTTCAGACCAGTGTAAGGGACATGCCTCTCCCACAAGGGCCAGTCCTCATGGGCATGTCCCACCCACTTCCCAGCCCTCTGTCGCCCTCTAGTGACTGCCGTCAGCACAACCTCACCTGCTCCACCCTCCACTGAAGCTCTGGTGAGCTGGGTTAGGAGGCCTGACGGCAGGATGGCGAAGCCACAGTGCAGTAAGTTACAGGCCGTATCTTGAACATTAGCACAAATGTAAAAAAATGCATAGCAGAATTACTTGCTTAGTCCATCCCTTTTTCCCATGGTCCAACTCGGCCTCCGAGGTAGATGTCCGTACCAGGAGCAACACTCCTTGATGGGGCCGAATGGGTGTTCCCACGAATGTGGCGTTTAGATGTCTTTTTAAATTAATTAATTGCCTTGGTAAAATTGGTCCCATATTAGTAATTAATCTGAGTAGCAGAAGCTAATTTTTTGAGACTTATCCCTCTAACTTTCATTTTCATGTAAATTTATACAACAGAAAATGAAAGCTTTTCCTCGGCATTGCTCTTTCCTTGGAACTAATCCTCCCTGAAGATTTGGTGTGCATCTTTCTTCCCCTCTGTCTCACTCTGTGCAACTTCACACACACTCTCATCCATTCTTTCATTCAGCAAACACTTGTTGCCGTCTGGCAGGCAGGTGGGCCCTCGGGACCTCTCCACACCTCCATACTCGGTCCATACTTCTTTATGCTCGCTCAGTCCGTGAGCATGAAGAACCCATTTCTCGCTTTGTCACGAGGACCCGGTCAGTAACAGGCATGAAAGAAAGCCTCTAATCATCAAGCTTTAACCAAGCACAGGAACAACATGGTTCCGGATTCTAGGACCACAGCAGGGATAGCTGCCATTTACTGAATGTCCCTCTTTACCACATGCTGCACGCTCGTCCGGAGCACGAGCACCCACTGTGTGTCGTCACAGATGGGGACACGGAAGGTCAGAGGGGTCAGGCACTGCACAGAGTCACACCCAGGCCTGTGTGACCCCAGAACCACCCCCTTAACCCAGGCCCCAACCAAATTCTGCCCCAAACGCCCTCCCATTTGGCCGAAGAGGCTTGAACTCAGTTAAGCAGAAGCTGCCCTAAAAATATCTCTTCTGTCAGGAGCTGCTGCCAAACCTTTCCTCTGTTGGTGCCAAACTTTCCGAAAGAAAACCATTCTGCTCCGGAGGAGACAGAAACACAGAGCTGACTGACAGCTCTGCGCCCACCATCCTCCGGCACAGACGCTCCCTTGCACTTTCGCGCGGTTTACACCCCAGGTGTTACCGATTTGTCAGGTGCCTGTGGAAAACCGGTGGTTTTACCCATGGATGTTCTGGATCCTGATCTGGATGAAACATAGGAACGATACCACCACCTCATGACTGGGGGCTAAAAGGGATTGTGACATGCTTACTTCTGTGGGAATCTGTCCCATCCCCACGCCTGTGATAACTGGGCACTCTCGGCTAACGGGCCAGCAGGGCGGGCGCCCCAAACACACCCCGCTGAAGCCCCTCAGCAAGTGCAGCTGGAAGGAGCTCACAGCTGCCGCACTATCAGCTGGACATTTAAAAATAAACTGAGTTGCTCCCCCAAGCCATCTGCGACACACTGGCCTTTCAGGTTAAATCGGTTTGGGAAAGAATTTGTTTTTAATCATGTATTACTCTGCATAATTTGATTCCAATAGTTTCACGTTTACCCTGACACTGTCTATAACCTTCATTTTCTCAGTATTTCTGTATTTTCTAGTTAAAACATCCTTTTGAACTTCCATAATAACCACAGAATCGACGGCTTTTAAAATGTCATGAGCCAATAGGCACATCCTGACCCAACCTGAAATTTCATGCGCTTACATGATAACCATTCTGTGGGAAAACAGACCATGACAAAACGCCCCTGGGAAAAGAGCAACGCCGGGAATCCGCATTCGCTTCATTCTCATGTGCGGAGAGTGTTACCAACTTTCTGAAACTATTTTGTGAGCGTAATTTTTTTTAAGTAGACACCATGGGAAACATCAAAGAACTCACTGCCCGCTATTTTGGGGGAAATGTAACCCTTCCGTAGCACAACATTCCCTCTAAAATCATTTTTGACACCGCACACCTGAAACTAATATTATACTGAATGTCAGCTGCAACTGAAAATTTAGAAAGTTAAAATGGTGTTTCAACAATGATGTGAGTCAGAAACCTCTTTCTCGCAACAGATCTAACAGGCTGAGGACTAATTATAATATTTTTGACAGTCAAACAGGAGATTTCTATATAATTTTGGCATGTGTTTTAGTACTTCAGAATTAGCTTGAAATAAATTTCAGGAAATGATTTAGGAGCTAATGCAAGTTCCTTGGATAAAAAATAATAACTTAAAATAATACTCTGAAATTTATATGCTTTCCTTTATCATGTTAGTTTTCTGTGTCATATAATTAACTAAAACATTAAAGATTATTCCAGTAAATTCTGTTACAAGAACTTAGAAACGCTGTGAGACGGCGGAGAAATCTTAGTTTCCAAAGCACTGCTGTGGTCAAGCGCGTCGCAAATCTTCAACGTGGAGCTGGTCCAGCTAGTCAGGGTCGGGCCCAGGTTAACAGCAGAAACGCAGAACTGGCCGCGCTCCGTTCGGGGCGAGGTTTCCGCTCCCGAACACGCCGCGTGAGGGCCGCTGCTCTGCGCAGAACACCCCCTTCCCGCACTGACCAGCTCTCTGCTCTCCTGCCGAGGTACCAGATACACACCGGACTCCAGCACTCGGTCATCCGGCCCACGCAGCCCAGCTGCCTCCCCCTGGACAACGCCACCCTGCCCCAGAAGCTGAAGGACCTGGGCTACTCCACACACATGGTGGGCAAGTGGCACCTGGGCTTTTACCGGAGAGAGTGCATGCCCACCAGGAGAGGCTTCGACACCTTCTTTGGCTCCCTCTTGGGAAGCGGTGACTACTACACGCACTACAAATGCGACGGCCCAGGGGTGTGCGGCTACGACCTGTATGAAAACGACCGTGCGGCCTGGGGCCACGACAGGGGCGTGTACTCCACGCACATGTACACGCAGAGGGTGCAGCAAATCCTGGCTTCCCAGGACCCCCGGAAGCCGCTGTTCTTATACCTCGCCTACCAGGCTGTCCACTCCCCACTGCAAGCCCCCAGCAGGTACCTGGAGCGCTACAGGTCCATCACGAACGTGAACAGACGCAGGTACGCCGCCATGCTCTCCTGCCTGGACGAAGCGGTCCGCAACGTGACCTTGGCTCTGAAGGCACACGGCTTCTATAACAACAGCATCCTCATCTACTCCTCAGACAACGGCGGCCAGCCCACTGCCGGAGGGAACAACTGGCCCCTCAGGGGCAGCAAAGGGACCTACTGGGAAGGGGGCATCCGGGCTGTGGGCTTCGTGCACAGCCCCCTTCTGAAGAACCGGGGCACGGTGTGCAAGGAGCTCGTGCACATCACCGACTGGTACCCCACGCTGATCGCGCTGGCCGAAGGACAGATTGACGAGGACGTCCACCTGGACGGCTACGACATCTGGGAGACCCTCAGCGAAGGCCTGCGTTCGCCCAGGGAGGACATTCTGCACAACATCGACCCCATCTACACCAAGGCGAGGCACGGCTCCTGGGCGGCGGGCTACGGGATCTGGAACACGGCCATCCAGTCCGCCATCAGGGTGCGGCACTGGAAGCTGCTCACAGGGAACCCTGGGTACAGCGACTGGGTCCCCCCGCAGGCCTTCAGCAACCTGGGCCCCAACCGGTGGCACAACGAACGGGTCACCCTGTCCACTGGCAAGAGCGTGTGGCTCTTCAACATCACGGCCGACCCCTACGAGAGAGTGGATCTCTCTAGCAGGTACCCCGGCATCGTGAGGCAGCTGCTCCGCCGGCTGTGCCGGTTCAACAAGACCGCCGTGCCTGTCAGGTACCCGCCCGGAGACCCCAGGAGCAACCCTCAGCTCAACGGGGGAGTCTGGGGGCCCTGGTACAAAGAGGAAAGCAAGAAAAAGAAGCCACGCAAACACAAGGCCAAGGGAAAGCAGAAGAAACGGAAGATGAGCAGACCGCAGGACGCAGGTGCGGGCCCCCGGTGTGGTCGAGGGGCTCCCCGGGGGTGACGCGTCCTGCCGCGGCTCCTCGTGGTCAGTCCTCAGTCGGCCACCGTCTGCTGCCCAAGCGGCAAACATGGCTCCACCTGCCCACGGCCACTGCTCACGTGGGCCACCCGGCCGCCACCTGGGAGCCCTCTGCCCTTGGAGCGCCCTCTAGGGAGATCCGCTTCCCTTGCTCCTTCAGAGCAGGCACCACAGTCGTCCCGAGTTCAACCCCAGAGCACCGGTCAGGGACCGGGCTCCCAGGGCCCCTCGCCTGCCCGCAGCGGCCACGCCCCCTGGAAAGCAGTGACGGGGCGGCCTGCCCGCAACCTGCCTTTGAGGGCCGTCCGAGGTGGAGTCACCCTAAAGCCTCGAAAACACATGTTCCCGGCGAACTGGGCCTGCCGACCACCCTCCTCCCCGTGTCCTCTCCTCTCCGGAATGCCAGCGGCCTACGCCCTGCGGAGCAGCCTGCCCACCACGCAGGAGGGCACAGCCCGGGAGAAGGTCGCCTGGTCGCCTGCGCAGCCAAGGCGCGGATGTCATTGTTTTCTAGACACCTTCCTGGAAGACGATTCAGCACCAACCACGTAATTTATTTTTACAGAAAATACACTAATTATCCTGTTTTTATAAAATGCTATACAAGTGATCTTAATTATTTTTACTTCCTACATACCATTAGAAGAATTTTATTCCGTGTCTTCAAGATTACCAAGCACTGCGACACTGTAAATTACTGTTACACTGTGTGAATTCATAGACTATAAAAAGAAAATTATGCAGGATAAATGGTAATTATTGTTGTTCAATCATTATTTTGAATGTAGTAAGATGAATGTATTCCGTACAAATTGCTGGGGAATTCCGTATTTGAACAGTGTTGAGAGACACCTTTATTGTTTCTATCATAAACATCTTATTTATGTATCTTAATTATTAAAGTGATTTATTTTATGGCACCAGCAAATTCACTGTGGCTTTCTTATCTAACTTCGAGATAATACATTATTTATCTTAACAAATAAAAATCTTTACAAGTAGGCAACTGAGGTGTGATTTGCTAACAACACAGTAACATGGACTTTTACAAGCGGGTATTTCCACGTAGCTAGTGAATGGAGAAAAATGTTCTCGTTGATAAAACGTCTGCGATGACCCCACTCCACGCACAGGGACACACAGGAGGGAGACTCCTGGACCAGTTCGGACCCAGTGTGACTGGTACCGAAAACTCCAGGAGGAGGGTCCGAGCAGCCAGGTCTGTGGTCAAGGGCGGGCAGCATGGCGTCGCTCCTGCAGCCCTGGAGTGTCCTCTGAAGGACCCTCTCCTGACGCGCAGGCCACTGGAAAGACCACGAGAGCTACACGTGTGATGCGGAAGTGACGGCGGCTGCAGCGCACAGGGTGGCTGGTGCGGACAGTCAGACACACGCAGACCACACCACCCAGGGCTGCCCCCCACAGTTCACACAGACCAGCGGGAGGGTCCATAACCATTACTGAGTTACTCTGAACCAAGTAAACCAAACGATTAAAATTTTCTTTGTAAATACTTCACTTTTACAATATATATTTCCATTTCATTATGTAGGATTCACCATGCTTTCCTGAGATTGTCTTTTGCCAACTGTAGGTTTAAGTGGGTCTTAACAACCAAAGGCGGGTTGCTGGTGCTTTCTGTCCTGAGCGGTGGCACAGGAAATAACGGGGTGACTTACAATAGATGGTGTTTTACCTATCAAGCTCTTGCATTAAAAAGGAGTTCTGAGGGAATACAAGTTCAGGAAATGTTGAGTTGAACGAAGTGAAAGAGGTGGCTTTAATACAGACTTCCTTATGATTTTAAAATCCTAGTTTTCCCTTTAAATCTCTAATAGGGGAAACTTTTTATAGTTTTTTCTACTTTACTTCAGCATAAAACCCTTGTCTATAGCACATCGCACAGGACTAGGCAAAATGTGAAACAGACTTTGAAAGTTGCTAGTTAAATACAAAACCTTCCAGAAGTCCCTAGCAAGACAAAAAAAGGAGCAAAGAGGCAAACTAGGATGATGAAAATTAACTCACGTGTGCACCTGGGGGGTAGGATGTAACACGATGTGATTTTACATTCTCCACCAACGGCTGTAACTCTGTCAATGAAAACAAAGGGACTCGCACTTCTCTATCTGGAAACGCATGCTGTTCGCTGTCTGAAGAGCAGCAGCCACCTGTGCGTGCGCGCGGGGCGGGGGAGGCCGGGTTTAAGAGAGATCCGCGCCTTGCCCTTCGGTGGGGAAGGCCTACTGCAGTCAGCATGTGTAAACGGTGAACAAAAGCGTTTCCATCGCTGGGTGCTACCAGGCGTCCAGGAGGAAAACACCCTCATCGGGGAACACTGCCGAGATCGGGCTCGCATTCACAGGGGTCACCCTCCTGACGGCAGTCCTCAGCGGCACGTTCAGAGCCACCCAGGGTGCTTTTCTGTGCAAACGTCACTCCTACGTCCCTGACCCTCTGGTGGTAGCAGAAGAAACCCCACGGTTGAAACAGGAGCACAGTGACCTGGCCAGAAAATAGTCTGTGGACAGGGCTCAGTGTCTCGGATGAGAAAGGACACATGTTTTATCAAACGGAAACCAGACCGAACGCTCGGAGCCCCGAGGCGGTGAGAGCAGCCGCAGCAGCCTGCCAGGCCTGCCCCCAGAACCCGGTCCACCTGTTCTTACGCACTCTTTCCTCACTCCACAAACACGGAGGGGCTGTCACAGTTTGGTGGGCCGGGCCTTTTTTAAAAATCTTAAGTATGAAGGACACACCGTGCCACCAACAGCTGAACGAGCACACAGCTGACGAATTGCTGCATTTGATGTCCGGGTACGTGAATCGGGCATCAGGGTTCAGGCCTTCCATTCTTTGCACAGGATTCTCGAGCACACGGATCGTGAGTTTGTTGGTAGCGATCAGAATACGTGTTGTTGGCAGGAACAGCCTCGCTTACCAAAAGTAGCAAACAAAACTCTTAGGTCATAAAGGAATGACTTCATTGTTTCCTCTTGTGAATTACTGTGAATTCGTTCAACAAATGTTTATTAAATGCTACCACCGGTGCTGTAGGTGCTTGCGACACACTGGGGAACAAAGTGCAGGTCAGGCTGTGGCCACGTCAGGCAGCTGTAACTAACAACCGTGACCACCGAGGACCAGCAGACCGGGCTAAGGGGAGCGCTCCGTCGGCGTCGTGCGTCCATCCGTGCACCATTTATTCCGTGCCACACGGAATGGAACCTGGCGGCTGTTGGTGACAGAACCTGGGACAGGCCCCCCTCGGGTGGCTGCATTCTGCTGGAAGACACGGCCGCAAATCCCATGACCAAGCCCCTCCTCTTCCACCCTTCTTCCCTGCTTGGTCTCCCTCCACAGTCCTCACCCCCCGCTCAGATATAACGTTCCAGGTTCAACTTACATGTCACTTGTCTCCTCCCGCTACAGCACACGCTTTTTAGAAAAGTGACTTACCCTGCTGTTTCGATCTCTGTTAACAAACAGTATGTAGAACAATACCCAGCTCATCCTCGGCATCCGATATTTATTTTCTGAATGAGTAAGTAAAATAATCACGTATGTCCTTGTGTTCACCTACATTTTCTCGGGTCTCTACTTCCCATTTCCTGTACAGGGATTTCACTGTTGAAAACAGAACTAACCATTCTTATACCTTTCCTCACAATAATAGCAATGATGCAAAATACAGAAATTTCTAGCACGTAAAAACCCAACTCTAATGTGTATTTAAATGAACAATATGTTACAACAATGCCAAGCAAAAAACACCCTAAACTGAGAGCAAATTTTATTGTATTACCGAATAGAGTGAAACGATTATTCTAACACTACTTTGAATATTAGAGAACACATTCAGCGAGAGTTTCCAGAAAGGAGAGGAAAGCTTGAATTGTGAATAATTTTTGTAGCAAGTTGTGAAGAGAAAAAGCAAGGCAGACACAGCTCTGCGTTGTCGTGGGGTGATGAGGGCCGGGGACCGCACCTCACACCCGTGGGCATTTTATCACAAAGCTCCACGGCGTGGCAGAGCAGGACTCTTCCTGACAGGCGTGCCCCCCTGGCCTCGGCATCTCTGTGAAGCCCGTGGACTCACGCACTGGTGGGACGCCGCCGAGCTCAGGACTCCCGGATGTCCCTAGGAGGCAGGGGGACATGGCTGTGTTTCCCTATCTTTCCGTGCGTATCCCTGATCTGAGCTCTCCTTCCTCAAGCTTGCCACAATCCCACGACAGTCTTTGTCAACTGGCTGAGGCAGTTTTGGATAAAATCGGTCCCAACAAATGAAAAACAGCAAGAGAACAAAAGGCCCATCGGAGTGCTGGTGTGTTCACGCTACAGAAATTCTTCAGCGGAGAATTACTAGCGGGCAGCATTTAGCTCACAAGTCAAATGAAAGTGAAATTTGGTTTTCATAATAAAAATCCCAACACCATTTTCAGTAGGACTTATATTAATCTCTCTAGACACAACACCGCCAGAATCACAGTTCCTTCAGCCTTGCCAGTTCTGAATGGCGGGGAACGCTTTCAACTGATGTCCTAAATCTGAAAAACTCTGAGAAAGAATTGTTTTATCACTCAAGTTAAAAAAACACACACACACCTGGTTCCATTTAGTAGCTAAAACTGCATTTTCATGTTACATCACCAGAACCCCCAGAGGCTCCCTTCCACCCAGAGTCCCCTCCTGTCTCCAACACCGGTGCCCTGACTGGGATGACGAATCCCTGTGGCCCTGGAGGCGGGGATCGCAAGCATCAAAAGCCACGCTAATTTCTACTATACATCTAACTTCACTGCAGCAAACACAGGGGCTCAGGACATGCCCCCCAACACGGGCAGCCGTGGCCCTGGCCGCGTTGAGAGACAGGCACTGGGAGAACAGCGGCTCCAAGACAGCACGTGGCACAGCACAGCCGGAGCTATGCTTCCTGGCTGGCACAGGTGGGAAAGTGGTGCGCGCTTCCTCGGCGCTCCTCGCACACTCAGAAATAGTGCCACGATAAAGTCACTTTAATTCTACCACCACTTTATTCTTTAAAGCAGAACAAATACATCCCAAGCACTCCTGAAGAAAGATTCTGGCATGTCCATGTCATGTAAAAGATCTTGTGAGCCTAACCTTTCTGTTACTGCCTTTAACGATGGATAATTAACACTCGGAGTATGGGCTCTCCCTCGGTTTGCTCTGGTGGGGGAATCCCCCACCGCGGCGACATGGGGCCTGGAGCACCGGACGTCTCCTCCACGTAGGAAGCGTTCAATCCCTCAGGTCCGGCGTCTCTGTTGGGTGCACAGGGCCCCAGGGAGGTCAAGGGAAGTCAGTGCAGAATTGTCTACCTAACATCATCCACCAGAGGGCGCACAGGCGGTCAAAAAGAAAACAGGCAACAACTAAGGTGGACCATTCAAGGAAAGCGCTTTCTCCCCAGGCTTCAGTAGCGTAAAAAGCACATTTCCTCTTCCTAAGTGGCACCAGCCCTCTTTCGCAGAAACAGAATGTCGTAAAAAAGCACGCATCATCTTGAACAGTGGTTCTGTAGCTATATTAATATTTTGAATCAGGCCTTTCATCACCACAAACAATGAAGAAAATAGGAATCAAAACCTTTGCTTCGTACATTAGGAGTCAAATGCATACATAACGCATGTTTAAATTCTTTTTCTCTTTGCACAGTGAATGCAAACCAGATAAGAAAAAACCCCTTTTTTTACAGCGTGCGGCCTCATTTAATCAAGGCAGATGTGACCAGGGGAGAAGCAATTGCCAAAAGATGGCAAAGTTCACCCAAACTGAAGAGAAGTTAAAGCACCCCCAGGGAATGAAGCCAGAGCCTGCTCCTCGGGTGCTACCTCAGGCGTCTCCTGCGCAGGAGGGACCCCGGGGCTCAGAGCTGACTCACACAGACCTGCGCCTCTGAGAAGGAACAGGGACGGCGGTGCGGTTTACAAGGCCAATGCTGAAAGTGTCCCTGATGGGACATGTTTCCGCATCCCCTTTTCTCCCCCAGTGTCTCAAAGCTTCTAGGTCCATCTTCGCCTGTCACTCGGTAAACGTGACACTGTCTTCAACGGTGACCATTCTGTTATGAAACGTAATTATTTCAGTGTCCTGACAGCTGCTGGCATCCTTTACAGATCTGTAAATACCAACAAACTCTTTGCAACATATGCACACACACGTATACATAAGAGTTTGTGATGTATAGGTACACAAAGGGTGCTAGCAAATGTTATATATATATATATATATGCTCATATATTTACTCATGTATTTAAACACACAGGTGCTTCTGTATTTATGCGGGGGGGGGGCACATAATAGCTCACAGGCAGATCACACTGCAGGCCAGGCTCCACTTCAGGCACTTTCTGTAGGTTCACTAATTCTCCCAACAGCCCTGTGCAGTACTGCTCCTACCACCCCCATCTGGTGAAGTGAAAACTGAGGGACTGGCCCACGTCACGCACACTGTGGGTGGTGGGCAGGACTGAGCCCAGACGGTCCAAGCTCAGCACTCCTCCCTCCTTTCAGAGGACACAGTACCGCCACCACTTTCTCTCTAAATGCAGAGTGGACTTCGGAGCAGGCAGCTACCAGCGCACACACCAACGGGCTGAGCGGAGGCCCCAGGACACCTGCCCAGGGGAGGACGTGGTACACGTGAGAATCCCACGCACTTTAGGGAGGGGCTCACTGTTGTCTGCAAAAGCGCGTCCTGTCCATCCAGTTCTCCAAGGTGCGGACGTTTCCTCACACCCTGTGGGAACTGCAGACCTGAGAGTCCTCAGAAATTCTCTGTGTGGGAGTCTTCACCTGTTCAAATGCCCGCCTGTCCAATTCAGTCACCCCCCCCCACTTTCCTTACAAATCCCCCTGCTCTGAAGAGCCTAAATCCACCCCTTCCGTCTTAGCTCCTGCAGAACATCTGTGGGCGCTTGTCATGGGCGAGCAAGCATTTCCTGTCTCGGACCTGCCACTCCCTCCTCAGCTGTGAGTCTCTACTGGTCATTTGAATACTTATCTGTAACTGGATTAAAAACTATGTTGCAACCATCTTTTCCTTCTTTCTAACCTGTAGAATGTTGTAAAATGGTCTGCACACATAATAAACTGTTGGGAACCACCCTGCCTGGTTTCAGGAGCTGTAACCCGCCAATGGCTAAGGCTGAGTGAGTGGCCTTGAGACCATAAGCCACTAGGGAGACAGTTTATCTCCCTGGCAGGAGCGCTGCTTCTGCTTCTTTTACTTCATCCATAACTGGCCCCCAATGCTTGATCAGTTACCAATGACAGGTAAGATTCCCCAAGCGAGGAACAACCTAAGCCAGGCACGATCATGTGGAGGCCCCAAGGAAGGACTCAGGGGGCTACAGCAAAAGGGGGTGAAGGACCCTCACCCCTCGGCTATCCTGACATAGCCTGAGTCCTCATTCTGTCTGCCAGAAGTCTCCTAATCTCTTGGCTGCCTTGCTTATTACCCTGCCTGACTTAAGCCTGAAACAATGACAGAGGGCGGTGTAGCTCTGTGCTGGATAGGGTGGGTTCCCCAGGTGATCAGGCCTGAGAAAAAAATACACAAAATCCGGTGAAACCTGCTTTGCTAAGAATCCTGTCAATTAAATGATAAGGGTCTGAGCAGGAAATGAGTTTGTTCCTCAAAGTTTTGTAACTAACAGACCCTAACTCAGAATAAGCCCTCAGAGTTCTGTGTATGCTATCTACTGTTTGATCCTTGCCGCCTGACAATGATTAATGAGCTTTACCTGTATTCCTGTGCAAAAGGAACCTAATAAAAGCCCATTGAGGAAAAGGCTCTTGGCCCTTCTCCAGAGATCGGCCACCTTTCCTCCCCAAGCAGATCATGTTTTGGTAGACTGATTCTCGTCCGTGGAGGCTGGAGGGGGTAGGCCCTGTGGGTGGAGCATCCCCCACAATAAATACTTGTTAAATAATTATTAGCAATAATAACTTGCGATCTTGGTTCTTCCAGTTTAGATCTGGCTGTCTCTGCACCACTAACTATTTTCCCTTTGTATTCACAGGGGTCAAAAACTCACCTTCTCCATTCTTTTAGGTACTTGTGGAGGGATACATTCTGGTAAAGAAATTTGCTTGAATTTGTAAACCTTCTGGAGGAAACTCTTGTGATACAAAAAGCTCTTACTTCAGAGTATAATCCTGATACCGCTAATACTTTTAGCTATTAGTAGTTTTATCCTGATAATCAGTATAAAATTGTGTACTTTTATAAAGAACTAAGAGATATTTAATAAATATTTAACAGGGAAATAAATAATGTTAAAGTTATGGCTTAAAACTATTTAATTACCAGATTTCTTATTATTAGGTTAATAACTAGTGAACTAACATCAAAGATAGTTATTATATTTTACTTTAATGGAATATTACCACAACATGTTTCAATTCTGACAGGAGTGTTAAACATTTCTGTTTTATTGACTCCAAAACATATTGGTAAAGGTTCTGTAGGAAGTATTTCAAAACCACATTTAGGAGTAATCTGAAAACTAAGCCACAAAAAGAAAATCACTATAAAGGAAAAAAGCAAGTAAAAACCATTTAGCATGTTATATTTAATTACTCTGTCTTTTATCAGATTACTAAACAACTATGTAAGGCCCAGGGCATTCAATCTTGAAAATGCTCTGAAATTTAGGAATATACTAAAAATAGAAGGTAGCTAAAAAGTATGGTAGTTTAATTGACATTATAACAGGCATCTGACAGTGATATTGGTTTTTCTCATTGGTTTACACCCAGCAGCTGTACCAAGGAACTTGCAGTCAGGGAAGATGAGACAGTAAAATGGTTTGCAAAGTAAAGCCAATCTTGAGGGATTCTCTGAGGAATTCACTGCTTCTCAACATTCACGTTAACCTTGTCAAGTCACTATCATTCCAAATGCACCTAGTTAAGGCACAGAACTTCTGTGAAGAAATGGCCCCTTCAACCTTGAGATGCCATGTCTGCCTCACCAAGGAAAGTGACATTTCTGAAAGGTAAAACGGAAACTGAACCACAGATATTATCATTCTAAACTCTGTGCAAATCAGATATTATGTTGCATTTAACATTTTGACTTGTTCACACGTCCAGAATGCGAAGAGCTCATCGGCTCACAAACCCTTCAATGCAGCTCCCACACCCCTGGCTCCCCAAACAAGACATGGACTGCCACCTTCCTGGTTTTTTAATGGTACTTTTTTCTCCAAAAATAGAACTAAGACAAAAAATGAGGGAAAGTAGGCAAAATAAGATGAGGAATGAAAGGAAGTGAAAGTAGCAATAAAGGACAGTAAGTGGTGAGGGAACTAAATACATTTTATTCACATGAAATGCCCATTTTTCATGGAGTTTAAAAACAAAGATTCTGCCCTGGCTGGTGTGGCTCAATGGACTGAGTGCTGGCCTGCTAACCAAAGAGTCACCAGTTCGACTCCCAATCAGGACACATGCCTGGGTTGCAGGCCAGGTCCCCAGTAGGGGGCGCATGAGAGTCAGCCACACACTGATGTTTCTCTCCCTTTCTCCCTCCCTTCCCCACTCTCTAAAAATAAATAAATAATCTTTTAACAAGTAAATAAAAGTAAACAATAAAAAAAATTCTTTGGAGACACTTTTGGTCCACAAAAACTTTCCCCAGATTCCTTTGTGAGGCCTGAATCAATTATCCTGAGACAGTATTCATCTCACATTACACACCTGCATCCAGAGAAACACTTATTTTCAAATTTCATCCAATGCCATAAACATCCTTGAGTTTTAGTAACTGTGTTTTTGTTCTCAAACCAATGGACACTCTGAGCACTAGCTGTGTGTTGGGGCTAAGCCTTGGGTCAGAAGATGCGTTCTATGCCAAGGTTACTCAACCTGAGTTTGAGCTCAAGTTTGCTCCTTCTGGTCTGCAACCTGGGACAAACCCTCCACATGCTCTCGATCCTACTTTTCTCATCTGAGTGGGGGTTTCACCTACCCTGTAGATGTCAACAGATCAGATATATATAAACGGTCTTGTCCATTGGAAAACACTAAGCAAGTAGGTACTATCCTCGCATCTCTAGTACCATAGAATGTGCCTTCTTTACTGTTTTTAAGTTCTTAGTCTCCGTGCTACAATGCGGATAGCACTTAACAAGAAACAGGTGCGTGACTGCATTAGGGAGCAGCACGTAGCCCTGGGGAGCTACTTCCCTGGAGAGAACAGAGGGAGTCTAAGCTCGGGGGATGCCCTGCCCCCAGGCCCCTCTGGAGACTGCTGCCCTGGTGGGCTCCAGGGGCTGCTTTGGACGTGGACCGTGCTCCCTGAAGGCCACAGGTGCACGGAGCCAGCTAGCCCAGAGAGAGACATTTAGCTCTCGTGTGCAGACTTAGTTCAACGCTGGCAGAGTATTTCTGGGGCTTTGCTGCACTCTGGTAGAGGAATAAGGAATAAAATATGGTGCCATCTCTGCCCCATTCACTCACTCATTCGTTCATTCGCTGAATAAAATTTGTGCTATGATCAAGTTACTGTTATGCTGGGTCTACTCTAGCTGTTAGGAACCCTGGACATCTGCACAGTGGCTGATCCTACCTTTTAGGTAATCAGATTCATGTACTGTTACCAAGTTCAATTCTACAACCCAGAGGCCAGGAAGTCTGAAGCCTGAGGGTGAGAAAGGATGGGATCTGAGGCGACCCAGGGCAGAACTGGAGGGCAGCCATGTCACAGAACAGACACACACAGGTTCGCTGTGTCCGCCGCCTCTAGGAAAGACGTCTTCAGTGCTAGAGGTTCGTGAAAAGGGAAGGAAATGTCTAATTAAAGCTATACAGACTTAACGTAGTGACCTAACGTCTTCACTAAGATACCAAAGTCCTTTTGGAGACCCACAGACGCCCACAGGGCTTCCTTCTCCCCCTGCCCCTGATTTGGGGTACCGTCACTCAGGGGAAAGAAGCAAACGTCCGGGATCCAGGCTCCTGACCCCGTCAGCTGTGCCGCCGTCCAGGCAGGATCTCTGATTAGTCCAAAGCCATGTGGCACCTTCTCATGGTCTACCGGCAAGAGTTCTTTCACCCTTCCTCCAGGCAAAGTCTCCCCTGCTTCCCAGGCCACGCAGCCAAAGGGAGCACCCCAAAGCCCCGTGGTCCTCTTCTACCAAAGTCTCGGGGGTCTGCACTCTGGCAAAAACTGCATTGTTCTCTCTGGCAAAGGTGCGAGGGGGTCTCCACTTTGCCAAGGCCACATGGTTCTCCTTTCACCTAAGTTGCGGGAAGGGGTCGCCAATCAGCCAAAGCCGAGTGGCGGTTCTCTGCTAAAGCCACATGGTGATTCTCCCTCACAGGGCTGCAGGAGTCCCCACCCTGGCAAAGCCACGTGGTGATTCCCTTAATGGCTGTGGTGTCTGGGTTGAAATCCCCTTGCCAGTCCTCTGCAGCCCCATTTCCGACTCCTCCCACAATCAGCTACACCTGCGAGCACTCCCCTATCCTTCCAGCTTTCCTGGGCTGCCATAGTGGGTCTGGGCAGGTGTGGCCCCATGGCGTGGAGCCAATCATCTCCAAGCTCTCACACAGCCACAGTAAAACACGGGGAGTTGCCTCCTAGTTATATCTTGGGTGGAAGTCATTCCCTTCTCCCTGGCTCAAAGCAGGGCCACAGCTGTTCAACATATCTATGAAACCAGTTAAAGGTTATAGAGATGTTAAATGACCATGCCAGAGGTTAGCTGCAAAGCTGTTGCTATGCAAAAGCACTCTCAATGCCCTTGCTCCATTTGTCCCTTCCCACAACTCACACCTGAGGGGGAAGGGGTGAGCACATCTTATATGCCTTTCTAATATTTCCTGGACACCCTGAGTTCTGGGCCCAATTCCAAATCCCTTTTTGGGGCCCCCCTCTTGGCTGCACCCTGTTACAGCCATGTTTCCACACATCACTGTGCCTCTGGGATAGATGTCCCCGTTTGTGAGCGTGGGGATGTGGCCTCGTAGCCAGGATGATTCCATGAGGGTGGCGCTTTCAAAATATGTGCACGAATTCCTTTGAAGAGTGGAGCCTAGCTCTCCTCCCTTCGGTGTGGACAGTGACTCACTAAGACAAGGACATGTGTAAGTGACAGAGTAGGCTGTCAAAGGCATGGCTGTTCCCCCGCTCACTCAGGGATTCACAATGTGGGCAGAAGCCAGAGGCCACAGCCGGCAGCCGTGAGGGGAGTCTGCCCACCCAGAGCCCCTGGCTGAGCCCTGTCGGAAGGAGAGCCTTGCTGGCCAGCCTTCGGAGCAGGGGGCCCTGGCTGGTAGCCGAGCGTGGTGTCCAGAAACCCTGCGATGGAACCAGAGAAGTCACTTCTGGTTCCCCGACTTTCAAAACCTGCATGAGGTCGTAAACACCTGGGGGTTATTTGTTAGCAAGTAGCACACAGCTGATGCAAGGGCACTGACAGAAATCCACGTCAAATAGTGAAAAGTACCATAGATGAGTAATGAGTAGTGACTTCTACCTTGACAGGGAATTTGGGACATCTGTAGGGAATTTTGCCTTCAGGACCACTGACCACTACAACGGAAGAGGTAAGATTCTGTTAGAAACACTGAGAGAGAGAAACAGACCCTCTAACACGACCCTAGTCTCGTTTCGACAGCGCAGTCATGCTGTGATGACGACGCAGTCCCCTGAGCGGTTTCATTGTCACGCAACTTTTTATGAGCCCGCCTGGCACCCAGTACATGTTCGTGGAACGACGGGCAACGGAAAACGGCAAGGAGAAGTGCGGGTCTGGGGAGAAAGTGGACGCTCCTGCCAGACACCATGACACAGACGTTCCATGAACAAACACGGAAGTACTTGTGTCGTTAAAGACAACCGACGGGGAAACATCCACGGCCTCACCTAATTCAGAAAGAGGAGACACGTGGGAGAAGAGCCTGGTGGGAATGCAATGCTCTCGGGCAGAACAGAAACATTAATTATATGAACCCAGGTGCCCCCAGAACGTGTGCCTCGGTGTCTCGAGTAGAAGATGTTCCCCTAGGCCATGTGACTTTCCACAGAAAGAAAAAAACTTGGCAAAACAGTCTGAATGCATAAACTGTGATTTTAACCAGTGTTTATTTCAAACCACTTATGTTCAAAACAATTACATGAGTAACACCTGCGTACTTAGTCTCTTTAATGTCACCAATATAACTTCGTATTATTTTTAAAAGGTTTGTCCTTTATCTCAGCATACCGAGCTAAAGCTACAAATGAAAACATAGTAGTGGTGACAAATAAAATGTAAAGATGTTGAAATATTTATTAGTTGCATTCACAAATGTTTTACTAAAACTACGCAGCTCGGTAACTTGCAAGTACGCATTCCATCAGCTGTCGCTCCGAGTCGGGCCGGGGGGCACCGCTGGCGTTCTGAAGGCTGAGACCTGGGCTCAGACCCCGGCCCACGGGTGTCTCCTCACGGCCTTCCGCTCGCACCGCCACTGGAGTGGCTGCGCACCAGTCCCCCTTCCTGTCGGGACGAAACGTTCACGCACCGAAGGCCCTGAAAACAGTCCCGACGTTGTTTTCTGCAACTCAGGTTCCTTCAAAATGTCAACACCTACACGTTCCTATCTAACTCTTGAATTAATGCCTTTTTACTAAATAATAATGGCAATTAAAATTTCTCAGAGGATGACAAATACAGTATGGTTCACTTACATGTGGCGCCTAAAGACCAAAATAAATGAACAACCAACACAGAAACAGATTCACAGAAACAGATTCACAGACACAGAGAATGGATTGGTGGCTGCCAGACGGAAGGGGGTAGGGAGTGGGGGGAAGGGGGAGGCAGTTAAGAAGTGCAAATTGCCAGTTATAAAAGCAGTCACAGGGCCCTGGCTGGTGTAGCTCAGTGGATTGAGCGCGGGCCTGCGAACCGAAGGGTCGCGGTTCGATTCCCAGTCAGGGCACATGCCTGGGTTGCCAGGCCAGTTCCCGGCAGGGGACATACAAGAGGCAACCGCACATTGATGTTTCTCTCCCTCTCTCCTTCCCTTCCCCTCTGAAGATAAATAATAAAATAAAAAAATCTAAAAGAAGAAAAAAAAAATTAAAAAAAAAAAAGCAGTCACAGGGATATAAAGTTCAGCGTAGGGAATGTAGTCAGTAATATTGCGATAACTGTGCCTGACGTTAGGTGGATACTAGACCTACTGCGGTGACCACTTTGTAAGTTATATAAATGTCTAATCACTATGTTGCATGCCTGAAACTGACAGAATATTGTACATCAACTGTAATTTAAAAATAAGTTTAAAAAAGACAAAATTTTTAAAACATGACAGTAAAACATGATAATTTACTTAAAAAAAAAAACTGAACTACCCCACATACAAGAACACCGAGCACACATATCTGATGCGCCTGCTTCTGCTCCCTCACGAGCTGCACCCACGGCACACAGGCTGCACCCCCGGAATGATTTTCCAACAGTGGCCCAGCGCTCCCCGCTCCTCTCCCCACCCCACCCCGGCGGCTGACCCTCACTGGCTCTGGTCCCCTTGCTGCTCGCTGGGATGCACGGACTGGCTGCCATCTCACCCCCAGAGCTCGGCTGCTTCCCCGCCCTCCAGATCACAGCCTGTCCTCCCGAGGATCAGGTCTCAGCTCACGCACTGACTCCGCGGTCCCTCTGCCACTCGGCACTGCTCAGAGCCGGTCCTGGGGGCCCGGTCCCCCAGCGGGTGCAGATGGGCACGCACACGTGAAGCCTTACAGCCCCGGCGCGCGCACCGCTGCTGGGCATGCCGGAAGAGGCCGGCCTTCGCCTGCGCCCGGTGCCCTGGGTGCCCCTTTGAAGGATGCTGTTTCTGGAAGTGCTGTCCTCACACCTCTCGCACCAGTCCTCACTCCCAGGGCACCCCCAGAGCTGGCCTAACCGCGGCTGCGCCCTCGGGTCTCCACACACCTTACTCGTGGCGGAAGTCCCAAAGCAACAGCAGGAGCGGGCAGCAGGCACTCGGTGCTGGATGTCACTGCCCCCTGACAGACACTGACACTGGCAGGCAGCGCACCGACGGGGCCGCGATGGGTGAGCTCGCAGCAGAACCCTCGGGCCTCCATCGCAAACACCTGACCGCTGCCAGAGGGAAAAGGCAAGACCGGGGGCTCAGGTCGCTGTTCCCCACCTGCCGCAGGCCTGCCGCGGGGCCTGCACCTGGCCGCTCGCTGGCCTGCTCCCAGGCTCCTCAGGTGTGGGGGGCCTCGGCGCAGGAGCGCCGTGCGGACGCCGCCGCCACTCTGCTCGCCAGCTCCTGCCACCGCAGAGCTCCTGCCCTCGGCACGCCCCTCCTCGGAAAGACAGAGAAACCTGTGAGGAGGAGGCCTGGCAGGCAGAGCTCAGCGGACCTGCGACAACACCGGGCCGGGAGGAGGGGGCTCGAGGGGTGGGGTGAGGGGCAGCACAGGACCAGTGGCCGGAATGCCTCGGAGGAGAGGAAGCCGCGAGGGGGTGGCGGAGTGTCTGGCTGCGGGAATCATGCACGCAAACTCTGGGGACAAGAGGGCACTTGCGGGGTTCGAGGAACAGAAAAGGCCCAGAGCAGCTGCAGCAGAGAAAGAACCGAGAAAAGGGCTGGGAAACTGCTCCAGACAGCTGGCCGGAGGCCAGGCACAGAGGTCCCTGCGCTGTGGTGAGGCCGAGCTGCGGGCTTTGCACGAGTCATGGGAGCCGTCCCAGGGAGACTGGACCATCAGTCCCTGGTTTTCACTTCCTGTGGTGCAATTATACGTTTGCACCCATGGCCCTGTCTCTGTGGCCCCCGCCCTGGGGTAGAGTGTATCCCCTCAGACGACTTGCGCTAGTCCACAGCATCTTAGTGACTGTGACACGGAGAGCAGCCTTCAGCGTGCTCACGTGGCTGTCTTGCTCCTGGAGCTGCCTGGGTACCATGGGCAGAGCTGGCTGCAGGCAGGCACTTCCCCTTCAGCCAGGGCCCAGGATAAGATTCCTGCGCACGGCAGAGCCCACCCTGCAGCCCAAAGCAGAGCACCCCAGGGGACCTGTGGGCAAGAAAAATGAAGGCTTGGCACTGCAAACTACTGAGGTGCCTCGTTGCAGCAAGAGCTGAGGAATTTCCACTGGAGGGCTTGAACCACAGGAATAAAATGATCTGAGTGACATCTGTAAAGGTCCACTCGGACAGCTGTTTAGAGTACAAGGAGGGAACAGATCAGGGTGGAGGCCACTGCAGGAACCCAGTGAGAGATGCTGCTCGCTTAGACCAAGTGGGAGTCCAGGAGATCGGGGCGGGGCCGGGGGGCACGAGTGGTGTCAACGGGATTTGGAGACGAACAGCCTGTGAGGTGTGAGATGAAGAAATGAGTGACAACATTGTCTTACAGCAATTTTGTCACCCAGTTTGTTGTTTTATTCAGCCCACCAGACCAGCCTACATTTCTGAGCATAAAATCAGCACATACAGCATGTTTTTGTCAACTGCCATATAGCCAGGGACACAGTTGCTATAGCAGCAAGGATTCTCTGTGGGCATCCAGGTGGAAACAAGCCGCCTTGAAGAATCCTAGCGCTGGAGAGGGAGGCTTTCTCCACACCACGTGGTGGCCTCAGAACTGCCTTTGGTTTTGCACAGGAGTATCAGCATTAGGTGCTATGCCTGGTACGTGCTGACCTTCTTTGAGAGCAGCCGTTTTTCCATTTGGAGTCTGTAGAGCGTGCCGAGGGTTTCACGGCTGCTGCTGTTCCACCAGAATCACGTGTCGGAAGTCAGGGCATTTCTTTCTCAGCCAATGGCTGCTGTCCTTGCAGTCCAGGGACGGATGGCCCGGGACAATGAGCACACCCCACTCACAGCCAGCGCCTTTGCCCCAAATGTGTACTTCCTCTCAAGTGAGAAAACTAAGTCGGACGCTGGGGGAGCCCTGGGACCACCGGCCTTCCCCCCAACCCTCCTCCTTCAAGCTTAGCACCAAATGACGCCTGGACGTCAGGCCTGCCCTCTCTCCCAATGGCTCTCGCTGGCCTTTGCACCCTGAAACCAAGACTTCCTGCTTGTGAGGTGCGCCCAGCTCAGAAAGCCCTGTGCAAACCCTTGTCGGCAGGAGTGGGAATGGGTACATTTACATGTATTGACTGTTATAAAAAGTGAAGATTCCTCAAAAAATTGAAAACAGAACCACCATATGGCTTAGCAATCCAACTTTTCATGTATATATCCAACGGAAAGGAAATCAGCGTCTTGAAGAGAGAGCTACACCCCCACGTTCAGTGCAGCATTTTCATGAATGGGTGAATGGATTAAGAAGATGTGGTACATCTTCTTTCGGGTGCAATGGAATTATCATGTCTTTAAAAAGAAGGAAGTTTTGTCACTGGCAACAACATGGATGAACCAGAAGGGTATTGTACTAAATGAAAAGAGCAAACAGAAAAACAAATACCACATGATCTCACTCATACGTGACATTCAAAAGAGTGAAACTCCTGGAAGCACAGAGCAGAATGGCTGTCGCTGGGGTTGGGGAGGTGGGGCGATGCTGCTCACAGGTACAGAGTCCGAGGCACGCAGGGTGAGCAAGTCCCGGAGACTCAACGTGCAGCACTGGTGACTCTGATCACTGATACTGCGTTGTATACTTGAAGTTTGCGAACAGAGTAGATCTTAAATGGTCTCACCACAAAAAAATGATAACTGTGAGGTGATGAATATGTAAATTAACTTGATTACAATCATCAGTTCACAATGTGTACATAGGTCAAAATATGTCAAAAGATCATGTTGTCCACCGTAAATATGTATAATCTTTGTGTGTCGACTGTACCTCAGTAAAGGTGGGGGGAAAGTACGCCCCGCCCAAAGCTCTTGCCCGCCAATGACAGATGGAGAAAGAGCCTTCGCTACATTTGTGATCCCCTCGTTGCTCCCATCAAAGCTCCGGCCTCTAGCTCCTCCCAAGATCCAGTGACACATTATCTTACAGCTCCCCCCATCTGAGTGCACCCAGAACTACCTCTGGTGCTGCTCTGTCTGCTGTGTCCACAGCTGTCCTGGGTAGGCTGTGCACTCCTCCTCCTCCGAGGCCAGAACGCTAGGGACAAGCAGGAGCCACCACACTGATGGCTTACTTTTTCTATTTCTAACATTGACCAAACAGCATAGCAAGCTAAGTATTGTGCTTTTTACCTTGGAAAATTATGACCTACAGAGCCAAATAAAGTTTTTGAATGCCTGATGTCTACTTGTCAGCCAGGGTGGGGGCTGGTCTAGCAGACCATACCGAAGAACTAGCCTGTAAGGCTCACAGCTATTCATAACAGACAGCCAAACATTCAAGAAACTCATTAAAGTCCTAAGAAGCTCAAGAGTACTCAAAATAAATTGCATTTTGGCACAAAAAGTTTAAGGAGAAATCTTAGTGAAGAGATTAGAATTGCTTGCAATCTGTCGGAGGGCTACATTTCCTGCATTTTTAAGAAGAAATTGCACAAATCTTCAAGAAAAATTTACTGTCTGTGGTTTCTATGCAGCCAGTAAGCAGGAGGTAAATGAGATGCCTCACCGGCAAGAAAGCCACCTTATTTTCACCTCCTTTGTGAGTGCAAGCACGCCATCACAGGACAACTCAACCTGTGTTTGGAGACGCTGAGCAGGCCCTCCACCTGCACGGTGCAGTCAGCCTCTGCAGGGAGAAGACGCATGTTGAACCCTCACTCTCTCTCCTCCCTGCTCACGGACACACGGACCCCTCTGTCTCTTCCACTGCAGTAATGCCCACAAAGGACAGGTGGCCCTACATGCCTTATCTAAAATTGCAAGGCTCCGTGTAAACTAAAGGACTAATGCCACATGCTTTCGAGACAGCCTAAGACTCTCTGGAGACAATTCCATTAGGATAGCACTTCGAGGGTCCATTATTGCTAGGTCTTGGATGGGAGAGAAGAGATGGAGTCTTCAACATCTCTTGAGAAGGTCAAACTGTATTTGTGCAATGCTGTCTTGAGATAAAAACTGGAGAAGTCAGGAAATGTAAAGTTCCACTATTACTTCCTATAGGACTCTGAGTATCTGTTGCTTCCTGGGTGACCAGTCTGTGTTCCTCTCCCTGAGGAGTGGAAGGAGGTGCCAGCGCCTGGTCAGCTTAGTCTTGATTCTCAACACACAGCACTGAGTACACTGTGCTGACACAGCAGAGAAGGAGACAGAGCCTTCTACTGTAGAAAATAAAAGATTTAGCTATAAACTTGTTTAAACGCTCTTGAAATCAATGTACATATTTAGAAAAATGTTTAAAAATTTACAAAATGCACAGAAAACATACACTATATAATAAGTGCACACACTACATAATACACATATATAATGCACACAAACATATTAAACATAAAAATGCATGTATAATATACACAACATACATAATGCACACAAAATGCATACATAATGCATGCGTGGCCTGTATCTCCAACTGCCTCCTTAGATGTGTCTACTCAGCACCTTTATCCTGACATGTGCCAACCACACCCAGTATTCCCCCATGAACAGAGTCTTCCTTCTAGTCCCCCAGCTCCACACTCACTTCGCCTGGTCAGCCAAGCCCCAAGTGCAGCAGGCCCTGTGCTCCTCTGTCCCTCACCCCCATCGTCCAGTCACTGAATAGGTCACAAATCATGCCTGTACACAGCTAGCTGATGGTATCATTCATCAACGTAAACACTGGCTTTGGTGACCCAGCTACTTTCAAGGTGAACCCATCTCAACAGCCGTTTTCAGTGTCTACGACTGCAAACCACTCAGCCCACTAAGTACTACGACCTCGAAGACGTCAAGGCGTGGGCGCCAGGTGCTCTCAGTGGGCTTGCAGGGGGGTCACCCATAAGAGCCACTCAACACGCTGCACTACAGGCCCCCACAGAGTACGCACAGGGCACAGAGCAGCACCGAACACAGAGTGGCCGCCACTCCAGGGGCTTCGGGGTGCGGAGGTGTTTAAGCTTGGGACCGGTCCACAGAGGAAAGGGAATGGCACGTGCCAAGCGTGTAAGAGCACAACAGCTCTCCGGGACCTGCTTATTACAATTGCTTTCACTGTTGGGAACGCTGGTGCCAAGAACTGAGACAGAGAACACTGGACTGCGAGTAGCTCTTGGGCACGGTGCGGGGGTGGTCTCGGGTGAGGTGGGAGAGTGGTGGGAGGGGGTCAGGGCACAAGAATGAGGGGTGAGAGGGTGACACTTAGGTGGAAATATCCTAGTACAGGTCCCCGTTCAAGGGAGAAGTTGGGAACTAAGATAAAGATGTCGTTAGAGCCATGAAAATAGCCTGAATCTTCTGGGGAAGGACATGGTCCAGAAGAAGTCCAGTGGACTCAGATACAACCCAGTGAAGAAAATGAGATCGTCAAAAGTATGACAAAACCCAGAGCAGTGTGATGTCCCAGGGGCCAAAAGAGGAAAATGACTCAGAGAGGACCGTGATCGACTCTGCCCCTCACTGGGGTGTCCTGTTCTTAGCTCCATCTGGACACCAGCACACCTTCCTCTGTGCTTAGAAGAGCATGTACCTTGTACTGGGACCACAACATGGCTCTGGATCGCCTTCAAGAATCTCAGACACCGCACTGAGGGCTGCTCCAACCACTGAGATAGCTTGTCACCCGGGACTTCTGTAATCGAGCCCTGATTCCATGCCCCACAATGCGCTCTGTCCTCCGTCTGCCGGACCGCTGGTTCCCTTGGCTTTTCTGAGGCAGACGCTGGCTGCAGACACGTGGTTTCTCCTGCCTTGGCCAGGGCTCAAGTGCCCTTCCTGCCGAGGGAAGCCCACCTTGTGGCCATCAGCTGAGCGTCACTGCTGCCTCACCCCCATCTTCCTGTCTCTGGGAGAGGCAGCACGCTCCTCCTTCCCTTCCCTCGAGGTGTGATGCGATACAGCTGCAAGCACAGATGATGTGCAGTTTGAGGAATTAAAACATACTGAATTAGCAAGATGGAAATCTTCTCTTTTTACCGTTTAAGAAGCTTCCGGAATCTAATCTTTCATTACCCATTAAAAACTTCCAGCCCTGGCTGGTGTAGCTCAGTGGATTGAGCGTGGGCCTGTGAACCAAAGGATCGAGGTTCGATTCTCCATGAAGGCACATGCCTGGGTCGCAGGCCAGTTCCCGGCAGGGGATGCACGAGAGGCAACCACACATTGATGTTTCTCTCCCTCTCTCCTTCCCTTCCCCTTTATTTATCTAAAGATAAATAAAATCTAGAAAACAAACAAAAAAAACCCCAAAACAAAACAAAACCCTTCCGTCACCATCATTCCTAGACGCCCGATGCCACACGGGAAGGGGAGGACAGTCTAACAGCTCCGCCGTGGGCAGGACTGAAGGGATAGCAGACAAGCGCTTTTCACCAGCAACTCCACCCTGGGGACACACCCTATGGACCTAAACACGCCAGCTAGTAAAAATATGTGTAAACAGATGTTCAGTGCGATGCTGCGGTGGCGAAAAGTAACACTGGAAACAACACTCACGACTGCCCGACTGCGTGCCGTGGGACACGCAGCAAGGCCTGCACTTGGCGCCATCTCCTGGGTGTCATCACGCCTCCTCTCAGGCTGCACCACCCTCCAGCTGTTGCTGTGACAACCAGCTGCTGGCAGTGGGACGGACAGTACCCTCCTCCACTGCCTCTTGTTTCCTGCTGCTTTGTGCCCAGAGGGTCATCAACACTGGGCCAGTGGTCGAAAGTCACAGCCGGTCCAGCACAGAGGCGAACCTGGAACTGACAGGGCTGGGGGCACAACCGGACCGCTGGGAGCGGGACCCGGGGCGGGGGCGGTGGGTCTTCGGGCCCTGGGCAGACAGCTCTGAGGTGCAAAAGCCCTGCTCCCCAGGAGCCCCAGCTTCCCACGGGTCTACGAGCACGACCACGACCGTGACGCTGACGGGGCCCATGCGGGGCCGCTGCCTTCACACGCCCCTCCCTTGCTCCGCCCCCTCCCCACCAAAAGGAAGTACAAGTTCCACTTATGCCTAATATTTTCATACTTTGAAAAAGTACTGTAAAAAGAGCAAGTAGGTGAAAGCACACAATAATAGGTGATTACGCTCAACAGGGAACACATCTTAAATTCCTTGTTAGGAATATTTTAATGAACGGTATCAATAAAAGCCTCTTACCCTTTGGCCTGTTCGTGATGCTAAGAATTCAGATAATAATAATAGCTCTTTGAGGACAGAGGGAATGCAAAATAATTTATTTTTCAAAGTATTAAAGGCAAATATCCTCCTGGGAAGTTTTATAAGCCACTTCCAAATAGAGGTAATTACCAAACTTTCTAAAAGCACGGGTGAATTGTTAGTTTTGATAAAAATAGATTTAAGCTCCATCTAGAAAAATACAGTGAACAGACTTACAGAAAGCAAATGCTTGCCAAAAGGGAAGCCTCCCGAGCCCCACACAAGGACGGCACTCCAAGGAGGCGTGCCTCACAAACCTGAGGGCTCTCGTCAGTGAAGGTCACACGTCTGGACGCAGGACTTGGCCGTCCTCGTGCCCCCAGCCCCCGTGCTCATCTGGAAAGCTGAGGGTGACTGGAACAAGACACTCGACCCTTCGAAGCCTTGCGTTGTTCCTCTATGAAGTGGGAACAATGACAGTGCACCCTGGCAGGGGTTCTGGGGAAGCCAAAGACGACGACACACAAAGCGCCTTAAGCACAGAGCTTGGCCCACGCTATACACCCAGATGTCAATGACTGTGCTGTTTCCATGACACAACACATCACAGAGGACAAAAGCAAAATGCCTTCGACGGAGTGTTGATGAGTACTGCGACACACTTACAAAGCCAAGAGGACGGGACGCAGAACAGCACTGAGGCTGACAGAATGAGGCGGGTGAGTTTCCAGCAGGAACTTCTGATGTCCCTTTCAAGGCCACATCCATTTTAGGCAAATCCACCGTCCAACATAAGACCGTGGGGCAGAACATATTGAAAACCAGTCAGCTGTCCCTCAGGCTTTAGTTGATTATAAGTCTATTTAAGGCACACGTTATGAAGCCAAATCTCTACAGAATGGAGCTCACCGTATCACAGAATGTAGTTTTTAGTTACATAAAGATCCATAAGGACGTCCCTGGAATGTGGTTACACTTCCATATGGCGTGGCCCTCCAGGGAACACCGAACAGCACACGTGATCACAGAGTCACATTATGTGTGAATTGAGAGGCTATTACACAATGTTTCATCCACTCTACAGCCAAGCAAAGTAGGCCATTGAGAAACTGTCTAATAATGTTCCTTAGAGTAACTGTGAAAAACTCAATTACAGCTATGGGCCCAGCGAGGACTAGCTCATTCTGACGCATCTTCAGGAGCTTCTTAGCAGAACAGACAAGGTAGAAATGAGGCAGTAACTCCGAGGAAAATATAACAACTCTTAGTGGACACGTGCTTTTCCTCTAGAACGTGTAACACTAACCACATGGTCTGTTTCGGCACTTCTCCTGCCTGGCTCAGGCCAGGCTGTGGGCCATTCAGTTAGCCGTGGCCTACCCTGCTCAGACGCTGATGGCAAATGGCACAGGGACATGCAGACTCCTCCCCCACGACCTGGTCAAGCTGTGGTTTCGACTGAGAGCCAGCTGCCCTGGCTTCCCAGGCACTTGCTAATCCCCGCCTTCTCCTGTACACCTCCGCTTTTTTTTTTAGCTGTCTGTGTGCCTAGCCTATCAACACGAATAACAGCAACAATAAAACATCTTCTGTATGTCTCTGTGACGCTAGAGATACTCATAATTCACTAATTACTAGGGTGAACCAGGCACTGTTCTAACAATAAACCCTTAGAAACAGGTTTGTTAGCACCCCTTTCGTAGAGATGAGAAGCCAGGCAGACAAGGCAGATGCCGCAAGTCACAGCCAGCACAGGACCACCCTTTCTTCCTCACCTTCTCCATCCCTGCACTCTTAACCACCAGGTTTACTCTGAGTCACTAGGCCTCAGAAAGTCTTCTGAGGTGTTATTAGTTCCACTTTACCAGTGACAGAATGGGTTTATACAGGTAAAGCTGAGAAGGTTACAAACCAGCTGAGTATGGGGGAGAGCCAGGATTACAACCCAGACCAGCTGACCCCACGCCAGCCCAGGTGCTGCAGTGAAGACCCTGCGTGTCCGGCTATGGTGGCACCGTGCCCTGCTGACACTGGAACCTGGGGCCTGGCTCAGCTCTGGGGGCTGCCTACTGCTCGCTGTCATGCTGGCATAGGAACAAGGCCATCTGGAGGTGGTCATCTATGCTGGCTAGAGTCCCTTCTCACAAACCCTTCCTGCCTTGCTCTGTCAAGCAGGATCTCAAGCTGTGTTCATCACCCTTCAGACACCACACATTGGACGCTGGCCGCCACTCTGCTGGGAAGCCAGCCATGGGCCAAGTTCATTTCCTCCACCCTGGCTGGGCTTCCTTTCCTCTTCCCATTATTCTGGAGCAACGAGAACCTGAATCCCTCTGTTCCACTTTATCCAAGTCTCTATAACCAGGGCATACCCCTAGTTTAAAATCGTTCAACGGGATGCTATTTCCCAGCACTTTCATTTAGATTATACATGTGTATACACTGAGGGACATACATAATACTTTATATATTTCAATACATAAACCTAAAAATTTTAACCACATTTTTAGAGATGTATTTAGTGATACATTTGGTGTTAGAAATGCCTTGCAAATCTTCATTAGTGCCTTCCCACTTCCCATGAAATTTGTCTGCACGTTCAGATGCTCCTGAATGGTGCTCTTCCCAAGTCAAATGAGGGTCCCCCTGCATCCTTAACAGGACGGATGTTTTATTCTTAAATCATTAACTTGCATTTTCGATCAGCTAGGTGGGATTCAACAAGGCAATTCAGGTGTGTCCATTTTCGTCGGGGCCGGACTTAAAAGTGCTTTACCTGCCCACGTCCGCTCCAGTGCTAAAGGGCCAGTCGCCCTCAAAACAGCGTGCCCCGCTTACTGTTCTCGTGACTGTTATGAGAGCAATCTGTCAAGAATCTGGCCCAAGAGATCAAAAATGCCTTTAACACTAGTCACTTTATGATTTTCACGCACATCTGTGGAATAGAGTGAGGGGCTGACATAACACTAAAGATGTCTACAAAAAACCAGGCGCCATGCGGGGTGGAAGAGAGAGACCACATCCCCTCGGGTGAGCTGCTATTTATCTCCGTGTATTTTCTCTCTGTAGTCTCGCTATCTCCTCAGTGCAATCCATTGTTAAGGAAAAAGCACTGCTTTGAGCATTCGACTATGTATTTTCTTTTATGAACAGTTTAAAAACAGTTAAGTCAATGCCAATTCTAAGAGTGCTAACCATTGGAGATATCCTCCCCCTGGATATCATTAACTTCTGCAGTTCTAAGGAATCATTTTTCTTAGATCCTGAGAGTCCCTGAAAGCTGTGTTTTGTTCAAGTCATAACTCTCAAGATGGAGCAGTAGTTGCCAGTTCGTTCCTGCAGATATATATGTTGGCAGAGTTATGGGATCATAAGCTAAGATATTTGACATGATGTGATGTCTTGGAAAATTCATAGCATTTACCACCATTTTAAATGTTTTCACTGAATGTTATTTCAGTCATACATTCAGAAAAAGACTTAAACTTGGCTAGACAGGAAAGTTCTATGAATGCTAATAGACACTAATTTTGCACATTTTCCCTTAGATTTTTAAGGGGAAGGATTGTTGTTTTCAGCGACTTGCTTTGTAAATTCCTATGGAATTTATTAGTGTATCTCTCATCATTAGTATATAAACAAAACAAACCAAAAGAAATTGTGTAGTAGTCACATGACAACCAAAGGTCAAACCGGGCCAATGTCCAGAGCAAAGGTTCTGAGATGACTAGACACAAAACTCTGCTTCTGCCCAGGACAGTCACTGTGGGCCTGCCTTCCACGTGGGCCGGGCTCTGGGTCTGAGGACTTGTGTCCTGAGCCTGGGAGCAGCAGTGGGTGGTGTAAACAGCCTGTGCTTTGGAGCCAGACCATCGATACCTGGAGACTGGTTCTTCTCTTACTGCACTCATGGTAACACTAGCTAGTGTGCTCGTCAAGTTACCGTGCTCGCTAAGCCTCAGGTTATCCTCCAACGTAAGAGAGCTCTGTGGAAACCTGCAGCCCATTTCGTAAAGACCTAACTCGGTTACTTCCCTCACTCCTGGCTTCACACACCAAAGTGCCAGAATCTTATCTGTAACAGCCAGGTCTGAGGTACTGCATTGAAGAATCTGTATTAAAAGGTATCTGTACGGTATTTCATTGTGAACATAATGGAAATGCAAAGATGTCTGTGGGCATTAACATTAACTGAACTCGCTCCATGAAAAATACACCAAGCCTTCCGTGCAGCCTTATCGTGCCATACAGACAAGATACAGTAGTACGTTCTCTTAATGACCGGATGATCTTTTTAAACTCTTATTGCTAGCTGTACTCTGTTTCTCTACATCCCCGGTGATTTGCTGTCCTGCTAAATTGGGTCTGGGGTTTCTGTTTCTTTTGGGCTCTTATTAATAAGTTTTAATTATGCTAATGTACTTACCCCAAATATAGTCTTCTAGCATTGGTCTTTCTCTCTCCCAGCTGACTGACTAGTGCCGTCACGTGACAGGCACTGTGCCTGCTGCCTTCTCAGCAGTCGCTGATCTCTGCAGGCGGGCGTGCAGTCGTCATGTGTGCTTTGACGCGCGGGCCATGTGAGGTGATGCCTGTTCTTTGGGACAAGGGCAGGTCTTCTGCCTTGATTGTTGGGTTCTCTGCAGGACCATATCGTTCTCTATGCTTCTGGGACTTCACAAGGGTTTAAGTGCCTTCAGGCAGGAGAGTGATTTCCTGTTTAGAGCATAAAATGAAATCAGACCCAGATGCTCACTGCCATTATACTTTCAATTAAACACTCCTAGCAACAGTAGTTCAGAGTCATTTCTACTTAATCATTTCAGGCTTACTATCTCCTGGTGGTCATGAAAAGTTACACAGCGAAGTCCTGGTGAGATAATATTTTTCTGTAAGTGCAAGCTCTTAATCCCTGTTGTTCTAACCAGAAGGGCATTTAATGGTGGGTGACAGGAAACAGACAAATCGGTAATGGATTTTGAGTAATTTGAGGGTGGAGAGGAAAGCAGGAGCTTGTAAGAGGGGGTGGGGCAAGAGGGAGCCACCTGGAGAAGGGTATTCAGAACTGAACTGGAAAAGATCCTTGTGGAAACCAGCCTGGAAGGAAGCTGCTTTATTTTTTTCAATGTTATTTTGGAGTTAAAACATAGTGACTCCATAAAATTAGTGAATAATCCTCTACCTGTAATAATTATCTTTTATTCCTTCAAGAAGGTTTTTGAAAGTTTGAAGACCACCCAAATTATTATTAATTTCAGGTCTAGTCTATGTGAGGAGGTAAGTAATTGATAAAGATTCTTCCAGAAGAAAAGCTGTTTATAACCTGATTAGCATTCCCTGAAAGTGAGTCAACTCCAGAGACAAAATCTGATCTGCACATGAAAAATATTTGATGCGTTCTGTTGCATGCCTCTCAAAGCAAGGACATCCTCGACAGAACCGAGCCAGGCTGAGGCTGGACTGACGGAGGCACAATGCACGATGCCCTCTCTTCTTCTTCTGCCCTATGCTCCCGCCACACTTCCTATGGAACGGACTCTGACTGCGCATGTTCGCAGTTTGTATCTTGGTTCCTGCTGGAGAGGTTTGGCCGCCCCTCTTCACCCTCCTCGACAGTTCTTGTTCTCTGAAGCTCAGCCTAAGCTCTGTTCCCTTTTTCTGAACTAAGTGCCTCCTCAACAAGCTGTCCCCTCCCCCAGCTGCACCTAGGAGGGGCCTCATCACCAGTGAGCAGTCAATATCATCTAATCCAAAATAAGGTGGGGAGGGCAGTCTGAAATATCAGAAGATAGATTTAAATGTCTGTCCATTAAAAGTGGGGCAGTATTTAGTTAGTTCAGGTTCTTCTCAGAATTTCTCTTCCTCTTTTGTGTACTAGGGATAAAAATAACCACCCTGCATTCCAGCCTGGGTATTGGGAGGGGACAAGGCATGTGGCGGTGTATGATAAGCCACAGAGTTTAGCCACAGAAGTAGGACCTTGTCTCATGAAATGAACTGTGATTTGACCACAACGCACATCAGTTTCCTTCCACAACTATAAACACTTTCCCTTACCTTTCAGTACTGTTTACAAAGGCTGCACATTCTCAGATATCCTCCCCTGAAGAAGTGCAGTCTAATCCCCTGCCCCCCACCACTCCCTACCGGGTCCTTGGTTGTCCTGTGACAGATCGGACACCATGTGAATAAAAGGCAGCAGAGCTTCTATGTGGTCTTCAGGAATCATCCTCAGGTGCTTTCTCTCAGACTCTGCTCCAGGCTGTGAAAGCCAGAGCCACACGGAGAGGTCACATGTCAGTGCCCCTGTGGGCAGGCCCAGCCTTGCCAGGCCTCTAGCCACTCAGATCAAGCATCTGGCATGTGACTGAGAAAGCACCACATGGCTGCAGGTCCCCAGCATCCTCGTCACCCAGCCTCGGTGGAGTGGAGGAATGACAGCCCCACGATGCCCTTTGGAATCCCTGACCCGCGGAATCCATGATTACAATTAAACGCTTGTTGTTTCATGGCGCTAAGTCCTGGGGTGGGTTATTGCACAGCAATAAATAACTACTCACTTATAACCTGTCCATTTTACCCTGAGCACCATTAGCTGATGGGCCAGGGCAAGGTGACACGGAGGTAAAGACAGCTCAGTAATCTCAGTCCTTAACACTGCGTGCCCACTGTGGGGGCACAAGGAGCCCCTCACCTAGGTGCTCAGGCCGACGGACGTTGCTGCTCCCTGGGCTGGGAGGCAATACAGACCTTGAGGGCACTGTACCGGAGAGGTGAAAGGTTAGGCCTGGACATGTCACTTCTGCTTCGGCTTACGGGCCGGGTTAGTCACCCGGCTCCTCCGACCCACATAGGTGCAGAGTGCTAGTTCTGTCTGTACTTTGGAGGAAGAGAGCCGAAAACACTGAGGAAACAGCAACAGTAACTACCTGCAAGCTTTCAGACACTGCGCAGCAGTCCTGCACCTCAGCGCCGGCGCTCTCTTCCCCAGGGACCTGCTCCCTCCTCCTGAGGCCGGGAGCTCCTTTATTGCAGCCATTCCACCACGGGAACCATATCCACCTCTAATCATCCTGCCCACCCTTCCCACACATTATCTGCATATAGAGCAGCAACAGTGGTGGTTTCCATGACAACCCAGACTATCTAGTGCTTTTGCTAAACCCCTAATCATGGGGTGTTTTTTCCCCTTTCTCTTTCTGTCTTTTCTTTATCACTGCCTAAATCAGCCGAGAGTTTATCATTTCTGTTTCCTTTCAGAAAAAATGCAGCCAGGACTCATATCTCTGCCCTGAAATGATTACTCACATGAGGTATCAAGTAAAGGCAGTTATGAAGAATAAAAGGAGAAATGGAAATTTTAAAAAATGATTTAAGAAGCCCTGGCTGGTGTGACTCAATGGACTGAGTGCCAGCCTGCAAACCAAACGGTCACTGGTTCAGGGCACATGCCTGGGTTGCGGGCCAGGTCCCCAGTAGGGGGCGCACAAGAGGCAACCACACATTGATGTTTCTCTCCCCCTCTTCCTCCCTCCCTTCCCCTCTCTCTAACAATGAATGAATAAAAATCTTTTAAAAAATGCTTTAAGAAGAACTTTGTTAAGTGAGGACACACGGAAAGATTTCAGTGACAGAAAGAGAGGGTGAATAAGGAAGGGAAAGGACCAGTATGTGTTCTGGTACTAATTCTTGACTGGGTATTAAATTTGAGCCCCAATTCTTTGCTTATTTACTTTTTAACATTTTGAACGTTCAGATCCCTTCCACATAAAATGGGGAAACATAATACTACTTCTCCTACCCAATAAAGTAGCAGTACGGATAAAACTCACTAGTCTAGGTAAATACGCATTAAAACTAGAAAACACCCAATTCGGCTTCGAGGCACGAGCATCCCGCTCTTTTCAAAGCAATGGCAGGGATGGCGGTTATTGTCACAGCGCCTCTGGTGGCAGGTGCGAAGGCTTTGGAAACTCGGTCCACGATCGGGCTCCACTCCAACGTTGAGGACTGGCGGGCGCAGGGCGGGCAGGAATGGGCATAATGAAGGCTGCGCCCTGGAGGCCGTCCGGAGGGGCCAGAGGCCACAGCCCCGAGCCTGCTTCTCTCCCCGACGCCTCCGAGGGTCCGGACGACCTAATAACCCCGCAGCCTCCTCTCCACTCACACCCTCTCCAGGAGTCGGGCGCGGTCTGAGCCTGCACCGCTCCTAGTGCCGCTCCCGGTCTCCCGTTTCTCCCCGACACCTTCCGGGGACCCTCGAGTCCCGAATCCCCTTCTTTGCCCTCCCCTGGGCACGGCACCTCCCGGGCTGAGGGCCAGCTGCCATCCACGGAGGTGGCTCCCGGCCGCTGGGCCAGGGACGGCCCCGCAGGACCGGCCTTCCTGGACCCCGCCCCCGCCGCCCCGGGCCCGACGCCCAGAGGGCGAGCCAGGGGGCGCCACGCCCCCCGGAGTTTCACACCCACGGCGTCCCTGCGGCCGCACGGACCGATGGACAGCCAGGCCTGGGGGCGGCGCCAACCCACGGATGCGCGTCCATCCTCGGGGGTCACGGCGCACTCAACCCCCGCCCAGCTCCTCCCGGAGGGGCGCCCCGCTGGGGTCCGCTCCGCCCCGCCCCACCCGCAGGCCGGCGCCCGCGCCCTCTGGCACAGCGCGGCTCCTCTGCCCCCAACGCGGGTTTACTCCGGCAACAGGAGGAGCGTGTCCTGGGACACGCGTCACAGACGTCACACACGTCGCCGCGAAGCTTACGTGGCCGTGGTGACTGCCGTCGGCCCCTTCAGCCGTTCCTCTCAGGTTCCCACAGGATGGCCTCCGAGCTCAAGCGTCCCGTCGCCTGGGACGTCATGACGTCATGATGCGTGACGTGTGGCGCTTTGACGTGGTGACTGCGGTCGGCTCCCTCCGCACGACCACCCGCCAACCTCGGCCGTTCCCCTGAGGCTCCCACAACAGGCTGGTAACAGCGCTCAAGCATTGCGTCGACCGTAATGTCGCCACGACGTGACGTAATGACGCTATGACATCTGGAGGTCGTGACGTCCTGGCAACGCAGTGCAAGGCAGGACGTCCCTGTGCTGCCGTCCGGTAGGTAGTGACGTCCCCGCGGGAAGCGTGGGGGGGTTCTCGCGGCGGCTCTCCGCACAAAGAGCCGCGTGTAGGCGGTGGCCCGAGAGGTCGAGCGGAGCCTGGCGCCGGGGACGGTGGCGAAGTCGAAGAGCCCCAACGCGCGTGTTCCCGGCTATCGCAGGGATGCGGCTGCCGGCCACTGGGGCATGGGGGGAGGGGTCCACATCCCAGCGGTCCCTGGTCTGAGCCAGTGTGACGGCTGGCCCGAGCGCACCGCTCTCACGGCCAGACATGACGCTCTTCCCTGCGGCAACAGGCTGGGGCACGGGACCCGGGCCCAGGCCCAGGCCCAGGGGCCAGCAGGGAGTCGGGGGAGCCTGGGCGCTGTGCCCACGCTGCGTGTCCCAGGGACACGGCCTCTGGCGCCCGGCTCGGGCCTCCTGGGTGAATTCATTGTGAATGTATGAATTGGAAAGCGAGACTTGGAAACGCGGGGACAGAGAAACTAGGAGCCCACTCGGTCAGCTCTGGAATCGGTCCGCATCTATCTTAAAACAGGGGCCCGGGGCGGGGGAGGCTGCGTGGCACGGCACCTGCGCACCTGCCGGTGGGTCCGGCCGGTGTTTGTTCCGATTCGGCTGGGAAGGGGCGGCCTCAGCCGTGGAAGCCGAAGTCAGGTGCCTGCATCACAGAAGGAAAGGCCCGAGTGAGGGTCACACCGCGCGGGGATGGTGTGGCGCGTGTGGCACAGTATCGGACTGCACCCTCCAGGTGTGTCCGCACTACCATGCGCACGCAAGAACGAAGCCACCCAACAACACATTTCTCAGAACTGTCCTCGTCAGGGACCATGACCAACTATTTCTCTTCCAGAAGCTACCGTTCAGGCACAGTTTGTTTTGGAGAACCTGTCTTTATTAACGAGCATTTGCTGGGTCTCTTAACAGTGAACCCTGGCAAGAAAGAGAAGCAATCATCCCCAATTTTTTCTGTTACTTGCTATAACCATGCTCAATGTCAAAAAAGAAAGAAAAGAAAAAGAAAACGTCCATCCTGTGTGAAACGGTAAATTGAATTTACAGTTTATAAATGAGTTAAGAACCAAACTTCTTCAAATTTCAACAAATCAAAACATCATTGGGAACACCAGATGTTAAAATAAACGATTCTCTGCTTTTTTATTCAGCCCCACATCCTTTTCTAAGGCACAGCAACGTGTTCAATGTCAAGCCAGGAAATTCCTTGTAGCAACTTAAGAATCAAAATGAAAGCATCACATACCTTATTTAGTTGTATTATTATTTCTTAAATGCTTCTTGGTTGTGCTTATGAAAACATTTTCCCTCACACAAAACTGTTTTAAAGCCACTGTGTGCTCTTGGGATTTCCTAGTTGGGAATGTTCATCCAGCAACCATGGGGCCAGAGGGCTGAGAGTTAGTTTCAAGCCTCTGGCTGATGCACTGGTCGGCTCATCTTTGACAAAAGGCCACGCAGCCTCTGAACACTGCCACGTGTGCTGCCTCCCAAGGTCACCTAGTCCGCTGTCCGAACATTCTTCGCTGGAGAACATTCTGCCTCTGCCGCCAGTCCTGAACAATAGGCGTGATGTTTCTTAATGCTGCAGTCCTTTGATAGTTTGGAGACAGCTACCATGTGTTTTCTCTTCCAGACAAAGATACAAAGATACTTTCAGCTCAGCATTAAAAGATGTAATTATTTCAAAAGCCTTAGAGAAGATCTGGGACCTTGTGGTTATGAAAATTCTTCTTCAAGAGTTTCTGCTGAATCTCCTCCCTCTCTCACCTCTGCCACACACCTGTAACACCTGCCCTGCCTGGTCTGTCTGGGAAGTCTAATGCGATGTGTTCCTGACACAGGAAAGCACCCATGTGCCCAGAGGGCGCATATATCTTCACCCAGTTTCACTGATGCAGTTATGGACCCATCCTGCTGCTATCCTGACATATCACTCCCACAAATGGGCTCATCTCTGACTCGTTGCTTTGAACTTCATCCTGTCTTAAGCCTAACCTCCATCCATTACCCTTCCTTCTGTGCCAGATGTCTACCTGTCTGCTTTACTAAGGTGGCAGGACTATACCTCAAAGTAATAATTTGTGTATTTTCCGAGTATTGTCTCTCCCAATGCTTTATAAATAGTACTTTGAGGGTGTTTACCTTCACCCATGGCCTCATGAGCCAAAAACCCAAAGAATGAAGCCATTAACCATTGTTTGCGACAGAAAGATTTGGAAGACATTTTGAAGGCTGTTTTTTTTTTTTTTTTTTTTTTGCTGCTCCTGGAAACAAAATGATTCAGAAGCCATGGAAGGAGTGGGGAGTGATTAGAAAGGCAGGAAGGCAACTCAGGCTGGAGAGTTAAGAAAGGACAATGAAAGCCAAGCTTGGGGAGCATGGGTAGAATCTGTGAGGTGGCGGGGATGAAGTAGACCAGGAATGGGCACCAGGAGGGTCTTTCATCAGCAGGTGAGAGCTTACTGTTAGCTACAGTTATAAGAAAACCCACAATCACCAACAATGCCCTGAGAAGCCCACTCATGTGTCTTCCTTTGTATTCTTTGAAGAATTGTGATGTTCACATTTATAACTAGTTGATGAATGCGTGCCTCCCTTCACTCAGGATAGTCTCTGGGGCCTGAGCACTTACCATCATATCTAGGCACTGGGAACAGTGTCTGATACATAGCAGGTATTCCAGTAGGCATGTTGAATGGATGAAGTATGAAAAATAAATGACGGCAATACGGAGAGATCACAGGTTAGTCAGGAAAAGGTAATTTGCTGTATGTGCTGAAATTAACTATTAGGGAGACCACGTAAAACATACAGTCTATCAAGTGTTTGTGTTTTCCTCAGCCAGTTGCTTTGCTGTCTTCCATAATCCTTCATTAGATAACCTACTTATGCAACGTAAAACAGACACATTTGATGAGAAAGAAGCATCAGCCACCTGGAGGCCAACAGCTCCCCACTGTTGTCCTGGCAGGGGTAACTGGGCACGAGGCGTCTGAACACAGCGTCCCAGGCTTGGACTGGCCAAGTTACACGGAGCCAATCAGCTGGGGCAGCCGTGTGACTGCTCCCCCCCCCCCCCCCCCCGTCATCACGCTTAGGTTCTGCTTCAAAGCTCACTTCTGGACTATCTCAAGGGGTTTTCGTTGCTCGTTTATATATTTACATCCAGTTTGAATAGTTGAAGTAATAGGACACTGAAAACATCCATGAACTTGACTCCATTCCAGTGTTTGTCATTTGAAGCACTTAATCCAGTCGCTACGTGTGAACTGTGTCTTTGAACAAAGGGATGGCTTTGAACGCTGTCTTCTGCGTGGAAGCCAGTCATTCATTCCTCCTCTCAGCCTGCAGCCTCTGCCACAGCGCTTCCTTTCTCCTCCCTCCGACAAAGGGCTCACCCCTCGGCTATATCCCTCAGAATCTCAGAATCAGCGCTCCTGTTGGGAAGGATAGAAAGGCAATTATTTTGCTCTTACAAAGCAGCTGTCAGTACCGTTGTTACTGTGCAGTGCAGGCATCTCCCATAACCTCTTCTTAAGGAAAGGTTTTGTTTTTGTTTTTTGTGCTTAGCTTGAACTAGAGGAAGACGTAACCTGAAACGGACTTGCTTTCCTGCTCCGCCGTCCCCCTGCCCCCCGTGACTCCAACTTTATCCACGTTCACCACCTGAAGCAACTTTGCCCCTTGTGAGGGGGCAGAGAAGATGAAGAAGGAGAAACAGGGAGTCTTCCTGGGAGAAGCAGGAGATTGCCCAGCAGGGAGGCGACAGAACCAAGCCACCAGGACTCCCCTGCTCCCCTCGTGGTTCCCACCGCCTTTGGAGGACAGTTGTTCTCCCAGGTTCGGTCGTCGAGCCTCTGCCCACCTCAGAAACCTCCTTCCGTGCTGTGAGTAGAAAGCGTGGGTTTAATTCCCATTTGCTTCCTCTTAATTGACTTGGTGTCTAAATGATGACACTTTCCAATTAATATTGTGAAATATAATTGACATTTAGAGTTTGTTTGTTTGTTTGTTTTCCATTCTCAAAATCCAGGGGGACTTAAGATCAGGAAGCAGCTCCAAAACACCCCTAGATCACACTCGGTACACCTCCTCGAAGCATTGTGAAGCCACCATTAAACACACGTGTTCAGGTTCGCGTATCATTTACTGGGGAACAAAAACAGGAGTCTCAACGAAGAAGCAATTTTACTATGAATGTGGACAGTACCGTAGTCACCAAAGGGGTTGGCTATTTTGTGTCCCCAAGCATTGCTTTATTTAGAAATCTGTCATCTACAGACGGAAGAGAAAAAATCTTTTTAAGATTGTGTTCCTGACATCACAACATCAATCAAAACCAGGGGATTGTGTTTCACTGAAGTGACAGCATCGATGTAGCACTTGCTACCTGTGTTAACAGACAACTCATTGCCTGGTTAATCTGGCATTGCTGCGACATTGTTACTTCCAGTTGCACATGACGAGCCGTGATGCCCTCGGTGCTCTGAGCGGCGTGACCCTGAAGCAGGCACATTCTGACCTCCTGCCTCGTCTGCTCTCTCCGGGATGTGAAGAGGTGGTGACAGTCAGCATCTCTTTTCTCTCTGCTTTCGGGTGGTGACTTTAACTGGTTTCTACTCCTACTTTCATGTGCTCCCTGTGCAGTAATATTTTACTTGCAATCACCCCAGCCTCCCACTGACTCCATTAAAGTGGGAGCCAGGAGCAGACGCTCTGACTCAAGCTCTGGTTTCCCACTTTGTTTTTCCTGGCAGATACAGCTTCTTTATTACATATAACACCTACGGTAATTGCTGCTGCTTAAAAAAAGAAAAGAAAAAAAAAGCCTTTTCTCAATATTATTAAGACATGCCAGAGGAAAAGCATTCACGAAGTAGAGATACTACTTTTATTTGCATCCTGCATTCTCGGAGGGAGAAAAGTGGAAAGCTTTTCACCCTGGTGGCCCATTAATTCTGCCAACAGCCCTAGGGGCAGGGAAGTGACGTGAACGTTATTCTTGTTACAGCGGAGAAGACACTGGAAAACCCAGAGAGGCTGGCTGTCTTGTTGAAGGTGACATGGTTATTGAGAGTCTGGAAGGAAAAACATACACAAGCCCCAAGTTTCTGACTCCCAGGTAGCTCATTTCACCTCTCCGGGTGTCAAGTCCAGCTTTTAACGTTGTAGGCAATTACTTACTTGACAAATGTGTGGGGTGACTGAAACCCCAGAGGATCTCAGGCACACCTGGTGCTTGTCCAGACTCACGGACGTGAAGCCTCACGTTTCGGAGCGAGCGTTCGAGTGTGAAGCAGGAAAGGCACCGTGATGGGAGGGGACAGCTGCCCTGGGAGGGGGCCGCTCAGGCCGCAGCCCTCCTGCTCTGTCATCGCTCGGCCTAGAGCCCCGAAAGCTGCGTCCCTCAAAGTCCTTCGCAGTTGGGTTCTAAACGCTCGTCAGTGCCGACAGCAAGATGTCCGTGTGCGCAGTGTGGACGGCAGAGCAAGGAGGGAGCCTTTGGGGCCCCTCTGCCCGCTGTTGCCAGCGCGCATGGCTGCGGACTTTTGCGGCGCCCCAGTGTGGGCGGGTCTCTGAGCGGGCTTCACGGCCCCGCTCCACACAGAGACGTCCAACGCAGCGCCTCCTCCTGTCCCAGCAGCAGCAGTTGTGGCTTTGCGGCCTCTGGGTCCCAGCCCCACACTCTGTTCCTGCTGGCTGGGCTGGGGTGACGCGACAGGAGGGCGCAGCATCCGAGTGGCCTGTGGCCTGCGCTCTGCCTCTGCCCTTCACTCCTTTACAGTCACTCAGTTTCCCGGGAGGGCAGGGGGCACAGTTCCTGTCTCTGTAAAGGAAGAATAGTAATACTTACGTTGTGAATTGCTGTGCGGATTAGAGAGAATCTACAGTGAAGCTTCGGGCTCAGAATCCTGGATCAGCTGCCCCTCCGTCTAGGCTGGGAGACACCTGGGAGCCAAAGCAGGGTCTGTGTGGCTCACCGCCCTGTACACAGTGGGTGCTGGGTGCACAGTCCCATCGGGCGTGAATGCGGGAGGGGTGTCCTGTCCGCATGCACTTGCCCGCACATGCCCCCTGGGGACTAAGTTGTGGGTACAAGGAGGGGGATGATTTGGAGCCTGCCGGATGCTTGCGAAGGGCTCAGTGCATGTATTCCCAATGTAGCGGATGCGGGGCAGCCTTTTACTGCCTTCAGCACCAGGGGCGTAATTGTGATCAAGGGAGTGCTGCTTCTAGGTCTCCCCGTATTGTTGCTCCAAGTTTGTGTGACCCGTATGAAGAGGCACTCTACCCTCCGAGGTGATAAATTCTCACCTAACTCTCAACCCTCAGCCTGGAGCCGGTTTCCTCCTCCCCAGACCCCTGGCTGCCCTCATCATCCAGTCCAGACTAGTAATTGCATTTATTTTATTGCAAACAGCAGCAATACCGAAGTAGCTCGGACACATTAGGAAACTGAGTATGTTGTAGTATTACAGGGTTTCTCCAAGAAAGAGGGCAAAACGCAGCCCGGTCCCAGTTGGACTGAAACCCACCCAGGTGAGCATGTCGGTGACCACAAGAGCGTCTTCACCCCCTCTGCGCCTCACACTTCTCTCCGTGGTCTGGACCTCCGGCCTTGCTGGCGATGCAGCAGAATTTGACTTCCAGCAGCGCCCAGTCCAGCAGCGCCCAGTCTGCGGGTGAGGCCTCAGTCACGCGGACACTGAAACCCTGCCGAGTCCCAGTTCCACACTCCTGGGTAAGCAGCTCGGATTGCCCTCCTTGGGCCTGCGCACAGTCCCGTTGGGCTGCAGGCGCCCCAGGGGCAGCACCTGTGTTTTGTTTACCTGTTACCCGCAGCACGAAGCAGACGACCTAAGTCGTGTGTGGCGCATGAATGGGTAGTCTGATGACTGACCGGCGAGGGCAGTCGGGTCCACAGGTGGCTGCGGGAGCCTGGAGTGCAGTGAAGACTTCGCCCGTGGGGTGGCCTGACCCTGCACAACGTGCCCCACGTTGAGTGGAGACCCTGCTGGGTGGCCATTGTTTTGGGTATTTCAGGGCCAGTCACATGAAGAAAATGAACACGGTTCCCAATCCTGGTTCAAGGAGCTGTGATTCAGAAGGTGTGGGTATGTTTTTTAACAGTTGTGAATTGGTTAGACTTGGATGGGTAGAGCAGTTACACCTCCACGTTCTTGTCTTTCAAACGGCCCATGGACCCCGACCCTGAGAGATTTCCTAGGAGTTAATTCGTTCTTTTGTGTGGTCCCGTTGACAGTGCCCATGGGGCGCAGCATCGTGGAGGATGGCCCCCCATTGCTGGGGGCATGGCGGAGGTTTTCCTTCCTGCAGTTATTTATACCCAAACTGTCACAGTTTACTTATTTCTGCCCAATAAATGCTTGGCCATCAGAGAAATTACCACTCCTTGAATCTGAGCTAAGATATCTAGAATAGCTCAAAGCTACAATATCTACCTTCTTGCACTTCTGCTTAATTTCATTTTATATCAACACAATTTTTAAGAGTAGCTTCTTACCTTCCTTGGATTGATTTGTAAATTCGTTGCATGTAAAATACAAATTTTCATTTTTATCCAGTGATGGTCAAATTTATGCATCTGTGCACCATCAGATACTAATTCTTAGGACAAGCTTTGGAATCCAAGAAGCCTGGATCAGGTGACAGCTCCGTGTGTGACCAAAGCAAACAAACTGTCCAATGAAGCGTGTTTGCTCAAAGGCACAATAGGCGTAAACAGCCTTGCTTTGGAGTGTCGGAAGGATTAAAAGTGATCCATGTAGTGCGGTTAGCAAGGTGTTTGGCACCCTGTGGATGCTAAACAGTGCTGTGGGAGGAACGCAGGAGGGCAGATCAGGGTGGCCTGCGTTTCAGGCTCCCATTTTTTAACTTGGACTCATTTTTGACGTAGAAGATGACTAAGGGGAATCTTAGGAGACGGGAGATGTGGGCTGCCAGTTCGGAGGCGGGAGGACCATTGAGTCACTGAGCACCGAGACCATAGACTCCCACTCTGATGACGACTTATAAGTGGGAAGGAGTAAATTCTAATGGAATTCTTAATACAAATATTTTTAATATAAATCTACAGGGTGTGTTAATGTTAGGAATGGGAACAATAAGGAAGGAAGCAGCCATTACTTGAAGGATTGAATCCGAATAAGTGGGGAGATGACATCATTAACAGAAACTGAGGCTTCGGAAAGGATGTACTTTGGCATCAAAGCGGAAGCACCTGAGAGCCCTGGGGGCTGGGACCCTGCTGCAGGTGCGACCCAACACAGGCAGCCACCCACCCAGCACCGCTGCAGGGCGGCGCTCTCCACTGCGTGGGGGCGGGACACCCCTGAATGGACAGGAAGAGGGAGGAGGGCAAGGCGGAACACAAGTGGTGACAGAGCGGCCCACAGCCGCTGGGAGACCAGGAGGAGTGGAAGTGGGGCATGCCGGTGGGGCCCGTTTCGAGAAGAGCGGGTAGTTGGTCTGCAGATTTGTGTAGATTCTTGCGAGGATGAGGTTGTCTGGACTTGGTCACTGGCGTCCTTGGTTGTCAGAGCGCCCTCAGTGGTAGAGGGACAGAAGCAGAGGGCGTGGGCGTACGCAGGTGGCAGCGGCAGCTGATTGGAGAACCTGCGTGAACGTGAATCCTGCCTTCACATTTCCAACCTCGCACAGGGGCGTCCTGGGCCTTCACGTCACCTACCCTCACGTCCTGCAGGCGCCCGTCATGGCAAGCGCCCCGTACAGGTGCACCATTTTTACCTTCTACACCCGGAACGTCTGAGGATTTTCTGTGCGCAGACGTGTGTAGGCACACAGATACGTACTGCCGAGTTACAGCCGTCTACCGCATTCAGTGCGGTCACGTGCTGCACAGGGTTGCGGCCCGGGAGCTATAGGCTGCACCGCCGGGGGTGGCATGAGTGCCCCTGTGGTGTGTGCATAATGACGACCTGACCCCACAATGCCCATCTCAAAATGCGCCCCCGTCGCTGAGCAACGCACAACGGCATTGTGCTTCCTGGGCAGGGTTTCCCTAAAATCGAAAGGACTCCGAGGCATGCTACCATAGGGAGTCTATGGCTTTATCCAATTCGTATGGACACAGATGGTCTCCGCTGTCAATGTTTCATTATTTATGTATGGATGTTTTGATCCTCACTGGAGGACATGCTTATTGATTTTAGAGGGAGGGGAAGGGATGGAGACAAGAGGGAGAGAAACACCAATGTGAGAGACAAGAAACATTGACTGGTTGCCTCTCGTACGTGCCCCCAACTGGGACCGAACCCGCGGCCTAGACCTGTGTCCTGACCGGGAATCGAACCGGTGACTTTTCGGCTTGTGGGATGACACCGAACTGAGCCACACTGGCCAGGGCTCCCCAGATATATTTTAAATACTCATTTATCTCTGTTTTCGATCACTTTGCGGTGAGCCAGTCACTCTAGATGGCTAATCCTCATTTTCCACGAGGCAGCCAGATGAACTTCATGGTCCAGCTGTCACGCTCTCACATAAATCTTTCCCTTCACGCTGTCTCACATCCCTGGAACGGCCTCATTTCTTGAACGACCCTGTTCCACCTTCTAGAATGAAGTTCCCTGGACTCTCTGTGACCTATTTAGCTCCTACTCACCCCTGGAACCTCATTTCGCTCATCTCTCCTCAGAAACAAACCTTTGCCTACCCCACCCAGACCAACAGAACGCACTCTCGCAGCTGCCCGTGTTCCTCCTTCGCAGCACGTGCGTCTCTGTGCCCAGCTCGTTGCCGCCTGCCCCTGCATGAAAGTGGGGAAGCTGCCTGTTTGTTCTGCTTTACCTCCTCAGGGCGCCTGGCCTCCTACACGGATGCAGTCTCTAGAATACGTGTTGCAAAATTATGTGCACAGTGCTTCATATTTAAGCCACAGGGGTTCTTCTGTGTTTTGTTTTCTGTGTTGACAATGCACCCAGTTTAATTGCCTTCACCTTCAGAAACAGCTTTTCACTCTGATTTTGAGGGCAGGCATTCTTTGTTAAATCAACCAAGTAGTTGTGAGAAAGAAGTGTGCTCGTAGTAAGCTACTAACTGAGGCCTTCCCCCCCATAGGTACGACGCGTGAAAGAGAAGAGCAGTAACACTGGGAGGGTTACAGAGAATGTGCACGGTCCTCACAGCATGGTGTTGCTGTAGCTCCCAGAACCTCTGAAACTCTGTCTCCCCAACAGAATGGAAACTGTGTGTGTGTGTGTGTGTGTGTGCACATGCTTACACAGGGAGTAAGAATGAGAAATGGGTCCTCACTGATTGCTTCATCTTGAACCGTATAGATACTGGTTCTGACTGTGGCTGGGCCATTGTGGGCATAGCTGACTCTCGATTCCCGCACGAGGGGAAACTAGAATAAAATGGAAGAGTAAATATGGCCCTAATCCAAACCACGTATTTCCACGTGCTCATTATTGTCATGCTATTCATAGGCTCTGAGTGATGGTGATATTTTGTGTTTGGACAGGACTTCTGATTGCGACGGTTTCATGCACGCTTCGTTTCAGATGGGGCAGGCTAACCTGCTGAAACACACCGCGTCCTCAGAATTCAGCTCCTTTAGGAAAAGACGTTTGTCTCTCTGCTCTGGAGCAGAAGGGACTGGATGAATAGCAGCTCTGCTCTTAGGTGTCTTTCAGGACCAGGCCCCAGACACCCTGCCATCGTCTGCATGGGGCTCGCAAGACTGCCCTAGGAGTTGCCGTGCCACCATTCAGGAAGCATGAGGACAGCAGGGTGGGCCCAGGGTCTGGGTGCAGTGGGAGTGGCTAGGTCACTCTTGCTCCCACTCCTCTGCCAGGACCAGCATCTGCCGGCAGGGAGGCTGTGGGTGCGGCCTGCCGCTTGCCGTGCACGACCCACTTATGCAGAAGGCAGACGGGACTGGGGCAGGGAGATTTAGACACAGGCGTGATCTCACTGGGCAAAGATCAATGGATTTTCAAAATCTGTTCTCTCTCTACATTTGGGGGGAATGAATGAACATGTCCACAACTTCTTGGAAGCAAATAAGCAGAGAGATGAGGTACAGAAAGGCCCTGGTGATCCAGAGCATGAATAAGTTGTACTGGAATAATAAGTTACAACAAATAGTAATAAATTGGCTGGCCCCGCCATGCACATAGCACAGAAGGTGCTCCTATTCAACAGGATTGGGATAGAATTGGTAAAGAATATCGAATAGGAACATAGCGAGAGTGAGAAAAAACTTTTTTGAAAAAGTTTGGTTTTGAGAACGAACAACCAGGACAGTGTGCTGCTGCCCTCTAAAGCCACATGGATTCCGAGAGTTGTCATAGGAACGGGCCAACCCACGCGCGAATGGACATACGATGTTTTTTCAAAGGCCTTTTAAATAAGTGGGAAAATTTCAACTGTTTAGTTAACTCATCTGGCAAAACCATCTGTTTTAGGGAGAAGGTGAAAGTGGGTTCCTGCCTCGTGCTGTTCACAATACGTTTTAGATGGGTTAAAATACTAGCCATGCAACAATATTAGGAGAAAATAAGCCTGGGACCAGAAAAGTCTCCTTAAACCAGGTCTGAGAAACAGACCCAGACCACGCACGGCTTTCTGAAACGTAAAAGGTTTTGGTCTTTCCCTCACGATGACCAGAGAACTGACCGAAGTATGTCAGCCAAGCAGCGGCGGGGTCAGCTTGGGGGCCGTGCTCTCAGGTCGTGGAGATGGAAGAGGGCGCAAGGGTGATGCCGTCGGAAGGCTGCTTCTGCACACTGGCTGAGCGGTGGCAACCGTTTGGTCTCGAAGGCCAGTGACGACAAGTGGACAGAGTGGACAGATAATGCTAGAAATGTTGAGCAGTCGTTGTGTTGGGGTGGGGACAAGGAAGCGAGTCTCCAAGACCAAGTAGAGCCAGACCAGGAAGTGCGTTTTCCTAAGGATGTGCAGTGAGCAATCGTGGCGTCTGCCCTGCCGAGAGCACATCAGACTCCTGGCGTGAGGTCACTGCCCGACCCCAGGTGTGCTGTGGGGAGTACAGGAGAGAGCGCACAGTGTGGTATTCTAATGCTGGACGCCTGAACGTTGTACATTATTAACCCCAATGCTACGTTGTACATTACTAACCCCAATCGATTTCACTTTAAAAATGAAGAAAAAAGATAGCTTCAGATCTGACGACAGGAAACAAACAAACAAAGCAAGCCACATTTTTTGTTTCTTTACACTGACTCATGTTTTCACGGTGAAGTCTACTTGGAACTTTTGGCATCTTTTATTATAATGAAAATTTTGGTAAGGCCAATGTAGCTAAAAACCACAAATTTCCTCTTACTTTATGGACATCAATGGCAAGAAAATTAGTACTAGATCCTTTTCCCCTGATGTCAGTTATTAGCGTATTTTTTAAATCCATTTTTCTGCATAATTACTTTTAGTACTTTTAGTAATGGGATACGATAACCGTCCTGATCGAAAACAATTACACAGTAAAACATCTCATTGGTATGTTATCAACAACCAACTCTAATATGAGAATTGTAATTAGATAATCTAAGCCCCCAAGTAATTAACTTGCCTATTCAACAAAATTCACCAAGCAGCTGTTATGTGCTGAGCAATATTCTAGTTTCTGGGACTAGAGCCGTGAACAAAACAGATGATAACTCATTCCCTTGGAGAGTTTATTGTCGTGCTGTAAAATATAAACAATTCTCAAGGAAAAATAAAATGTATAGTATACTAGACGGTAATGAGTATTCAGGGAAAATGAAGCAGGAAGCAGGGGGAGAAAGGGGCGCAGTAACTGATAAGGAGCCAGGGAAGGCCACACTGCTGCGTGGTATTTGAGAAAGTGATGGAAGGGGGTGAGGAAATCAGGTAGGAGGGTGACTAAAAGGCGAACATTCCTGGACAGAGGGAACAACACACACAAAAGCCCTAATCTGGGGTGTCAGGTCATGCCCAGGAACAGCTGGGCCAGCGTGGCCAGCGCAGAGGGAGCCCGGCAGAGACTGAGGGAGGAAGGCTGATGGGCCCTGGGGAGCAGGCAGGTGCCCTAGGGCCTCGTCCGCCATGTCTAGGGTTTTGATTTTTACTCTGACTGAGATAGAATGTCTTCAGAAGAATGTCTTGTTTTGAGCAAGGGGACAACGGTTTTGAGTTTTCGAGGGGACAGTTCCGGCTATTGCGCTGCGAGTCGAAGGAAGGGGCGAGGGCAGAGCAGGAGAGCAGGGAGGAGGCCAGGCAGGGCTCAAATCCAAGTGGAGCAACTTCTTTGTAACTGTGGAAGAGGGAGTGTGGCCGTAAGGAGGTCCAAACTTCAGAATTCACTGTTGGTATTTGTTTAAATAAGAAATATGTTACTTAGTCCAAGACATAGATGCCGTGAGCAAGGGAGCATCCCTGAAAGGAGTCACTCACGCACATGGGTGCCTGCCCACAATGCCAGTATGTTAGGGGACACCTTCCCAATAAGAAGCCAACAAAGTCGTGCACAGGTTACACACAGAGGGGGGCTGACACAACAGAAGCAAGCCCGAGGAGCCTGGGTCACTGGCAGCACGCGCAGATGGAGACGGGGGTGGCAGTTTCAAGCCAGGAGGGGAGTGGAAGTCCGGCTTGAGCACCGGGTGGTCAGAGCTCTGAGTTCTTACAGGCCCCCCGGGGGGGAGGTCCCACTCATATCGCTGTCCAGGTGGAGTCTTTATCCAAGTGTACAGATTTGTGGTTTCAGGTGTTCCCTTTACACCCATTACCCGAGTCTTGACACAGCATTGGACGTAACTGTCGTGGCTGACAGTGACTCTATATTGGATTGTCAGCGGTGTCCAAAAAGTCAGCTCTGCTCTTACTCCATACAATAGATCAAGGAGCAGTGCAAAAACAGACTAAGCAGAGAGTGTTTGCTTTCAAAAGTACACATTTATTGTCCAACAATACATCAGTATTAACACTCAGTTATGTTTCCTTCATTGTCATAACCATTTCCAATTACCAGTAATTTAAGTAACTGAGAGAAATACTGTAATTATGTAGGCCTCATTCTGTGAATATTTAAAAAACAATTTTCTTCCCCAGAGTTGTGAAATTTTGTATTAACTTTATTTATTGTTTTAATTTTACTTTTTCTGTTTTAATTTTAAATTCAGAGATATTAACTTGGAACCATATTGCTAAATATTTAAGATATATATTAAAAATCTTTAGCCTAGACCAAATTGGGTTTCCCATTTTATAGCCCATTTGTTAATATTTAGACAACTTCTTTCTTTCCTTTATGTAGTTTTTGGTATCATCCTTTTTTGTACCAATGTGTGGACAAAAAGCAGCCACGTGCTAACTTGACCAGCCAGGGGAGGCCTGTGTGGTGGCCTTACAAACTCAGAGACCTAAAGTAACCACAAAGAATGGTCTGAAATGAAAACTTACTAACTAAAAGCAGTTCATGGCAGGTAGGCATGTCCTAAGCTAGGATCTTCCCTGACAAAGGTCATTCTTTACCTTAATTGAAACTATTGTCTTTTTGCATTTTTGACATTACCTTTGCAATGCCAAAGTAATTTCTTTTCTCCAGACCCCTCAACTGCACCAAAGTACCTACGTGGAGCCCACAAAACCCCTCATTGTTATTATTGTGTTAACCATTGACTGTTAACTATCCTGTACCCATCTATGTAAAAGAAGTATGAGATCTGTCCAGAAAAAGTCCAGCCATTGTCAATATAAAGAGAACAGTTTGTGCAACATCGATGTAACCTGGCAGCCAAGGAGAGTGGACTGTAATACACATGTGTGAACAATGATGACTTCACTTTACTAGTCACTGGGGGCGGTAGATGCCATTGAGTGAGCATGTGTAGTGTGTGGCGGTCACATTCAAATTACTGAGTACAGTAAAAAATCTGCATCAAATGTTCTCTTAAGCTTGAACATTACCCTGAGGAAACTATTCAGATGATTCAGGAGGCCACAGCTATGGGAAACTGGTGATTGGCAGCTTCATCATGAGAGTGCACCTGCTCACGCATCAACTCTAGTGCAGAGTTTTTTGGCAACACATCAAATCACCCAGGTGACTCAGCCCCTCTACAGCCCAGATTTGGTGACCTGTGACTTCTGGCTTTTCCCAAAAACGAAAATCAGCTTTGAAAGGGGAAGGATTTCAGACTGTTGATGAGATTCAGGAAAATATGATGGGGTGGCTGATGGCTACTGGGATCCCAAGGTGCCTACTTTGAAGGGGACTAGGGTGTCATTGTCCTATGTACAATGTTTCTTGTATCTTCTTTAATAAATGTCTGTTTTTCATAGTGCATGGCTGGATACCTTCTGGACAGACCTCACATGTGTCTATCATTTTACTTTTTATCCAATCCTAAAGGTCCTCCCCATTTACTTTGTCCCTCCTCCCTAATCTATCACCAGTGGATTTCATGTAGCCCACTTACCATCCTCTCCTTGGACTGTAATGTATAAAACAAGCTGCGGAATTGCCATTCTCTGGAGCATTTCCTCAATCCACTGAAGTTTTGCTTCCCAGCAATTGTCATTAGTTAGGCTCATATAAACTCACTGAATTCTCTGCAGGTTTGAATGTTTCTTACAGTGACAAGTGTTAAATTTGCTTTTTACCGCTGGTAATCAAAATAGGTACAATATTCAATTTTGTTATAATAAGTGTTAAAAATTGTGACTATTTTGAGAACTTTGGTAAAAGCTCAGTTATTGGCAGTCTAGCATTCCCAAGCAAATTTAACACTTGTCAATGTAAGAAACATTTAAACCTGTAGAGAATTTTTCTGAGTTTGAGTCAAACTGACAATTGCTAGGAAGCAAAATCTCAACGGATTGCGCAAACACTAGAGAATGGCAGTTTTGCAGGTTATTTTATGCATTAGAATCAGAGGAGGAGGCCACAGGGGTTATATGAAGCCCATTGGAGATAGATTAGGGAGGTGGGAGAAAGAAAAGCGGGGGAACCTCTGGGAGTGGATCAAACTAAAAGGAACGAATAGACACACACTTTTAGAGCACTTAACAATTAACAGGACAACACGGAGGTTGGTCCTAAGGTATATTATCCCAGATTCAAAAGGGCAATGAGACAGGCTCCTCTAAAGTGAAGATTGACCTTTGTCCAAAAAGGTGCATGCCCATGACGCGACTACGGGCCACCAACTGATTTCAGTTTAGAAAGCTTTCATCTCAGACCCTCCCGTGTGGCCACTTTCGGTCTCCTGGTGCATGAGGCCCCGGACAGGCCTGCAGAGCTGGGCAGGTTTGGCACGTGGTCTTTTCCCCATCCCCGGGAACGAGGGAAGGCCCAGGGTGGTTTCAGCGCTCTAATTGTTCTCGCTTTTACTGCGAACCACAGCAAGTACGCTGGCGAGCAGGCCGTGGTTGAACTGCCGGGGATTTGGAACACCCCTCGCGCGGGACACTCGCTGCGCCACCCAGCAGGGATCAGGGCGCGCCAGCAGGCGAGGCGCACACGGTCCTCTTGTCTTCGCTCGAGAGACCAGGCGAGGCGAGCTCCCGTCTGCGGGTGACGTCAGCCCAGTGGGTCGCGTGACCCACACCCCGCCCCCCCAGAGGCCCCGCCCCATAGGCAGCGCGAAATCTCGCGATAACCGCCTTCCTCTCGGAACTTGCCGAGCTGACAGGGAGTCCCTCAGGAGCGGAGGTGTGGTCGAGGGGCGGTGTTCTTGTTTTCGTTCTCCGAACGTGAGAGCCAAAGCCGACGCCTTTAGGGGGCTGCCCGAGTGTGAGCACCCCGACCTGGAAGAGGCGGGGAGGTGGAGACCAGGGGCAGTCCCGAGGAAGGGAGGCGCGACCCGGAGGGGTCGCCCTCGCCGGGGGGCCGCAGCCCTGGAGGTGACGCGCTGCTCAGTCCTCTGTCCAGTCGGCTTGTCCCAGCCTCTCCTCGCTCGGGCGCCCTTGAGACCCGCGAGGGCATGGGCTGGGGTCCCCAGGGGCGTGCGGGGGCCGCCGCGAGGCTGGAGGCGGTCGGTCCACCGGCGCAAGCCTCCCCAGCCCCGCCCTCGCTCCATGCCCCGCCCCCAGGGCTGGAGTCCCGCCCCGGCCCCGAGCCTCCGCCCCGGCTCCCTCGCTCCACAGCCCCGCCCGCCGGCCCTCGGATTGTTCGCAGCTGCTGGCTGCTCGCGGCTCGCCCGCGCCGGCTGTTTGCCATTTCCCGGCCCCTGTTCCTGAGCGCTCTGCCCCTGCGTCCGGGAGGGGGGCTGGAAGAGAGCGGCGCGGCATCTGGAGGGGCAGCCGGGCCGAGCGCAGGAGGAGGCGCCCTCTGCGGTCACCGCCGCCCGGAGCGATCCCCGCGGCCGGCCACTCTCGGACGCGGACGGCGAGCGGGCCCGGGGACAGCCCGGCCGGCCCCAGGATGGCCTCCACCACCACCTGCACCCGGTTCACAGACGAGTACCAGCTCTTCGAGGAGCTTGGAAAGTAAGCGCGGCGCCGGGGAGGCGGGGGCCGGGGAGGGTGGTGTCCGGGGTGGGGGGTCGGGCTAGGGGCCCTGCCCGCGTCCGCCTTCGCTCACCCGCCCGCCTCAGAGCCGTCACCTCGAGAGTCCGTGTGGACGCAGCGCAGACCCTTCTGTGTAAGCGAAGATGCCTCCAGAGCCACGGAGCGACCACTCGCGGACGGGTCGCCCTGTCCCCTTGGTGCCGTGTTTCTGACGCCCGGAATTCCACATCCAGAGGGGGGCCGCCCAGACCAGCCCGACCCTGCCTGTGCCCCTGTCACTCTCGGCCCGGGTGACTCGTTCGCGGTGCTCCCGCGCATCCCCCTCGTCCCCGAGGGACTCACACGCGGCGGAGAGCCCTTAGGACACTGGGGAGCCTCCTGGGTGGCCTAGCGGTGCGTGGACCTGCAGGACCGCTGGAGATATGCAGGGATTGACCAGGGACCCGCCAAGGCCTTGCCCGGGGACCCAGGGGCTGGAGGTGTGCAGGGATGGACAGGGACCTGCTGAAGCCCAGTGCTTGGGGACCCAAGGGCTGGAGGTGTGCAGGGAGGGACAGGGACCTGCTGAGAGTCAGACTGTGCACGGGGACTCCCTGGCGACCGGGATGCTGATTTACGATGTATGCAGCATCTGACCCAAACCCCCAAACCCCTGTTTCCACTATTACTATTGAAAGGGTGCGGTGTGTGGGGTGTTTCATGCAGCGGAATGAAAGGAAATGGAAATATCTTTTAAATGGAATGAACATTGTATCCTTATATGTTTCTGCATTGTTTGCTGTTAAAACATGGAGAATATGTCGGAAGAGCAGCTTAATTCAAATCTCTCCCCTCCCCCAGCCTCAAACAGGGCACAGAGAAATCGCTGCTGTACCAGGGATGTTAAACCACACAAATGTTCCCAATATTTATATTTTAATAAAAGTAATCGCCATGTTTACTTACTTGGAGCCACATTAATTTTTTTCCTAGCAAAATAAATAGGCAGCAGATTTTTGTTGCTCTTCCTCAGCTCTGCTCTTTGCAGGATTTTTTCTCCAAGCATTTGGTGCTGTGTGAATGTGAATTGTAAAAGCTTCTCAGATTTCATGTGCAAACAAGAGCCTGATAATTGGCAGTTCATTTCATTTTGTTGATTAATAATGTGTACTGCCAGTTAAATAAAATTTACTTTTATTTTTCAGTATTAAGGAAGGTCTGGGTTTTCAGGAAGAGTTGGTCATTTTCTGGATATTATGGTAGTGCCCTGGCACTTGAAAATTTACAAAATTTAATAAAAATGCTCAAATTCTTATAATTTTTAATAGACTATCAGAGCTGATTATACTGATGACCTGGTAATTTTTAATTTTCAGGGGAGCTTTTTCGGTGGTGAGAAGATGTATGAAAATCCCTACTGGTCAAGAATATGCTGCCAAAATCATCAATACCAAGAAGCTTTCTGCCAGGGGTAGGTGTTTTCAACTGTGTGAGATGTTGATTTTGTTTTTCTCACGCCCACTGTTAGTTCTCTTGTAAGTACATCAGATAGTTATAGCTGAATGATAGACTTGGGTAGGGTGTTACATATGGAGATTAGTTCCTTATGAATGCCTCTTGGTCTGTACAATTTCAAAATAAATGCACAAATATAATCTAACAGGTTATAAAAATTCTGTCATATGAGCAATAACATAAATAACTATAATTTTAAAGCAAAAAAATGTCACTGAGTGCCTTTCGCTCTACTCTGAAATAACTTCAAGAAAAATGCTGGGACGGAAAGTGTGAGTCTCATAATTGTCATTCCTTTTGCTTTTGAGAGGAAAAATAGGTCAGAGCTCGGGTGAATCATATATTTCAGTTGTAGTTACACTTGAACCTAATGCATCAAGGTGCGTTTAACGCTGATGGCTTTGGGAGGCAAGCTTGACTGCTATATTCTAGGAAGTTCAGCTGATGTCGATGTTTCCGTGTGCAGTTCAGACCTTCACTTGGCCTACCATGCGGAGATTGCTCACAGACCTGGAATGTATTTTGCACATGCTTAGTAGCCTCAGAGATAATTCATGCTCGTGAAATAGCTGTTGACATAAGCAAAAAACTTGGAGGGCCCTCACTGCACTCTTGTTACTTCTTTCAACTCATGCAAAAATACTTCTGCTGAAATGTTAGATATCCCAGTTATTGTGAGCACGTGTCTAAGGTATTTCCATGGGAACTTACGGTTTAACAAAAGAAAAAGGAAATTAAAATGAACAAAATGCCATAGTGTAAGCCCTTCTTAGTGGCCTGGTTTATTTTGTTTTAAGTAATAAGAAATTCCCTGAGGGTTTAATTTGTCTTGTGAACAGGGCTGCTTGCCCAGCCTCTGGTATCGTGGTGTTTGGTCTCTGCCACGATTTTTTTCCCTGTTGCAAATTCCACTTTGAAACGGACTTGAGGTTTAGGCTGGCGTTTCAGTGTACTCGTGGGGGTGGGGGGGTGCTTCAGAGGAGTCTCTGTGCTCAGGTGGCCCAAGGCAGAGCCAAGGCCCAGATGCGGCCCCCTCCCGCGCCCTCACCCAAAGCCAGGTTTTCCACAGGGAGCAGGAGCTGCTAAACCTGGAATGACTTTTTCCTTTAAAAACTGCACACTCAAGGCCCAGCTCTTTCAGGGCTGGCTCGATCTCTTCCTGTGCGTGGGGCACGTCCACGCGAGGGGGGGGGTCCGCTTCCTCCAGAGCCGGCACTGCGCTGCTCCAGGCTCCTGTCTAAGCAGGAGCACTGTGCCCCGCGCAGTAGCTGTGTCGGGACGGGCGCCGCCCCTCGCACCCCTGCCGCGGGCAGAGAAGGCAGGCCTGTGGGCCCACGCGCGCCGGCGCCCTCTGGCCTGCGGGGCTCCTCGCCTGAGCATCCAGCAGTGCGTCCCCGAGCGCCCTGCGCCCTCCCCACGGCCCACCCGTTACCCTGGGCCCGGGTGGGAGCGGTGGGAGGGGGCCGGCAGAGAGACCGGCCTCTGCGCCCAGCCGCCGCTCAATGGGGCTCCCACAGGCGCCTCACCTGCCGCCTGTGAACCGCGAGGGTGCTTCCTGTGAGCCTCGATTTCCTCCCCGTCAGAGGGGGCGACACTGGAACTCTTCCGCCATGGGGCCGTGAGCAGCGGCTGCTGGGGAGCTGGGGTCTCGGGGCGGCTGCGGTCCCCGGGGGCTGTGGTCAGTGGCAGAGGCAGGGCCAGCCCCGTTGGCTGCGGGAGCCTCGGCTCTGCTCCTGAGTGCGTGGAGCCGGGCCAGCCACCTGTGAAATGGGACAGCACTTTTCCTTCACAATGTTCGATTTGCCTAGTGTCATCGAAACAATTAGACCTGGTGACCCGGTGTTTGTGCCCTTGAAGGAATGCATTTGTTCAGTCTATGCCCAAATTAAACGATTAGTTTCATTTTGTAGTCCAGCCTTCCCCTGCGCTGGGCACACGGGGCGGCCCGGTGGAGCGGCAGGCGAAGCGGATTCCTCAGCGCGGCGGGAGGGAGCGGGGCCTCCGGGAGGCGCAGCAGACGCGCAGGGGTCTGGGGACGCGCGGTTGGAGCCGGTGCTTCGGTAGTGGACTGTGCTTTACACCCTCCATGCTCAGGGTGTAATGACCCTACAACACTGCTTTTACAAAAGGAAATTTTTAAGTGATATATTTAAAGGGAAATGTAGAATGATATATAAAGTCGCATGCTTATTTTTTTCTAAGGTACTGGGTTCTTGTTGCTTGTTCTTTTGCTTTGGCTGCATATGGCAGTTTTTGTGGAACATACAATTTTTTTGTGCAGATTTTTGTTTTATTTGAACTGCCACATGCCTTTTTAAATTCAAGTTTTAAGTCTATTTGTTTTAAAGACCAGGCAGGTCCTTCAACTCAGATAATATTCTTTAAATGTAAGGTTACAACTGAAAAAGAAAGGCTGTGGTCAGTAATTGTCATCCAAGACCGTAAGGGAATTGCCAAAAATATGGCTGCATTCCTGCCGAGTCTGCACAGCACCCACCCGCTGGCGTGGCCGGGCATTGCTCCGTGCGCGGCCTCCGTGGGCCTCCAGCAGGCCGCGCGCTTCCTCTCAGCTGTCAGCCACACGCGCCATATTTGGGAGCCTCGCAGTCTCCAAGCATTTCTTTCCTTTTGCGTTAACACATGTGTGCACAGGGCATTCCTTATGTAATACCGATCAGATAAGTCCACTCACACACACTTTGGCTTGTTTTAAAAATAAATAATGTGGAAACGTCTCAGGTTTTATATGAGATTTCTGTCTTCCAAGAAGTTTTGTGTTAGGAATAAAAAGCATGCTTGGTAAAGCAGAGTAGTGATACTGGAATTTTGTCTCATGTTTTTACCATGAGAATTGGAAATCATATTTTGATCCCGAGCCTTTGGGTTTGTACTTAGTGCTAATTTGGCCTGCTGTCTTGGTAATTTGTCTGTTTTGATATAATTGTAAGTGTAGGGCGTTGTCAGGCTCTGGAAGGTCCATGCAAGGCTGTGGCTGAATTCAGAGCTGGTGACTCTGACTGGCTCTGATGGCACAGGTCTTCAGAAACAGGACCTGGGACTGATGTCACCTGTTAAAGCCTCCCTGTGGTGAAAGATGTGTTATGGTCCTGGTGACTCGATGTGCATCTCCAAGTATATTTTTTTTGATCATTAGAAACCACTTCTAATTACATACAGCCTGACATGCCAGGAGTCACTGTTTTGTGAAATGCAATGAATTACAATACAAGCTTCAAATAATATGTGCTAAAATAAGCATCTTTTACCTCTACTCTGTTGTGAAAGTTAGGGAAGGGTTTCCTTTTATATTTCTGTAAAACTTCAGTTGTAATGCAGCTAAATCATTTTGGTAGTCTTTGATTTTACTAGTTTTGTTAATTCCTAAGTAGATGACTTTATAAAATTATTTGACCATGAACACAAAATTAGGTCTCAGCTATGAAATCTGAAGGTTGCATATATGTCCCTGAGTTTCTTTTTCAAGTTACAATAGGGATGTCAATAACTAACTCTTGTTATCTTTCTCTTTTTTGGCATTTAGACAGTCCAGAAACTATTGTAATTTCTCAACCTTTTGGTTACTTGTCTTGAAGTAGAAATAGATCTGAGATGATATAGATGAGCAAACTTGTTCTGAGTATACATTATTGATTTGACAAGTTGGAACTCATTGGATGGACTAACGTTAATTTTAAAAAGTTTTTTGGCTCCAATATTTTAAGAAAAATTAGTAAATCATTTTTATTTTTGTACATAGAACCTCTTCAACTCTTCAATTATTGGGCCCAAAGTGTCATGTATTATCTTTCTCATTTTGTGTTCTTTAGTTATGCTTAATTGTATTTACATTCTTACATAGGTCTTGCTATTAGACACTTATTTTCCTGTTTAAGTGAGAGAGAATATTATTATTCAAAGCTAAGTGGAAGATAGAAATAAAAGTGTATATCCACACTTCCAGGGAATAATAAAAATCCTTCCTGTCTTCCAGCATGATTAAAGGAAGCAAAGGACATGGTTGGCAGGCACCTGGTTGTGATATTGACAACTAGTGTCAGCTTCTATGTGACTGATCATGTAATAGAAATTGAACACCCTGAGAACTGTGATTGTTTATGCAGTTAGATCTATCCTTGTCATTTCCATTGACGTACTGAATCAACTCGATGCAAAAATTAAAACTTAGTGGTTAATTACTTTTTATGGGTTCTTTTAATGTTTATTGTGAATTTTCTTTGGGCTAATACTGAGGCATGCTGACTGCTAGGGTCTGTACGGCTGGGTTGGTTTTTCTTTTTGTTTGTTTGGTTTTTTTTTTAACAATATATGCATTCAGAGTTTATGCAACTACTGAGACCACAATTCATGGAATAGAATACTAAGAACTCCTAGCCCATATTTCCTTGCCAAAATGTTTTTTTAATCTCTTTTGTCCTTTTTCTATTGTGATGTCTTTCCATTACCATTTATGCCCCTTATCTCTGCCTCCCCGCTGCAGTCCCTACACTGTTGTCCACGCCCATGAGTTCTTGGTGTTTCTAACCTCTGTCCTTTTCCCTCTGTCAGGGTACACTGTGTACAGGTTTCTTAAAAAGTAAATTGTTGGCAAGTAATTAATGATCGTTTACATAGGAGACGTGTTAAATCTTTTACGTTATAATAGTGTCATTTAGTATCACTTTACTGTGATACAATAAATGGAGTCTAGCAATATTTTTAGTCTAAAACATGGTACTTTTATAATAGTAACTTATATTTCATACTACTTTATAGATTATTAAGCACATTCGAATATTTGTTTTTATTTAATAAATATTTAGGGAATATTTTTATTTAATAAAAATTTAGGAAATATTAAATAAATATTTAAGACAAATAAGGCTTGCCTACACAAATAGACACCACGGAAGACATAAATGGTGCTGAAGTTTCATGAATGAAGTGCTGTGGATTTTCAAAGGAGGGAAAGATTATTTCTGCCTAGGGAGATGAAGGAAGACTTTTATATAATATCGATGTAAATAAAATTTTAAAACCATAATGCAGATGGTGTTCAAGTACCAAATGTAAATAAATGATTTGGAAAGATTTTTCAAAATACTTTACATATCTGACTATAATGAAAATATTGTTTTATTTATATGCTAAATTTGCTGCAACTATCATTATAAAGTTATTTTTAGAATAAAATTTAAATGAAGTAGAACAATGTTTTTTAGGTGACGAAATTCCTGTGACTCCATTCAAGGTAGATACAACAGTACTTGTTGAGGTAAATTCGTAGACCTTTTGTACAGGCCAGAACCTGTCCCTCATGCTAGGGTGGGGAGGCTGGGAGGTCTGGGGGCGGAGAGAGGACAGCGGGCTTCACCACGCGTCAACACAGCAACGTCCTTACTGGTTCTTTTACTTAGATGAGCCCTTTTCTGGGACTACATTCTCCTCTTAGCTTCTTGGGACTTTATCACTCCCCAAATCAATAAGGATAATAAAGAAATCAAAATAGTATCAGCCATTGTTTAAAGAGAAGCTTGTAAATGACAGGTATGTTCTTACAGACAATTTGTCTCATTTAACCCACACTACAGCCTCCAGGCAGACCACATTCTCTCCTCTTTAAACAGAGGAGGAGCCTGAGGCTCACAGGCACAGCGAAGGACCCTCGGCCACCGGGGGGGAAGGGGACAGCTGGGGGCTAGAAGCTAATCGATGGACTTCGTGTGCGCCCTTTGACGTGCAGCCTCCGCTCACTGTCACTTACTTTTTGATCCATTCTCCAGAGGTGCTTACTTTTACGCTTATATTTTAAAGAAGTTTACTTTTAAAAGCATTTTGGTGATACTTTATAGACTTTTGGGTGCACAAATGATGGCTGTTATTTGCTTATAGCGATTATTTGATTTTTTAGTAAAGGCGGTGAGGGACCAGCTGTTACAACTGCTGCGTCTGTCGATTCAGAAACTGGGTAAGAGGACTGAAGGTGTACTTGTTTTAATACGGGGCAGCTCTTAAAACGGTCCACATTGGAAAGTGCTTATTTGTCTTCCTTCCTCGAGGGAACTCTCCTTGCGTGATGCGTTGCAGGAAATAAGGAGTTTTGCGGTTCTGGAACTTTCAGTGTGCGCATACATGTAATTTTAGAAAATGTTATTCTTTTCATATTCCGACTAGGCCATTTATATTTTTAAATGGCAACTTAAAGGCTCTAATCATGATAGCAAAAGTGTTTTGTGAAAATTAGTTCAGCTGAACATTTTGGCCATTTTGTAGAAACTTTAGCCATGATAAATATTTTATTATTTTCATTAAACAAATTATATATGCTTTTATATTAAAGATTGTACATAAATATTGGTTAGGCACAGAGAGACTTGTCTGATTTGAACATACCTCTGAAGTATATTTTTGATACTTGTTACAAATTTGTATAAATACATTTAAAAATTATATCATAAAATAGAGAATCTGGGGAAATACAGAAAACTGGGAAGAAGCAAGACATTTGTAGTTCAGCTTCCCCAGGCACTGTTAATGTTTTGTCTTCTTTCATTTTTTAGAATTTGTCAGAATACTGGACTAAAATATACAGTTTTGTGTACTGCTTAATATTGTAAAATTTTGTTATAAACATTCTTTGAATTCTTTATGAATTATACTTGAGTAAAACACCATTTTAGTTTAGTATTGCTAGTTTTTTTTTTAAAAAAATTGCTATGATAAATGACAATAGCAATGTTCATTTTTAGATTTCTGATTCTTAGGAAATATTCATAAAGGAGAGTTCATAGGTTAGAGGATTGAATCTTCAGAATTCTTGACAAATGTTGTCAGTTTCATCCTGCAGGTTTTATACATTTTCACCAGTGACATTTATGTAACCTAATGAAACTGAATTTGGGGGGAGTGATTCTGAATTTCAATTTCAGTCAAAAAACAAACAGAAAAACCCCATGTACTCACTCACCTTGTCCCAGGCCTTTTGCTAGGCACTGGATCAACAAAGGCACCAAGGCGAGGTGGAGCAGCTGTGGGACTGGGCGAGTTACTGCAGGTTGGTGGGTCACAGTGGGAGTGTCCCCATCCAAGGGGAAGCAGAGAACTGGGGCTGCTGAGGGGAAGGGGAGACTTCCTGGAGGAGTTGATGCCTGCACTGGGTTTTTGAAAAGTAACGGGTTTTGAGTGTAAAGATGGATAGAAAAGATACAAATTAATAGGATAGTATAAAAAAAATTGTGAGAAGGAAGTCAGAAAGTGTGAATGCATACATACAGGGCGAATTTGAAAGTAGATAAATACTCTTACAACCTTGCAGGGTCCACTCGCCCCAGATAAAGTTTCAGGAAGGCTGGCCAGCCTTCCCCACAGTGACCCAGGCGGCCAGACTGCTGAAAGGCAGGAAGTAAGGTGGGCTGTGGGAGTTTACACCCTGAGTCATTAGGGATAAACAACTGATAAGCGCAGAACAGCAAGTTCTTATCAGCCTCACATTTTGTTTTATTTAGCTTTCGGGCAATCCAAAAATGAGTGACTAAGTGGAAATAAAGGAAGGATGAAGATAATGAGAGATTTAAAAAAATAACCAATATTAAAGTGGGGAAGAAACAAGTTTGTGTTTATAAACAGGAGAAGCTGGGTATGTCCCTCAGCTGCCATCTTAGTAGAGTTCTGTTCAAAACCCAACGTAAGAAGTCTGAAAGTGGATTTTCCATCATTCACTGACGTCCTGAATTCTCAGTGTCTGGAATACTGCCTGGCACTTTGAACAGATTTTTGTTGAGTAAATGAATGAATAAATGACTCTAAAACTATGTTTTATTATGTTAAATGAACACATATAGGGCCTAGAACTTTTAGCAGTAAGATTTGTATACATGGTTCCCAGCTGTTGCCTTTAAAAATATTTTTTTAAGAAAAGCTCAAAATTTAATAGATGAATTTTGTGATATAATTTAGCACAAGCTGGTGGTTGGAAAATAGTCATTTGTTCTCTTAAGTAATGAAAAAATCTCTCACTTACTTGAAGACATTTCAATTTAAATAGTCTTTAACCTCCATATAAGGCTCTGTCATGCAGTATTTCCCCCTATTTGTAAAAAGATCTTAGAGGCTATAAAAGTTAATTTATAAGCTCCTTCCCAGTTTTATTGTTATTAATAACTGTGCAACTTTAGTTTCACGGGGAAATATTATTTCGCTCCACGTGTGCGTATGACTTCAGTGGAATCTTCTTGAGGTGAGGGAGGAGCTTTGTGTGTAAAGCAGAATCTTGGAGTGACTCAGGGTTGGTCTCATTAGCAAGGCTGGGAAAAACCCTAATTTTAGATATCAAGCAAGATTTCAGAGCCAAAGTCCACCGCTGTTCTCTGAGTGTTGGTCTCCTGACTTCAGGCCCATTTTCATTCTAGCAACATTGGAAAAGGGAGAAAACTGTCCAAGAGAACTCTTTGTCTCCTGTAAACTGGACTGAGGCCTACTTCTTGCCAATATTTGCATGCTTTGGAAATTAATTTTGAGAAAAAACACATTCTTTGGGTCGACTTTATCCCCCTGAGTCCTATGCATCTTTTTGATTAGGAAAAGAGAAAACAAAATTTAATTGGTAACCTTAAGTCTGTTTGAGAGAAAAAGGTACCCATAGCATGTTTTAGGTGAACAGAGAACCCATCAGTGGGTTACCTACAGCCCTGCCCTCCCACCACTGCCATGACCGCCTGTCAGCGACGGAGCAAAGGGAAGCCCCGTGATGTCGACTGGATGGTCGAAGGTGGCTGAGATGGTCACACTTTAATAACACTTATTTCAGTAAATGGTTGTTGACCATTTTTAAACTTTAAGAAGTTATTTTAGGTAGAAGGCTTTAAGGTATAAATATGTTTTTGAATACACTGAACCAAACAAAAAAATCCAAATTTAGAGATACCAGGGCTGGAAATACACAGTGAACACACACAGGGTCAGTTTTAAAAATAGCGCTGAGCTTTGAGAGCCTAACTCGCCTTCCAGCCTGCATGTCGGCGTCCCATCAGGCCATCCGCAGCAGGCTCCCGGGGCACTGGGGGTGAGAGATGAGTCTTGAAAGATTCTTGTAGCTCACACTGCTGCTTCCTCAGCATTCCATTCGGAATCTGAGAGGTTTCCTGAGTGAGTGCCACAGCACCTCTGGGTATGGGTAAAGGATGTTCAGGGTGCTTGCGTGTACAGGTGCTGCGAGGCCCGTCACCCCCAAGCGGCGCGTTGCAGCTGCTTCGCGGAGCCCATCGCACTCCCTGCACTGCCAGGGGGTGGGCGAGGCAGCGTTCCCAGCTGAAACAGCAGAGGGTCTGGGGAGCATGAAGTGAAGTGCCTGGGTCAGGGTTCGGCTAGGTCTCTGTGTCAGTAACCCTCATCCCGAGGGGCTTCTCTTTCCACCACTTCGTGCCTGCTGTGTCCCAAAGAACATGAGCTCTGCCTCCTCCTGCATCCGTGTGAAGATGTGTCTTTGGGAGCTCACCGTTGAGTCCTGAGGAATGAGACAGCCTGCATCACATGTGTGGGGGACACAAGGCTAGCACTGTCCTGAGAAGAAGTCAGAACAGAGCCGTGTGCTTCACTCCTGTCCAGAGTGAGCTGCCAGGAGCATGGGGGTGAGGAAGGAGGGTCAGTTCCTCAGTTCTGACGGAAGTCTTAGAGCCTGCTTGGAGGACGGGAGACCCGCAGAATGGCAGCAGGGAGGAAGGGGAGCAGCTGAGGAGCATGAGATGGTGAGTAGGTGCACCTGGTGCTGGCCTACGGCTATGGTAACGAGTAAGGTGACGCTGAGGCAGAAGTTAACGTGGACGGAGGGAAGGACAGTTGGTGGGGGTCGGGGTGGAGCCAAGATCCCTCTTTGGGCAAAAGAAAGAGAAGCTGCGGGAAATCGGGGGAAAACTCAACCCCTAAAGGTTCTGATTGCCAAGTTTGGGACCCTTGGCCCCCCCACGTGGTAGACATGCTGTTAAGGAGGGCGCCCAGGACATTGCCCGGCCATGCTGAGGAATCAGGGTGGGTTGGAGGAAATTGTAATTCTCACGTATTGTAACAAATTGGGAAGTCAGAATCAAGAACTGATTTTGATGAAGGAAGGTGACAAATGGATGTGTTTGTGGTGCAAGCAGTCTGTTCAGGTTGAGGTCTCTAAAAGACCATTGCAAACTGGGGGTGATCCTCGAGCAAGGGACCCCAGACACCATGTGGCCTGGGCTCTGAAATCAGGTGGCTGGGGCTCAAGACCTGTCCCCACTGCCTCTCAGTCCTCGTGACCTTGGGCAGACTTCCTAACTTCTGCAGACCTGGGCTCCCTTACCTGTGAAACAGGTAATCCCCCTAGCTGCCATTACTGGCGATCCGTCTTCACGGAGATGATGGGAAACCTCATGAAGGAGAGACTGCAGAAAGGGAAGAGGAGAGCCTGGGGCTGTGGTTGGGGCGCTTGTTGGTTGATGGATGAGGAGGCAATGGGCCTCCTTTCAGAGAAAGGGCAGGAGAGGGGGCTTTGCCCTGTGAGTTTGCACAGGAAGGAGGGGAGGGCTGCTGTGCTCAGGGGTGCCAGGAAGCAGAGAGCTGTGAAGAGGGAGGAAAGGGCTGTCCAGGGTGGACATCAGGAGGCTAGGGGGGAGAGGGCCAGGACCAGCTCCCCCTCCACCCACACCAGCCCAGGGCATGGAACCTAGTTATTAGTCAGCAGACGTTTGCTGAGTGGGGAAGGGAAAACGACTGTGTCCTGGAGTTAAAGAGTAAATGGAGATGATGGGTGAAATCTTGCTCATTTAATAAAATAGGGAAAGAGAGAAAGACACATGCAGGACTAATTTCAGAGACTCGCCAGGCTCGGGGAATGAATGTTGGTGCTAAATAAAAGCGCAGCTTATTTGGAGGAAAAGGAGAAGAATCACTGGGGAGTAGAGAGACTGGCGAGGTGAGCGGACCTAGGTATTGAGCAGAGTCCTGGAGGCTGTTGGGCCTGAGCGGGACCCAGAGCTCGGTTTTCCTCCCCCAAGGGCCCGAGGGAGAGCAAGAAAATGGGAGAGCAGCTGGGATGGACGGGACAGTCCCGTTCAGCCGGGACCGGAAGCCAGCAGTGGGGGTGAGAGTGCGGGGCAGCAGATGTGCTCTGGTCTTGGGGTCGCAGAGAGGAGTCAGCGCTGCATGTGCTGGGTCTTTCACGGGCGCAGTGACGAGGTGGTGGCTCTAGCCCCGGAGGACCTGCCAGGAGGGCCCTGGGAACCTCACCTTGACAAGGCGAGACCACGGGGATCCTGCCACTTTTTACACGTCTCAGGAGAACGGCTCTGTTTGTTTTGTTTTACATTAATTTCCCTTCATTTGTACAGGCAGTGAGAACAGAGCAGCTAGATCTCAAACGTAACCCTAGGTAATAACAGCAAAAGCCCAGCCACCGTCCCCGTCCCCATAGTGTGTTCTTTCCGGGGTGCGTGCACGCCTCCAGCCGGAGGGCGAGGGGAAGCAAGTAGAAAGCAGAGAATCGGGAGGAAAATGTCATTCTACAGGAGCGGTAGCCAGAATGACATCATTTTAGAATGTCTGGTAGTGGAGTTCTTTTTCTACCTGACAGGAAAGCCCGGGGAATCTGCAGTTCACAACCCAATTTAGCTGTTTCCCTTAACTTCTGTTGAGGTTCTTTCCATTTCTCTGAGTGAATAAAAGACTGCAGGCAGCCTGACTGATTCAGAGCTATACATGATCTCATCAGTAGGAAGCAGTGACATGGGGAACAACTGCCACAGATCAGGAATAAGAATCAAGTATTGTAAGGAGTAAGCTGGTTGATCCTGGATGTTCGGTTACAGGGTTTGCAGGGTCACTGTCAGGAGGGCTGTTTCCCGGGCCTCACTCAGTGTCCTGCCACAGCTCCTCGGGCTAGTTGACTGTGCTGGTAAGGAGTGTGCTCAGAAGCCCCTTGGTAATCGGCAGTGTTCCTGAACGTCTGTGCTGGTTTCCAGTTTGTCTTTCTAAGTTCCCTACAGAGGGTTACTGTCCTCCCTGAGAAAAGCCAGGAACAAACCCGAAGACCCGCTGAGGTCAGTATGAGCGGAACAGCTCTGTTTTCCCCTCTGAGTGATGTGCTTTCTGCCCCCTGGGTCAGCTTCCCGCCGCCCCCCTGCTGTCTGTTACCGTTGGTGCCCAGCACCTGATTCCCCGTGCTCTCCCTCCACCAGCCGAGGCCCCACAAACGAGGCTGTCTCGCTCGAGTCAGACGTCCAAGTTCTAGAAAAAGAAGACATCTTCTTTATGCCTTTGCCAGTCGTGAGCTCTTGTCTTTAGTAAGTAGAAACCTGAAACCTTTTATGCTGAAGTTTTCCAGCCCTAGACTTGGTTTCTCCAGTTGCTGCGTGATCTCATGTCATCTTTTACTCTTACTTTACCACCCATCATTCTTCATTCAGCAGACATGCATTGAGCACCTGCTGTGCACAGGCGCCGCTCTTGGGTCTGGGGATGCGGCGGGGAGCAGGGGTGCTGTGGGCGAGGCTGCAGGAGCCGCAGGACGGCTAAGGGCCCCGCCAGCGTGAAGGAAGTAAAACAGCGCTCTGAGCGCGTGGCCTCCAGTCGGTCCCGTTAGACGGGCCTCTCTGAGGAGGGTGGCAAGACGCAACCGTGAGAAAACACAAGGGAAGGACATGGCAGGCCGAGGGCCCGGGCAGACAGTGAGTCTGCGCAGGGGCGGACAGACCGTCTCCGCATCTGGGGCGTGGTCAGCAAGGAGAAGGGAGGTGCTCTGGGGCCGGCAGGGGGCGGGGTGCAGCGGCGCCTTTCAGCGGAAGTTAGGACTGGGCCCAATTCTGGAAGCGGTGGTGAGCCCTGTGGAGGGGGTGGAGCCGGGACGGGATGTGACCGGAGCCCGCCGCGCGTGAGGACACGTGGATGGCAGTCTGTGGAGATGGGAGGGTCCTCTTCGGAAGGCGGAAACACGGGACTTGCCAATGGCAAGTCAGCAAGGAGTGAGGCGGGAAGGGGAGCGGAGTGGGAGGTGTGGCTGCTAGTTGATGGCTGCGGGCCTCTCTCAGGGGGGCCCCTTAACTGGGCCCTGGGGTGGGAACTGTGCGGGGGTTCCTTGGGGGGATCAGGAGTGCAGATTGCAGCCTGTCGGAGTAAGTTCGTCATCCTGAAACGGCCTGCCCGTTTGTTAGTAGGTACTCGCCATCCCCGTCCCCCCAGCTCCAGGAGACCACCAGTCTGCTTCCCTTCTCGGTGGACTGGTGCTCTTCGGGACCGGCTGCTCTCATGCTGCGTGTTCTCCGGGCGCATCCCCGTGTAGCCCGGCTGTGGTCGAGTACTGTCCCCTTGGGTGGCTAGACCACATTTTGTTCGTCCGTTTGTTGGTTGATGGGCGTTGAGGCAGTTTCCACTTTGTGGTATTACAAATAACGCTGCTATGAATGCTTGCGTCCAAGTTTTTTGCGGAGACCTATGTTTCTTTCTTTGTCTTGCCTATGTGCATAGCGGGAGACGAAGTACTGTGAGCATACACACACACACACACACACACACAGACACGGAAGATGCAGAGCGAAGAGGTTATGATGACAGGGAATACTGTCCAGCGGAGTGTAGGAATTATTGACTACTAACCTGTTAAAAGTGCATCGCAACACACAGATGCATGTAACAAGCAGGTAAGAGTATTGTGGTTTAGAGATTCTTTGATGTGTATAAAAGAAAGAAGTAGAGTTTCAGCACAAGAAAAGGAATCATGACCATTTTCCCTTTGCATATAAGGAGCTGCGGCATTGCCCTGAGTAGGAAGGTCTTTCTTTAATCATTTAAATGAGCCATGCCCAGAGTTGAACATCTCTCCGTTCCACATCAGAGAACCATCAGTCCATCCCGTCTGTTCCTCTGTGACCTCTTCACTCAGGTCGACCGTTCCAGAGAGAATTTGGTATTGGGGTCTTTGTATCATGTTTTTTTGTTAGACTATCAGTGCACATGGGTATTTTTCTGTTGATCGAGTAGCGAGTGTGGTAATAGCCTTGGGTGAGACCTGCCCCTTCCAGTCCCCCTGGTTGGAGTCAGGCCTGTTCTGCGTGTCAATGCTGGGCTGTGGCAGAGACACGCAGGCTGTAGACACTGGTGGGAGGTTGGCTGGGCTCCTTGCTTTTGAATGAGGAGCTGTTCTGGGGAGTGCCTGGGGCGGTGGGGGCTAAGGAGGGGAAGCAGGTGGGAATCTTTCACTGAAACCCTGGATTAGCTTGATAATCAGCAAGAAGCTTCTGCCTTCCTATTTGAAGGACAGTGGATTTAGGATTCACCGAAGGCCTAAGAGTGCAAGGCCCTACCTCCCTCTCCCATGAAGCCCAGCGATGGACTTCAGTCCTCCTCTGCCACACGGTGCCTTCTTGACCTGCCTGTAGAGCAGGGCGAGTCCAGCTATGTGGTGTCTCTGTGTCCTGTGCTGCTGGCTGCCGTGACCCGAGTGATGGAAAAGAATGAAGGAAGCTACTTTTCTTGAAGTTAATATTTATTTTTACAACCTTAAATATGGTACTTTGCACTAAGGGCAGGACATTTTTTGAATGGGTTCTCTGTTGTCATATGCATTTACAATTTGATGTCTATTTCCAAATGAATTAAGTGTTCCTACATTACATCTTTCATAAAGTGCTGTAATGAACTTTAAAGACAGGCTGCGTTAACAGCCCATACTTTCAGACTTTACTGACCGGGTAACATGGAGAAATTCATATTGGAAGTTTGCCTTAATATTGGAGATAGTGATTATCCACTAATGTCATCTTATTGTATTTTTAGTATTACATTTCCATTCAAAAATAATGAAATAGAAATATAAAATTTTACATCTCATAGTCTTCTGTGAGCAAACACACATGCACAGACAGAAGTCCTAAGAAGGAGATGTAGGTGTCATGAAAAGGACCACTTATGTTTTGCCAAAGTTCAAATAGGATGACATCATGTTAAAAGTATTTTTTGTGTTTATTGGTTGTGCAATATCCTATTTTCATTTTAGAAAGACCAGGTTGGTAAGGTGGAAGTATGAGACTGGCTGACTTTCCCCGTGGTTTGCTCAGGCCTCTTTGCACAGTCCCGCGACACGGCTGCTCGCGCAGTGAGAACTGGAAGGGGCTGGTCCAGACCGCCTGGTAGAGTGTTCAGGAAGCAAAGTAGAATGATTTCATGAATAGGAATTTAATCTATTGTTTTATGTAACTTAACCATTCCTCCTTACAAAGCGACTTTTCAAAGAGATATTTTAATTCTTCACTCATTCTGGTTGTTCTGCAATAAATAAAAGCTGCGATTTATCAGCTCTTTTATACTGAATTAGAAACTTTGATTTCTAACATTAGGGAGCTGACCTCAGGCAATTCGGGTAACATTTTGTTATTTGAAAGCCGAATTTAGAGTTGTGAGAAATAATGAGAGAACCTAACCTGCAAGGCACATTGTCTTAAAATCTCCCACTCTAACCTCTTTTAAGTGAATATTCTTTGGCATCGAGTATAGTCACACTGTTGTGCGGCCATCAGCACTGTCCATCACTAGAACTTTTTCATCTTCCAAAACTGAAACTCCATACCTGTTAAACACTAACTTCTCATTCTTCCCTCCCCCAGCCCATGGCACCAGCCACGCTACTTTCTGTCTCCATAAATTTGACTTGGTGACCTCATATGAGTGGACTCACGTAGCATCTATGCTTTGAGACTGTTTCATTTCACAGACTTCATCCTCAGAGTTCCTCCATCTTGTAGCATGTGTCAAAGTTTCCTTCTTTTTTAAATTAGATTTGTTGGGGTGACATTAGTTAATAAAACGATGCAGGTTTCAAGTGTACAGTTCTGTGGTACATCATCTGTATATTGCTTGTATCCCTCCCTTTTTAAAGCTGAACGATACTCCATTGTACGTAGGGACGCGTTCTGTTTCTCCGCTCGTGCGTCTGTGCACTTGGGCTGCGTGCACCTCTCAGCTGTTGTGAGCAGCAGGGGTTTAAGTGTTTGATCTAAAAGCTACACATGATCATTAACTTGAACGTAATAATGGGTGAAAACAAGGAAAGGAGGGAAGGGAGGAAGGAAAACAGAAATTACATATTTTATCATTTTGATTCCTTTGCTGTACACAGGGATGTTTGGAGGCGTCCGCCCCAAAGGACTGTTGGTGTTTTGTGAGCTGTCTCCCTTGGCCGCTCCGCTGTGTGCGCTGAGGGGCTGCGGTGTCTCGATGCGCCTTCCCTTCCTGGAGGGAAAGGGAGCTCTTTGTGACGTGCAGGCTTGCCGTTCCTGTGGGGTTTGCCACCCTGCCCTCTCGTTTGCCGGCTGACTCTTTTGGTGTGTGGTGATGTGATTTGGTAAGTCAAGGGGAGCCAGAGGGACATTTTAGCGTTTTTTAATCCTCAGCTTAGCAGTGTATGTTTTTTCTTTTGCTCTTGGTCTGGCTTTCTTAATTACTTTTCACTTAACTAGTTTGATCACATTAATTCTCCTTTGATCCTCATCAGAGGATATGTTTATTGATGTCAGAGAGAGAGGAAGGTTGAGGGAGGAGGGAAGAGAGAGAGAGAGATGTGAGACAAACATCAATTAGTTGACTCCCGTATGTGCCAAAACCAGGGACTGAACCTGCAACCTCGGTATGTACCCTGACCAGGGATCTAAACCTCAACCTTTGGTCCATGGGATGATGCTCTAACCAACTGAGTTAATAGGCCCCAGCCAGGGCCATATTAATTTTAATATGAATGACAGGCCACAGCATTTATATTTTAAAGTCTAAAACGCCTTGTACTGCGGTGAAGGAACGAATGTCAGCTTGCTGAGAACCTCGTGGCCAGGGTGTGAGTGTGGCCCACGCCCTAGACTTGCCAGGTGTCCTCAGCCTTCTGCGGGTGCTGAGTTAGACAGCGGGACAGAGGGCATGCCTGCTTCTTCCTGTTTCATTTGTTTTAAAGCAATACAGTAAAACTGAAATAAACTTTGATTAGATTCAACTGATAGATGTTGGCAGTGAATTACCTTATAAATCATTATCTTTCAAATGCTGGAACTATACGGAAGGGTGGTATGTGCTCGTCTGGTTTCCGGGGTTAGTCGAGGAGAGGAGGTTAAGGTGTGCTGTGTTTCATTAGGGCTGGTGTGTTTAACATGTACACTTCATACCTGACACGACACACAACAAAACTGCACAAGGTATCAGCACTGAGGAGCAGCATCTAAAAGCCTTTGGAGGAATACATTGGATGACTTGGAAGATCTGATTGTATGTGACTAGTTCAAAGTAAAGTTACAGTTATGAGTGGCAAAGAAAGCCTTTTTTTTTTAAAGCCTTCTTCTCGAGGTCTGTGTTTTGTTTGTTCATTTTTGTTTTTGCATTTTTTAAGGATTTATTTGATCGGCGAATCAGATTGTAGCTCCCGTGGCCTGTAATTGATAGGCTTATTATTCAAAGACGGCAGGAACTTCGAGTACACTCTGACACAGGGACTGGGCCGCTCGTGGGCGGGGTTCCTGCTGCTCTCCCTGTGACCGGGGCCGGCCTCTCACTCGGTAGGGCTGTGGGTGAGGAAGCGCTTCTTCCTCAATAACCCGCCACCGTGCCCTTGCTGAGGAGTCACATGAAGGTGGTGGAGTCTTTTTAAGTCTTTCTAAAGCTCTAACAAATGAGATAAAGGGGTATTTTTATTTTTCCTGATGTTCAAAGTCGTGGCTACTTTCTTTCTTGAAAAGTTATGGGATCTCTTTACTGTCTGCTGCCATTTGCAGAGGTGATGGTGCCAATGTATGAATGCGTGTGTGTTTTCTGTAATGTTTTCTCACTTTTCTCTCTCTACTTGAGTCTCCTTTTTGCTGTCCCTTTCTAATTGTTTATGTTAACATGAAACTTCCTCAGCCACCCTGTTGCTTCTTAGGGAATTGCTGTTTATTAAGTAACTGCAGGTATATTTTAATCCGTCAGAGCTTCACTTCTTCATCGTTAGACTGGGAATAAAGCCCCTGCCCGGCGTACCACCCAGGCCGAATTGTACCCGTTTCCCTGCGCTGCCTGCCCAGGCCTCCGCGTGTGGTCGGGGCTGCAGTGTCTCTGGTGGGCCGTTTCTTTGCGTTTCGTTTTGTGAGCATTTTAGTTCTTGTGTTTTGGATCATTCTTGGAATCTGTATCATTAATTTGGTGATTATACATGAAAGCCTAAGAAGATGTCGTATAAAATTTGAAAAATCCTGGCTCATTTAAGTTGATTTCTCTCTCTCTCCCTCTCTATTCTTTATTTTATTTATTTTTTATTTTCCTGAAGCTGTTAGGAGTAAAAATTGTTTAGATTTTTCAAGGCATTTTGAAGATTGAGTGGAACGTTCGCATTTTGTTCTTGTCTTCCTTCAGGATGCCCTTTGCACTAAACACGCACACGGCACTTAGAGGAACGTAGACACGTTCACGGTGCGACGTGGTCCCCCACCGCACTTCACATCGCTCCTCTTTCGTTGATCGTGAAAGCGTTGTCGTTTGAATAGCCCGCCTTTCTGGGCGGCCAGCTGGTTCTTGCAGTGGTGGGGCTGCTTCGGCGTCTCTGCTTGGCCCCTACTCTCACTGTTGGACGGCGCACACTGGCTTTGCTCTCCCATTCGGTGGTTTGGATCGATGCCACCTGTTTGGAAAATGATTCCTGAATTGGTAAAATCCAAGAGATGACTATGGCAGTGCCAAAGAACAACATAAATATTCTGTGTTAGAATAGAGTAGAATATCACTCTGTAAATCTGTTAGTCACGACTCAACGAGTGGTTTGGTGACCTCTCTCCCCGTCACCAGCTCCAAGTCGCATGCAGTGGGAACCACCCCTCCGTCCCCGTGCCCACGTCACAGTGGGTTCCAGAAGGAGTGGAGCAACACGGAAAGGAAGTGCAGGCGACTGCACTGGTCTCTCGTGACCACCATCTAGGGTGTGGGTGTGCGCTGTTCTTGGTCCTTTGTGTTTCTTAAAGATCTCATGTGCAAAGGTTTTATTTCATACCCACAGCCGAAACCTAGAGCACACGTGTCCTTATCAAAAAAGAAGATTGTGAAACATGACAATGGCAAACAAAATTCCTGTTCTTTCATTGTGTCATAGAAGTCAGGTAAGAGTCTTACTGATATTTAAAAATGAAGTTAACTTTTCCTTAAACACCAGTTTTCCTATCAGTTCTGTTGAAAGGCGGAATGGAAACTTGTTCTCATTTGCACATACTTGGCCTACCTTTGGCTTGCCCTGGTGAGTCATAAACAGAGCTACTTTGTGTATTTATTTTAAAAGGCAGATGGCAAGCAGTCCCCTTATGAGGAGGCCTATTATAATTAGATGTGTGCATCACAGTTTACTCATGAAGAAAATGCCATTTATATGATTTCCTCCTACTTAGAGCTGCATGCTTGAGCAGAGCTTATATTTCTAAATTTAAAAAATGAAATGGCCTTTTTCCCTTATGTGAAAACATGTGTAGCAACTTTTTTTCATAGCTCTGCTTTTAGAATGATAGCCAAGCCTTCAATAGAGTGCGAAGTAATCTTTGAGAATTTCAGCATTATTGGCATTTTATTTGAATTTATGCCTGGGCCTGCTCACTTGTGTTTTCTTCTCGTTATTTGGGCATTTTAAACTCATTTAAAACAAAAGTGGCTGAGAACAAGCTAGAACTAAGACAGATGTTCAGTTCAACCATTAGAAGAGGGCTTGTGCTTGCCGACAGCACCTGCACCTCGGACGGGCGCTTGGCAGCTCTGACCCTTCCCTCAAGGGGCTCACACCCAGACGTAGTTTAAACACACGGAAGGGGACGTGCGGGTGCAGGAGAGGTGATGCCGAGGACGGAGACTCCTTCCATAAATGCAAGCAGCTGCTGGTCCGGGTGCGTGGGACAGCCAGAAAGGTGTCATCTGAGGTGGCCCTGCAGTGGGTACAGGGTGCGGAAGGCGCCGCCATGGCGCTTCACTCATCACTGCCGCCCCTCTGCCCGCGCAGCTGCTGCTCCCAAACTCCCGCCTTGCTCCCACCAGTCCATCGGGCCTCCCCGCAAACCTTGACCCCAGCGTCCCGGGGACAGCCTCTCTCTTCTGTGCTCACCACGTCTTCAGGTTATTAACCTCACCCTGTGTGCATGTCAGGTTCCGTGGAGACCGCGCAGTGACCACACGTACATTTCTGTGTGGAGACACTTCAGTTCCTTTTTCTTTTTTAAAGTTTATTTACTTTTAGAGAGGGCAAGGGAGGGAGAAAGAGAGGAAGAGAAACATCAGTTGGTTGTCTCCCGCGCGTGCCCCCAATCCAGGACCTGGCCCACACCCAAGGTATGTGCCCTCACTAGGAATCGAACCAGTGATCTTTTGGTTTGTAGGACAACACCCAACCCACTGAGCCACACCGGTCAGGGCGGCTCTGCCAGAAGGGGTTAAGGGAGGCTGATGAAAACTCAGATTGAGCTTATTTTGTTTGAATAATGTGTGAAAAGTTACATTTCAAAGATGGCCAAAGAAAGATTGCTATAGAAAGAAAAATTTCACATCTTTCAAAAGGAGTATATTTAATAGAAGCTCCCAAAGCACTAGCTTTTGCTCTGAACCCTAGCCTGCCGGTGGGAGTGGCTGTATGTTGTATGAATATATTTTTTAAGGTTTTATTTATTTATTTTTAGAGAGAGGGGAAGGGAGGGAGAAAGAGTGGGAGAGAAACTGTGGTTGCCTCTCATGCACCCCCTACCGGGTAGTTGGCCCACAACCCTGGCATGCGCCTTGACTGGGAATCGAAAAAGCAGCCCTTTGGTTCACAGGCCCGCACTCAATCCACTGAGCCACACCAGCCAGGGATGAATGTTATAAATATTGATGTTGTATCTTTTAGCTTATGTTCCCCTGGTATAGGACCATGTCTCCTATAACTGGTCATAGTCAGGACAGGGCAGGATGGGGGGTTCTGACAACTCTAGTTCAAAAGTTCCCAGATGGCAGGCCCCGGACCCTGTCCCTGAATGACTCGAGGCCTTGTGTTCATGCACCCTGGTAAACACTCATGGGGACACACTGACAGCCGTGTCGCACACTGTTGTGAATTAATGTCATGTGGGTCGGCAGAGTGTGGCCTTGCACCTGTGTGTGCAGTGAGGTAACACAGGGTGGAGGACGCTCAGCCCTGCATCGGGGAGTGGGGCCGGGAACAAGCGAAGAAAGAGCGGCGGCGGGAAGAGCGATGGAAGCCGCTGAGGGGCGGCAGGAAGGCCCGGGACGCCGCGGACCGGAGCAAGGGCCTGTGCGCCGGGGAGCGCGTGACCGTCGTCCTGGCTGTCGGCAGGGCCGGCGCTCCGGTCCCTCTGCCGTCAGGTCAGGCCAGTGTCCTCTGCGGGTGTGTGCTGCTCAGTGGGGGAGGTCTGTACAGCAAGCGGGATTGCAGTACCTACAGCCGACCTTACTCATGAGTCCCTTAGTGGAGTGTCCCTAAGGGATCGGAAGGACTTTCTACCATTCGTATGAAATTCTTCCTCTCTGGAGACGGTGTGTCATGGCCACCTTTGTTGCTGGAGCTCACCGTGTCACGTAGAGACTGCTCCCCAAACAAGTGACAGGAGAGCCAGTGAAGTGACTGGCTGGGAGGAAACAGTTGACAATGAGTGTGTGGCTGAAATGAACGCTGTTAGTATCAGTTGGGAAGTTGAAAACTTTTAGTCACCTTTGTGGGTTCCGTGATTACTGTAACAGCTCAGCACTGAGCACTGTCTGTCAGGGACCAAAGGTGCTGAGGGGACAAGAGACAGCTTCTGTCCTCATGAGTCTTGGTCTTGTGGCTGGAGACGGACAGGTGGGTGCAGGGTTAAGTGCCGTGGGCAGTGCAGTAGAAAGTGATCTGCAAGGCAGCTGTGGGAGGGGCGGCCAAGAGAGGTTTCCCTGAGGACAGACGAGACTTGAAGCTCAGGAACGGGAGTTGCTGAGCCAGCGCACGGGAGGCATGGGGAACATCCAGACACGGGGAAGGTCGGGGTGGAAGCCGGGAGATGGCGCGGTTCAGGGCGGCGAGGGAGGGCGGGGCCTGGCCATGAGCACAGGTGAGATACCGCTGAGTCCTGGAGGGTCTTGTGGGCCATGGCAGGAAGTGTGGACTTTATTCAAGACGGTGTTTAGCCAGTGAACTGACTTAAGCAGGGGCCTGACCTGCTGAATTTATAAACAGTCAGTCTGGTTTCCAGATGGAGGGAAGTGTGGGTCAAGTCGAGTCAGGGAAGGGGTGGATAGTGGGCTCTGTGCAGCCCGGAGGGTTTGGTTTTATTTTTCCCCAGTTTTTATGGCTGCAGATTTAATCTGGAGCTTTTCCATTGCCCACTGAAAAGCCATTTTATAATAATCATGTTTTTGATCATAACTACAGTACCATAAGAGCCTCTTTGTGGAAACCTACTGTGGTGAGAAATTAGTTTTTGGTGGAGAACTGTGTATACACTTACCTGTGATTGTGCTGGGCGTGTTCTTTGGGAAACTTTGATTAGAACGAATTAGTGGAGGTTTTTGAGCCAGCTCTTACCTCACGCACCGCAGTGCTTTCCAATCCATTGTCTCACGTAATCTTGATATTAAGCCTATGAGGTGGGCACTGTAGGATCTGCCCCCTGTGGAAAATAAGGACAGCAAGGGGCTGAGAAGTGAGGGGTCTCTCCCAAGGCTGCATGCACAGAGCAGAAACGGTGCGGTCAGAACTCGACCTGGTTCTTCTATCTGATACTGCAGCTGAAACACAAGGGGGAAAAAAGAACATGTCTCTTATTGAGGCAGTTTACGTATAATAAAACGCACAGCTCTAAAATGTGTCACTTGATGAATTTGGCAGTTGTTCCCACCTGTGTAGCCACCTCCTCAGACAAAGCACGGGACGGTTCTGTCACCGCACAGTGTCCCTTTGTCACTGCCCTGAGACTTCGTGTGAATGAAAACAAACACTACACATTCTTTTGTGTCTGGCAGTCTTGAAAGGGAAGAACCACTCGGAAGACTGCATGGCTTTGGGGCTTACCGCGTAGCTGCCGTTTAAGGCGGCACGGACCCAGCACGAGACCGACCAGCACAACACACGTCGGTCTGGCGGCCGTCCCACATGTGCGTCGTTTGATGTCAATGGAGATGACAGAGTGATTCGATGGAGGGAAAAGTGTTTTCAGAATCAGCGGCAGAGTGACTGGACGTGCGTGTGGTGTGAAATGCACCTTGAATTTTACTTCATTCCGTAAACATTGCCTCAAAAATGATGAGAGACCTGAACACAAAGTTCAATCTATACACTTCGGGAAGAAACAAGAGAAAACCTTTGTGCCCCTGAAAAAAGAAAAGGTTTTTCAGGACACAGAAAGTGCTGATGATGCGAGAAAACTTCCTGGATTAGATTTTTACCAGATCTGACCTTCCGCTCAGCTACAGTTATAAACACAGTTACCAAAATGAACAAGTAACACATAGGATAGGAGAACTATTCGCAATGCGTTTATCTGGTAAAGAGCTTGTATCCAGAATATGTAAAGAATTCCTACATGTCAAGAGCGGACAGTAGAACAATCCAGAAATCGACCCACACATACATGTCAACTGCCTTAAGGCCCTGAAACAACTCACTGGGGACGTATTCTCCCGCCTCCGTAGGCTGGTGCTCCTCCTCTTCCCAGGGCTTTTACAGGACAGGTTTTTCATTCTGACGAGGGTCAATGTATCAGTTTCCCCATAGGGTCATGCTTTTGGTGCCAAGTCTAGAACGCTCTGCGGAGCCCCAGATCCTGAAAATTTTCTCTTATTTTTAAAAAAGTTTTCCATTTCGGGTTGGTTTTTTTCTTTTCTTTTTTTTGGTCTCATGTAAGGCTCAGGTGGGGCTCACGTAGTGACCCGTGTGCCTCTGGCTGCCCAGCGCTGCCTGCTGATGAGGCTGCTGTCGTCCTCTGGGTGCCGTGGGCGCCTCTGGCTCTGGGCTGTCTGTCCGTCCACCGACTGAGCCCCCCTGCTCTCCAGGCCACGTGCTGGGCTGCATGCCGTCGGAAGTGTTAATGCTGCCACGTGCAGTGAGTCCCCTTCTTCTTTCTCAGAGTTCTTTTAGCTATTCCAGTTCCCTTGTGTTCTCATGAAAGTTTCAGAATAATCGTGTCTATAGCCACAAACAACTGACCGGCATTTAGATCGGAACTGTGTCAAGTTTGTAGATCAATTTGGGGAGAGTTGACATCTGTATTGAGTGTTCTCTTGATTTAAGTTTGTGATTTCTTTCATTACTGCTTGGTAATTTTGGCACAAGGATTCTATTCATGTTTTCTTATATTTATACTAGGTAATCCGTTTGTTTTTTTTTTTAAGCAATTATAAATGGTATTGTATTTTAATTTCAGTGTCCACATCTTCATTGTTAACATGCAGACATACAATTTATTTTGGTGCATTGACTGTGGGATTTTCTGTGATCTGACATACCTTTCACAGATCCTTCTGGCTGTCCTACCAGGCAAGGATGTAACCAAGACACATATGAAAAGAATCCAAACAAGAAATAATGGTTTTGTGTAGGGTAGTCATTCAGTAGAAAGAAATGGGTGGAATTTGATATATTTTGAAAACAGAAGCCTTGGGAATCTTTAGGGAAGGAGAAGAGTTTGTGCTTCTACAGCCAATTGAAGGTTTAACTGTACTGTGCCCCCCCACCCCCCGGAGATACATTCCAAGACCCCCTGCGGATGCCAGAAACCATGGATAGTACCAGCCACACGTATTCTGTGTTTTCCTCTACATACATACCTGTGACAAAGTCTAATTCACAAATGAGGCACGGTAACAATAACAGATAATGAACTAGAACAGTTATAACAATGTACTGTAATTAGAGTTATGGGAATGGCTTTGGGGACAGGATTAGCGAGATAAGGGTTACCCGAGCACGAGCCCCCTAGTATGGTGACAGTGAGGCGGGCACTGAAGTGACTAACGGGCGGGAGGGGGCGTGCGCCCAGCGTGGGTCAGCACTCTGGACACAGGGTGAGTCATGTCCCTGTGGGATGGGGCAGGGCAGTTTGAGGTCTTGTCACGCTGCTTGGAATGGTGTGCAGTTCAAAACTGATGACTTGTTCGTTTCTGGACTTTCCCATTTAATATTTTTCAGACCACAGTTGTCCACAATGAACTGAAACCACGAAAAGCAAAACCATGGGTGGGGGGACTATTGTACCATTATTATTAGGTCATTATTTCAAATCGTCCTCTCTAGAGTTAGGGAAACACTAATGTGTGTAAGTGTTGCAGGTATAAGGAGCGACCATCCTTCAGTTATTGAAGAGTGTTTAGGGCCAGTACGAAAGAGTCAGGTCATCTGCAGTGCAGGGGCCAAAACTGTTTCCAGTGCTTCATAGCCACTCCAAAAATGTTTGTTGCTAATACATTTTAAACTGATTTGTTATAAGCAGATTAAACCTATTAGTAGCTACTAGAAGCTGCTTGTGGGCTATTTAGGGCAAGAGAGCTGTACTTCACGTTGGTGACTCAGAAAGGCTGAGGGCTTGTTCCTTTCCAAGCAGAATAAATTTGATGCAGAGCAAAAAGTTGGGATATACATAATTAAAAATATATTTTATATCCTTAAGAGTAATTCATCTTTACAAATAAAAGTCAGTGGGCTAGAATTACCAAGCGAAAACAATTCTGCTTCGAAACTTGTTTACACTTTGCAAAAACAGTCACTGTTTGTATGTTAGTAGTTACCTGTGTATCTTCCACAATTCTGATGCGCGTTTGTCTTTTTCAACTATTACTTCCTAAGAAAAAGAGTAAATTACGTGTACACACGGTCTTGATACTACTCAGTCTGCTCCCATCTTCCATCTCCACAATTCTTGCCTGGTTTATCTTCACTTAATGTTTCCGAAACCACATCTTAGGCTTATTAAAGAGGATTTTAATTCATTCCTACTATGCAATTTTCTCAGAATGGATCCTTAGGATATCGGAAACCCTGAGGAGGAAAACCTAGTCACTAAGTGCGAAGCAGAGCAAAACGCACAGAAGGGCAGACTTGGCGCGTCAGAGTCCGCGGGGCCCCTTTGACGCGGCGTTGGCAGAAGAAGAGCGCACACCGGCGGGACTGCGGAGGGACGCTCACAGTGGCCACGGCTGCGGCAAGAAGAAGAGCTCTCATGGTGCTGGCCGCATTTAGGGGCTGAACTAAAGGTTGAAGGAAGAGGGCCGGGCCTGGGCGGCCCCCGGGGCGCCCCTGTGGCCAGAGCAGTTTGCCAGCTGGGGCTGCACAGTGCCGCTCCCTGTCTAGCCTGACAGCTGCGCCGGGCTTCCCAGAGGACAGGCCCGTGGGCCGCACGGCCCCAGGGCGGCTCCCTCGCTGGGCGTGCGCCTCCCTCAGGACAAAGGTTAGCGCGTCACTTTCTTAAATTGTTACCAGGTACTTTTACGTCTTTAAGTCTTCCCTGGTTCTTCTTAACACTTAGTGATACTTAGTTTTCGTTCTAAAAAATAATTTGGTGTTATGTGCTTTTGTGTAAAATTGTATTACATCTGCGTTTGGTTCCCACTCTGCTTGAGAAATCCTTCCCATGATTGCTTTAAAAATGTAAGTCCTCTCCAAGTTATGCCCCGTAACAACTTTAATTTTATTGAGGACTATTTTGAAAAAAGTTAATGGAAGGTCAAGGGCGGACTTAACAATTGAGGATTAGCAACATAAATCACTGTGATATACTATGTAATATTCTTAGTTTTTTTTTTAAACTAAGGTAAGTCATCTGAATGTAACTTTCCTATAGTTACGTAACTATGCCCTTAAGGTAGGATTATTCAGCTGGAGCAAATACTCTGAATTGCCCAGGTTATTGAAGTCGCTGTCACCCAGCCTGTTGGATGCACCTGGAAACTTTCAGGTCCTCTACGTTGAGGTGGCAGAAGTAAGGCCCGCCTTGTCCATGGTTCTCATTCATAGTGGAGCCACGAGAGGAGCGTCGGCCCCAGGGGCAGGTACATGGTGTCCCGGTCAGCACTGGGCCCGGGCAGCATGTGCTCTCATCAGCAAGTTATAGTGACCGCAAGCCCACGACCAGCCATCATTTTCCTGGGCCCTTTCCAGGCCCACCCAAGTCAGTCAGAGTTCACGGTTGGCTGGCCCAGCCTTCTCTCCAGCTGCTCTGGACCCCTCAGGAGCTGGTGACTGCAGGCTGCCCTCCAGACATCGGCATCATGAGCTGACAGAGTCACACACATGAAGTGTAAGTGTGTGAGAATGAGTAATGAGTTTCATTTCCAAGTAGTACTTGCATTTTAAGAAGTTTGAAGACTTACACGCACATAATGATTTTCTGAAAGGGGAAGTTAAGGGCTCCTTCAGCAGACTGGAGTGGGGAGTAGACGTTTTGACAGTGACCTTCCTGTGACCTCTGAAATCCCTCACCCCAGGAGTACATGCTATACTAAGGCAAGTAAGCACTTGAACTGGGAAGATAAAATGAGGAAGAAGTTTACTTAGTGGAAATGATAATGTTATTTTAAAAAATGACAAATTAGCCCTGGCTGGTGTAGCTCAGTGGATTGAGCGCGGGCCTGCGAACCAGAGGATCGCGGTTCGATTCCCAGTCAGGGCACATGCCTGGGTTGCAGGCCAGTTCCCGGCAGGGGACACACGAGAGGCAACCGTACGTTGATATTTCTCTCCCTCTCCTTCTCTCCTACCCTTCCCCTCTAAAAGATAAATAAATAATAAATTAAAAAAAAAATGACAAATTAGGAGTCACACAACCTCTTCACTCTGAAAGATACTTAGTCTTCAGGTGTTCTTTATATACGTAGGACGGAGTGTAAGGAGATGATACCGTAGAGAGTTAGTTAGTGACGGCCCAGTGACCAGCTTCCAGTAAGCTGACTGCAGGGCCCGTTTCACTGCGATAAGCAATGAGTACCTTTCTGGAGCATTTATTTTCTCAGGTCAGCGTGCAGGCTAGTGCCATGCTGATAGGGACCTTCAGGGAATAACCATTTTGTCGTACATCAGTATTACTATTTCAGTTTAGTTTTCCAGTTGCTTAGGGGCCAAACTTCATGAGCTCATTTAAACTTTTCTTTTACTTCAGATATGCACAAACTCCTAAACAGAAATATGTTCACACCTGTACAAGTAGATATTTTAGCTTTAATATTGATTTTTAATTTCTCAGTATTAAATATTTTCTCTTTTAAGTTTGTTACAGTGTCCCTTGAGACATTTTGTGTAAAAATGGGAGAGTTAATGGCATTATCCATGTCTAGGGTAGTAATGTTAATATTTAATGCAAAGGATAAGTTGGGAAATTCTGATATGCACATATATTATATACATATATTCACCTTTAAATATATATATCATAAAATTGATAATAAAACATAATAGATGTGTGACATTTTTATTTACAAATGTTTTGATGTAGAAATATCTATTACATGTTTATATTAAATAAAATAGAAATTATATTTGTGATAAACATGTTAAAGTCTAAAGTTCCAAATGGGTTTTAGAAGTTAAAAGTATTATAAACAAAACTTTCTGATGATTCCTCAGGATTCAGGTTTCAAAGGGTTTGCGCTAGACAGCGTGTATTTCGTGATCGCATCAGGGAGCCAGCGGATCGCGTGACGTAAAAGCCGTGCCCTTGCTGGTGCCTGGAGGGCTGATGAAGGCGGTTTCCTGTCTTGTGGTGGGAACTCGGTCTACCTTTAGGGAGCAGCCTTTAGTCCTGTGTTTTCTTTGAGATTCCACAAAGTCGCCGTCCAGTGCAGGCCTTCCTCACCACGCTGCTCCGGTAGTAGTGGCCGCAGCAGCTGAGACAGCAGCCGATGTTGGTCCAGTAGTCCAGCAGGATGGAGCTGTGGCCACGTGTGCGCCAGGTAGCCTGTCTGCGATCTGGTGAGCATACCTCAGTCCACCAGGCCTGCTGTTCGGGTCAGTGGAAATGCTTGTCCTTCGTTGGAATCCCTCTGTTTTCATAGTCCCTGAATAAATGAGGGCAAGGCATAAGTGATTGACAGTTGGGACTGATTGTGGGTGCACATGTGTTCTGAGCAGTAATGCCAGGTGGGCGCCAAAGAGCAAGGTGTTTATTGTCTTCTGGGGCAGAGACACATGGCCTCGAATGTCCTGTGCGCTGAGAAGTCTTATTTATAGCTTTAGTTCCTGCAGCCTTAAAGGACCCCTTGCCTGTGGTGGTTTTGTGCCAGAGATTGAATGGGAGTCACAGCCTGCAAGTTCTAGAACTATCTTCCTTCATCAGGCTCCTTAGTAATGAGTCTTAGCTTATGTCCTGTAGCCTCGTAAAGAAATACGGCTTCACCTGCTGTAGCCTACATATATGTCATTGATCCCTTCTGACTTTTTAAAAATGGCAAGAATGTGCTCACAAATATCTAAGTCTTGTCAAAGTCCTAGTTTTTAAATACCCTGAAATCCAAGTGTCTCTGAAAATCTGTAGTTCTGAGATCTGGTGCAGTCAGAATGGTTGGAGTTTTAAACTGTTGTCTGTCAAATACCCCAGTGTAGTTCTGTTGGGCGGGCCAGAAAGTTCATTCGGTTTTCTGTAGTGCTTAGTGGTCTTTAACTTCATTCAGAACAATTTTGTTAGATTGTATTGTGACAGCTGTCATATCAGCGTGCATTTTAAAAAACTTACCAAAATTAGTGAACTTGTGTAGCCATTTTAATATTGAAGATGGAAGAAAATAAGCAACATTTTCAGCATAGTATACTTTATTATTTCAAGAAAGGTAAAAACACAACTAAACATTAAAAAAAAAGAAGAAGAAGATTTGTGCAGTGTATGGAGAAGGTGCTCTGAGTGATCAAATGTATCAAAAATGGTTTGTGAAGTTTCATGCTGGAGATCTCTCACTGGACCACAGTAGAGCTAGCCAACCTACTCAGATTCTCCAAATCAAGCATCGCAAATGAATTGCTTTGATGTTTGCGTTTCAGGTAAATTAAGTGGAAAAAACCTTCTTGAGTGTATTTCCACATATGATTCTCTACTGAAAGGTAATGAAAACGTTCCGTTTTTAAAACAAATGGTGACAGGAGGTGAAAAGTGGATACTTTACAATAACATGGAATGGAAGAGATCGTGGGGCAGGCGAAATGAACCACCACCAGCCACACCGAAGGCCGGTCTTCATCCAGAGAAGGGGATGTTGTGTATGGGGTGGGACTGGGAGGGAGTCGTCTTGTCTGAGCTCCTTCTGGAGAAGCAGACGGTCACTTCGCCCAGTGAGACCAGCTGAGAGCAGCGCTCGCCGAAATGCGTCCGAAATTTGTCAGCAGAAAACGCAGAATCTTCCATCAGGATGACGCAAGACCACACGTCTCTTTGGTGGCCAGGCACCAACAGTCCCAGCCTGGCTGGGAAGTTCCGATTCATCCACCGTGTTCACGAGACACTGCACCTTCCGGTTTCCATTTGTTTTGGTCTTTACAAAATTCTCTTAATGGAGAAAAACTTCAATTTCCTGGAAGACTGCGGAAGGCACCTGGGACAGTTCTTTGCTCAAAAAGATGAAAAGTTTTGGGAAGATGGATTATGAAGTTGCCTGAAAGACGGAGGAAGGTAGCGGAACAAAATGGTGAATATGTTGTCCAATGAAGTTATTGGCGAAAATGAAAAATGTGTCTTTTAGTTTTACTTAAAAACTGAACACACATTTTGGCTATGATAAGAGTCACAGGTAAAAAGCGCAGTTTGCCCTCCCCTGACATGGCAGCAAAGTGAAATGAGGCCACCCTGAACCCAAGGCTGCCTCTGCTCACAGCTGAGCAGGCAGCGCCACTTGTTAATTCTGGGTTTTCTGGGCATTTGTTTTCTGCTCTGAAGGGTGCCCTTAGGTGTGCCTGTGTTTCCTGTGGTGTCGGCATCCTGGAAGGCAGAGCAGGTTGCCCTGCGCTCGTACTTGTGCTGCGCCGTGGTGCTGGGGCTTTCTTATCCTGGGCTCCAGGCCCCGCGCCCTCCAAGGCTGTCAGACTGGAACACCAGGCTCAGGGTGCAGGTCACCAGCTCTCCGGAGGTGGAAGTCACTCCGCTCGGTGCCTCCTCCCCTCCCCTCCAGGCACCCACACCAGTATTTGAAACTGACCTTTACTCTGAGTTTTGCTGCTTGTCCTGTGTCCTAAGTGATTGCCTGATGTTATTCAGTGACTATTCACTTATTTAAATTAAAAGTATGTAATCTTAAATAGCAGAAAATGATTACCGATCTTCATTTCTCTGGATAAAAAAACATTTTGATTACATATTAAATTTCTCTGAAAGAAAAATTAGGTTATAATATAGGTGTCTAGAGAAATGAGATGATTTTAAGAGAATGTGATTTGTTTCAGAGATGGTAGGGTGGTTTTTTTTTCTTAAAAATAAAATAGGAAAATAATTCCCTGTTCTTACAACCAGACCAGTTTGCTTTATCAATGTTTGTCTGTACTTAAATTTCATATAGTTTGATTCCATTAAAAATCCACAAAAATCAAAAAGCTCTTTTCTTTTGAAGGGAATAAAACGTGCTGAATTTGATGACATGTTTTATGGGTAGGTTACAGCCTGTCAGAAAGGTTTAGCTTTTTAAGAAGATTGTCCCTTGAGCTGTGAAAGCAGCATTCCCTCACTCCGCAAGTGAGAATGACTGGACAATTTAGTGATACAGCGATTTTACTCTGGTGTTGGTGTGGTGGTCCTGTTCAGGGTTCAGAGTGAGCCTGTTGCCAGGCAACACACAGCAGCTGGGGTTTTGAGCCTGGCCAGGTTGCTGGCTGTTCTTGCCTTTCTAGGTAGGGATCTACAGCCCTCCACCTCCTTCCTGGAGGTAGTTTACGGAGTTAGTTCCTGCGGGAGAGTCTGTCCCCAAATTTTGTTTTCTGAATGCAGAAATACCTCAGAAGCCTCCAGATGCAGCATTGACCTTTTGGGCTTCTTCCATAGTGACCTTCAAGGACCAGCCACCAGACTCGTGGGGCCCTTTCGGTTTTCTGTAATTTGCTGGTGATGCAGCAACATGGGGATGTGTAAAGTCGGGCTCAGGCCTGCGAGCCCCAGGGAAGGTCAGGGTCAGGGAGAGGGGTTTCTTGGTGGTCGGAGCAGACATGCAGGAAGTCTCACGGCGCTGCGTCTGCTCCTCTCCCACAACGAAAGCCTCGTGCCGTGCAGCCACCAGTGAACGTCGGGAGCTCCCAGAAAGGGGGCAGCCAGTAACTGTGGGAGTCGCGTGGGCCTCTCAGCAGAGAAGGACTGCCTCCAGTCTATCCTCGAAGTACATGCCTGGGTGAGTTCTGCCACGGCACCTCGTGGAGACGGAGGTGCTGACGGTCTTGCCCAATGGGCCACGTGGCAGTTCACCCGCACAGATCCCTTCCCATTGCCTCCTGCGATGCAGAGTAATGGACGGTGGCCAGTCATAGCTTCTGGTTCCCTTTCTGCATTCTGACATGGCTGTCTTGATGAAGGATGTAGAGTTAAGTGTCCAGTGTTCAGTAACTCTGGAAAAGATTCCGCAGTTTCCCTTAATAACCTCGATGTGTCACTGCTTTGATTTAAGCCTTTTTCCTCTGGTTTGTCCTAAATAGAGATGGTGGACAGCTGGTAACCATTCTCGGTACAATAGCCCAGATATATTTCAGGGACATTAGAACATGCCCTCACAGCCAGAACACTTCTGTCCTTTGATCTGCTCCTTTTCTAACCCTCCCGTCCCCTGTGGGCTTCCTTCCTTTCCATTTCTCCGCATCCCTCGGATGTGCACATCATAGCTGGGCAAGGATGCGCAGTCGGGGCCAGGCAGCGAAAGTAAAAGAAGAAGCTTACCTCAGAGTTTCTAAACTAATTTTCTATTTATGAACCTAGTAAAGCTGGCTCAAAACACAAGAATGGAGACTCGCTCTCGTGTTTCACCCGTGGGTCTGCTGCGGTATTTCCCGCCACCAGCCTCCCCTGTGAACGCGACCGCTGGTGTTCCAAAACACCGTTTTGCCAAATGACAGAGAAAACCTGTTTTAAGTATGAAGAATATTTTGATGGAAAAAAGCCTTTAAAAGATTTTGATGTACTCAAAGTGATTGTTACATCAAAAGGCTTTGTTCTTTGTATGCAATGGGACCTGGAATTACTTCTTACGACCCTAAACAGTTGATATCACAGCATTGCCTCAGTCACTTAATTAATTATGTATGGGTTTCTAACATTCCAGTCACATTTGGGGGCAGATTTGGCTCAAATCTGCCAAAGTTCTGTTAGCTTATTTTCTCATGGAAACTGAAGGAGTTTCTATTAGATTATCTATTTTACGTGCCAGGCCAAGTTTTATCCATGCTGTCCTTTAGCATTCACTCCCAACTGTGCATTCGTTGTTGAGGTGGCCAGCCCCTTTCCTACTGCTGCAGAACGCTTATAGTTCACAGAGTCACTGTGTCTTGGAAGGAGTTACTACTGTTGTTTTTGTTTTTTTTTTCATTTCAGATCTGCTTATTTTGTTAGTTAATATTTTGCTGACACTTACCTTTTCTGTAGTGTGTAAGGGTCACAGATACCATTTTTACTTAGGCAGGGAATACCTTGTTTTCACCCAACTTCAAAGGGGAGATTTGTTTCCAAACCTGCCCGTTTCATCTGTCAGTCTTGTAAAGTTGCGAATGGAGAGTTGGAGCTCTTCACGCACGCTTTTCTGGTTTCAGGAAAACTTAAGCTCCCTTGGCAGGTCCCCCTTGAGGGACTTGGAGGCGTTCATCGCTTGTTTAATGGCACCAACCCAAGCCCTCTTGAAAGGTCACTTCTCACTATGAAATGGGTCCTGAAATCAGCACACTTACTGGAAAAGCGTTTCCAAATTTCTTCGTACCAGTCAGTTACATCTGCTTACTGACAAGCAACCCGTTAAGTCAGTCAGTCTCAGAAGTGCGGTGTCTTTCTTTAGCCTTGACCTTCACGTGAGACATACAGTGAAGCATCTGGTCACTTCTGGTCTCCCCTCGCCACGATGTCAGCAGGGGTGCGGTCTCTCCGACACCTGCGCAGTGAGCGCCCTGTTCTCTGCAGAGGCCTCACCCGGAGATGGACGGACCGACGGGTCCCTCTGCGGATGCCTAACGCAGTGCTCCCCACCTGCCGGCAGGACAAGTGCCGTGTTTCTGCCCTTCACCGTCAATTTTTAAGAAAATTAAGTTTCCAATCGAGGCAGGTCTATAGAGAAAACAAAAGCTATCGCTGAACAGTCTCAAAAATGCACCTTTGTTGGAACTTTTTATTTTGAAATAGTTCTGCATTTACGAGAGTTGAAAAGATTGCACAGAATGTCCTCATAGAGCTATCACTTAGGTCAGAGCCAGAACTCCTAGCGGCAGGACAGCTCACAGTGCCTCCTGCTTGTGGACCAGACGCGGCCTGCATGGCTGAGGTTCCGTGGGTGCTGATGTGGGGCACCCGCTCCAAGCAGGAGGAGGGGAGTTGAAGCATCTGAACATACTTGGGGAGGGAGGGGGCTGCGAGGTTCTGTTGCCCCCTGTTAACAAGGAAGAGGTCTTTTTGGACCCTGATCTCTGAGCCACATGATAGCGGCCACTGAAGGTCAAGAACGTGCTGGTCAGCTCTGTTTACCACGCGAGACTTGTCTGGCTGTGGGACACTGTTATTTTACGGAGGAAACTTTTTGCTGTGACGTGCATTACTCCACACTTGGACAAAAGCCTTGTTGATACTCACTGATGAGCTTGATCAGCTGTTTTGTGGAACGGTTGTTGCCTGCAGTCAGTGAGCTTGCACAGATTTATTGTGGGCTTTCTGGTGTGTGTGAGAATTTGAATTTTCCTGAGAAGAGGGTGTTTAAGTTCCACGAGGTTTTCCGGAGTGTGTGCCATCACGCCTGGCCTGGCCCTCCTTGCTCCAGGGTGGCGCGGGCAGCATGCGAAACGCCGTGCGCGTCCGGTGGGCTTTCCCAGTTGCTGATGGGATTTCAAATGTAGGGTTATTCTCTGTTGGTGTGTATGAAGGTGTGCATGTTTCTGTTAAGGATAACATTTACTATGGACCTGATTTAAAGAAGCTTAGATTAGTAAAATTTAAATTGGCAGGGAAATTAATGTTCCCCTTTTATTGTAACAGTAAAGGTTACTTTTTTATACTTACTGAAATAGACTGGAGTATCCCAGCACCAGCAATAGCTTAACACCACCAAGTCTCAGTAGGCACAAAGAAAACACAGTTTCAGATTACATTACTTTTATGCTAGAAAGTTTAAGGACAGACATGTCTGGAAGCTTGTAAGATGGTTGGGAAAATGATGGAAATGTCCATCTTAAATATGTCTAGAAGATCCTCTGTTTCTTTTTAGTGCCCTCTGACTCCCATGGAGATAGCATGCCCTGTCTCCTCTCTTTCAGAATAATCCTGTTTCTAAGGCTGTTTTACATCAGTTACGTTTCTGGGGAGCCTTACAATTTGTGCAAAAGCAAGAAGAACTCAGCTGTTTTGAGATTTCAGAAAGCATCAGCTGCCACGTGCAGCACCCGATTCTCTAGAAAACCGATGTGACGAGAGAGAGAAATCCGTGCCTGGGCAGGAGTTGGGGACGTGTTTTGGAGGAAACATGCTGTCCTTTCTGCCACAGGCTGCGCGGGCCGCTGGGAGGTCAGCGCTTGCCCCAGGGGGCCGTGTCCCTGCACACCCCAGATCCGGCTCATAGGCAGAGGGTATTGGTTGAAAGAAAGCAGTTGTAAAAAAAGTTGTCTTTAAAGGCTCTGTAGTGCATTGGAGCTCTCACCGATGTGGTGATCAGTCAAGGTCTCCCTCACTCCTTATTGTCCTGTAGCCGGTCCTCCAGCCCACCGCGCGCCTTGCTGTCAGCGCCCCACTGCGGCCTGAGGGAGACCGAGCCCCGTTCAGTCCTCTGGTGTTTGGGCCGTGACCTCAACGGCTGGCACTCAGAGGGCACTAGGTAGCTGGGCCATGCACACTGATGGAGCTGGCACCCCTGCCCCTGCCAGCTCGGGCTGTTGGCTTGGCGGTCCAGGAAGGGGCCGCCGGCTCTGTGTGGCTAAGGAGCCCTCAACATGCGCCTAGTCCCCACTGAGCCGGAGTGTGAACATGCAGCACACGCCAGACTCCACAGGCCTAGAATGTAAGGTGGCTCATTACTGTTTCCATATGGGCTCGTTGAAATGACAACATTTGCTATGTTTTTGGCTAAATAAAACATTAAAATTGAGCCACGTAGTTCTCTTTGCTTTTCAATGGGGCAGTGAGACAGTTTGAAATTACGTATGTGGTTCGCATTTGTGGCCTATACCAAGTTCCCATCTAGCAGTCCTGTTCTGAAATAAAGTTGACAAGTGGTGACCTGTGAGCCCTAGCTGCCCTATTTTACAGGACCAATGAGATAAAACTGATTTTACATTTTTAAAGGATTATTAATAAAAAAGTATATGCAGCTGAGACCACGTGTTTAGTTTAGCAAAGCCTACCCTGTATACTGTGTGGCCTTTACTATAAAAAGTCCACTTATCCCTGTGCAAAAGAAGTTACGAGGGTTGGAAGTCATGCTTCTCACGTTCCAGCAGCGTGTCGTTTAATGGGAATCTCAGTCTGGAGATGGGACGCAGCACAGCTGACTCCTCACTCGGTGACAGCACTCTGAGTGTCTCGTACTCATGGAGGTGGCTCAGGCTGAGACTTTAAGAAAGGTGATTCAGGCAGGAGGAGTGTTGCACGTGTGACGTCCTTCCCACATCCCCCGGCAGAGAAGGACTTGCTGTCTGGCCTGCTGGCACTGTCATCCGCCTCTGCAGCGAGCCACCCGGCCCATGGTCATACCCTTCCCAGGGTGGCCCACACTCAGTAAGGGAGCAGAGCGGAGTGGGGAGGTCTCCCTGAGCCAGCTCAGCTGAGCCAGCTCTAAGGACAGGCTGTGGCTATCCTTGGGCCACCTCCTAGCTTGGCTTTTCCCTGCAGCCACCTGCGCCTCCTTCCCCTCCTTCCTCAGGGGCGACCCCGAGGGCCTTCCCTAGTGAGTGGTGGGCATGCTCCACCCCCTCAGGTGGCAGCCAGAGAACATGGCCTGCATGCGACAGACAGGTGCATAGTATTCCCTTTGTTGGGAAGCAAGAATAAATAAGACCTCTGTTGGGTGACAGTGACACTAATTACCTGGATAATTCAGAGTGTTCGTTTGAAATGATAGGCTGTAGAGTCCCTGGAGAGCCCTGATCAGCATGGCTTATTTGATTGGAGCATCTTTCCGTAACTGAAAGGTTTCGGGTTCGATCCCCAGGGGGGTGAGTGCAGGAGGCAGCCAGTCCATGTTTCTCTCTCTCCCTTTCTCCCTCTCTCCCCCTCTCCCTGCTCTCCCTCGCTCCCCTCCCACCTCTTCCCCCACCTTTCCCCTTTCTCTCAAATGAAAATAAGATAAACCTCAAAAAAGAAATAAAAGATTCCCTAGAGAAAACAGGAAGCTTTTTGAGCATGGGTGTGACATGAAGAAAACAGTGCTTTAGGGGAAATCATCTAGGGAAGAGAAATGGGGATTACAGGTCAAGTTTACAAGTTTATTAAAAAATAATCATTTCTATCATGTTTTTCAGCAGTGCCTGATTTTGTGGGTGCTCCGTCAGTGATGATCTGGTTGAGATTTGAGAACTCGAAATTATTCGGCAGTGCGCTCTTCTGGGTCCTCTCTGGGGGCTGGGGCCACCCCTGCCTTTCGTCTGTTCCTGCAGAGGGAAGAGCGGTGCCCTTGCAGGGCGTCTGGGTTCCTCGGAAGGGCTGCCTGTCTCCCCGCTCCACTTTCTCCAGATGCCAGAGGCACAGCCAGGCGGCTGGCTGGCTGAGACCACGTCCTCCTCTTGTGCAGGGAAAGTGAGTGGTGTACTTCTGGAAAGAATCCGGAGGGAGTCTGCGCTGGGTGGTCTTTCTGGGTGATAGGTAGATGGCAGAGTTTACGTAGGGCCTCATGTGTTTCCTTCAAAGTTTTACGTGTGTCTGTCTGGTTTGGAGGGAAGTGTTTTTCTTTTTTGTTGTTGTTTTTGAATCTGAAGGAGTTGTTATTTGCTATTCCTATTTCCAGCTAAGGTGGGGAAGCCTTTGTTCCCAGGGCCCCCGGGGGGTGTGGGGCAAGACTGGACTTTGGAATTATGTGGACACAGCCCATGCCGGCCCCCACCTACCTGCTAGAGCTCGCCGCTCTCTTACCCAGAGCCTGCAGGACAGAGAGGTGCTCTGTAGGTGCTGATTCTCCCAGCCCAGCAGGACTTCTCCCTGGGCCTGGTCATGAGCCCATGGAATTCACTTTACTTCAGGGTCCTGACAGAAGCAAAGGTGGGCAACCTGTAACCATGAGCTTATGAAAAATAACCCTTTGACAGGGCAGTGAAATGGTTGCCTGTTGGAAGCTGCCAGGTTTGGTAAAAAATAGCCTCGGTCTTGGTTGCCCTGGTCAGTCTCTCTGAAGTAAATTCAAGTTCAGCTGCCCATTGAAGATGACACGTTTGTGTTTTCACAGAAATGATTTCGTAAAATTCGAAATGCAGGAAGTATGGGGTGGAGATGTTGTTGTGGACAGGCAGGAATGTGGTTGTTTGAAATGGAATAGACAGAAGTAGCACTTTGCCTGGCTCGTAATCCCCAAACTGCATATGTCTTAGAAAAGCGCCTACTAAGGTTTCTTAAAAGAATGACTGTTCCTAAAAGGGTGGGCTTTTTCTTTATCAAAGCACAAGTGAAGTCATAGATATTTTGGTAAGTCCAGCGGCATAGGAATGAGTTTCTTAAGTGGCCTCTACATTCAGAACTCTCCGCGTGTGCTCTCCTGTCGGAGTGCCCGCACGTGGCTCCTGTCCCTCGGCCCGTGGTCTTTGTCAGGGTTGGAACAGATGACCCGACCGCGCCGTCACTCTTTCAGCGAGGAGGGAGCCTGGACGGCGAGGCCGACTGGGAGGGAGAGGGCTGTGCTGCGTCCCCTCCTCTGGGCCTGTGGGCTGATGGCCGCTCGGAGTTCGCCTCTTGAAGAACTGTGTACTTACTGTGTGCTGGATTGTCCACCCCATGACACACAGGAGTCCGTCCCTAAATGGTGGTGTTTTCCGGAGAATACGGTGTCTGGGAGGTAAGTCTTCGTTGTGCAGGTGTGTGAGTGGCGGTGCAGAGAATGTGTACAAACAGGCTCTCTGGTAAGCAGAATAAAGTGGTGTTGTGTGCGAAGGTCTTTGATTCCGTGCATGTGAGAGAGGTGGTTCTGCCTCTGCCTTTGGTCAGAAAGCACCCTCTTCCCCCACCCACCCCCACCCCGCTGGTCTCTCCAGGCCGGCTTCTCAGTCTCCTTAGCCACCAGCCCCAGGAGGTGGACGCGGGGTCATAGCATGGATGTTCTTAGTGGGTGGAGTCCCTGCGTTTCTATTCTCACTGGATTAATGTAACCTTTAAGACCTTAAAAATACACCACTGAGGTGTATCGTTTCCTAGAAGCAGTTCGGTAACACCGATCTGTTGGAGTACGCACAGACACGGCCAGTGACCCATCAGACTCACTTCTAGAATGACGTCATCCCCGATGGCGTGTGCACGCGTATCAGATGCTTACGGAAGCACTGCTTGTTAGTAGCAAAAGCGGGACAACTCATCCGTGCCCATTGGTCGGAGACTACGTGATGGTACACGTGCTTCCAAACCACTGGCCACCATGTTAGAGGGGATGGAGACACACAGGGTTAGACGGAAGGGGAGCCAGCTGCAGCGCAGTTTCCGTGGCGTGGCCTGGCTGGCCTCAGTGGAAGAGGAACCGTCTAGCCGTGAAGCTGTTTCCTGCCTCAGACTCAGTCTGCACAGACCTGCCGCCTGGGACACTTGGGAGGGAGTGCGGTGGAGAAGAGGGTTTACGTAAAGTTTCCTTTCTCTTTTGTGGACTGTTTGATTTGGTTTTGCAGTGGATATACTTGTAAAGTATTTTAAATTTAAATATAAAGCCCTGATAGAGAACAGAGCCTGCATTTAGCAGTGCCAATGACAGGTAACAGTCACCAGGTGCTTGCAGTGGGCCGGGCACTGCAGCACACTCCTCCCTGACCTGCCCCCATCCCCTGCCTGGCAGGTCTCCTGAGATGCCCGTTTCACAGACGGTGACAGAGGCACAGACAGGCCTGGGGCTGCGTGTCCTGGTTGCGGGAGGAAGAGCCCACTGAGCGCTGGAGCAGGCATTGCGGAGTGTTGCCGGCCCTCAGGCGACCGGGAAGGCTCAGCACGGTGGCTTGCAGTTTGTGAGCAGGATAGAAAGTGAAGGCGTGTCCTTTCATCCTGTGACTTTCCCAGGGGTTCTTAGGAATTTTCAAGGAGAAAATGGGCTGTTCGATACATTCCAGGGATGCATTTGTATTTGAGGAAATCATTTCCAGGGGGAAAAATCAGCTGCGCTTTGGAATTTTTTGTAGGTATTGCAAAACAGAGAGGTATCATATGACTCATTTCTCTTCAGAACTGGCCTAGGATAGTAAGAAGCAATCCTTCTCATATTTTCCAGGATTATTGATGGATTGAGAGATGCTAACAAGTGGTATTCTCTTTTACAATAATTATCCAAGTACAGAAAGGAGAAAAATAGCTCCAGGCCAGGGCTCTGAATGCATTTTAGAATAGTGACCCTTTATTCAACAGGTATTTCTTGTGTGCCCCAGAAACCTACAGGGAATGTGTCTTTGCAACCAAACGCAAACCCCTCCGACCTCAGAACCCTCCATAATTGGTTCCCTTTCATCCGTTAGCTCCTCCTGGGCTGATCTTTAGGGACTACTCTGCACCAGCTGGTCTCTGCAGGCTTCTGCAGCAGCCCCATCACTGCCTTTGTGGGAGGTGAGCTCCTCCAGCACAGAACAGCCACTCGTCTCCAGGGTCCCTGATGTAGAGGACAGGGCTTGAGGCGCACACTTCTGGCTGTTGAACAGACGAGTGGTGAACGCATTCACTTTGTCTCCATGTGCCAAGCCCTGCCCTCCCCGTGAACTCCAGACCGCGTACAGGCTCAGCCCTCTGCTTCCCAGTTCGGTTCCCATCCCTCCCTCCATACCCACCGTTCCTTCCACTTCCCCATCACTGTCATGACGGCTTCATATCAGCTTCATGTTTGTCCCCTGCCTGCTCTGTTCCTCATGCCCTGTCTCCAGCTGTCAGCAGTTCCCAATGGCTGTGCTTTCAACACATGACCGGAATCTGGCATTTGTCGCCACCTCTGCCGCAGGCCAACAGAGGGCCGAACCTGGACCGCTCAGCGGCCTCCACGTGTCTCCCTGCCCTGCTGCCTTCCATCCGCTTTCAGCACAGCAGCCAGAGCAATCCTGTCGCATCCCAAGTCCGCGTCACCACTCTGCACGCCCCCTTCAAGGACTCCTGCTCTCGCGCAGCACAGAAGATGGGGGTCTCACTGTGACAGGTTCCCCTGTGACCCGGGCCCGCCCCCTCACCTACCCTGTCTCTCTCTGACTCAGTCTGCTCCAGGACATGGCCTCCTTGCCCTCCCCTGCACATGCCAGGTACACTGCCCACCCAGGACCTCTGCGCCTCCTGAACCCCTGCTCAGAAAGCTCCTCCCACAGGGGTGCGTGAGGCTGTTCCTCCCTCCTCCCAGACTTCCCCTGGGTTTGTAGCAGGGTGGTCTTGCCTAACCACCACATTACAATTGCAGCCTGCACCCCCAGACACACACACACACAAACTCCTTAGCCCACTTCTCTGGCTTCATTCCTTCCACAGTCCTCAGTACCGTCTCGCACATTTACTGTATTTTACTTTAAATGTACGTGCCTGGAAGGCAGATGTCTTCATTTTGATCCCTGCCCTAGCCGAGGGACTGAGATTGGTACCTGGCACACAGTGAGCAAGCAGAAGTTACTTGCTTTCTAAGTTAGCAGACCCACTCAGAAGCCAGAGTGAGGAATTTTTTTCCTCTGCACAGTCGCGCACCCCGGGCTTCCGGCACCATTCCTGAGTACAAAGGAGGAGATGTTGAAGCGTGGAGGTTTGGGCAGTGAATAAGTTGGAAGTTCCTCCTGACTTTCCTGCATCCTTTTTCTTTCAGTTTGTTTATATTTCACTCATTTTCTCACCCTTTTTCCCATCCCACGAAGTCCAGAATGCCATGGTAGTGACGGTCACCATCAGCTTAGGGAGGTACAGGGGCTTCTACTCTTCTTTCGTTGTCTTGAGACAGAACCAAATACTCATTGAGGTGAAGGATTCTTCTCGATGACTCCAGCTGTGATCAGATCAGTTCCAAATAGAAAGCTGGAAACTTACTTTCCTCTTTTTTTGTTGGCAGTATTTATTTTTGTGTCAGCCTTGTATGAGTCCAGATCTGTGCATCCAGGAGTCAGTCTGTACACACGTGGGTGACAGAAGAGAAGAGTTGCTCTGAGTTCTGGCCTGGATGAACTTTTAATCATTGAGAACTCACGCTACTGAACCAGTGAGAGCACAGAGTGAGGCAGCTGCTGAACCAGTGAGAGCATAGAATAAGGCAGCTGTCAAACCAATGAGAGCACAGAGCTAGGCAGCTGAGATCATAGAGTCGGGAAGCTATGGAAGCAATGAGAGAACCAATGCGATCACAGAGTCTGGAAGCTGCTGGACCAATGAGAGCACAGGGGCAGGCGGTATACAGGGTGACTTGGGTCGGGTAGCACAGCAGCAGGAGGAAACGCTGGTAAGAACTAACTTTGGATATTTTTGGCAGTGTTCTCCTGTCTGTCCAATGCCCAGGGGTCTTCGTGATACCTTGACAGGTATTCAAGTCAGAGCAGCTTGCTCTGTCTCACTGAGGTTAATGAGCATGGGGCACACATCCCAAAGGAGGACCTCATTCACAGAAACACCTGCTTTTGGAGAAATAATTTTTTTTTTTTTTTTAGTGGGCCGCAGGCTGCCTCTTATTCTTGAATTTTAGCTTCTCAAAATATAGGCACATTGGGGGACTTAACTGCAAGAGCTGAAAGCATTAACAAAAGCTTGTATTAATGCTTCATTAATAAATCAGCAGTGGCTCAGAAACTAGATCTTCCTTTTCCTGAAGACTTTAATGTATCTCCATGCTTCTAAGGGTCAGGAAACTACTAAAGTTTGAGGTCAGGCAGTATCAGGTGGTGTTTCCATTCTCCGGACAGACCAGCTGGTTCTGACACCCCTGGACGAACCCACCTGTGCCAGATGGGCGAGCTAGCTGACATGTGTGGTGAATACACCTGTTATTCTCCCATAGGGTTTGGAACACCAACAAATAGGAGAGGTATGTGTCTAGAGGGGAGAGCTTTGGGCTTTGCTTGGTAATGCTACTCTACCACGAGGGAAAGTGGGTCAGATGAGTTCGGAAAACTCATCTTCATGGAGCTTGGGAGTGCTTAATGGAACGCTTTGGCAGCAGATAATGTCTTCCGACCTGGGCTCATTTTAGTCAGAGATTTTCAACTCTTTTCGTCTCATGGCACAGGTAAACTAGTTACTAACATAATGCGGCACACCAAAAAAATATTTGTTGCCAATCCGACAAAAAAATAGGTGTAATTTTGATTCATTCACACCAGAATGGCTATTGCTGTGTTGGCTGTGGTCATTTTTTATTTGACAGTCTAGGGGAAAAGAAGTCAGTGCCCCTGACTAAATAGTCAGGTATTGCATGTTTTAAAATTTTTGCAGCACGCCAGTTGAAAATAGCTGTAGTAGATCTTAAAATTAGAAGATAATTGTATAGCTTATATAAGAAAGTCTAGAGCATTTCCTCTGGATAATCCTCCAACAGCTTTAATTTAGACAAGTGAAAACATTTTTATTAGTAGTCAGATACTGTCTTATTTCTGTACTTATGTTTGGTTATAGCCATATCCAACCTCACAGTTCACATAGCATACTTTTATATTCTAGGTCCTGGGCAGCAATTTCCAGGAGAGCCCCGTTACTCTTTGAGAAAGCAGACATTTCCATCCCAGGTGGAACCCCAAGAACATGAGTAACAGTGAGGCCCAAGGAGAAGGGAGGCATCAGGTGTTAATTCTGCCTTTTTTCTACCGCTTGCTTCCTTTGCTGATGCTTCCATTTTTCTTGGGTCAGAATCAGAGGAGTGTTTGAGTCTTAGCAAGCAAGTAACTGATCAGTACAAGGGCTTAACAGAAGCTACCCTGAAAAGGCAGGATTTTATTGGGTCCTCTCCAAATACCTTACCCCCATAAAGTCTCAGAAAATCTGTTAACACTTTGGAATTTAGCCAAACCAGCTAAGTCTTTCTTTGGTTTCTCGACTTACAGGAAGCTGGTCTCCTAGGAATTTTTTATGGGAGCTTTGGAGCCCATAAATTTTATAAATGCTGCTTCTGACAACATAATAAAGTCTCGCTAGAAGGCCTGCTGCCCCAGGACATTGTTTGGCCTGGAGTTTCTCATGGGACCTCTTACTCAGAATTCTTTCTTGCCTACCCTTCTGCTTAGCAGATGGCGTTGTCATAAAGGTAGCACAGAACCAGCTCACAGCCTCTGCAGACTTGCTTTATTTAGTCTTCACGTCTCTGGGTGTCAGAGGGCTTGTGAATGGTTTCCTGTGGTTCCTGTCTGAAGGAGGAAGTGAAAGTTTTCATGAACCCTGTGACTTTGTGAAAACCATTTTGAGCAGTTCTTCAGACTATGTTACTACGACTTGAAACGAGTCGTTTATATGATGGTCAGCGTAGACAATATTCCTAAGAACAGTGTAAATCTTACCCACACTTTATTCAGGGGATTTATTAGTATATACACGACTTTACGTGCATGTGTGTTTTCTGTATTTGGCGCAACAGGAATTAACACTGTGTAAATGTACAGCATCTAAATTTAACGTTACTAAAAAGTTCACAATCTGAAGATTATGGACATATATTTAGTGAATGAGAATATCAGATCAATTGGACTCATTTTAAATACATTCTGTCAGGAGGACTGAAGACGCTGTTTCATCCTCATCAGATAGGGCTGAGCTGAAGTCCTGTATGAATGGAGGGAGTGTGGCCAAGGCAGGAATTCCCGAAGCACTCACGGGTGCTGGAGATAGATTTTCCTTAGAGAACCAGAGGTGGGCGATGGAGGCACCTAGCAAGGACTCTTAAATTATTCAGTGATTTTCTCGGCGGCCTTCGAAGGCTTGCTTATGTAATTATTTCATGATTGACTTTATTCTTCTTAGGAATTGCCGTTGTCCTCTGTCCCTTTCGCAGGAGTAGGCTGGAAATTCCTTTAAAGCGCAAACCGGAACTCTGTTCGTGGCCACACACACTGCACAGAGGAGTCAGTGTGATGAGGCCAGTTCCCCTCACCACCCGCCTGGGCCGGGGGCCGGCGCCACCGGGAGTGCTGACGCGCCCCCTGCAGTGTGGGCGTGGGCGTAGGAGGGCGGCAGCCCAGGGAGTCTGCTCAGCCCAAAGCCTCGCCTTACTCTCTGCCACGCTGTGCGCTTCTTTGTCCCCGCTTCTCCAGTTAGGGAGCCTGATCAGCTTTAGCCTTGAATAAGCCTTATGGCTTCGGGCCCTGAGCTCTCCACGGGGCAGGCGTGGCACGGCGCCTGAGTCCCGAACCCGTGCGAAGCAGGCAGGCTTTTCAGTCTCGGTTCTTCAAGTGCTGAGATGGGGGATCCGTGTGTTTGACATTTTCCTGGAGAGGGTCCTGTGTGGTAGGAGTCTCTCCTGGTGACAGTGACACTGGGGCTGTCGGGGACACAGAGCAGCCCTCTGTTGAGAAACACTCTGTGTGGTAAACCCCAAGCCAGCGGTGAATCTCAGTGAGATCTGTGCTGGTGCTCGTGGCTGGCGGGTGGGCGCTGCGGCGGCCTGGGTCTTGGTCTGAGGACTCTGATCTCGGCCTTCGCAGCACTTCCTGTCACACTTCCTGCGCGGCCTCCTACGTAGACAGAAGTATCGGAGACGGGAGTCTGCCTGGTACTGAGGGGACACTTAGCACGAACGGACCACGTCTGGACTCTGTCCTCGGTGGCGTGACCGTCCAGCCCAGCACCAGTGCACGGCAGGGCCAGCGCCTGCGTCCTGAACAAACGGGACGCTCTGAAGGCTGGGAGTCGGGAGAGCTTCGTCACCGTCGGAGTGCACAGCCGGGCAAGGCGGCTGGGAAGCGCCAGCTCTGTGGGAGTCATTCAGTGGGCAGTTTGGCAAACGCGACTCGGGTCGCTGAGTGATAATAACAACACCACTTGCGCATTTTTCCCCCGGTAACAACTGTTTGGAGACATAAGGTAGGGGCCAGTGCAGGCCCAGGCCTGCTCAGGGGACCGGTGTCCCGCCACTGGGAGCTGCTTGCCTTGATTTCACGGATTGCCCCTCCAACACCCTGGGCCTTCCCAGGGGAAACCTTGCCGGGTGCCATGGGAATTGGCGAGAGGCTTATTGGCCAGCGGTTATGGACTCCTGACCTGTTTCCTCCACTCAGAATTCTATCAGTGCCTTCCCCAGTGTCAATTCATGGGGGGTGGGGGTGCGTCGGAGGGAAACCCTGTGTTGCAGGGGCATCTTGTGTGGCCTTTGTCATCGCATTTTGAACTTCGCCCAGTTATGTTCCTTCCTTTGGTCTCTTGGGCTTTGGTTCATTTTGTCATTCTGATGTGAGTGTTCTCCAGGCTTCCCCTCCCCCTGCAGCATTGATGGGGGCCAGGACCCAGCCAGGGTGCGCTCTGTTCTGTGGAAGGTGTTTCTGAAGCACCTCGTGGGACAGCCCCGGGAGGGTGGGGGGAAGGTGGGCCTCTGGCAGCTGGAGCTGTTTGGGAAGCAGAGCAGAGGTCAGACGGCAGGCCCGGACGCCCGACGCCTCTCCATGGAGACGACAGTCATAGAAAGAGTGTCTGTTAACTGGAAATTGGTAGGAAGTTGTTTCATTTCAACGTATTTGAGGCCTGGGCACCCTCCTTCCTGCAGAGCTTCGGAGCTCTTCCCAGAAGGTCTCTGCTCCCAGGGACTCAACCAGACAGACCCCTGCCTGGCCAGGGTGGCCGGAACTCGATATAAGGCAGAAATTCTACCTGCCTTTGGGTGTGAACTTCTCTGTGCCGGGTGAATCGAGGAGTCAGTAGGAAGCGGAGTGCATGATGATGTAATACCTCATGTTAAAGGTCGAGGGTGAAGTAAAGTATCCCATTTATATTTGGCTGCTTTTATGTTATTGACAAGAAAGTCAGAGTTACTCATTTTCAGCTGCGGGGTGGGTGTTGTCCAAGGAATTCTTGAGTATTTCTTATAAAGCATGTGCCAGGTGAAAAGCCTTAGAGACTGCATTTCCTCCTTGAGCTACCAAACAGAGGCAGTGATGACTTGGAGTGAGCTGTTAAGCAACGTATTCTGAGGGGCACACCCGCCTGAAGGGCTGACAGGCTAGTGGTTTCAGCCATTTGCACTAGATTTTGTGGATGGCCTGGCTTGCCCTTACGTGGAGGGTTTGTAACCACAGGCCACAGAAAGTGACACGTGAGGCCACTTGGTGTTGACTCGGTCTGAACACCGAGCTGTCAGCAGTGCTGTGTAAGGTGCAGAGGGCCGCACGGCTCTGCAAGTGCGTCTGTCTCCATGTCAGCGTCCGCGGCTGAGAGCTGGGCCGAGGCGGATGCGCCTGCTGTTCCCTGTAAGGGAAGGGGCGTGGGGAAGGGCTGCCGTGGAAAGGCCACAGCAGATGCAAAGGAGGAACCACCTGTGTCTCCGGCTCGCTCCCAGGAACACTTTCCAAACATTTTATTATGCACATAATTGATGCATTTCCCTCCTGGGAAACATATCCCTTAATCTTGGAGTTCTATGTTGTGAAACTACTCTTTTCTGTTCTTCCACTTGTTATTTTTTAAGATACTTTTATTTTAAGGGATAATCACTGTTTGAGCTGTTTGGTATATGTACTCACACACATATATATTGAAAACAAGAAAGGGGCTTGCTATGTTTGCATTAAAACTTGTGGCGTAAAATCTCACACTAATCAGTGTGGATGACAATGGTTCTCTTATTAAGAAGTCAGGGCCCAGGGCTATGTTCTCAGTGATCATTGTAAAATATATCCAGAGGCTTACAAGACTGTAGATTCTTGGAGTGTGGTTCAAAATGTATGCAGGTGTAATGTCCAAAATTCCTATCTACTCAAGAAAGTGATTCCAGAAGTGACCTGTATACTTCCTTCTTAAATTTAAAGGCGAATGCCTTATAGGCATAATAAACACCCTTTTTTAAAAGATTAGAGATCCAGCATTAGAAGAAATGCTGGAGTCATCATGGCGTTTAGAAAAATAACCTCAGATTTGGCTGTTTTGTTATTAGCAAAAAAGGGAGAAGTAACTTGATGTCTTTAGAACCAGTGCTTGTGGGTATTTTTCCAGAGAACTGGGAAAGGGCGCAGAGCCTGACGTTGCACAGGTGCACTGGGCGACTTTTGTGGTCCTCAGCTGAGGATACAGTGTCCTGATTCGAGAGAGAGGGGAAGCAGGGGGACGAGAGGGAGAGAGGTTGCTTTCTCTGTGTGCCCTGACTGGTGTCCAGGATGACGCTCCAACCAGTTGAGCCACCCGGCTAGGACTGGGTGACTTTTTAGGTAGATAAATCTCTGTTATGTGGACTTTATCACTTGGAAAGAGTTTGGTAATTTTTTTCATCACCTTCAAGATAAAAGGGCATTTAAATTTTAGTGTCAAAGATGTTGTTTAGCATTAAGTGAGTTTCATGATTAGACTTCATTCATTACCCAGTAATTTTCCTGTTTAAATTCCAATTTTGAAAGAAAATAATGGGGGCTATATTAGTTAAGTGCTTATCTCTCTTGATTCCCGAAGATAGCTATTATTTTAAAAAGGGACAGTTTTCATGATTATATTGACATAAAAATAAAATGACCCTGCTCAACCCTTTTTTACAGCATCACTGATTTTTGCTCATCTTCACACTAAGTAGGCGTTTTACTCTCCGTGTCCTCGCGTGGGTTTCCTCTCTGGCCTCTGTTCTGTAGGCAGTGGGCCCTGTGCAGGCGGGGGCGGTGCTGCAGGCCCAGGACATCCCTCTGGGGCCCAGATGGCATTTCTGGACTGGAGAGCAGCACTACTTTTCTGAGAATAGGATTGGGCATTTCAGATGGACTTTTGGTAACTGTTGCTGCAGCTTCTCCAGTGAACGGTGCCCATGGGGCAGGAGGGAACGACGGGAAGCAGTGTTCCTGTGTCTCTGACTCTCTGGTCGGCCATGTCCTTGTCCCTTGTCCTGCTGCATCCCTGACACGGAGACGGAAGAAGCCGCACTCCTGTCAGCCACCTCCTTTCCCAGTCACCAAGTTCTAAGTTACGTTTGTCCGTGCCTGACCTCCTGGGTTGCCCTAGGGAGGGTGTTCATGTCGACAGCGTAGAACCAGGCCCATCTCTCGGTTTGCCTAGAGCTGTGGACACCCCCGCCCCCCGCCGCCCGGCGTGGAACACCTGTTCATTTACGTGGTGCGTGGTCCTTCTCACTGCACAGCTGGCCCCAGGGGTGTCATCACAGGCCCCCTTAATTTTAGAGGCACAGTCTCCACTAGCCTCCTAGGTGGAATCCTTGCCTATAATCTTCCCTTTGCCAGTTCCATCCTTCATACTGTCAACTTTGTTTTTCTAAAACAGCAATGCTAGCCAGCACTTTTGTATTGTCACTGTCTGCTAGGCACCTGTCTGTTTTTATGTATAAAAATCTCAGCAACTCCACAAAATCAGTGCTGTTAATTTCCCATTTTGTCAGAGAAGAGACTGAGGCCCAGAGAGGTCGTGGCCCCAGGGCACGGATTCGTGAGCTGCACAGCTGACGTTGGAACCCCGGTGGTGTGGGCCCTTCCCCGCTATGCGGTGCTCGTCCCCTCAGCCTTCCCCGCAGGACCCAGCTCCCCGCAGCGGGAAATCCTGCCCTCCGAGCACAGGCGTGACCTGTGGGCCCTCTGTGGGTCCACCCTTTGTGGTCCACCCGCTCACCGCTGAGGTCATTGCCTGCAGGCAGGCACGTGGGACTCTGGTCTTCCCCGAACGCTCCAGTGTTCCTTCTGGCTCCCCAGTGCTGCTCCTGCTTTCCTTCTAGTCCAGCACTTGCTTCATGCCATCGACTGGAAAACCCCAGCTACTCCTCGAAGCCACGGAGAGCTCCGTCTCCTTCCCGCCCTGGAGTGAAGTGGTTTTCCTCTTGCACTGTGTCCCCAAAGTACCTGATGTCTGGCTCCGTGCTGCCCCCTCTCTCGCGCTTGCTGCTAGTTCTCCGTTAGGGCTTTCCCTTTGCACCCGCAGAGCTTCCCGAGGTCCGGGGCCCGCTGTCTGCTGCGCAGGGCCCCAGCACACCTAGCACCGGGCCCGATTCATGAAATAGTGCCACTGTTCCCCTGAAGTCACCATTGAATCAGCTTGCACCCACATTTGCAAGAAGTTAGAGGAACGCTGAAGCTGACCGTGTGCCTGTGTCGACCAGAGAAGGGTCCCGTGCCCTCCACCGGAAGCAGAACGCCCCCACCGCCAACTTCCTGTGCCCGCCTGTACCCAGCCTCAGTCTGGGCGCACTGCCACGTCCTGGGTGCCGCTCTGAGGGCCCGCCAGTGTTCAGCCGGCATTTCCTGTGCAGCTGGGGCCGGGACGCCAGGCCACCACGCCCACAGATGAAGTGTCTCAGCATGTGTGATGGCAGGTGGGTGGGCAGGGCAAGCGCACCCCGCCCGTTTCCTGGAGTGGCTGCCCGTCCGTTGTGCTGGACGGGGCGCAGTAGCACTGGTGGGCCGTGCTGAGGTAGTTTGCTCCTCAGTCCTGAGTTCAGCTTAGTCGAGAAAGTAGTTCCAAGCCTGTGAGCAGTGACGGGTTCCCAGCCCCCCTTTCATTCTGTTCTCTAGACGGTGGCTCACCCAGCCCTTGTGTGTGCAGGGAAGCTGGCAGAGGACCGACCACAGAGAAACTGAGGTGTTTCGGTGTCTAAGGGAAGCAGCGGGAGCAGGTGTGGTCTGATGTCAGGGCGTGTGCACTGTCCCGGGTGTGGTCTGGTCCCACTAGGTGACTCACGGGGACTGTCACTGAAGAACGCTAGAGTCTAATACCTACTTTAGTGGTAACTATAGAGGGACACTGTCCTTGTGTTTATTGTACTAAACACGAAGATGGTGTCATTTCTAACTCTGAATAAGATAAGTACCGAATTAAGGGTCTTTGCGTGAGTTCAGCACAGCAGAGGGCAAGAGACGGGGCCCGTCTGAGGGCCCTGGGCCCTGGGTTGGAGGCAAGAGAGGGGGCCCGTCTGAGGGCCCTGGGCCCTGGGTTGGAGGCAAGAGAGGCGCGCTTGGCCGGGCTGCCTGCGCATTGTGCTCGAATTTGTTCCGGGTTGGACTGCAGGGTCAGGGCTGAACGGCACGGACATAAACTAGGGATTTGAGTTAAAACCTACAAATTTTAAAAATGAATCAAACTAGCCATGGCTGGTGTGGCTCAATGGACGGAGTGCTGGCCTGTGCACCAAAGGGTCACCGGTTCGATTCCCGGTCAGGGCACATGCCTGGGTTGTGCGCCAGGTCCCCAAGTAGGGGGAGTGTGAGAAGCAACCACACATTGATGTTCCTTTCACCCTTTTTCTCCCTCCCTTCTCCGCTCTAAAAATAAATAAATTTAAAAATGAGTCAAACTAGTGAATGATAATCTGCAATTAAGAAAAATCAATAGAACTATATTTTTAAATTTTTAAATATGACTAATTTTTCTTATGTACCTTACTCTGGTTTCAAAACAGTTTCTATCTAGAAATTATTAAAAGAAAACCACATGCATTAAAAACATGTCGTTCTTCCTCCTGTATCAAAGCATGAGCTCCGAATCTGTGGTAGACGGTTCCCTGTCTGGAACCCAATTCAGCTCCTGTGGTGATGCTGTGAGAGCCCCCCCCCCACCCTCAATCCTGTGAGCTCGGTGGGGGCAGAGCCATCACCCTGGGACCTCTGGGCAGAGGCGGACTTCCCCCCGCCCCTGGCCCCTGCGCTGTCACTGGGCAGAACCTCTCCTTTGTCCACAGCTACCCCTGATCTGGGGATGCAGCCACACCGGAGTCGCAGAACTGGTCAGTCAGCGCATGGAAACTGGGAAAGGCTGTTTCTATACTGAGTCTGTCATTTGGCATGTTTCAAGCAGCAGTTATCTAAGCAGAAGATTTATGCATATTTCACTCGGCACTTAAATCTCAGCAGAGGGTCTGATGAAAGGGTGGGCCGTCCGGGTGTTTGTCCGATTGCTGCCCCTCCGTGCATGACCACTTGTGCCCGCCGCTCGGCGTGAGCTCAGGGTAGAGCTCGAGACCAGATGCTTCCTGGAGCTGTCTCGGAGCCTCTGTGGCTCCAGGATGATGATCCTGGATGGGCCCCGTCACTCACCCTCTTGGCCCTGAACGTCCAGAGTACACCGTGCCTGTCATTTTTCATTTTTAACATAGAAGTAGCACACACGACCGACGGGCGGAAGGAAAGGAAAAGCAACACAGCAGAAGTCTGCCTGCAGCCAGCAGTGAAGCTGACCCTTTGCTGCAGTGGATACAGTCCCCGTGGAGCTGGCACCCGCTGAGCTCACCCAGCGGTTACACGGAAATTGCGGAACCCCTCTGTGCTCCGCTCTCTCTGACGCGTCGTTTCAGGCAGTGCTCTTTGTGGCCCACCTCCCTCTCGGAGAGGCGGCCGAGGTCGGTTGTGCCCCGCAGGCTGGGTGCCCGGCACTGCCCCAGGGAAGGTGCTCGTCACTCATACCTATCGTTGGGAAGCCTTGGCTGGGCTCATGTCCCCACCGCACAGAGCTGTCACTCCAGGTCCTCACAGAGTCCCTGCCTTCAGGCCAAGGACAGGTTGCCCTTCCCATGGAGAGAGCGCTCATCTCTGGTTCTGGGTGACCAGGCAGATGCCCCCCCCAACCCCCGTGGACCTCAGGGTCCCCTCTGTGGAAGCAGCAGCAGAACCTCGCATCTCTGTGCCACACGCTGCTGGGTCCTGCTGGGTGTTGACCTCTGTGCTGTCGGAGGGCTGGGGGGACACCAGGGTGGCCCTGCTGCAGGTCAGGGTCAGGGTCAGACTGGGCTGCAGAGACAGTGGGCAGGCGTGGTGGACTTCCCTCACAGGTTGTCTCGCCTGGCCAGGCCACCCCTTCCTCTTTCCTGGTCCAAGTGCCACTCTCCGAGCACCTTGTCAGCCTCTCCATCCATGTGGCTGGTCGCTGCGAACTGAGGCATGGGGAGGAAGTAGGGCCTGTGTCAGGGGCTCCTCCAGCCACAGGCTGTGTCGGGGCTGCAGTTTACTGCTTTGGAAATCAGGTTTGATGCTGAAACAAAACACACCCAAGAGGGGAATTTCAGTCACTGTTAGGTTTGTGATAAAATGTTTGTTGTGAGTGGTAATTATACAGGACTTTCTTATTGGGTATGAAGCCTTTGGCAGGTAAGGTTCTTAGTTTTGTTCCTGGCATGTGCGGTAAGTTTGTATTTTTTTAATCACCAGTCTTTATTCCAAAGTAAACCTTCTTTAACCTTTCGGTTTCGTGGACGTGGTGTCATCCGTGGAAGGGAATGTCAGATGTGAGCGAGCGCTCTTCCCCGGGTGCACGTGAGAGGCACCCTGGAGCAGATCGGAGCTGCCTTCCCGTGCTTCGGACTGAGAGTCGCCGAGGGCCCTCCCTGCCTCTCTCTTCTCTGCTTCCCTCCTCCTCCCGCGGGCTCCGGTTCGCCTCCCTTTGTCTTCAACACCTCCACGTCCAACAGCCGCCGAGACGGGCCAGGCACCTGCTGGTGTTGGACTTGGTGTTATAACGGGGCTGATGTTTCCTTGCTGTGCCTTAGCTTCCAGTTTGCATTGAGAGATGATTTGGCTTAGATTTTTTAGTATTTTGAAATAAGAGTCGTCAAAACTCAAGTATGTCACTTTTTAAAAATTTGACTTCTCCCCGTGCATGGCTAAGGGCTATGACTTAGTGTTTCTTTTTTATGCTCTTGTTCATTTCTAACCAAGATCGTAGAGGCAGAGACTGGGGAACAGGGCTGGTCTGTGAGGCAGCCCCGCCTAAGGGAAACCGGAGACAAGGAGCAGGCCGGGACGAGAGCCAGGGCGTAGGGAGCGGAGGCGAGGGCGGTTATGGCTGCATGCCGTGCGCCTTGCGGCTGTGCGAAGACTTTGTGAGTTTAATGAGCTCTGGAGCGTTAATGACTTCTCGTACTTTCTCATCTACTCATTCCTGCATCTTAGCTCATTTTCGTCTCTTGAGAATGTTGCTACACCAGACCTCTAGAGCAGTTGTTATGCGGATGGAATGCCTTTTGGGACAAAATAAAACCAACCACAGGACATGCTGAATTATTCCTGTTGCATAGAGAAAGAGCTAACCCGTGCTGTCAGAAGTGAGGACCGTGGTCTCTGCGGCCTGGGAGCGTGGGGCTCCGCGCTCCAGCTGCAGGCCGTGCTCACTGTGGAGAGATCACTGCTATCTTCTGTGTGTGTCCGCACCTCCGTATGAAAATGCCAGGCTACGGAAACGCCCTTGGGCTGGATGCACTTGGCCTCCACATAGACCTTTAAGAATCCTGGGAGCAGGTGTAGAATCAGAGAGATGGGTCAGACAAAGGGGGGATGTTCCAGCATGGGGCAGCGTGCACAGGGCTCTGAGGCTGGAGGACTCATGTCCCCTCTGAGGAGTCCAGGGAGGCCGCATGGGTGGAGGAGAGGGTGTCCGGGTGTGTAGGAAGGTAGACAGGGAAGGGGACCATGGGTTGGGCTGGCGGAGGTGGTCCTGATGATTTGCAGGAAGCTTGTTAACTAGAAGACACTGAACAGACTGTGGAAAGGGAGCCTGCAGTGGTTGGGGATGGGGCTTAACCTCCCAACTCTGCAGGACAATGAGGAGGTGTAGGGAGCAGCTGTGAGAGTGGGGGCTGCAGGGCCTGGAGCGAAGGTCATGGAGTCGCAGAGGCTGGATGGGCTGGCTGCAGGGGCTCTGGGTGGGCAGGCTCTGCGGGAGGTGAAGCTAATGAAGGGGGTCAAGCTTTGGGGTGTGGCATGGGCGGGGGGAGGCTGGGAGACACTCAAGGCAGGTCAGTGTTTCATGGGGTGGGAGGCTTGTGTGCTGGTGAGAACCTGGACTTTGAATATTTCTTCCATGTTTTCATTCTGCTTTTGCAGCATTAGATAGAGTGGAGGCCAAGCTACAGGTGCTTCTGCACCTGGGCTGCAAATTCCCAGGGGACAGAAGTCGTCTCCGTCAGGCACGGAGCCAGCGTGCACCCCCCTGGCCCTGGGTAGCGGTCAGGCCAGGGCCAGAAGGGCAGTGACGGCAGGTGGGCAACGTAGCCTGCGTGGTGGTGGCGAGGGACGCTGTGGAGCTCAGTGCGCAGGAGCCTGCACCCTGTGAGCTGCACCTGGCTCCTCCCTCAGGGGCCACAGTCTCCCGTGCACACACGCTGTTTATGTAGCAGAGTCACTGTGTTTTCCTCTGGTTCCACGGGGACCCCACCACTTACGGAAGTGTGTTGAGGAGCCAGTGGGTCACACACATTTGACAGAGTTGTACGGGGACATCCTCTGCAGTGACTGGGACGTGTCTTGTCTGGAGAGTCCCACCCCCGCCCTGTCCCCAGTTCAGGTTTGTGAGCTTTTATTCTTCACTTATTTGTCCAGCTGGCCGGCCAGCCATCTGTGTACCAAGCAGTCTCCTGAAAAAGGTCACATACACATTTTCCAGTTGGATTCTGTCATTTTGCAAGCACGATTTTCAGGAATACAGATACTGCTGGGGGAAGGAGGAGGTGACGCGAGGACGGGACACAGGCTCTGGGAAGGGTGCCCATGCCTGGCCGGCGGTCGGGACATGCAGAGGTGGAGTGCGGTGGACCGCGGCCCAGCGTGCAGCCGCAGCAAGATGCTCCTCGGAGGCGGGAGGTCACGGCCCCCATTGCCAGTTCAGTTGGCAGAATTCCTAGAGTCTCAGGTTTCAAGGAGCGAACACGTTCCTCTGTCTTGACGGTGCGTTTTGGTCCTGAGCAGAGGCGGCCATGGACTCCCCTGCGACACAGCAGCGGTGGCTCCCGGCCCTCCGGCGCCCCAGCTGTCAGGGCGCCTGGTTTGATTCTGATCATACCTCAGGATTAACGCACATCGTTGTCAGGGCCGGGCTACAGGAGCACTTGGCAGACGGGCGGTGGTCTGCCCCCCTCGCAGGGGGGTGGACGGCAGTTGCACCCGTGCCCAGGACGGATTTCTGCCTGACAGCTTTGCGTTCGCAGAGAACAGCTGTCCTCCTCTCAGAGTCCAGGAGGGACCGAAGCCAGTGGGTGGCCTGTGGGCGGGCCTGGACCCAGCGGGTGAGGGAGGGCGCATGTCAGGGAGCAGGGCTCACCCCCAGGTGACGAAGGATCCCCAGGAGCTTCACCTGTGTCCCAGGGGCCCTGTGATTCCAGGGGGGGTGGAGCAGTGTGCTGCTTGCCTCGGAGGGGGGGGCACGGGTCTGGAGAGCTGTGTGTGGTGGAGAGCGAGGGCGGGTTTTGGGCAGGTTTCACAGGCTCCAACGCCATCTGCCTCCTGGATCGTCCGTGGGTAACAGGTGACCAGCACCTGACATCAGAGGGAATGCACATCAGAGAGTTAAATATCAAACTTGTCATGGGTTAACCATAGATCAAAATGAAAGTATCGTATTTAATTATCAACTTAAACCCCTTAACAAAGATGACAGTTTTAAATCCTGGTGCACCATGCTCAGGTTTAATGCCACCCTGACCCTCCGAGGAGCTCCTAGTGACCCGCAGTGTGGCCTTCAACCCGGCCCGTGAGCTGGACAGGCTCTCCTCTCCTGCCTTGTTGAGCGGGGAGTCACTTCTCTAACGAAATGCATGTGGGGTGTGACCCCAGCACCCTGGCAGTGTTGCGGGACTTGTGCAGGGAAGACTGGCCTTCTATCCAGATGCCTGCTGGGCCCTCGGTGCTGGGTACATGTGGTTGTGGGGTGTCTTCATGGTTTTGCTTCCTCAGTTGACAGCAGCTGTGATGCAGGGAAGGGCAGTCATTTACCCATGGTCGCTCAACGCCTTTCAGCGTGCATGCGTGCTCTCCTGGGGACGCCCCATAGGTAGAGCGGGCAGCGAACACTCTGGCCACGTGCAGGTCCTTCTCCTCTTCTGTGGGGATGGCCAGACAGCCTGGTCCTGGGGTGGGGCAGCATGTCTCACTTGGACTTGAGTTTCTTAGAAACTAAACAGATGTGAACCAGCTGAGGATCGAGTTGGGCCGTTTGTCATGCAGAAGCCGGAGGAGCAGGATGAGCCGCCCTCCAGACCCAGCAGGTCTGAGGGCCGGTGTCAGGCTGGGCGCAGGGCCAGGGCACGCAGGGCTGGGGTGGAGGGACAGGGGCTGCCTGTCTCCTGGCGCTGCAGCTGAGCTCCCGCCCTCAGGGACCCGGGCTGCTCCTCCAGGACTGCCCTGTGTGTCCTGGGCGGGGGGGGGGGGGGGGGCATCTGCCTGCGGGGGCCCTCCAGACCTTCCTCAGGCTGCACCTGCACACTCGAGTGTGCATTCGCGTCTGGGGCGTCTGACTGGCCTGCTGCCCAGAGCCCTGGCTTCGCTCGTGCTGAAAGGGCAGCTCTGCGTGTGGTGGGCAGGGCCCATAGCCTCGCAGGGCCTCGTGGAGTTGCAGCAGTCTAACAGTCCGGACTGATGGTGGTGACGGGCTGTCACCTCTCTAAGAAAGTCCTGACTGCGGGTGGCTCCCCCAGGAGAGGACACTCCGATGAGGCTCCTCACTCGGGGAAGCCAGCCAGTGCCAGTGGCCGATCCTTCAGGGGCTTCGGCGACGCCCCACTGCGCTGGGAGGGAGACTCCAGTCTCCACTCGGGCCGGAGTCCTTCTGTGTGAAGGTGAGCACTGGATCCGGGGTAGCAGGGAATTTGGATTCACGTGCGTCACCTCGTTTAGAATAAAAGCTTTTTCCGTTAAAAGAAAAGTATCTTACACCCGGGAAGAAATCAGCACATTTTCCTAGAATTCCGAGAAACTCCAAGTTCAGTGGTCTCTGTGCCGGGGGATGCCCTTCCGCACGGCTTCCACGCGGACGCGGACGGAACGGCGCTGTTTTCCCCCAGACGCTGTGTCCCGGGGAGGTCTTCGGCCTGCGCCGTCGCTGGGCCTGACCGGACGGCAGCCCGACGGCGATGCTTCTGTTCCCGGGCCGGCGTGGGCCCGGGCTTCCGAGGAAGAGCGAAGGCGAACGCGCAGAGAGGAACGGAGCGGCTGCGCCCCGGCTGCAGGGCGCGCGCCTACCAGCAGCGCTCCCACGCAGGGCGCAGGCGGGACTGCAGCCCACCCGAAGTCGTGGGAGCTGGGGCTGAGGGCGCAGGCGGTGCGCCTGCCGTGGCCCACGGAGCTAGAGGCGGCGAGGATGTGGGAAGCGTGAACCGGACCCGTGTCTTCTCGGGACGGATGCAAGAATGCGCTGTGGTAGCCGGCGGCGAGTGACCCCCGCCCCTGCCCGCTCCCTCTGACATGCAGCTGGGAGCTCGGTGTTGAAAGGGAAACACTTCCATGATCACCGAATTCTGGTTTCCATGAAAAACTCAGTTCTGTCATCGTGCTTGGGATGTCACAGCCTGCCCCCGAGTCCTGCAGATCACTGAGTTTCGGGGCTCAGCGGGAAGGCTCGGAGCCACACAGTCAGCTGCAGTCCGGGTGGCCCGGCACCGCCCCTTCCAAGTGGGCCTGCCTGGGGCTTGCGTCGAACCAATGGAACGTGGCTACAGTGACAAAGTGTCACTTCTGTGGTTAACCTGGATAAGAAGGGCAGGGACGCACATGCCTTTGCCGGCACATTCTTTCCCTTGGTGACTTTGTTGAAGCAAGTTGCCAAGTGCTGGCAGCACCTGGGAACCCAGGGCAGCCTCCGCCCTCTGGTCCTCAGCCCGGCAGGGAGCTGAGACCTCAGCTCAGCAGCTCCTGAGGCCCTGAGTATGGTCCTTCAGGCTGTGGGCTTGGGGGCACATCCTCCCCAGCAAGAGGGAGGACACCCCAGCCCTGAACCCCGGCCAGTGCCTTCCATGCCGCCTGAGAGACCCCTCAAAGGGTGCAGTTCACGGGTGCCCGCACCCTGACCCTCAGCAATGGTGTTAATTCTGCGTTTGTGGCAACCTGCTCCCTAACGGTGGGTGGGTGTGTCCCTGAGGTGGGCTGCTGCCCCGACAGAGCTCCGCAGATGCGGCGACTGCCGCAGCAGAAGCATCAGGAGTGCTGGGGGCTGCAGTCAGAGACCCTGGTGCTGGGGGCTGGCCCCGCCCGAGGCCTGGCATGCAGGTCCCCTGCCTGGTCCCCGCAGGGCCTCTCTGCGGGTTGCTTTCTAGCCCTCTCTCACGAGGCCACCGGTCGGGTTGGAGCAGGGCCCGCACCTCCTGGCCACATTTTAACGTAACTGCCCCTGGCAGACCCTTCTGCAGATGCAGTCCTGTCCTGAGGCACGGGGTCAGGACGCGGCACGCAGGTTTCTGGGGGCGTGGCTCCCAGCAGCAGTCCTGCCGCCCGCTCGGGTCAGCACCGCCTCGAGCTGCCTGGTCTAGGTCGCACGTCACCACACGTGGGCCGGCTGTCAGCGTGCATCCCTCCACGTGGTCGTCCGACTCCGTCTCCTGGTTTCGCGTATCTGCATGTCCCTCTCTCCACCACAAAATGATGGATCCTAAAAGCATGCTGCGTTGTGGGCTTACGTACGACACTTCACAGTGTGGAAGATAGGGTTAGGCGCACTTTCCAAACCTGTGTTTGGGTTGAGCGGTGTGTTTCCAAGTCAGATTTTCTAGGAGTAGCTTGTCTTGAGAACGAGGGGGTGGGGGCCGAAGAGCTCACGTTGGTGTGAAGCATGTGCAGTCTCAGTGGCAGCACACGCGGGGGTGTCTGCCTTGCGTGCGTCCCCAGCTGCGCCCACTCACACTTCTCTTTGGGCTGTCACCAGCACCGCACGTGTTTGAAGCAGCATCCTAAACGACTTACCCTCAACTGGTGCAGAGAGAGTTACTTTAGGTGTGAGCACACATGTGCCTGAGGTGGGAAGAGCATAAACGATTAAAAGTGGGTGAAGTGTTAAGAGATGCATCTGGATCATTGTATGCAGGTGTTTTTATACTATTCTTTTTCTCCCAATTTTTTGTGGTTCAGTTATTTCCCGATAGAAATTTAACATTTAAATGCAGTGACTTATGCTGAGGTGGACAGGTTTGTTATTGTCTTTAACCGGATTAAGCGTATATTTTGTTTCCTCAGTGTATTACATCTCTACCAGAGTAGATATTCATAGATCTAATGCACATGAATGAAAGCTCTCTGGGGCTCTCGATAATGTTAGGAGCACTGAGGGCTGGGGTTGGAGACCAGAGTGCCGGACAGCGGATGCAGACTCTGGGTGGTCAGGCAGGTGTCCCCACATCCTTTCAGGGCTGTTTGGTCGGCTGATGAGAGCTGAGCAGTAACTTGCTGGGTCTGTAATCTGGGAGAGTGGCCTCACTCTGCCGCAGCTGTCCTGCCTGTGAGCGGGGGTGGCGTCATTGCCCCTCACAGCTGCCCTCAGGTTTGAGGCTCTCCAGGAAGGGCCTTTCCCCGGGCTGCCTGTTGGCCGTCTGGGTTTCTGCAGTGTCCTTGCCTCTCTCTGCCATTACTTTGTGCTTGGGTTGTGACTTTGCTTATAATTATATGCATGGCCCATGACAAAGGAACTGAAGAGGAACGTCAGGTAGTTCTTGAGATGCGGTTTCCAGGGTCTGCGCCCCTCCCTAGACATGGCTGGGGGCAGAGGAGGGTGGAGAAGAGCCAGCAGGTTGGGGTGGGCGTGGCCGTGGTACAAGGAGGAGTGGGGTCACCTAGGGAGGAGGAGGGGATGGCTGTGTGGAGAGTGTCCGGCAGGAACGGTGCCAGCACAGGGACAGGGTTCCTCCGGGACAGGCTGTGACGCTCCCGCTTGCCCTGGTCCCGCTGGCTCCCTGTGTCTGGGTCCCACCCTGTGCGGCAGTGCGTCCGTGCGGCAGCTGTCCTGTGTCGTGGCTGCCTACACTTGACATAGAGAGACAGAAGAACGCTTGTGTTCCGACCTTTCCACTGTTGTCCAGCATCAGGCCAACGAAGAGGAAAGAGAATTAGTTAAAAACGATGTGTTCATGTAATTCCAAATGCAGATTTTCTAATTGTTTTTAAAAAGAAATCAAAGGATAAGAAATGTGCAGGCCGTATGTCATTTTGGTACACTGTTTATTGTCTTTTCATTTTCTGTGCCAAAGTTGTGACTTATTTTTCTGTTTTTGTTTTTTTTAATAGATCACCAGAAACTAGAAAGGGAAGCTAGAATCTGCCGTCTGCTGAAGCACCCCAATATTGGTAAGGAAGTACTCCCAGTGTACTGAAGTACTGCTTTAAAGCTTTATAGGATGTATTTTTGCCACTATATAAAGTGTTTATTTAATAATCTAGTATTTGCAACTATTATGAAATAGGTTTCTTTTAGTCTTGGTTACATTTGATTCTTTAAGGTTTTTTTTTTAAGTGTTTCCAAAAATAAGCAGTTCTATATATATTGACATTTAAAAACTGATATGAGGTATTCCTAGGTGGGTATAAGCGCCTTCCTGTGTCTTCACAGTTATTCAGCTCTGCCAGCGAAGTTGGAGAGACATTCACTCTGCTTTTTCAGTCGCCTGAACTAGTTCTCAAGTGCCCTGTAGAAAGCTCACCTTTTCCTCTCTGATTCCACCCCAGAAACTAGTGGACGTATTTTAGAATATTACTCCTCATGAATTTTTAAATAGGTTGGTAATGTTCAAAATAAAAAATTGATGACTATAAGAAATGTAGAAGAAAGAAACGAAAGAAAGAGAAGGAAAGAACAACTGTTGGGCAAGATGCTGGGCAGCATTGCCGATCATTTTGGGAAAGTTCCTCCTGGGGTGGAAGTGCGGGGGAGTCCGCAGGGTCCCGGGGGTTGGGGCGGGGGGCGTCATCTAGCAGTTCTCTTTGTGCACAGAGGCCCGGCTGTGCCTTCTGCCGGGAAGTCTCCCTCTCCTGCGCCGTTCAGGTACTTCTTCAACACACCTGGGGACTCCGAAGTACGTACCCCCAGCAGCTGTCTGAAGGGAGTGTGGTCCGGAGGGAGAGCACAGCAGCGTGCAGAGCGGGCGCTGTGTCTGGGTCGGCAGCTGTAGGGGCCTTCGAGGTCCCCTAGCCCAGACTCTTCGTTCCTCCATTTCAACGTTGCAGTGATCGAGGAAACTGAAATGTTCTGAGTCCGTACGACTCACCCGAAGTCCCAGTTCATCGATGGCCTGCCACACCTAAATGCTTGATGCCCTCTCCACGAGGAGGCGCGGTGGGTAGTGAGCCTGACCTGCACCCACAAGATTGAAAAGACTGCTGTTCCTGTTCCCTTTCAAGGAGAATTTTGAAGCTGTTTCTTGTTCAAATGAGTCTGACTAAAAACTTCTAATGCTAACACAAAAACGCAAAGCTCGGTCAGTTTGGGAAAGCGTAAGTAACGCCTACCTCCTGTATGTGGGAACCCTGTTGTGGGGCCGTCTCGTTCCAGGAAGGCGCCCCGCTGAGCAAGCTCTGGGGTTTGACAGATGAAATGAGCCGTGAGTTACGGGAGTCGATGGGCAGCGGTTAATGAGCAGACGTTCTGTGTCAGCAGGTGTCCGGGCCGGTGAGTGATAACTCACAGCGGCTGGGGTTCGTAGGCCTTCCTTTCCCTCAAACGTAAGCCTGGAGGAGCCGGTAGGAAAGGGGATTCCAGGAGGGCAGTGGCGCTCGCAAGGTCAGGTGCAGATCGGCAAGGGGTGGGGCGCGCGCCTGCTCGGGACCTCTAGGGGCGGCGCAGTGTCTCCTCGTTTCCCTGAGCGGCAGGCTCGGTGTCCCGATGTTTTAACCTCAAGTCTCCCTCGTTCTTGCAAAAATCCTTGGGCCAAATATTCTTCTTTTCACTGGACATAATTAACATTTTTGTGGATTCCAACCGTTTGTGACGAGACAAGAATAGGTCATTTTTATTGCTACACAGTCGTCTCTCTCAGATAGAAGGTGATTTAACACTATTCAGCAGTGAAAAGCACAGTATTCTTGTTTTACAGTCACCTTTCACTTGATCACGTCTCGCCTTTTTACCTTGGGCATCTGCTGTGAAGGCTGTCAGGGCGTCCAGCCTTGTGGCATCTCTGGGCCACACTGGAAGAAGAGCTGTCTTGGGCCACACGCGAAATACATCGTGACACGTAATCACACAAAAAAGTCTCACGACATTTTAAGTGAACCTGTGACTTTGTGTTGGGCCACGTTCACAGCCACCCTGGGCTGCAGGCGGCCTGCAGGCCTCGGGCCGGGCACCCCTGCTCCGGTGCTGCCCACACTGTCTTCCGGCCCGTGGAGCCGGCCCTCCCGCAGCGGCACGTCGGGGCGCAGCAGGGAGCGCCGCCGCTTCAGCAGATGAGTGTTCCCAAAACTCCTCAGCGTCCCTCCAGCTTCTCCTCCTCTTGTCCCTTGAACGCAGTGCCGTGGGTGGGGTCTTCGTACTTCCCAGTTGCATCAGTTGTTGATCATACCTGATTTTAATAGAATATGCACAGGAACACCGGCTTAGAGTTTCGAGATAAGTTTTGAAAGTGTAATTTAGGGTTCAATGATAACACTTACTTCCAGCATTTTATAAGGCCGGCTGTGGTTTACTTTGGTAGAAAAGTTGCCACTTTATGAAAGGTAGCTCTGTATACCCATTTTTTATGAATTTGGAAATAGGATTTCTTTTTGTCTTTAAAAATGTTCCACAGGTAGAAGAGTTTGCTCTTTGAACTTGATCTGTAGTGAATCTGCTTAACGAAAAAAGTCCCAGCTCTGATGAACTTCATGTGGGGTGATGATTGTGTTAGATTGTTTGGTATATTAATTTCATTGATTTTTAATTTAAAAACTTAACAGCTTATGTTAAAGAAGAGGGAGTAAATACATACAGTGATATGATTTGAATTCTTTTTCTGTTAAATTTTTTTTTTTCACATTTCGGACTGCAGTTGTAATTTGTGCTTTCTATGAAAAAATAGAAAATTGTTTGGGGAGATCTGGGAACTTCATGGTGCTGAAGTTCAGTAGAGTCTGTGGTTCACTGTTCAGAGGTCGCTTCCAATTTCTAGTGATGAGTGCATGGTGCGCTTCGCCCAGAGACCCGGAGTGGGAAGGACAGGCCTGCAGCCACAGAGCGGGTCGCGCAAGGTGCCCGCGGAGCCGCCGCGAGCCCGTCCCGTCAAAGCAAAGGAGACCTTGTCTTCCATCTGTGCTCTTCAGGAGGCTCAGGGTTTCTGTGCGGATGCTGGGCCAGAAACTCGCCTTACGGAGGCGGCTCCCCTCCCGGACGCCCACGGTCATCGCCTCCGCATCAGGGGCTCTGCACGTGCAGACGAGCCTGGATGGGGCAGCCACGCACTCGAGGGACCCATGCACGCCCCCGTGGCCGCTGCGCGGTCCTCAGCCTTCCTCCCCCTCCCCCTGGCTGCCCTGCTGGCCCCCCGGAGCCCTGGAGACCGCCGCTGCCCCTCAGACAGGTGGGAGGAGGGGGACTGTTCTGCTGAGGATGCTGGCGCGTTTGTGACTTCTTTACTCCATATTGCCATAGTTTAATGTCTGCCCCTTGAGTTCTATCACAACGTAGAGATAATTCCTGGTGGATAAAATTATATTAGTTGATTACAGGTCTCTTTTGAAATGATTTTGCAATACTGCTCAGGCGTCCTCCTCTCCCTGTTTTTCATTTTGAGTTGCAGTGTGTCTCATTTCACAGGTATGTTCCACCTGGCCCTGTGCTTGTTTTGCGCATGGAGGGCTTTGCTGATGGTCAGGGTGAGTCGTTGCTCAGCCAGCAGGGATGGGGTCACGGTTTCCTTCCACTGCAAGCAGCAAACTCACTGCCTCGGTGTTCGTCCACCGGTATGGGCTCTTGACAATGCTCTGTTCTTAAAAGGTGCGTTCTTACTAGAAAGTGCCCTCAGAGAGTGTGGAAGTAGTTCACTCAGTGTTCCAGCATCACCCAGCAGTCAGGTGGGTTTGTTAATGAGGGGTCGTGACCGCAGGGCCTGCGGGCTGAGTAGTTTCTGAACGAGGAGCCAAATAAATGGGCTCTGGGAAGTCGAAACCCAGAGCCTTTCTTCACCTCCTGCGGGTCACTTTCCATGGAAGGTGTGGGTGTGAGCTCACCTAGGACAACAGGGCGAGCCTGTGCTCTTATCACAGTCGTCTTCTTTCTTTTTCCCAAGAGCCGCTCGCTCTGTGGGCGGCTGCCGTCACTTTTCAGCCCACAGGGTGAGTGCTGAGCCCCGCCCGGCGCCCTGCACAGGCAAAGCAGCTGAGTCTCACAGGTGAGCTGGTTTGCTGAGATGGCAGTTTAGGGAGGGTGGAACCAGGGTTCGTATCCCTGTGTTTGATTCCAAAGTTCACGTCTGTCCCCTGCAGCCTCCTGCCCTTCACTTCCTGCCCCACCCTGAGCCCCGTGCTCCCTGTGCCGGGGCGTCTGTTCCTGTAAAGCTCCGAATGTGGCTGTGCAGCAACCTGTGCGGTTGGCAGGGGGTGTCCTCCCCATGCGGTTACAATAGCACATCCACCAGAAATGCCCCGCCGTTCAAGCTGTGTGGGTGGCATTCAGGCCAGGCTCACCCTCTTCACCAGCGGATGTGTGTGGGGGCGGGGGGCGCCCACACTGGGGGTGTTCTGTGCAGGATACTAGGCAGAGTCGTGGATCTCAAGGGGCCAGATTTAGGGGGACAGTGCTGCCCCAAACTCTGGAAGCTGAAATGAGTCAGTTCTGAGGACAAGGCTGGGTGATCACGCTCTCTGCCTGAAAGGCTCTGAGCCTTTTAGGTGAGTGCGTGAGAGCCCCGCTTCCCCTCCCCGCGTCCGTCCCTCAAGTCCGAGAGGGGTCCCGTGCCAGTCCCAGCCTCTGCCTTCAGGCCTCTGCTCCCGAGCCCGTGACGCTGGCCGTGCCAGGGACCGTCCCTTCCTTCTAAGTTCACTGGAAACTCTGTTCCTCGGTCTCACGGTGCCTCTGCAGTGACGGTGTGAGTCACCCACCTTGGCTTCGTCACACCTGCATTTCCAGATGTGTCCTTTGTCTCCGAGGCTGCTCCCTGAATTCTCTGGCTCTGCCTCTCTCTTAATCTACCTGAGCACCTCAGGAACGCTCCTGGTCCCCAGACCTGCTTTCCGTGCAGTCTCCTGTCCCACCGCTTGCTGGGACGGTGGCCCTTCCTTAGTCGTGTGTGCGAGCGGGCCTGGCCTTCCACTGGCTCCCAGCCCCACCCAGACCTGCTTCTCTGCTCACCTCCCCTGCCTTGCCTCACAGCCTGGCTGGAGCCAGAGCCTCGTGTCACCCTGCCCACAGCATTCCAGTGACCACAGAGTCACCAGCACTCCTCTCATGCCAGGTCCCCCTTCTCTGCCCAAGGTACCACATGCACTCTGCCTCTGAGACGGGCTTTTAAAGATGCACGTGGCATCTCTCACCTCTCTCCTGAGACCCTAGCTGAGCTCCTGAGCCCTCAGGCTAAAGGCTAAAACCCTGACCGGCAAACTCCATCCACTTCAGTTCCCAGGGTGTTCTCCTCGCTGCCTTGTGGACCAGCCCCTCCTTCACCCCCTGTTTAAGTTTTATCTTTGCTTAAGGCCTTTCCCTTACACTCTTGGCAGGGAGTGGCCCTTTGCTCCCTCCACCTTTGCGAGGACAATAGCTCAGGACATGCCTCAGCTTTCCTTGTCACCTGTGAGGGACCTGGGGTTGGCTGGGCAGGGCCCAGGGTGCTGTGTGGGCAGCCACGGGACCCGGGCACTCCAGCTGCACTCCTTGAACTTGGGGACCTCATTCATATTTGATCCTCAGGGACCAGGCCACAGGCGGTCATTAAATCGAGCGCAGGCTGCAGTACAGTAGTCATGCCTGCTGCTGGGCGTTGCTCTCACAGCTCCGTGTGCAGTTTGAGACTATTCCGTATTTCTTCTGACCCACGGGAGGCCCAGGTCACAGGCCCCGAGCAGGGGCATCAGGTCAGAATGCTGCTTTCCACTTCCATGGGGGCGCTGCCCTGACCCCAGTCTGCCCTGGCGGCCACATCCTTGTCCCTGCTCTGTGTCATCCTGGGGTGCCCAGAGCAAAACAAAGCCCGCATTGAGCTGCTTCCACGAGGATTCTGAAACCAGACACGAACGAAACCGTGGGGAGAGAGATAAGGGCTTCCAAGCTCATGCCTCGCCAGCAGACTGTAAATAACTCCTTTTATAACTCACTCTCACTCAACTTTCTTTTTCCACTTGATATACTTTATTATACTTTATTCTGAGAAACAAAACACAATACTGAGGGTAGCTCTGTCTTGGCTATAGAACTGTTTCAAGAATTGTAGGAAAATCATCGCCGATTTAAAATGACACTGGCCTACAAATCCAGCCTCTTTCCTTCCTTCATGTGTTAGCAGAGGTTTGTTGAGAACCCGCCAGGCTGGGTGCTCCAGACTGTGTGTGAGGTGAACACAGTAGGCACAGCCTCTGTCCTCGTGCCGTGTGCACCCTGGGGCCGGGGCCGGGGCCGGGGCCGCGGAGGGTGTGGTCCAGTAGGACCGAGTAACTGTGGCAACTGTGGAGACGTGGCCTTCAGGTGGGAACACCCAGAACCTGCCTGGGTGGGGCCACCTCTCAACTGGGCTCAGCAAACAGGCAGCTGTGGATAAGGGAGGAAGTCAACAACTTTATAGAAGTGTGTTTTTGTACGTTCATAGCTTTACAGCCCACAGAAGCCTTTAACATACGGAGCCTTTAATGCTTGCATTTCGTGTCCTCATTCTGACTTGTCGCAAAACCCCAAGCCTGTTCTTGGGTCGAGTTTGCTGTGTAGTTGGCGGCCAGGTGTCCTGACGGGGCTGCGGTGCTCCCGCTCAGCAGAAGCTGCGGGACACGAACTGCTTTCAGGAGACCGTGGGGCTGGCCTTGCGCCTGCGCCTGGGGGCAGACCGCTTCCCGGGCTGAGACACGTGCCCCCAGCCGGTGCCCTGCTCTGTGGAACCTCTGGGTCTTGGGGTCCATAGACTTCTTCATGTACTTTTAGGATAGTGTCAAAATTAATATGGATTCCCCACTGAGTTTTCTTGTTATAGTTATATTTGCTCTTTTTTTTAAAAAAAAAGCGCTCTTAATTCCTCTTTCTTAAGTGTAAGCAATATCACTTTTAAATATAATTTAATGTTCATTAATATTAAGTTTAAAAAGGTTTTCTTGTTACTACACTACAGGAAAAAATATTTAAGCTTTTATTAACAAACGTTACCCCAATAAATTTAATTTAAAAAAAGTTTTTGTTCCTGATATTAAAGTTATTTTCATTTTTGAGTACTGAATAGTGGCTTATCTGTCATTTATTAATGGGGCCAATTGCTAAGCACTTGTCAAAATACATATCCCTTATGCAGCTTTAGGAGTGTGCATTCAAATATCTGAAACTAGAACGGACTGTAGTTTCTTTGCCTGACTCGTTGCTCGGTTTGCCTTCTCCAGCTAAGCCAAATTCCCAGAGGTTTTGTGTTCAGATTCCAAACATGCCGTGCTAAAACAGGTGAAGAAATTGAAAGTGGGAGTGCTGTAAGAGCGCTGACCCGGGCATCGGTGACGGCCACAGAACTCTCTGCACTCTGCCCGCCTGTGCTCCGCTCACAGTTCACGGAAACAGCGCGCACGTCGCCCTGGAGGGAGTGCCTGCGCCGGCTCGGTGCCGTGCGGGGCGCCGGAAGAAACAGAGCACGTGTGCCGGTCTGCCTCCGTCTGCTGGGAATCCTGGCGTGGCTTTGAGCTGGTTTTCTGGGGGACGAGTTTTCTCTTGAGAAGTGACCGGCTTTGTCACAAGAGCCCGCAGTTGTGGAGACACGCTTCTCTCTCGGGTGGTGCCACTGGCCTCTCACGGCCGAGGCCAGTGAGCGTCTGTGCTTATTGCATCAGCCACGGACCTCGGCGCCGAAGGGCCTGCCGTGGCTGCAGCACGTGCTCACTGTGGAATAGAGCGAGCAGCCTGGGGCGCACCCCGAGGGCTGAGGTGGGAAGCGTCTCGGCCTCCACCGCGCTGCTCTTGCTGGCCCTGCTGGGGTCTCTGCCAACACATGGTTCACAGGACGTCTGTCATTTCTTCGGTGTAAAAATGAACGGAGCCCTGGCTGGTGCGGCTCAGTGGATTGAGTGCCTGCCTGTGAACCGAAGGGTCACCGGTTTGCTTCCCAGTCAGGGCACATGCCTGGATTGCAGGCCAGGTTCCCAGCAGGGGGCATGTGAAAGGCAACCACACATCAATGTTTCCCCATCTTTCTCTCCCCCTTTCTCTCCAAAAATAAGTAAATAAAATCTTTCAAAAAAAAAAAAAACAAAACACCTGAATGGACAGTTATTTATAGGGAGTAATGAACATCTGATTTGTGAAAGTAAACACACTTTCAACCCAGACAAACCTGAAACAGAGTCTGGAAGACAGATGCTCTTCATGGCCAGGTAGGGCTTACAGAGGAACCAACTGTGTCCGTGCCCGAGCGACACCGGCTGCAGGCTGCGCATCCCTGTCAGCGACCCGGGAGCCTCGTTGGGCACTCAGAGCTGTGAGAGGAAGCAGACCCGCCCCCAGGTGACTGAGGCCCTGTGCAGCGCCCGTGCGGAGCCTGGGTCGTGTGGTTTGGTTAACAAATGAAACTGGCACTTCTTTTCGTTCTGTTTTTCCGGGTCTTTATTTTGAGAAGAGAGCAGCAGGAAGCAGGGGGCCAGGAGGAACAAGGGAGGTAACTGTGTACGTTTTATCCCGACAAAGACGATGCTGGTTTCTCTGCTGCGTCCAGGACGTCACTCATTCAGAACTATAGTCCCCTGGTCCGCTGGCTGGCGAGACTGACTGGAGGCCGTCCTGGAACTGTGTGATGCAGAAGCAGTGCACTTGCCCAAGTGGTTCGTCTCTAATTATTGTCATGTGCCTGCTGGTCAAATGCTTTTGTGAAACTAGTTTTACCCAGAAACTGTGTATTGTGTGTTTGATCATCCAGTCTGCATCTGAGCAGCTCTTAACTCGTCCAAAAAATAATTCACTCTGAAATGAGGACTCTTCCCAAGTATTAAGGCGGTAGTGGCAGTCATACTAAGGATTTCGTATCCCATCTATAATGAGGCTTTAGTCCTAAGTCTCCAGTGGTACCTGGCATACCCACCCTGGCTTCTCTGTACAGCCCCTGGGTCCCCCTCCACCATCCTCCAGGTTGTGGGAAGAAAGACTCATTTCTTCCTGCCACACTGGCTTCCATAGTGTGGAAATCTGTCTCGTTTTCACATAGCAACTGAGTTTTTTACGTAGACCTGCCACTATGTGAGCTCACCGAAATGCAGACCGTTCCAGACTCGAGGTGAGGTATCTGCAAGACGGTGCCTTTCATGAAAGCCACTGAGCCACCCGTCATTCCATGCTGGGCTGAAGGGCTGTGAGCAGAGCCAGACTTCGGTCTCCTGTGGAGGCCAAGTTTAAAGAAGGGAGCAGGCATCTCACACACATTTCTCACGACTCAGGTTCCCAGAGGACAGTCTGTGCAGCTGTTGTTTTATTGGGGACAAAAACAGGATCAGGTAGAAATTCCTGTCCAAAAACTCAAAAGAATGCCTAGCACCTCAGATGGTAAATGCTCTAAAATGATTGCCCTGAGTCTCCTGAAAGACTGTTCATTTTGTGCCGAGTCTCTGTGACGGATGCACAGACCTAGGAAAGCAGTCCCTGTTTGGTGTGTGGGTGAGAAGGGTGCTCCAGGCGCTGAAGGAAGCTGGGCCGTCAGAGTTGGCGACTGAAAGGAAGAGACGCTGTCCCAGGGCCCAGGCTACTAGAGGCCCAGGGCAAGGAGAAGGAGACAGACAGAGGGCCTGAGCCTGCGCTGCCAGCCAGCCACCACCCCACACTGCAAATGATGGCCTGTGGTTCCGGGGAAGCGGGGTCTGTTCCTCCACCTTTGAGAACTTACTGGAGAGGGATTGAGAAGAGGCGCCACTGGTGGGCCGAGGGTGACATCTGCAGGGGATGGAGCTGCCTTTTTGGCGTGGACATCGCACAAAGCCTGTGCACCTGGGAATTCGAGTTTGTCAGCTTGATTGTGATCACACAGGTGGTAATTACCAGGGCCAGAACCTAAATCTGGGGTCTCTGGGAGCTCCGGCCGGCTGCCGGGGATCCTGACGCAGCCGAGACTGCGCTGGGGGGTGCGGCCGGCAGCTGGTGGGGGAGGCTTGCTGTCCGTCACCGGCGCCCAAGTAACACACACTCCCCTCCCTTCCCTCTCTTCCAGTGCGGCTGCACGACAGCATATCGGAAGAAGGCTTCCACTACCTGGTGTTCGACCTGTGAGTACAGCGCCCTGGTGTTCCTGTCTTCCTGCTGCCCAGGGGAAGACTTTTGAATTAAAGATGCTTTTTTTCCAATTTACAGTCCACTCTTAAGGGCCCACTAACAGAGAAATAGTTGTGTATAATTACAGTAAATTCATGGAATGGACTAGTCTCTAACATTTCAACGTGATGTTCAGGGAACAGAGAAGGAAAAAAACTAGGTCACGTAATATACGTCTAAAGGAAAGTTAGTGCGGGATTTGGTTAGTGCAGCCCTTCAGTGGTGTGAATACAGAGAATGAAGCGCTCTCAGTCGGTGCGTGAGACAGGAACCCTCGGGGCCAATGGCGGGCTTCCAGTGGAGAGGCAGTAGGCAGGTCGGGCTGAGGGTTCTTGGGAAGAGCGCCGGCCCGGAGCGGCCGGGGCTGAGCCTGGAGCACGGCCTCTACTCCGAGCCTTGTTTTCTGCACAACACGAGAGGTTCCAGGAGCAGGTGACTGCAGCGCGAGCTCTGTCCCAAGCCCCTTCCTATCATGTGAGGCTGCGATGCTGTCTTCGTCAGTTTGAGAGTTCTGTAGAATTAGTGAGGCTGCTGATGTCATTTTTAAATAGTAGGAAATTTCCCAGGATTCTAAACTATTAGAGAAAAATGCTATTGTTGCATGCTCAAAAAGAACATTTTTCGCCCTAATAAAAACATATCTTGGTACATGAAGTACTTTTTTCCCCCATTTTGAAGTGTTTGTGTTTTTCCCCAGGTGAGGCGCTCTACTTACTAGATGCACATTGTGTGCCTGCAGAGTGTAGGGCGCCAGGCCTAATGTTTGAGGAGGAAAGAAGTGTTCCGTACGATGTTAAAGTATTGAATAAGTGTCCCATCGTGGTCCACCCAGGGAAGGACTCGGGGTGGGGGCGCCGGGGCGGTGCCGCCCACCCCTCCTAGCCTGCTGTGCCACACAGAAGGCTGAGTCAAGATACATGCTTTGTACTTCTGTGCATATTTTTCATTTCTACAAATTCTGAAATCATGTTGTGGTGTTAAACATGCGTTTTCAAACTGCACCCCTTGGCCTGGGGAGCTGATAGTTTTGTTGGCAATGTCAGGACTGAAGGCTGAGTCAGACAGCATCCCTTTTTCACAGATTTTACCGTCAGAGAGGGTTAGGCAGCTCTGAAGACTCCATGATGTAGAACTGCGGTGGAAAGCTCTGAGCAGAGCCTCCAGGCCTCTGAGGGCCACATGCACTGGGTCCGGGGTGTTGGGGACACGGGAAGGACTGCGGTTGCGCAGACAGAGTCCCACGTGGGGCACCTCAGTCCGCATACGCTCACGCAGAGTGCACCGTCCCCCTGCCAGGCCTGCCGTAAGCTCATTGGAAGTGGGGACGGCCATGTCTGCCTTCGGACAGGACAGCAGGCTCCTGCTCCGTGTGGTCCAGCCGTCGTCTGTCTCCAACAGGGTGCTCAGCAAACGTCCAGACTCCACAGGCGTGCTGGGCCAGTCCCGCGGTGGCCGGGGGAATACCGAGCCGGTGCCCCAGATGCTCCGTCAGCCTCATGGGTGTGTGGTGCGATCCCCCTGTTGTGCTGAGGATGCTGTCCTGTATCTCACAGGACACACCTGTGCCACATGTTCTCCAGGGGTTGTTGAACCTTTTTAGGGGCTTGAGGGCTGTGCCTGCTATTCAAGCAAGTTTTATTCCTCTTAAAGCTTACCTAGTATAATCTTGGTTGCTTTCAAATTCAGCGATTATGCATAAGGTTGCATAAACATCGTGTGCAGGTTCTGTGTGGACCTACGTTTGCAGATCCTCTGGAAAGACAAATACCAAGGAGCACCGTTGCTGGGTCGTATGAGCGTCCTTAGCTTCATAAGGAACTGCCAGCCGCCCTCCCGGCAGCTGCGCCGTGTCGGTTCCCATGGCAGCAAGGGCGGCTCCTGCCACTCCTGCCACCCCGCGTGCCCCCAGCCCTCAGTGTGGTCAGTGCCCCGGGCTGGGGGAGGTCCGGCAGCTGTGCAGGGTTTTCCAGTTGCCTGTGATGTGGCACATCTTTTTATACGATTATTGCCATCTCCGTATCTTCTCTGGTGAGGTATCTCTTGAGGCCTTTCACTCACTTTTTAATCAGATTTTTTTTAATTGCAGAATTTTAACAGTTCTTCATACACTTCGGATAACAGGTCACATCAGCTGTCTTTGCCAGTACTTTCTCTCAGTCTGGCACTCAGCCTCTCCCATAGTCATTTGCAGAGCAGAAATTTTTACTTTAAATGTAATCCATCTTGTTAGTTCTTTCTTTCGTGAATGTTCCTTTGACGCTGTCTGTAAAAAGGCACTGCCAAACCCGAGGTCATCTATGCCTTCTCCTGGGTTACCTTCTGGAAGCCGTAGAGTTTTGCATGTTACATGGAGGCCCATGATCCATCTCGCGTTAACTGTGGTGAAGGGCGTGAGGTCCATGTCTGGATTCCTGGTGTTGCCCGTGGACATCAGTGGCTCCAGCGCCGTGTGGGAGATGCAGTCTCTGCCGTGTGGCCTTGGCCTCTTGCCAGAGAGCAGTCCCTGCGCCTGCGTGGCTGTGCTCTGTCCCAGGGACCTGCGCACCGTCCTCTCAGCAGCACCATGCTGTCTCTTTACTGCCACTTAGCAGTCGGTCAGGGCGCCGAGCAGCATCTGTCCCCCACCCGCCCGTCCCCGTCCCTGCAGGCCGGCTGCCTTGGGCCCGGGCCTCTCCGCGCAGACTCGCAAGTCAGTTCATCAGGGTCCACTCAACACCTTGCTGAGACTTTGACCGGAACTGTTTTGAACCTATAGGTCGAGTTAGAAACTGGCATCTTGACAATAACGAGTCTTCCTGTTCATTGACACGGAAGGCCCTCCGTGTATTTAGTTCTTCTTGGAGATGTTTCATCAGAGTTGTGTAGTTCCGTTGTGCAGATCTTCTATGTATCTTGCTAGACTTCTACCTAGGTATCTCATTTTGGGGGTGTAATGCAAATGGTACAGTGTTTTTTATTTCAATTTCACTTATTTATAGTAAGTCTGGAGCAGATCAGTGAACTTTTGCATGTTAACCTGGCATCCTGCAGTCTGTCGTGATTGCTTAGTTCCTGAAGTTTTTGGTGCGTCTTCAGAATTTTCTATGTAGACAATCACGTCCTCAGCGAACAAAGACCATTTTATTTCTCTCTTGCCCAGCTGCGTACTTCATTGCTGTTACTGCCGTCGTGAGCTCACGTGGACCTCCAGCATGCTGCTGGAAAGCAGGGGCACGGGGAGACCTGCTGGCCTGGTTGCTGGCCCCCGAGGGAGAGTGGCCAGCTCCTCACGTTGAGTGTGATATGAGCTTGCTGTGTTGTGTAGATTTTTTTTTTATCAAGTTGAGGAAGGTCACATCTGTTCCTAATTTGCTGAGTAATCATGAAGGGTATTGAATTTTGTCAGGTGTTTTTCCTGCATCAACTGATCTGATCATGTGATTTTTCCATTTTTGCCTGTTGCTGTGAGAATGACACTTACAGATTCTCAAATGGTGAACCAGCCTTGCACACATGCAAGAAACCCCACTTGTTCATAGTACATATCCCCCTTGTACACTGTTTGATTCTATTTGCTGATATTTTTGAGGATTTTTGTAAATTTGTTCCTGAGGGACATAGGTCTGTACTTTTCCTTTCTTGTAGCGTCTTCACCTGGTGTTGGGGTGGAAGTGGTGCCGACCTCATGGAACGTGTTGGCCTGTGTCCACCCTGCTTCTGGTATCTGGGTGGAGCTGTAAAGCCCTGGGAGCGAGTCTTCCCTGGGTGTTTGGTGGAAATCGTCAGCGGGTCCATCCGGGCCTGGCGGGTCCATCTGGGCCTGGCACCTTCTGTTTCAGAAGGTTATTAATTATTGATTCCGTTTCTTTAATAGGCAGGCCTACTGAGTCATCTGTTTCTTCCCATGTGGTGGTGTCAGATTGTGCCTTTCAAGGAACTGGCCTGTTTGATTTACGTTATCAAATGTTTGGGCATTGCGTTACTCACAGTACTTCTTTGTTAGCCTCCTAATGTCCATGGTATCTGTAGCGATACCACCTTTCATTTCTGATATGCATTAGCAATTTATGTCTTTTCTCTTTTCTCTCTCTTTTTTTTTTTTTAGCCTGGCTATAATCATATCCATTGTATTGATCTCTTCAAAAACTAGCTTTTTTGCTTTTGTTGACTTTTCTATTGATTTCCTCTTTTCGGTTCTATTGATTTCTGTTCTAATTTTTATTAATTTCTTCTGCTTACTTTGGATTTAATTCGCCCTCTTTTTTTTTCCTAGTGGAAGCTTAGATTATAGCTTTCCTATCTTTCATCTTTCTGATACATGCATTCAGTTCTATAAATTTCCTTCCAGGCAGCAAAACCCACCGATTGTGATAAGTTGTATGTTCATTTTCATTTAATTCTAACTACTTTAAATTTGTGTTGAGATTTCACCTTTGGCCCATGTGACGTTTAGAAGTATGTTGTTTAATATCCGTGTGTTTTGGATTCTTCAGCCATTGTTCTATTAAGGGTTTCTGGTTTAATTGTGGTCTGAGGGTGGACCTGGTAAGATTTCCGTTCTTCCAAACTCGTCGAGGTGTGTTTTGTGGCTCAGAATGTGTGGTGTCCTGGCGAGCGCTCCGTGGGAGCCTGAGGAGAGCGCGTGGCCTGTGCTTGTGGGCGGGGCGGCCTGCAGCGGTCAGGTACGTGCTTGGTTTCCCGGGCTCCGGCCAGCGCCTGCATCCTCAGTGACGCCTGCCTGCCAGGTCCCTACGTCTCTGACTGATGGGCGTCCGAGGCTCCAGCTGTGACCGTGTCCTGTCTGCTCAGGGGCCCGTCGGCACCGTTCTTTAGTTTTGTTCCCACGCTTTCCTTCACTCTGGCGTTTCCTTTCCACTCTCGCTTAGGACTTCTGTCTCTGCGCTTACATGGCCCGGCTGTCCTGGCACGTCGTCTTCTGTTCCCGTTAATTTCCTTAACGTGTTAATCACGGTGTAAAACAACTTCCGAGCCCGATAACCCTCCATTCCTGCCATATCTGACTCTGGCTCTAATGCTCGTTAACTTTCTTCAAAGTGTGCTTTTTGCCTTTTAGTGTGTCTTGCGGTTTTGTTGCGAGGCGGACGTGCCCCCCTGGGTAGGAGGCAGTGACCAGGCCGTCAGTCGCGTGGCGGCGCCGCACCGGGGCAGGAGCGTGCTCCGCAGGCCTGTGAGACAGTCGGGCTCGGGCGTTCGGTGGCCCTGGGCCTGCTTGTCAGCTCTGCTGATTTCTCCTCCCTTTCGCGGAGCAGGGTGGCGGGAGGGAGCTGAGCTGGGCATTTCCGTCCCTCAGGTCTGCTGGGCTCTGGGGAGATGGTCTCTCCTTGGGGCGGGCCTCGTAAGGGAGTACAGGACCCTCTGCCGCTTCATAAAATGGTTGCTTTTCCCGCTCCCATCTGGGAGCGGGGAAGATGGGAGCTTCTCCTCCGGCAGTCCCTGCGAGGGGGCCCCACCTGAGCCCTCTAACACACGGGGAAATGAGCAGCGCACCTTTGTCTTGCGGGAGGTTATGGCAAGGGGCACTGGGACTTCCTCCTCATATCTCAGGTCCAGCAGGGAGGGTCAGACAGCACCTGTCTGGGCAGTTCTCGCCTGTGGGAGGAGTCAAGTTGCGTAGCGACCGAGGCCGATAGCAGCCCGGGCTACGGTGGAGCTTTCACACGGCACCACTTCCTTGTCTCCGAGGAACCAGTTGGTTTCCATTTCTTCCTGGTGGCTGCCGTCCCCGGAGGGGGCGTCGGGAGAGACCAGGGTTTCCCAAGGGAACCGAGTGCAGCAGATGAAACAGACACACCGACGCGAGGCACCCCCACTCCGTTCCCCATGGCCGGCTGTGTCACGGGCTTTCCCAGCCTGGCCCCGGAGCTCTGGCCTAAAACCATGGGGCCTCTCTCTGTACCGACGAGGGAGACTCGCAGGCCCTCAGGAGAACACTTAGCACGGCAGCCGTTGAGATGAGAAGCCCTTGATAAAAGCCAAGACCAACCCGATTTAGGCCACCTGGTGAGCCCTAGCTTTTGGAGGCAGGACTGCAGGGAGGGCCACGCTGCCCCTGGGCGGTGCCTGGCCTCCCACCTTGTAGACACAGCAGGACCTCTGACCTTGGGAGCTTTCCTGCTCTGCCTTGGCCGAGGCTGGGGGCGCATGGGCAGCAGGCTACACTCCAAGTCCGGGCGCTGTCCAGCACCCCAGCACCGTGTCCTGCTCCCCGTGCGGGGCGCTGCGCCCACGGGCCCTGTCGCTCCCTAGACACTGGGATCTCACGTGCTCTGGCCCATCAGTCCCGGCCTAAGCCAGCGCCTTCATTGCTGGTTTAAATGACAGCTCCTGTTTTTTGGTTTTCGTGTCATTCAGTCTCTCAAGTTCAGTATCAATATATTCTGTTTTTCCTTGAAGCCCAAGTGTTTGAATGGAAGCTTCGGGGTGACACAGGAGGCGTGCACCATGAGGGAGTGACGGGGACGCTTTCTCTGGGTCACATGTGCTGGTGACCTGGCCACGTGTGTGCTGGCAGACGCAGGGTGCAGAGCTGCCTCAGCCGGAGGCAGGACCCCCGGCCAGCAGCTTTGTTTGCGCACATGCACGCTTCCGTCCTGCCCTGCCCGTGTCCTCTTGGAGAGCAGCCGGCACCCCAGATGAGCTGCCCTGCACAGCTCTGGGCTGTGCCCGTCTGGACACGGCCTGTTGCATTAGGTGTGGACACCCAGCTCACTACAGCCAGGCGGCCTGGCGTGGGAACCAAGGACAGGCTGAAGCTGCAAGTCCTTCTGGATTTGGGGTCAACGGCACAATGTGCCCCCTGAGGGCCACGGGCAGGTGAGCGTGTCGGGACTCGTGGGGACAGCAACACCAGCCAGACAGGCCAGGCCGAGGGAGGAGGGTGAGCCCCAAGGACTCCCGGTTTCTCAGAGCCTGGGCCGAGCCTGCTGTTGGCCTCTTTGACATTGCTCCCCGCGTGTTCACTTAACAGCACCGGTGTGAGTTCATTTCGCAAATAGAGCCCTGGGAAATCGCCCGGTGACGTCTGCTGGTTCTTGCCCAGATCTAGGCCAACACCAGATTTTTGATAGCATCACCTGTTATTCCTAAAACACAGAGCTCTCGTAGGGGGAGAGAGGAACGGAATCGGACAGAGGCCAGAGCTACATCTGTCAGCTCGGTGCTCGTCAGGTTTCAGGCTTTTTTCCTCAGGTCCCTTCTGAGTGAGAATCTGGCACTCGACTTGGCCTCTCTTTTTTCCCCTTCTTAGAAAGTTGTTCACATACAGGAAGGTAAATAGAGCCATAGTGGTTGATTCTAGCTCCTTCCTCTTTGTGAGGAAAACACTTTACCTCTACTTTCACACTGGGTTTTTAAAAAGGTATCAGTCATCAGAAACCCTGCGAACAGTGGACAGGGCCACCAACCTTCCCCGTGGAGGGTGGGGCCCCTTCCCGCATGTCAAGGATTCACCGTAATGTGGGATAGCTCCTTCCCAGTTGGAGCAGCGCTGTGCTCGTTGCTGAGGGCCGTCACGAGTGACAGTGCGGCCCATCGGTGCCCTGCGGCGAGGAGGGTGGGGGGGGGCTTGTTTGCCCCCGCACCTGAAGCGTGGCGACCCGTGACCCAGCAGTTTACATCTGAGCCCCCGGTCTCTAGAAACACTCCGCAGTCAGCAGGTCTCTGTGGGGGCGGGGGGAGGGGTGCACACACGCGTGTGTCTCTGTGACTGATTTCAGCTCGAGAAAAAGGCTCTGGCACAAACCAGTGCCCGTGACCAAGTGTGAAATGGCGAGCTTCACCGCAGCCTAGTAATTCACGTATACCGCGCGGTCCCCCTTCTGTGAGAAAAGTAGTTTTCTTTGTGTCTTAGCACGGGGAAAAATACACACGTTTAAAGAGACACAGGAAGTTGAAAGGATACACATACTTGGTTTGTTCCAGAGCGTGAAATGGAGGTCAGGAGATAGCACTGTGCTCCCTGGCCAGCCCGTGGGACATGAAGGAAACTGGGTGTGGTCGGATGGACAGGTGCTCAGGCCAGGGCCGTGGGTGTGCAGGGCCACCTCTGGCCCACCAGGACACCTCCCTCCCGGGTGACTCCAGAGACACGCAGCCTGCGGGCCTCTGCAGCCGCCACAGGCACGTCTGCCCTCCCTGCTGAGGAAGCACCCTCGCGCTCCACCGCTCACCGGACCCTTGGGGACCTGAAGCCAGAGTCTCACAGAGGCCGCTTTCTGCACATCAGTCTAGGGATGTGTTCGTGCTGCAGGGAGCTCCGTGTCCTCGGGGTCTGGCCATGGAAAGGCCTGCAGACAAGATGGAATGTTTACTTCCCTGGGCTGACCGTTGTGGAACTGTTGTTCTTAGAGTGTTTTAAAACACTACACGTTTCAATAGTAATTTTTAAAATAAACTGAAAACAGAAATTCTATATGAATGGGGTACAAATCCATGGGTGTCTATTTCTTCTTCTTTCACAGAGTTACTGGGGGCGAACTGTTTGAAGACATTGTGGCGAGAGAATACTACAGCGAGGCCGACGCCAGGTGAGTGCCCGGCACTGGCGACACCCGCCCCCACTTCGCGCAGCCGCGCGGCCCTGCCCGCTGCCAGGGGAGCACAGCACTGGCTGTGCCTTCTCTCGTAAAGACAGGTGCTGCTTCTCCTCGGGATTCCGAGACGGTTATTTGGGGGGGAAAATCTATGGATCTGATCTAAAGCTTGTTAGTATCTAGTGTCTGTTGTCAGAATGCGCATTTTGTTTTATTAAAGCCTAACTGGAATGACTTCTACTGAAGACATAAACTCTTTTAGCAAATGTTGGAGATCCAGGGTTGGCATCCTCTGGTCTCTAGGTCCTGGGCGGCCCAGTTTGCCTCTAGTCACTTCCATGCAAAATTAAATCAAAGGAAATTAAATAGGCTCTTTAATTTCCGTGTCAATTAATCACAAGTAAATACAGTTACAAGTTCAGTTCCTGGGCTGCAGCCAGCACATTCCCAGTGACCAGTGGCTACGACTGGGAGCAGGTCCCAAGCGCCTGGGCTTCCACAGAGACAGACAACGGGAGCCCCAGGGTCGCCCCAGAACATCATTAGCTGGAAGTTTCCGTACAGCCCTGGAACTCTCATGTGATCTGCACGAAGTTAAGAATGGCCAGCACCTGGTCTCCTGCGAAACCTCCGAGGCTGCAGGAGGGCGATGTTTCGGAGTGAGCTGGCGCTCGTCTCCGTGCTCAGGTAGTGCTGCGGCTGGGCGGCGTGCGTTCTCGTCGGCACCCTCCTGCGAACTGCGAGGTTGGCCCTCACTCACTCGGACAGCAGGCCGGGAGCCGGCGCTCGCTGCGAGCCATGAGAACAGGACCCTCGGGGCAGTCTCTGGCGCTCTCAGGGCTTCCTCAGGCTGGTCCAGCCCACCTGCCAGCCCCGCCCAGAGCGGCGCCCACGCCTGCTCAGCTCCCTCTGAGTCTGCAGTCTGTGTTCTGCTTCAGCGCGTTGCCGTGGCATCCCGTGCATCTCCTCCGTGTGCAGCTGCGCTCTGGAGTTTCTCATGGAGTTTTACTGCCAGGTCCAGCAGAAAGTTCCGTGTCACTCACACTCTGACGAGTGAATCATCACCGGCCCAGTTCTCCCACGTCCTCCCGAGGGCCTCTGAAGGGGCCTCGGAGCAGCCTAGGGAGAAACGTGCGCTCTGGAGAGAGGGACTGTGCCCACTGAGGCCGTGCACGGGGCCGGGGCCTGGCCGGGCCTGCGCTTGAGAGACTGCTTCCCTGGCGAGAGGCCCACAGACAACAGGGGGCCCCGGGGCTTCCTGGACGCTTGGGAGTCCACAGCAGGCATTTTTAGGGTTCGTCCCACACAGAGTGAAGGAGAAAACGTCCTCTTCCCAGCCGCAAGCATGGAGAGCATATTGTGCCGATACTTTGCCAAAGTCTGTGCTTGTCCTGGGCCCCTCAAGAAGCTAAGAATGCAGTCCATGCTCACCAGTAAAACGTGGCGACGGTCACCTAGCAAGAACTGTTTTTACTTCTTTGTTTTCTGTTATTCATTAGGCTCAGTGACCTGTGCCTGTGGTTGGAGAAGAGGAAGTGAAATTCCTCAAAAACAGGACGAAGCGAATGTTACTACAGAGGGAAGCGTGTCAGACGACCTAGCTAAGTGCCAGCTCTCGGAGAAGCTGTGCAGAGGGAGCAGCCAGTGTGAGGCTCTCGTGTGTGTGTCTCAGCAGACTGCCAGGCAGGGACTCTGTCCGGGTCAGTTTTTGACATTTGCGTTGTAGACCAGTAGAGGTGATTACTCTTTTCACTCAAGAGTTCACTTTGGAGTCCTGTTGTTTTGCACACTCAGTGGTGGAGCATGTCCCCACTGAACTGTGCGCCTCACCTGGGGCGGCATGACTGCAGCCGTGTGCACCTACGTGTGGGTGCACAGGGCCTGGGCGCACTGCGCAGTGGACACGCCCCACACGGTCAGGTGGCAGGGACCATACGGCTGGCTGCCACTCGGTGGTCTCCCTCCAGGTTAATTAGCAGTCTGTGTGACGTCAGCGGACCTGTACTAAGAACAGCGTAAACTGTGCATTCGACAGGTGGTAGACCCGTATGGAAATGTGCTCCAGGGGCTTAAGTTGTACGTACTTGTTTCCGTCCATTCCTCACCCTTCCCCGGAGTCTAGCCTGACCGCGGAGCGCTGATTCGCACCGTGGGCTGACTTTGACTTCTTCCTGTTACTGCGGACTCCCGTTACTTTTCCTACTAGCAGGTTCCACACGGGGCAGCGTTTCCGAGTCAGCGGGCAGCCGTGTCCCTCTGTCTGACCCTTGTTTCTCCTGCTACTTCGTCCTCTCGTTTCCACACCGGTGCTTATGTGTGACCTCAGGTTGGGAACAGTTCCGGTGTGTCTAAGACATGCCCCCACGTTTTCTGTCTCTGGAGAGTTTTCCCAGAGCACGATGGGAACAGGTGCACCTCCCCTCAGAAACGGAAATCTGGACGAACCTGCGTCTCCCGGTGGTGGGATTGTAGTCTCGGTGGACAAAACACAGCTCAGGTTGCCTCGTGCGGACACGCCACAGATTCTGCTGGGCACCGTTGTTGTTAGCAGAGTTAGCTTTATTCAGCTTACGTAATTGCAGTACTAAGCCACGCAATGGAAAAAAATGTAATTTTTCTGTTTAATGAGTGGTCACGTGCCTCACAACACTGTCCCTTCCTCCCCACCTTGTGTCTTTGCAGTCATTGCATACAGCAGATTCTAGAAAGTGTAAACCATTGTCACCTGAATGGCATTGTGCACAGGGACCTGAAGGTCAGTACTGGAGTCCGCACATCTGAATCAAGGGGGGGGGGGTGTTTGGGGAAGGGCAGAGGGCGGGCACTGAAAGGGGTCCCTTGCTGCTCCCAACCTCCGCTGCACTGGCTGGCTGGTGACGTGACAATGCACGAGGCCTCTTCAGCTGCTTGTCTGCAGGCCAAGCATGCATCACGGCGACAAGGGGAGGGTGGTGCTGGACATGCCTGTCCCGTGTCCAAGAGGTGAATGTGAACCAAGAGGTGGTTTGGGGGCAGGTTTTCCCGAGTGTCCCACATTTGCCTGGAGACCTGGCCCGTGATGAGTGTCGCCTGCAGACTGAAGTGCACTGGTGCCCTGGGACCTCGGTGGCCGAGGCAGAAAAGCTGGCTGCACATTGCTCCTGAGTCTGGCCAGCCCTCAGGCAGGGGGTCGCCACGCCAGGGAGTGGAGCAGCGGGGCTAGTGACGTCTCTGATCTAACCTTAACCAAGCCCGACTGCTCAGGTGACGGCTTTGAAGGGACACTGAGAAAACACTGGGAGAGAATGGGCAACTGCTTTTTGGGGGCAGAGGGTGGAGCACAACAGCTCTCGAATTATATCTGTGTCCTGATTTATCTCCCGTGAGTGCCTGGGCGAGAGCTCCGGGGTCACACGGAGGCTCTTTAAGGTGGCTTTTTTTAGGACAAGTGGACCCCCAGTCGGGCTCCTGGCTGGCAGGATCCTGCCTGTTCTGAGGCAGCGGTCACTTTGCAGGAGCAATGTGTCCCTTCTGGCGGGCGTCCCAGCACCGCCAGCTGTCTGCGGCGGCGGGCACCCGGTCTCCATGCGGCTCGGGACTAACGATGCCCCTGGTGTTTGCATGCAGTCATTGCACTCAGCAGATCCTGGAGGCCGCCCTGCATTGCCAGCAGGTGGGCGTGGTCCACCGGGACCTGCAGGTGAGTGCTGCCCACACACTGGTCAGTGCAGTTGTGTCCCGCAGGCAGGTGCGCCGAGAGCTGTGTGCCCTCGCTCTGCTCAGGGAGAAGCACGTTCCCTCTCCCGCTGCGACTTCGGTTCCGTTTCCTTCAGGGAGGAGTACTTCCCTAAAGCAGAGTAGAGACGGCCTCTGATGGGGCTTTGGGTTGCACAGACACCCTCCTCATTCGGCACTGGTCCTGTGGACACTGGTCGGACACGCCATCTCACAGCCTGTGCTCTACACCCAACGTGATGTCACTGGTCACTCACACTATGAGGTGCGTGGAAATACAGTTACTAGGTCGATTTCAGCCCATGTGCTTGGGTGCTGGAGAGCCCCCTGCTGGACTCTGGAGTCTCAGCCCCGGGAGCTCTGAGAACTCCGAGGCTTCCTGGCTCATCATTTACTGACATCATTTACGGACTGAGGCCCGTGTGCCTTTTGAATTGGATGAAGAAAAGTAAAACAAAAGACTTTGCTCAGCTTCTCGTACCACTGATGAGCAATGTTTGGATCATCTGGAAAGTAAGTAGGGAAGACTTGTCAGCGTTCTAGTCACGCGTGGGATTCCAGAGAAGAAGGGATGGCCTGGAAACGAAGAAGAGGGGACAGTGGGGGCGCGCCGGGGCGAGCCCGGGAGCACCGTGGGCACAGCTGTGCCTCCTTGTCCCAGGCCTCGGCTCTCCCAGGTGTGAGCGCAGCGCTGGCAAAGGTTCCGGTGTCCTGCTGTGTGTGTTCCCCGGGCCTCCGCTGGCTGCTCGTGTGCAGACCCCACTAGTCGTAAGGAACTGTAGCTCTGTCCCTGCCGTTTATTTAGTACGTCCGAGAAGAGTTGTCTCTCAGATCCATAGTGAGTTACTTGGAGATGCGATTCGTAAGCAAAACATTGCCTTAGTTTTCTGGAATCTTCCTTTGTCTTTAGTTTGAATCTGAGAGCATCAAATGTCAAAAGTGAAGGTGTGGTTAGTGGTGTTTTCCTTTGGACAGCCGAAATAGGCCTGTGCTCATTGCTAACTCTTACCAAATTTACCCTCCGGAATAAAGGAGAAACAGTATATTCCTTTGAAAACTCTTTTTTTTTTTTTTTTTTTTTTGGTGATCACTTCAAAAATTCCTTTCAAGCCATGTACAGTCAGAGCCCCTTTCTGCAACTTCTCAGAACTCATAGAGCTAGTTTTCTTTGTACGTGAACATATATGGACATGCACATTTTTGTGCTATTTACCAGGCACTCTGTTTAATGGATTTATCACTGGAAATATTTTTCTCCATGTCGTGTAATTACTAGTACACTTGAAGCTCGTGTGGAGAGAGTGAGCACTCTTCAGTGACTCCTGGGTCATGGTTTCCGGGCCATGATGTGGACTTGTGTCAGAGTCCAGCTCAGCCGAGCCCTGCCTGCACTGGCCGGGGCTCTAATCTGAGATGGCAGCAGGCCCAGCAGGGGAGCTGTGAGGAAGAAGATATTTTCTGACACATGAGCTAAAGTCGCTAATTAAAAACTCAGGCAGGGGACGTCAGGGAGGCTGGCCACCCAGAGACAGGCTGCAGCATCACCCGGCACATTGCTTTCCGGGGAGATGAGTTTCTCCCCCTCTCTCCTGTGACATCAGGGAGGATGGAAGTGGACTTCCGGGAGCACATCCTGGTTTCCACACCTGCCCTCGTCTCTGTCCGATGGCTGGCCTGGGAAGACTTCAGCTCAGAGTAGTTCTGCTTGTTTTGGAAGCCTGCTGAGCGAGAGTACAGAGCATGCTAAGGGCACTGGACACATGGCCCATTCCGTGTCTCTCACGTGTCTCCAGGTGTGGTCTACCTGGTAAATGTGCTGCTTATAATAGCATTTACCAACACCTGAAAATTAGAAAAATTAATGACTGAAATTTCTTACTAGGAGGCTCCAAAAATACTGCTCTTACTATTCTCAGGCCATATATTTTTGTTTCCATACCCTGATTCCTGTGTTAATTCAGTGACATCACAGATGTTTGCACACAGTTTAATTGTTAGCAAAAGCTGGGGAAGTATCGTTCTTCCTCAATATCAAGGCACCTATGAGCTCTGTGGGTCAGGCCCTCCCAGCACAGTGGCTGCAGAGCAGGTCATGTGACTCTGCAGACCCGACTGGGACTGGCCACGCCTCCTGAGTACATGCACAGGTGCTTTCCATGAAGGGAAGAATAAAAGCACGTTTATGCATTAAAGGTTAACACAATCAGGTAGATTGCTGTGTACATCACTTAAAATTGGATAAAGAAGATGAGTGTACCCTGTCTGACCGCAAGATAGCCTGGAGATCACTCATGGGGGCTGGATTAACCCTGGGCGCTTGCCCCCACTGCGCAGCTGTCCAGACTAGAGGCAAGGCTGAGCCCAGCAGGCAGTGGGGACAGGAGGCACCGGTGCTCGCAAGGGGGAGCAGGTGCTGGGGATTAGGGCCAAGGGCACACGGCACAGCGCACCAGGCAGGATCACGCGCAGGCGCAGGCACAGCCACTGTCGACCGTGCGTCCAGGTCAGGCCAATTGCTGGAGACCCTCACGGCGCTGGCTCTGGCCCTGCCGACATAATTAGTGTCCTGGAATTTGGGGATGCACTCTCTTCTTTGGAGGGGTTGGGATCAAGGCAGGACCTTAGTCATAAAACCAGTAATGCCTGCCCTTGTCCAACAGCCACCATGTCCCTGTGCTGACTTCCCTGAAAAATGCTCACAACCCCTTCCTGTGCAGGGCACTCAGGTGGCCCTGTGTTGCCCGGGGTGGGGGGGGTGCAGTGACCTTGATGGACAGGACCTATTCCTGCCACTCAGCTAGGCCATAGGTGTGTGCCCACGTAGTTTGGTGCCAGGGCCACTGCTGCTTCTCAGCTCAGCTCAGTGAATTAAAACTTTCATAGAGACCAAAGAATAGGTCATCGGCGATGGGAAATAATTTTGCCAGCAATATTAAGAATTACGTGGGTAATGGTTCTAAGTTGAGCTAACCAAAAGTTTTTTTTTAATCCCACCTATAGATCTTTCAGAGCTGGGAATAAGAGAATGAGGGCACTTCCCGCTATCATCTAGAGTGTGGGAGGGACATCATTTGGGAGTAGGCCGTTGTGTAAGGTAAAAGCTCCCTGTTTCGGGAGCAGCAAGGCATTGACCACAGCCTTTGGAAAGTGAGGCTCAGATAACAGAAGGCACTGGGCCCCTAATGTCAGCCCCGTCGGGCCAAACAGTGGGTTTGGGGTGCTGACAGACAGACTGTCCGTGAGCCACTGGCCATCTGCGAGCCGTGATGGGGCTGTCAGCTGCAGAGAGAAGGACAGACACTTGCAAGCCGTTGCGGCCCCTGCACGGCCCCGTCTGAGCCGTGGGCAGGAAGTACAGGGTCAGTCAAGAGCGGGCCTCCGTGCGGGGGCCTCCGGGCGCCAGGGCTGAAGTCATTCACAACCGTGGGGGACGTGCGTTGTCCCCCTCCCACCAACAAGAAGGCCACACCTCAAACAAGCAGCATGACCAGAAAAGCAGTCCAGTCCGAGAGAGGCTGCGGTGACGAGGGACAGCCATGATGTCACAAGAAGTAAAGGAATGTCGGCTCAGACGTGTTCTCGTGTGAGAGCCCAGAGAGCACGGTTCCTGGGAGCAGCTGACAGAAGTTAGGAAGTTTGTTTGAGAGAGAAACTACCCGCTCGGCTCCAGGGGCCTGTGTGTTGGTACCTGAGCCCGGGACCCGCACCCCGGCCTGCGCCCTCGTTCCGGGCCGTCACGCTGCTGGGCCCATGCTCACCCACGGCTGCTCGGGAAGACCAGTGCTTCTGAGCTCCTTCTTCTCGTTTGCTGTAGGAAACCAGAGTCGGGGAATAGTGGCGCATCAGGGTGCAGCAGGCGCCCTTTCTAAGGACTTGGACGCTGGTGAGCTGAGAGGTTTTTCTGCCTCGGCTTTTTTTGGAACATAAGGCAGACTTTCTGTCGTCACTCAGCTTGAACGCGCCCCCTCACCACTGACCTTTGGTAGTACACCGTACATTTGATGTGGAGGCTGGATGGATTGTAGGACATGATAGCGGGATTAACCAAGCTGATAGATGCCAAAGCATACGTATAAATCAAATTGTGTGACATTCTTAATGTTTCATTGAAGCTAGCCATTAACTAGAAGCAGTCTTGTGACGAAACATTTTATAAGCAGAGGTGTCAAGCTCATTCGCACCAGGAGCCACATCAGCCTCACGGTTGCCTTCCACAGGTCGAATGTAATTTTAGAACTGTATAGATGTAACTACCCTTAACAGTTAAGTGAGAGCTTTGCGCTGCCGCTGGGTGGAAACAAGGTGGAGGGCTGGATTCGGCCCGTGGGCCTTGTGTTTGCCACCTGTGTAATATAAAGCAAATCTCAATAAAGTCAATCATCCTGATTTTCCAGGTTGCATTCCATAATTCCATATTTTAGGCTTGCCTGAAAGAATACATAAACGTGAAGCCATTTCAGGGCTGGTAATTTTAAAACTTACAAAATGACCTTGAAATTGCCTTGCCTTTTCCTGCACGTAACTGCCAGAGCACAGTCATCATGGATGTCAGGGTCGACCCCAATGCCGATGGGTCTGTGACTTCCCGAATGGCGCACGGGTGTGTGGGGAGCCCCAGGGCCTGTCTCAGGGCGAATGTTCCGTCCCTCAGAGGGCCTGCCTGGTAGAGCCCAGGGCGGCCACTTCGGCTCAGCAGAGGAGGCCCGCTGTTTCAGGGCGTGAAGCACACAGCACTGCCCAGAGCGTTTTGACTGAGTGATAAGAGTGAAACCATATGAAACTTCTGAACGTTAGTTCCTGGTGACACTCGCATTGGCTCAGTGGACTTCAGTGTCACCTGACCTAAGAGACCCAACGTGGCCGCGCTTGCGAGAGAAGTCGCGAGCCTTCCCTGAGATGAGCCCGCGGGTGACAGGTTAGGACAGCGTGGGTCACGCAGATCTCGGACACCGCCATGCTGTCAAACGGTGGTGACAGTTGGACAGGGTTCCTCCCAGCCATTTGTCCCATGAAGTAATAGCTGGAGCCTGTTGATTACATTAGAAACTTTTTAGTTATAAGGACAAAATGTCAAATAATAGCGTGCCATGGTTTGATACTCTACTGATAGATGACCAGAGTTCCAAGTAATCTGGAATGTTAGGTTTTGCTAACAGTTATTTCAACATGAAGAGCATTCATATCCTTGAGACATCTTCATCCCAACATCCAACCTAGATTATCCCAGTTTGGTGTCGAGGTAATTCAAAGTCTGCCCACCCCAAGGCACTGTTGCCGGTTTGCCTTACAGCCACCAGCTGTCCTGCTGGTGCTGCGCCTGATGGTCGTGACGCAGCAGCCTGGGCTCACCTGGCGTCTGACTACCAGCTCCTCCTGCAGCCTTAACCTAATTCCTTCACGTTGTGGTTAGGAGTTGTTTGCTAATTTGCATGACTTGCTTAACTAATCAATTAAATATTGGTTTAGGCTGTGTTAATACAAGGTCAGAACAACCAACAGAATTGACTCATGCAGTAAAAAAAGTGTACCCATACCCAATTTTATGAAAAAATACGAAATCAGCTGTTTGTCAGTATATAAACAAAACCAGTTTGACTGAATTTTTAGATTTTCAAACAACTGTTTTGGCTTCTGTACCGTCCATTGTTTCTCACCTTTTTTCAGTCAGTCTGAGACACACCCCTCAGTTTGCGGGGTCTTGCCCCAAGGGGAAGAGAGCGTGAGCTGCCCTCTCAGGTGTGTCTGTCCCAGCCCAGCAGTCTTTGCAGACACTGTGAGGGAGTAGATGTCACTGAGCGCATGGACTGGCTGCCCCCTTCCCCACCTCCTTCCCCTGCCATTGCCTCAAACCCACAGGGTGGTCAGGCCCGTGTAAGACTCAGGCCTGGGGCCTGCCTCCCACGTGTCTCGGGCTCTGGTTGGGAAGCGCTGGGGTAGAAACAGCCTTATTTCCCCTAGAGTTACTAGTCCCGAGCAGTGGTGAAGACCGGGAAGTGAGAACGCTGCTTCCCTGTCGTGCTCCAGGGTGTGAAGATGGGTGTCTAAGTAACGCTTAGCGTCGCACTCGGAAGACATGTAAATGGTGGTGCGGAAAGCTGGCCTGTACAGGAAAAAAAAGCTGACGATAACGTTTGGCAAATAGTAGCGTACTCCTTCTGCCTTTAAGAATAAACAGATTCTTAAAGACTGCAATTTTAATACGTAATTCAGAACAAGACTCCAAAATTTGTACAGAAATTGTTTGGAAACATTGAGGAATCAAAATCACTACATTTGGGTCCCAACTCTTGAAATCAGCTAGGACTTAATTTGCACAGCTTTCTTTGCCAAATGTCTGTAAACCAGTCCAGCTCTCGCTCACGTTGCCGTGTCTCCGCTGCTGCCAGTGTCTGTCCCCTGCCAGGCTTCTCAGCCCTCCTGTGGCCGCATCGGGGCCTCGGGCAGCCCTGGGGAGCACGCGAGCAGGTCGGACAGACGCCTGTTCCCTGGGCCCGAGCCACGCACGCTCTCTCTGGCCAGGGCCCTTCCTGGGTGTGAGTGCGTCCGTCTGCACCTGCACGCGTGGCGGCGCTTGTCACTTCTGCCCTGGGGGCCGGGGCGAGTCTCCGGGAGAGAGGGCAGCGCATGCCTGTCCCCCCCATCCTACACGATGCCGTGCGTGGGGGAGAGTCACCTAAAACTGGTTCTCACTTCAGTCTCTCTCTTTCATTTCTAAATAAAGCCTGAGAATTTGCTTTTAGCTAGCAAATCCAAGGGAGCGGCTGTGAAACTGGCGGACTTCGGCCTGGCCATAGAAGTTCAAGGAGACCAGCAGGCATGGTTCGGTGAGTAGGTGTCGCCCTCACTGCCCAGCCACACCCTGCTTCCTGGCCGCGGAGCACGGGAATGTCCTTCCGACCCCCGCTCGACCGGCAGGAAGATGGGGGCCTGTCAGCACTTTGCTGCACCGACACTAAAGGGTGGGAGTCGGGAAGGAACTTGAGGGAAGACATGTTAATAATTAGGAGAGCGGTAGCCCACAGACTTCTCCTTCGAGGGCGGTGAGAAAACGGGCTGGGCACTGGGAATGACCGAGGCGCTGGCTGTGCTCCGAGAGCACGTGTGTGTTTGGTCCGTGAGAAGGGCCTGTGCACGCGTGGCCACTCCCCCTGCTGGAAGCTGCCGTGTAAAGAAAGAGTCGGGCTCGGGAGCACCGAGTGGCTGGCGGACCTGCGTGACCGGTGAATTGGAGTGTGACGATACTGAAAAGCATGTCTGCACGCAGATTTACAGAGCGCGTTTCATCTTACGTGTCTGTTCTGGAAAATACCAGTGTCCTCTCTAAAATTTTGATAATTTTGAGATTTCTGTATGATGAGATTTCTTTTTCTAAACACATTTAAATGGCAAGTGTTCCTTACCAGGCTTATGCACTACTTCAGCGTTTGGCCTGAATAAGTTATTTTACCCTTTGACTTTTCTGCCAGTTCCCACTGTTAACCCACTTCTCACACAACGTTCTGGAACCTCTCCCTGGCCCTGTCTTACTTTCTTTCTGACTTTCCGTGTTCTGAGATCAGACATTTGTTTAACGTCCTTCGCTCCCAGCTGCTTTTCCCTGAACAACTGCAAGCAGCTGGAGACCCCAGGTGCTCCCTCTGTGTTTTCTGGGCAGCCCCTCCATGCCCCTGACCAGGCACGTGTCCTGGCTGTGCCCTGGCGGGATGTCAGTCGAGGGGTGTGCCTGGGGACTGCAGGAGCACGGAGTTACTCCCTCAGGTTTGTTTGGACCGGCTCACCTCAGCCTTGGCTCCCACGCCTGGGCCAAGGGCAGTCCCCCTCCTGGGGCAGGGAGGCCAGGGGACTGAGGTCCTGCCTGCGCCTGGGCTCCTCAGCTGCCTGCCGCTGAGTGGCACGGCAAACACCACAAAGAAAGAGCCCAACAAGGTCCAGCTGGTGCCCCCGCTTCACGTGGCTCACAGGCCTCTGTTTCCGCAGGGTTCGCAGGCACGCCTGGCTACCTCTCTCCAGAGGTCCTACGGAAGGACCCCTACGGGAAGCCAGTGGACATGTGGGCCTGCGGTAAGGACCCCCCGGGGGCACTGCGGGGTGGCAGGGGCTGCAGGGCTGCTGTCCTTCTGCCCCGGCACCACCAGCACCGCCTGCAGGTCTCGGCAGTGCCATGTGATCAGGGGCGCCTCACTTGTGTCCCTTCTTGGCCTCACCCAACATCCCCGCGGCTGAGAGGCTGGCCCAGGGGGTTCGGTGGGGCGGGCAGAGGCTGTGTCCAGAGAAGCAGGGAGGAGACCGTCCTGGAGGGCTGACTGCTGCCGAGGCTGTGCAGTTTTGACCCTGTGGCCGGTGGGGTGGGAGTGGCTGTCCCCCAAGGTGGCTGTCACGGGACCTCTTCCCTGTCCGGGACCTCACCCTAAAGCAGGCGGGGGATGGCGAGGAAAGGGGTAAGACAGGGTGCTCGGAGCGTTTCCTCGGGGTGGAGGCATGGCCGGCGGCCCTGGCTGCTGTCTGGGGGTGCGTGCGGGGCCTCCTGCTGCACGGGGTTCCACTGCCTCTGGCGTTGGCCACGGAGCCTGCAAGGAGCTGGTCCCAAACCCTGATTCGGAAAGTCCTTTACTGCCACATCGTAGGCGTGGATTGCCCCACGCTGTCTGTCATCTCCCAGGCAACAGCAGCAATGTGGTGTTTGACTTGAACTGGGGAGCCTCTGGGGCTCTGGGCCCCTCTGCACCAGGGGAGCCTCTGGGAGAGCCCCACGCAGTCCTGTGTGCGCAGGGCACCTGCCCTCCAGCCCTGCCTGTCCCTGAGCCGGCTTCTCTCCCTGCGAATGGGGCTGTGGCGCCCTCCTGGACTCCTGTGCACTTTAGACGAAGACATTTTACAGTTTGCAAAGTCATTGGAACACAAGCAGCTACCCTGAAGTGTTGGAGTTTATCCTTCATTAGCCTGTGAGATCTTAGGTGTTTCCCCAGCTGTCTCCCTCCCCCTCCCTGAGAGTGACTTCTTAGCATGAACCCTGAACTGCCTTGAGGTCAGAGTGCTATCCCAAAATGTCCTTGTTCACACCTAAATGCTGATAGCGGTAACTCAGATTTCTTTGCACAGCCAACCACCACCAGGTCTGTTTCCGCTGCTGAATGTAACAGCCAGGCACTGAGAGATGGGTGCTGCGGAGAGGAGAGGGGTCAGGGTGGCTGGGGTGCTGCTCTGGAGCCCTGGGTGCGGGAGGGAGGGCCCATGGGTGCAGACTGGGCAGTGACCAGGGACCTGGGCGGCCTGCAGTCTTCGCCGACCTTACCCAGGGCCGTGCGCTGCCTGCCCCTCCTTACCCTCCCTTAGTCCCTGTGTTTTCCTTTCCCTCGGCCTGGCCAGGGGCCCGCTGGGCAGTGAGCGTGGGGGTGGAGGGGAGGCCCCCAGCTCTGCGGCTGCGACCTGGCACACACGCAGTCTGGGTACTCGGCACGCTGACGGAACGGAGATGCCGGCCGTCCTTGGGGGCTGGTCACGCGCAGAAACGTTCAGGGAGGCCAAAGGGCGTGTGGCCAGAATGGCAGGCGGGTGCCAGCCTCAGGTTCCCTGCTGGGCCTGGTCAGCAGCTTAGGCCCAACGGCCGGACGGTGTGACCCTGCTCAACGGCTGCCACGCCCACGTCTGTCCGGGGCACCCCCACAGCCCGGCCCCTCCCTCCGCGTGTCCTGTGGGTGTCCAGCGGGCTCACTGCCGGCTGGGGGGCCTAATGCGCTGACATGCTCACGCCCGCAGGTGTCATTCTGTACATCCTGCTGGTGGGGTACCCCCCGTTCTGGGACGAAGACCAGCACAGGCTCTACCAGCAGATCAAGGCCGGCGCCTACGACGTACGTAACGGGGTTCCAAGCGCTGCAGGGGCTCCCTGTGGGCTTCCTCTCGGAGGGGCGGGGTGGGGCGGGGCGGGGGCAAGTCGGGAGGTAGGAGGCGCGGCATGTCGCCCTGCTTGCGTCCTCCTAGCCCACACCTGCTGCGGGTGAAAGGGGGGCAGCTTGGAGTCCCCGAGGAAGGACTTGCTTGTCAGAGTGTTTGGATCTTTGTGCATGTGAGCTCCTAGAAACCACAGCACTTTGCTTTAGAAGCAGTTCCCACCTGTTTGTTTCGATTACGCTCCCTGGTGCCTGCCACGTGACTGGGCACCGCGCGGCGGCGGCGGCCCTCTGCGGGGACCCGCGTGCCAGGTGGAGCACGGCTCCGTGCGCTGCGCCGACGCCCTGTCTCTGCCTTGTGGGCTCAGCACGAGTTTTCCTTTCAAGAAGGGGCTTCAGAGTTGAAGTTATTTTTCAATCCCAGAGCATTTTCTTTCCAGTTAGAGTATTTGAAAGTAGGCGTAAACATATACACACACACGTACGTGAATTAACTTCTGAATCTGAAGAGTGAGGTCGTGTCTGTTGTCCCTTTTCAGTTTCACTCTGCTCGTCGAGACGGTCTCTCTCCCTTGCTAAGAGGGTCTGTAAACGACTCACCCCCTCGGGCTTCCCCCCACAGCCCCGGAGGCTGGTAGGCAGGGGCTGCAGCTGCCCCCCCTGTGCCAGTAAGGGGGGTGACTAAGTAGCAGATGATACAGGGTCCACCTTCCGAGCACACATTGAAGTCTCCATGTAGAAGAGAGAGCACTGATGTGAAAAGTCCGAATTGGCCCTGACCACTATGGCTCAGTGGGTCGGGTGTCATCCTGCAGAGCAAAAGAAAGGTCGCAGGTTCAGTTCAGTTCTCGGCCAGGGCACATGCCTGGGTTAGGGGCTTGGTCCCCATCGGGGCATGTACGAGAGGCAACCAATTGATGTTTCTCTTCCTCTCCTTCTCCGTCCCTTCCCCTCTCTCTAGAATAAATAAATATGTATTTTTAGAAGTCTGAATTATGTTCTGTCAGGTTTCATGAACTCCCTAGTGCCTTCTGTTAACGTGTTCTGGCGAGATGGAAGCTCCCGTCACAGGAAAAATGATTCTTTTCATACTGACGCATTCCATCTAGGCAGACTAATAATTGGACAGACTTATTTCGGTGGCCACAGCAGCACCTGCCCATCCCTGCAGATGAGAGCGAGGCCTCACTGGGGGAGAAGCTTCAGGTGCCACGGGGCCTTGGTCGGTGTCAGGAAGGCCAGGCGGGGCCACTCGCCCATTGCTGCCTTGAGTGTTTCATTGTTCTGAATCCTTAGCGAGTTTTTGCAGCTGCCCAAAATCAATGCGGAATTAAAGTGACAGTTGTTAAACAGGCAAAATCTACAACTGTTGAAAGTATATGCTTTTCTCAAGTTTCATTTTGCCAATGGGTTACAAACTGCCCATTTTATACAAAAAAATAACAAGTCCATGACACAGTTACAATAGCTTTTTCCAAGACTTTCTTTAAAGCTTCACAGACTGGGGAAGAGCCCAGTTGCTGTTGTCTAGAAACTGAGACATCAGTTTTTCTGAAGTTTCGCTGAGAGTGTTTCTGCTAACTGTGCTGATTAGGGGAGAGTCGGGTCATGTGCTCATCATCAGCAATTTCACCAAGAGAAACTTGGGATAAGGAGCTTTCCTGTGAAGTCATTGATGGGGGGTGGGTTTCTGGTTGCCCCTGGGGCAGCTGGTCCTTCCTGAACTCAGGGGCAGCGAACCCCCGATGTCTGGGTCGCCCGTGGGGTGCAGCACGCAGCCTGCACAGCCGGATCCTTCGTGCTGCCGCCACCGGTGGCCGTGAGCCACACAGGACATGAGACCTCGGGCTGTCTCCGCTGTGGCTGCTGGGGTGGTGGGGCCCGCGGGGCCTCAGGAGCCCTCGCGGGGCAGCATGGTGGCGCCCACATGTGCAGCAGCTGCCGCCTGCATGAGCTTTGCAAATGATCGGGAGAAGGAGTGTGTCAAACTTCACTTCCAGGATAAGAGGTTTTTACGTCTGTTTTTCTGAACTCTTAAAGTATTTACTACGTAGAATGCACTCTTGGGGGTCCGTGTCTGTGCCTTGTCGGGTCCTCTCTGTGCACGTACAGAAGGTGAAGACGCACGGGGGGGCTGGGGGGCGGTTCCCGTCTGCGTCGACTCACCAGATACAGTTTGGCTCCTGCGGACAGTGAGCTTCTGCGGTGTCAGCGCTTAAGGAAATCTCTCGCATGTTTGGCTCTTCCTTGTTCCACTGAGGGAACCTGTTTTTTACACTCCTTATAAATTTCTGTTTTTAAAGTTTCCATCCCCCGAGTGGGACACAGTGACTCCTGAAGCCAAAGACCTCATCAACAAGATGCTGACCATCAACCCCGCCAAGCGCATCACGGCCTCCGAGGCGCTCAAGCACCCCTGGATCTGCGTGAGTGGCGCTTACATGGGGACAGACTGACCTTTCCTTTTTTTTCATGGGTTTAAAGTAGTTTTTGCAGAAAAAGAGGAAATGAATGAGTGAACTTTGACTCATGGTGCTAAACAAAGTTAGTTGAGTTACGGCGAAAACGCGTTTGGGTAGCAGGACCTGGCCCCACAGATGGCCAAGTTGAGGCTGCCCGGTCTCAAGAGGAGTGCGCGCTCGCCCCCAGTCACTGGTGACAGTCACCGGTGACAGTCACCTCGGCAGTGCAGAGGTGACACCCAGACCCAGCACCACCCAGAAGAAAACAGTTACACGACGTATATCGAGTGCCATCAGGCAGCTGTAGGAAGACCTACAAGGCTTGCCAGCTGGGAGGACGTCTTCCTCCCAGGGAAGGCTGGTGGTCTGAGGCCGAGTCGACCCTGGACGGGCCCCGAGAGCCCGTGAACATTACGGGGAACGTGGAGACGCTCTAGGGGTGCGAGCCGGGTGCGAGGGGCACGCCGACGGGGGGAGCAAACGGAAGGCAGCCCTGCGGAAACGCGGTCACCGGTCACGACGTGTGGGCGTGGAGGTGGCTGGGAAGGCGTGGGCTCCCGCGCAGGGGCGGGCCGCGGTGCTGTGCGGAGTGTGAGCGCTCTCCTCCTCCCTCCCGCAGCAACGCTCCACGGTGGCCTCCATGATGCACAGGCAGGAGACGGTGGACTGCCTGAAGAAGTTCAACGCCCGCAGGAAGCTCAAGGTGCGGGGGGGCCTTGCTGGGAGGGTCACGGGGCGGGGGCGGGGGGCGGAACAGGCTCTGTTAGCAGAGACTTCCTCATGTCCGGCCTGTGGGCTTCGCTCCTGGGTCTCCAGGAGCTGGGGGTGCACTGGGTCTCACCCCGTGGTGGAGCACTGGGGGCCTGTGACGGGCAGCAGAGGAGGCGGCTGTGTCCCCCGCCTGAGCTGGGTGGGCGCCTGTGGCCCAGGACGGTGTGTGGGGTCCGAGCCCACAGGGCGGCACTCACCCAGTCTCCCGCCTCACAGGGCGCCATCCTGACGACAATGCTGGCCACGAGGAACTTTTCAGGTATGTGAGTGAAGGACCCTGATCCTCACTTTGGTTTCCTCTCTCTCCCTCTTTGGAATTGAGAAAGAATTATCATTAGGAAAACAGTGGTGTGTTGTTTGGGGGTGGCAGTGGGGGTTGTGGCCTCGCCCCCAAGGTGCTATGCGTTAAGGGGTGCCAGGCAGGTGACCCTTAACGCTAGGCCATCATCTCTGAGAGCACCCCCGCGTGCCGGCTGCAGGACAGGGGCCCGGACTCCGAGCAGGGCGGCCGCCAGCGGCAGCACGCAGGTGGACGGGAAGCACCCCTCTGCGAGCTGCGCGACCTCAGTTTGCAACCCGAAGCTGAGCCAGCTCTTTACGGCCAGGGTCACTCCCCCACACGGACACAAAGATCTCCTATGTCCAGGCATTATTTCCACTTTGGGGCCCCCTGCTTCGACTGATCGCTTCAGGGGACCCAGTTTCCAAGTCAAACTTCAGTAACTGCTGATCAGCCTCAGGTACAGGGAGGCCCGGAGCGGCAAGAAAGCTGCTCTTGGTAAATTTCCCGTCAGGCCGTTGACTCCAGGGATAGCTGTCAAACGACTGTGCTGAAACTGGGGCCCCTTTCCTCGCTTCCTGCTCACAGAAGGGTCTGTGGCGTCAGACCACCCAGTAGTCTGGTACGCTGTTCCTGCTTCCTGTGGAGCCCAGCGCCGCAGCAACCCTAGGGGCGATGCTGTCCCCACTCGCGGAGTGGTTGACAGTGTGAGCCGGGGAGGCTGCCACAGGCGTCTCCTAGCTGGGGAGCAGCAGCGGGAACTGTGCAGGGAGGAGGCCAGGGCTGCGAGGGTTCGGTCCCCTCGTCACTGCCTTTGGCAAGTGACCTGCTCTGCGAACGGTTGACGTTCACAGGGCTGAGTTCAGTTCATCTCATTAAATATTACCTAATATAGACTTCGTTCAAATAAACTAATATTTCACTGCAGCCCAATAATTAGTGAATCACTCAAAATGAGGAAGACAGCGCAGGGACCAGGCAGGGACCGGGCTGTGGCTTCCTCGTGCAGCGGTGCCACATTTCTGTGCCCGGGAAGCATGGCTGTCACGGCCAGCTTGGCAGGGGCACAGGCGGGCCGCAGCCCAGCATGCCTGGGGGAGGCACTGGCACCGTCTCCTGCTGGGCCCTGGCACCTGTGCGTGACTCGCTGACACGATCTTACTCTCGTTTTGCAGCGGCCAAGAGTTTGCTGAAGAAACCAGACGGAGTGAAGGTATGTCCAGCACATGCTCCCAGAGTCATTTCTGAGAATTTCCACTGTTACATTTGACCCCCGGGTCTTTGCAGAGCATTTTTATAGTTCCTGCAGAGACTCAGGTTAAAGTGTAAAATAACGTCACACACAAAGACGAGTGGTATTTACGCCAAGAAAAGCTGTATTTTTTCTGTTTTATTACATGTGAAACAATCATGACAGATAATATTTTTATATGGAGTTGCTATGGAAACGGAATGTCTAACTCCCTCTGGTTTCCTGCAGTCCCAAACTATCCCAGTCACCTGATACCTGGGATGCCAGACCTTCCCTGCCTTGATGACCACACACTGACACCCGCACACTGACACCCGCACACTGACACCCGCACACTGACCCCCCGCACACGGACACCGCACACGGACACCCGCACACGGACACCCGCACACGGACACCCGCACACGGACACCCGCACACGGACACCCGCACACTGACCCCGCACACTGACCCCCCGCACACTGACCCCCCGCACACGGACACCGCACACGGACACCCGCACACGGACACCCGCACACGGACACGCGCACACGGACACCGCACACGGACACCCGCACACGGACACCCGCACACGGACACCCGCACACTGACACCCGCACACTGACCCCGCACACTGACCCCGCACACTGACACCCGCACACGGACACCGCACACGGACACCCGCGCACTGACACCCCCACACTGACACTGCTGAAATACGCAGCCTGAGAGGGCCACGCACTGGGGCTGAGATCGAGTGCCCCGTGACCAGCTCTTTGGCCCGAGCCCTTTCTCAGGGCCCCAGTTGTCACTGTGCTTCTGTTTAAGGTGCCAAGACACTTCTAGAGGAATATTTGGAACAAATTTTATAAACTTTCCAAGAAAGGAATAGGGTGTTTTCACTTTCTTGGGTTTCTAAACAGGATAATACAGCTGATTTTCTGTTGATTCCACTTTGTTTCATGGGAATTTACCTTGGGATGTAACCATGTATTTGCATTATGTTTCTCTTTCCAGAGCATTACCTGTATGTTTTCTTTAATACCTTTCTTTCTCTTCCAATGGCAGATGCATACATTCCTCATGAGCACTTCAGCATTCTCAGGATTAGTTACTGTTCTAACATTCGAACTTGACTCAAAGTCAGGTGCTCAGTTCACTTTGCTAATGTGACGTAGGAAATGGTGGGTCCCTTTGTGTCCTTGCCCCTCCCGTCCTCACCACCTGCCTGCGTGACCGGATTTGCACTATCTCGAGTTGCCCTCCTTCCGCTCAGGGACCCCCGTTTAAGTCTCAGCACCACGGGGGACGTCGGCTTTCTCCCAGTTAACGTGGTGGGAATGTGAGGTCTCAGCTGTCCCTGGAGGTGGCATCCCCGGTACTGCTCTGCGCCGTTCAGACGCGGAGCCCACAGCTCCCGCTGGGCATCGGTTGCCACTCGTCTCCTCGGGGGGGACGCTTCCTGAGTGGCTCTCCTGAGGGCGGCAGCAGCACTGTCCTGAGCGCTACACTTCCATCCCCAAAAGCTCAGCCAGCCCTGGTTTTTCTTCCCCACCTCTGACTAGTGAGGTCAGAAAAGGGGGTCCGGCCTGTGTGTTCAGGTGGGGAGGGGGGTCTACCTACCAGGCTCTCCCCGGAGAGAGGCTGCACCCAGGAGCCAGTCACACGGGGCTAGCGCAGGGCTCCCGGAGCATGGTGTCCACGTCACTGTGCTCGTGGGTGTGTGTGTGTGGGTGTGCGCGTGTGCTCACGTGTGCGTGGTGGTGTGCACAGGCGCATGTGGAGCACTTGGCATCCACATCCCGGGAGAAGACAACTCTTTTGTCTCAGAAAATAAAAACACAGAATTCCTCTTTCGTTGTTTGCCTCCGCTGCCATGACGAATGTAGCGTCTTCGCACAGTGCCCTGTGACCCCTGGGGAAGGTCACCCCTCTGACCTCTGACTGTCAAGCCGAGCGCCCCTCCTGGGTATGAGGCGACGGTCGGCACCCCCTCAGATGTTCTCTGTGCGCAGGAATGCTGCGCTCCATCCCTCTTTTGTAGGCTCCGTGTTCTCTTGTTTTGGCTGCTGCACAAATTATACGTTCAAGTCTGTACATTCTTACTTAAAGGAAAGTTTCAAACAAACTATCTACCAAAGGCAGAGGGATATTTAGAGAGCTCTCGGTAAGGGTCCCCTGAAGCCTTCTGCCTTCCGCATGTCACAGAGCGCGGTGTGGCCGTGTGCCGTCTGGGCACACGGAGGTGGGTGGACAGGAAGGCGAGATACCGTGTGCCCACGTTGGCTGCGGAGCCTCCGGCCCTCCTCTCAGGGCCGGTGCCAGTGTGACCCGGGTTTGAGATAGAGAAGAGTTCCCAGAGGGCCAAGCACTCCTCGGGATGATTGCTTGCACTCTTTGGTATTCATTTTTCAATGTGGTACATTTTTCTCTGGAAGTCCTTATGTACATTTATTTGCAATTACGGGGCGTGTCCCTTCAGACAATACTGATATGTGAAGAAAATACCTAGAGAACGTCGTACAAGACGACGAGAGTGAGCACCTGTTTCTGTTTGATAGCCACAGCATAAGATGTCACGCGCGAGTTTAGGTGGGTGTTGGCTGCTGCTGTTAGCCCGCGACTGTTCGCCCCGACTCGGTTGCATGGTCAAGGGGCCGCTGCGTGCAGAGTCTTCTCTGGGTGCAAGGCCGACTTCCCAGCCCCGGGCGCCTGCACAGTGGGGCTCCCACAGGGACAGCAGTCTCTTCTGTGAGGCTGGACCAGTGACGTTAGAGCAGGGGTGGCGTTCCCAGGTGTGAGCTTCAGCGACAGCAGCGGAACTTTGACGGGAAACCTAGTGAAGAGTAGTTGTTTACCACCAGAATATGGCAGTGCGGTCAGTTTGCCTGTTTGCGTTGGACGACGTATGTTTTAAAGGAGACCCAGAGGTACCATTTTTGGACAGATTTATAAAGCCTGCATTTCTTCAGAAGACCTAAGCTTTTCATTGGATGTCCATTCAACAAAGGGACGAGGCCCCCCCCAGAAAGCCCGTCAGCGGGGAGCCGAGCCTCCAGCACAAAGCGAAAGCAGGGACAGGCTCCCGGAGGCCTGCGGGGGGAGCTGGCGCCGGCGGGCCCCTCGGGGAGTGCGGGCCGCGGGCCCCCACCAGGCCCGGGCCTGCCAGGGCGTCGCTGCAGCCGCTCCGTGCTGCCGGCCGGCGCCGGGGGTCTCATGCTCTTCACAGTGTTCTTCATTTTCGTGTCGATGTCTCCAGTAGACATACTGCGTGCAGAGTTTGCTAGCAGGGCTTTAAGGCATCTCTTTCTATTTTCTGCGCACCCACAGATAAACAACAAAGCCAACGTGGTAACTAGCCCCAAAGAAAATGCCCCTCCCCCGGCGCTGGTACAGCTGGACTCTGTAACCCTTCCTCTGCGCTTCCTGGTCCTGCGCTTCTCTCGTGCGCTCGCCTCGCGCAGATGCATCTCGCACACGCTTGCTGTTGGGCTTTGTGTCTTTCTGTTTTGCTTTCGAAGACATGACAAGTTCACCTTTTTCTTTGATTTCGCGGAGGCGGCTGTCAAGCTGTGCGTGTCTGACGTGAGATGCCAGCTCTGTTGCTGAGCATCGCTGCAGCTGGGGTCCCTGCCGCTGGCCTTTGCATGTGCCTGGGATGTGTTGCGAATGCGCTTCGATGGCTCTTGGCTCTCCTGATGCCAGCGGGGCGGGGGGGGGGGGGGCGGGTGCAGGGCCAGTCACTGAGCTGGAAGCGCAGACCTTATTCGGAGCCCCCGCCCGCTTGCTGACAGACGCTGGCTTTGTAAGGCCTCGCTGTGAGACGGAGACCCTCCAGACCGTTCAGGTCTCCTGTGTGCTGTCTCCCAAATCAGATGGTCACTGTTTCACGGTGCCCCAGAGGACGAGACCACGCAGCGCAGAGCATCCGTCCCCCCGGCACCAGACAGGGCGTTTCTCTGGCATTCACACTGGCAGCAGCCACGCCAGCTTTCCACCTCGAAGCACACTGCTGAGCATGAGGTGTGACAGCTGGAACTTGATGCTCTGCGTCTCACACTGTTTTCTCCAGAATGTTCCATGTTCGGATTTAGGATTTCCAGAAATGCTTCTGGCTTTTTACTGCCCTGTGTACTGATACCATAAGTGAATCCAAAAGGCTCGGGGATTATTTCCCTTGAGTGACACAGCCGGGCCCATTTAACATGTCAGCAGGACAGATGGACGTGTCAGGATGGCAGGCTACCTCCTGGTCACAGTGCAGATCCCAGGTCCAGCGGGGAGGGGAGGAGGGGCCAGCAGGTGGTCAGAGGGTCCCCACGGCCTCACTGGGAAGGGCCTGTGGCTGCCCCCAGCGCTCGGGCTGCTGCAGCCTCCTGCTGACGAGACATCGTGTGACGAGAGTCAGCGTGTCATCCAGGGAAGGGAATGAAGTTTTTTTTATGTCACTTATTCGAGTATTATTTTCCACTTGTGAATATTTCTTAAATTTTTGGTAGAAAAAAACAGGAAAAATAATTCTTTATGGAAAAACATGGTTTTACAAACAAATCTTCTAAGTGTATAGTACATAAGTAAAAGTCTTTTTGGTACGAGTTGACGCAGGACTTAACAGCAAACTATTGGGACTCCGTGATGACTCGTAGAACCCTTTAAACGAACCTCTTAAATGTCCCTCAGAGCCTCTCATGGACTTCCAGAGTACATTCCGTAGGGCCGCCCCTTTTTAAGTCCGGTGGTTCTGCGTTGTCCAAGGGTGTTCATCGTGTGTTAGTTGCAGTGAGACACCATGATCCATTCCGAAGACACCACAGCCGAGAAAACACCTTCGGAGGCTCTGAAGTCCCCTCAGAGCGTTCTCACCTCTCGTGCCCTTGGCCACGGGCACGGGCCCCTCGCTGAGGAGCGGGCGGCGCCCGGTGCTGGGCGGTGAAACAGTGGCGCCTCTGCAGGTCTGCCGGCGCCAGAGCCGGTCTGCGTGCTGGTGGAATAAGGTCTTCGCATGCTGGGCTTGGGCTCTGGGGTCCCCTCGGGGCTCCCGGAGACTGTCGTCCGAGGCTTGTCCCTGGCGGCCTCCGCTGCGGGCACCACAGCTTCCGCTCTGTCCCTGTCGGTCCGGGGGCTGTTCTCCCTGCTCTGCCCGCGCCAGTCCCCATATACTCACCGTGCAAACTGTTTCTTTCTCTATTTTGTTCTCACTCAGGAGCCCCAAACCACTGTAATCCACAACCCTGACGGAAACAAGGTATGCGGAGGGCACAGCCTCGCGCACTCACAGGGCCACGCGGCTGCCCCGCAGCCGGAGCACGCTGCACGACCCAAACCCGGGGCGACACCCTGCCCTCGGCCTAGCGCCCTGCCCTGTGGGCCTGATTCACCTAGAACTGCACCTGTGCTTCCTTTGAAACACAAAGAGTGATGACTTGGGAGGGGAGCGAAGCGCACTGTTAGTAAGAGCTGGGGAGACCGCGTCTTCGCCTCACGGCAACGTTCTCTGGAGCTAGGCCCCCGGCCCTGCCCTCCCCACGCCCGCCTCGCCCCGTGTCTCACGTGTGTCCCGCATGAGACGCTAGAGTTTCTGCTGTACCGCCCACTGGCTTCCAAACACCAACCCGAGTTCATAGGCGTTCGTGTATTCTGTCGTCGTGTTGCTTCGATGCGCTGTCGGCGGTGGTGTGTTTGTGGTTTGGCACGGATGTGCGGACGGTAAGGCAGTCCCACTGCTGTGGGCTGTGTTGCTGTTGGGTGCCGTGACTTCGGCAGCAGACGCCGAGCTGGCTGTGCCGAGAGAACCCCGGGGCGTGCCCTGAGTGCCGCGGGCCGTCAGGGCGGCGTTCTCGCTTGTAGCGGCCCTAGTGTGCGCAGCTGCAGGGGAGACACTTCCTGAACACGTGCCCTGTGTCCACCTTCGTGTTCTCCCACGTCACCGTGTTTCCGAGGGGCAGGGGAGGGTGTGTCTTCAGACTTTCACAGACGAGGCCCTTGGCAGCTTCTCCTTCCTGTTGGCAGCAACGTTTCGGTCAGGAAATGCATTGTCTCTGCTTTAGCATTTCGTCGGTCAATATTAAAATTATCAAAGTAAAAGACATGAAGCATTGGTAACATTCTTTATCCTGAGTCGCATTGGGTATTTAGAGCCACGGCACTTAAGATGCTCTAAGTCAGCGACTTTCCGCCCTTTTTGTCTCGTGGCACATGTCAGATAATCACTAAAACTGTGCCGCACGCCAGAAAAATTTTTGGCCAGTCTGACCAAAAGAATAGGTACCATTTTGATTCGTCCACACTAGATGGCTACTGCTGTGTTGGCTGTTGTCATGTTTTATTCTTGACAGTCTGAAGGAAAAGAGGCTGGGCACTGCATGTTTTACAAATTCTTGTGCACGCCAGTCGGAAATTGCTGGACTAGGTCCCCAGAGACTTGAGCTAGTGAGGAGCCACCCCCCGCCCCGTGTGGGGGCCAGGGCTCTTCCCGTGGGAGCTGCCGCACGAGGCGCCCGCTGGCGTGAACCGGTCTGTTCGTGAGTGCCCGCCCACTCCGTTGCGAGTGGGAGTGTGAGCGCCAGGCCACGGTAACTGCATGAAGACTCTGGTTTCGTGTGGGTGGAGACTCCGGACACATGTCCAGCCTGTCTGTCCCTGTGGTTTAAGTACTCACATGATAGCGACAAACCAATTGCTTTTTGAATGTTGTCTCTGAAAGGACACTGACTGGCATTTGCATCATTTTGCAAAGTCTGTCCCTTGTCACTGAGCACATAGTTATTGATTGGAAGATTGTTTCCAATTTTTTTTGTCTTTAGCCTTCAATCGTTCAAAGTAGAAAATTGTGTCTTATGAATGTTAACAGAATTTCATTGCCAGAAAATACATTATTAATGGAAGAATCCATCAGACCCTTTTTCAGGAGCATGTCTGGGTGCTGCTGGTCACGGTGCCCTGTCAGGCGTGAGTCCTGGTCTCGTGGTGGTCGTCCAAGGAGGCCCCTGTCTTTCCGTTAAGGGTTAGGGTTTCTAATCAGTAACAGCCCGTTCTGATTCAGAAGTGAATGAAAAACCCTAATTGTCCTCCAAAGTAAATGACCCCTTAAACCTCGCTGGGCTGATCACAGACACAGATGCCCCTGGAGGTGCGTCCTGTGTCTCAGCCCCCTCGCTTCCCCGTGGGGCAGCGCTGGGACCGGCGCTTCCTCTCGGTGAGGAGCAGGGCGGCGGGCGTGCTGCGGAGAGCCGGCGGGCCGCCTCACAGAGACGGGGCTGTTGGCTGCTCTGCCCTTTGAAGGTTCCGATTCACTCAGCTCAGAGAGTCAGCTCCTCCCGAACACGGGGAAAAAGCACGCCCCCCAGGGCACTGTCACCAGCACGCCCCTAGGCAGCTCTCCAAAGGAGGTGCCCCTGCAGGTCCCCTGGGTTTGCGCCGCTCCGGCGCTCAGGCAGCCAGAGCCCGCCCCCCTCCCCCCCCCGTCTGCCGCACGTGGCCCTCGTCTGTCAGAGCCATGGGGACTCTGTCCCTTTGCATGTCGGTGCGCACTCGGCCTGCTGAGGACTTCTGCATGATGTGAGCGTCACGCGCCAGATTCGTAAGCGCAGGAAAAGCCAAGCTTCTCCTGGTTCGCCACTGAGAGTGTACTTTCTTCCCGGCAGGAGTCCACGGAGAGCTCCAACACCACGATCGAGGACGAGGACGTGAAAGGTGCGTGAGGCCGCAGGCGCCCTTGCGCATCGGAGAAGCATGCTTGTGTCAGGCAGCTCACCCACCGAGGGACCAGGCCTGCCCTGTGACACGCGGCTGATGGCCTTCTCGTTAGCACTGTCTTGGTGTTTGGGTTGTATGGATGGATTCTGTCAGGTTTTTTTCACACGATGCTCTTGTCTGTGCTAACACAGACAAGAGAGAGGATGGTCAAGCACAGTGGGCGGAGTGACAGCTGATAAAAGAAAGGGCGGCCAAGCTGGGGGGACAGCTCCCAGAAGGGAGGCTGCGTTGGGGGGCAGGTGCCAGGACGATGCGGGTCCCTGTGAGCAGGCCCTGCAGGGGGAGGGGGGGCGGGGGACAGCGGGACGGCAGGGCCTCCCTCCTCCATCCGACTCCGGGCTGCACGGGCTGTGCTTGCTCCAGGGGACGGGGAAGGGGGGACGGACTAGTGCGCCCAACACACAAAGGCGGGGTCCTGGGGACTTGAGAGACTGGCGAGGGAGCCCCAGGTGGTGCTGGAGGCCCCGTTTCGGGGGAAAGGACCCTGAACCTGTGAAGCACTTGGGGAGGCCACTACCTGCGGCCTGGCGTCCGTGCTGCCCTTCTTACTGGCTTTAGCGATCGATGCTATGTCCTAAGCTGCAGATTTTCTCTATTGCCATAGCAACATAAGGCATCTGTTCAACTCACATGGGATCTAGTGCGAGGGCCAGTTTGGTCTGTCCTGTTCTCCCGTCTCACTCTCCCTGTGTCCTCTGCGTCCTGGGACTGGGCCAGCTGTCACTTCAGAGGCCACACAGGAGAACCACCGACCGCCTCATCTGGTCAGGGCAGAGTATGCCGGCAGCCCCTGGTCACAGACGGTCCCTGGGGGCTGCGTGTGTGGCCGTCACACCAGCAATGAGCAAGGGGGCGGCTGAGGAACCTGTTTCTGGCGTCCTCTGCTCTGACCCACGTGGTGCTTTTCGTACACTGTCGACTGTGCCTTCGCTAGTGACCTTCCTGTGGACGTCATAATTGCATACAACTGTCTCGTGTAATGTGGGGGAAGTCGAATTAGGTTTACAGACGTTTATTTTAAACAAGGAGTGCCCTACCCTGGGTGACCTGGAGTCTTGAAAGTGAGTGTAAACATTTCAGTCTATGGTTAAAAAGTCCACTTAGCGAAGATCAGATTCACGAACAGTGCAAACTGGTTGTCTTTAATCAGTAATGAAGTAAAACCAGACTTGAACTCCTCTGGAGAGAGGAGGTGAACTGCCCTCCTGACCCCCCAGGTAACCGCCAGCAATTTGAGAAAGTATCCCGGGATTCTTCAGATAAAGTTCAGTGACCTGTAACTTTAAAGAATTGCATCCATCCATTTCATTAATAAGAGAACAGTACTCGGAAATCCAAAGTCTGTCAACATCACTGATGAAATTGACAGAGTGATTTAGCACTCACTTTATTAAACAGGTCGGATAGAACTGTTTCGAGTGTGCAAGGAAATAACATGTTTCTTGCCCACCAGGAGCTTTACTTTAGGGAGGAAGATGGGCTGCTCAGCGAGCACAGTTTGCGAACGGTGTAAGCAAGTGGCCGTGGGCCGCAGCCTCTCGTAGCTGCCAAGGGAGCGGCACACAGGGTGAGCGGTGCGGCCGGAGAAGAGGTCACCCCGCAGGTGGGCTCCGAGCCGAGCCGACAGTCGTAACTGAGGTGCGGGCTGGCCCAGGGCACAGCCATGCACCCAGCTACGGGCAGGGTTTACTGGAGGCCACTGAGCTGTACGGTGGCAGGTGCAGGGGAGCAGCGAACAGTGCAAGTACTTAGATACGCACAGTTAATGCCGAAGGGGATCGGATTGACCGCAGAGCCTGGGCCTTCAGGCGGCTGGCCTCCAGCGCGGAGCACCCCTGTGGGCCTCCCGGGGGTGTGTCGTCCCGGGATCCCCGGGGGGCCCTGGGCGGTGCGCGTGCCACGGGCTCAGGAAGGGCCGGCCCAGGTGGGCCTGGCCGCTGTGAGCGCGAGGAGGCGGAGGGCCAGCGGCCCGCCCACGCCAGGGGAGTGCTGCTGCCCGGCGCTGTTCCTGGCTTGGTCCTCCGCTCGCACCAACTCTGCGCCTTTGCCTTCAGCCCGGAAGCAGGAGATCATCAAAGTCACGGAGCAGCTGATCGAAGCCATCAACAACGGAGACTTCGAAGCGTACACGTGAGTGCCCACCCATGACCGTGCTCCGCACACGTGGCGGAGTTTTCCACGGCAACGCCTTCTCGGGTTGGCTGGATTTGTGCGGGTTGGACCCCAGGTTTGACATGTCAGCAGCAGCTTTATTTCAAGATACAAAGGACTTCAGTGCCCCAGGAGAAAAATAAACATATTCAAGATTTCAGCAAGCCGGGCGCCCTTTGGGTAGGACTGGGCTTTGTTTCTCAGTGCACACAAGTGTGACCACCACACCTCTGCACAGAGACACAGGGCAGGAAGCGCCGAGCGAGGACACGTTGACTCGGGAACGTCCCCGCCGCCTGCACCTCCTGGCCACACGTTTGTGGTGGGGGTGCGGATGAAGTCAGGCTCAGCCTCCCGGTGCCCTCCACGGGCCCCCTGGAGTAGAGACTGGGAATGCAGGGGGCGGGGCAGGTCTCTGCGCTTCAGAGCGGATGGCAAGTCCCAGTGAGAGGCCAGGGTGGCAAGGCCACCTGCGGAAAGGAGGCTGGGAGACACACCGCCAGCGGGGGGCAGTGTGGAGCACTCGGGAGTTGGCTTCACAGGGTTTGGAGAGGGACTGGGACTTGGACAGCGTCTAAAAAATTATAAACTTCAGCTGAGAGTGAGGAAAACCGGGGGCGGAGGGGGCAGAGAGCTCCCCATGGCGATGCTGGTTTAGGGTCCACTCCTCAGCCCACCTCGCCAAGGCCTGTGACAGAAATTGCATGTTTTTCCTGTTTCCTGGAGACTGTTTTCCTTGCTGAATGTCAGGTCAGCCAGAATGGATGCGTGTGAAGCACCAAAACATATTCACTCTCTGATTAATCCTGTTTGTTTTTTCCCGCAGGAAAATCTGTGACCCAGGCCTTACTGCTTTCGAACCTGAGGCTTTGGGCAATTTAGTGGAAGGAATGGACTTTCATCGATTCTACTTCGAAAATGGTATGTTTACTCTAAATTTAACAGCATGCCCTTTCTAAGTTCGCTTTGAACTTCTCCCCAGTTTGCGGATTCCTTGGCTCTTTTATGCAGTGAGAATTTCTAATATTTGAGACTGAAAGCTATTGACAGGGGTAAAAGTGTCGGTGTGTTCCGAAACAACACCTGACTGTGCGCGAAGAGCAGCGCTGGCTGGACGCACCCAAGGAAGCCCCAGTAAAGGCGCGGCGGCAGCTGCGGACGAGCTGCCGAGAGGCTGTGCCGTCTCGAGAGCTGCCCTTGTGCTTGCCCTCAGCTTTGTCCAAGAGCAGCAAGCCGGTGCACACCATCATCCTGAACCCCCACGTGCACCTGGTGGGCGAGGACGCCGCGTGCATCGCCTACGTGCGGCTCACCCAGTACCTGGACGGCGGCGGCCTGCCCAGGACCATGCAGTCCGAGGAGACCCGCGTGTGGCACCGCCGGGACGGCAAGTGGCAGAACGTGCACTTCCACCGCTCGGGGTCGCCAACGGTGCCCACCAAGTAGGTGTCCCCTCAGCCCCTGCTCGCAGCGTGGCGCATGCGCTCGGTCGCCCTGGCGGGAGCAGACACACGCACAAAGTGGCCTGTGGTTCTCTGGGCAGGGCCCCCGCCCACAAGGGGGCCCATCGAGAGCAAGGAGTGGTTCTAGACGGGAGCTTGCGGGCCCCGACCTGGCCAGGCCCTCTCAGCGTTGACTTGGGGGATCCCCGGGGAAGAGGGCCGACTGTGACCTCGCTGTCGCGCTCCACGGTGGGAGGGGAGAGGGAGGGAGTTTCTAAGATGGTCGGCGCAGTGCCAGGAGTCTCCGGTCCCGGGGCACCCACCGGCCTCAGCCCCCGATGCTGGGGGGAGCGTGAGAAGTGCAGCGTGGGAAGTGCGGGGTCGGGGTCGGTCCTTCCGCCACCCCCCCAAGCAGCCCCTGGACAGGCGTGCCTTCCACACGAGCCGCTGACCGTGGCCGCAGTGCAGGGGGCCTGCTGTCCGGGTTCAGAAAGCACCGGAGCTCCCAGACCAGAGGAAACCTGTGCAGCGGGCCCAGTCAGCCTCAGAGTGGCGTGAGGCGGGCGGCCGGTGGGGCCGCCGAGCCTGTGCAGCCGTGCAGAGGTGTGGCTCGAGGGCGCCATGGACTCCGGAGCGGCTCCTGGACGATGGGAGGGAAGGACGCAGGGGACGCAGGCCGGGCCCGGGAAGGCTGGGAGGCACAGTGTCGGGCGTGGCAGTGGCGGGGGCTCCTGGGGCCACCATTGATGAGGAGCGAGAGGGTGATTCTCTCGGGGCAGGTGGGGCCCCTGCTGCCCTCACCCCTGGTTTCCTCACCACGTTCACCCCCCGACATCTGGGTGGGGGCGGCGAAGCTCACTCCGGAGAGCTGTCCCGGTCTCCCAGCTCCGTGACCGCAGTGGTTTCTGAAGCCTCCTCTGTGGCCCCAACCACCCACATGGACTGAGAGCTCGACCTGGGGCGAGTGCGTCGCCAGGAACAAACAAGAGGTTGAAATTCAGTCTAAAACCAGCAGCTGAGCCCGTGAGCGAGAGGCAGAAGGAGCAGGCTCCTGAAGCGCCCGTTCTGTGCGTTGGCTGCCCCAGGGGCGGGGGTGCGGGACAAGTGGCCCGTGAACGCCGCCTGGGGGCGGGCCCAGGGGTCCCTGGGGCGCAGCCCATGGCACGCAGCCCTGTCCCTTGGAAGCTGAGCCGGGCTTCCCCGCTCCGGGCCGCCTCGCGTCCCCGGTGGCAGGGACAGCCTTGTCAGCAGGCGCCTTTCTGCGGCAGAGCCTCCGAGGCACGGAGCCCTGTCTCCGAGGTCTTGTGAGCAGCACCCCACCCCTGGCGCCTCGGGGCTGCTTCTCGTCCCCTCGGGGGTGTTTCCTCCCTCTTCGCAGTCGCGGGAAACCGGGGCGGGCAGGCCTTTGCACTTCCAGCATCTTCGTGCGAGCTCCAGGCTCACGTGGCGTCGTCCTGCAGCGAGGCCCGCACAAGCATCCCTGCCGTGCAGCCGCCAACCTGTGCTGGCAGCTCTGGCCATCCAGACCTCGCTGGGGCCGGGCTCTGGGGCTCCCCTGCGTCCTGCCGTTCCCGACCCGCACTGGCCACGGCTAGCGTGTCCCTTCACCTGCCTGAAACTTCCGGCTCGCCAAGCAGGCGGCTGCGGAGGACAGTGGAGAGCTGACCGTGGTTCAGTGCGTGCCGGTGCCGTTGTCGATTTGTCTCTGCTTCCGACGGGCGGCTCAGGTCTGCGCGGCTCTGCCGTGAGCCTCTGGCGGGGGCAGGGCGCCCGGAGCTAGGAGGCGTGCCAAAAGCTAGGGCTGGGCTTCAGCTGTGTGCCAGCGACGGTGTTCGTTGGAACTCGCTGGTGCGCTTTGTGAATCCGACCGCTTCCACGTGTGGCTGGATCTGTAGTGATTCCGTGTCTGCAGCCTGGCCCCTGTCCGTCTGCAGCACAGCGTGGGGCAGACACACGGACGGTTGTTCGGGCCGGCTCCCTGTGTCACCGCTGTCCCTCGTCACCGCTGTGTCTGCCTGTCGGCAGTCACCAGCCGAGCTCGCTCGGACAGGCACTCCCACCCTGTCGTTCCGCCGACTCGCGAGGCCGCAGCCTGGGCTCGGCCGGGGCCGTCGTGTCTGACCGGTGCCTTCGCCCCTTTGTCCGCAGCTAAGTGTCCGCAGTGCCACGTCCGCATCGTGTCCGCAGGCCCCGGACCGGGACCGGGCCGCCCCTGCCTGCGCGAGGGTGTGAGGCGTGAAGGCCGGACCTGGTGCCTGCGGGACGCGCGTCTCGCCTCGCCGTCACCCTCCTGTCCACGTTCACGCCTCGCCGCGGGACCGGGACATCGCGCAGACCGCAGGGGCCCCCCAGACCCTCGGCCCTCCAGCCTGCCCGTCACTTCTGTCGATGCCAAGGTCGGACCGACGCCCACGGCTGTTCTCAGGAGGACGGCGTGTAAGGAAAGTGTAAATTTTTAAAAACTCTCCGCTACTGATCTGTGTTGGCTTGTTTAACAAAAAGGGCCCCAGCACGTCCGTCTCCCGGCGCGGCCCTGGCTGAGGCGGACTCCTACCGGGACGCGCTGCTGCTGCTGCTGCTGCTGGTTGACGGCGGGGTGGGGGCGGGGGCGGGGGTGGGAGGGGCGGCCCCCCGAGTCACGTGGTTCCGGTCAAACCGCAGGCGGGGTTGCGTCTGAGCTGGGCCGCTGCGGGCGCTGTCTCTGTGCCGGGGAACTCGGGGGACTGAGCTGCGTGTCCCTCGAGTCGCTGTTTCCTTGTTCCGCCCCATTGTTTTCCGGTTCCCCCCTTCTCTTCTTCGCTTCTCTGGTCGCGTAGGGAGGCAGACGGGCGCAGTTGGCGTCCTGAAGGTGAAGGAAGGGCTCGGCCCCCGGCAGTCGCTGGCCTGCGGTTCGACCACCCGCGGGCCCCCAGCAGCTCGGCTGGGACGGTAAAGGCTGTCCCTTCGTGGGCGCTCCAGCCGGCACCCGGAGCCCCGCAGTGGGGACCGGTGGCGGGTGGGCCCTGTCCCGTGACCCGGTTCGTGCCGCAGCCCCCAGGGGCAGGGCGCCCCCACACGGCGGCTGCTCCGAGGTTGGAGAGGCCGCAGGCGTTCCCAGGCTCGTCCGCGTCCTGCACTCAACCGTTGTGATGTGTGCTTCTCAGCATCTCTTTCCGTCAGGGCACCATCCTGTCCCTGCGCGGAGCTAGGGTTCTCCAGTTTCCACGGAGGGCGGGGCGGGCCGGGGCTCTGGGGCCCCGCCCCCGTCGCTCGGGGCCCCTGCAGCCCCGGACGCCCCGCAGCGCGCGGCTCCCTCCGCGCGGCTCCGGCTCCCGCGGTGACGCGCCCCCAGCCTGCGCTCAGGGCAGAGACGGCGCCGCGCAGCCCTGCCCTCCCGTTGCGCCCCCTGGGCTCACAGCGCCTCCCTTAGGTGTCGTTGCTAGTGGATGTGTGGTAGGCGGACCGACGCTCTTCCGGTAATTACTCCATGATTTAAACCCATGTACATTTAAACATATACGGTAAATGTATTGAGCCATGTTAACCTGCCAATGAAATCTGTGAAGTGACAGCCTCCGTTTTCCTTGTTAATTCCTTCACCTTTCTGTGAAACGGCTGCACGTGGCACTCATGCGTTTAAACAGTAGCGCCCCGTGGCTGTCTGACACTCTGAACCGAGCATGTCGCGTTGGAGGGTCGCCGTGGGCCCGGCCGCCCCGGCACCGAGGTGCCAGCCACGCGGCTCGCTCTTCACGGCGGGACCCGCCTCCGTCCCCTTCTGTGAAACACTGCGGTTTAACCATGGGGCACTGTATATATTTCTTGCCATAATGGTAAATGACTGATTGATATATTTAAGAGTTAATAAATTTGTGATTTCCGCTGACAGCGCGTCCGTCTCCTTTCTCAGGAGCAGGCGTTTGCGGCCGAGGACACCGAGCTCCCGTGGCCCACACCCTGCTCTGGTCTCCTTAGGGCGCAGCCCCCCTGGGGACGTCAGGTCGAGCTGCGCTGCCTTCTAGGCCTGTCTGCGGCGGTGACACAGTTGAATTTACTGGGCGAACGAAACTTAGGAAAGCCAAGTAGTGAAAGATGCCCCTCCCCCATCCTGCTCAGGACCGCAGGGTCCATGTTGACCCGAGTCGGGCCCCAGCGCTTTGGGGTCACCAGGTGCGCTCAGCCTGGCCGCAGGTGTCTGCCACACTCAGCCCCTTTCACGTTCCTGAAGCCACGCACACCTCGGCTTGTTCCAGACTGTCTCCCCTTTGTCAACCCAGGTCCTACCCACCCTGTAGAATTCAGGCCCTCCCGACCACGCCTGCGCGCCCCCAGCCCCCGGGAAGTCCTGCGAGTCCCTCTCTCGCCAACGACGTCCTCACAGTGCCACTGCCCAGGAGCCCGGGGTGTCTGGGGCCAGACCCGTGTGGGCACCTTGGCCCTGTGTGGGCCGCGCAAGGGGACGGCGGCTGTGCTGGAAATGGGGCCGAGGGGCTGCCACTGCGCCGGACACTGAGCGAGTCCTCGCTCCCTCGGAGTCTCCGTGCCCGTGGGTGTGAGGGAAAAAGCGTCAGGACAAGGATGCCCTGAGGCGCCCGGGGGCAGGCTGCTGGCCACCCTTGTCGGCCAGTTCTGAGCGGTCACCGCTGTGACCGACACTGAGCCCACAGCTCCCGTCCAGGGGACAGTGGCACAGCTTTGCTGTGAGCTGCCCTCTTGCAGGGTCCCCGTGCTCTCGGGGACAGACCCTGTCACCCGTGTCAGCGGGAAGGCGAGACACTGAGCCAGGCCGCCCTCCCGCCAACAGCGGGAGCTGTGAAATGGCACGACCCGTAGATGCCAGGAAGCTTTCCAAGGAAACTAGAAATGAAAGAATTGCACACGGTAAAAGGGTGACCCTAAGACGCACAAACTTTGATTTCAAAATTCTGCAAAATTCGTCAGGGGGAGTGAGGACACGTGAAAAGATCGCGACGAGCGTCAGCGCGCTGGACCCCAGGTGCGCAGTGCAGACGGCCGCGGGCCCCCGGGCCACACGGCGGCAAGCGTCCCTGTCCCCGCGCCCGTCGGGCCCAGCCGGCCTGCGCGGGACCCGCTGCCACAGCACGGGCCGCCCTCGCCTCGCTGGGACGTGCGTTTCCAGGGATCCCCCCCGCCCCCCCCCACCCCCCCGGCGACAGCAGGAGTCAGGCATGTCTGGCACGTCCACTCACGTGGCCCAAGCTTTTCTCCTTAAAGTCCACCAGCATTGAAAAATTGGATATTTCATATAAAAGCCAGGATTTCTGGCTGAATTCATTTGAAAAATGGTAAGGTTTTGCCACACTGGTCCTGTGTTCCCATGGCAACAGGGAGACCAGCCGAGCCCCGAGCGCATCACCCTTGCATGTGCTGCTGGCTCGGGGACACTGGCGTTGCGACCCCTGTGCTGGCAGCTTAGGCCCAAGTGACCAAACTCCAAAGGATCCAGACCCTTGGCGACGTCTTGTTGTTATTTTTGATCCCTTGGTTGTGTGAGTCAGGGCTTTCTAGAGAAGTAGAACCAATGGGCTGTATGCCTGCGGAGAGGTTTATTACAAGGACTTCGCGCGTACGTTTGCGGAGGCTGACAAGTCCCAGGGCCCACAGTCAGCAGACTGGAGACCCAGCAGAGCCACTGTTTCAGTCTGGGTCTGGAGGCAGGGGGGACCAACTGGTGTCCCGGCCCAAAGCGGCCCAGCGGGCAGAGTCCCTCTTACTGGGGGAGGGGCAGCTTGTTCTACTGTGGCCTTCGTCTGGGTGGACGAGACCCACCAGCCTTCGGGAGGGCCCTCTGCCCCCTCGGCTCACCACCTCCTCACAGGTTAGGTTTGTGCATAAATAGCCTCCCACACGCCCAGAACGAGGCGTGCGCCCTTCTCAGCGTCTGTGGCCCGGGCCAGGGCGCACACAGAACTAACCGTCTCACTGGCATGTACAGGAACATGAGCAAGAAAGACGGAAGAAAGGGAAGGAGCCTGCCTTGTTTTCCAGAAGGCCAGATCAACGCACAGCTTGTTGATGGCATCCAGTCTAATCCCCAATCTTTTTTTTTTTTTAAGATTTTTTTTTCCTTTTTTTTTTAGATTTTATTTATTTATCCTTAGAGGGGAAGGGAAGGAGAGAGGGAGAGAAACATCAATGTGCGGTTGCCTCTTGTGTGTCCCCTGCCGGGAACCGGCCTGGCAACCCAGGCATGTGCCCTGACTGGGAATCGAACCGCGATCCTTTGGTTCGCAGGCCCACACTCAATCCACTGAGCTACACCAGCCAAGGCTAATCACCAATCTTATTATTTGAAAAATCAGAATACCTGTCGCCAGTTTTGAAACCGGGACAGAAAAGGATGAATCCAGAAACCGAGAGCATTGGTTCTCAAAAGTTTAGTCTCAAGACACTTTATACCTAAAACATTTGGCAGCCTCATACAAGTGTCTGTGCGGGGGTGCTAGTTACTGACATGGACCGCATTCAAAACCAAAAGCACGAAGGCTTTAAAACATCATGATCTACAAGGACACCATCCCCACCTGGGTGTGACATTATCATTCCAAGCTTTTTAGTCAGTCAGACCCAACAGAATTGCCAACATCCACCGCTTTAGACCTGCAAAACCCGGCTGCTTCGTGGGTTCAACCGAACATTTGTCCCTCGGCGAAGCCGCTGTCCCTGGCTAGAGGGCTTTTCCGGTCTGGGGAGACTGGGGGCCCTGGGGTGTGGGGTTCAGCTATGGAATGCCCCTTCGAAGCAGCTCCGCATTCCAGTAGTGTCATTAGTCCACGAAAAGTCTCTTCTGAGTTTCACAGGCAGACTTTCCCAGGGAACGAGGACACTGGGGGTTTGGGGGTTTGGAAGCCGATTCCGCTGTGTATAATCCAAACCTGCTGTCTTTTTTACCATCCACGAAATCAAGAAACAACAAGACCTGTGGTTACTGAAAATAAAAGCCTCCTAGGCAACCACCTCACACAACACAGAAATAATCCAGTGTGGGCAGAAGGGCCACTTGGAAACAGTGACTCATTGGTTTGGATTGGGTTCTGGGAACCGGGGCCTGAGGGGTGGGGGGATGCCACAGAGACCCCTTGAGAACAGAGGTGACAGCCAGCTGGCAAGCACACGGCGCCTCGGGTTCACAGCAAACACACACACGCAGACAGAACTCAGAACCGCTGCTGCGGCAGCGTGAAGACCCTGTGCTTTGTGGCACATTCCCGTGGTCTCTGCGAGGAGAGGCCCCCTCAATCCTCTGGTCCCGAACCCAGATCAGATGCTGGGAGGCGAGCAGGTCTCGGCTGGGGGCTGGGGGCTTGGTCCATGGCCCGGGCCTGCCCTGAGTGCCCAGCGCTGCTGACCCTGACTCTCCGGGCGCCGCCTGAGCCCCTGGTCCCGCCCTCTGCGTTCTAGGAGACCCAATCTCTGGGCTCCGGGCTCAATTAATCAGTGTGGCCACACCGAAAGGTCCCCTGAAGCACGCTGAGTGCAGAAACGTCAGGGAGGGAGCGTGGATGCGCCCAGGGCAAAGCGGGCCCCTCGGACACAGGACACACAGCACGACAGAGGCGCCCGCCCGGTTCCCTCCCTCGTTGCCACACAGTCCCAAGGGCTGCCCAGGGCGGCAGTCGAGTGGCTGAGGGGACGGCCAGAATTTCCGCTTTCACGCAAAAAACGGTTCCGGGATAGTCTCAGTCGTTGACAATACGCACATGTGTAGAGCATGCGGGCTGTAAATGATCACGTTTATCTTGCTAATCAAGTTGGATCATTTGCCCTTGGACCGATTCCACCTGAATTGGCCCTTGTCTCCGCACTGACGACCTTTTCTGTTTTGGGTTGGCCAAAAAGTCCTTTTAGTTTTTTTCCGTAGAATAAAAGACCCATTTTCATTTTCGTCAATAACGTTATTGCTTTGGATATTTTGAGTGTGTCAGCTCTCTCCCGGGTGGTAGAACACTGATGGTTCTCAGTTAATGTCTTGATTGGCTCGCTATCGACTTCAGCTGGTCTACCTGACCGTGGAGCATCGTCCAGCGAGAAATTTCCAGCATGAAACTTCACAAACCACTTTCAACGTATTCAGTCAGTCACAGCACCTTCTCTACACACTGCACGAATCTTTTTTGTGTTTCGGTTGTATTTTTACCTGTCTTGAAGTAATAAAGTATAGAATGCCAAAAATGTTCCAGATTTTCTTCCATCTTAAATATTAAAATGGCTACACAAAAACTCACCAGTTTGGATAAATTATTTTTAATGAACACATATAACAGCTGTCACAATACAATCTAACAAAAGTGTTTCAAATGAAGTCGAAGACCACCAAGCACTACTAGAGCCAGCGATTGGAAAACCAAATGAACTTTTTGGCCAACCCAATCTTATTAAAATAATCCTTTCAAAATCAAGTAGTTCATTATTTCATTAAATATAAGTTTTTCTTTTGTCTGAATTCAACGATGCTATAAAATAAAACACTCAAAACTGTTTGCATAAACATGCCACTTGAGCTCAAATCTGAGATTCCCTCACAATGTTTTATTCTTTCAAACCGGTTCCCCAGTTTTACCAGCGTCCCAGCCCCGGGGGCAGCTGTAGCAGCACCTGTTGCCTGTCTTCAGGGCAGCTTGTGAACGCAGTTCCCAGGGCTCTCCAGGCCGAGGGTCTGGGGTCGGAGCGCCGCCTGGTGGACAGATGCCGCCCTCAGCACCGCAGCACCCCCCCAGCCCCACCTGCTAGGCCGGCGTCCCCTTGAGACTGGGTTTCTGCATGGTTGGGGCCCCAGGCTTGCCGTCCACGGCAGCAGGTGTCAGTCACAAACACAACACTCTCTGTTCACCGTTCTGGGACTCAGCCTGCCTGTAAGTGACTCGCCCCCTCTCCCCTTGAGTCACCTTGTGACACATCCCAGCCCAGGTCTCCACTGTGGCTGCAAACGAGTGAACTAAATAAACGACAACACGGCTCAGAGGGTCCTGTGGCCGTGGAGAACCAGGACAGTGCGGGGGGGGGGGTCGGGGGGCCACGTTGGGAGTCCCAGCAGAATGAGCCTCACTCAGTCCAGACTCCTCATGGGTCCTTACCCCTTCCTGTCACCCGAACATGACAAGCCACATGTACTGTTGGCTGTAGGGCTTCGGTTGCTCCACAGAGACCCGTTCTGGTGCATTTCAGTTCCCTTCAAGGCCACATGATGCCATCAGGGCTGCAGAGCAGATTGGCCACAGGGCCCCTCCCAACCTCTGACCTCTTGTTCCACAAGAGAAGAAACACCTCCCATTTTTGCCCACTGTGTCTCTGTCCTCCCGACTCCTCCGTGCCGAACCTGCTGCTCACCAACCATGGGGTCCCCACCAGGCTCTTCCCCAGCCAGGGGGTCCCACCCGTCAGCACAGTTCTGATACCCTCTCCCGGATGTAGCTCAGCCGATGCCAACCGCCAGGCCAGGTGCCTGTCCCCCTGTGACTCTGACTGAGCCTGCTCAGACCCCACTCCCTCACCAGAGCAGCTCACGGAGCTCAGAGGGACACATTATTCACTGGATCACGGGCTGCTTGTGAAAGGATGCAAGTCGGGAGCAGCCAGGTGGGGCTCGAGATGCACAGGACAGACAAGGTGTGGAGGGGCACGGAGCTTCCGAGCCCACTCTGGCCTCCACTCGACCAGGTCTCCCCGTGGTCACCGCCCCTGGAAGCTCTGAATCCTCATGCTTTCGTGGAGGCTTCATCACCTAGGGGTGACCAGCTCGCCAACCACTGGTGACGGGTCCACTCCAGCCCCTCGCCCCTCCCTGGGGGTCAGACTGAAGGTTCCGTGCCTTCAATCACATGGCCCGGCAACCAGCCAAATCCTCAGGTGAGGTCCAAACATCCCCTCATTCACAGAATGAGAGACAGCTTGGTCATTTAGGAAATTCTAAGCATGTTTGGAGCTTGGTGCCAGAAATAGGAATAAGCTCCAAATATGTATTTATTAAAAATCACAGTAGCACATTACACTGAGAAAAATGCACGAAGCCCTTCTCACCAAGAACAAGGGGTGAGCTGAGGTGTTAGCATCCCAGGAGCCTCTCGGCTATCTGGGCTTCTGGGATGAGGGACAATTGTCCACAGGTGGAGCCACGTCACAGCAGCAGCAGCCCAGCAGCCCGATTTCACCAGTTTGAAGAAGCCATTATGATCATAACCAAACACAAAGGAATTAACAGGCTTGTTCACTTAGCCATCTGTGTCTCCTCTTCCCCGCCTGGCGTTGAAGGTCTACTTGGAAGTTGAGGGTCTTCCTCGAGCCCCAGGGCTATTGTCAAACTAAGGACCGCAGTGATTAGAGCAGCATTTGAGCACCTACTATGTGCTGGGCTGTCGGTGACTGTGAGCATAGAGGCCCCTGTTTTTCCTTTCCCAGGAACACCTTTCTCCATGTGCACACCCCTGTGTTCTGGGGGAATGGGGTTCGGGACAGCAGGGTGGACCCCCGGACGCGGAGGCTGAGGCAGGCAGGTGCCAGGTGCCTCCTGTCTCCCATCCAGCCCAGCAACTGCCCCAGGCCTCCCTTCAGCTCTTCGCTTTTCACTCACATTGGCTCCTAACACAAAACCCCCATCAACACCAAACCCTGTTCTTGACACAAAATCATGGCCCCCAGACCAGACACAGACGAGCTGTGCTCTCCAGCCTACGTCTGCGCGGGCGAGACATAGGACGGTCCAGGACGAGGCCAGGACCGGTCGACTCCTCCTCTCCTCCCAAGCCCACGGGAGTCCTGTAGAGGTCGCTGTGCAAGTCTCGACACAGGACTCTTCCGAAATCCTCATGATTCAGCCGCTTCACCTGGCGATCAAGCCCCTCATTCAACCAGCAGAAGGAAATGCATGGAATCCTAAGGAAAGCCCTAGAAAATAAGCCCCAAGGACACTGCGAGAGGCCGTCCACCAACCTCCCTATTTCATCCAGAATCCTACGCTTTTAGCAATGGGAGCAAAGACAGGCAGACCAGTACTGTGGGCAGTCAGCTCATTTCTCATGTTGTTGCAGAGGGAGTTGTAGTCTTCGAGAGTGAAGGTTTATTGGGCCGGCCAGAAAGTCCGTTAGGTTTTCCCGTACGATGGCTTTAGTGATACTTAGTTGTCTTTAACTTCCTCTGAAATGGTTTTGTTAGATTGCATGTGACAACTGTCATATCAGCATGCATAAAAACTTATCAAAATTGGTGAAATTTTGTGCAGCCATTTTAATACCGAAGATAAGCAATTTTTTGGCGCATTATGCTTTATTATTTCAGGAAAGGTAAAGACACAACTGAAATGCAAAAAAAGATTTGTGCAGTGTGTGGAGAAGGTGCTGTGACTCATTGAATGTGTCAAGAGTGGTTTGCAAAGTATCTTGGTACTACTGACATTTTGGCCAAATAATCCTTTACTGTGGGGCTGTCTTATGCATTGGAAGACATTTAGCAGCACCCCTGGCCTCTATGCACTAGAAGCTAATAGCAGGAGATAGCCAACATACTCAAAACATCCAAATCAAAATTATTGGTGAAAATGGAAAATGTGTCTTGTATGTTACAGAAAAAACATGAGACTTTTTGGCCAACCCCATACTTGGCAACGAAGACCTAGGCGTCCTCTGCTGCCCCCCAGTGGTGAGCGGGGGACATGACAGGATCATTGTGGAGACTCCCCAACCGGGCAATTCTCTACCCAGTGAGTCTCTGACGAAGTGGGAGTTAAAACTATTCGATGTTTTTATTACTTATATCTACAAATAGCTAAGATCCTTTTCATATGAAAGTCATGTTGGAGAGAAAGACAGGGACCCAGCACAGCGAAGGCCACGCTGCCAGCCTGTGTTACGCCCAGAGACCCGGGCCACCAGGCCCACGGTCTCGCAGCCACACAGATGCGCGCCGTGCGTGATGTGGGCACGCTGCCGCCTTGACCTCGCGTTCACACGCACCTCAGACACACCCGGCCGGAGCAGCTACAGGCTGCCCCCAATCAGCCTCTGCCAGAGACGCAGAATTGGCTCCAGGTGTTTTTACTATTATTTTTGTAGCGGTAACCCTCCATTCACGTGGAGATGATCAACAAACCCCCTAAGATGGAACTGCCCTCAACAGCTTTGCCTCCATCTCTTCTGGAGATGGCGCCCGCCTGTGTTATTTTTCACTCCCTCTCGTACGAAAGTGCCCCTCGCCCACGGCCGGGCCGGGGCCAGCGCTGCCCAGGGCAGAGCACCGCTCTGCGCGCGGGTTTGGAGCTGAGCAGTTTCTCCGTCATCGCAAAACATTGCGTGAGCTGGGCCAGCGCGGGCGTGACCCAAAGTGCCGGCAACATGAGTGGGTTTGAGCATGTTAGGGAAGGGCTGTTTCCACGGCGCATCTTTGTGGACACACAACCCAAGAGTGGCTGCTGCGTTTGCCCCGAGCCTCCCGGCCGTCTGTGGGAGGAATCCCACTTCACTCTCTTCCGGCCGTCCACGTGGGTACTTGTAGTAACAGCTAGTCCTGCTGAGCCATTTTCACATGGAAAATGGAAAGAAGGTCATCGTTTTATCTTTTTATTTATGATTTGCCAAATCATGTTGCTACTTATTTGTGACTTTTGCATAGCTATTCCTTAGTGATACTGGTCTGAGTTTTTGTCGCTTTCAATGTTACTGGGCGCATTTTGTCCAGTTTGGGGACTGATGATATCCAATACTTGCTTCCTTAAACATACTGGGAACTTCGCTTTTCTCCGGGACCCTGTGGCTGTTCCAAGGGGCCTGGAGCTCCCTGTCTATTGAAAGCGTCATAGGACCCATCTGGGCAGCACCTGGATCCCCCTCCCGGTTAAAACTTAGGCTCCTGGTTTCTTCCGCTGTTGGGGTGTCAGGTACACTAATCAGTGTTCTCCAGAGAAGCAGCCCAGAGATAACACCAGTAGATCGGAGGAGAGTCCTGGTGAGGAACTGGTCCTCGGAGTCAGAGCACTGAGAAGCCCCGCCCCTCCCTCTGCCGTGCCCCGCCCACCCCTGCCGTGCCCCGCCCTCGCTCCGCCCCGCCCCGCACGGAGCGGTCTTCTTAGCTGGTCAGATGCCAATCAACCCTTTCTGGCAACAGCTGCACCGGCTCAGGCCCCAGTCACGTGGGGGTCACTCTGGCCTCTCTGGTTGTTTTTAGTCATTTCCAGTTAAACAAAATCATCTCTTTTATTCAGACTTCTGCATTCAGCTACATAAAATTAGATGACCTTTTCTTGTAACTATTTCCTCCCTGCTAATCTCCCTAATGCAGTTTTGCCCCCAGCGTGTGTGGCGGGGCGGGGCAGGGCAGGGCGGGAGAGGGAAGCTTTGTCCGACCAACACGCGGGTCTCCAGGGGCAGCCGGGCTTCCCAGGCAGCTCGGTCTCTCCCGTCTCCCGGAGACGGTGTCTGTTCACAGGACAGGCCGCCCCGGACACCCGTCCCAGGGCCCTCTGTGCTGACCCCCCGGCTCTGAATCAGGGTTCCCAGCACCCCTCCTTGGGTTCCACTCACCAGACCACCATTCGTTGTCCAAGGATGCCACTCAGGAACAGCCTGGTGACACGGCAGAGGCAGGGGAAGGGCGGAGAGCCTGTGCCCACCCCGGTCGCTGTCCCGGAACTGCCCTAGCCTCCCGCCCCGCTGCGGTTTCCATGGCGGCTTCCTTACACGGGCAGGGTGACCTCCCTGACCCCTGGTGATGGGTTCCACCTGCAGCCCTTGCCCTTCTGGAGGTCAGGGGTGGGAAGACACGTTCTCCCGGCCACTAGCCCCGTCCTCAGGTGCTTCCCACAGTCACCTCGTCAAGACCCAGGTGAGGTGGAACAGGGCTCGTTAGGAACAAGGAGACCCCATTTCACCTTTGTGGTCCGAAGCCACTTCAGTAACAGGGGGCGGCAGGTGGTGCCGCTGCTGTGGCTGCTCAGGAAGTTCCAGGTCCCGGCTCCGCTCAGAGCCGGGCGGACGGAGGCACATTCTCATCCGGTGCCCTCCCGGCCGGGGCGCATCGCTGCCCCCTCCCCCCGTGGTTCCTGTCGGAGGCAGTTGCCACGTTGCTAGTGCGAAGCTGACAAACTGCACTGGGAAGCACACGCAGGTGCGTCTGAGAGCTGCGGTCTTGGGCCAGAGCCGGACGGCCCTGCCCGGGGGCTCTGCCACCCACAGCCCCCAGCACTCCCAGCTCCCACTTCTCCCTCACCAGAGACCCCAGAATGAAGTCTTTGCCTTTCTCCCTCTGCACAGCCACCACCACAAACGTTCTCTGAAGGCAGGGACCAAAATCCCAGGGCTCAACAGTTGCGGGCAAACAGCACATTCAGTCACGACTTAAACACGCAGCAGAAAAAGCGAGTTGTCTTTCGCCTGGCTTCCCGCCTCTCTCGTCTCCTGAAACCAGAGGTCAGCAGCAAAGAAGGACCAACCGCTGAGGCCGCAGTGAACACTTGTACATTTTATTTACTTAAATCAGCCATTGTACACGTTGCAGCTATGTATTGTTAGTGTTGTATTTTTCCCGTTAACTAATACATGCCCTCGTAGATATATTCAGTTAGTGTTATCACCATGGAAACAAGATGCTGATTCATCAACTGAAAATTCACTTCTTCTCACAGTATTCAAGTGTTTTGATTACACAGCAAAAACCAAAACCAAAAGGAGGAGAATAACCATTAAGTTGTTACACAGACGTCATCTGCACTGCAAATCACAAAACAGAAACGCTTTCTGGGGCCCCAGGAAGGGCTCACGAGAGGCCACTGCGTGTCCAGGGCCTCGCCACTGGCCTCTCGCTGTGGCTGCAGAGGGCGATGCCGAATTTCCAATCCAACAGCCATGAGGGGTGGGAGGCGCGGCGTGGGGGGCGCCCTCCCAGGACACTCCCTCCTGCCGTGCTCCCTGAAGTGACCGAGTGGCCCTGCGTGTCGTGTGGTTTGTGACATTGGGAGCAAGGACTCTTTTTTGCAGGAAAAGACTGGCTAGAATCGGGAAATGCTCCATCCGGGAGGGCAGGCTCTGGTGTTTGATTTTAAATTCCATCCCCATTGAATATGCTTTTCTTTAACAAAGAAGTGTCCAAAACGTATACTGTTTACAGGAATATATTTGTGAGTAAATGTGATTAAAATGCTGCGCAGCTCCAACCACTAGAAGAATGCAGACCAGGGCGTGGGGACCACTCAGGTGGCAGGAGGCCCTGCTTTGAAATAAACACACAGGAAGTGCACAAATGCACCTCAGGGTTCAAATAAATAAACCAAAACTTTTAACCAAACCCAAATTTTTAAGGACTTCTCCATCTTGTCTGCCAGAGAAAAACCAGACCTCACTGCAGGGTGAGCCGTGTCCTGGGTAGGAGTGAAAACCGCCCACGTGTTGAGAGCAGGGCTCTGACTGGGGCCCGGTTTCCAGGTGCGACATGCAGGTGCTCGCGGAGGCAGACACCCGAGGGAGGAGGAGGAGGAGGAGGAGCGCTCCCACGTGGCACCGGCGCTTTGCCTTGTGTGCCGCGGGGCGCAGAGCCTGCTTCCAGGGGAGAGTCTCCAGCGCCGTGGCCGGACGGAGGGCCACCGTAAGACAGCGTGGTTTGCAAGAGCAGCGGCCGAGTCTGGAGCACGGCGGTGGCTGCAGCTTCGTGAGGTGCCCTGCCAGCGCGTCCAGGACCCGAGAGACCTGCAGGGGCGACGAGGCCCCGGGTCGCGGCTGCCCTGCCTGCCGGAGTCCGAGCCCCACCGGGGCGGTTCCTTGGGGTCCCCACCCCGGCCGGGGCCACAGCTCCGCTGGAACGGTAAGGTCCGGAGGGTCTGACGGGCCCCTTCCCCAGTGGAAGGGGCCCCCGCTGGGTTGTGTGAGCACTGCCTGGACGGGCCGCGCCTGGCCACCTCTGGAGGCCTTGGTTCCGTGGTGCCCAGGGTGACCGCCGCCGGACGCCGGTCCATCCGAGCACTGCTGAGCCCACTGGGCCTGGACGTCCCTCCAAGGGACGCCCGGTCATCCCGGGGAGAGGTGCACAGGGAGTTGCCCTGATCGACGGCTTCGCGCGGAGCCGGAGCGGAAGCGAGGGACGCGGGGCGGCCAGTGCCCGAGCCGGCCCGGCCGCCAGGACACCCGGGGCGCAGCACCCAGGAGGAGGATGCGATCTTTGGTCACGAATTAGCGTACAGTTACAGGGGGCGGGGACAAGCTAGCCAGGTGTGGCCTGCGTGCTGGAGTGGGGGTGGCAGGGTCCCGGGTCCAGGCAGGCCGCCCCGCTGACGCGAGGGGGCGCTGCCTGCGCACCCAGGGGGCACCGGGGGTTCCGACGTGAGCTCCGGGGCCCTCACTGGGCCTCTCGCTCGGGGCCGTCCGGGCAGAAATGCCGCAGCAGCTGCTGGAGGTCGTGCTGGAAGGTGTCCCGCTCCAGGGCCTCGGGCACGTCCTCCAGCCGCTCCAGGCGCACGTGCGTCCCCTGCTGGTCCTTCACCACTGCCCTCTTCCGCGCGCTGGCCTTACTGAGCGTCGTCCTGTGGGGCAGGCGAGACTGGGTCAGGCTTGAAGCGGCCGCTGCATGCACACCGCTCCCCAGGCTGAGAAAGACTCTCGTCAATTTGCTTAAAGCTCCTTCGCTTTGGGCCACACTGCAAAGGGGCTAGGGCGTGCTGCCCTGGCTGGTCCTGCCGCCACCTGCCCCCTTCCGTGGCAACAGTGGCGCTGCGATTAGTTCCCACCCAGGTCTGCCCACTTGGAAGTCCAAGGCGTCGTTCCACAACATGCACTGAGCGTGTTTCCTGCGCTGGGTGCTGCGACCGGAACAAATGAGGAAGCTGGACCTCAGGGGGTTTAAGCCACACTCTGGTCAAACTGACGCAGGGAAGGCCACGTCTAGGATCCCAGACCCTGTCCACCCAGCCTCACGTGGGACGGTGCTGGGGACCAGCTGGCGGGCTTCACCCAGCCCAGCCCAGACGGATTCTCGGTGTCCAGCGCTGGACGTCTGCCTGCGGGCTGTGCTCTCCGCCCCTCCCCTCTGACACCTCGCCGCGTCTGCTAAGTTCACCGGGCGCTGTAACGCGGGCTTCGCTGGGCCTCCCCCGCCTTGCTTCCTCTCTCAGGCCTCTGACACCCGCCTTCCCTTCGATACCACGAGAACTGCTTTGTATCTGAAAGCACCTTCAGTTGGCTCCTCCTGATACAAAGGCCTACACTGGGTTCCGATGGCTGGAATCGGATTACAACTTTCTAACTATTTGGCATCCGTGGTTTTTTTTTTCCCTCCAAAACTGCACACATCTGACACTCTGATGCCCGGATGGCACCAATGCGGGGGGTGACTGTCCATCACGGCCCTGCCCTGGGTTTTGCCACACGTGTGACAAGTGTGCTACAGACGCATGTGTCCCCAGTGGGGTCCCAGACTCACTCCTGGGGCCGGGAGCTGAGGGCCGCGGCCAGGGCACACGGCAGTCTGCGCCCCGGACCTCCCCGGCGGCCTCCCTCCCGGGCTGCACTCCCAGCTGCAGAGGAGCATTTAGGGGGAGTGGCCTCAAAATCTACGCCAACGGGGAGACCGCGTGGTGCGCACCACACGTGTCTGGGGGGTTCCGCCAGGATGCAGTCCTGGGCGTCAGGGCCCGGAACGCTCCCCCCTCAGCTTGGGCGGCACCTGGGAGCCGTGGGAGCCGGGACACGCACCAGCCCCGGCGGGGGCACGGCCGGGCGGCCACAAGGGGCCCGTCCCTGGGCACGGATGCAGGCTGCTCGCTGCTCATCAGACACATCCCGACCAACCGCCAGGCACACTTGGGGTCGCACACGGCATGCAGAACACGGACCGGCTGTGACCCAAAGCAGCAGGCAAGCTACGGAGGCTGAGCCACCGGCGGCAGTCGCAGACTCGTTAGTGAGCGACTGGCCATGACTGACCGGGCCTCCGCCCATGCCCTCCAGTCCGTCGGCACAGTGGACACCCCACGGGCTGGCCTCGGCGGGACCAGGTGACCGTGGGGACAGGCGTCCACTGTCCTCAGGCCCCGAGGGTCACTTTTAGATCCTCGAGCGGACAGCAGGGTCTGACTCCCTGGTGCCGGGAGGCTGGCAGCTCCCGAGGGCCCCGGGATGCGTGCGGGCTCCGTTGCTGTCTTCTCAAAGGTGGACACCTCCGAAGGATGTTAGTCAGCAGAGCAGCACCCCATGCTAACCCAAACCTTTTAACGACCGATCCGTCCTCTCTCTGGATTTCGCTCTCCACTAAGCTGGGGAGGTGGACTTGCGCGTGGCTACCTGCGTAGCTCAACGCCTGAGTGGGAGAGAAGAAACGAGGACAACCGTCACACGCCGTGGCCCAAGGTGGCCGCTGCTCCGCCGAGCCAGTGGTCAGTGTGGGCAGGTGGGGCTGAGGCACTAAACGGAACCCACGCTGGGGGCCGGTCAGGAGGCAGAGCGCCGAAGGTTCCCCCGCGTCTGGGGAGGGGGGGCGTGCCACGTCACTGGGCACAGGCTGCCAGCCAACACTGCGCGGGCGGCTCGGACTTGCTCCCCGCTCCCCCTGCTTTGCACAGCAGAGACGAACGGCAAATGGGGCGACCAGACGCAGAGCACGAAAAACAGCTCGGGTCAGCCACCGTCCGATCTCCGAGGCCACTGGCCGGCTGTCTGAGTGTGAGGAGCTAGAAGTGTTTCAGTCAGTCACGCTTTCCGTCCCCGCCTGTCCGGGCACAAGCTCAGCACGCGGAGCAGGTGTGGAGGAGAGCGCACCGTGCCGTTTCGCTTCAGAACGTGTCAACAGCAGCGAGCACTTTGCGGACACCAGCGCGGGCCCACCACCCCTCCGCCAGACCTGCGGCCAGCTGGGCTCTGCAGTCGGGCGACTTTCCTTCCGGACTTTGGAAAAGTAACAGGATGTGCGCGCTGTCCACCCTTCAGCACAGGACTGTGCCCTCCAGGGGCCACGCAGGCTCCGCATCAGAGCATGTAAGTTCTACGGCCGATGAGTTTGCTACCAACGTCCAAATCTGGCTTCGGTTTCCAGAATTTTGGATTTCAGCATCGTTATCAGGGTTTGTGCATCTATCGCTAGGGACTGATTTTCTAATTACTGGAAATCAGGAGTTAATTACAGATGCTTCCCTTATTTGTGGGAATGAAATGAATGAATTTTTTTAAGGCCCATCGCCGGACCTGCGCCCCTCCCAGCCCCTCCCCTCAGACTCGGGGTGCACCTCACGCCCAGGCTCACGCCGAGCTCCGGGGACGGGGCGCTGCCTCAGCTGGGACAAATCCCGATTTTTAAAAGCTGTGACGGTGACCGGGATGAGCCCCCGAGACTGAGGGGACAGCCCCTCCCCGCATGGGCTGTACCCCAGGAGCTGCCCCTCCGGGCTGGCTGGCGCCCCCGGAACACGCACAAGCCGGGGCGGACGCGGCGCCGTGGCTCCCGTACCTCCTCGAAGTCGGCTTTGGCGGAGGGAAGGTCGGAAGCGAAGCGGGGGTCCCCCAGGTGCTTCTCCATCCGCTCTCCACGCACCACCGTCGTCTTGACGACTTTGCTGACGCGCCGGCCGTCCACAGGCTCCGCCTGGAACCTCGAGGACTCACACGGCGCGCTGGGCTCGGACAGAGTCACCTAAGTGGGGGGACACAGCGCAGCTCCTGACTGAGGAGGCGGCAGCGACGCAGTCTTTCAACGACAAGGCAGACCCTCGCAGGCTATAATGCTACCCACTGGCCTTCCAGAACTTTGGAGAAGAAGCGGTTAGGGAAAAGCTGAATAATCCACCAGTAATCCCGGTTCAACAGCTCAGGGCACACGGATCGGACACTTGATGAGCCGCTGGGAAACCTGCCGGACGTTCTGTGAGATGGGCCACGTGGGCAGGACCCAGTGCAGGGCTCTCCCACCTCCGTGTGGGAGCCGCTGTTCTGCGGTTCGAGGGGAAAAGCGCCCTGGAGACGGAGCTCTCCAGGTGGGAGACACTGTGAGGGTTACTTCCGGGGACCCGCCCGCACGTCGGTAACGGAACTGTGGGGTGCGAGTGAAGCAGCGAGAACAGTCACGGTGTCGCCCAGGGAGAGGGCTGCGCTGCCGAGCGCCCCGACTGGGCCGCGAGGCTCCCCGGTGGCCCGTGGGGGCCCCTCTGTGCGCACGGCCCTTCCCCGCCTCTCTGCGCATCAGCACGCGGGAGCCTGGGCCTCCCGCCTTTGCTGGGTGTCTGCCGCGGCCGACGGTGAGCGGAACAGGAAATGGGCGAAAAGGACCGAGAGGGCAGGCATCAGGCTACAGACGACCCTGATGGCTGCTCTAAACTCCCAGCGCCCCGTGGAGGCGGACGGGTGCGGCACTGGGAGCGTGGGAGGGGAACGGAGGCCCGCAGGGCCATCTGCCTTGTCCAGGTCCCACACCCACACCACACTCCACCACACTCCGCATCGCACACCTGCCTCCCATGTTCACATCTCACGTCCACGTCAGGCGCCACGATGGCCACGCAGCCTCACCTCTGCCTGCTCGGTGTCACTCTTCAGCACCACACGCTTGATGACTTTGGAGAAGCCGTCCCCATCCTCGATGCTGATGGGCTCCTGGGGCTGCCCCTGCATGGTGACCTCCTCCCTCTCTATGCCATCAGGGGACACGTACCGCCTGATGACCTTCCTGGTGACCTGGAAGACAGGGTGCTCAGGTGTCTTGTCCTGGAGCGGCAGGCCTGGGCGCGAGAACCGACAGGCGGGATGGCGCCTGGCGGGCACAGGGACACTACCTTCCTCACCACGGTGTGCCCGTTCTCGTCCACGTACTCCTGCTCTGTGACAGTTTCCGGGGGCACGTCAGGCATGTCGTCACCCTGCACAGAGACAGGTCCTGTCAGCTGGGGGCACCGGCCGAGGGCCCCCTTGCCCTGGCGAGGGCACTCGTGTGTGAGGTGGGTGACGGAGGCGGGGCAGGGTCACCAGGGGCAGGCCTGGCACAGGGGGCTTCCAGAAGGGAGGGCAGACGACCCTGAGCTCAGGGGGCCGAGCCACACCGACGCACAGGCCAGGGGGCACCCAGGTGAGGGGCGGGGACAGCAGATGCAGGAGCGTCCCCGCCCGGAGCGGCCATGGCGCCGTGTCCTCAGCATCAGCGCTCAGGACGATCACGCGGCTGCTTCCTGGGGCCGCACGGCAGCATGTGGCCCCACTGCCCTGGGCCTGACCCCAAGGCTAGGGGACACGGTCCCCACTTGCCCCCTCTGAGCAGCTGGTACCTGAATAATCACACGCCGCCGGACGACCCTGGTGGTGACCGTGGCTTCGTCGTCTGAGCTGGCCTCCAACTCACCCAGCTCGGCCGTGAGCTCCTGTAAGCAGGCAGAGAGGGGTCATCGCCCAGTGACACCTCTGCCGTGGAGGTCTGTTCACTCAGACCTGGGGATGAGCCAGCGGGTGCAGACCACTGACCACTGCCCCCGGGCTCGGACATAACCTGGGGTTGGCGCTCTTGGTTCAGTGAACGGAAAGCAACCCTGGCGTCCGAGTGTCTGAGCCCCACTGGGCAGACCAGCAGCTCGTCCGCCCTGCTCCCGGGATGTACACCCCCGACAAGCAGCCCAGTGGGGACGCAGCCCCTCCGACTCCCAGGCTTCGGCTCGGAGCGACTGACCCAAAGGTGTGCTAGTGTCTGCCGCTGGCCGGTGGTGCCCCTGGGGTGTCCCACTCACTGGGGTGGGGGCTGGGGTGCGGTGGAGCATAGCCAGGGACAGAGCCGGAACATAACCTCAGGTGATAATGTCTCAGAAGCCCCTCTTTCCTCACAGAATATCATTCACAAAGGAAGAAAACATCAACATTTACTGAAACTATTTTAAAGTAATGCTTCTGTTTCTGTCTTTTTTGCTAAAGAAAAACATGTAACATCTGGCCCAAGTTATACATTAAATATGCTCAGGAACCTGCCGCCTAGAAACAGTGTGGGCAGGGAATCCAACTGACATCTGACCCCCAGGTCGGGGTCGTGAGGGGGAGGGTCAGAGTCTGGAGCAGAGGTCAGACGACAGGAAAGGACCTGAAAACACAGGGCAGGGCCCTGCAGAGCGCAGACTAAACACGGGGATCACCGAGATCACTGGATCACGGCTCCCAGTCTGCGCGGCAGCCAGCACACGGGCTCCTGGGCTGAGCCCCAGCCGGCACCTGTGACGCATTTCTCCTGGGACTGATTTAGGCCGGTTCTAGTGAGACGAGCGATCTGCGCAGAGGCCTGAAAACCATGAGCTCCAACACCCGTCCGAGGAGTGGTTCCATGACGTCGGGGAGTGGCCGGGAGAGCGGTGCTCCCGCCAGCCTGACCGCTGGCCTTGGCGGCGAGGGCGAGGGCGCTGCGCGCAGGGGCTGCTGACGCTGAGCCGGCACGTGTGGGTCTGCGGCCCAGAGATGGGCCCGTATGCCTTTCTCCCTGCTTGTATCTGACTTGTTCTCTCCTACTAAGATGGACGGTAATGCTCTGAAAACTCTTTGACATGGGGAACGTTCTGAACGCTGAACGGTAGTGAATCAAGTCCAATTCAAACGCATCCACACGTTTGCGTGTGGGGGTCAGTGGGGTTTCCTGACGACGGAGACTCTTCCCCAAGTCCCGGGTTCCAAGGGCATCGCGCCCCCAGGTGGTGGTGAGGGGGGGACCACGTACACCTCTTTCTGAGAATCGACAGCCTCCATGGGTTGGCCCCGGCGGGCTCCGCCCCGGTGCACAGCCGGCCCCCGGTTCACAAGCAGGGGTGTAGGGCTGCGTCCCGCACCGCCAGCGTCTGGGAGCAGCAGCAGGCTCGGGAAGAGGGTCCCTTTCCTAAGTCACCCCCGGAACTCACACCCCGGAGCCAGCTTCTCCTCTGCCCATCACAGCCCGTCTAAGGTCCCTGACTGTGACCTCAGTGTTAAGGTTTCCTAGCCAAAGGGTTTCCAGTGACAAAACGCGGCCTGACACCCGAGTTGGAATCATGTTTCCTGGATTCACTGGGTCCCACATTTTGGAAAGAACTGTGGGGTTCCCATGGCCCGAATTCATTAACTGGACAACCCCGTGGTCCTGCAGTGACAAGATGAGCCCCAGAGAAACGGCCTCTGGGAGGCAGCCTGCGGCTGATGCGTGTGGGCAGGAAACGCAGAAGGGACCTCTTACCTTGTGGAAAGCCGAGTCCTCATCAAGACTCTCGAAGGCCGAAGGCCGGTCGTCCCCAGACTCCACTATCACGAGGCTGGTTTTCCGGGGAGAAGCACCCTGCCTGAGGCCCGGGGGCTCCTCGGGCTCCTGCACGATGGGCGAGTCTGCCTGCTCCCCAGGGGCGGGGGACGGGGTCCGCAGGGGGGACCTGTCCTCCTTGGGGGTCCTGCTGGGAGAGCCGGGGGCAGACGCAGCCTTTTCAGTGTCTGATCCTTCCGTCCCTGGGGTCGTCACACTGAAACAGAAAGGCCGGTCAGAGCGAGCGGATGTACCCTGCCCCCACGGCCTCCCAGGCCTCCAAGGGGAACGTGGCTGCCCTTCAAAGCCACAGTCAAAAAGGGTTTGTAACTTTGGCTAAGAAATGAAATTTGAATCCCCACCCCCCCCAGGTGAGGTACAGTGTCGAGTTACAGCTCCCTGGGGCAGCACACCTGGGGAAGGGGTCTTCCGGAGGTCAAAGGTTCCCTAATGCGCACCGACCCCCTAATCTCCATAGAGTATACACGCTATCACTTCATCTCGTCTTTGATAACTTGAGGTGCTATTGAAGAATCGAGCAGGTCTATGCAACAGAGACCTGTGGGTAACAAGGCTTTTGAAGAATCAAACTTTGGCAAAACTTGTACAAGCAGCCTGTAAACGGCCTGCTGCCCCGGGCATTGCGACTATAAACAGAGAGAGTCTCGCTTCTGGAAAACTGTGTCGCCCAGCAGAAAGACCTTCCTTCTCCCACCGACACTTTCTGCACCGACAGTCTGGGCTCAGCCTGGTGTGAGCTTCCTAACTGCACTTTCTAGCAAGAAAATTCTCGGCTTCCTCTGCTCCTCCCAAACGTGGACTGCCACTCCCCGGCCACCAGCGTGCCTCTCCCGCCCTGTGCTTCCCTGCAGCCCTGGCATGTGTGGGGCCATCGGACAAGCACTGCCAAGGACGGACGCAGCACGCTGGCCCCTCGCCAGCCACCTCCCTGCTCTCGCAGACACTCACAAGTACTCCTCTGGAGCTGGCTCCGTGGGTGCTGTCCCCAACAGGCCCGGGGGCGCTTGCTCCTGCTGAGTAGGGGGGACGAGCCTGGCGGCTGGGCTGTCCCCATCTGTTTTGGGGGTGCAATCCTGAAAGGTGGAGTAGCCGACGGAGAGGTCTTCATCTGAGACGATGGGAGGGTGGCCGCAGGACCCGCTCTCCCTGGATGCCGCGTGCGGGGTGGACAGCTCCTCTGGGAGGGCGGAGAAGCCTGCAGAAGACAGCGCGCATCAGGATGTCCCTGACGCTCACCCACGGGGCGTGGGCGTCCGCTAGGTGCCCACGTCGTGCCACCTTTGTGTCTTGGGATGGGTCTGTGGTCACAAAGCTGCACGAGACCACGCTCACCTCCGACATGCTGGTCATGCAGGGACCTTGGGTGGGGTGTGGGGGGTGCTGGGCGGCTGCAGCAGGTTACCGCTGACAGCCCGAGGGGACAGCCGAGGGGACGCCTCAGGAGTGAGGGTCTCCCCTGGACAAGAAACCACGGTCTGAGTGGAGCCGAGGGCAGCAGCCTGCAAACCGAGGGCCCCCCCCATGCTGGTGAATGAACGCGAACAAGCACGGGGATCGTTCCCATTCTTTCCAAGAGACGGGAAGCCTGGTCCTCCGCTCCGAATACGTAAGGAGACGTGCTGGCGTCTCGGAGGAGGGGAGAAGGTGTAGCCCGGAGGTGGGAGAGGAGCAGTCGGCGAGGGCGCACGCGGGGGCAGGCGCGTGGGCGCAGAGGGGCGGGAGCCGCGGCGCTGAGGGGAAGGGGGGACAGACGTCCACGCCCGCGGTCCTGGTGGACGGAGTGTCGCGTCCTCCTAAACGCCGCGCCGAAACCCAGCGCGCAGCGGCGGCCAGCGGGTGGGCTGAGGGAGCGCCCTGGGGAGGGACGTCGCCCCGGCCCCCTGGGACTGAGACGGACAAGTGTCTGGGTCTCGGACACGCAGCCCGGGGCGTTTGTGACAGCGCCCGGGCGCCTCGGCACGGGCGGGGACGTCTCAGGGCACCTGAGAAAGACGGCGTCACCAGGGCGGCGGGCCTCGCGGTGAGAAAAGGCAGCCGGGGCCCCGGGCGCCCAAACCCAGCGGCCGCGCGTGCGCCTCCACCCCCCACCCCTCCGCGCGCACGCGCAGCCCGACCTTCGCTGTGGTCCGGCGCCGTGGGCGGCTCCATCTCCGCGTAGCCGAGGCCGCCGCGCTCCAGGAGCGGCTCGGCGGTGCTGGCCTCCATGAGGTGGACGATGTCCATCCGGTTGATCTTGGTGAGGCAGCCGATGAGGCTGGTGTCTGGGATGGGAGAGAAAGGGCGGTTTTGGCTTGCGCGGGGTGCTCTCCTTTCATTTAGCTGCCTCGCTAAAATTCGGGCATTCGTCCCGGAGACCAGCGGTGCCCAAGTAAGGGCACCGGTGATGAGGAGCAAAAACAGGGAAAGGATGAGGAGAAAAAGCCTGAGCCAGCCTGCGCACAAGACGTCCCCTGCCGGGTAACACCCAGCACTCCGTCAAGCCTGAAGTCCAGATGGAAGACGGGCACGTCTTCAGCGTGAGCAGAGCCCACGCGCTGCTTGGGATGCCGGGCAGTGCACGAAGACGCATTTGTCGACGGTCTGAAGTTAAGTCTAACTGGTTCCCCCATTTTTACCGGCAAAGTCGCGCGGCTGCAGCCAGGGGCCTGGGCGGGAGGGGGCGCAAGTGAGCCACAGGCTGAGTGAGCGAGGAGGCCCCTGCGGCCGCTGGGGGGTTGGGGTCAGGGGTCACACACCGCACTGTTAGGACACCATCCTCACCCGCCCCGCCTGCTTGTCCAGCAGCTCGGGAAGCAGAGCAGAGGCTGGTCACCAGCAGCGACACAGGACGACTGAAGCAGCTCAGTCTGCTGTCGACATTTAGAAAATCCAGGACTTGGAGACCATGCCTGCTGGCAGCAGGGGCTGCCCCCCACCCCCCGCCGGCAGGGATGCTGGCCTGTGTCCCTGCAGGCCTGCCGCGGTACTTGGCCTGGTGGCACCTGTCCTGGGACCCGACCGACAGGCAGGAAAGTGTGTACTGGACACGACCCAGCGGCACCACCTACCGGTGGCGAGCTTCCCGTCCCGCTCCAGCCAGTACTTCAGTAGCGCGTGGCTCTGGTCCTGCAGGGAGTTGGGGTTCTCTACTCGGATCTGATGGATCTGCTCCTCAGTGAAGTCCAGCTCTCGGGCCAACTCTGGAAGGGAAGGTCCGAGCCTGTGATCCATGGACCTCAGACCTCGGTCCCACACCTGCCGTGGTCCTGGGGAGGTCAGCTCTCTGCATGGCTGAGCCACCAGGTCCCCATCTTCTGCACATTCACTGCGACTCTCCTGTACCCTCGTACTTCTACTGCTAGGCAGAGACTCTCCCTTAAAGCTACATGTAGAACTGGCCACCGTCCTAGTGGAAATACTGGGTCTGAGGCTATGGTGATAAAAGAACTATAACTCGGTCCCGTTTAATTCCAAGATTCAGAGAAGACCGTTAGGACTGGCTTATCCTCCTCACTGACATGATGGAAAACAAATCACTAAAGCAGGAGGAAGAGACCATTGCTCTCCGTGAATCACCACAAGGCAGCGTTTTAACCACTGTGAGTCCTGCTCCCAGGTCCTGGGGTGTAAAACACCGGGTGCGGCCTCATCAGGGTGGCTGACTGGATTCCCTGCTTGGAGTTGCTGTGCTGTGAATAAAGGTTTGGGAAGAACTGACCCGCGGAGGGAGCCAACAGTTTTCCCTTACAGGGCACACGGACAGGCTACGTGGATGCTTACGCCCATGGGGCTTGTGTGTGGAATGAGGCATCCTCTCTGCGAGGTGATTTGCCAGTATCTTTCAAAATTAACAATGTACCTGCCTTCAACCAGCAACCCCACCTCTCAGGCGTGTGCCCCGTAGACACACCCACAGAAATGCCACAGTACACGAACATTCCTGCCCAGGTTGGGACACACTGACTGTTTGTCGACAAAATTACAAGAGAATTAGCCAGACATTTGAGAGCGTGAGGCAGCCATGTCTGTGATGACAGAGTAGTTACGAGAAATACCAAGTAAAACTTGGCTTATTTTTAAATAAAAGACTGAGGAGCAGACACTGTGCATTTTTTCTGAACACATGAGCAGGTCCTTCAAAGCCAGAGGGCCAGATGCAGTAAGAGACTTACCTTTCGTGTCCCGGCCACTGAGTGTGGCAGCAGTGTCCTATTCTTCACTAAATGCATGGATATCCCAGTCAGTACACACACGCGCACACACACACACGGGCATTTGAGAAACAAAGTCATTCTGAATGTCACCTATTTAACAAGTCAGCCGGGACAGCGTGCTGTTCCTCCTTCCCCCGAGTTCCTTGGCTAACTAAATCTGACCTGTTTGTAAAGAAAACGGCTATCTTCCTGCCTTCAGTCATTTCCCACATTATTGATTATCTCTTTGCTAAGGGTGTGTGGACTCCTGCTCATCACCAAATCTTTAAGAAACCAAAGGGGGATGAATGTTAACTTTACACCATTTGTTTCGGTAAAATAGTCACAAGGAATAGAAAAGGAAGTCAGACCAAGAAAAGAAAAAACAGAGCCAGAGACCATCCACCTTGCTTTACTATGTTGAGTCCAGGTAACATGAAAGGGTAAATCTGATCTGTAAGTAAATTGTATTTATTTTAGAATTCACTTTTCCTCAATAAGCTAACCGGTACTAATTTCTACTCTTAAGCAGTCCCGTTTCTCAGATAATCAGTGCATCTCATTCTTATGTATTTCAACACTTGTCCAAAGCAAATTTCAGCACTGTTCACGAAGATACCTGGCATATAGGACCTAGAACAGGGGGGTCCTACCTGTGGCCCACAGGCCACATGCAGGCCAGGATGGCTGCGAAGGAGGCCCAAGACAAAACTGTAACGTTACTTAAAACATTATGAGATTTTTTTTTTTGTGATTACATGTCACAATATACTTAATGTCTTCTTCCAGTGTGGCTCAGAGACACCAGAAGGTTGGACACCCCTGAACATAAAGAGCCCTGGTTAAATCTCAAATTAAACGTCGTGACCATGGCATCTCACGCTGGTTTTGAAAACGAGCCATTTCCCCAAACCCTGGTCGCCCATGGCTCCCAAGGTGCGCAGTGGAGCTGGTTCATGCTCAGCCTCTCGTCGCAAACCCCCAAGACAGTAAATGAGCTGCCCTGGTTCCCAGGGCGAGTTCCTGAGAACCTGGACTTTCTACTCTGTCGTGTATTGGTCTCCTCACTACCTCACGTGGTCTTCCTCAAGGAAAGGAAAAAAAACCTCTGTCATTGTTAATGACTCTTGGCCGATGCGACCATGTCACTGAGACCAAGCAGGTGTTGTTGAAAAGCGCGTGCCGCTCAGGTTACCTGTCCAGCTGAAGCCCAGGTGGTCGGCGATGTAGGCCAGCCGCTCCTCCATCCGCCGCTGCTCCTCCTGCTGATCTGCAGAAGGTCAGAAACAGAGCAGCCGCGCTGTCTGCACCAGGAGAGGCCCTGGGGCTGACCGTCCGCAGCAGGGCGGTCGAGCGTCCGGACGCCCAGAGCGCAGCTCTCCCGAGAGCAGCTGCATGTTACGTCGGGTTCGACTGTGTGTGTGCCTGACTTCCAGATGGAGTGGGGGATAATGCATCGAGCAGAAACCGTGATACTCTGGTGCTTCCACATCTCTGCAATCAAGACCAGTCGCTGCGCACGCTACAGAAGCGGCTGGCTGGCCGAGGTCTGAGGACCCACCTGCCAGGTTATCGGAGAGAATGCTGCCCGCCAGGGAGCAGCCATCCTCCCCTTCCTCCGGGGCCAGAGGCTCACAGCCGGGCTGCCGAAGGGGCGTCACCGGTGAGGATCCCCTCCCTGCCACAGGCAGCCGCGGTCCCCTCCCATTCGTGGGCCACAGGACACCGAGACCCTGGCCAGGGAGGCCGATACTGGGGCTTCCGGAGTGGCCCCAGCCCTGGGGACCCACAGGAGGGAGGGGAAGTCTGTGTTCGCGGTGCCGGCTGTATCACGACACTCGTTTGTCGTTTGGGCCAAGTTTGTGGCTGCTCTCTTGTAAGTGAGCCCTTACGTTGCTCCCGCAAACTCTGATTTCCCATTTATTTTTTAACCCCCGTTAATCGATGGGCAGCGTTTTAGATCATGGCATTGCGACATTTTCCATAACGTAAGTTTAAAACTAATAGTCTTCACTGGAGAGATACTGGAAGCTCCGAGCGGCTTCTCCGAGCCCCTCTGGTGGTTCCCTTGCTGAAACTCAGAGCCATGGCCCCTCCCCGGCGACGTCAACCATGCAAAGTCCGAGTTTTGTTGTCTGCCGCACGGCCTCGGGGTGCCTTCCCTGTTCACCAACCGCAGCAGCGAAAAGCCCGTTTTACCTGATCTGTGTTTGCTTAAAGTGTTTACCAACGGTATCCGAAATCCAACCTTTCTGAATCAAAAACAGATCCACAAAATTGGGATTTCGAGGATCTGTGAAATCTTCTTGAGCACATGGCTTCCTAATGATTACAAAGTTAAGTATGAATTATTGGCAAGGACACAACAGTAAGAAAAAGCACTGAATCCTCATAATGTAAAGCAAGACCCAGCATCCTCCGGTGCGGAAGCAGAAGTGCCGAGCTGGAGGCAGAACAACAAAACTCCGCGCGGGCACGGCCTCGCGTGCAGCGTGGGGAGGCCAGGGCCGCAGCCTCGTGGGGTCACGTTTCCGTAAGCATTCTCATTGCCCAATCTTGAGATCGTCGTCACAGACAGGAGGGAACAGAGAGAGCACGGAACACAGGGGGCCAACACAAACACAGGAGCCACTACGCAAAGCGTAAAGGGAAGGAGACACAAACCACCAGATAGAACGAAGGACACGCTACGCGGGCTCAGGACATGCGTGCACAGGGTGTCCCCGGCGGCAGTACCTTCAGCACGGTCATGGCCGTTCTCATCGGGGATGCGCTCAATCAGAGTCTCAATGGACTCGTCCCAAACGGGCCTCGTGTCAAAGACGTCCTCGGGGACCGGGGGCTCGGTCTCGGCAGGCGGCAGGTTTTCGATCACGGACACGTCCAGGGCACTACTGCTCTCGTCATCGGAAACTGCCTCCTGCTCCCTCTCTGCCTGGGCCAGCCTGTCCACTAGCTTGGCTGCCTCGTCACTAATCTCCTCGAAGAACTCGAGGGAGTTCCTGTACAGGTCCAAGAACTGCTCCTTGCTCTCCCGGGGGTGCCCCCTGCCCTGCACTGGTAGACGGGCGGCAGGCGGCCTGGGGCTCACAGCCTCGCCCTCCGACTGCAGCTCAGGCTCCTCCGCCCCCTGCCCACCTCCCACTTCCGTCTCGGCCCAGCTTCTGGCTCTCCCTGCACCGGCACCAGACTCAGACCTGCCCCTGTCGTCTGCTGCCCTGCCTGGCGCATCCTGTCCCCAAGGGGCCGCTGTCTTGGGCAGGGATGGGCCCTGGGGCAGGGGCTGCTGCCCAACCCCTTGGAGGGGCGCTTTCACAGGTATTTTAGACTTTGGCCTAGCCTCCGGCTCAGCCCTGTCCTCGTCCGGGCTGGGCAGGCCCTCGGGCTGGGCCCTCTCCCCCTGGGCCGGGGCCGAAGTCCTGATGGGGATCCTGGACTTGCTTTCGGGGCAAGGCGCGCTCTCCGCGGCTGCGGTGGGGATCTCGATGACTGACTTTGGCTCCTCTGGGGAGGAGTCAGGAGAATCGTCCTCCCGACCCGCATACACGGACCTGGTGACTGTGGAGAAGTCCAGAGCAGCCTGGACAGCGGGTTCTGGGCAGGCGGGGCCCGCCAGCAGCTTCACACTGGATGCAGTAGGCGCATCGCCACTCTGCCCAGGGGGCAGGCCCTTGGTCTCCGCAGAAATGGCCACGTCCCCTGACGATGCGTCCTTGGAGGCTAGGGTCCCTGTCTGGGAGCAGAGGCCGCCATCTGAGGCAGGGGGTCCCTCTCCTTCCTCACCCAGGACATCGGGGAGCAAGTCGGCCTCATCTGTGTCGGCGGATCCAGCGAGGGCTGGGGCCGGGGTCAGCGGCCGGGGGGGCTCAGCCACAGCACCCCCTTCTCTCCCATCATCAGAAGTGGCCGCTTCCCCGGATTCTTGGCCAATTTGGAAAAAGTGGAAACTCTCATCGGCATAGGGCCTTTTGGTCATGTCGATGGCCCCGCTTCGGGTCATCTCGAACAGTTTGCCCTCCTGGAAGAGAAATGGGTTCTGCTCACTGGTTGGGGTCCCCTCCTCGGTGGGGGTCCGGGCAGGAGTGGTGTCGGGGGTGGTGCCCTGAGACTGTCTGTCCGCCATCAGACCGAACACCTTCTGCTCCTCCTCCTTCACCCGAGCCTCAAAGGCTGCGTCGTCCTCCCGGATTTCGCTCCAGGCGTCGGGATCCGCGTCACAGGTGGTGATGACTACCTGGCTCACGGGCTCACTGGTGGCGGCAGGGGAGCGGGGCAGGCGGGGCTTCGAGGACGCAGGGGCACAGTCGGACAGTGTGTCCCCTGAGGTGCTTCCCAGACCCTGGTCCCCAGACCTGGAGTCTTTGCTTGAAATAGCCCCAGCAGAGGCGCTATCCACAGAGGATGTGGCGGTCCCAGAGCATGCGTCGGAAGCATGAAACCCCGAGCGCTCCGCCCTTGTTTGGGCTTTGCTGTCTCCACCGGAGAAGAAGGACTGGGGAGGCACGTTTTCATACGGGCTCGTGACCTGGAGATCGCAGGCTTCCTCAGCCTCGGAGGGGTCACAGCCGGGGACACCCACGGACAGTCTGTCTGTCTGCACGGCCGGGGAGGGGTCGAGTGTGGGAACACCCTGGGAGCTCCTGGAAGGGTGGTTGGTCTTTGTGCCCTCCGTTTCTGCAGGAGAAGGCGCGGAGACAGCGTCTCCAGACGCTGGACAGTCGGGCGAAGAGCCCTCGCTGGGGCCCCCTGCTTGCGGGGATCCCTCTGGAGAAACCCCTAGCTCTCCTCCTCCTGCGTCCTCACCGGGGTCCTGGGGAGACGACAGACCCTCACAGACGACAGGCTCCTCCTCGCTGGGGCCACAGGGACCTGAGGACACAGGCGGGGCCGAGTGGCTAGGACTCCCCGCCGCACACCCGTGGCCGGCACAGATGTTCGGTGGGTCCGCATCTCTGTTCAGGGCCTCAGGCGGCAGACCTGGGCCTCCAGTGGGATCAGCACGACCCTCTTCAGGCAAACGAGAGTCGCACTCTTTTTCTTCCGATCTACCGGACCCGTCCCGAGTGTCTCCGCTCATCCTGAAAGTGTACTGCTTGGAAGCGATGGGCTGGAACTGTGCCTCCTCGGGACTGGAGTTCGAGTCCAAGCTGGACGGGAGTGGGGACGGGGGCTGCACCCGGATGACCGGCTCTGGGAGCAGCCCCGGGTCGGCTGCTGTCCTCAGCTGCGTTAGCTCAGGCTCGCTCTCCGAGGAGGAGGAGGCCTTTCTGTCGTCTGAGGTCACCAGGACCGGGGTGTCACTTCCATCCTGTGCACGGGGCCCACACGGCGGCTCACCTGCCGCTGCCGAGCTGTCGGCATCCGGGTCGGAGGATGAAGACGACTCTTCAGGCCTCGTCTCTTTCCGGCAGTCCCTTTTCTGCTTGGCTTCTTGTTCAAGTTCGTCGAAAGTTTTGATTTTGGTCACCATTTTGAACATCTCCTCTTCGGGGGTGAACCTCTTTTTCTCCCCGTTTTCTGAGTCGTCCTCTTCAGCACACTCATGAATCACAGCTGGTTTGGGGGCGCTGGTGTCAGAGGCCTTGGGTGTGACCTCGTAGCTGACTTCTTCGGAGCTGGGGGTGTCAGGGGAGAGGGGACTCTTCCCAGAGCTCTCCACCAGGGACGTCTGCTCCAGACTGTCATCCTCGGCGCTGCCGTCGGGGTCTCGCAGCAGCCGGGACCTCACGGAGGCCATTTCTGTGAAGAAGTCGCTCTTGGCACCGGCCACGGGGAGAGGGACCTGGCCCGGGAGCGTGCTGGCCTTTGCCTTGGGCTCCACGGGGCTGCTCTCCAGGGAGTCTCGGCAGGGGGACTCTCTCAGGGGGCTGGGCTCCAGGGAGTCCGGGGTCTTGTGTGAGGAGTTGTCCTCCAGCACGGGGCTGGCCTCCAAGGAGTCCCTGTGGCTCACCGCCAACGACTCGTCAGCCCCGGGACTGAGGACCTCGGGGTCGGAGCGAGGGAGCGGCAGGTCCAGCCCCTGGGGACTGCGGGGGGATGCCTGGGACGGGGCAGTCCTCTCAGGGGCCTCGGTGGGCAAGGGCTGGGGGCTCGCGGGTCCCTGGGCTCCAGGATCCGTCTGTGTCTGGTGGGCAAGGGGACCGTCGTCACAGAGCGCGTCCTCAGTCAGCCCAGCAGGTGCTCCCTTCGCTGAGGACACGGTGCAGTGGCCTGGGCTTTCGCCCTCCGGTCTGGGGTCCATCTCTCCGGAAGGGTCCGGGGTGTCCTCCTTCACGCGCCCAGCCCCGGGCCCCGTGCCCTCCGCCGCAGCCACGTCCGGCTCCTCGGCACCGTCAGGAGAGTCTTTGGTGGAGGGATGCGCTTTGCCTGAACGAACGTCTGTTTTGAAGGTGGCATTTTCACTGGTTCCCCCGATTTGCTCCTGACTTTTCTTTGGTGAATAGGAAAGGCTTTCTGGGCTTGTCTCGGGGGTCTCCGCCAGCCCCTCATGCTTGTAGCTCTCTTCCGAGCTGACCTGTGGAGTCCCCTCCATCAGGCTGCCACAGGGAGACCCTGCCACCCCTTCCTGCCCCAGGTTCTCACAGCTGCCATCCAGGCGGAAGGTCAAGGCCGGCAGCGGCTGCCCACTGCCGGGCTCCGGGGGGAAGGCCGTGTGGAAGGGGCTGGTGAGCACCTGCTCCGGCACCAGCGGCACCTCTTGGGGCTCCTCCTGGCGGCGGAACTGCTGGTACCGGTCGTTGTCTTCCAGCTCCAGTTTAATGACCTCGGAGAAGTCGGTGGAGGTTCTGCGGTCGGGGCTGATCTGGAGGTCCCCGTCCCCCCGCTCGTCCAGCTCCTCCCCGGGCCCTGGGCCCACGGGGGGCAGCGTCCTGTCGGCGGGGGGGGCCTCCTTCCCTCTGGCGGTGTCTTCCCTTGGCCCCGAGGCACCGCGGGCCCCTCTTCGGGGTTCTGCAGCCCCCACTCCTGGGGGCCTCTGGCCTCGCCGGGGGGTCTGACCCTCTGTTTTCAGCGTCTCTCTCTGGGCTGGTAGTGGCGCCTTTTCTTTTTCGGCCCGAACTTTGCCTTTTTCCTGCGGCTGCTTCGGTTTGGCGGTTTTGTGCTCAAACAGCCCAGCTTTGTGCTTGGACGGGTCCTGGCCCGACTGAAAGGCCTTCATCAGCTCCCGGACAGACATGGTCTCCTCGATGCGCTCCGTCTTCGCAGTGGGGGACACCGGCGCGGCCTTGTCTGTCCTCCCGGAAGGTGCCGCCGAAAGGCGCTTCTCCGTCTTCCCAGGGGCCGGCCCAGGAGGGTGCTTGTCCGCCCTCGCGGCTGGTGACACGGGCAAGCGCTTGTCTGCCCTCCCAGGTGACACCGGGGGGTGTTTCTCCGACTTCCCCGAGGCTGACGCCGGTGGGCGCTTCTCTGTTTTCCCGGAAGGTGACACAGGCGAGTGCCTCTCAGTTTTACCGGACGAGGACCCGGGCGAATGTCGCTCGCTTTTCGCTGAGGGGGACACAGGCGAGTGTCTCTCGGTCTTACTCGGCGGGGACGCTGGAGGGTGCCGCTCGGCCTTGGCTGAGGAGGTGAGGGACGAGTGTCTGTCCGCTTTGGAGGAGGGGGACGCGGGTGCCCGCCGGTCTGGCCTTTGAGGGGGGGACACGGCCGGCTGTGGCCGGGGTGCCCCCCTGCGGGGCACTTCCTCCTTGCCTTTGAGTCTGACAGGCAACTTGCTGCGACCCTTCTGCTCATCCTCCACCCTCTTCTGCAGGGCCTTCACCTTGTCCTTGATGGGCCCAATGGGGGTCTCCTCGATCACGGGGGACGTGGCCTGGCCCCTGGGCAGGGGCTCAGGGGCCAAGCCCGGGTCCCCCTCGGAGGACTCTTCGGAACTGCCCTGTTTCAGCTCACTTTTCCCCGCGCTGGCTTGCAGGCTCTCCTCTTTCTGCTTCGGCTTGTCCTTCAATTTCCGCCGCACTGGCTTCTTCACCCCCAGGCCTGGCTGCTGCTGGGTCTGCGTTCTCTGGGTCTCCTCCAGGGAAACGTCCTTCGTTTCACTTCCAGAGCGTCTGTCCCTGGCCGTGGGGGGCGTTGGCCGCGGGGCCCCTCCAGGAGCCACCGGGTAGGAGTTCAAGTCCTTTGTGAGGTAGGTGACCAGCCCCGTGGCGTCCCTCTGTCCCTGTGCTGGGGTCTCCTTCTCTAGCCTGATTTCTACACAGGGGACCTCGGGGACCTCCAGGGGGGCCCTTTGCTTGGCCTCTGCTACCTCCTCGTCGCTGAGGAGCACCCACTCCTCATCTGCTAGCTGCCCCTCAGGCTGGGACCCTGGCCCTCGGCCGCTGCCCCCTGAGCAGGCCCCACCCCTCAGGATCTCGTTCACCTTCTCCAAGTCCTCCTTCACTCTGCCCACGATCTCAAAGGGCTCCCCCGGCTCCTCCTCCGCGGCCCCGGCCAGCGCCTTCTCCCCGAGGGCACCTGCCCTGCTGGCCGCGCCGGTGGCCAGGAGCGCCGTCACCTTGATCAGGTCCTGCTTCATCTCGGAGACCTCCGAGAGCAAGTCCGGGCTGGCCAGGGCCGGGGCCTCCGTGACCAGGTGGCTTTTCAGGACAGACGTTTCTGTCGACTCTGTCTCATCGTCTTTGATGGGAATGGAGGACATTGAAAGTAAAACGGAAACCAAAAGAGATGTTGGCAAATGTAAACAAGGACCCAAGGACACAGTGTCTCTGCCTGTCGTGGTGGGAGGGACATCACATGGGCTGGGAGGGCGGAGCCACGGGGTCTCAGGACACAAAGCAAAGCGAGGCTAACAGACAAACCGAGAAGGAGAACGAGCAGGAAATAACTGGCTTAACGTTCTCACACGCAACGCACCCGCACACACGACCACGCAGGGACGGACCGTTGACACGCACACAACACCACACGTCGACACAGAGACGGGCACAGGGACCTCTACGGAGGCATCTCAAGATTGCTCGGACGTCACAAGTCAATGAGGAAAGGAAGACGAACACGGGCAGCGGAGGGGGGAGCGAGCGGCCGGACGCTCATTCCCTCGGGGAGAAAGCCAGTAAGCAGCCGACTCAGGACAACTTCTCACGGCGTGTGCGCGCTTTCAGTCGTGCGGCAGTCTGCCCCGCACGCACGAGACTCTGTCCCGAGTGTCTGAATCCGCTGCAAACCGGCGTTCCGTCTAAGGAAGCTCACACCGACAATGAGGCGCACGGCCTGGTGCTGAGAGGCACAGCCCTTTCCTTGAGCCACCTCCTTGACGGGACACTTACTGGGCAGGCCAAGGAGGGAATGGAAGGAAAGGGGAAAACAACAGAAAGGACAGTGGTGATGGAACGTGTAGGTGAGTCCAAGGTTAGAGTGTGACGCATGGCAACTGGGTCAGAGACAGTCACACGGACACACGCACAGGTGTGTAAGCCAAGTTATTTCCATGCAAAGCAAAGCAGGGCGAAACGGGGGTGGGGCTTGCTGGGATGCAGGTGGGAGGGTGGTCGGGACGGACAGCAGGTCCACGTTACTGCGGTGAAGCACCAGCCCTGCCCATGAGCCCACGCATCCGATGCGGAATGTGGGGCGTCCGGGGTGTCCGGGCCCAGCAGCGGGGGGGCCGCACCGCCAGCGGAGGGAGCAGATCTGACCGGGGATGGGCCCCCCCACAGCACAGCACCTTCTCCGGACATTGTTTTACACCCGGATGGACGCTATTTAATAACTGTCTTTAAACTAAAAGAAAACCAAACACGAATCTATATTTGCAAATTTAAAACGCTTAGAACACCCAGGAGGACCCAGGAGGGTCCAGGCATTATAGCGACAAGGTAGGTTTTTGTAACGACTGAGCCACATGCATTGATGTTTAATCCCAAGCCTGTATCCAAGGAACAAAGAAACAGGCTTTTCAAATCCACACAGTCCTTCTGCACAAGGAAGTGGGAGAACAAAGTGGAGTCTCCTCAGGAGGGAAAACGAACGAAGGCAGTGATAACAGGCCGGCTTTACAGCAAACAAAAGTGCCTTCTCTTGACAGAGTCAGCATTTGTTGAGGGGATACCTTCTGTGAATATGCATTTGTAAAAACATTATATCAATGCAGATTTGTTCAGATGTAAACCAATGAAAGCATCCAGGATTTCAAATGTCCTAGCTCTGAATGATGCTTTCATGTAAGGGTGAGGAAACTCTCAGTTAAAAGTGTTTCTGGAACTCAGGAGGGAATCGTACTGTGCGAAGACTTAAAATAGTCCTCAAAGCAGTGAGCAGGACAGACAACCATATGAGCATGGCTCTCCACCCTGAAATAGTTAATGTAAGTACATTTTAAAATGAAAAAACAGCCCTGGCTGGGGTGGCTTGTGGACTGAGTGCCAGCCTGTGAACCAAAGGGCTGCTGGTTTGATTCCCAGTCAGGGCACAGGCCTGGGTTGCTGGCCTGGTCCCCAGTGGGGGCCTGTGAGAGGCAACCACACCCTGATGTTTCTCTCTTTCCCCCTTCCCCTCTCTAAAAATAAAACAAAATCTTTTTAAAAGATGAAAAAATATTAACAATTAGATTTTTTTTTTCCTAAAGCATCTGAGGCATAAAGCCAAAAAAAAAAAAAATCCCTAAAAAATTCAGGTTCTTCCATACGAGAAGCCAAGTCACCAGAAACAGACCAACCCATGGAACCGTGACGGGGCGGGCAGGCCTCCAGGAAGGTCCGGGAGCCGCATGTCTCTGTGCCGAGTTACTCTGGGGTTCCCACCATCATTTAAAACCGTGATTAATCACTGCATCGAGGCTTCCATGTTTGAATTCATGGCTCTTATTTTCCCAGAAGGTTTGCACGAAAGCCCATTCCGCCTCAGCCCTGCCAAAGCCACTTCACCACAGTAAGGGTCAGGGAGGGTCAGGTCACGCCGGGATGGCGGGGACAGTATCGCCTTTGCAGGTGCAGCCCACAAAAGCGAAGGGTGGATGTAGACAGTGGTGCTGTCATGTCAGCTCTACAGAAACAGGAGGGCGAGGTTACGCTCACAGACAGGAACAATGGGCGGGTTTCTAACAAGCGGAGCAGGAGCAGGGTGAAGGGGGGTGTCCAGAAAGTGAATGCTCAGATGGACAGTCATTGCATTTCACTGCTAACGAGGCCACGTCAGCCCATCTGCCATGGAACGGGCCAAGCTGCTTTTCTGAATCTATGTTAATGGTTAATAAGAATATAAAAGTGTAATTATGATCATGGTTAGTAAAGGCAACTAGCTTGCATCTTAATTCATGCTTGTCTTTACTGTAGCCAGCTTTCAAACAAGGTTAATTTTGTTGAAAATCTTACTTTTTTCTGATGTCATATCGACCTGGAAGAAAACATACATAAATTGAATGGTTACAACAGCGTTGTGTCTCCTGGCCCCGGCGTGCTCGGGGGGCCCCCCAGTCGTGACCCAACGCGTGGGGACGCCGAGCATGAGGGCCAGGGGCTCCACTACCCTTGTCCCTGCCAGCCTCCTTCCTTCTTACCCAAACTTGAGAAAACAGATCTCCTTCTAGACCCTACAGGCAGAAGCCTTTTCTACCATGTTATTCCTGGGAAGACGGGACCCAGGGTGGGTCTGACGTTAGAAATGCACGTTTATTAGGGAAGAGGCCCAGGAGAGAGGGAGACAAGGATGAAACAGTGTCAGCTTCGTTGAGAACACACAGCATGCCAGGGCAAGACGCTCTACAGAGAGAACGCCATTGTCACTCATCACAAGCCAGAGCACAACTCCTGAAAAGGTACAGACTGCACTTAGCGCCCTAAATAGTTCCTGAAACGGCTCAGCAGGCCCCCCACAGCTCAGCGGAAAGGCTCGTTTGGATGCAGCTAAGTTGGCTTTGTCACCACACTGCTCATGGGGAAGGGGCAGAGACCGAGTTCCCACCGCTATGGTGACTGAGTCACAGGTGCAGGAAGGAAACAGGGTGTGAGACAGAGTGACGGACATCGAAGGGAGGGTGACCGGTCTGGTCACTGGCATGTGTCTGGTGACCACCCTCGCGTCCTGCTCCACAGTCGGGGTGTCTATGAAAAGAGTGGGCTCGGGACCTCTCTGGACTGACGGGGCCTTCCATTTCAAGCAGGTGGGTACAAAGGTGTTCTCACACTTTTCTTTACAGTTCCGCATTTCACACCCACCAGAATAACATTAAAACTAAAACAGCTACACTTGGAAATCCTAGAAATGGGGACCGATGTGCTGATCTGTAAGTATAAGGATTTGCCCCTGATTTCTCTCATGTCCGTGAGAACGTCTGGGCATTTTCTGACGCCTACAAGGGAAACAAACACAGACTGGCTTGAACTAGAGAAGCGACTGTCCCCGCAATGGGCACGTAGTCCAGGGGGCCCGTCTGAGACGCACGTCCTCCGCCTGTGCCGGAGGGCGGTGCCGAGCAGCCCGGAGGGAGCCTGCCGGACCAGGGGCTGGCGCCCACCCTCCCGCACGGCGGCCCTGTCGTGGACTGACGGAGGGACTACATGCTCCGTGGTCGCTGGTCTCCGTGGTTCTCAAACTTCCCGGTCTTAAGGTCCCATTGACTCCTAACAATTAGCGAGGAGCCTAAAGAACTTTTATGTTTGATACACACAAATAAACGTGTGTGGCAAAAACAAAGCTGAGGAAATGCTTGAGCCCAGGTTCACAGGCGCACCCAGCACTGGCAGCCTTGGGGAGCCACCTCCGCGAGGATGTGGGAGTCAGAAGGCAGACAATGTCTCCAGGCCACCGCAACGGGCTAGGACCCGCCCGGCATCTGCAGACCGACCTTTGAGAACCACGGGCCAATGGTTTGGCTGTCAGTAGTTGGCAGAGAAGAGCGGCTATTGCAGAGAGACAGGGCAGTGAGCCACAAGGACACGCCTGTCCTCACACAGCGCCCGGAGCCGCCACCGCAGAGCCTCCAAGCACGCAGTCCCCGAGGCTCTAGCAACAACACAGCCGCCCCCAGCAACAAGGTCACACAATTACCTCTTCCTCCTGCTCTTGGTCTGACTCTGACTCCTGGCCGCCCAGACGCCGCGTGGGATGGAAAAGAGCGGGAAGAGCAGAGTTTAGGAGGAAAGGTTAGGACCCCACCCACCCGCCTCGACAGGCGGCACCCTGTCCAGGGGCCCTCATTTCTCTCACAGTTCACAGGGGACGAGCACACAAATTAACTAAGCGCCAAAGTCTGGAGATCCAAGAGACAAGAGAACCCGGATCACAAACACACCGATTCCAGATGGTCAGCCACCAGCCTCGAAGCTGGACACTGAGTGTCTGGGAGGGCGCACATCGGCAGACATGGCGACAACATTGGCTGGGAATGCCAAGGCTGTGAACGAGCGTGTGATGAGCACCGTCTGGGCACCCAGGCGCCGTGTGGGGGTCTGCTGCCCTAAAGAGTCAGTGGACGCTGAGGTGCAGCCGAGGCATGCAGCGTCAGGCACTGTCCTTTGCGTGCTGGGTTCCTAGACCACCTCAGCACCAGGGACTGCATCTGGTCTGCCCCAGCAGCACAGCGAAGGCTCCCTGAGGTCAGAGCTGGAGCTCACTTCCTTCACAGAGACGTAAAATTAGTTTCCTTTCGTCAAATAAGGACTCACACCATTGCACCTGAGGCTATGAGCCATTCTCTACGTGACTCGTTCTCTCCGTACAGGAGTAAGTAGTCAGGAAACACAGCCTGGGGGGCAAAAGCATTAAGGAAGTGTTCTGTCTCATGGGGTCCGGATTCAGAGTTTCAAATACACCCCCCAGGTCCTCCCTGTCCCACACCTGCCCCACCTCTCAGACACCCGAGAGGTGGCCACCACCTCTCACCCACCTGGGGGTGTGGCCACCACCTCCTGAGTGTTGCTGGGTGGGGCTCCCATTGGGAAGGGATACTGGTTAAAATATTTTTAAATAAAATGTTATCCCCAGCACAGAATTCACTCAGTTGTCCTCCTTGGTTTGATAGAGCAATCGAGACTATTTCTGCATAATCAAGAGGAATTACAGAGTAATTCTGCAGTGGGGAGGGGTCTGCCTAGAAAGCCGCACCTGCAGTTGGACCTGGGTCAGGAATTCATGCATTTTGGTTTTTTTCAACAAGGTTTCAAATCTGCTCCTTGGAACTGGGGGTATTTTGTATACAAATCATGTTAAAATAGTTGAAAAATTAATTTACTCCTAAAATACGATAGGTGGTGAGATGAAGAGGTAATCGCTTCAGCAATAAGACAGGCTATCGCAAGGCTGCTCTGCGTGTGAGCCTGAGACCCCTTCCCCACCCCAGGCCGGTCGTGAACAAGGCAAAGGGGCCACCTATCCGGGCGCCTGAGTGTGGCCCCCAGAGGGCACGCAGAAGCTGTCAGGAAGACACCATCAGTTACTGGTTTTTAAAAAATAGTCCCCCCAAAATCTTACTTCCAATTTTCTGTCTTCCATGTCTACTATGTATCCATAGAAATTTCTCCATCAAAACAAGTTTGATGTGAGAAAAGGCAGAGCTACTTTTTCCTCACTTCAGTGGAGAGTCACAGATTTGACAAGGAATCAAAAATGACCATGACACGTGTTTGCATCGTGTCTCTGCTGTCCCGTTTCCAAGGACCTGAAGACAAGCCCCACGCTGCCCGAACGCACTGCGCAGACTCCTCGATACCTTTATGCAAATGGGCAGGGTGATGTTTAAGTTGCAGATTGCTTGATGCACCAGGCCTCTGGTGGATTTCGGCTCTTTCATAAATGATAGTCGTCCGCAAGGTTCCTGAGTCGTGTCTCGTACCTTGAAAGAGAGAAGCACAGGTGTGTCACCCACACGGGACGCGTGAGGCCACTTTCACGCAGATGACGCTCCAAAGCATCGCGGCGAACAGGGCCTTTGAGGATCCGAGTCAGGGTGAGCAGCTGCCTTTCTCCTTGTTCTGTTGCCGTTTAAAACAACCTTTAAAAAAGTCATTCAGCTTTTTAAAAAAATCGTGGGGAACTACAGAACATTTGCCGTTTCCATTTTGACACTGACACAGTCAGTGCACAACCTGGCGGCGTGATGCACACTCGCAACGCTGTGCCGTCATCGTCCCTGCTGGGCACATGTTCTCGTCGTCCCAGACAGAATCTCTGCTCCCACTACCCAGCCCCTGCCCCGACTCCTCGGCCCCGGGGCCCCGATTCTTCCTCGTCTCTGCACCTGCCTCTTCTCAGCACTCCAGATGGACAGACTGGGCAGGACCTGCCCTTCTGTGCCCGGCTAATGTCACTCAGCCTATGTCTGTGAGGGCCACCAACGCCACAGCACGTGTCAGAATGTCACTGCTTTTTACGGGCGGAGTGACGTTCCGTTCAGTGGACGGGCCACGTCTTATCTACACATCGCTCTGCAAATGGTTGCCTGAGGTTGTCCACGTCCCGGTGAACGGTGCCTTCACCAGCACAGGTGCCGGGGTCCCCGGGTCCCACTTTGAGCTCCTGTGGGCACAGGTATGCCTACAAGTGCAGTCACTGGACCCCGCAGCCATGGACCCTTCACTTTCTGAGTTCCCACCTCACTGGTTCCCGTGGGGCTGCACCTTTTATGCCCCCCCCAGTTCCCCCACCTCCCCGGCAACATCCACTAGTTCCTGGTTTTTCCCTCTTCGATAATAACCATTCCAATGGGTGTGGAACGACCTGTTGGCACTCCCAATAACCCAACAACCATCTGCATTGCAGCTTTCGCCCTTGGCTTTCCCTGAGCTGTGGAGCATCTGTCCCTGTGTTTACTAGCCACTCGTACCCCTTTCTGTTTGTAAGTGACTTTTGGCATCAACAACATCAAACGTCAGTTTAATTAGACAGCTGTCTGCGTTAAATGGCTCTGCCGCCCCTCAGCAGGTCCTGCTTGCGTGGTGGTCGGTAAGAACCCAGCTGCAGTCAGGCACAACCACGGAGCCACAAATGGTGCAGCGAGAGGCTCAGGGGAAATCTTGGGAAAACGGTAGTAGGCCTAACACATTAAACAGGCTTGCAGACACGGGCGTGGGGAAATCGCGAGGGTCGAGCGATCACAGGGTCACTGGCCGCACGCTGCTGGGGAGTCAGCCAGCCGCCCGAGGCAGGACCGGGAGAAGGCGGGCGGAGCCCAGCCCCTGCCCGGGGAGGACTGAGCATGGGCCCCGGACAAGGGACCTGCGGGTGAGTCGTGGGAAATGAGTGGCCGGAGAAATAGGGAGGGGGACGAGTATCCCTCCCTTTCCCTTCCACGAACCTCTCCTTACAGCGTCGACCCTCCTGACACTTGGAGGGGCAGGTTCCAGAATGAGACCTGAACTTACGGCGGCCAAACTCCGCATCTGGATGAGCACACGCACAGGGCACTGAAGTGCCTCTGAGCGTGTCCGCTGAGCGGCCGTGGAGCTATGGGCATCTGTAGCTGTGCTGGGGACCAGCTCTCACTGAGTGACGTGGGCTCCTAGGCCTTTTGAGAGCTTTTGTTACCAAAAACCTGTCACTTAGAACCCTTTTGGTCTCTTCTTTCGTGACATTCACACAGTTTGCAAGCTTAAGCACAAATGTTTAAAAGAAGTAACACTTGGAAGAGAGAGAGACTTCCCGTAAAACTGGGAAAAGGAAAGCCCCTTTTTCTAATTAATGAATCGGTTGTTTGTCCTTAAACACAGCCTATAAATAAAACCTACAGTGAAATCTGATTTCCAAAAATAAAAAGGGTTGCTTTTCCAGAACTTTGCCATTTTATGGATAGGGTTTAAATGAGCACCAGAAATGACAGAAAACCAGAATTCGCTCCTGAAGGAAATCGAATCCTCGCTTGGTCTTGAACCCAATGAGCCTGGAAACGCCACGTAGGTGTTACCTTGACGAAGAGGGGAAGCCTGTTCTCCTTAAAGGCGAAGAAGCTGAAAATGTGGTGCTGGCCGCTCTTGGTCAGCGGCACAAGGTTGCCGAAACAGTCCACGTAGATGGGCTTCCCCTCCAGCACCTGGGGAGACAGGGGAACGGCGGAGACAGCAGCTGCGCTTACTGCTGGCTCTCCCCGCGAGGGGCCGGCCGTGCCGCCTGGCGCGTCGGACCGCGCACACGGCCCTCCCCCCAAACCGCCGAGGCCTGTCTCGCCGGTGACTGGCGAAGCGCGCCCTCAAGTCCCCCTGCGCTCCCCGCGCGGGCCTGCGGGGCGTGGCGGCCTGCCGCGGGACGCCCCCATTGCCAGCACCACATCCGGGTGCCCCCGAAACCGGCACGTCTTTAACCCCTGAAGTCAGACTCCGACCGAGCCGTGTTTGCCGCCCCAGCGAGTCAGGCTGCCCGCCCCCGCCCCGCAAACCCACGCCGATGAGAGGCGCCCCTAAGAGCAGCGCCGTGGGAAAGCCCCGTCCCTCCACATTCGCAGCAAGGACGTGCTTCCCAACTGCTTTCCTCATGGCCGAACATCGGGGAGAGCATCAAGGAAAGGCGACAGCATCCGAACTGTCGTCATGGCTACGGACTCGGTCAGCAAGTCACAGTTCCCCCGAGATCGCCTGTAAGCGAGGACCGTGGCCTCCCGTACACGGCGGTCGTCCCCACAGAACCGGTCCCAACCGGCTAAAAGTAGCTGACTTGGGACCCTGGCCTTCTAACTGGTCCGGGTGTAGACTTTTTTTTTTGTAGTTCATGGCTCTCTTTACGCAGTGCTGTTTTACTTATAACCCACTAGCGGAGGCAGGCGCGTGAGAGCCTGCCTGGCTTGGAGCGCGTACCTCCACGTCCCGGCTCCGGGCCACCTCGGCGAAGTTCTCCTGCTGCTCCAGCGTCTTGTCCACCTTGTCGTCGGTCATGCAGAAGCACCGCAGCCTGGCCTCGATGGGGTCGTGAGACTTGGCGAACACCACGAACTTGGCCATGTAGGGCACGCAGATGATTTCTCGGTACACTTGGGAGGCAAAGGCGACGGACTCCTGGGTCTGTCGACAGTCTATCAGCCAGAACCTAGAGAACGGTTCCAGGTCGGTCACCCGAAGCTGACGTGCAGCGGCCGAAAAGCACCCGTTCCCCCAGCGGGACCGACGTCGCTGTCAGACGCCTCTTGGAGAAGGACGAGAGACAGGAGACAACACAAGACAGGAAGGGACGGAGCGGGAGGCGGGGGCGCTGAGGACCGCGCCGTGTTGGCCGCCAACCACGAAACCCGCGCGTGCGTGAACCTCCTCACACGTACGCGTACGCGTGTCCGTCTTCTGAAGCCCACGCCCCACGTCCCAGCACCGCCGGGGGCCTGAACCCGGGCCATCTTGCCCGGACCTCGGACTGGGGGAGCCCCAAGCCCCTCCGTCCCTCCTCTCTTCCTCTCACTTCTCTTCCACACACTGCATGCTTCTCAGTAAAGTGGACCCAGGTTTTCCTCGCCTCATCGCTCTTCCAAAACCTCTCCAGTCACCCGGGGGGACCTGCCCCACCACCGGGGAATCTGCTCTGCTGCAGACCTTGCCAAGGCCACAGAGCACGGCCCCTGGGGGACATCACCAGCGGGGGGGCGCCATGAGCTTGGCAGCTTCACGGAGCCCGTGGCTTGGCCTGGCCCCTTCCCCGCCGAGTCCTGTGTTCACATCACGCCCGGCCTGTGTTCACAGCCCGCCACGGAGAAAGCCGGGGCCACCGAGGGCCATCTTCTCCACTGGCCGCTCACACGCTCGCCAAGGCCCTGCACTGTGGCGCTAAGCCTAGTTCCACGACGGCGCCTCCTCCCCACGGCCTGCCCACGCCCCTGAGATTCCCTTTCCCCCCCAGCCTGCCTCTTCCAGGTCCTCATCCATCTCTCTTCTTGTCCTTTTTACGACTTTTGGCGACATCCACCTTACAGAAAACTTACCACGTCAGCCACGGTGAAGCGCATTCCCCACGCAGGGCCCCCATCCCCGTTGGCCCCCACGGAACGCGGAGCCCATCCAACAGCCCCTTCTACCTGCCCCTCTCCCCCGAACGTGGCACCTGTCAGGTGCCATCTCCGTGAACCTGCGTGTTCTCGGAGCCACCACACGCGTGTTCTCGGAGCCACCACACGCGTGTTCTCGGAGCCACCACACGCGTGTTCTCGGAGCCACCGCACGCGTGTTCTCGGAGCCCGTCTGGGCACCGCACCGAGCCCGGTGGTCCCGAGTGCAGCGCAGGCGCCCGTACCGATCGCTCTGACGCGTCGTCCGCGCTTTGCTCGCCGTCTCCCCGGCCGCCTGGGGGTTCGCGGCGGGCACAGGGGCACAGGAACCGGGGCGTGCGCGCTCCTGAGCGGGCCCCACGGCGGCGCCTGTCGGGCCCGAGACCCTGGGGCGCTGCTGTCCCCAGGGCCCTCTCCCCCCCTGTAGCTGCCCCTCAGGCTCCGGCGCAGGCCAGGAGCCCCTCCCCTCGGGCTCCCCTCTGGCCGCCAGACGTGCGCAGCCCCCCGGCCCCTGCAGTGCCCGGGTCCACGCCCTCGACTGCCCCCCCCTGCTCCGCGTGCGAGGGCAGGTGTGTAGGGTTTGCCGAGCACAGAGCCACCACCCCAGCTGCCGCGTCCCTGCACGCCCATCCCCTCTGCCCCGCCCCCCGCACACAGGAATTTGAGCCCGAACCCGCTCGGCGCTGGATCCTCCGTCCATAAAATGCACACACGGCCAAGTCGTGCTCACGACAAATTAAACGTGTGGGCAGGGCCCGGCACCCCTCACAGATCCTGGGGCAGAACGAATAGCAAACGAGCTCGCGAGTGCCGTGGACAAGACCAGGCCACGTCCACGAGGGTGGGAGCCACAAAAACGTGCCGGGCGTGTGAGGGTCAGCCAGACGTGCGGATGCTTGGCTTCGACCTTGTCACATCCTGCTGGGGAGCAGCTCTGGTCTTGCTGACAGCGGGAGACGAAGCGTGTGGCTCCCGAGACCCCCGGGACCGACCTGACCATCACCCGTTCTCCTCAGATTTTAATCTGGTGGGTGAACTTCATTACCATATTGTCACTACTCCATATGCGGGGGCAGCGGGGGAACGGTCTGGTGTAAAATGGGAAAAGCAACGCAGACCATATTGAAAACCGAACGGAAAAAAAAAACTCACTTTTGAAGAACATAAGAAATGGAATCAAACACAGCGGCAGCCACCGCAGGGAGGTGTGGCCGAGGCCGGTCTGCGCCACGCACCTGGCAGACACGTTGGTGGTGAAGGAGACACACTCGTTGACAAACGTCAGTGGCGTAGTTCCCGTGATGTCTTCCCACTGGGCGGGCGTGGTTCCGCCTGAAATAACAGGACCGTTGGGGCACCAGGCACGACTCCGGACTGTGGGCCGGGAAGTGAGTCTTTGTGGTCCCAGCTGCGGTCGCCGGCATCGGCCCCACCCCCGAGGTGACCCACTGGGAGCAAAGTGACTCAAAGGTGGTGGAGACAGGACAGCTGACCCCCCTCCCAGAGCGGAGGCGAGGGCAGCTGTTTGAATGCCTGCTTCAAACGACCAGGCGTCTATCTGATCCGCTGCCGGACACTCGGAGGCCTGCACTGGAATCGCTGGCCCTGAAGATACATGTGTGCACAGCTGACGGTTTCAAAAGAGCCTGTAACTGACCAAGGAGCTGAAGGCTTCGTTAGAATAATGGGAAACCCAGGTACTCTGTTGTTCCTGAACTTCGCATTTCACACAATCGGTTTTCATAAAATAAAGCTTTCTCTCAATGTGCAATGGAAGGTTGGCAAAAAAATGCTGGGAAACATTAACAGCTCAAGGAACTCTGCAGGCAGATGGACAGATGGACAAAGGCCCGCGGGAAGCCTGGCCCGGCAGACGGCGTCTCAGCCCCGTGGTCCGCTCGCAGGACTGACGTCGGGATCAGGGCACGCCCCCACGTGAAGTCTGCCCCGCCTTGCGTCCACACACTGTCCCCCACGGGGATGAAAGGGCGCACAGGGCCCCAGCGACGGGAGAACACCCAACCCGGAGGCTCAGCAACAACCAGGAGTGAGGAAGAGCCCCACTATGCGCCTGCGAGCCCGGGGGCTTTGCATTTTGCCTTCTATTAAAATGATGGGGTGGGATTTTGCATTTTACTAAATGTATGGGGTGGTCTTAATGATTTGCTGTCATCGGTGTAGAAATACATGGATCAGAAGGGAGAACCCGAAAGAGAACGAACTCGGGGGAAGCAAGGCCCCCAACGTGAAGGGGAAGTGAGGCGTCTCTGGCAACACCCGGGCGACCAAGGCCGGCAGCTACTCCCGCTGACAGTGGCACAGATGTTGACCGAACACCAGCAGCTCGGGGTTAGTGCGAACAGGGGATTCCCAGCTGAGTGATGGGGGCGGGGGGTGGGGTGACCTCCCACCACTGGTCACTGGGCTCAGACCACCAGTATTCCAGGAGTGTCTGTCTGGAGTTTGATAGTTGTCGGAATGCTAGTACAACTTGCGACTGAAAAGACCAACTTCAGTTAATCCTAGAGAAACTTCGTTCTGTTTTTCCAAAGTTGGTTCGACAGACCAGGGATGGAGACATAACCAACTCCTAGACGGGTCAGGTTTGAACTACTGGATGTAATCACTCGGGGTGGTGCTTATTTTTGAAAAGGCACGAGGCGAGGCTCTGTGGAGGCTGACGGGTCCGCAGGCCTGGGAGCGACTCCCACGTCCTCGGGAGCCTGAGGCAGGACTCAGGCGAGTCTCAACCGTCCAAGTGTCTTCCTCCAGACGTAAGGCTGTCCCACCTGGGCCCACAGGCCGCACGCGGCCCAGGGTGGCTGTGAATGCGGCCCAACATAAAATCGTAGATTCACTTAAAATGTTCTGAGATTCTGTGGTGATCATGAGTTGCACTGCGTTTAATGAGGGGCCCAGGACAGCGCTGCTTCTTCCAGGACGCCCACCGCAGGGCCGGACACCCTGCCCCGGAGCTCCCCACCCACGTGGTCGCGGGGCCTCACCTGTGATGCTGCACAGCAGCCTCAAGGTTGGCGCTTCTCCCCCGAAGCCGTTCAGCACGACGTCGCTGGCAGCTTTGGGGACAGGGATGGTCATGGTGATCGGCTTGTGGAATTTCCTCCTTCGAGGCTCCAACGTGACGATGGGGCTGAAGGTGGCCTTGTTCCCGAGGATCTTCTTGACCAGCTCGCCGTGCATCGGCTGAGCCTTCGCAAAGAAAACATACAACAAACACCAGATCGTTTTAATATGTTGCTTTTGGTCTCGCCCGTGTGGTGGCTGCCAGCTTTTGGTCTCGCCTGTGTGGTGGCTGCCAGCACGGAACGGGGGTGGCAGTTACTCCCCCTCCTGTAAAGGACCTACTGCACGCCAGGGCGGCCCCTCTCCGGCGCGCTCTGACTGCGCCCCCCCCCCCGCCCCACGCGTCCACCGCACCTGCAGGCCCACGCGGATCCGCTTGGTCAGTGCGCCCTCGGGGAACACGGCCTGCACCTGCGGCACCACGGTGCTGCTCAGCACGCCGCCCTCAGGCCCGATCAGGTGGCTGTCCTGTTTGACGCGCGACACCACGGCGAAGTACTGTGGGAAGTCGCGCGTGACGATGCGGCAGATGCGCTTGCGGTCCAGGTCCTCGGCGCTGTCCAGCACTGCGGGCCGCAGGGGGCGTGGCCACGGTCAGCGCCAGGCAGCCTTCCCCTCACCAGCCCATTGGGTCCCCCCGCCCCCCACCGCCCCCGCCTCTCTCTGTCCTCAGGGTGCCGTGCGGGACCGGTCTGGCCTGCAGGCCTGTGTCTACAGGGTCTCTCCAGCGGTGACTGTCGCTGAGGCAGCCACCGTGCTTGCAGAAAAGGGCCTTTGTGGTACGAGGACCGTGAGCCCAGGGTTTCAATTCCCTGCAACCATGAGCCACCTACGTGCCACCTACCATCAGCTCACAGGGCCACAGGCTTTCCCCAGCCTGCACCAGGGCAGATAGGTGGGCAACACAGAAATGCAGACCGGCTTGGAAAGTGGAAAGTTTGGCCTGAGCAGGTCCCTAGGATTTGGATTTTATTTTCCTGACGGCCACAACAGAAGACCAGGCAAATGTACTGTGCACCTGACTCATCACCAGGGAGCACACCGAATACCTGCTGTGCCGGAACAACACAAGGACACATGTGCACGCGCGCGCATACACACGCGCGCGCACGCGGCCCAAGGGTCCAGTGCTTCATTGCCACGCCCCCCCAGAACCTGGCCACACCCCTCAGAGCCCGGCCACGCCCCTCGGCGCTCTGCCACGCCCCCTTGGTACCTTCATCCATGCCATTGAGGATCTCGTTGAGTTCATCCTCCGTGTGCTCACAGCAGTGCTCCTTCCAGCTGTCCCCGTTCTCGCTGCGCAGCACCACCAGCTCCCTTTCCTTTCCGCGGAGGGCGGCGAAGTGGGGGATCTCCACGATGACAGGCCTGGCAGCAAGCAAAACACCCGGTGTGGACAGGAGCCGGCCACAGCCGGCACGCACGCGACTGTCTGTGGCAAAGTGACCTGGATTCCTCTCTCTCTGGGGACAGGGCATCGGCTAAGGATGACCGCAGAGCAACGTCCCACGTCAGGGCACAGGTCCCCAGGGACGCGCTGCTGCCTAGAGCCTCGTGACGCTCCCCTGTGAGCGCAGGAGACATTCAGGAACTTCTCCGATACGCGTTCAGAAACGGACATGCGTATCTCCGGTGTGCACCAGCCTCCTCAGGGGCTCCCCGCGAGGCACAGAATGACGCCACGGCTGGACAGGGAGAGGCTCGGCACCACGGGAACCGTGGAGGCATGCACTCGGGGTCCGCCGTTCGAGCGCACCAGCGGCAGCGCGCACGGCGCGGACCGCGAGCCCCACAGACCGCTGTGCACGGCGCCTGTGAGGCTCGGGCCCGCGGCCGGCGCAGCCGGCGGTTCTCAGGGTGCGCTCCCTCTCGGCTCACAGAGGCCTTCGGCCTTCCAGTCCAGGTTGCTTTGGTACAGACTCCAAATTTACCATAACAACATCGTCATCAGCACAGAGTACCACTAGGCAGGGCTCATGCTTTAACGAAAATGAAGGTCACAGCACTTCAAGGGAAAAGGCATAAAAACATCACTCAAAAACAAAAGTCACATACCACAGGGGTCGGAAATGGTCCACTAAAGAGAGGTCATATACAGAATTTAAATCATAGAGAGGGACATGTCATGGCACGATGACAAAGGAGAAATCATATTGCAGGAGGAGGAGGAGGGGCCCACAGCCATCAATTTGCTTTAAGTCGCTCCTACCCAAGGAATTTGGTTCCAGGAGGCCCCAGCTGAAGGATGCGGCTGACCAAGCTTTCTCCCTCATTAAGTGGGGGGGGAGCCGCTGGCAGGTGGAGTTTACTGAGAACATCCAAAGCAGCAGTGAAAGAGAGAACATCAGTCAGCTTCAGGTGTGGCTTCCGCAGACCCCAGCGTCACCGCGGATCGACAGGGGGAGGCTGGCTTTGGTTCTGCCCCCTCCATTGGTCACAGGGAGCCGGGCGCGGATGGCCCGAGTGCTCAATGGAGGTGCGGGGGGACGCCAGAGCATGGGGGCCAGGTCTGTCCATGGTGAGGTTCCCCCAGGGCCAGGGCCAGGGCCAGGGCGGGAGCCGAGACAGAGAAAGTGTGCAGCTCCACAGGGAAGACAAAGCTGCTGGGAATATAAGGGGAACTCGGAGGTGGCGGAGAGGCCCGAGGTTTCCACGGATATTCCCGCACAGATGTGCCGATGACCGGAAAGCCCCCACGACCAGAGTGTGCGGGAGGGAATGGGCCTAGGCCGCCAAGGGGCAGGGGTTGCGGGCCGGCTCCACCCAGACCCCGCGGGCTCCTCCCGGAGCTCCGGTCTGACGGTCCCGGGAGGGGGTTTCCAGAACCGCAAACAGACACGTAATTCGGAGCAACCCGCGAACAGCTGGCTCCGAATTACTGGGTTTAGAACGATTCCCAGTTCTGGAGCAAGAACTCTCTCCCGATGTGACACTAGCGAAGCAAGGGCTCGTGACACACAGGACTTTGTCCCCATGTTTGAGCACAAAGACTTGCTGTGACAGGACTTAAATACAGTTGATCCGTTTCAAAATATTTTGAAACTCGTCCCCCTCCAAAACGTCATCTTTTGGTCAGTTTCCAGCAGAAGCTACGTATTTCCTAGCGGGTTGAAATACCACTTAGTAAAACAGCAGCCATTCAAACAAACAGGGGAAGAAAGGCTCGTTTTGGCTCAAAACCGCTACAACAAGGATGGTAGACGTGAGTCTGGATTTCATGGCCTTAACGACCTCCGGGACCAGACAGCCTGCCCGTGTGACGGTAAGACGCAAGGCAGCGACTGTGGTCACAGGGGAGACAGGGGCGCAGGCTGGCTCTGGGGCTCTTCTGTGAAGGAACACCTCCTGCCCCGGTGAGGAGGATTCCCTCTCACAGCTACACGGGGCCTTACGTTTACGTCTGGAGTAGAGCAGTATTTTTCTTCTTACAACTTGACCACGTAAGCCTCAGTGGGAAGAAACAACACCCACCATGGCCTAGCACAGTCCCCCACGCTGGGAGGCCAGCAGCCGCTGCCATGTCCGGAGAGAAAGAGTCATAACCAGCCTCCGGGCTGAGCCCACGGAAGCCTTGAAAGAACAGGTGAGCAAGTGGAGCTGGGCCTCCAGGTGCTCCTTCCGATTCTCAGAGAATTTCACGGGGCCAACGTCCGGGTACAACGTTCGACGTACCTTTGTGCCCGCCAGCCTGGCGGCGTCGGCTGGGATGCGCACTCACCCGTGACTAAGTGGGAGGCTTATCAGAGACTCTTACCCCAGGAACTGAGCACCAGAGGGTCCGACTTCGATGAGGCGGCTCGCCAGGCCTTCTCCTTCCACCATCGGGGGCATGGTCGCCAGTCGGTGGCGTTTCACCAGGCGGCAGGTGACCCGCGTGGGGGCTGTGCACTTGCGCGGCGGGATGATGATGCGCAGCCCATGGTGTCTGCAGCCCCGCATGGCGCCCCCGCGGGCGTCCACCATGAAGCTGACCAGGAAGCTGCAAGGCAGAGCAGACGGTGGCCGAGTTTGCAAGGCCGCAGCGGGGGCCGAGAGCTCGGCGGAGGTCACTGCGGCCCGTAGCGCTGGGTCCTCAACTCATCCCCTCATCCTGACATGCACGGCGGGAAAAACCTGTCTTTAGAAGTTATTTTACTTTACACCAATGCCTTGATTTTGGTTGCACTATTGTTTTAATTTTCATGCTGTTTTTATCTGAAGCCTAAGAGTTCAGCTAATTTTTGTTAACAACGGTCCCAATAAACTGTACGTTAAAAACACGTGCATTTGGCGTGGAAAGTGGAGTGGAATTCTGCCAAGACGCCGAGCAGTCTCCCTCCTACGTGGGCCCTGAACCACCCGCACACGGAGTCAAGTGAGGGCCGAGCGGCTGCCGTAAGTTAATTCCCCTTGACTTTTCAAAGTTACATCTTGTCCAGCTCACTTCAATGTAATTTTGTGACTTAGAAAAGGATGCGCAGGCCCCTCCCCAGGTCACACCATACACGTGCATCCAGCTCACGGGAGCCAAGGTGGGGGGCAGGGGAGAGGTGACGGCCCCTCCGCTCCATGTGTGTTGGGGGAACCCCGGCTCCGGCCCGGGAGGGTGGTGGTGCAGTGTGACTGTCCCCAAAGCAGAGCAAAGTGAGCGCGGAGCGTCACAGACAATGGTTTAGGAGGGGAAGGGTGTCCCGGTCATTTCTGCTCCTGTTCGGCCCCGCTCACGGTCCACGGGCAGCCGTCAGCCCCGGGCAGCTCAGCCTGTCCGTGTGTCGGGGGGAAGGGTCGGTCCGCATGCTGAGGGTCAGTGGGGCCCCTGTCCCTTTGTCTGTGGCCACGCTCACTGACGTCTTGGAGGAACGTGCTCTGCCCCGGAGCAGATCTGCCTGCACACGTACACAGAGACACGGACGGACGGCGTGCGTCCCAGACACGGGCCACATCGCCGTCCTGGGCAGAGTTGCTGCGCTCGCAAGGTTCGGATGCCCAACAGCAGGAGGGAAGCGGCAGCCCGGGCTGGAGCCCCACGCGGCACCGAGTCCGCGGCCACACCCAGCCCGCGGGAAGGCACCCAGCCCAGGTCCCTGTGGGACCGAAGCACAGTGCGTCTATGTTCTTCTCCCACAAGTGGAGAGAAAGAGCTCAGCGCCCCTCCCCAGCAGAGCGCAGGCTTCGCCAGGCATGTGGTCAGACAGAGGGCCCCCTGCTGGCCAGCAGAGGCACAGGCCGGGCCCAGAGCCGGCGCGGCCATCATGCAGGCGGCACCCCGAGGCCGGGCGCACCCCGAGGCCCGCTGCGTGCTGAGTGCAGCCACACCGGGGGTGCGGGGGAGGGTAATCGGCAGTTCCGGCCCAAACGTGGATGTTTCTGGTCTTTATCAAAACACTGTGTGAGAATGTTAGCCTGTTTTCTTGCTCCCAAGTCACCTGTTTTTTTAAAATATGCTGTTGCTCAAAAGAATGGAAGAACTAGCTAACACTTGTGGTGACTATAAAGGTTTTCTTTCTGTCTTATGATTTTTACTTGACTACGTTTATGTTATTTTTACGAAAACTAGAGAAAAGCTACTTAAATTGCTGCTGGTGCTGCTGCGAACTCGTTGCCATAGTTCATGGCCGTCAGCCTTCACTACTGTCTGCACCTGCCGAAGGTACTCGGGCGTTTCCACTCACGCACCTGCCAGGTGTTTGCACCTGTGCATTGGCAAGGCTCCCGCTGCCACTGACTCCACCTCGGGGTGTGCAGAGCACCCTTCTGGGGACCTTCTATCCAGAGGCTGCGGGGACAACGCCTTGGGACGTGTTCGACCACTTGTTCATGGACCGCTCCGTGTGAAACCCTGCTGTTCGTGTTCACCCCGCAGCTTCCTGTTCCCGAGACACTTGTTACCCTCCCACTGGGGGCCGCCCTGCTGGGAGCGGGGCACAGGCGCAGGGTCTGAGCCCCCGAGGAGGGCTTCGCTGACCAGAAATCACATTTGCCCCTGGTGCCTGGGAAGGAGCCCTGGTGGCAGCGACCCCGTGTCCCCCGGTCCTGGCACAAGGTGGGTGACGCGTGTGAGCGGGAGGGTAACTGCTGACTGAGTGAGGGAGTGGAAGAAGAGTGGAAAGAGCGAGCTGGGAGCCGCCGTCCCTAGTCACGTCTAATACAGGGCGAGGGCAGCTCACATAGAGGGGGATTCACTTGTCCGGTCTCTGGGCAGCCGACCCGCCCAGAACTCACTCAGACGACCACGCGCGGGTCTTCGGGCCCCTGGAGCCTCGGACTCAGAGTCCAGCAACGTGACTGCAGGGCAGCCGGCTGCTGAAATAGCTGAGCAGGTGGGGCTGCGATCGGAAAGCAGCCTTTCCCCCAAATAACAGGGAATAAGAGCACCAGTGATTCAAGTTCCGTCTGGGTGCCGATGGGAAATCTTCTGGACAGAAGTCAACATGCTGATCACTTAGTCCCAGCCGTTCAGAACATGAAATTGGGTAAGCTTTTGAGCGTTTTCATTAAAATGTCAGACTATCTAAAGGTGTCAGGACTTGGGTCGGGAGTAGAATGAGGGGACAGTTGCTCTGTGTAAATCTCAAAATCCTCAAGGCAGATGAACGAGACTACGTTTTTGTACCGCAGGAGGAGGGGAAGGCTGTCAGGTGTTGAGTCGTGAGCTGATGCTAGCGTCCATTAAACAGGTGTGGCTCTCTCGTGTTTTCAGGAGGTTAAACCCGGGACGGGACACTGTCGGTAAGCCATCAGAGCTGAGAGGCATCGAAGTAAAGCCTCGAGGTGAGGTGGGGGGGGGGGGAGCCGAAGTCTGACTGGCGCTCAGCCTGTGGTTGGTGCGGCCATGGGCAAGGCGTGGGGGGGGGGGGGTGCCACCCGCACAGAGGGGACTCCGCCCCCTGCACAGAGACGTGCGGCCCAGCAAACTCCCCTTGCCTCCCTCTCCCTGCGCCCACCTGGCTTTGCAGACTTGGAATGTCTCCAGAACGACAGTGCCATTCAACACCTGACAACCACATGGGGAAACTAACATTTTTTCCGAGTGCCTGCAGTGAACCCGGGACGCTGCTGAAGCAGTTTAATGGGGTGACGGAGCTTTCGCTCGTTCTTGAACGTCACGTCTTAAATAAAACGCAAACTGCTGCTTCCCAGGGCCCCTCTCCAGGCGCCACCGACCTGCCTCTGCCTGGAAGCGCTGCTGTGGCCGCACACCAGCCGCTTCGTGTCTTTAGGTCTCCGTTTTCTCCCCCTAAAATGGGGCTTCCCCCCACACACGCCAGAGCGGCTCCCGGTGTGAATTCCCCCCCTTCCCCCCCCCACCGCACCGTTGGCTGCTGCCGCCGGCCCGGGGCCCCGTTGCAGGTGCTCTGGGGGTGTTCCTGCCGGGAAGGCACACGGCAGCTCTGCCGAGAAGCAGGCTCCTGTCCCCTGGGCGGCTAGCCCAGTCAGTGGGCGGTGTCGCGGGACAAGTCTGCACCGCACCGCACCCTCACTGGGGACTCTGCGGACGCAAGTGGCACATGCCGTCCTTGGCTCAAACTGCACGTCTTACTTTGGCTAAAATTCAGCAATCATGCAAATTAGAAATTCTCACCAAGATTTTCTAAATTGTGAGGTTCGGTGTTATCACAATTTAAAAAGAATAAAAGCAAAAGCGGCCCACCATTATTATGCAGGTGAGTCGCCTGAGGCGACCCGATTAGCTGCCCAGACACATGCTTGGAGGAGGGCGGGCGGGGGACCTGGTCTGCGGAGGGCCACCCTCCCCCGAGTCAAGGGTGCTTAGTTCAGTTCAGTTCATCCAGGAGCCTGGGGTGGGGTGGGGAGGATTCCGCAGCATTCAGTTAGTTTGGGGGTGAAAATGGGGAGAAAAAGGGTCACCAGGGTGCTTCAGTGACCCGCACACACAGCCAGGCCCACGGGTCGGGTCTAATTCTGGTGAGGATGCCGCTTCTGAGCCTCTTCTGCTCCACAGCCCCCTTAATTCCTTGGACCCCCCCCCCCATTCCCATCCACTGAAACAGGGATGGAGAAAGTTTTTTTAAAAAGACATGGCTCGAATTTGTTAAAATCACCAAAAAACTATCGCTCACAGTATTCACAGGTAGAAACACGTTTAGTGTTTCGGAAAAACTGAAAGGCTGGATATAAAATTTTCAGAATTGGAAACACGGAATTTTTGCTTTCCTCGTGGACAGCCTGCGCAACTTGACGGATGACTGGGTAACGAAAATGCTGTAACTGGTACGAGCCCTCGAAGGTGAGTCATGGAACTAGCACAGGAGAAGGGATGTCTTAGAACGCTGGCCACCCTCTCGCCCTAGGGCGTCATTTCCAGAGCAGCAGAGGCTGGGTTGGCAGCGGCACGGGCGAGGACGAGCTGTTAATGCACGTCCAGCCTCCGGCTCACCCAGAACGCAGTTTTTTAAAGAACCTGCTAAGTGGCACTTACAGTCACTACTTTGAAACAGGCTCCCAACGGGCACGATCGCCAGGAGCCGCCGCTCCGCTCACAGGCACGTTCGTCGCCGCAGAAGGAAGCGAGACGTGGGGAGCGCAGCCAGGCTGGCCTCCCCTGTGGGGCTGCCTTACTCCGGGCAAAATCCCAGGAAATTCCCCACGAAATGGAAAATGCCCACTGTCCCTCCACCGCAGAGAAAGGGGCCCTGGCAGGGACGGGGCCGGGGTGCGGCTGCGTCCCTGCCAGGTGTCTGAGCACTGGAGCACCCTGGGGGGGCGGGAAGGGGGGGCGGGGACGGGCGGGCGGGGGATGCACAGTCACCTGCTGTTGTCGCGATCGAGACACGGAGAGGCGCGGCTGCAACAGAACAGATACTTTAGCACAGAGAAGGGGCTGTGGGACATCCCAGAGGACCAGGCGAGGCTTTTGAATGGAACGGATTATCCCACACCGCTGCAGCCTTCACAGGGAAAAGAGGGAGGTGCCCCGGGGGCATCGCTCTGCGCGGATGCTGCGAGGGGCCCTGGGGTGCAGGGGGCCGTGGGCACCCACCGGCGGCCCTGCTCGGCGCTGGCTGGGGAGCACTGACCAGTCCAGCGTCCCGGAGCCCGGACACCAGCCAGGAGCATCGAAATGAAAGCCATGGAGGCTGAGACGGAGGGACAGAGCCCCATCTCCGGAGCTTTCCGTCCCCGCTGTTCACACTGCCTCCAGGCCGGCAGGGCCCCGTGGGCCACCGCAGAAGGAATGCGGACAGCAAGGGCACGACTGAAAGACCGGCTCCCCGGACGAGCAGAGGCGGAAGTGACACGGCAGAGCAGGTGACGTGAGCCGCCCACGGGCAGGGAGCAGAGGCTGTGCCCGCAGGGCCTCGGCGCTCCGTCACGGCCGTGGGCCCTGCCGCCGCCGCCGGCGGGCTGCGGGTGGGCGGCCCGGTCGGACGGACCCCACAGCACAGGCCTGTCTGCTGCCCCGGCTCACTCGTGCCGGACAGACAACAGGATGCACGTTGGAGGGACCAGGAAGCCGACCTTACCAAACAGTTGTGGAGCTGCTTACAAAGTCGTTTTCTTCGCCCCGAAGGGTTTACCTTCGTGTGCCTTTTAAAAAACTAGGGCGTTGGAAATACATGGACAACCAGATTAGCTGCTCGAGGTTCTGCCATGTTAATGCTGTCAAGCGGCAAACCACCTTCACCTCCTCGCCTTTCAAATATGCACTTCCCCTGTCTGGGCTAATAGCTTCCTGGGATTTTTAACAGGCTTTGCTTTGTGGAGCAGCTTTGGAGTCACAGCAAAGTTGTCTTCCATGCGTTTTTATGAGAAAGATCGCTCTTTAGTGGACTCCTAGTTGCTGTAACTTCCTGCAGGATAACGTGAGAAACTGACACTTAATTGCTGGCATGTGGCTCTCATTAAAAAACTAGAAAAATAAAGAGCTTTGGAATAATACTGAAATGAATGGAAAAACAAGCCGTCACTAGGAACTGCGCCTTGCGCCTGCTCATTCACAAGCACTCGTGACACCGAGAACTGTGAGTTCACGATTATGCTGCTTTGAGCATCGCTGGGCAGCCGGGAACATTGCCGGCTCGCTGATGAGTCAGCCGCACCGCTCTGAGAACAGCAAACGGAATGTAACTGTCAGCCTTTCTTTGGCCAGAGGTTGGCTGGGCCTCTTGGGCAGTCCGATTGTTTTGACTGGTGAGAGCTGGTCTCCAGCAGCGTGGACGTCAGCCTCTGGGAACCCAGGGCAGGGGCCAAAGAAACCACCAGGTCGGCCTCTCGTGGGACGGCTGGGTCCTCTGCTCGCCTACAGCCCCTTTGGGGAGCCTGTTAGAACGTCGTGCCTGGAACCAGTGGCAGTGCATTAAAAAAGCTCACTTTAGTACCCCCTCTGCCAAAAAACATTTTTTCCCTAACATTTTGGGCAGATTTTAAAGTGGCTTAAGAATTTGCCCAAGAACCCCAGTTCCTTGAAAAAAATATATAAAAACGACTCAGGAACCGGGTATATAATGAATAAAATGACAAAAAATCACCGTTACATGATAGGATATCCTGGAGGCGGCTCATGTCCATTCGTTTGGTGGTAGCTTTCAAACACCACGACACGCAAGACCGAGGGGTCGGCGGTCACTCCCCCTCGGTCAGAGCCACGGGTCCTGGGTGTCTGCGCAGACACTGCAGCGGCGTGAGGCACCGCTGGACAGCCGGTTCCCGCTGAAAACAACTGCGAGTTGACCTGACAGGAGGACGGTCTCACCCAGGGGACTTGGAATGCAGTCGGCTTGGCTGGTCCGGAGTTCAGGAACCATCCGGAAGGTGTGTGCGGGGATGCGTAAGTACTGCCTGGACTCTACCTCTACTGAGTACTCTTCTTTCTGGACAACATGCTAATTATTTAAGAAGCCTGTGACCTTAAGGTTCCCCTGTGGGATCCATAAGATGACATTCACCTTCCAGGGAAGTGAACTGAAACTCTGACCGCTGACCGCCTGCCGAACCTGGCCCATGCCACGCCCCAGGTGACAGGGCCGGGATGAGGTCTGACCGAGCCGCCTCCAAAGGGGACACCGAGTTCTCTCCCCTCCACAGACGGTCTTCCAGCATCAAGTGACACAGGTGCGTCTCTTCGAGGGAGGCTGGGCCTGCTGACCCATTTCCCTCAGTGCCCGCTCAAGGTACGGCACTCCGTGGAATTCAGCAACATGCGAGGAACCCAGGACAGGTTAGCCACCTGGCTCCCCACAGCAACGGAAGCTGTTGGGCCTGGCCAGCCCTTTTTTGTGGTTGGTACAAAACACGCACTTTTGGCCGACAGAACTTGTTGACACCAGGAAGCCACAGCGGCAACAGCAGAGACTGCCGGGAACTGCCGGGCCTCTGCTCTGGGAGCTGAGGCCATTCGGTCAGCGATGCTGGTCGGTGTTCTGGGAGGAACTGGTTTACTGGAGACCAAGATCGTAAAGATCCCTGTCTTAATAAGCGATTGATCTCTAACCAGGGATGCTCCAGCGGTAAATTCAGCCATTGACGGGTAATCACATTGTGGCTGCAAACCGCTTGTCCTTCTTCTCCTCCTTGTTCAGAAGTTCAGTGGCAGAGCGCAATGTTATGCTTTTTGAATAATTTATAGCCGTTGGATTTTAATTATCTCATTTTATAGTTAAAATACGTCATTAATTTTGGATGAGGTTTATTTTGGTTTTTATTCCCTTGAGTAAGTGTTGCATTGGGAACTAGCTTTTACTTTTTTAACAAGGAAGGAAGTCTTATTATTTTCCATATCTGTGTAACTAATTTCATATGCTATGAATCATTAGTAGAAGATTAAACTAAGAGGCCCTAAAAATGTTAACAACATCTTAGAATGCTTTTCTGGAAGGAGAATATTTCAGAATAATAAAAATGAGAAAGGATCCACAATTCAAAATAGCCCTGGGGATTATGGATAAGGAGTTTGGATAAATACCTAGTATTTAGTTAGATAATGTACGAGCAGGGCTTAGAAAAAGTGATTAAATGAACAAATAAATTTTAGAGCTTTACATATAATTATGAAGTGACCATATGACCACAACTACTGAATTGTTCAAGGGAAAGTTCAACTGTGAAGAGTGTCACAATTTGAAGCTCCTCGCAGAACTTGCATTCCGCACAACTGAACTGTCATCCCTGCAGAACGTCCTGAAGTACGTTTACCGTGACGACCTCAGAGCCCTGCTTTCTGCTCAGCCTGCTCTGTGGCGCATGTGGCCGCTGACCCTGGGAAGGGCAGGACCGACAGCTGCGTCTCACTTCCTGCCGCAAACAAGGCAGGGCTCGGACTTCCAGAAACATCATTTTCAGGGCATTCATACGTGAGCAAAGGCACCTATTAACTAGTCCGTTAATCTTGGCACGTACAACTTTCTAGAAAATAATCCTGCCTCTCCTTTTCAGACTTCTTAAAGACAAAATGTCAACGGTCAGGCCGCCTCTGGTATCAGCTAGTTAGTTAGCAAGCTGACGCGACTCTGCTGGTTATTTGAAAACAAGGGTCCGTTTTTCTACGCTGTTTGCTGGTTTGTGCAGAAAGGGCCCACGTTGGACAAGCCGTGTTATTCACAAGTTTAAACAAAGGTCACTTCCCCGGTAAGCCGGCCACCAGCTCCAGCCACCGGACAAAGCGGTCATTTTCACACCCCTCTCGCTCGCTCTCGCTCGGGACACACGACACCAGCGACTCACCCGGAGTGAATAGGGCTGGAAGACAGGGCCACATTGTCCAGCGTCTCGGGGCCCCAGCTGAGGCGGTAGGCGTTCCTCTCGGCCTCCTTGGCGAGCGCCGACACCTGGACAGACAGACAGCATTGAGTGTGCACCCCCCTCGCTCAGACTGACGTGCCGCCACCGCTGAGCACGGCGCCCCGGGCGGGCAGCCCCGCCTGCAGAACCCCCCCCCCAAGACGATGTAAGACCGAGGCGCGTGAAGGACCGTCTGTCACGCACCCCCGGGTGAGTGGCACGGTTCACGTTGGATCGCATCTGGGTGACTGCCTGTGCAGAGAGCGGGTGTCGGTGTGGTTGGCGTGTCCACCCAGCCAGCACTGATGCAACCACGCCCAAGGTCAAGGTGCCCCCTAAAAACACTGTGTCTTCCCTGTGGATGACAGTTCTAAACGCCGAGAGGTGTCAGGTGACCTTCTGTGAACGCACCCTACCTCACCCTGTTCCCTCCACTGGAGACGCTCCGGGGGGGGCTGATTTTCCCACGTGAGCCCACGGAACACAGAACAGCCAAAGAAACAAGCAGTGTGGCTTTAGAAAACCTCGGGTCACGGAGAAACACAGTGAGCTTTTCCCCCGGTTCAGAAAAGCCCTCCATCCCACATCCCGGCCGTCGCAGGGTTCCTGTGATCTTCTTTCAGATGAAGAAGGGCTGCCCCGGATGCCCCCCCAGCCCCTGGCAGAGTCCAGAGGCTCCGCAGCCCGGAGACAGGGAGCCGGGGCCACCTACCTGGTGACTGGGGAGCAGGACGGCGTCGTCAATCATGGCGCTGTCCCGCAGGTAGGAGGCGTGGCTCAGGGTGTGCGACCTGTCGGAACTGAAGGACCGGAGGCTGGCAGGTGAGCGGGAGGCCATGGTCACGTGCCAGCGGCGAGCGGAGGGGGGAGGAGGGCATGACGAACCGAGCGGGAGAGGGAAGAGAGCGTGCCGTTAGCTGCTGGGACCCTCCAGGGGACAGACTGCGGCTGGGTGCCACCCACGGGCTCCTCCCCTGCACGGACACACCCCCCCGCCGACCCGGCCAGTCAGCGCCGGGGCCCCGGGGAGTCCAGAAACTAGGTCTGATCCTCCCGATCTCATTCACGTTCTGCCCGGAATGGCCTGGAACCAGCAGCGGCCGTTCCCACAGGAATGGTCGTGTGGACAGATCGCTCAGATCCGAGCCAGACGCTAGTCCCCCTGCAGCTGACAACGCGAGGGGCAGCCAGCCCGCAGAGGGAGCAGGACGGCAGACCGGCTGCTGTCTGTCCACGCCCGCCCTGCTCTGTCGCTGTCACTGCTGGGGCCGGGGACCCCTGGGCGGCACACAGACAGCACCGCAGCCACATGCAGGCTTCCTGAGGAAGCGGTCCCCAGCAAGGCCAGGTCAGAGGACAGGCGGCCCCTGGGAGCTGGTCACCATGGCGACTACACAGGCACACAGAAAGCTTTTCTAGGCACCAGCCAGACCCAGCCGGCCTCCCGGCGCAAAGCGAGCTGCCAATGGCGAGGAGCGGAGGGGAGGCTGGGCTCTCAGGGGGCTCGGGCTGGACCACTGTGCTTTCCTGGTGTTCTGCGAAACCTGAGCGATGCACTGAGTGTGACCAGTGCATCTCGACATCCACAGAGAGGCAGTTTTATTCCTTCCCTGGTCAATTTGTAGGCTCAAGGGACAAACAGGGGGGCAGCTTAGATAAGCTCTATTTTATGTCCAGGTTTTTAAAGATCACACTCAGCACCCTAGCCCAACGCCCCCAGGGGAAAACAGGGAGACATGCAGGCTCACACGGCAGCTACAGAAGCAAAGCGTCATCTACTCCTGGCTGGTGGGGGCGCAGCCGGCGAGGCCTGTAGAATTATGGACCCAGGGTTCCGGTTCACTCGCGTGTCGGCAGATACCGCGTTCGTTCTGCAAACGCACCTAACTCTGCAAACCAGCACTGTCCTCTCTACCAGGCGTCCCTCCGGCCAACTTCGGTCCTCCCTGCGGGGCGTCCCCGTCAGAGAGTCCAGGGTGGCACAGGGCCCTCTCCTGCCGACCCGGAACAGACCCCGACCCCCGCAGGACTCGGCACGCGTGGGGGCCGACGGCCGGGTACTGTGTGCTCACACCTGCATGTGTCTGTGCGTTTACAACGGAGTGAAACCTAAGCAGAGTCGGGGGTCCCCGCCCTTGTGTTTCACAGGCTCCCGCTGCAGACAAGGGTCCTGACACCCAGGGCCTCCGTCCTGGGGCTCAGAGGCAGCTCCCCCTCCCCTCAGTGGAGGTCAGCGGCAGACTCATAAAGGGGCTGCGGTGCACCCTGAGGAACCTTGGCCTGGCCTTGAACTTGAGGACAGAAAAGGGATTAAATTATGAGGGGGCAGGGGAGGGTCTTTAAACTCAGCGAATCCCGTCTCCCTTAGAGGACTGAACAATTTTTTTTTCCTGCCTTAAGCCACAGAGCCGCTTCAGATTCGCTGGCGTGTGTTTCGTGGCAGGCCACGCGGAGGCAGCTCTGAGGTCGCGCTCTCCTCGCCGTGGTCAGAACTGGGCCGAAGGAGACAGCGGAGGAGGGTCGCCCGCCTGGGAGGACAGGGCCGCCCACACGCTCAGCCTCCTCCATCGAGCCTGCGGGGCCCCGACTGGTTAATGACATAACCTCTCCCCACGGCTCCAGAACTCAAAAGACGCGGACGGTGATGTCACCACTTGATGTGCCAAGAGGTGGACGAGCAGCAGCAGCAGCACAGAAGGAGCAGGAGGCTCTGGGCACGGGACTGGAGATGCTGTCCCAGGGCAGAGCTGGCCCCCGAGGCACAGCCACCGGACAGCGGAGACGCGGGCGTGAGGGGGGACCGGAGTCAACGAACGGTGGCAGGGGGGGCCTCAGCTGGACCTGGGGACGCGGGCGCAACGTGTGGGTGCCAGGCCCGGAGAGAAGGCGGCCGGGGCTCAGCGGCCACCCCCAGGGACGCAGTGACCTGGGCAGGTGCCCGTCTGCTTCAGGAGCAGGGCGTGGAAGGGCTCACTGGCGGAGCACGGCACACCACAGGCGGCCACCCCTGCACCCCTCGGCCTGACGGCTGGATCAGTCCGCCAGTGGAGGTTGGGGGGACAGAGGCGGCGGTGCGCACTTTGGTCTTTGCTGAAACCCAACAGGAAAGGGGCACAGAGAGAGAAGAAAGGGAAGAGAGAGACGCAGTAACTTCCAACACCCGAAAAAGAGATCAGTGTGGAGAGAGATCAGGGTGCCCAGAGGGAGGAAAGCCGGCGGGCGCCCAGTGTCGCCGACGCCTGCGCCTGCCGGACCGCACTCCAGCGCCCTCTGCTGGGTAAGCAGGGCTTGCGGTTGCTCGCGGCGCTTCGGGGCCTGTTTTGCTGGAGCGTTGCAACCGGAGGGGACTATTCTCGCCGAAGGAAAGGGACCAGCGGAGTCTGGGGTAAGTGCGGTCTCTGGCCCGGAACTGCCCGCTCGATCTAAGACAGCAGGGACAAGTTTAAACGTCCCGCAGCAGCGGGGCCCTCGTTCTCCGCCCAGTCCAAGGCCGTGCTGCTCAGCTCACAGGGCCACGTGCGTGTCTGCCGAGAAGACCTGCGGGAGGTCCGCTGTGACCTTAAACCTGCACTTTCGCACCACGGGGCGCTGCTTTTACGGACGCGTACTGGGTTGTGTCTGTCTGTGACTTCGCCGAAAAGTGCAGCGATTCCTAGTATGTGTGAGACCGTCGGTGAACGGAGTTCTCCAGCCCACTGAGCGGGTCGACGCTGAGGTGCCGCCGCGCCTGCTGCCCCTCCGTGCCTGACCCTGAACGTGACAGCATCTGGGGTTTGTGAGCACGGATAAAGCAGAATGGACACCCCAGCCTGCCAATCAGAAGCTGGCTGTGCTCTTATTCCGGGTGCGCTGAATCGCACCTGTTTTCCTCTGCGCCCTTGTGCACTCCAGTATCAAAGTCATTATTCTAACTGCCCAGGGGCTAATGAGGGCCTTTGCAGGGGGCAACCACATGGGGCGCTGTGACAGGTGCGGTCAGGCCGGGGCTGGTCCTAGCTCCTCGTCCTGCAGGAACCCTTCCAGCCCAAGGAGCCATTCCATGTGACACGTGAAAACCCCCGTGTGAGCAGAAGTCCATAATTCTAGAATGTCGGCACCTGCGAGCACGGCACACGCACGCACGCTGAGCAGCGAGTGAGCGAGCGGGGAGATGCGGAGGGACCGAAAGGTGTTTCCCGGCCGCGGGGTACCCACCTGGGAACGGCACTACCGAAGGCACAGCGGACAGAGCGTGACGGCAAGGCAAAACGGTTACCGAGAAAAGGTGACTTATTGAATTGTCCAAGCAAAAGTTGGAAGTTGACAAACAAGACAACCACAAAGGGGAGCTGCCGCCTCTCCTTCCGCTGGGGAGGGTGGCCAGTCGGCACCCTAGGGTAGCAGGGGACCAGGTCCTGGAGACCAGGTCCCACCTCGCCTCCTCCTCGTCCTCACGCCCCCGGCGGCGTTCAGCACGACACATCGCCACACCCCCGAGCCCGCCTTTACAGGAAGCGCTGCCCTGGGTTCTCACAAAAACCTACCCATCCCATCTGTCTGTGACCGGGGTTGACCTGGGCGCTGACGGTGAAGCCAGGGGCTCAGTGCCCAGAAGCAAAACGCTCCCTTTTGGGGCTGAAGGGAAAAGTGGCAGATGATCGAAAACATCTATTGTTTTGAAGACGGCAGCGTCTGAAGGCAGATGTCTGTGCCTCCTACGAGTTTGCGATTTTTCTCAGTCATCTCATCTCTCTGGGCCTGTTCCCTTCTCTGAGTGGCTAGGAATGTGGGGATGTGCCGATGCCTGGAGGGGAGGTTCCCCGTGTCGGCCCTGCACCTGCTTTTCATCACCATCACCATCGTCATCGTCAGCACCATCGTCATCGTCAGCACCATCGTCATCGTCATCGTCAGCACCATCATCAGCACCATCGTCATCATCAGCACCATCGTCATCGTCAGCGTCATCGTCATCGTCAGCACCATCGTCATCGTCATCGTCATCGTCAGCACCATCGTCAGCACCATCGTCATCACCATCGTCATCGTCATCGTCAGCACCATCGTCATCGTCAGCACCATCGTCATCGTCATCGTCAGCACCATCTGAGCGTGCGACTTTCTCCCGCCGGCACCCGGGCCGGCGATGGCGCCTACCTGTGAGAACACCTACCTGTCGGAGCGCCCCCCCTCCAGGCTGTAGCGCAGGTAGTTCATGCCGTCTAGGAACTGACTGCCGGGCAGCGAGTCGTCACCCAGCTCCTTCAGGTCCTCGGGCCTCAGGTACTCACCGCCGTCCCCGGTCATCGTGTCGTCACCTGCAGACGAGTGAGGTGGCAGGAAGTCACCCCCAAGGGTGACGAGGCGGCCCCAGCGGGGCTGAGCTGGCGTCCCGGGAGCTGCACGTGGGAGGGACGCAGAGCCGGGCATGGGAAGGTGTGAAAACTCAGGAGGCGCCTGTCCGGCAATTTTCCGTCCGTCCCTGCACTCCCTCGCTCCCTCCCTCCGCGGGGCCCTGACTCACAGCCGATGGTACTGAGGCCAACAAGGCTCAACAGCAGTAGCACCCTCAGCAGCCGCACGCGGCCTGCACTGCTGTTGGTCACCCTGAAGGTCTGAGAGGGAAGAGGTCCCTTTGGGACGGTGTCCCCGGGACCCTCGGGAGCTGGCTGTGTTTGGAGGCAGGGGCTTTGCGGATGTCATTCAGGGGAGGCCTGAGGTGCGATCCGGCCAGATCAACCCAGGGAGCGGGTCCCTACAAGGGACAGAGGGACACACGGACACAGAGTGGAGGCCGAGGGCAGCCTGGAGGCGAAGGGTCACTGCCGGCCCCAGAGCCTTGTCCCACCACGGACTTCCAGTCACCAGGTCTGTGCTAACGTGCTGCGGTTGCCCTAGGGGCTCCCGGCGAAGCTGGAGAGGGAATCCCCGAGGGAGGAGCAGGAGGTGCTCCTCGGTCTGGGCGCACTCTGGCAGGCCCCCTGGTGGGGTTCCTTCCGGGTGAGAGGCCGGTGTGTGAGGGTCAAGGGCGTCAGAAAGACAGTGTGAAGGGAAGAGCCACCAGGGCTACGTGGAATCCACGTCCACGCTGGTGGGCCACAGCGAAGACCTGTGGGGGGCACTGCTGCCTGACGGGGCGGCAGACCCAGCGGCTCAGACACTCCTTGAGGACCCCAGACCTGCCTGTCCCACCGCCTCCCTCCCCTTGTGTGGCGTGTGACTCTTCACTAGGGCTGCTTCCATGAGGCCGACAAGCTGGGGTCCCTTTCACTTGATTCTGGGAGAAAAAATTCTTAGACCCAGTCTCCGAACAGCCTCTCCCACTCAGCGTGTCCGGTTTGCAGAGAAGCCCACGTTATTTTCAGGTTGGTCAGCATCTGGGAGGACTGGACGGGACACCAGCTGCGCTTCACGAACCCCTGCAGCGAGCGGCCTGAACGAGGGTTCAAACCCCAGAGCCTCGCTACCTTAGAAATGACCACGTAGCCACTAACTTCATATCGTCGTAACCGCACCAGACACACATCTTCGCCCAACAGTGACATCGACTGCATGCAGTTCAAACAATCCAACTCAGGTGTTAACGCATTTACGCTAGTTCCACGTCAACTTATCAAAGAATTACTTTTTCTCTAAACGTCTATGCTAAGAAGAAACATTAGTTTTGGAGAAAGACATATAGAATGTTCACCAGATAATTTAAATATGTTAATATGTCTCAGTAATTGCGGTTAAATGATTAACCGCATAAGCAAGTCACGCTTTGAGCTTCCAGGTTAATAAAATCCGCAGCCCAAACGCACTCCGCTCTCGCCCCTCCTACGCATGCTGCGTCAGAAGGAGCAGGTTAGTGCCAGGCAAGAGAAGGCCCCAGTGCGGTTAAGAAAAATGAAAGCAAAGAAAAGCATCCACTCCGACAATCTTCTCTGACGGTACCTGAGTCACTCAGCCCGTCCCCATCAATCAAGGGGTCGCCACGCCGTTTAAGAGCTGTTCAACATATGAGTGAAGATGAGCACACGGCCCCCAACACCACACGGTGGGCGCCTGTGAGTGGGGAGGGCTCGCCGGCAAGCGTCAGGGTGACACGCGCATCGCTACTGGGACGGCTGGGAGCTCCCAGCACCCGCTCGCCCTCGGCGCCGGTGCCCACAGACGCTGGTGCAGCGTCTGACCAACTGGCGGGTTAGCACATCGGTTCCAGCTCAGTGTCTCGGTGCAGTTTGACCTCGTGACCAGATCTTAAAGAACCCAAAGCAATGCCTTTCATCTCTCTCCGTGAATACTGGAGAAATACTGTGAGGTCCTTCGTGGGTCATTTTTCAGCCGCGCACGCCGGAGCACAGCTGCACTCTGCAACACGGCCGCACACTTTGCTGCATTCCGGGGTTTTTAGCAGCAGACTTTCCGGTTCAAGGAAAGTCGACTGTCTGCGTGGAGTGGGTACGGGGGCCCCCGAAAGGCTGCCCAGCGGTGGGCCCAGCACTCCCTGCTGAGCCGCAGGCTGCTCAGAACCCTGGAGAGCTTCTATCAACTCGAACGCTAGAGGGGGCACTTTTTCCGACTTAACTGAATTCTTCCCTTGAACTTGTCTGACTTACTGCTATGCTATTTTTAACCTTCTCTAAGGCTCTTTTCCTTTGGATTTAAAATATAGTCTGCATGTTTGAGCCAATCAGAAAGCAGGGGTTTCTCAATACACCACGGTGGTGTCTACTCTGAGATCTTTTTACGTAAGGCATTGTAATAAAAAGTAATTTAACTTAATTATGACAAGTGTTAATAATTGCATTCTCAGGTGGATATTTTAACAGATGGCCAATTTTCAGTCCTTCCCCTTCCCAGGCCTGTTATTTCCTAGGACAATAAAGATAACGCCAGTAGAAAATACACTCATCAGAATCCTCCTTCCCCAAATGGCAAAAGCAGATTTTTCAGAACAAACGAAGCTGGAAATGTAACTGCGAAGCCCAGAGGCTGCCCCACTGTGCCCGCCGCCCAGCCCTGTCCCTGAGGACGGGGTGGCCCACCGAGATCCGAGGGGAAGGCTCACCCTCCTCGTCGGAAACATCGAGCACCTCGGTCATGGTCTCAGGAACATTCAGCTTGTGTTTTTCAGTGATAGTCTGGAAAGAAAAAAGTCATTAATGCTCAGAAACAAACTCCAACAAGAGCTCCATGGAGCTCGGCCCCAGGACCAGGCAGAGACCCCATCTTGCACGTGGATGTTCTGGACGTTCCTGCTCATTTTCTTTCCTGGAAACCCACCTCTTGCTCCTGAAGACAAAGGATCGTGTGCCCAGCCAGGCTGCACAGGGGACACCCACTGCCCTGAGTTCCCACTCGGAAAACGAGCTGTTCAGCAGCGGCAGGAACAAGCAGTCCCCCCCAGGACGCAGCGGCAGGCGCGCAGGAAAGCTCACAAAGAAGCTGCGGCCACAGGCAGTGTATCGAAAACAAAGCCAGTGGGAAAAGTGTTGTAAACAATGTGGAAGGTGCAAACTCTCTGGGCAGAAGACGTGTCTTCTGGGACCCGAGCACCCCGCGGAGGGGACCCAGGGTCCTCCCGGTGACCTTGGTCTGCATTACGTAGTGGCTGGGGGTGGGGGGGCCAGGCTCCGGGGTCACCACCGGGGCTCAAAGTCTAACCTCCCCGTCTGTTTGCTTAGCAGGCCCGAGCAGGGGCCCCTGACTGCACTGGGCCCCCACTCCCTGGTCTGTGCACCGGCGACAATGACACGAAGGTGAAATGAAATAACACCGACGAGAGCTCTAAGAGCGGTGCTTGGCGTATGTTAGTGCTCAACAAATGTTAGCCAGCATGCATTGTTCCCATTGTGATTAACACCAAATTATTCTTAAAAGGCAGGGCCTCTGAACTTGTCATCACTCGGCCTGAGGGCAGTCACTGAGGGAACGTTTCCAGAGGCTGCTGCAGGTCAGGCGCAGTTTCAGACACGGGGCCTGGCGTTGTTTCGGGAATTCGAGAAGGCGCATCTCCCCGAGGAGACTCTTCACCGAGACCCGGAGATGCTGCAGGTGGTGGTCGCAGTCCTCAGGCTTTGCCGCGTGGACGTCACAGACGCGTCCGAGTGGCTGCCAGGACACTCTCATCTGAGCCTTTCTTTCCAAAAGCATCACGCAGATCGATGATGTAGAATTATGCAAAACACGTTTAAAATCCACATCTCGATGAAACAGGCTTTCTTTTGGGTGATGTTGCCGCTGGAGGGAGGGAAGAAGCCGGGAGGGTACAGCAAGTCCCGTGGCACAGAGGGCAGGTCTCTGAAGCCCGAGGGCAGGTCCCGCCCTGCACTCGCATGTCCACACGGCCCAGGTGGCTCGTCGGGGACGCAAATCAATGCCGTCAGAGACACCAAAGCGTCCACCACAGCTCCGGGGCATGGCCGTCATCGATAAGTATTTGTTGAAGGAAGGAACTTAAACGGACCACTCATATATACCACTCCATTATTCTTTTAATGGTAATCTGTAAATTCAACAGAGAGAAACCACCACCTGCTCTACGTCCGTGGTTCTCCACTCTCGCTGCATATTAAGATTATCAGAGGAATTTAGAAAACAGCGTTGCCTGGGTCCCTCACAGGGCGTCATGTCCGTCTCCCTGCGGACGGGCCAACGCGGCGGTTTTCCAGAAGAGCCTCGGAGGGCGTTTGTTTGTGCGGCTCCCATTGCTGCCCCTTTTCCTGGAGCCGACGGTGCGGGGCTCTCGTCGCTCAGCCCTCGGTGCCCTTCTCCGGGGGCCACCACGCCCTTGCTCCCTGGCTGTTCACCAGGAACTGGACTTCCACGTCCGGGGTTTTGCTGGAGGGGCGCTCAGCTCGGCGGGCGGAGAACAGCAGCGACCAAGGAGTCCCGGGAGGCCCCGTGTCCCCAGCGCAAGGCACGCTGGGACCTGTCACCTGTCTGACTCCCCCCAGGTGTCCGCGCACCTGTGGGCCTGAGCTGTCCGGGTTGTTCGCGCCAAGTGATACTTCTGAGCCTGTGCTCTCTGAAAGCGGACTTGCCCGTCCCATAGTTTTTTGAGTAAAAAGAATTCGTTTTCTCACAGGATCTCCATGTCACGCCCCACGCCACCGCCCTGGAGTTGCTGCCGGGAGAGGTGGCGTTTTCACCGCAACGGCCCCTCAGCACGGAGCCCGGCCCTGGCTCACACCCCGCAGACCTCCCTCGGGGCGAACGAGCGGCAGGACCCCAGGAAAAAGCACAGGAGCCTGAGCGGGGCGCGAGCCCGCCCTCTAGCGGCCGCCGGAGGAACAGGCGCCCCCCGGAGCCTTGCAGGAAGGGACCGCTCGGCCGCGGGCTAAGGCTCCGCCGGCCTGGGAGGGACACATGGTCTCAAGCACGTCCAGAGAGACGCAGCCCAGGCCCTAATGCGGAGTCTTTCCTGGTCCAAGGAGCCCCGGAGAAAGACGCCGCCGGGATTCAGCCACGCAGAGGGACGCAGTCAGTGCCCGTCGGGAGGCAGACCGGTTTTTCTCCTCCGTGACTCAGTGATGAAACGTCACTTAAATCTTTAAAAACGCCGTGGCGCATGGGCCATGGGGCTTAAAACTCTGCTCGAGGAAACAACTGGCGTGCCCTTCCTGCGTCCAGGCCCACGGTCCCCCGCCCAGGAAGAGACCGCACTCCCCTCCACGTGGGGCCCAAGTCGCCACTGCCTGGTGCCACCCCACCAGCTGCTGCCGCCTCGCCGCCGCGCGGAGGCGCCCCTCTTCCCTCGCAGCCCCCCAGACCCAGGCCCCCACGCACCCTCCCCTCTGCGCCGCTCGCTGGAACTCCCCTCAGACTTCGGATCTGCTGACTGGTGCCCACGCTGTCCCTCCAGAACACCCCCCGCTCTGCCGTCCACCTGTCCCCTTCACAAACCCGGCACCGAGCAGAGTTCGCCGCAGGGTCCAAGCTTCAGAAAAGTCTCAAACGAGTTGACACAAAGAGAACGGCACCAGGAGGGGCCCCCTGCTGTGCTGGGGGACAGCTGGGGGGGGCCGGCCCTCACCCCCACGCCTGCACCACCAGGCCTGGGCCGAGCCGGCGGCGCTCTCTGCCAGGTCCGGCAGTCTGCAAGGAGTCGGCGCGGAGCGGCGAACGTTTCAAATATGTGCTCCCTCCAGACACAGACCGTTTCCCTGCTGCGCGCATTCGACTTGCTTTCTGAACAAAAAATCACCAAAAACAGGAAGAGAGGAGCTGTTCCCATGGGAAAGCACCGCGGGGGCCGGGGTCCTTCCGAGGCTGCCTCACCTCCGCTCAGAGGATGGGTTTGCTGGGCTGTCCCGCCACGGCCAGCAGCGGGGGTCCTGGCCGTGCCAGAGGGCGGGCAGGGGGGCGGAGAGGAGGGTCCGCCCCGGAGAAAGGGACCCCGTGTTCTGCGGTCACACTCACTCACTCTCCGTGCGGAGGGCTGATGAGCACAGGAAGTGGGACCCCTGCAAACTGACCTCTGCGGGCTTCAGCGCGCGCTTTGCAACAGAGTCGCCAAAAGAAGTCCAGAACTAAAGATCAGGACGCTCTGCGAGGGCAGAGGCGCGTGACTGGAACACCAGAACTCGGCCCTGGGGCAGACGCCGGGGCCCCGGTACTCACCGTGGTGGTGGTGACCTCCTCAGTCACGACCTTCAGCGTGTCCACCACGGAGATGTAGCCCAGCCGCTTGGCGATGGCCAGGGCGGTGTTGCCATTCTGGGGGGCGAAGGGCAGAGAGAGAGAGACAGAGAGAGAGAGAGAGAGCGTGAGCACAGGGCCAGTGAGCTCACCGCCGCCCAAGGCGGCCGCCCCTCCCCCAGCGCCCGGCACAGCTGAGGAAATCACTAGTTTTCCCCATCACATCTGAACGCGGCTTGGTAACTTCCCTGGGCTGGAGCGCAGATCACCATGGTAACACAACAAGCGGCATCTGCCCGCTCTTGCTAATGAGAAGCACTTGCGGCTTTAACCCCTGGGACCTCACCTCCGCCGGCCCAGCGGCGGCACTGTGCAGGGAAGGGATGCCCCCAAGTGCTGGCACGGCCCGAGGGTGCACACCGCTCCCCAGGGCCCCCTCCACCTCCGGGGGCACAGGCACTCGGTGCCACAGCTGCGGGAGGGGGGCGCTCCCGGTACCCCCAGCAACACTGGCCTGGAAGCTGGGCCCCGTGCCAGCTACTGGGGACACCCGGAGAAGCTCTCCTCCCAGTTTGCATTTCAATGGATGCAGGGAAACCGCAGGGGGGAGGCGGCTGGGCCCAGCGCCCCAGCGGCCTGAGCCAGGCCCTGTCCCTGGGCTGAGTCCTGGCTGCACCCTCCCCACAGCCCGAGGCCACCCCGGTGCTGGGCCTGGAGGGCTGGGGCTCATTCCAGGAGGGGGCGGGAGCAGCGGCACACTGCTGGGGCAGAAGGACACACTGAAGCTGTCCTGTCGGGCATCACAGAGAAGACGAGGCTCTCGGGGCGAGACGATAATGTTCCTGCTGGGGACAGAGCGGCCGCAGGGAGAGAGGGGACCCCGAGTGGGATGGACTCACTCTGTGAAAGAAGCCACGGGCTCAGTCTCCCGGGCTGAGCGGGGCTGTGAGGACAGGACCCTGGGCACGTCACCCGCTCACCCACCGCCTGTCCGCCCACTCGGCGGCACTAACAACAGAGGGGACTCCGAGGGGGGCCCAGGCGGGAGGGACAGGGCTCGGGGCTCACCGTGGTGGTGGCGTCGGGCCGCGCGCCGCGCTGCAGCAGCACGTTGATGATGTGCGTGTGGCCCTGCTGCGCAGCCTGGTGCAGGGGCGCGTAGCCGCTCTGTGGGCGCCAAGGGGAAGGAGAGCTCGGTTAGCCAGGGTGCGGAGGCCTGCGTCTCCCTCACGACAGCGCCGCCGCGCACGGGGGCCACCGCCCCAGGGGCCCTGTTCTCCGCAGCAAACACGCCCACGCTCCTTCCGCCCACAAACCGAGCAGCGGCTGGCCACTCGGTCCTCTCTCTCTTCCCTCGTTCTGAGCGGCTCGTTCACATGGAAACGGTGCCGCGAGGCCCCGCACCCCGAGAGGGAGCAGCACCCAGCGACTGCTGCTCCAGCAGGAAGGACACGGACATGTCTCGGAAACCTGGGCGTCGCAGGGACCGCCGCTGTCCCCTGCCCTCGGGGACTTCCTTGTGGGCAGCCCTGGGCTCGCTCTGTGCCGGTCCCTCTAAGATTTCCTCTCCCAGAGCAGCTGGGGCCGAAGGCGAGCGGGCCCCTCGGAGAACAGGAGGCCCACTTCGCAAAAAAGTCCTCGGAGTTAGGTTCTTTGCCGTCCTGGCCCGAGTTCGCGGCAGGAGGAAGTGAGGGAGTGCGGTGGGGCGAGGAGCGGGCCTCACCCAGGCCGCGGTGCGAGAACGAGCCTGGGACGGAACAAAGGGACTTGCACGTCTCAGCGGGGCCGGGGCTGGGAAGGGGCACTCCTCCGGTCCCTGTGGAGCTGGCCAGCAGGCGGTCATGACGGCGATGGCCCCGCCCGCTCCGCGGTCCCCCGGCCTCGCCCATCAGGGCAGCCGTCACACCTGGACCTGCAGGAGCTCCTGTCCCCGTGACCTGCGTCACCGCGCTGCCTCCGCATCCGCAAGAGAGTCCTCCGCGCTCACAGGACACCGCCCGCCCCTCCTGCCGGCGCCCTGGCCTGCCATCGCGGCTGCCCCACTCGCGGGACACACGTCCCGCCGGCTGAGCGTCCCCTCCACGGGGCGACCCGGGAACAGGCGCAGGGACGCGGCTCCCGGTCACGCCGCCCGTGGACACCTGAGCGGCACGAAGGGAACGAGCGTCCTCCTCCTACTCGTCCTCCTCTCTGCGGCGTGGACAGACCCCGTGCCGGCCGGGCCCAGGGGCCCATGCGGGACCGGCAGCACTTCTTCCTTCACCGCTCGCTGGCCGGTGCCAGGCCCAGGCGCCGACCGAGGTGGCGTTCTCGCTCTCCGTGGGCACCGTGGCTGGAGACACGTGTCCCGGCGACGTGTCCTCCAGGGAAACGGGGACGACTGGACTCACGGGCCTCTGCCCAGGCCCCCGGCCCCTCCTCCAGGCCTCCGGGCGTCCGCCCACAGCTGCAACCTCTGACCCTCTCCCCCCCCCCCGCCCACCAAAAGGCAAACCGCCAGGGCTTCGAGTTCTGTGACGGATCCAAGGTGCCGTCCGTGAAACTTTCCTGCAGTTTATCTGACGTCGGAGGAGAACGTCGGCAAACGTCGTTTGCTTTCTCCCCGGGAGCGCTATGATCTTCAGAGCGTGTCCGACAAAGACGATGCCCCGACGTGCTCCCCCACAGGCCGAGGTGCGCGCCCTCTGCCAGTGACCGACGGTGGGCTCCCTCGGTGTGCCCCACGCTGACGCTACCGGGTTCCGTCCTAATGTTAAGCGAGTGATAGTCCCATCACACGAGTTTGCTTCGCCCAGGTTGTGTACCAAGGCACAAAGGCTTCCGCAGTACAGGCAGTACTTGGTTTTACACTGTCATAGCAACAGAACAATGTCGGTAACTACGGTTGCACATGAGATGTGAGGAAGAAAACAATTCCTTCTACAAAAATGTCATTCTCCATGAAAAAAATTTTACGTGTTTATTAAAAGAACGTCCTTTGAGGTGCACATCTATGAGAGATGTATTGCAAGCAAATAAAATCCACATAGTTCATTAAAAAAAAAAAAAAACCTGAGAAGTTAAAATGAGATTTTTCTCTCAACCAAATGTCCATCGGAGTGCAGCTCGAACCCCAGGGAGGAAACAATTTATCTGGTGGAACGACTGGCTGCCTAGCGTCCCAGCCACTCAGTGGCCCACGCCTCACAACACGTGGTGAGGGCCACGCTCCGGCTCTGCCGAGCCTCGGGGCCCACGAGACAGCCCGTCCCCAGGGCCCGCGCGTGAGCTCACTCGGCAAACGCGGTGCTAGGTGCTGACGCCGGGGACCATGGACAGGCTTTTAAACTCGTCCCCACGTCCATTTCGGGAGAACTCGGGAGGCAGCCGTTCTTGCTGGTGTCGGATCGGACGTGCCAAACCTCCGGTGCTCACAGTGTTTGTAACTTAAAAGTTAACTTTTCATTCGCTTACGCTTGTGTACAGGCACAGTCTTGTCTCTGCTTCTGCGAGGACAGAGGGACCGACACCCAGTCTCCCCACACCCCCGACGCGCAGCCCGGGAGCAGGTCTGAGCATGCTCGCGCCCACGGGCCTGCTCGTGGCGGCGGCGGGGTCCCCACACATGCACTCGCCAACCAGCACGCTCCGCCTGTCTCTCTGGAGCTTTGGGGCACCACGGCGCCGTTACGGCTGGTGTTTCTCTGCCCGGAAGCCCTCTGAGCGCCCTGAGGCGCATGTTACTTTCCGACCGCACTTTGCTACCGAGGCCCTTCCGCTGCCCCTGGAGAAGCAGGCGGGTGCGGGGCCGGGGCCGAGGCCAGGAGGCGCGACGGCCCACCAGGGACCGTGTGTCCTACGGAGACCTGCTGGCCCGTGTCGGCCGCTGTAGCTCCGAGTCAGAAGCTCCGAGCTACGGCTCTCGGATGTTGGAATGAGAGCCTCGAACCGTCACACAGAACCACACAGAGCATTCGCCGCTTCGAAAGCACTAACAGGCAAACCCCGAACGACCGTGGTGGGCGAACGGAGCGTCGCTGAGGCTGGACCCTTGCTGGCAGAAAGGCAGGGAGCACAGCCGTTACCTTGGTTTTGGCGTTGACGTCTGCGCCCTGCTTCAGGAGGAAGTTGACCATCTTCACGTTTCCGTAGTGACAGGCCACGATTAAAGGAGTGTAGCCCAGCTGCAAATAAAACAAGGCACAGGCAGGTGACCGCCGGCTCCATGGGGAACCTCGAGGGGGGGGAGGTGCAGACTCTCCAGGTGACAGGACGAATACTGCTCAGCAGGCATGTGCATCCGTGCGCACAGACACGGGAGCAGGTCTGGGAACATGAGGACCTCACACCACTGAAGGCGCCCAGACCAGACATGGGCGGGGCCCGACCGAGGAAGAGCTAAGACCGCAGTGGGTGGTGGGATCAGGAACCAGGGAGGAGAGAGGCCGCCGGAGAAGGTGCGCGGGCGGGCACCTGCAGCGAGGTGGGCGAGGGGGTCACAGCGAAACCGTATCAACCGGGGTGTGGGGTGAGCGGGGGCAGCAGGAGGCAGCCAGCCTGTGCCTGGCCAAGCACCAGGGTGTAGGCAGCCTCGCCCGGCAAAACGGGGGCCCCCGTCCTCCGGGCATTTGGACTTGATTCCGGCAAAACGGAGACGCGTTCCAGGTTTGTGAGCAGGAGGGTCGTCATTCACCCATGACCGACTTTTGAGGGGGGACCTGCTTGGAGCTACCCCAAGAACCCCCCCCCGATGGTGGCAGTGGTCCCCGTACCTTCGTGTGGGCATCCTGGTCGGCCCCGTGCTTGGTGAGAACCTCGGCGACGTGCACTTTGTCCTCCTGGGCGGCCAGGTGTAAGGCAGTGAGTCCGCTCTGCAGAGAGAACGGGGGGCCGGGGGTACGTCGGAGTGAGAACGCGCCCTGCAGCATCCCTGACCTCCCGTCTCCAAAAACGAAGTCTGTGGATGCACGGCCTCGCCCCAGAAATCGCGCCTTTTGGAACCAAACGCAAACTGTCCCAGCTACTGCGACTCTCCGCCCAAGACAGAGTCTCTGTCCGCGGCACTTCCAGCAAATCACAGTTTCCACGTTGGGCATCTAAATCGCGATCTGAGGCTTCGAAACAACTCGGCGAACCCGCTGCTGGGCGACCGCTGGGCTGCCGCTGCGTCCGCGCCTCCGCGGAGCCGTCCAGGCCCTCCCCTGGCTGACGGGCCGAGCGCGGCTTCCACTTGACAGGCAGAGCAGTGACCTTCGCTCTCATCACGAACACATCACGTCGACGTGGAAAATGTGGCATTTCACGAAATGAGCCCGGCACGGTTTTCGCCAGCACCCGAAGGCAGTGTGCTGCTTTCCGGAATCTTCTAAAGACGGCGTCAAAAGTCACGCCCTCACAGGCAGGCAACATCGGGAATGGGCCACTTTTAGGCAGGGACAGGCGGGCGGGGCTCACCCCTCGCGGCCACGCCTGGCAGCCCCACCCCACGGTCGAGGAGCGCCTTCAAGGAGGCGGACACCGAAAGAGCCTCTTGAACCCCAGACCCCTAGTCCAGTTTCCGGGCGTCCTCTGGGTGCTGGTCAGGTGCCAGGAAGCCCTGCAGCCCCTCGGGCGCATCAGAGTGCGGGGTTCCCGCAGCCCCTGCTGCTCCTGCTTCTGACCCGGAGCTCACCGCTGCCGCCGGGGGCAGCGGACTGGACCGGAAGCACCACCCCGCAGCCCCCCGCCGTTCATGAGCAGTTGACGTCAGCAGGCCTGACTCTGCCCTCCGGCGAGGCCACGGAAGCTAAGTCCTCCAAAGTCCCCGATTTCCAGCCACGTGCCCCCTTTGTTAACCGCAACCGACAGCGAGGAGAACATTCTCCGACGATTGGAGAAAGGGCTTTCTACGTAGGGCAGCCCTTCCCTTGTGCCCATTAGCACACGGTGACTGGGTAAGGAATACAGGGTCTGTCTCCGCATCACGGTCACCACTGAGAAGGAACCATTCGGAGAGGAGGAAGTGATGGATTTCAGTGGGTCTGGACGAGGAAAAGAATATACGTGCTTTTCGAAAGCAGTGGGAAAGTGGTCGGTTTTGCTGGTTACCCGAGACACTTGTCCAGGTGCAGCTGGTTTCAGCGGAGTATGCGTCGCGTGTAAGAGTGTTACAGGTGAGACAGACAGACAGACCGTCAGAGAGCTGATAAACAGGTGCAGAGACAGGCGTGGCCTTGTAAGAACCGACACGTTTTGATGTGGGAATACGTGTCTCCCCCACACCTGACTGTTATTCTGCCGCCTCTGGCAAGCGTGTCCACAGAGGCCGTTTTCTCTGGAAAAGGCTGCGTGACAAGCACCGACGCTCTGGCACCGCCGCCGAGCCAGGCTCACATGAACCCCGACCCCCACGCGCGGGGGTGGGGAAGGGCTGGGCGGGGGGTGGGCGGGACCCGCAGGTGGGACAGCGTGTGGACGCCGGTTCTAGGCAGCGACAGGGACGCCCCCTCGGACAGGGTCTCGGAGGGGCAGAGCAAACCGATCGCGGGTGCGCGACTGAGGCCCACCTGCGGGACACGACGAGCCGCGGAGCCCGGAGCCCGCCCCGCCCTGCCGGGTTCTGCCCCGAAGGCCGACCCCCTGCTGCCCTGGCTGCTGTACCCGCCCGCCCCCCTCGTCCTGGACCGGCGCCTGCTCACACTCGTCCGAAACACTCGACAGAAGCCGGAGGCACACGCAGCGCACCTTGGTCGAGGTGTGGACGTTGGCGCCCTTCTCCAGGAGCAAGGAGGCCATGTCCGAGTGCCCCTCCTGGGAGGCCAGGTGCAGCGGGGTCACGCCCTGCTTGGTGACGACGTTCGTCTCGGCCCCGTAGCTGAGGAGCGTGGAGGCAATCTGCATCTGGTTCTTCTTGGCGGCGATGTGCAAGGGCGTGTAGCCGTTCTGCAACACAAGACCAGCGCGCCCCGCACACTCAGCCGGGGCCGGGGCCGGGTCTCCGAAGGAGCCAGCAGAACCGCGAAACGCCGGTGCAGGGTCCTCGACGGGTCCCCCCGCAACACCCAGACCTGTCCCCGGCCAAGGCCACAGGCCCCGCCCCTCGCCCAGGGCGCAGACGCTCAGAAAGCCCCAGGCCCGGCACCACCGGCTCCGTCCTCCCAGCCCCTCTGCGCGTGGCTGCCGCTGGATGCCCGGAGGGGCCCCACACCCCCCACCGCCCCTCCACCCCAGCCCAGTCCCCACCCCCCCTCAGCTTCCCAGCGGGACCCCAACTCCAGAGCGCTCTCCACGGAGCTGACCGGTCGGGACTCCTGCTCGCCGGTCCAGATCGCCCAGGGCCTCTGTCCGGGGCGCACGGTGCTGCCCGCATCAGACGGGGGCCCCAAGCACAGAACGGGACAGGTTTGCGCGGCGCTCTAGCTGCAGCCTCCCACCGACGTGCTGGTCACGGTGTGTCCGATCCGCCGGAGCCGCCACGGGGCTGGCCGGCCAGTCCACACCAGGCACTCACACCAACTCCACGCCCCAGGGCGCCCTCCCCCCGCCTGCGACGGCAGCCCCCCCTGCACCCTCACCTTGGCGGTGGCGTGAGGGGACGCGCCCTTCTCCAGCAGCAGCAGGGCCACCTCCTGGTTGTCGTAGTGGGCAGCCACGTGCAGCGGGGTCAGGCCGTTCTGCAAAGGGCGGGCCGGCTCCTGGTTAGCGAGTGCCCTCCTCGGCCCTGAATGTGCCAGGAGGCCTGGGCACCGGGATGGACCAGGTCCAAGTTCGCTCATTAATGTCGCCAGTAGAAGCGACGGGTGAAAGTCTACGGCTCCCTGCTGAGCTCACGCTGGACACTGAGCCAAACCTGGGAGGGCTGGCCGAGGGGACAGCCAGGGCTGAGACGCTCTGTGACAAGTGGGACGTGCACATGGCAGGGACCCCCTGCCTGCAGCCCCGTGTGACAGGCCCCAGCGGACCCCCGCCCACCCGCGCGGCCTGTACCTTCCCCGCGGAGTCAGCCGCCACGCGCCGGTGCAGCAGCAGCTTGGCCACGTCCAGGCTCCCGTACTTGGCCGCCACGTGCAGGGGGGTGAAGCCTTTCTGAAACGGGAACAGCAGGCAGAGAGGTGCTCACCATCCCGGCCACGAGCACGTCGCTGTGACTCCGTGGCGAGGACGGCAGACCAGGCTGATGTCCACGCGCGGACGGCACCCAGGGCAGCAGGCCCGTTCGCACTCAGCCGGACGGGCAGAGAGCACTCTCGCCCCCCAGAGGGCCTGATGCCGAGGGCGGGGAGCACGGGACATGACTCCGCAGGGGGCCGTGCAGCAGCCCCGGCTTCTGCCGCAAAACCCTCCCTCTCTCGCCTCCACAACCAGCACGGCTGAGACAATAGCCTCCCTCTCCCGGATCCTTCTCTCCAGTCTCCTTACCCGGCCTGCACTCCAAACCTTCCCGTTTCAGTTTTAGGACGCTTGAATGGCCATGGTGAAAATAATAATAATGATGATGATGTTTGGTGATTGGTATTGTGTGCAGAAGCAGCAAGACAAGTACTTCCCAGAACAGGAAAAGCCGCTCAAGGCCGAAAAGCACCTCCCACCCCGACCGGCGCCCTTTGCCCCCGAAAGGCCCCCGCTGTGCGAGCTCCTCTCGGAAAAGGGCCACCAGACCTCCGGACACGCCACTGCGCGAAGGCTTTTTTGCAAAGCTGTCCTCCTCCCTCCTGCCTCTACGTTCCGGTCAGCGCCTGGCGCCCACAGCCGGTCTCCGCCCTTCGCACCGTGTCCTGGGCTCAGAGCTCGAGGACGGCCGGCCGGCTGACAGCGTGCCCTCAAGCCCACCCCGGCCGCCCTCGCGGCCCCAGCCCTGAGTGGAGAGGCGGCGGCACAGCCCCCAGCACAGCGCCCCGGGCAGGTGGGCAGGCGACGGTGCGGCTTCCCCGGGCCTGTGCTGCTCCTCCTGGCCCAGCGGGCCCCCCCGACACGGTCTCGTCCTCCCAGGGCCGCCACGCACGGCTCTCAACCAGGACGGTGTGTCCTCTGAGCTTGTTTCTGAGGACTGGGAGCTGATAACTCCTTGGAGGAGACGGAATCCTGCCTTTTCCAAGCACGGGACAAGTACAGGGAGCGAAACAGGCTGCCTCGCCGGAGGCACTCGGTGCAGGTAACTGGGTGCAGGTAACACTGGGGATGAAGTTCTCCGAGACGAACCAGCTGGCGAGGAAGGCAAAACGGCCTCCTCCTCCTCCTCCCCAGGTCCTGCTGGAATGGGGATCCAGCCCCTCCGTCACGGGGAAACCGTGTGACAAAACCGCACAGAGTCCGCCCCGCGGAGCCGCATCGCAGGGTCCGGAAAGCGTCACCTGAGTCCCCATCTTCCTCTGTCCCCGTGAGACCTCGGCGGGGCCTCCCTTGCCCCCGGAATCCGCCGAGGCCCCTTGCCTGCCCCTCGCAGAGCCCGGCCGCCCCCCGCCCTGTCTGTCCAGCACGTTCTCCCGCTGAACGGCCCCCCGGCACCAGCGCTGAGGAGGAACCCCGAGAGTCCTGAGGACGAGGAGCCGAGCCTGGCCCTCCACGTCCGCACTCTGCAGCCTGAACCCCACGCCTCCAACACTGCCACCGCCGCCGCCCTCCGGGGGACAGCCGGCCGCCCAGGCTCTCCCGGCTGCCACGGCAACCGCTGCTCTTATCACATGTCCGCTGCTTATTCTGTTTTTTTTTTTTAAAAACGATTTTTAAAGCACGTTCAACTCCTCGGACCGGAATAATCGGCAGGTTCTGCAGCCTCAGGCCGCCGGCCGAGCCGCCGCTCCACCCGCCCAGGGCTCCGGCCTCGTCTGTGCACACCACTCGCTCTGGGTGGACAGGGAACGTCTCTCCAGCCGTCGGGGTCACCGTGGTGGCCTGCGGGCAGCGTGTGGCCTGCAAACCGCCCTCCCGGGTTGCTTCACCTGCCGCTTCCTTCTCTTCGGCACGAAGTTCGTTTCTCACCCGTCAGCTGAGTGCGTTCCTGTTTCCTTCCGAGTCACATCCAAACGGGGTCTCAAACCAAGTGTATCAGGGGCAGAAAAAATGACTCTGCCCAGCACAGAACTGGCAAACATAAGTAAAATTCACACCGGTGCCTCTCGTCCCTAAGAGACAATGGCACCTAATAACAAGGGCGATGCTCCGGCCCGGGTGCATGTAGACGCTGACGACCGCGCAGGAGTGAGGCCGGGAAGGGTGAGAACGCGGAAACGAGGTGGCAGCTGAGACCAGCGCTGGGAAAACGCCCGACGAGGGGCAGGGAGCGTCCAGGTGGCACCAAAGCCCCGGGAGACACGCACGGCCCGTCGGGCACAGCGCCTCGCCCTCCAGGCCCTGCCCCTCCCTGTGCTCAGGGGCTTCCTCGTTCCTCTGGGGCACCGTGCGGAGTCCGTGACGGGAAGTGGGGGGAGAGGGAGAAAAAGGAGGGGAGGGTGCCCCTACGTCCATCAGAGGAACAGAACCAGGTGCCCCTGTTGCAGAAACGGCAAGTGGCCTCCCGGGGCCCCTGGGACCTGGGGAAAATGAACCGAGGGGCCCGAAGAGGAAGGCCTCACAGGCCTGGACGCCACCCACTCCCTGGGCACGGCCGCGGCCCCGGGCTGCCCCTTACCTTGGTGGCCGAGGAGTGGGCGGCCCCCGCCTCCAGGAGGACGGCGGCCACGCCCACCTGGCCCTCCCGGGCGGAGATGTGCAGGGGCGTGTGCCCGCTGGCGGTGGCCGCGTCCGGGTGAGCCAAGTGCTGCAGCAGCAGCTGCACGATCTCCGTCTTGCCCAGGCGCGAGGCGATGTGCAGCGGCGTCTGCTCCTCCTGCAACGCAGGCCGGGCGTCCGTCAGTTAGCGCCGAGGCCCCTCCCCGCCCCCGCGGCGCCGCCGTTTCTGGTGTTTTCTGGGGATCTCGAGGCACCCCTCTGCAAAAGGACATGGCCAGCCACTACTCGGGCCACAGCCTGTTTCGTAGGTCGCCACAGCGGGCGGGGCCCGCCGGTCGCAAGTCCTCCTTAGAGTTCGCAAAGCGCGTCCCCCCAGCAGCTCGGCCACCGGGTCCCAGGCGCACCCAGGGCCCGGGCTTCGGCCCGTGCTCACGTTTTCACGTAAGCCAGCTCCGGGGTCTGAGTGAGAGCGAAATCCAGTCCGGAAGCCCTGAGACCCAGACCCCCTCGTGCAGACGCTGTCGCCCAGAGACCGGGCGCATTCTGGGAACCACGTCAAGAGGAAGAAACAAGGGACTGTGGGGAAACTTGGCTCTCTCCCCGCTCAGCGAGCCAAGGCTGCAAAGGCCGGGCGCGCCTTCAAGGGGAGCCTGTGGATGAGGCCGACACTGTGACCGGGTTCCCACGACGACGTTCCGGGACACGGTGCGGAAGCGTCTGGGACTCGCACCCCCAGGCGAAGGGGAGAGCGGGCAGGAAGGGAGCGGGGCCGTTGGCCAAGCACTTTCACCGGGAGGCCCAGAGGGTGTCACCGGCGGGAGAGTCCGCAGGACACAGCTGAGGAGGCCCGACAACCCCCGGACTCGGAGGAGTAGTCGGGCGGACGGTCTCAGTGCGAAGAGAACCGGACCGAACCGCCCTCTGGGGCAACACCGACCGGCTGCGTGCGGCCTCTGCGGTGAGGGGCCTGTCCTCACGGCCGGCTCGTGGGCGCCTCGCAGTCGCGGGGAGGAAGGACACGCGCGAGGGGCAGCTTCCCGAGCCAGGAACAGACGGAGGGGAAGTGACAGAACAGAGAGACCTGCGCCCACGCCACATTGTCCTCGAGTCGTAAGGAAAGGCCACGAGGGAGCCACGGGAGGGCGCAGTGCTCGGGAATTCCAGGGCAGCGCGACGGGAAGAGGACCGAGCTCTGCAGAAAGCTGCCGCAGGCAGACTTCCTGCGTGTGGCCCGTGGGAGCCTGCCCCTCAAACAGCCCCGGGAGGTCGGCGTGAGGTGAGGCCGTTTCCCGGGGGAAGAGAGGTCGGCAGGAATTAAATGAGTCTCCAGGACTGTCCGCGTCACTCGGCTATGAACGCAGGGTTTGAAACCAGGCCTTGGGCTCTGAAGACGTGTGTCTGCTTGACCTTCTACGAAGGACACGCGAGGCCACCGGGGAAACCAGCAGTGCAGGCGACTCGGCGGGCAAGGAGCCGGCGGCACCTTGGGCAGCACGACCCTCCGAAAGGCAGAGCATGGGCAGGGGGCGGGGGGCACCCCCGACAAAGAAGCATCAGCAACAAAACAAAACGCGAGGGCCCTGAGGACGGTGACTGTGGGCCCTCGGCTGCTGGGTCCCTTCCCCAGAGCACAGCGGGGGGCTGTGAGCGACGGCGCCCGAGGACTGAGGGGGGTGAGGAGCTGGGAGGTGGCCACGGCACGGGGGGGGGGTCGCCGGGGGCTTGGCTAAATGACCAACCGCCCGTCCCCGTTCTCAGACCAGGCAGCAGGAGGCACACGCCCTAAAACCCTGTGAAGTCAGCCGTCCTGCCCACTTCTTTCCACACTCGGTCCCGTCACACCGGACGCGGACGAGGAAGAACGCCCAGCGTGGGGACAAAGCCCTTCCTCCGGTGACCAGAGCGAGAAGCCCTGGGGTTTCGGGCTGTGGTTTCCTGGTCAGTGTCCGGCCCCCGCTGAACGTCCTCAAGCCGAGGCCTCAGAGAATGGGGGGTACAGGACCGTGTTCACGGGAAGAGCTTAAAACGGGGAGGCTGACCCGAGACGTCTCCCATGGAGAAGGGGCGACGGTCCCACCCTGAGGCACACTGACCGGGACCCGGCGCAGGTCAGAGACGATGGGCCCCGTGTTACAACGCAGGGCACCGTCTCCCAAAATTAGGGGCACGTGCCGAGCCCGAACCCTTCACCACAAGACCAAAAGGTTCGAAGATCTGATACGTTTTTCTGTCAGTGGTTCAACCCCAACCGGACCCCCAGGGGCCACAGGAATGGGCAGCTGTGCAAGTCGCAGGGAACTCAGGGGAGTCCAAGCCCAGGGGCTGGGGGTGCTCGGACCCTGGAGTGGATGCCAGACGCCCCACTGGGCCCGCAGAACACAGCACCGCGAGCAAGTGCTCGCGACAGGGTGGGGGTGCCTCTCGGTGCGCCCCCGGAGGACCCTGGACACAGAGGGCCCTTCCCGGGTGGGGCCGGGGGGCGGCACGCTGGCTGGCCACGGGGCGTGGGCACCTGCAGCCCTGCACCGAGCCCATCCGGCCAAGTGGGGCTCCGTTTCTGACTGACCTCCCTGGGAGACCCTGAGTGGCAGAGCGGTGGTGTGAGGTCGAGAGGGTGTTTTCGGAGGAGCACACGTGTGGGTGCGTGTGGGTGCATGTGCCGGGCCAGGCAGGCAGGTGTTCGTCTTCCTGCCCAACACCCCACCCCCTTCGTGCGGGAACAGCCCCCCTCCTGTGGGGAGTGGACACCCCCCTGCGTGGGGCTCGATGTTTCTGAAATCGGGGTGCGCTTCCCAGTGCGCGTACTCACCGCATGCTTCCTTTCTGTCTGGGAAGCAGTTTCCGAGAGGTGCCCCCCACCCCTGCACCCCCTGGGAGGCGGGGCCCGGACGCAGCACCTACCCGGGCTCTGGCGTCGACCAGGGCGCCGTTCCGCAGCAAGCACCGCACGACCTCCACCTGCCCCGCCCGGGCCGCCATGTGCAGGGCCGTCTCGCCGCGCTGCGGGGGACAGAGAGGCGGAGGTGTCAGTGCGCCCCTGCTCGGGGAGGCACAGAGTCCGCTCGTGACCTTCCCACTCGCGAAGTTCGTCGGCATGCCCGAAGGCTTAGGCACTCTACGCACAGCACCGTTACTCCTTCACTATCTAGTCTGGAAAAACGCGGCTGCAGCTTCTCCACCTTCCTAAAAATAAAGCAAACTCACTTCATCCTTTTCGGCCCACAACAGACCAGTGAACTTACCCAAACATCCAGCACACCCTGAGGCTGAGTGCTGCGGCCGCCCGACCGAACTGAGGTTACATTTGGTGACAGGAGGCCGACCTTTCCTGGTCCACCTCAAACCTGCCGTTGCCTCACTCAGCGATGTGACTGCAGCGAGGTGGCATTTCAGTGAGGACCTCGAGATGCTGACGATCGAGTCCACACACCCCAAAAGTCACGCCCTCCGCACCAGACTGAAGTCCTCCCCTTCCAGAATGCCAAATGTATTTCTGAGACAAGCCACTGCTTTGCATCTGATCCGTCTCTGTGGTTAGAGACAGGAGGGGCTGTTCGTGCAAGCTCTGACCTGCCCAGGAGGTCCCCGACTTCTGATCAGGAGCGTATTTCATCACAGAAGTTATTTCATGACGGAAGTTATTCGGGAAAACTGCTAGAGGCGAGGAGACCAGCCGGGAGCGGAGCCGTCGCTGGGGCGGGTGCTCGGGCTCCGGGTCCGCAGGCGGCTCCGAGCCCGCCAGCGATGACAGGAGATGGGAGCTTGGACGTTAGAGAGTTTTCTCAGTGGGAAGCCTGTCGATTACTGAGTCTGAAACACAGGGTTTCGCCCCTTTTCAATCAGCCTATTTTAAAGCCACATGTAGCTCTGGACAAGGCGGAGGTTCATTCATGCGGGCAGTTGTCCAGCGGTGAAAGGACGTTAGTGCTGTTAGTCAGGACGGTCCTAGGGAGCAAGGCTGACTCCGGCCAAGGCAGGGAGCCCGCGCCAGGCGCGCGAGCCTGGTCTCGAGGTTGGCTTGGCAAATCCCCGACGGGTCCCAGGGAGTGAAGTCTTCTCATCCCTTGCACAAGAAACCCTTAAATCTAGAAGATCTAAGGCGAACTTTCAGTTTTATTCCCCGTTTTCAGAGGCTCCACACCTCACACAGTTACGAGAGATTCATGTCCAGTGAATTCGGTTTGAAAGCCCGGAACTGAATGTACGTCTGTGCCAATGTTTTCCTTTTGTTGACGACTCATTTACCCTCCTTTTCTGATGACACATTTAGATTTTTTAAAGAAAATGTACCAGAGTAAACCGCTTTACAAAACGGCCTATCATTGTTTGCCTTCGGACCTGGGATGCCCGACAAGACTTTTCCTCTGGATGACCCGGGCCCAACCTCTGTTCCCTGTCACCGAGCCTGTCCCTGAACAGATGAAGCTAAGATCTTCTACACACACACACACACACACACACACACACACACACACGGAAACCTCACATCTTTACTCTATTTCCAGGTCTTATGAAAGCATAGCGATTTTACTAATTTCGGTAGAAATAAAGACAAAAATTAATCTCCTAACAGGCGTTAAAGAGGCCTTAGGAGTCAATAAGGGCTTTTCAAAATTTACAGTGTTTCCAATACTAGTCGCACCATTTCCAACACTTTTATACTTAAATAGTATTAAGTATTTATACTTAAATAGGTTATGTTTACGGTGTTTACACATTTGAAACTAACGGTTCCGTATGAAGCGTCAAGTGTCGAAAGTTCTCTTCGGAGGAAAGGTCTACGCACACGGTCCCTCCCTGCTAACGGCGGTCTCTTTGGTTCTTGTTTAACGACTGTGGGGTGACCGACATTTACGGTAGTTTCCCCTTGCCTTTTCCTGTCGTATTACCCTTGTTTCCCCGTCAGTGTGAACAAGATAACGAAGGAGACCGTGAGTAGTTTTAATCGATAACTTCCGTTTCTTGATGGCTGGGCACTTCCTCCAACTCAACTCCATTGCTTCCTTTACCTTGAGTTGAGTTAACTGTGAGACTCGGGGGAACGTCTCCCTGCCCCCGCAACCCGATGTAAAGTGTGAACCTGGCCCGGGGACTGGCCACGAGAGGGGCACGCGCTCACGGGCCACGCTCTGGAGGGCCCACAAGGGTGGCCTCCGCTCCCAGGGGTGGGGGGCGGGCGTCTGCGAGGTCCTGGAAGGGCCTGTGGCCGAGTGACGGCGTGGTGGGTGTGCCTCCCGTGGACCGTGAATTCTGGGACAGAAACAAGGCTGGCAGGAGGAGCGGGGGCCCAGGCCCGAAGCAGCTGCGGGCGTGGCGCCCCTTCTGGGCGTTAGAACGGACTGCCGGCAGCCGCAGGGACGCCGCGAGGCTGAGCCCGTCGGAAGCACTGAAGCAGGACGGACGGCATCGCAGCCGAAACAAAGTGCAACGTGGTTTCAGGCGGCACCCGAGGCTCCGGGCGGGTCGGGGGCGACCAACGCAGCGCAGCAAGCAGACAGGGCCGCGTGCAGCCTAACCCGCGGCTGACCCCTCGCGTCCGGGGACCCCAGGCCCTGCAGCCGTGTCCCTGCAGATGCAGGGAAGCTCCCGAACGGGGACTTTGCGTTTCCACTTTTGATTGGTTTGTGCTCCGACTGCCCATCAGGCGCAGAGGGAGAGTGTTCAAAATCAAAGGCGCTTCCTTCATGTGGACTTTGTCCACGCGTCAGACACCGGCACGGAGACCGTGTCAGAGGCCAAGGGCCGGGCGGGAGAGCAGACAGAGAAGGAAGCGCCAGTGCGCCCGCCCGCCCGCCTCCTCCAGGGGAGACGCCCAGATCAGCCGCCACGGAGGACCGGGCGCCGTGCCCAGGCCTCATCGTACGACGGCCTCCGACGGCCTCCGACGCTTTGGGGAGAGCTCTTTTCGTGGCCCTCGCAACGCCCTCCCCACTTGACGGTGGCGTCCTGTGAGTGCAGGGGAGGGCAAGCGCTGGGTCGTCGGACAGTGTCAAGGGCCGGACAGACAGACGGACTCCAAGATGGGGACAGCAACACGGCAAAGCGGGAGCGTTCCAGGCACCGGTGCCACCGGCAGGAAGAAAGCTGTCGGCTGGCGGGCAGCAGCCCTCCAGGTGCGTGAGCTTGGGGCGGAGCTGCCTCAGGTGAGAGAGGACACCCCTCTCCTGACAAAACCAGGTCAGGACGGAGCGCCCAGCGGGGCCGCACGTGGCAGCCCCAGGTCACTGCAGCGGGGCGGGCCTGACCGCGGGCGGAGCCTCGCGTGGGTGTGTTGCTGGGTCACCAACCGCCCTGGTGGACTGTGGTCCTGACCTGACGTTCGCTCCGAGGTCACGCTCAGCCCCCGGAGTGAGCCCGGGCCGCTGGGCTGCACCCGCGTTGCTCATGTCGGGGGCGGGGCGCTGATGCTGCAAGGCCTCCGCCCAGCCCCCCCCCCAGCCTCCAGGACAGCCGACCACCCCCCACGGGGCCTCGGCGGGGTCCTGCAGTCACCCGGCACCACCGGACCTGGCTCTCTCCACACACGCGCAAGCACAGACAGACAGACAGACAGACGGACGGACGGACGGCCCGGCACCCAGCCGTACTCACAATGTTAGTGACATCGGGACAGGCGCCGTTCTGCAGCAGCAGGAGCACAATGTTCAGGTGGCCCATGAAGGCCGCCACGTGAATAGGCGTGAGGCCAGACTGCGGACAGAGCACACGGCTGTACCCTGCACGCTCGGCCCCCGGCCCGCGGGCTCGGGGGCTGGTGGGCGCGCGGAGGGGAGCTCGCGCGGTGCCAGTGGCAGGCGGGGACAGTGTCTACCTCTGTCACGGCCTGGATGGAGGCCCCGTATTTCACCAGCAGCTCCATGACTTTGATGCGGTTTTTCTTGCAGGCAATGTGCAGGGGGGTAAAGCCGTTCTGTGCAAAAGACAACCGGGTTAGTCGGTGCACACACACACGCACACACAACCCTCACACCGCCGTGCACTGGCGCACCGCCACGCCTCGCTGGGCCGTCACGACTGCTGCTGCAGCGAGCCCCGGGCTCGCCCGCCTGCGCGGAGTCCTGCTGCGTGGGGACGGAGAAAACGAGCGCGCACCACCACGGCACGGGCCCGCGCGTCAGGGCGGGCCGGGGGCGTGGGACCGGAAGGGCCAGGCCGCACCGCAGGCACGCACGCCCTTTCTGACGCGAGGCCACCTCTCGGGGCACAGACACCGGTCGTCTGCTCCCCTGCAAGTCTGAGGACACGGCGGCCCCCGAAGTAAACGTGTCCGCTTGCGCCTGTCTTCTTCAGGGAGCACGTGTGCAAATCAGCACGGATCATGGCTTACGTCGATGGCTTTTTATATCCTCATGTTACATTAAAATTTTTATAGGAAGTCACATATTAGCGGAAATCAGTATGTTCGCATTTTATTTCTTGAAGTTATGCTTCTTATATTTAAAAGTATTTATAATGTACGTGTGTGAAATATGTTTTATGGAGAAATGATTATCAAGTGTGTGAATATTCTAAAAGAAAAGCGTGGAGAGCTCCCGGGGTCTCTGGGAGGAGAGACCTCTCCGAGGCGGAGGAGCGTGGGGACGTCCGAGGCGCAGCCGCACTCCTCAGACTCGGCCAAGGCGCGGGCGCCGGGGGCGGGCGTGCCGCAGTTCGTTAAGCAGCCCCTGCCCGGCTCCACGCGCTGTGTGTAGGTTCTGCGCTGTCCCTTGAACAATGACCTGTGTGTGGAACGGCAGGTGACGATGGGGACCGGTCACCAGCCAGCACTCTCCCAGACCCGTGGTTCCGGGGAACACGCGTGGCCTCAGCCCCGCAGCCACGCCCTCGCGGTGTCTGTGAGGTCCTTCCCGCCCCTGAGCTGCACGAAAGCCGGAGGCAAGGAGCCACGCGTGGCTCAGCAGCTACGAGAGAGTCCCGGCGACTCGACAGCAACATCGCACGAGCTTGCTGACCGCTCTCCGACCGAGGACGAGGGCTTTCCTCCTTGGGAGGAAGCGCGTGCGCCCCCATCATTCCACATCACCCTGAAGTGCGTTAGCCGCCCCTGTAGGCACGAGGCCTACAGGGACTCAGGTGGAAAACTGGGAAAACTCCTAAGCAAAAGCAAGAGTCGCTGTCTGGTCACTCAGCGACGACGCCCTACCTCCCTGAGCACTGACCACCGAAGACACGTGTGAGCAACGTCAACCACGTGAACGGGGGGGGGGGTTTGCTTTCAGCGGGAGGACCGGGAGCGGGGGCCATGCGTTAGTGCGGGCCCTCCTGCCCGGGGCGGCGGTTAGGGGAGGGGGGGTGCGGGGACTTGGGAAGCGTTAGGCCGGGACACACAGGCTGCAGAACGGCCGATGCCAGACGGTCTGCACACAGCGCCTCCTGGAGCGACAGGCGCTGAGCTCCCTGCTCTGGACCCAGGCGGGGCCCGCAGCCCCGCGAGGGGGCCGGCCGAGCGAGCTCTCCTCGGGCTGACGTCCTGCAGTGCCTGACACCTCACCGCCTCCTTCTCCAGAGCGGGGAGAAGGAAGTTCAGCTTTCTCCCATGTTCACTCTGACCCTACAGAGAAGCGTCCAAGCTCATTTCGGGGGGAGCCCCTACTTGTCAGCTCCCATGTCCCATTTCACATTGTCAACCCCCACCCCCCCCCGAGGTTTTTCATCTACCGCAACTTGCTAATCATGGGGACGCTGCCTTGGTGGCCGCGCCATCTCTCGGTGCCCAAGATCACGCCACAGCGACCACACCGAAGGCAGACGCAGGCAGGCGCCTGGGCGGGGACACCGCCTGCGTCTGCAGTGCCGCGCAGCCCCGAGGCCTGCCCGCCCGCCCCACCATGCCCGCTGCGTGGCCGGGGCCAGCATTACCAGGGCTCGGGCGTTGGGATTGGCCCTCTTGTCCAGGAGGAGCTTGGTGACACGGTAGTGGCCACAGTGTGCGGCGACGTGCAGGGCCGTCAGGTAGTCCAGCGTGACGTCGTCCACGGGGGCCTTGTGCTGCAGCAGGTGTTTGACGCAGTCCACGTGGTCCCCCTGCGCGGCCATGTGGAGCGGGGACAGCCCGTTCTGCGCATGAAAACAAACCAACCGCGTCCGCTTCAGGCCTCACGGCTGGGCTCCGAAACCCAGCCGGTCAGCCAGTTAGGTGAGGGGGGGAAATGCGCGAACAAGTGAATGAGTGAACGAACGATGGACGAGTGACTCAGCGAATGCACCGTGAACCAATGAACACGGGTGTGAGCGAGTGACCGGGTACATGGTCACGCAGCCGCACACGCTTTCTGCGGGACAGACGCAGGAATGACATTTGATTTCCCGGGGAGGCCGCCTCGGTGACCCACGGTCTCCATCGGCAATGTGACAACTACAGGCACCTCCACGGGCGAGAGCACTTCATAGTTCATGGGATGGCGCTGTCTGTCTGTCCGTCTGTCCGTCTCCAATTCACTACAGGCTTTCTAGCGGTCGTAACATGGCTGGCCGGACACTGTGTTACTCCCACTTAAATTTCAATCCATGCTCCACAAAACGGCCCCAAACTATCTCTGCATCGCCCGCCCCAAGACTGCGTTTCAAAGACCGGTCTGTGCGACAGGCACGGCGCGGGCGCGGGCGTGGGGAGGATGGCGGCCGGTTTCCCTCCGTGTCTGAGCCGGGGGAGGGGGGGCTGGGGGGGGGCCTGTCGTGGCCGGGGGCATGTCTTTACAGACCGAGTTCGCTCCTCACCGACTGCAGACGTGTGGGCCGGCCTGCGCTCGAATGATCCCAACTGCATATGCAGTCAACATGCAGGAGACACTGAAAAATATCTGCCTGTGTTGGCCGCCTTATTTCCATCGCTTACCCCGGTAACAGCGTCGATCGACTCCACCCCTGATTCTGTGTGTGTGTGGGGCGGGGGGGCCGGGTCAGGGTGAAATAGGGAGAAAATGTGAGAAATGTCCTCTGTCTGATTTTTGCTGGTAAGGACCCAGCGCTGTGGCGCGCCCACCGAACTGCTGGGTGCCGTTCCCCGTGGGCCTCGTGACGGGGTGGGTTGGCGACCCGGGGGCCCAGGCTGCACCACAAGGAGCCGCCCCACCGTGAACCTCGAGACACACGTCCGTCTGATCACGCACTCCTCCGCGCTGGGCGTCTGCGTCGGGTCGAGGGCCCGGACCAGGGCTCTGGCTGTGCTCAGCCGCAGAGAACGGCGCGCCCGCGACTCGCCCGGCGCAGACGGCAGCGGTGCAAGCTCCCGCCTCCCCGTGGCCCTCACCGCGGCTTCCACGCGCCCCATCGTGTGGTGCTGACTGTGCTGTGTTAACAGATGATGTTACGGGCAATTTACAGCTGTCTCGGAGCCTCACGAAAATGCAGACGCCTGGAAGGCCAGACAGTATCATTGACACACGACAGTGTCATCTCCTCACGACACAGGACACCTGCACTTCCTTCTGCGGTGAGACACAGACAGACCTCGGAGGCGCAGTGCTGCCTGTGTTTGCTAACGCCAACCGTGCCCGAGTTCGACACGCCTGCCCCCCTCCCGGCACACAGACGCGCGGCCGACGCTCCGTGTCGGGAGGGTCGGGTGACGCGGCGTCCCCAGGGCCTCACCTTGGTCCTGGCCAGCAGGGGCGCGCCCCGCTCCAGCAGCAGCTCCACCACCTGGTCGTGTCCGCTCCGGGCCGCGCAGTGCAGCGGCGTCAGCCCGTCCTGCCAAAGAGCCGGGGTCAGGTCTCGGAGGGTCACGCCCTTTTACAGCGAGGTCCCACCGACGGACACCCCGGGAGAGTGCGTCCCGGCGACTCGACGGGCGAGCACGAGGACTGCTCTCGGCTCAGCGACAGCGAAGGAGAGAGAAAAAGGAAATGAGACGGTGGGACGGCGAGCAGGACAGAGACTGGACAGGCGCAGCGGGCCTCCCCCCCCGCCCCCAGGGGGGTGCGGACGGCTGGACTCGGAAGTCCTCCCTGCTTGGGGCCAACCGAGAGATGACATGGCGGTACCGTCTTCATTCTGGCTGACCTCACGGAACTTCTAGCTAAAAACTCTTCTTCCCTCAATGCTCTGCACCTAGGCTCACTCCCAAATTGCCACTACTTTCACACATTTTCCTAAAATGCCACCTGAAACACTTGAAGGGGAAGGCTCATTTTTTTCACATTCTGGAAGAACCTTGAGACGGCTTGCACACACGGATTCCCACCTACAAACCACGCGGTTACTTCTCGGAGGTAACGCACATCACTGGTCAGCAGCAGTGAGACAGCAGCAGACAGGGCTGGGGCCCAGCCACGCGCGGTGCCGTTCACGGAGCTCCCGCCGCCGTGCGGGCAGCTCCGGACTCGAGAGCGACCCCCACGCCCTCTGTCTTTGGGTGTCGTGTCTCTTTGGGGTGACGGGGCCAAGAAGCAGAGCACGTGGGAAACGTGAAATGAAATGTAAGAACAATGGGCAAAACGTGAGAGAGAACATAGAATCCTGAGTAACACACACTAAGTGGTGATTTCAGGCTTCGGAAAAAAACAGCGTCTCGGAGGCAGAGAGGCAGAGAAGGGGGGCCGCCGTCAAGGGGACGGGGGACCCTGGGTGGTGGGAGGCCCTCAGGAGCCCTCGCTCGCCTGGAACCCCACGGGCCCCGCCCGGGCTTCCCCTCCCTCCTGACAAACGCGACGTGTCCACACTCCTCCCGACCCCTCACCCCGGGGGCTCTGGGCCCGACTTCCCGGCCCGGGCTCCGCCCCCCCCACGTTGCTGCACGGCCCACCCGGGCCTCCCTGGGGGGCACGGGCCGGCTCCCTGTGCTCTGGCTTCACGCTGCCTTGGGCCACGGGCCACGGGCCACGGGCCACGGGCCACGTCTTGGTGCGTTGCAGGAAGCAACTTGCTGAGGGTCTCCTTAAGTCTGGCTGTGTCTCTTTACCCAAAGCAGCTTCTGCCCCTGCCCCCCGTCCCCCCGTGAGTTCAGGCCTGGATGCTAACCGCCCTGCCAGGACCACCCCAGGGCGCACACCCCACCCCCGTGCCTTCCCCGCGGCCCACCCACAAAGGGGGAACAGGCCCTTTCATAATTTCAGCAAAGTACCTAGTTCTAGGGCCGCTGGCTCAGCCAGAACCTTGACTGGTCATGATTCTTTGCTTCGTCAAGTGTATTCGGCTGATTTCAAGACCCTGAAGGATCAACACAGGCCTCGCAGTGTGGGCATGTGGGCGTTAGCAAGAGAAGGCTGTCTTTCCAGAAAGAAACGCGTGGTGCGGGCCAAGTGGCTGAAACGCGTGTTTTTTACCCCGGGAATGGCCCTGTGCTGGGGGTCAGGGCACCGCTGGACGGGGGCCCTGCACCGGTGCTGGGTCAGCTCGATTTCCCGCCCAGGTTCCCGGGACGCTCCCGTGGGGCTGCGCCGAGACCCAGAGCGCCAGGGGCAGAGCGCTGAGAACGGAGGTTCCCGGGCGGCCATGCCGCTTGCGGGCTTGGGGCTGGAGGAGGTGCGGGGCCCCCACGGGGCCTCTGGGGGTCAGCCGAGACGCACAGAGTGGGTGTGACTTTCCTACCCTGCGTCACTCGCAACCTGCCTGAAACTCGAAGAGGCGCTGCCGTGAGGCCTTTTTAGAAAAGGTGTTGTTTTCCACAAATCACTTGCAATATTCGTCCTGTGACGATGTGCAAACACTCTGAGCAGAACACCTCGTCACCCCAACACGCCAAGGACAGAAAGGGCTTGGTCGGTTCCAGACCCCACACTTTCCTGACGCAGTCTCTCCGCTCCGTGACGGGCTGTGAGTCACCCTGACGCCAGCCGCCCAGCGTGAGCGGCCTGAGCAGCTCCGGGTGTTTTCCACGAAGCACAGTGACTCATCCCCAAAAATCCCCATCGAGGCTTCGTGCTCAAGGATGTTTTTTACTTAAATTCTTTTTTCAATTTAATTCTTGAGCCTGTGTCTGCAAGTTTCGTTTCCCGCTCCAGAGTCCCTTCCCCGGTGTTCGTTTCCTTCACCAGACTCGGCTCAGACCTCGCCGTGACCCCGACAGTTCTGAGGGGGGGGGGGTCCACCCGCCCGCATCTCCGCCCTTCCTCGCCTTCCCTCGGCTGGGACCCCTCTCCCCGCCGGGGCCCCGGAGCCTGCGGATCAGACAGTTGGCGCGTCGTGACGAAGCTGCTCGGGGACCCGCGTGGGGTGTCTCGCTTCTCGAAGGGAGACCTCGCGCTTTCTCGGCCAGAAAGCAAGGCGAACCCCCCAGGGGTTCAAGACACGGCTGCGCGGCCGCACCTAAGACAGCTGGTGGTCGCCGCTGCTCCTGCTTCGGCGTCTCAGGCGACCCCCCTTTTCCTGACGGACCGATTTTCATTCCCCTCCTTTGCTGTTTGCGTTGAAATACGGACTTCGATATTTCAACCACGAACCTTAGGGAGAGTATCTCCACATTTAAATAATAAGCAGGTATAAAAGTGAATAATACCCTTACCAAAGCCTGAATTAATAGCATCACTTGCAACTAGCCATACAAGTTGCCGTTTTACCATTAAAGCGAGGTTTCAGAGAGAGGACGCCACGGGTCTGGCGAAGGTGCCTCCGCACGCCCGCGGGGCCCGAGTCGGGCGGACGCGCAGTCGAGCAGAGCACCCTGCTCTTCTGGGCGCTTGTGAGAAGAGCGGATTCCGCTTTACCAAGCGCAGCCCTAAGTAGGGCCTGGGGCTTGAATAAAACCTGAGGAAACCGCTTCCCCGAGGACCCAGGTTTCTGCAGGCTCGGGGGCCGGCCCGTTGGGGGACTCGGGGGGTGGGGGGACTCGGAGGCCCCGAGGCGCGGGCGGACGGCGCACACGCTCACCCTGGTTTTGGCGTCGATCTGGCCGCCGCGGTCCAGCAGGAGCTTCACCATGTTCGTGTTTCCCCGCTTGGAGGCCACGTGCAGGGGCGTGATCCCGTTCTGCGGGGAGAGGGGGCGAGAGCGGGGCCGTGAGGGCCCAGAGGGCGCGCACGCAGGGCCTGGGGCGGGGGTGGCCGAGCAGGAAGCCTGACCCGAGGCCCCGACGACTCAGCGCTTCCGTCTACAAGGGGCAAGAGGCACAGGAACCGCAAAGCACTGCAGTCAGAGAACAAAATGGAATGAAGCTGAGGGGCCACGTCGCTGCGGCACAGGCACCGGGTGTGCGCCTGCCGCGGAGACGGGAAAGTCCCTCCCTCCTGGGACGGGGCCGAGCCCCAGGCCCATCCTTCTTTCTGCAGCACCCGCAGACACAGAGAACTGGGGGCCTCAGAGCTGCCTGTGCTCGGAAGTGGGGTTCAAGTTCACCTACCAACACCCGGGGGGGGAGCGACTCTCACAATCACCTTCCGGGTGATGCAGTTTGAGGGTGACCCAACAGTTCCAAGGGTAAAAACACCGTATGTGTGTGTGAGTCACGGTTATTTTATTTATTGGCTACCCTACAGCATCGCTACGGTGAGGATGCATACACCTGATCCTTTGGGTCATGCTTTTGCAAATGTTCAACTGTCTCATTTACTTACTCATGTTATGTGTGTGTGTGCCCTGTGCCGCTGAGTCACCCTGACTCTGGGTGACGTGCCCAGGGTCCTGTCCTCACAGCCCCGCTCAGCCCAGGAGACTCAGCCTGCGGCTTCTTCCACGGAGTGAATTCTTTGGGTCCCCTCTCTCCCTGCTGCCGCTCTGTCCCCAGCATCACTGTCTTCCCCAAAGAGCCTCGCCTTCTCATGAGGTGCCCAGCAGGACAGCTGCAGTCTGTCATCTGCCCCAGTGACATTTCAGGCTTATTTGTCTGGGACCCACTGGTTTTTTTCTGGGGGTTCCGGGTTTCCAACACCCTACTGCAAATGAGTCTGTGTCTCCCATCAGCCTTCTCCACCGTCTGACTCTCACACCCGCACGTAGTAACTGGGAAGAGGAGGGGTGGGCAGTCCCCGCCTTGGTCTCTAAGGACACGTCTGGGCTCCTGGTGACCGCTCCCGATTCCCCCGCTGCTGCCCTTCCAAGTCTCAGCCTGCTCCTGACGCCTTGGCTGCCGCCTGCACTTGAACTGAGGACCGAACCAAGGCCAGCACAGGCTCTAACAGTTTCGGCATCCTCGTTGTCTGTGTCGAAGTTGTGCGTTTCTTCTGCAGCCATGATCTCTGTCTTCCTGAGGGTCGGACGCAGCCCTGCTCTGCCACTGTCTTCTTGCACTCTCGCCAGAAGTCGTTTCAGTCCCGGCTCCTTCCTGCCAGGGCGGCGGGGTCACCGGCAGAGCTGAAGTGACCGGTGCTTCTTCCACCCATGTTTCCCCCTCCTCCCTCTGTCCGCCATCTAGAGCTTGCTTTCCTTTCCACCTGCAGCACTGTCTGTCCACGTTCTCCCTAATAATCCGTCCAGTTTGAGTCCCCAGCGGCTCCGGTTCTTGGTCAGCCTCATTTATTTGAGCAAATCTGCAGGGTGCTGGCTTTGGAGGGGCCCCCACACTGGTCTGCTACACGTCGGAGCCCTCGTCCCAATTTCCCGACACTGGACTCCGCTGCACTTCCCCCCACCTCGCCCCAGTCTCGTGCTGTCGGTGTGGGGTCCATTCGGTCCCGGGCGCGTGTGCAGAGCCGGCCCCTTCCTCCTCTTCAGCCTCTGGCGCTGGAGTGAGGACAGGACGGCGGTCACGTGGACAGGCTCTCCTGGAAGTTCGGCGCTGCAGCCCCGAACTGCAGGACGCGTTTCTTCTGAGCTTGTCGTCTCCAGGGTGGAAATGTCCCACTGCGGTCGCTCTGGTGCGGTCGCTCTGGTGCGGTCGCTCTGGTGCGGTCACCACAACGGGCGGGGGGTCCACCTCGCCTCCCACGGCCCCGGGCTCGCCCCCGTCCTCACTGCGTGTCCCGCTGCAGGCACTGGGGGGCAGCCAGCCCTGCTCCTGCCCTGATGCGTGGGCACCCCTCCACGCCCCTCCTGGTTTCACCGAGTCCCGCGGCTGTGACCTGGGGGTCTTCCCAACGCGGAACGCAGCACGGCATCCCTGACGTGTTTCCGTGAGGCTCTGTGCACGCTAACCCTCAATTCACTACGAAAAACTCCCTGTCAAACCGGGTACCCAACGGCCATCACGGAGATGAATGTCCTGACACGTTTTATACTGAACGGTTTAGCAGTTCGAGTATTTCCTGACTTCCAGCTGCTCGTTCATGATTCATGGTGTGATTTTACGTCTATCTGCTCACACGGATGTGTGAGTTAAGATCGCCCTTAACTGTCACGGATGATTTGTGCATGTGTGGATACATGATCTGTGTGTGTGGATACATGATTTTTGCGTGTGTGAACTCACACATTCTCACTGCTCGCGTGTTGGGCTGTGACAGTGTCCTGCGTGCTGAGTGAAGAAACAAAGACCCTGCCTCTCCAGCACAGACGCAGGGAAGGGGAAGGACCCGCCCCCCCCGCCCCCACCCCGGGGGGCTCCCCGTCACCTCGGCACCGCCTGCAGCGGGCTGCAGCATGCGTACCCGGGCCGTGAAGTCCACTGCGGCGCCGCGGTTGAGCAGCAGCGTGGCCACGTTGACGTTCCCGTAGTGGGCGGCGATGTGCAGGGGGGTGAAGCCGCTCTGCGGGAAGCAAGGAGACACGTTGGGGCGCGGCGTCCCGTCCACGGGCCCCAGGCGCAGGGTCGCGGACAAAGGCACGGGGGACTCCGCCTCCCGGACACGGTGGCCGCACGGCCCAGACAACAGGTGTCGGAGGGAGACTCGCACTCGGTGCCGCCCGCGGTGAGCAGCCGGGTCTGTGCACAGGCGAGTGAGGCTCCGGCATGTCCCGGGGCTACCTCTCTTTCACCTCGACAGTTTATCAGTTTATGAGACTTTCTACACAAACAAAACCAGGTGTCTGGAGTTGGTGCAGCGTTAGAGAAAAGAAGTACGATTCAACAACATAAGGTTTCGGCCATGAGGAGAATGTAGCTATGAATGAAGATGTTTTCTCCAGAGAAAACTCGAAATTGATGCTCTTTAAAAAAAGTGATTAACAGCAGAGGTTGGCGCTGTATCTTTGGGAGACACTGAGGTGGGCCGGCCCTTCCACGAGGACACACTGTGGTGACATCCACCACTGTCACCACGGGGCTTAGTCAGACTGCGTTGTTAAACGGGAAAAGTTAAAAAAAATTAACCAGCACACTTGTTTATATCAATGTGAATATAAAATTTCCAAAAAATTAGTTGAACCTGATTCTGAAAGTTATTTAAACCAAATTTTATCCAAAATAAAATAAGACAGATACCAAATAAAATAAGATGGCTATAAAAGTAAAAGCAGCAGGTTAAATCACTTGTATGAGCATTGGGAACGGTTACCCTCAGAATGTTTAAAAATGAATCTCAAATTCGTAAATGGAAGAAAAGTGTATTTTCTTTCATTTCTTCTTCTGATGAAAAACTAGTAAGAAAGGTTTGCCATTTTCACAGCACAAGCCCAGTAATTTCTATTACTAAGGAGCGCAAAGCGGTACCATCCGTGCTTTGCAACTCCCGCGATTCCGTCACTCAGCCAAAGATCAGAGACACCCCAGACCGTCCCCAGGAGACGGGGCCTCGGTCCTGCAGCTGCGAGGCCACTCTGTTGGGTCCCCCTCATCTGAAATGAACTTCCATGTGTTTAGCGTGTACTGCTTCTAAGAAACATCGTCCGAATCACAACTCAGCTCCCTCCGTGACAGAAGTCCCTCTGCGCCACCAGCCACGCGGGCTGCAACCGACTTCCACGGCAGAGACGCCAGACACGGAACAGTAACGGCAGCTCTGCACCCCACCCCCACTCTCGGGTCGGGGCGTTTTTATTTTGCGTCTGCTTGACGCCAAACATTCATGTCGAAGCAGGAGGGAAAGCACCAGTCCACAGCCTGGCTCTGGTTACAGAACGTCAAACCGCTGCGATTCAGGAAATAACTGTGTGTTTTTCTTTTTTATCGTCATTGTTCTTGTTACCCGGGCATGTCCTAAACGTGTGTCTATGATCCAGGTCACGGCGTAATTACACAGAAACACAGCAAACGCTGGCGGGTCTTTCTCAAAATATTCGAGTGGAGTACGGTCGAGTTTGCCAAAGTAAACCCACTCCTTGCCGCCCTGCCGGCCGAGATGGCTGACCTGGCGCTGGGAGGAAGCCCACCGGAGATGGGGGCTGCGCTCCGCCCACGGACCCTCCACAGAAGGGTCCCTGTCACCCCGGGGTCCTGAACAAAATATGTGCAACTTGGTACCAACCTACCAAACCGCTGCTTTCAACGCATTGCTTAGAGCCAATATTGTTTTCAAAAATGCGTCTGCATCACGAAAAATCACCTAAAAAACTAAAGGTACTAAAACCGGTCACTAAGATACCAGTCTGTAGGGTTTCAGTCTTGAGCAACTTCGCCAAGCAGATGGGCCTGCCGTTTCTGAAATCTCCGACCTGAGGGTCAGGCACCGAGATGCGGTCGGGGAAAGGGTATGATTGATGCAGACCTATTCACATCTCGGTGGCCCCTGTTAACAAACAGGACTCCGGAAACGCGCCGCTCTCAGTAAACACTCAGAGTGAATGCTGGGTCCACCCCCAGCGCCCACGAGCGGTCGGCCTAAGTGAGAGTCGGCCTGCACGAGCAGGCACTTCCCTCGCGTCTGGGTCAGCGTCTGCGATGCCCTTTCAACGGTGCTTGTCGGGGCCTCTGGGCAGCAGCCACCGCCAAGGAGAGGCCCCTGGTCACACCCAGGTGCACACACTGAAGGTCCGTGGTGATCGATGAGGCCTGATCCGGCCTGATTTGGAAAACAGGTGACCTGATGACAAGGGTTGTGAGGCTGGCGCTTTGCTCAGGGGCGGTCACTCTCGTCGCTGGCCACGCACGTGTGGGACAATGTCCCTGACACTGGCAGCTGTGAGGGGATGGCAGGATGAGGTGGGGGGCAGACAAACCTCCCTCACTGGGCTGTGCTGACCCTGACCCCGAGAACCCCTGTTACGAGGGGTCACAGCCCGGCGGCACGCGTAGGCGTGTCGCTCACTCGGCACGTGCACGCTACGGGACAGTTGCGTTCCATGCTCCACTCTCGTGAGCTACTTACGTAGTTTCACCGAGCAAATAATGCTGAGTAAATAGGCTACATTTGAATCGTCCGTTTCCCTTAATGACGGGGAGAGTTTCCAAGCTAATTTCCTAATAATGGAAGTCCCAATCATTAGCGGGAATTAGTGAGCATTCGTTCTAATTGAACAAAAAAACTAAAAACACAAAATCAAGTCAAAGCGAGCGCGTGCTGGGAGAGCAGATACTGTACCTCGGTCGTCCTATTCACCATCATCTGAGGCGGTTGTGCGGAGAGAAGAGGCAGACGTTACACATCGCAAAGCCCGGAGACCGGCCGCCCGCACGGCGGACCCTCCCACACGCCCGACGCCCGCGGCAGAAGGGCCCGCAACCCCCCACCACGGGCCCGTCTTTCTGACGCGGCTACTGGTTTTTACTGGAAGTGGAATAAACAATCTTCTAAAAAGCTGGCCCTTGCCGTTGAAACAGCATCATCTCGCCTTTCTGTGGGGGTGCCTGGCGGGGTCCCCTTCCTCCTGAACCCCCTCCGAAGGTGCCTGGGACGAGCAGGGCCCCTCCCTCCGCCCGCCCGGCGGCCTCACCTTGGACTGCACGTCGGCGTTGTGGTCGTTCTGCAGCAGCAGGGCGGCCGACTTGGTGTCGTCCTTCCGGGCGGCGATGTGCAGTGCTGGCAGCCGCACCTTCCCCTTGGTGTCGTTCTCCAGCAGGACGGCCACGGCCTGGTCGTGTCCTTGCTGCAGGGCCACCGCCAGCGGCGTGAAGCCATCCTGCGGGAGCAGAAAAGAACCTTCCCTGACCTGTGGGGGCCTGGGGTTCGGCACAGCTCAGACGGACAAGCAGAGCAGAAGGACGGACTGTTCCGCACAGGCTGGAGGAGATTGTGCCCGGTCACCCGGGGACCAGGGATGGCCCCTCGCACCGGGAGGGTCCTCAATGCCCCGACTCGCGTGGCGGGGTTGCTGCCACAGCTCCCGTTGGGGCTGTTATGTTTAGGATACTTTCGGGGGCTCCTATGCTCGGCACCCAAATACTTTTAAATGTTGCTTCTTCTTTTGGGGTCGACCCCTTTGTCATTAGGGAATCGCCATCTTGGCCTTTTATGACAGTTTTGCTTTAAAGTCTGTTTTGTCTGACACGGTGCAGCAACCCCAGCTTTCTTCTGGGTTCCATCTGCATGAAACACCTTTTTCCAACCCAACCATAGCTGCGGTTTACAGCCTTTCTCCTCTCGCGGCACACAAGTTAATCGCCGACCTTCTGCAGCACACCAAAAATACTTCGTTTGCCCATCTGACAAGAAAACAAGCCAAATTTTGACCCTTCACACCGGGAAGCTAGTGCTGTGTTGGCTGCTGTCATTTTTTGTTTGATAACCTAGGGGAAAAGAGGTCAGTGCCCCTGACTCAATAGTAAGGTACCTCGCATTTTAAAAATTCTCACGGCATGCCGGCTGAAAATCGCTGCTGTAGACTTTTGTGGAAATCATTTTCATCAAGAGCTTCCTATCGTATGTGCACTGCCACCACAAGAATGGAATTTTTAAATAAGGACTGGGTTTTAAATAAACCTAGTTCTTAGCAGAATGGAAGCGTAAGCCCTGGCTGGTGTGGCTCAGTGGATTGAGCGCGGGCCTGCGAACCAGAGAATCGCGGTTCGATTCCCAGTCAGGGCACATGCCTGGGTTGCAGGCCAGTTCCCGGCAGGGGACACACGAGAGGCAACCGTACATAGATATTTCTCTCCTTCTCCCTCTTTCCTACCCTTCCCCTCTAAAGATAAATAAATAAATAAATCTTAAAAAAAAAAAAAAAAAAAAAGAATAGAAGCGTAAAGCACACAGCGCTGCGAGATGAGCAGTAGCCCGAAGTGGGGACTCTGGCGGCAGTGATGCGCTCGGGGCCGGAGGAGGGAACAGCCTGTCGACGGAGCAGGATTTCCAGGAAGCATCCAGCGACGCGATCCCAGCTGGCGCGCAGGCTCGTGAACAGCACGCAGCTGCGGCAGCCACCCCCAGGCCTGCGCGGTTGGGACGCGGCAAGGATGTCCTGCCGGCCGCACGGGAAGGTCAAGGAGCAGAGATCATTGCAGGGGCTGCCAGCTGCTCACCTCCGTGGCGGTGCTCTGGTTGGCGCCATTTTCCAGCAAGTACTTCACGACGTCAATGTGGTTCTCCTGCGCAGCCATGTACAGAGGGGTGAAGCCATTCTGAGGACAAGCGATAAAAAAGACGCATTCAGTCATCCCTTGGTGACGCTTGAACCAGGGAGGGGCACACACACGGCAAGGAGGGGGCAAGGCAGTGGACAAGGGGCACAAGGAGTGGTACGGCCCAGACCACGCTCTGCACCAGAGAACAAAACACGTCTTCACTCCTGTAAAACTGGACACGTGCGGGCGAACCAACTCCCACACGCCACTCCTAACGGAACGAGGAGAAGTGCTTCCTTCTTTCCCTGTCTTCACCTCGGTACCAGGGACACAGCTCTCTCAGCTCCTAACACTTGTTACACCAAAGATATTTAGTGTCTCAGTGTCTACGTATTCTATGATGCACAGAAATCTTGCCACATGTGGTGGATGTGTAAAACAGTGTTTCTATACCACCCTCTGCATTCATCAACCCACAAGCTATTTAAAAAGACCACCATTATCTTGGATGCACACAGCGTACGCACTGGCGCACTCAAAGGCATAAATTACTGCTCACTCTACCCCAGGCCAACAGAGACTGCAAATATGATTAAAAAATTAAAAATTTGTATTTCAATGTTCTGAATGAAGTAGCCAGGTTTAATTTTTTTTAAATCCTTGCCCAAGGATGTGTTTATTGACTAGAGAGAGGGGGAAAGAAGGAAGAGAGAAACATTGATGTGAGAGACAAACACTGACCCCAACTGGGAATCGAACCCACAACCTGGGCATGTGTCCTGACTGGGAATCACACCCGTGAGCAGAGTCTATGAGACAACACTCCCACCCACTGAGCCCCCCGGGCCAGGACAAGCCTGTTTCTATAGGAAGGTCAGGTCCAGATGTAGGTCCCTGAGCAGAACTCCCCCCACAGGTGCGTCCTCCAAGCGGCGGTACTGCGGGGGTTACTGCTCTGGTCACCATGTGGGTCCCACGCATCATCTTCCTCTGCATCAGCCTCGGGGAGCGTCCCAAAGTTACCCCCAGCTTTGAGGTCAGGATGATTCAAATTACTTCCCTAAATATATCATAAGCACACAGCTGCAAAGGATGTAAAAACCCAGTGGGTCCTAATTACAGTCACAAAATAGACTATTCTGGGTGCTCTGCGGGGGCACTTAGGGTGAAGGAACATAAGACACAGACACTTGCTTGGTAGCTACGAAGGCATTGTGTTCATCAAAACACCACACAGTTTCTCAGATGATGTGCGTTTGACGCTTCTTTGCCAGGTTACGATGCTGTGAGTTATTTCCACCACCTTCTTCTCTCCAAAGGTCCCTTTTGAAGGGTCAGCCACTTCAATCCGATAACATCACAGTGATTCGTGTCCTGAGTCTTCCCAGGGAGATTCAGTTTATGGGGTTTCGTCATAACGCTGCCATTCGGGCCACTTAACAGACACGACTGTGGCCGTTCGCCGGGGGCCACACCCCCGAGAGGTACCACGATGGGGGCCGAACCAGAAGGACGCCCAGCTAACGCCCCTACGCCGCCTCCAGGCCCCGGGCATCAGAGCAGAGCCTTGGCTCCCTGCGAAGCCGTCCGCCCGAGTGGAGCAGCAGGGTGGTGTGGCCGGCTGGATGGCCACCACCCGAAGCTCCCTTGGACACGAGGATTCCTCTGGTTTTTACTCCCAGAGGTGAGAGGTTGAGGGTGGTGGCCTCAGAGAGAGCAGAGACTACGCCCTTCCCACTTGTTATTTAACCCTGTCTGCCCAGAGCCATTGGGAGACGTCTCCACACACCACTCAAGCCCTAAGTGACCTAAAGGTGGCGCGGGGACCGGAACCACCGGGAACTCATTCTGGGCCTCCGGCCCTTCCGGCTGCACCAACGTGCCGTGTGCTTGAGCAGCAAGGTGGACAGTAGTTTGTACGTCTGACCAGGAACACGGCTGAAAATACGGTGAGTTTTTCCCCACAGTCTCTCCCCACCACCTCCCCCACAGTCCCCTGCCGGCTCCTGCTGGACAAATCTCAGCACAAACACACAAACTCTTCTCCACATTTCAAGTTGCGCACCCTGGTGCACCCTGTGACTCCGCCTGAACTCACCTTCCTAAACACAGTGGAGCTTAGCTGGCCCGTCTGAACGCCACACGCGCATGCACCAAGAGTGTCCCTGTTTGCTCAAGTCGGAGTCGGTTTTGCTTGTTTGCAGTTGAAGGCGCCCAACTGAACAGAGAGCCACACTGAAATAGACCAGTGCTGTCAAATTACCATATTTTGCGTGTATATTGCACTTTTGCCCAAATTTTTGAGGGAAAAATAAGGATGCGTATTTTACTTGGGTAGTACTAATTCTACACTTATATAAATGTTTTTAATTCTTTTTTTATGCTTATGTGTTGAAAGTGTAAATTTAGGAAGCAATAACAATATCTGTATGCAAAATAATACCCTGGAATATGATAATCAGTTTTGTTTCTAAATATAAATAAGTAAAAAAAAGAATTAAAAAATTAAAATGTAAGATTTTTTTTTCCTGAAAGTTTGGGCTAAAAACATGGGAGCACATTATACACAGCAAAATACAGCAGCTAAAAATAACGCCTTTTCCAGGAAATTTGGTGAATTGCAAAGTGATTCACAGAAACAAAAGTAACCCTGAGACACATCAGTGGGAAAAACGTGAAATAGATGGTTAAGAATGAGGTTAAACTACGAAAAGGCAAGGGGGTCATTTTCAGGAAACAAATTTGTTCTTCCAAGTGATGAGGCTTTAAAATCGCTTTTTCTGTGTGAATGGCAAATACAAAATAAGGTGTTAAGTGGTAGGTTTTCTTCCTGCTATTTTTGCACATGTAGTGCTAACTTCTATTTAAGCTGTCAGTGCTGTCCCTAGATGAAGCATTTCCTCACTGTATCACATAAAATTGTATAATAATTATATAAATGCTTTTATGGTGTCTGTGTAATAAATAATCTTTAAAAACTAAAATTAAATTTGCAGATACTGTGCCCTAATTATTCTCTATTGAAGCCATGAAAGTGTCTCCATGTCAGAGATAAAACGTTAACATACAGTTAAGAACGTTTGAATAGTAAAATTGAGTGGAAATTAATTCCCTGATAATTGTCTTTGAATAAATTTTTCTAGACTTTTGAATTGCTGAAAAATCTGTGGTTCGGATCTTCAGTGTGTAGTACAGTTTGCTTGGCAGGGAGAGCAAACGCTTGAACAGTGTGTATTCTGGGCGACCTCATTCACGACCCAGTCCCTGAGAAGCAAGAGGCAGCGTGTCACCGCCTCCGGGAGCAAAAAGACCGTCCACGGTGGGCAAGCCCGTGACACTGAGAAAACGGAGTCCATCACAGCGACTGGGGGCGGGGGTTACTACCCCCCAGTGGGCGAAGTTCAGAACCCTGAAACAACTGTTTCGAACTGAGCCACAGTAATAATTTAATTCCTCACTGTTCTATTATTTTGAGGTTGAATAAATACACTAAGGATCAAAGAATTTTGACTCCGCAGATTAAAATACTCAAAATAAGTTGTGGTTCTTTTACTTCTCTCGCACGTTACACCAAAAACAAACAAACATTTTCAGTTAATGATTACCAACCAGGTCTCTTCTTTCTGCCCAACTGCCTCTGAGAAGACGAAAGGCTGGTTCAAGCCTTAAAAACACACCTACCACATCCGACCGCTCACGGCCCATTGGGACCAACTCATCCAAAGCCACTCTCAACCCTGTGACGGCCGCGCCACGCAGCCTGTGCTGTGCCAGCAAACACAGAAGGGAAGCGCTCGGCGTTCTCGCAACGCCCAGACCCGCGTCGGAGAGCCCGTGTGTTTAATAACAAGAAGTTCCCGCTTCCCGGGCCACGGGGGTCATTTTTGCCATTTCCTGCCGGGGGCGTTTTTGCTCGTCCGGTCAACACCGAAACACACAGTGCAGTGGAGACACACAAACTCACCCGCTGGGTTCAAACATTTTTCTCTTAATTTCCCAAAGGAAAAGTTTCCTTTTGCTTTTTTAAAAAATTTTTATTGTATTGTTGTTCTTGTACAGTTTTCTGTCTTTTACTCCCACCCCAGCCCACCACCCCAGCCCTCCCCACCTCCCTCCCATTTCCACCCCCCATAGTTTTTGTCCATGAGTCCTTTGTACTTGTTCCTGTAAACTCTTCCCCTTTTCCCCTGAAATTCCCTCCCCTCTCCCCTCTGGTCACTGTCAGCCTGTTCCCAATTTCAGTGTCTTTGGTTATATTTTGCTTGTTTGCTTGTTTTCTTGTTTAGGTTCCTGTTAAAGGTGAGATCATACGCTATTTCTTTCACCGCCTGGCTTATTTCGCTAAGCATGATGCTCTCCAGTTTCCTTTTGCTTTATTCCCAGACATTTGCTTGAGTTTTCTCAGTCGCTCGACAGTGGTCAACCCCATGCTCCTCCCACCTCTGGTCCGAGGCGAACAGTTTGGGGCCCAAGCAAGGTCCTGGTTCCTGCCACATCGACTGCCGGTGAATGGGCTCAGCAAAGGCTGCAGGACACAGCGGCAGCTGAAGGGCACGAGGCCTGGCATGGCGCTCGGGCCCCACGCGGGCAGCCCTGGTGCTGGCCGAGCCCCTCGGAGGGACTTCAGAGCCGGCCCTGTAGGGGCCAGGAAGGGAACAGGCCCTAAAATCACCAGCCCCACACGGTGCCCTCAACCTCAAACAGCTGCGTACACATTCTAGTTCAGAGCTTGCCAAGACAGAACCCCAAAGAATGAACCCCGTCCGTGTAGCGGTCTGAAAGCTCACGTAGACGACACGTGGAACCGTTGGTCACGTGCCCACACTCGTGTGCTTTGGAGCATTTATTTGTAATCTGGCCCTTGAAGCACACACACACAGTTAAAACCTGCACCAACAGTCAGGGTGAGGTCGGCGGGCGTGCGGAGCAGGTGTTGGCTTCGGAAAACCGGAGACAGGCAGGGCCTGGAGGAGCCGGAGGAGGACGCTGGGTCCTGGCAGCCGCAGAAAGCAGGGAAGGGTGACAGGCGAAGACAGCCGTCATGGTTGTGGAAAAAGAAACCTTGCTGACCGCCTGCTGAGGGGGCCCTCCTCTTTCGCTGGGATGTGGCCAGTGGATGTGCACTGCGTCACGCCGGGGCAGGCTCAGGCTGCAGAGGGAGCAGCACCAGAACCCATCTGTCCTGATGTCGTTACGAGCTGCTCTGTGCGGGACAGCGGGTCTGGTCCGAGGTGGCTATGGCATCACGCAGCGTGGCCGCCAGCAGGTCACGATCTCCTTCGATCCTCACTCAGCCCAAATTCCATGGACTGCCACGACTCCCACTGTACAGATAAGTGAGTCGAGGCGCAGATCCGACGAGAGAGCAGGTCTCTGGAGGGCCCGACGCGGAGTGACACCGACCAGTGAGGGACACAGACGCTGCCCGAGACCACGTCCGAGCGGGATCTGGACGTGCACAAACGATTTGAGCTCGTAGGACCTGAGGGCAGACCGGTGGTCCCAGGCTGGGGGCGGGGGTGGGGGGGGGCTGGCAAAAAAGCACAGACTCGCGGCCAGGAGGTGAGTGTGGCTGGCGTCGGACGCTGCGCTGTGGGGTGCGGGGGTGGGGTGGAGGGGCAGCGCTTCCTCCCCCGTCCTCACCAGGAAGAAAAGGCGAGAGGCGTGTTCGGCGGCTCCAAGCGGGGAATCCTTGCAGGAGGTACATGCGTATGAGATCATTATGCTGTTGTGGTAAATGACTTGCAAATTTTTGTCAATTATACCTCAACAAAGCTGGGGAAAACGTTAAAAAATTATCTAGGAATTAAGCCGAGAGTGAGAGCCGTCTGGAGAGGGCAGGGCGTTCGGGCCGGTGGCTGGGCGTCTGAGACTGGTGCGGATGGCGCCGAGCGTGAACGGGGGTGGGAAAATAAAAAAATAAAATAAAATAACAACGAAAAGAGAAAGAGAGTGCAGCTGAGTCATCGGTTCCCAGGAACTGCCCTCACCGCTCCTGCTGGGCCAGGGGTACTTGCCATAGTTTCCAGCCCCCGCTGGGCTCAGCCTGCCGTCTCCCCCTTGTGCTCTGTCTGGGGGCCCTGCCTGCAGGCAGCACCGTGGGGCGGTCTCCCCGAGGGTGGGGTGTCACCGGGGTCCTGGTGGAGGAGGGGAACCCGGCGCTGTGAGGGCTGAGGCCGGAGGCCGAGCGAGGGGCGCTGGTCCGTCACTGCCGGAGGGGCCCGTCCTCCGGGGCAGGTCGGGGGACAGAAAAGGGGCCCTCCGCACACGCCCCAGCGCTTCCCCCTCTTCCCCCGCGGGGCTGACCTTACCACCAGCTCGGCCCCTGCAAAACGCAGGGGTGCGAGCTGCGGGCAGGCTTGGGGAGGGGTCAGCTCGAAAAGGCAGTGAACTGAGATCTAAATGTGACGGCGTCCAGCCTTAATTCCTCCCAGTTTCCGGACAGAACGACGGCTAGGACTCCGCCTTTCCCGCCACCTGTCCCCAGACGTGAGCCCACGGACAAAATGTAAGTGTATTAGTGATGCTTCAAAACTGAAAAAGTGCTCTGTTTCATTCCAAATTAAAAAACTACCCTGCTTTTCAGGTGTGTGTGTGCATTTACCACACAAGTAATCTTACTGCCGGAACTCCACCGGAATGGGAGATAGGATTCCCTTCTACGCAAAATCTGCGCCACCTCTCCAAGCTCCCGGGAGAGTGCGGAGCGGAGAGGCTCAGCTGTCTAGCTCGTGAGGTGCGCACAGATGCTCCCGCCAACACGGTGGTTTTCTGTCCAAAGACAGTGCGTCCTGACGTCCTCCTCACCCCTGGTCGAATGCAAGCACGCGCCTTCATCCTAACCTCAGAGACTCGGAATTTAAATAATAGCGATTTCCCCAATTTAAAAAACCGAGAGCCTTACTGAGGAAACACCCTATGCGTGCAGCTGGAGGGAAAAAGCTGAACACAAAACCTCCTTTCGGGCTCCGTGAACGCGACTCCCACTTTATACACCGCGAGTGCGGACAGAACAGAACGTCCTGCTGTGAGTTTCAGGCCGAGAGCCAAGCACACGCTGCAGCCATATGGTGGCGTTGCGTGCGGTGGGCGTGCCGGCCAACTGCGCACGCTTCCTGCTCTGCACAGCCCGGCTCCCACGACCCGCCACCGCGGGTCGATGGGCGGGAACCGGCCATCGACGAAGAGGCTCCAGGAAGCCGCGCCTGAATCAGGGTTCGCCGCTGCACGGAGTGGGCACGTGCACCCCGAAAACCCTGGGTGGATAAGTATGTGTCAGGAGCCTTGCAGTGGGCACTAGTGGGGCTGGTCTGAAAATCCGAAAGCTCCTGCAAGAAATGCCTACGGTGTTTGTGTTGGAGACGGGCAGGCCGGCTTCTGGAGTGGCGCCCCCGGGGTCGGGTGAACAGGGTGGGGGAGCACAGGACAGATCGCAGGCCTCGGGAAGAGCAGGCGTGCGTTTCCCTCGGACTGTGGCTCCCCCCTCCCCGGGGGAGCTCCTCGAAGCCCGCGTGGCCAAGTGGTGTGGCCACGTAGTAGGGCCCCCACCTCGCAGCACACCTGCCGCTTGGACGGTCACCATCTGGGAGTCTCAAAACTGAAGGAGGGAAAATGCTTTTATAGAGCAACGCTGAACTTGCACGACTAATTCGCATTGCACAGATGTCCCCGTCCCTCTGGAAAAAACACTCTCTCCTCTTCGATGCTCCCGAAGACAAGGCGGCAGGCTGGGCACCTGTCAAAGCCTCCGTCACGCCCACGGGGAGATCGAGGAACACCGACAAAGCGAGATGTCACAGCGCAGGTCAGTAAAATAACTCGGCCGAAACAGATAACCGAGGTGCGTGCAGCCCGTGCGTCCACCCACCAGCGGGCGGGCGGCCCGGCCCCAGCCCCTCCGCGCCGCGCTGACGGAGGCCCACTCCCGCCAGACACGGCGGGCCGCGTACCTGGGACTGGGCGTTGATGTTGGCTCCTTCCTTGACGAGAACCTTGACGACTTCCGCCTGTCCGGCCAGGGAGGCGATGTGAAGAGCCGTGTTCCCCTTCTGTCGGAAGAAACCGAAGAGAAAACGTGACAGGTTCCCCAGTTTTGTAGAAATCAACCTGTACGGGCGTGTTCCGTGTGGCTGGTTGTTTCAGACAGGATAGAACCTGTCGTTCTGTCAAGACAGCAGCTGACCGTGGGCAGGGTCCCTTTACGGTACCGACACGGACCTCCCCACAGCGGCTCTGTCCTTCTGCCCCCAGCCGGTGCCGTGGGAAGGACAGACAGACTGAGCTTGGACGGCTGCTTGGTGCTGCTGTGTGGGCTCAGCTGCCTCCGCACTGAGTGAGGGTCTGTTCTGAATCTGAAACTCTACAATGGTAATCTAGGATTAAAGGGGCACCTGTATTTTAAAATATCAGTAGAGTTTAGAGGAAAGGAGAAAAGGAAAATGATTTCTGCACTCTTAAGCAATCCAAGAGTGCTTGGTTTAAGGAATACATTACATTAATACGGGCAACTCAGGGGCAGTAAATAATTTGATACACATTCAAAACGATAGTCTTTGAATGTGTGTTTAACATTTACTTGATGGGGTCAAGGGACTTGTCAATAAAAAAATGCTTATTTTCTCTTTATGTCCAAAGTAAGGAATTGATTACATACAGTGAACTAACATGTTAACTGCTGTGGACTTGCCAGAGAGTCTGTTCTGTTTTTCAGTTTTCACTAGAATTGCTGTGAGCCCGGCTGGGCTACCTTTGGGCTATTCATGCGTGAGGCGTTGCAAGTCCAGGCTGACCGGCCCTGGCCCTCGTTTACCCCAGTGCCACGTCTGCCTGTCTCTGGTCAGACCACGGCCCCGGCTGGGGGCCCGAGTGTCCAACCCTCCCCCTCACCTCTCGCTGCACCCCCCACAACAGGGATAATCACACTCCAGCCGAGGGGCAGCAGGCTTGATTCTGATGAGCTACTGCTTTCTTCTAAATTAAAATTTCACCTTCTGAACACAAAGATTTGTCACCACTCGTGGTATTTTCAAAAGTATCTGCTGTCTCTGAAATGACTCCCCAATGGCAAGGTTCAAATACATTCCAGCAAAAGCAGAATCAACAAGGAAGCAAGTTTTTAGTGTACGTCTCTAAATACGAGCCTAATTTCCTTACAAACGCATCACAGTGACAAAATGTCATTTTATCATAATCATTCAGTCCAGGACCCAAAATCCCTTTTCCACTAGAGTACAAAGGAGCGTGTATATTCCCTTATCGGGTTCAGCGAATACGCTAAAACATACAACACTTTAATTAAAATATGGAAATCACTTCTTCGTCTTCATTCAGATGTTTACTACATCCATTTATTTAAAAAAAAAAAAAAAACGACCTTAGGAAAATAGGTGCTACTGTCTACGATTGCAGAGGGTTACACTAATGCAGGCTTCAGGCGAATCAAAGGGAAAAGTCAACACAGTGGAGACTAGGTGGGCAGAGTTCAGCATCACGCCTGCGGCTTCCCACCCGAAACCACCCCCACGCCGCCAAGCTCAGCTTCGAGGGCTCTGACTCCAGCGCTGCAGAGTTGGGAACCCCGCTGCCGCAGCGAACCCCGACGTGCGGCGGCGGGGCGGGCAGCCGCCGGCCGCCCCGGGCGCGGGCCTACCTTGGTGGCGCGGGCCTACCTTGGTGGCGGAGTCCACGGCCGAGCCCCTGCCCAGGAGCTCCTGCACCAGCCCCACGTGCCCCTCCTTGGCCGCCAGGTGGAGCGCGTTGAGTCCATTCTGCAGGGGAAGAAATGAGGCCTCAGCGTTGAGAGCAAGCGGGGACCGCGTGGCCCTGAGCACCGGGACGGCCCGCGCTGGACCGGCTCTGGTCTCCCAGGGTCCCTTTCTTTCTGCACCAGCTTGAAGCTGTTGTGTTCAGAGACACTGACTTCCAGGGACTTTGGTTCAGAGAGGCGAAGGGGTGCGAAGGGAGAGACGGAGCCCACACGGCACAGTTTCTGTCCCCAGAGGGCCCCAGATGTTCATCGCTAAACCCCGACGACTGCCTGTTCGCTGGCACCTGCCTGTCTGTGGCCGTGTGCCACCCTCTGGCCTTTCTACTCTGCACCCTGACATGCTCAGGGCCTCCCGTCTGTCTGATGAGTGTGGGAAAAGCACCCCGACTCACACAGCTTCCTTGGCTGTGCTCAGTGTAAATACTTGGGAGGAGGCGGCCAAAATACACGAGTTCCCAGAAAACATGAGAAGGAGGCGGAGAGCAAGTACGCATCAAACGCCACTGAGGGACAGGAGGGCGGGACCCCAGCCCCTGCCCTCCACCCCTCCCCCTCGGCGCCTGCGCCACCGCAGCCAAGAGGCGGTCGAGAGAGGAACTGTGAGCCCACGAGAGGGACACGGGCCACCAAGAAACTCGACTACGGGCTCGCTCTGCCATCAGCGTGAAAGACGCTGGCTAGGAATCGCCCGCACAACAGAGAGGAAAGAGCAGATGCAAAGCAAGAGTGACCGACGGGCAGGCAGACGCCCCCCCCCCCCGCACCCCTGCCCAGGTCCCACCGCAGGCGCCACCCGCGGCGGCCCGGGTGCCCCCTCCCCCACCGTCCGCCGCGGCCGGTCTGAACGCAGAGCGCGCACCGAGGTGGGATCGAGGGTCTACCCGTCGTGTGAAGACCAGGACCCGCGCAGCGAACAGCGCGGCAGCTTTGTCGGACACGGGTCAACGGAGGTCGCCGCGTCTTTGGCTAGTTCCCACAGGTGTCGGATGCGGAGGTGGGTGGCTGGTCAGCGCGTTTCAGAACGCGACGTGGAGGAACGCTGGGCGGGGGCGGGGGGGCTGACTCCGTCCGTGCCCGTGTGCATGCGCGCTGCGTCTCTGTGTCCGCGTGCGCGTCCGTGTGCGAGCGTGTGCGCATCTCTGGGCGGGGCGGCGTGCACGCGTGCTCTGGGCTGCAGGAAAAACTCAGGCCATCTAGGTGAGGTCCGAGGTGCGGGGCCCCCTGCGAAGACCGGACGTCCCCTCGGGTCAGGTAAGCAGCAGCGGAGGCTCGAAACTCACTCTCAGGGAGGCACGGACTTCCCGGGGCGACTGCTTCCGTTTTCTGGGCCCGACCCCGTGTCGGGCGGCTGTTGTGACACAAGTGGGAGGGGAGGTGACGCGATGGAGAGCTCCTCGCTCCGACGACACTTCCTAGACGCCCGGGGGGGCCTCCGCCTGCACCCCACTCCGGCAAGGTTTTGGATCCTGCCTCCCCGCCCCTTCCTCTGGTAGATGGAGGAGATTTTCCCACGTCTGCAGCCTGTGCGGGGCCTGCTTCTCAGCGGATGATTGCCCCCTTCCCACCTCGTCCACTCACTCCCACGGCTGGACTTGAGACCTGGTCATTCCCCAAAACGCAAGGTGCCTCCAGGACCGCGCTGCCCGGCGCGCTGCCCTTCAACCACCGTCCACTCCCCAGCACACCTGCTGGCCCGCCCGCACGGCCCTCCCCCGGACCCGGAGCCAGCTCACCCGCCCCCCCCCCCCCACAGACGCGCCCCAAGGGAGTTTCACCCCATTGCCTCCCCCTCCACCCCGCGCGGCCTGCCCAGGGCTCGCCTCTCTCTGGCTCAGCCAACCCCGAGTTCGGGTCCCAAGGAACTCACTCCAGGGGCCCCGGGCCTGCACGTGGCTGCGGAAGAGCACACACGTGGCAGCGGTCCCTGCTCCTCGGGGCCCAGCGCCGCCCGGGGCCACACTGCCACCCGGCCACGCTCGCCCACGCCCCCAACCTCCGCCACCCTCTCCACCTTCACGCTCAGCACGTGACCTTGACTCACAGTCCGCTGACAAACAGAAGCTGTTAGAGCTTCCCCTGCAGCACCCAGCACAGCACCCACCACTCCCTGCTCATCGGCCACCACCGTCCTTCCCTTCCCGAACCGGCCGCGCCCCGGGGCTGAGGCTGGGGGCGGACTCCACGCAGAAGTGCCACGTCATCGCCGGGACAGCACTGGCGGACGTTGGGTGAAGGCCTGCTCGGCCGACATCGAACTGCACCCTCGCTGGGGATGTCGTGCTGTTACGATCACTGTCTCTTCCCCCCTCCCCCCGAGACACGGAGCCTGGAGACGCCCGCTGCTCAGGGCCACAGGGACGTGGGCAGAGTGGGAGTCTGGGCTCCAGCACGGCGTTTGACGGGATTCCTGGACGTGCTCAGCGGCGGAGCCACGACTGCGTGAGCGGATGACGAAGTCGCTGCTGGAAAGGCCGGGGTGCGCAGGGGCACCTGCGATCTCGAAAACGGGGCGCTGGCTGCCTTGTGTCCCTGAGAAAGGAACCACAGGCTCTGCTCAATCAATCGCTGGGCGCCCCATCACCACAGAAGTGGGAGGGCACAGCCCAGGATGGGACACCGAAGGACTGCGGGCCTTCGGTGTCCGGTCTGGGGCTCGGCCAGTGAACGGCAACTGCGGACACCCTCCCCGCGCAGCCCCCGGCGAGGAGCCACCGAGCGCGTCGACACTGGCGGTGTCTGCGCCTCGGGAGGATTTGTGGACGTGCAGTAAATTTTTTTTTATTGAAAAGTTATAAAGTCTATTTTTAACGTCTGGCTGTTACTTTCTTTGTGACATTATTAGATTATGAACAATCACTAAATAAGAGAAGCATAAATATGTAAGAGTGTCAGAAACGGAGCAAATGCTAAAATGTATTCTCTTTTCTGAATGTAAAAGGATCATCAGACGAGTGATTCACTGGTTTAATCTTTTAAAGAAAATAAAATTTAACAGATTTGTGACCATTAGGAAAGGAAAAATGAAAACCTGAAGTTTTTAATTAAGCAATATTTCTTGTGCCAAATTTCTGAAGTTTTTCCATATCTTTTAAGTGATTAGAAACCAAATGGCAGTTTTGGATTAAATTTCAAAATTCTCATAGTAGCTATGAGGCCATGTTATAAAGGAAGAAATGTTCATCCAAATTTCAGCTGGAGGGATCTTGGCACACCCACGCAGGCGCTATTTCGGGAGCGTGGGCGCCCGGCCGCCTTCCCCGGGAGACCCGACAGGGTGCCCGCGTGCTAGCCGCCGGGTCCCGCAGCGCGTCGCTCCCCGGAAACCCAGGCTCACGAGCAGAGCGGAGGGTGACTCCTCCTCGCTTCCCCCGCAGGGCGCGTCAGCCAGCGCTGAGCTGTCGCGGAGGGAAAACCAGCAGTCCTCCCGGGAGCGCGTGCGCCGCTGGGCTTCCTGAAGCTGCTCTCCCTCCTCCAGTTGAGCTGCGGCCCAGTAACAATCCTGGGGGCGGTGCTCTGGGGCCTAGAAGGTCCCCGAAGCCCCCCGAGTGCTAATCGAAGGAGAATTAAAACTCTTTCCATGTTGGCAATGGTGGATCACAAATAAGATCTGAGCTTCAAGACGAAGGATTTGAAGGGCAGGTGCACACACCTCAGGAGGAAGCCTCGTCCCTGGGAGACGGCAGCCCCAGGGACTCCAGCGGGGACCCCACCAGCATCCACGTTTGCGAACTCAGGCGGACGCCCCCCGCCCATCGGAGAATGAGTCTCCTATGTTGCGCAGAGGTCAGTTGTAGTATTTTTGATTCTTGGTGAGTTCGTGGTTGCAATTAGAATGTGCGTATCATAGAAAGCCCTTCCATACCTCCTAATGTAATTCACGTTGCACCCAGTGACGTGAGACTGAATGTATCATCTTATCTTGTGCTGGAGAGTCGAAAACCGTCACCTCGTGAACTGACATGACTGGATGAAAGTGGAGGAAGAACTTAACCTTGAGCTCGGGTCTCTCAGCTGTGCGCGGTCTCCTGGCCCCACGTGGCCTCCTCACAAAAGCACATGTTCTTCCCTTTTACAGCGACGGGCCAGGGGGCAGGTGGCCCCTCTGAGAAAAACATGTTAGGCAGCTGAAAACTTTCTCAGGACTCAGGAAGTTGTTGGTCATAAAGCACACTGAGTATTTACTGCTGAGAAATTATTTTTCTAAAAACACACTAAGATCTTTCACACAATTAAATGTATTTGTTATACTTTAGGGTGAAGTGGACTCGGTTGGACTGAAGTTAACTTTATTTTCCCCGGGTTCCCTTTGGCATTTTTAATGACAATTTTTACCTCAATTAACTGATAGCTAAACTGACAGCTTCATTGCCTGTTCTCTACCAAATGTGGAAAGTTAATGAATTGATATTAAAACTTGGGGATATATTTAATGTACTTTTAAAAATCTAAGGTAACATTAAAATTGTAAACTATTTTATATTCGGTATCATAGGCATTTTCGGAGGTGGTTTATACATCCATATGGACATTTGGATATTTCTCTATTATAGTAACTAATGGCCTTGAAGTTCGAGTTATCTACCCAAGAGAACGGTGCAAACATATCGATAAGATTCATGATGGAAAATCAGTGGGTGAGAAGTTCAGACACAGGACGGGAGGCCCCTCCGTGCCGGGACGGAGGAACCGGGCCTTTGCCAGGCGGCGGCGGGAGCGGCGTGCGGCCCGGGGTCCTGTCCGGGCGACGAGGCAAATGGCTGACCGGCTAGGGTTCGGGCGCGGGTCCCGCAACAAGAAGCAGCCAGGGCGCAGAGACACGAGTCTCCTGGGTCAGAGACAAAGGACTCGGCAGTTCACGGCACGAGCGGCGGCTGGGGCCGAGTGTCGCTATGTGGCTCTCGCCAGCCCGTGTCCCCCTCTGGGCCCACGGCAGTGACACACGACCGGCAATGGGGCCTGTGCGCCGTCACAGATGAAGGCCTGCTGCTCACGTAGAACCAGCCGGGCTCTCACGTCCCAGGCGTGCGTGCGCACACGCACGAGCACGCCACAAACACTTAGCATGGTCTGCGAAGTGCAGGAGCACACCAGACACCTAACTCCACGGCACGAAAACCTCGGCCAAAAACAGCACGACACTCTCCGCATCTCTGGGACCGATGGCATCCAAAGCGCCAAGGTCTGCCGGAAGCCCTTATCGAGAGGATGTGAGGAATAAAAACCCAAACTCGACATCGCAGCCGATGCTTCAAACTCTCTTGCTCTATCTGTGTTTTAAAACAATTACGGGGAAAGGGAAAATTTCTTAAAATTCTATCCTCTTGTTTCTCCAGCCCCCGATGGAACACCCAGTCGCCATGGGTAGAGTCCCGCAACTACAGAGAAGCCGGAGTCCAGCCGACTGCTCGGTGCCCAGCAAGACGCAGGCCATCGGGCTCGGCCGACACCTCAGCCCCGGGCGGCCCGGGTCGCGTCACAGACAGTACTGACACCCGCTGCCTCCTTGGGTCCGGCTTCTCAGCAGCAACAGCTCCAGACACACACGTCTGAGGCTTCGGAAGGAGGCAAGGGGAGAAAGGGGCTGGCACAGCCTGGGTCCTCCGGCCCTGCAGTAAATTCGGTAAAGGCACGGAGGGCCTGGCCGCCCCCCAAGCCCGCCGCAGCCCTACCTGGTTGCAGGTGTTGATGTCGATGCCTCCCTTCAGGTATTCCACAACCTTGTCCAGGTTGCCGGCTCGGGCCGCGCGGAGGAAGCTGGCATTGCTGTCGGACTGCGGGAAAGAGGAGATATCCGTGAACGGCTGACAGGATGGAAGTGCACCCCTGACACCCCGCACGCCGGGACGGCCGGCGCCGAGCAGCGTCAGCTTGAGCTCCCAGCGCCTAACGGCAACGCCCAGCGCCGGGTGGCGACGCCACGGCGCTTCCGGAGAGCGGCCGAGGGACGTAAGGTCCCCGGGAACCGCGCTCTGCTCCACCGGAGTGAAAATAGTTGTGAAAGTAACTGTGACACTGGAACACGAATTTACCCCCAACGCAGCGTCACCCGCTCGCTTCAGTTCCAGGCTGCCGGTGACTTTATACTGAAGCAAATATCGAGACAACAGGAATCAGAAAACTGAAAGAAAGCAGAGCTACTGGGTTTCTTCTTCCTCTGCTTCACTGTCTGCTTTTCAGACGAGTCTGGGTGTGGTCCCCAAGCAGTCCCCGTCCTCACCCCAAGGGACAGGAGGCTCCAGGGCCTCCTGGAGAGAGGGCGGCACTTGGAGCTGTGGCCTGGGCCAGGCTCCGGTGATGGGGGGCAACGAGACCGCACTTAAACCCGCTGTGACACAGTACCAGGGGACACGCTCGGGGCACAGACGATCACTGCTGACCGAGGCTGCTCTGTCGGTCCCCACCTTCCCCACACTCCTCCCCCAGTCTGGCCCGGGAGGTGAGCTGCGTTTTCCTCCCAAGACGCCCTGGGCAGAGCCGCCCCCAAGACTGGCTGTGGCCCTGCTCTCCGGCCTGCGCGCCCGGCAGGGACCATCCTCTGCCGGGAGCCGAGACCCTCACCTCACTTTGTAGTTCCTGCAGCCCCTTCCCAACGACAGGGGAGGCAGGGACCTGGAAGGGACGTCACAACCCACAGAGGAGACACGCCGGCGCGATCACCATTAACTCAACGCTGTCCCCCACCCCTGACGACGGCGGCCTAGGCATGGGCACTGGGTTCCCTCGCTCAGGCCTCCTGAAGACGGTGGTGACGGGGACACAGGTGTCCCCACCGAGGGGCCATCAGCTCACATGACTCACACGTGGGAAGGACAAGCACCCCAGGACTGAATCGGCTCACGTTTAACCAAACCCCACGTGGCTTCCGAGTCCACGAGTCACAGAGCAACCGACCTCCGAGGAGTGAAAGGCTGATGGTGCCTACGTGTCTGGAGTCAGACCGGCTCCTGGGAGGGGCCGGCGGGCGACCGGCTCCGCGTGCCCTCCTCCCGCTCTGGGGCCGTGCCGGCGGGGCGCCGGGGCACACCCGCGAGGCTGCAGTGACCAACAGTGGCTCACCCACAGAGGCCGGCTCTATGAAATTGCTTCACGGTTTGTGGCAAATTCTAAACTTCTGGAAGATTTTCTGCCTTCAGGTTTCTGGCCACGGCCCTTAAAAGTGAAACGTGAAACTGTGTGCATCCCGTCAATACCTCACAAGAAACAGTATTTACAATAAAACAGCAAAAACTAAGTATCGCAAGGTCGCAGACAGAAAGTATGACGACATTATTTCCTATATACAGATTTTAGAGATAAATCTACGTGCCACATGTAAATGTGTAACCACTGTGGTTATATACGACACAGTATTCTATATCAACTGTAATTTAAAAAATGGATTTTAAAACACGGTAAAAGAAGGCGGTGTCTAGAAAGCATCCCACCTTGAGCCGGAGGCTCGGCGATCGCAGGACGCATTCGCTGCGTGCTTGCTGGGAGAAGGCAGAGCCCAGGGCATGCGGCACGCGGGTCCGCAGACGCACAGGGACACGAGGAGGCACGAACATTGCGAAATGTTATCATCTCGCAGGCGAGAAGGGGTTCAGAGTGTCCGGACCACACAGTTACTTGGGGGGAGACCCACAGCTCAACTCCTGCTTCCCGGTCTCGGAGCATCAAGGCCGTGCTGACTCGGACCCGCCCTGCGAGCTGCGGGTCTGCCGCGTTTGTGTGAACAGGGCCACGCCCTCCATCCCCACATTCACCCTGAACCCCAGCGTCTGCCGCTGGAGAGGGAGCTCTTGGCTGGACCCCCGTCCTTGCCTCCACTGGCCACCTGCGCGCCTGGAACAAACCACCCACGAACGGGAGGCCGCAGAGTACCCGCCGCACCGAAGCCAGAAACCGTCTCCCTCTACACGTCAAATCCTGTCTGCTAAACCCCGGACAAGACCAGGCTGCTCTGCCGCGCCTGCACCGGCCCCACGCTGTGGCCAGGCAGGGCCTGCGGGGAGCACTCACCTGGAGACGCCACTGTGGAGGCTGAGGGGCACCCGGGAGACCCCTGGAACCTTCTCCAGGGGCTGCTTCTGCTGTTACATAGTAACAAGGTTTCTTAGTAACAGCTCTTCTCTGCTCTGAGTCAAATTTCTAAAAGGCGGGAGCAAGTCAAGGGCTTGCAGCCAGACCTGGAATTTCAGCAAAGAATGGCCCCCACGTCCCAGAGGGGCAGGACCCAACAGGACTGGAGCGGCCAAGGTCCCTGCCAGGGACCTGGTCACAGCTGAGGCTTAGCACTAACGTGGATTCTTCTAGAATGCTGTTGAGAGATTTCGATTTCCCACAGCAAGAAAATGCATGTAAGTGCACACTGCAAATGTAAATGCGAATAAATGAACGCATCATGAAACGGTCCCAGAACACAGATTTCAGGAACAAAATTAAAGTGAGGCTTCGAAGGCCGTGTGTAGACGTGGACGGTCTGAAGGGAGCCGGCGGCCCTGCAACCGGGTCAATCCCAGATCAGGGCGCTGCTGCCGGAGCTCAGGATAAGCGGGCCTCCGTCTGGCGGCCCTCGCTCCACGCGGAGCCGGAAGCGGATTTGGGGACCGGGGACAGGCGCAGCGACTCTACCGCGCTGCTTCCCGCCGCGAGGACGGGAGGAAGAAGTCTCAAGTGCAGTGTCCGCGGGGAAAGTGCGCTTCCGCAGCGCACGGGTGTCCCCGGGCTCCGCCGGGGGCGCTGCCCGCGGGAAGCTCCGCCAGGAGGAGGAGGAGGACGCAGGCAACAGCGGCGCCGTCGGGAGAGGCAGAGACGGACGAACGCAGAGCCGCTCCGCCCTCTTCGCTGCCTGGGTCCCGGGACCGGCGAGCCCTCGCGCTCCGTCCTCGCACCCACCGAGTCCGACTGTGCAGAGCGAGCATCCCAGCGCGAGCCCCGCACGTCTTCACCGGCCACCGGAGGACGCGAGGACGACTCGCGCCCCCTCCCACCCCGGGGGCGCCTCGGGCCAAGAAGGAAGCCCTTTCTCTTACATTCTCCCCGCGTAGTTCTGCGCGCTGTTCGTGTCCGAAGGGTTCACGCCCCCCAGCAGGGCGGAGCCAGCCAACCAGCGGGTCCCCGATGACAGAGCACAGGCCCAGCCGCGGGTCCCGGAATCCTGGCCGCCGGACGCGTCGAGGCCCGCGCCCCGGGCCGGGAGCGACCTCGAGAGGAGGACGTGAGCCTGCCCCTGCCGCGGAGCTGGCGGGCCTCCGAGCACGACCGCGCCACGCGGGCACGGGCCTCAGCGCCCGAACTGCGTGCACGACAAGCAGAGGCGCCAACGGGCGCGCGACACGCGTGGTTCTGCCGCGGTGCGGACAGCGATCGGAAAGCCCAGTTGACTGAGTGTGGGGCGCGGGGTGCGGGGGGGGAGAGACACTGAGAGAGACCCAGAGAGGGAGTCTTCTGAAGGCGGAGTGCACCGACCCTTTCCCTGACCAAACCCTCCGGGGTCCCCGCTGTTGTCTGCGTGGAACCCACAGCCTCTCCAAGCCCCACCCCGCTCAGGGGGCCCCAGCTCCTGCCCAGGCCCCGGCGCTGCCCACCACACGCCTCCCACACGGGTCTCTGTTCCTCAGGCCTCGGCACCTGTCCTCTGTCCCTGGAACAGCCCACAGGAGCGCCCCCAGCAAGGCGGTTGCCGCCCCCTCCACAGGCACACGCCCGCCCTCGGGTCGCCAGCAGGCAGAACCGGGCCCTCGCTGACTTGCTCGCTGTCACCCAGCACGGCGGCAGGCGCAGGGCCGCCTGCACGAGCCTCCAGAGCCCACTGCCCGGGGGCCAAAGTCCAGAGGAGAGTCACAGAACAACAGAAAGGCTGATGTAAGGAAAACAAAACTCTCTATCGGAATTGGGGGGGGGGGATGTTGACAGAAATGGGGTGCACAATAAAGACTTCTAATAAACTGGTGAAAAGAGGAGGACGTAACAATTCAACGTCAGTGGACAGGTCACCTAACAATGTCCGTGCTGAGGAACCGCGTGGGGCCGGGGCAGGAACGTGCGGCCCCGGGCCAGCCGCCGAGCAGGGCGACCGCGGTCCCACGACGGGCACCGGAGCGAGCGGAGCCCCTGGCTGGGGCCTCGCGTTTGGCTCCCGTGCCTGCTCTGTCTCCGGCGTCGAGGGGTAACTCCTTTGCCCCGGCGTGCAGAGACTCGGGGCAGAGCCCCTCGTCCGAGGTGGAAGCGGGTGTGTGTCCGGTTCTCCAGACCCCTGGGTCACACGGTCACGTGTGCACCCGTCCCGAAAATCCGACGGAAAAGTTTAATCGGCCGTCGGCGGGTTGTGAGCATGTTATTCAATTCAGAGAAGTCAGCTGCAATCTTTTTATAAAAGACCGACCTGCTCTTTTTCACGGCCAGCACCTGTGTTCACAGGGACGGAAGGGTTTCGACCAGGGGTGACAGTGGCTGTCGAGTTCTGTTCAAAGTTTTCAGGGGCCATTTCTGAACCCTGAAGTTCCGAGTGGGTTTCTCATTCCCTCCCTCAGACCCCGAAATCTCGCCAACACATGCTCTTCTTTACCTAGAAGACACCTATCGATGCACCAAGACGTCACCTGGTCTGTACATGTTAAAAACATGGGGTTTTTATTTAGCTTTTAAAGCGCTTCTAATTTATTTTCATGCATTACATTTTTCTTCACGAGTCTTAAAAGGAGAAAAAATGGAATTCACTTGTGTAATTTAGAAATGTTGAAGGAATTATTAACTTCATTTTAGAAAACGGTCTAAAGTCTAAATTAATGAAATATATTCATAGGAACCACCTTTAAATGAGGTGGCTACTTCTCAGGAAACACATTTACGCGCCACCATGAAGCAAGCACGTGGAGTTACTCAGAGTCACAGAAGAATCACCTTCCTGGCCCGCAGGCCCCCCCACAGTGCACCCAGCAGGCGGGGGGCCCTCCCCACCCGTGGGGCCCGGGCTGGGCAGGGCTCGAGGCGGCTGCGCTGCCCACCCATGCATCCCCCACCCTGCGGCCCCTGGCCCCACCCCCCACCCCCCGCCCCAGCACTGGCCTCTGCCGCCAGTGCAGCTCCGCCAAGGGCAAACCCTGGCTCCGTGGGAGGTTTTCCTGGGTCAGCCCCTGCAGGTTTCAGTCCAACTGCTCGGACGGAACCGCCACGCTCCGAAATTACGAAATTTGTCCGGGTCAGAGGAAGAGCCAGGACAGGGCGCCCCTCAGACGCCCCATGTGCCCGATGTCACCCCGACTGTCAGGCACCCACATGTCCGGGCACAGCCCTCTGCTTCCCTCGCTGAGAAGTCCTGCACGCCGAGCTCCACAGCGTCGCTGAAAGCAGCAACGTGCAATGGGGCCAAATTCCTGCACGGGCGGGTCACTGACAGACTCCTCTGTCCAGCAAATATGAAATAAACATGTTTCAGAAGGATTCGGGCCCTCCCCCGGAAAGCCACAATGGGCCTTTGTCACCGCTTGGAGAAGCACACCAGGGCTCTGGAGCCTTCAGAGCTGAGGGCCAGCGCACGTATCGGCTTGTTCAGCCTTAAGCCTCCGCGTAAAGAATCGTCGCCAGGACGCGAGCAGTGCCGAGGCCTTTCCCTGCGGTCGGCCCAGCGTTAGAAGGCTGACGACAGGCAGGCGCTGGCCTGGCCGCGAGCACCTGCGTGGCCCGGAAACCGGCAAAGGCGCTGCGGCTCCAGGCGGTGGGTGTGCCGTGTGAGCCGCCCACCAGAAGGCATATGCTCAGCCCTGGAGGCAACTCCAAATCGCAGAGACGGCGTCACTGCTTACTCCCAAACGTCACTTCGCAGCTGCAGCCAGCCCAGTAGGAGGGCCAGCCCCGTGAGGGGGGCAGGCCCCGGACTCAGCCGCCTCGGGTGGGCGGAGGCCACCGCTCCGCTCCACTCGCTGGCCTTCCCGCGGGAAGTGCGGGGGTCCGACCAGAGAGCGCGGTGTGCCGGGACCCCTGCCGCGGCCTCCCTCCGTCCCGTCCCCGTCCCCGGGGCTCAGGACTCACCCGCGCCCGCCGCTCCGCGGTGTCCTCGCTGTCGCAGCAGCCGTAGTAGTCAGGGGCCTTGTCTGCCTCCTGCAAGTGTCCCTGGGCCCTCGCGCTCCTGCCCGTGTGGCAGGAAGGGCAGAGGGCGGCATTGCCCATCTCAGCCGGCAGCTCCGGGTCAGCGGGCCGGTCCCCACCCCCGGGGCTCCGGCCGGGGCTCCGGGGGTTCGCTAGCCCGGACAGTGCGCGCGCGCAGCCCCCGGCTCGCCGCTCCAAGCCCCCGCGTGCCCCTCACCAGTTCTCCCCATCTGGCCAGCGGGCCGGTGTCAGGAGGCCTCAGGGCGGCAGGCCGCGTTCGTTCGGTGACCACTTCCAATCCGGCTGCCCGGCTATTTTTACACCTACCCGGCCAGCTATGCATGTCGGGGGAGGGGGCGGTGTTGTTTGTTTCTCACCATGTGAGCAGCCTGCTCCACACATGGCCTCCAGCTCCTGCTGGCTGGCCGTCTCTCAGGAGCCGGGGCGAGCCTGGGGCCCTCCCCGACCACTCCCGGGCCTGCGCACCCTCGCCTCGCCGGCCTCGGAGCTGGGGACGGTCGCCTGGGAGTCCGCTGCAGCCCGGGGGCACCCACCGCCACCCTTTCGGCTCTTAGAACCCCCGGCAAACGCAGGGGTGGGTGACACGCTCACTTCCTGCCACACGGGTGTCCTGGATCTGATAAAGTGCCCAGTTTCCATTAGTCCCGGCTGTGCCACGTAAGAGCCACACGCGAAACATGTGTATTCACGCCCAATCCCTTTTAATTTTTAATATTTGCAAATGGTTTCCTCGGCTCGGCATACGAGAATCAAGGGTGGATTTTAACACCGCGCACGCAGTCTCGGAGACCATGCCGCCGGCTTCCCAGCCGGGACCCCGGACGGGTCGGCGTCGGGACTGCGTCCAGGGCTGTGATGGGGTGAACTCTCCTCCCCGTTAGGGCTTCCTGTAAAGCTCTGTCTGTGGTTACTTTAATGCGACTCCAATGCTCCCCCATTTGTTATGCTTTGTGGGTGTACATCTTCTCTTCCAAAACGGTTTCAGAACGCTCATCAGCGGGGTCCGGACTTAGCTTTTTGTATCTTCCATCCACACATTCCGTGTTAAATATTAAAATGTTTAAGAAAGGTACCGAATTGAAAGCAATCATTTGGGGAAAACAAAACGTGGAAGGTACTTAGAAATCAACCACATTACTCTTGATAGAACTCGCCGTTCCAATTTGCCATTTTTTTTTTAAATTAAAAACGGTTTGCCATTTTTTTAAATTAACACTGGCCGTCCCGAAGTAGCCCACCCTCCACATCGCTCAGGTTTCCCCAGCAGCGTGCTGGGTTCCCCTGCTGTTCCGGGTCGGTCCCTCCACCGAAGGCCACGCACCCACCGGACGCCACCCCCTCTCCAAACCGCCGGCCCCCATCCAGCCTCCGAGAGGCACTACTGGTATTCAGAGATGCTGTTTCCACCTCCCGGATCCCGGCGAAGGCACCTCTTACCGCCATTGTTAAAAAGTTACAACAATGATTCGGGGCATATGGTTTCTCCGGTCATGATAAAGAGAAGCGCGACCTAAACGTTTTGAATGGCGAAGCTTCAGGGGAAAGTAAGGCGAAGACCAAGCTCCGGGGTCAGGGACAAGACGAGACCCGAAGGCCCAGTCACTCCTGCTGCCTGCGCTGCCTGCACGCAAACTGAACAGGAGCTCCCCGCAGCACGGGGATTTGTCACCCAGAGGCGCACGTGCTGGTAGGCATCACCGGGCTACTTACGTGCACCGACCGCTGGCAAACTGTTGTAAAAGGATTTGTGCAACTTCCCGCCCCCTCGGAGTTCTGCCCCACAACGTCTGCGAGTGCTTGTCCGTGAAGGCGCGTCAACCGCGTTATGCAGGACACACACCAAGACTTGGCCAGCTGTTGAAAGAGGTGCACTCCCCGCACCACTTTTGGAATCCCTGAATACTGTTAAAACACGAAAATTTAGTATTCAGCGGTCTTTAGTACAGCATCATGCTGCCTGAACGCCAAAAGCAAACCCTAAAAATCCCCTCCAGCCTCTTCCCTCCACTCCAGAGCAGAGATCGGCAGCGGGGCAGTTACGCGCGTGGAAGGAGCACTTAACCTGCCGGACCAGGGAAGGCGTCCTGGGTGCTGGGTGCGGAGAGTGGCCGCCATCCCAGCGGGAGTCTCCTCCTGACACCTTCCCCCGCCCCCCACAAGGCGAGCAGGCACCCCGTCCCCCGACCTGTCCATGTTCACTGTCTCTTTCAAGCTCACCTTAAAATCCTCTTTTCCACAAAAGCCCCGGCTCCGCCGAGGCTGGTCCCTAAGTCTGTGCCCCTTTGTGAGTGAGTGAGGGCAGACGATGACCAGCCTCCGCTCCCGGTTCACAAGGGGCCGTCTCCCCCACCGACTTTCTCAGGTGTGAAGCGCAGGCCACAGCATTAAATGTTCGTTCCGTGAATGAATAAAGAGCAGCCCCGACAGGAGCACAGGCCGAAACGTCACTATGTAGCCGGACCGCAAGGGCCGCCCTTTCACACACGAACGGCAGCGGAGCCAGAGTCTGCGAGCTCTGCGAGTGTGGCGGACTGACCTCCGTCTTATTTCCAGATTGGCAGTGCATGTCCCCTATGGCCTTTCACAAATATTAGCAACATCTGGGGTCAGTTTTCCTAGAAAAAAATTTGTAGTGCTTTGTTTAAAATTAAAAAAAAAAAAAAAAGGTTTGGAAATCAGGCAGAGCATGACCCTGAAAAGACAGGGTGGCGACCCCCGGAAGAAAACCTCATGCCAAGCGGCTGCATCCGGCCTTCACCCCCTTCTGCCTCCTCGTCAGCAGACCCCGCTCTCCCTGAGCAGAGGAACCTGCTGCTCGTGGAGCGAGACGTGGGCGCTGGGTCACCAGGTGCCCCGAGCAAGGCCGGGGTTTAGTGCGCAAGCAGGGATGGGCGTGGGAAACGCAGGCGCGCGCGCCGGCGCCCTGTGACTGCCGGAATGTCCTGCTCTCTGATGGACAGACTTCAATCATTAACCCGGACGGCAACATAGCTGTGACTCCGCCGCGGAGGAACAGTTTCACGGTCCGATGCTTGCTGCCGAATTGAGCCCCAGGGACAGAGGGGTCCAAACTTCCCCAGTTCTGTCTCCTCGTGGTTGACCAAGACTGGCCACCAGCAGGCTTGTCATGGCTGCCTGGGCGCTGTGACCACCTGTGACCTGCCGTTCCATGACCGGAAGGCAAGGTGAGCAAGGACTGGGGTGTGGGCCACCCCCTGCCTCACAAGGTGCCCGTGGCCGCTGGGATCTCTGTGGACCTCTGGCGGTGCCGCCTCTGCCCGGGGGAACAATGTCTCTCTGTTCTCAGAAATGCTTCAAAGTCATTGGGGCAAATCACTGGGAAAGGAAACATCTGCATATATGGCCCCACTCACAGCAGGATCCTTGAACTTGGCGCATGATTTAGAACGTGATGTGACATATTTGCAGTATCTTCCTAAATCCCCCCTACACCTTGACTGCTGTTATCTCAGGGCATTGCTGCATTTCAGATCTGAACAACGTCAAAAGCCAGGAAGGACCGAACACAAGGGCCGGCTTCTCAGCTGTACCTTCCAGAGAAGTAGGCGCTGAAGTCTCCAGGACAGCAGATTGGAAAATCGGCCACAGCGATGTTTAGTTTCACTGTGTGAAGAAGCAGCAATGACTACAGAGTCACCAGAAAACTGAGCCCTTAGAGGAGAACTGTCTCATTCCATAACTTAACCTGTAGTGAAGTCAAAAAATGTCTGAGCTCAAAATTCCTGACCCAGGCCGCCGACTGCCCTGTGGGTGCGTGTGACCCTGATCCAACCTGGGTTATAACTTTCTTTGTAAAATCAGGGGCTCAGACTGCGTGACTACTAGGTCCCTTCCAGCTCTGAGGTTCGTTGCTTCTGTGAAATAAAACGTGTTACTATTCGGCCGTGGCTGGTGTGGTTCAGTGGACTGAGTGCCAACCTGTGAACCAAAGGGGCACTGGTTCGATTCCCAGTCAGGGCACATGCCTGGGTTGCAGGCCAGGTCCCCAGTAGGGGCCGCACGAGAGGCAACCACACACTGATGTTTCTCTCCCTCTCTTTCTCCCTCCCTTCCGCTCTCTCTAAAAATAAATAAAATCTTTGAAAATACATATATTAAAAAAAAACTTGTTACCATTCCAATGTACATCTAACACAAGGTGGCACAACAATGGAAGTTGACCATCTCTTCAGCTTGTTTTCATGGTTTGGGAGGGACAGGCAAGAGGTCCAGGTGTCCTGATCTAGGCCCGGTCCTGTGAGCTGCCACATTCTCCGCAGCGCTCTGGGATCTCGGGAGGGGAGAGGAGGGACCACTGGGACTGGCAACAACTCTGCTGGACACGAGCCCACGCCCCGCGCCCTGTTGCTGCACCTCACAGCCAGACGCCAGCTCTCGCCTCCAGATGGACAGCCGGGGGCAGACAGCCTGGCCGGACAGTGGGGACAAGTGTTTGCAAACCAACAACTGCACGGGCCAGTCAGGGCTTTCTGCTCCCTCGGCTACGTCACTTAATTCACTCTTAAAGGCAAGTAGCATCGTAGTAAAAATACTGAAAAAATATTTTGCCAGAAGGCGGTCAATGGCCGACCGGGAGGGAAGTTTTGCTCAGAATCGTGGGATTCATTTCTTCTCCACTCTGAGTTGCCGGGTTCTCCAAGAAGCCCCACCCCAGACGAAGGAGTGAGGGGGAGGGCGCTGGTCCGACGGCCACCTGCGAATCAACGGCGGGAACGTGGCGGGGGCCGGCCTCTGAGCGCCCCTGCAGGTTGTCATCAATGTGCGGGGCGTGTGTTCCTGTGGCTGAATTTGGAAATCTGCTTAGGCGACCACACCTGGCCCCGTGATAGCCGTAATTTAGGACTGACGATTTTGGGGCAGTGTGTTTATCTGATGAAGCTAATATTTCGCCTCCCCTGCCGTGTGCAAAGTGCTCCACGCCAACCAGGTGAAACCAAGGACACGTTCCTCTGACTTTGGGGAACCACTGACCTGTGGAAACGAGACGGGGCGTTCCGGGCAACGCGCTCTTCCCCGTGTTTGGTTCACTCGCTGGAATATTTTTTGGCTGGGAGTTAAACAAGTATTGATTTCCACCCGTTGGATCTGTTATGTAATGGATCGATCGGAGCGCTGTTGCATAATTTATAGATGGACACCAGATTCCGGGTGTTAACGCGCAGCACAGCTTTTCTGGCTGAGGTCGGCAGAGCTGAGCGCTCCCGGGGGCGCAGTGCGGAATGAGTCCCGGTGCCCCGCCCGGCCCTGCGCGCGCGCACGGACACCGGTCAGCCCCTTCCGGCCGACACTCCTCCCGCTCCCCTTCCCCGCCACGGCTGCCCACGACTCCGTGTCTAACAGAGGACGCTGTGTGACGGCCGTGCTGGCGACACAGGAGGCCTTCCGAAGGCCACCACGCCCCCGCCCCACAAAGCGGGCCGTCGGTGAACGGACAGGGGACATCGAAGAGACTGAGGGCCTGCAGAGCAGCCCAGGGGCTAGTGTGACACCAGGCTCTGTCACACCCACTGGACACGGAAACACAGCACGCGGAGAACGATGAGCCGCCCTACGCTCCCAGGGCTCTGAAGGGAGCTGTGTGCGCGCACAACACACACTCAGAGAGCGAGCGGGCAGGCGCTGGAGCGGGGCGGCCCGCCGCTGCCTGTGCGGACAAGGCCACGACCAAATACAAAGCAGAAGGGGCCTCACGGCAACCGGGCCGTAGCGGGTCCTTTCTGCAACCGAGGTCAGTTTTCAGTTCCCCAACATTCCGGCGAGTTGCTGACAGGGGCCACCCGACAAGGACTCTGGACCTGCACGCCTGTCGATCAGCCACGGGAAGGTGCCGTGTCCGCAGCAGCCACCTTCTCTGAGGAGCCTCCGGGAGGCCGGGCGGGCGGGCGGGCCCTGCTCTGCCCTGCGCGGCGCCCCCCGCCACTCCCACGCACACGCCGTGGCGGTCAGACTCAGTGCTCAGCATGCGGGAAGACTGATGAGAATTGGCAGTCCGCCCCTCCACAGAAGAGGGGGACTTCCTACTAAGTCACAGGAAACCCACCACTAAGCCTGAATGCACTCCCCGCAGCTGAGACGGGTGCCTAGAACTTCGCCGAGCCTGCCCACACTTCTCAGTCCTCACTCCACTGCGTCTTCAGAAAACGTTTCCTCTCGTGGTGCACAGGTATCACAGGTGTTCACAGTCTCGGCTTGTCCACCCACCCTAGCGGTTCCAGAGAAATAGAAACTTTTCATCAACTTTTGGCTTATGGTACACAATGTGAAGGCTGAATTTTTTCCTCATCCAAGGACATGTTTATTGATTTTAGAAAGGAGACAGAGAAGAGAAACATCCATGTGAGAGAGAAACATCAATCAGTTACCTTCCACGCTCACCCCAACTGAGGACCAAACCCACAACCTAGGCCGGTACTGACTGGAATCAAACCCACGACCCTTTGGTCTGCAGGAAAGCGCCCAACCCACTGAGCCCCACAGCCAGGGCCAGGGTTTAGTGTTCTGATACATTTGTCATTACCAAAAGAATTTTTCCACTTGTAAAACAGAGCCCAGTTGAAGGTAATCATATATAAGCACAAATATTTTCATCTATTGGTCTCAAAGTATCTTAAAATAACAATTTCCCAACAAAATAAATGCACACACACACACATCTGAAATGAAGCAGGAGGAAGACATTTAAAATAAAAGCCAGGCTGTGGCCAGGCATCAATCAAAACGTATTCAAGGTCAGCCCTGGCTGGTATGGCTCAGCGGACTGAGTGCCGGCCTGTGAACCAAAGAATCGCTGGTTCTGTTCCCAGTTGGGGCACATGCCTGGGTTGTGGGCCAGGTCCCCGGTAGGGGGTATGAGAGGGAACCACACATGGATGTTTCTCTCCCTCTATTTCTCCCTCCCTTCCCCTCTCTCTAAAAATAAAGAAATGAAAATCTTTTTTTAAAAAGAAGGTATTCACGTTCAAACTAAATATCTAATACTCATTCAAACGGGAGCAGATACAAACATTTATCAAAACTGCCATTAAACCTGATTCATTATGAGGTCAGTAACTGATTTCCTGAGAGGCGTGAGCACACTGAGTCCAGTCCATCCTGTTTTGCTGCACTTACATCTGTGTGATTGGCAAATATCGTTCGCTTGTTTAAAATCACATGTTGAGTGTGCATTTGATCAAAAATTATCTACAATTATGAAACAATAAACTAAATTCAATCTCTTTCAAAAGCTGTGAAAACTTAGATTGGCAAAATAATTCTGAATTTCATTGTCCAACTGATAATTGAGTTATATTGGTTGGCCAAAAGATTCTCTTGGTTTTTAAGTAAAAATAAAACACGCATTTTTTATTTTCACCAATAACTTTATTGAACAACAAATGTATTCACTGTTTTGTTCCACTACGTCCCACCATCTTCCGGGCAACTTCGTAACCCATCTTCCCAAAACTTTTCATCTTTTTGAGCAAAGAACTGTCCCAGGTGACTTTTGCAGTCTTCCAGGGAATTGAAGTTTTTCTCCATTAAGAGAATTTTGTTAAAGACTGAAATAAATGGAAACCGGAAGGTGCAGTGTCTCGTGAACACGGTGGATGAATCGGAACTTCCCAGCCAGGCTGGGACCGTTGGTGCCTGGCCACCAAAGAGACGTGTGGTCTTGCGTCATCCTGATGGAAGATTCTGTGTTTTCTGCTGACAAATTTCGGACGCATTTCGGCGAGCGCTGCTCTCAGCTGGTCTCACTGGGAGCAGTTCTTACTGGAATGAATCCTTTGGTTTCCTGGAAGGAGCTCAGATGACCCCTTCCGAATCCCACCACATACACAACATCCCCTTCTCTGGATGAAGACCGGCCTTTGGTGTGGCTGGTGACGGTTCATTTCGCTTGTCCCACGGTCTCTTCCATTCTACGTTATTGTAAAGTATCCACTTTTCACCTCCTGTCACCATTTGTTTTAAAAATGGAACGTTTTCATTACATTTAAGTAGAGAATCACATGCAGAAACATGCTCAAGACGGTTTGTTTTGCTTAAGTTATGGGGAGCCCAAACATCAAAACGATGAACATAACCAAGCTGCTGCAATGATTTTCAATGCTTGATTTGGATATTTTGAGTATGTCAGCTATCTCCCGCATGGTAGAACACTGATTGTTCTCAGTTAATGTCCTGATTTGATCACTAGCAACTTCACCTGGTCTACCTGATTGTGGCGCTTCGTCCACCGAGAAATCCCCAGAACGAAACTTCGCAAACCACTTCTGACACGTTCGATGGGTCACAGCACCTTCTCCACACACTGCACAGGTCTTTTCCTGCGTTTCAGTTGTGTTTTTACCTTTCTTGAAAGAAGAAAGTATAATATGCCGAAAATGTTGCTTATTTTCTCCCATCTTCAATATTAAAGTGTCTACACAAAAATTCACCAATTTTGATAATTTTTCAAAGGCAGGCTAATACGACAGCTGTCACAGCACAATATAACAAAAGTGTTTCAAATGAAGACAACTAAGCACTACTAGAGCCATCTGATGGAAAACCAAACTAACTTTTTGGCCGATGCAAAATTTCAAGATCTCTCTAGAGCAGATTTCTTCTTTGTACCTTAAAGTACACATAATTGTTTATAATCATTCACATATTATTTATACTGGAATAAATATCCTGATTTTATACCATTTGTTCTCCCTGGAAAATGGGAGAATTTTTCAAGTTTTTAATTATGTCCTACTTCTTTTTTTGAAGACAGAATAATTCCACAGGCTATCAAAACCCCTGAGAATATAAAAATAAAAATATCGTAAAATCGATAGCCCTAATTCAATCCTTCTAAAATTGCGCCAGCGTCCCAGAGCTACAATGTCACTGGCCACTCGTGGTTAAGGAAGAACCCACAGTGTCCACTTTGACCTTCGCCCATTTGTAAGGAGCTCCAGTAAATAGATGCTTACACTGATGTTTGTGCGTTGAATCTTTAGAGTCACAACCTTATAAATCTTGCTATGAGGTCAGCATATGATTTATCTCCTCTGCAGAAAGAGAAGAAATGTAAACATGATCAGAAAATACAGATCTGTCTCTAAAACTGGAGTTTTTTCTTTTAAGAGCAGTTATTAAAGGTTTGTTCAGTGAAAAGGTTGCCCCTCCTTCCCACTGGTTCTTCAGAGCCAGTGTTCAAACACACTCAGGGCTTCCTTCTTCGGCACAGACTCTCTCCCTCGAGCCAGGTTCTCCCAGACCCACCTGCTCCGGAACCAGCTCCAGCCCAGCCCCCTGGCCCCTGCGCAGAGGCTGGCAGCCAGGCAGTGGGTTCCCAGCGCAGGCCATCCGGTGTACTTGCCCAGGACCTTCTCGGTAAAAGGCAGGATCTTTGCTGGGGTGCGGACCTGTGCACGCCATCCCCTCTCCACAGTCTCCCCTTTGCCTCTCTCTCTGGTATTTTCTTCTGGACTTCTGGTAGTTCAGAACTACCTTCCCCTGGGGGACTGACTCCCTTCCTCTGTTTACAAGATGTCCTGGCCCACAGGGCTGAGGGCTGTTGTGGACAGAGTGATGTCGCAGTGACCACCACCCTGCGTCGCACGCACCCTCCCCGGACCTGCCTTCCCATCCCCCTTTCCCTCCACATGGCCAGCCCCTGGGCTGATGCGGCCTCTTGTCGATGAACTCACTTCCTCCTCCTCCTTTCTAGCGCTTTTCTTTATTTCTCTGTTCATATCCTTACTTGGAACATGTCTTACCTTCAGTGCGAATGCTCACTTTTTGTCAACAATGGCCACTAAGGCAGCAAACCCAGCTGTACAAAGGCCCTCCACTCGTGACAGAACACCCCGCAGCCTCGCTCATAATCAGCCACCCGCTCAGCGCTCAGGGGGACAGCCACCTCTGCCATGGTGGGACCCAGGGGCACAGACATGTTGTGAGGAAGGGGCACCCTGGAGTTCAAAGTCGTGCCTCCTTTTTAAATGATTTCTAATGTTCCAAGTCAGAAGGGCCAACCCCTGACTCCCTACAGCTGTAACTTCTGCTTCTGACTTTGCACTGTGATAGCTCATCAGACGACAAGGTAATGTTCTCATCAGACTGTGAAATTTTACCAGAAACACAGGTCATGTCCTGTTTGGCTGACTAACAAGTACATCACGACAATTTAATTTTATCTGAAATTCTTCCTAAAAAAAGAGTCATTGATGAGTGAGTCCAGCTTCCACTAACCAATGACATTTTAAAATGTCAGTTTTACTGAACTACGTTCTTTCTATTTTGCTAGCATTCGATTTTAGCTGTTTTGGGGACTCAAACGGTAAAACCATCTCCAACATGATGTCTCCTTCTCTTCGCGTTCTGGAAGCCGATGCAGCTCAGCTCACGGCCCCACATCAGGACGAGGAAGGAAAGGTCGGCCTCTCCATGCGTGAACAGAATCCCAGAGGCCCTCGGCCCCTCGTCCGGCAGAAAAGAAATGGCCTTCAAGACCTTCACCTGCTGCCCACATTTTGTGTCGGCAGTCAAGGAAGTCCTGGTGACCTTCATGTTTCAGGAAGAGACCAGGGCAACTCACTGAGTGGCCAGGCTTCTGGGCAGCTGACCATGCAGGCTAATCAGCTCTGACTGTGAGAGGCCAAGGTTAAGGGGAGAGACAGCAGCCTCTACTTGCCTAGAGGGAAGTTCTGAGTCCCCTAGAGGTGAAGGTTCCAGGTGCCTTTTGCAGTCTTCCAGGGAAGCGAAATTTTCCTCCATTAAGAGAATTTTGTAAAGACCAAAACAAATGGAAATCGGAAGGCGCAGTGTCTGGTGAATGTGGCGGATGAATCGGAACTTCCCAGCCAGGCTGGGACAGCTTGTGCCTGGCCACCAAAGGGATGTGTGGTCTTATGTTATCGTGCTGGAAGATTCTGAGTTTTCTGTTGACAAATTCCTGACACTTCCCATCAGGCACTGCCTTCAGTTGGTCTCACTGGGAGCAGTGCTTGTCGAAATCAATCGTTTGGTTTTCTGGACGGAGCTCAGTACAGACGACTCCCTCCCACCCCCACTAGAGACACAGCGTCCCCTTCTCTGGACAAAGACCGGCCTTTGGTGCCGTTGATGGTGGTTCGTTCACTTGCCCCACAATCTCTTCTGTTCCACACTATCGTAAAGTATTCACTTTTCATCTTCTGTCACGATTTGTTTTAAAAGACAGAACATTTTCATGACGTTTAAGTAGAGAATCACATGTGCCCAAGAAAGTTATTTTTGCTTAACTTAGGTGGAACCTGAACATCAAAACAATTGACATAACCAACCCGGTGCAAACGATGTTCGATGCTTGACTTGGGTATTTTGAGTATGTCAGCTAGCTCCCATGTGGTAGAACATTGATTGTTCTCAATTAATGTCTCAATTTGATCGGTGCCAATGTCAACTGGTCTCCCTGACCACGGAGCACCGTCCAGTGAGAAACCAGCAGCACAAAACCACTTCTGACACATTCGATCAGCCACAGCACCTTCTCCACACGCTGCACAAATCTTTTTTCTCATTTCAGTTCTGTTTTTACCTTTCTTGAAATAATAAAGCATAATAATGGCAAAAATCTGCCTTATTTTCTCCCATCTTCAGTATTAAAATGGCTATACCATTTTACCAATTTGGGTGTTTTTTGTTGTTGTTGTTGTTGTTGTTGTTTTTTTTTAATGCATGGCTGATGAGGCAGCTGTCACATTACAATCTAACAATGAAGCGAAGGAGCTCCCCGGCCAGCCCCGGGCCTCACTGCGTCTGCCCGGACGGCCACCCCCCCGCCCCCTCCCCCCCGTCCCCGACACCCCACGCCGCTCCCCCGCGGGGCCCGTGACCGGAGCTGCGCGGCAACGACGTCCTGTGACGGGGTCCCCGTATGACCGTGACTCTCTGAAAGGGGAAGGCGACTCGGACGGCGAGGGGACACGGGGAGCACGTCCCAGAGCTCCGTGCCGCCCAGCGGGGCCAGTGCGGCCCGACGACGGCCGCGGGGAGCCGGGGAGGGGGCGGGCAGGCGGCCACCGACCCCGTCCCGCCGCCCCCGGGCCGCGTGGCCTGGCCGCTCGCCCCTTCGCGGCTAGTTTCTTCCTCTCCGCGCCGGAACTAATGGTCATCACACGGACCAGTTAGTCTCATCCACTTTCGAGAAGTTGCCCGGCGTTTCCGATCCACCCACGGAAAATGCTCTCAGTGGCAATTCAGAGCCACACGGAGGGTTACGAGCAGATCTTTTCCTGCTCCGGACGCAAAGCGGTCGGAGGGCCGGGTGCGAGCGGAGGTATTCACTCCAGTTCTGGGTGGAATCGCCAGGGAGCTTTAAAGACGTGTCGCTACAAAGCCGTAAACCGCTGGAACAGAGCGGAGAGCCCAATAAACCCGTGCTTACGTGGCCAATCTATGGCAAAGGAGGCAAGAACACGCGATGGCGAAAAGGCAGTCTCTTTCGTAAGCGGTGCAGGGACAGCTGGGCGGATGAGATGGAACGAGACTCTGCTTACACCGAATGCGACAACAGACTCAAATGGATTGAAGACTTACATGTAAGACCTGGAACCACAAAACTCCTAGAAGAAAACGTAGGTGGTGAACCCTTCGACAGCAGTCTGAGCAATATTTGGGGGGATCTGTCTCCTCAGGCAAAGGAAACAAAAGCCAAAGGAAACAAATGGGACCACAGCGAATGCAAACGCTTCTGCACACCAAAGGAAACCATCAACAAAACGAAAAGGCAGTTTCCTGAACAGAAGATATTAGCCAACGGTACGACCAATAAGGGGTTACACCTAAAATATATAAAGAATTCATACAACTCAGTATTAAAAGGTAAGCAATTAAAAAATGGGCAAAGGGCCTGAACAGATACTTCTCCAATGAGGACATACAGAGGGCCCAGAGACATATGAGAAAAGATGCTCCATGTCACCAGCCATCAGAGAGATGCACGTTAAAACCGCAACGAGATACCGCCTCATTGCTGTCGGAATGGCCATTGTCAATAAATCCACAAACAAGTGCTGGGCAGGGTGTGGATAAAGGGGACCCTCGTGCACTGCTGGTGGGAATGCAGACTGGTGCGGCCACTGCGGGAAACAGCATGGCGCTTCCTCAAAATACCGAAACTAGAGCTACCTATGACCCAGCAATGTCATGTCTGGTAATTATCCACAGAAAGCAGAAACATCCAAAAGATATGTGCACCCTGGGTGGAGCGGGACTGAGTGGCCTGCAGACCCGCATGCCCAAGTTTCATGGTGGCCACCGTGCTACATGCCTCATCCACGACTCTGCACCTGCAAGACGGACACGCTGCCGCGGTAGGAAACACAGAGAACCTGAAAGAGCACTGTCAGAAGTGGGTGGACGAACAGACGTGGAGCCTGACGGACAAAACCACCTCAGCATTTGAGCAAGGAGGGGGTTACCTCCGACTCCATTCTCAGCTCCTCCTCCTGCAGGGCAATGACTCCACCTCCCGGCCCCCAGTCTTCCGGGTCCTCCTTGCCCTGGGATGATGCCCCGGGGGACCTTCTCCTGGAATGAGGCCACCTATGGGAGGGCGCATGCCAGTGATGCCTGGGCCCCCAAAGCTGAGACCTCCCGCCCGTCCCACAGCGGTGCCCCTTGGCCAGGTATGACTCAACCAGACAGACAAGGTGAAAGGGGAGTCTCTTTCTATCTGTTTTCTGTTACTTGTTCTCCTTCCCCAGGGGTTTGTGGTGCTGTGACTCTAGGAGTAGTGGGACCCCCCAAAATTTTCTCATTTGTATTGTAAAATGTGAAAATAAAATTGTAAACTCTGTTAGCTAAATAAAAAAATATATATATATGCACCCCTATGTTCAATGCAGCATTGGTTACAACAGCCAAGGTCTGGAAGCAACTCGGTGTCCGTTGGCAGACAAGTGGATAAAAAAGATGCAGAGCATTCACACAATGGAATATCCCTCAGCCACAAAAAAAAAAAAAAAAAAAAAGGAATGAAATATTACCATTTGTGACAATACAGATGGACCTACAGGGTATTATGCTCAGGGAAATAAGTCACACAGACAGAGACAGATACTGTATAATCTCACTTATATGTGAAATCTAAAGAACAAATAAACAAATTAGAAACAAACTCAAAGACACAGAGAACAAACTGTTCGGAGGGGTGGGGGATGGGCGGGGGATGGGCTGAAAGGCAAAGGGTTAAGAAGTGAAAACTTCAGTTACAAAATAAGTCATGGAATGAAAGGTTCAGCACGGAAAGCAGAGTCAGTAGTATCATAACGGCTACGCACAGTGACAGGCGAGTACTAGACCGAGTGTGGTGATCACATCGTAAGATACATGAATGGAGGACCACCACGTAGCACAGCTGAAACCAATATAAGGCTGTACGCCAATTACAATTTAAAAATTGTTGAATAAGATAAAATAAAGATAGATAACAGTCTCCCTTTCTACCGTGCACCCCAGGATTCTGATGCTATGAACGGGTTGGGCCCAGATGAGAGTCCACAGTATACGCTTAAAACCACAAGTGAAAGTTGGAGTAGAGGCTCACACTCAAAGGGCTGACGATTCCACTAGCAATTTAGGTGCAACTGCAAAATTTAGGGCATGCCTTCACTGTGCAATTCTTTATTTTAATCTATAGTCCATCACTGAATGAAAGTGAGTATTCTTTGTCAGGAAGAAATTATTGTGAGAAATACAAATGAAAAAGGGTGATGTAATGGAAAAATATAAACACGAGAAGATCATTAAATGTAGTGTGAGCAGAATTCTTAACTTCCTTGTGTTTTCACTGATTCTTACAATACTAACCCAGTAGTTTCGGTTTTCTGTATGATGTCAAAATGTGCTGTAAATATCATTATTTTACCCACGTGATGACTAAGGTGACTAATAAAATTAAAATTTGATAATAGTGGCCACTAGTGAATTAATTTTGATTTTTAAAACATTGAAATATGTATAGGGACTCAGATTAACATAACAAAAAAGGGGAAAGTTACACTGGGATGTGTTTAAAGATTTTAGAGTCAAAAACAAATAACTCACAGCAGCTTTTTGAAATTAAGACTGCACTGTCAACTGTCTTCTTATAAACTTATCTCAGGCCATATACCTGCACCTGTTTTTGCCACAATCTAGTCAGCACGGCCACTGTGACCCTAAGCTAGTACTAGCCAGTCACCCACTTGGTGGCTGAAAGAGGTTCTTCCTCGTCCAATCCTGATACAAACTCCGACTTATTATCATGCCGGCAACGCATGTCATTCAGTGAGACTCGCTGAGTGAAGCAAAGGAGCTACAAGGAGTGTGGACGATGAAGAAAACAGGTTTTTTTTTAAACTCACAATTCTATGGCAGCCTCCACACATAAACAGAAATGCCTGAACCGTTTATTTAGACTCAAATGGGAAGCTAATCAACAAAACTTCCAGATCTCCACTAACCAGCAGCCACCGGCTCGCAAGAGCGGACGTCGGGACAAACTTCAAGATACCTCCACTCTGCCCCATGTGTGCAGGGCTGCTGGGAGTCCTCACTTGTGGACAAGGGGTTATCAGAGTTTCATAAAGACAACTTGATGCCCTAGAATGTTGCTGGAATTTTCCACGTTTGACCGGTTCTAGAATGTAATGCGCCACCCAGGACCACATTATTCTGCTGTGATTGGCATTTTTAATCACACTGTATTTGGTTTGATGCCCAGAAATCTGGGTGTGCGTGTCCTTGGCTGAGTGTGGCTGCCCTCAGAAGTGAGGAATCAGGCCACTGAGCCACCCGGTGAACACTCCAGGGCCGGAGGGATGACGGGCCTGCCCGCCCTCCTCCCACCCAGCGGGACACCCATGCACCGCCAGGCAGGGTGGGTGCAGCCGCCACTGCATTTTCTGTCTCGTTTCCACCCATTCTTGTAACACAGTTTAGAATGTACACAGCACGTTCCTCTCCAGACTCGCAAACAAAACGTCCTTCCATTTTCAAAAAGCTTGCTCCTGTAATAACGTTTAAAAGTCTCCTTCATCTCTCCATGTCCCCTTGCAACTTGGTGATAAGTCCATTATACAGACTTAGTAAGTATTCCCAATGTCATCAATTTAATAAACTGTGAGGAAGGAAAATACAGCAGGGGCTGTCCCCCAAAGTTGTCCTAGGAATAATAAACCTTGATTTCTCCAAGATAATAATAATAATTACCATAAAAACAAAAGCAAAGGACTGATCAGAACCTTTTTCTATGAAAGTCAATGGAAAGGACTTGAAAGTCTGCTTTTACTTCCCACTCTATCCTGTGCAAAATCACCTTTCTGTGTCAATTTAATAAATGTAAATAGGCAGACACATTTTGAAGTCCTAATAAAATTGTAAGGAAAAATGATGATAAAGTCATAGTTGATCATTGATGGCACCTGCTATATTTAACAAGAAAATGTTGACTTCTAAGAAATTTCATGAAATGTTTTCGTGCGTTTACAACAGAATCACAACTTCAGCTGTATCTAGTTTCTTCTCAGATACGTCACCTAGCTTATTCTCATAGTAGCTGGGTTCTTCCAGTTGTAGGAAGGCTCTTAGGAGGTGGAGCAACGGGGGCGCTGGCGGACTGAATACATGGTCACGATGCCCCACATTCGGTGGAGGACGAGGCCGGGAAGTTCTATCACCATGTCCCCAGTGGACTTGGGAGCCTGGGCTGCAGGCGCGACTCTGCCGCGTGCTGGCTGCATGTGGTTAAGCAAGTGTGTGAAATGCGGAGCCTGAGACCGGCTGGGCGGGACCATCCCAGGATGGACCGAGGGCCAGACATGGGCCACGCTCAGCAAACACGTCACCACCTTTGGCAGGGGACGTGAGCCCTGGTGTTTTCATGGCACCAATGAAAGGAACAGGAAGAATGTCTTAAGCATCAGGTCACTGAGGACATGTCCTACCAACTGCCTTTCGGGTGAGATAACTCCACTCAGCGCTGCAGAGGTCGTGATGGACTGGAAAGCGGTCGGTCTGTGCCGAGAAGTGGAGAGCACAGCTCTTCACTTGCAAATAACTGATAATTCTGTTTAAGTGACGAAGACCACTTAAATCCGTGCTTTGCTTTCAAGGATGGAATTGTTGTTTTTTTTTAACCAATCCCCTGAAAATTACTTATTTTCCAATTTTTTTAAGTACAGTTGGGAAATAGTGTGTGATTGTGGAAAGAACATTTTACTCAAAATCGCTTTTCAGAACTGAGTCTTACAAGTTTGTGAGAAATTGGATTGTCACTTAATTGTTCCTTTTAGCAACCTTCTCAAGTCTGACACTCTCGGATTCTACTGTAGAAACTAAACATCTGGACATGAAAAGAAATGACCTAAATTGATATAAGCTAATCAATTTATCCTGATAAAAAGCTATGTCTTCTTTGTAGTAAATAAATGCTTAGCTTGTTTCAACTGTCTTAACCGTGGTCCATTTGCTTAACACTTAGTTTTACTCGAGCTCTGACACGGTATGACACAGATACAACATACATTCGGGTCTTACTCTAGCTAGACAGCAGCTATCCCAAGTCTAGCCCGAAGAATCCAGGACAAGTCACTCTAAGACCAATTCTACTTCTAGTGAGACTGAAAGGAGGCCCCTAGTCCACCAATACGGCCGTTTAAAGACTGTACGTACCGCTGACCACTTGGCAGAGGGTTACAACCAAGCACACAACGTGTTTCAAGTTCACAAATAAAAGTAAACCTTACTTAAGATCCGTCATAGAGTACAAAATAATAATGCAAAGATATTTTAATTAACAGGAAGTTTACAAAAGAATATTTAAAATAAGTCCAAACACAAGGCTACTTAATTGAATTGTTTTTTAATACGCAATAATTTTTGCTTTAGTAAAAATTCTTTTCAAAATCACCTTATTTATTCTATTTATTCTATTAAGCTTTATGTTGGGCTTTTATCTATACTGGCGTAGGTCTCACTTGAATTTTGGGAATAAACAGTTCCATTTGAAAGACACGTTACAAAGGAATACGCAGGCGATGCACAGTCATCTCCCCAACTGTGGCGTCCCCAAGGCTACAAAATGGCATCGGAAACTACAGTGTGACAGTTTTAAGTTGCGTCCGGGAGGGGGCGTTCCCAGGCGCCACTCACAGCCAACCATCTGCTTTCCACGGCTGCATGAACTTCCTTAAGGAACGATGGGGAGGCAGGCTTTTCTTCTCTCGAACCAAATTTTAGAACCGGCTCCGCAGCCATGTGGCGGGTGGGGCGTGTTTAGAAAATAAACCTCATCTGGCTGAAAACCGCCCCCCTCAGCACCTGCCGCCCTGCGAGCACCAGGCAGTGCCCGGGTGTCTGCGACGGGGCAGGGAGGACCTCCCGCAGGGGCGCGCACGGAAGAGCCAGAACAGCGGGAGCTGCGCCGTGGCCCCCGGTGTCCTGTGGCTCCGCCCAACGGCGCCTTCCGCCTGTGAAGCCCAGAGGACCCTGTCGCAGGACCACAGCATGCGCCGGTGACCCCGCCCACCCTGCTGGATCGCGTTCAGAGCAACGCAGCATCCAAGCAACTGGCACTTCTCCATTCAGCAGTGTAGGTGTTCAGCGTTCCCCAAGTGTAGAAAAAGGCAAAAATCGGGAGAAGCAAGCCCGGGCGAGAGGCAGAGACCTCCCTGTGCGTGCCTGGTCCCGGTCTGGCGCAGCCAGTCATAGGCCACCACTGGATGCGGACACGTGTCCCGGCCAAGAAATCACAGACGGTGTCTGGAGAACAACAGATAAGGATGCCGTGATCACAGGAGACGGCTCGATGCAGCGCTGTGCGTTTGGGGAGTGCGAATCGGAACTGCGGCGCCCGTCAGTCAGGACGCGGCTGCATGAAGTGGGCGCCAGGGGCCTGAGCCCAGAGGGAAGAGCGCGCGTGCTGGAAACCAGGGCTTTCAGAGGCAGGCAGCAGGGAGCTCCCCCAGGAGGGAGCTTATGCTTTGCTGCGAGTCTTATTTACTCGTGTTGCCTAATGACGGAGTCTGATGAGCAGTGGCAGCCGGGAGCCCAGCGAGTCCCTGTGCGGGGGGGAGACCTCTGCTCCGTGTGGGTCCTCGGGTGTCTTTCCAAACACAGGCCAGGATAACACCCCCAAAGTGGAAAGGTCCGCACATCCACTACAGCAGGAGAAAGGGCACTGAGCGCAGGAATCACTCAGCGCAGAGATCCCGGGGCCCCCACCCCAGAGCTCCATCTGCCCACCGCTGAGGACGGACAGACGCTACTTTCACGTTCGGCCGGGGAAATATGCCATTTATCATCCTCCGAAATTATCCCCTGACCTACTTTGTTAATTAAAGCGTTTACGGAGACCGGCCCCGATGGAGCCAGGCCTCTGGCTCAGTGCAGATGTCGGTTCCATCAAGTTGTAAGATTGCCTCTATTTTACAGGAAAAAATATTGTAAAGGGCAGGGCCGATTCCACAGTTTCAGGTAAAGAGAACCAGCATTTCCCCACATCACCTAACCCTGGTCTTCTCACGTCATGCTATCCTCAGCACAGAAAAATCATGAGCTTAATGATGGAAACCGAACGAACGACTCAAACCGGAATTTTAAGCGTTCAGAGGCAGCTCTCTGCATCAGCATCCTCAGCCCCGCTTCGCGCAGGGCCGTGTCAGCGTAAATAAAACGTGCGCTCTTTGCCAGTCGGAGACCTGCCTACCCGAGCGCCGGGGCGAGGGCAGGTGCAGGGCTAGGACCGGCGCAGAGGCCAGACAGACAGACAGACAGACGAGGGAAACAGCGTCTGCTCGGCCCCACATCTGCCTTCTTCCCCCACCGGGGTTCAGACTCCCTCGCGGGAAGGGAGCAGCGGGCGGTGAGGCTGCGTGACGAGGACTGGGGAAGCCCCAGCCGCTTCGCCTGGAGACACCGGGCACCGACCCCTCGGCTGCCGCAGGCCGGGCCGGGCTCCGGAGCGGCGCGGGAGCCCTGCGGGCCGGCGCGGGGACGGCGGTGGCGATCCCGGGGACAGGGTTAGGGACGCGCCTCCTACCTTTCTTTTCCGGTCCGCGCGGTCCCTGGGGATTTTCCGTTGCTTTTTTCTCTCCCTCTCAAGGATCTTCTCCTTTTCATCCAGTTCAGCCTCTCGAACTTTTTTAATGGAAGCGGCAGCGTGAGCCATCTTGCAGAGAAATCAGCGGAGCAGGGCCGCGCTCGGAGCCGCGTCCCCGCGGTCCAGGTGGTGGGTGGCACCCGGCGCAGATGCGCCTCCCGGGCGGTGGCCGCGCAGTCACTAGCAGCCGCCGCCCCGCCCCCCGCGCGCCCCAGCCCCGCGCGGCCTCTGCAGCATCCGCCGGCCCGCCGGCTCGCGCCCAGGCCGCAGCCCGCGCCACACCTGCCGCACAGGTGCACCCCCAGCGAGCACAGGCGGCGCCCACCAGCGGAGGACCCAGCGGAGCGCGGTCCCTGCGCGCGGCCCCGCGGGTGGGCGTTCACTGCCGCAGCCCCACCTCGCGCGCGGAGGACGCTGCGGGCCTCCCCGCGGTGCGGCAGCCGCTCAGTGCGCGCTCCCAGCCCTGCCTCGGCCCGCGGCCCTGGCCTGGGCAGGGCTTGCGCGGGGACAGAATCACGCGGACGTGGGTCCGAGAGGACGGCGCGGCCCGGAACACCTGCCACAGACCCGGCACGCGTGGGCGGGCGGGTTCCAGACCCACGTGGGGCGGGGGGGGGGGCTGCTTGCCGCAGGGCCAGGCCTCGGGGAGGGAGGGAGGGAGGGAGGGAAGGAAGCCGGAGGCACCTAAAACCGCCCATCCCTCCGGGAGGCAGCGGGGACTCAAGCATTCCCAAGCTCCTATCAAACACCAAATTAGCGCCCAGCCCAGGGACGCGCAAAGCAGGATTCGCGTTTCTGTCGTCCCTGCCAGTCCTGGGCAGGGCAGGGTGGCGCAGCCAGAGGGTGCGGGGCGGGGGCTCGACCTGTGAGCCGGCGAAGATGAAATTCCTGGTCTACGCTGCCAAATTTCCGGAATTTGACCGGTTTCATCATGGACCGATAGGTCGTCGCCGAGCTCCTCCTGGTTACTCACCCCTGGTCTCTCCGGACAGACAGCACACCGGGTGGGGACGCCACAGATCCCCGAATCCCCTGGCGTGCACACACCGCCCCATTCAGAAAAGCGAGGTTTTGACACCACGCGCGTCACCGACGTGTAAACGATGCACTCGCCTTCTGTGTGCATCCCACGAGTAAGAAAAAAGTGAAGTGACACAGAAAATGCGTTTTTGGGTCCCCACCCGTGCGACATACCTGCCCAGACAAATGAAGGACGTCAAGTTTCATGTCCTGCTCTACAGGAACGTAAGCCAACAGCTCTTCCACAAGGGAAGATACTAATTCTCTATAGTGGGCATGGTCTATATACATCTTAGTTTATCGTAATATAACTTACAGCTTGTCTTTTCTGCCTAAACAAAGCTGAAAGCAGCAAGATTAATCAAACGTCCCACAAGCAAGCAGACGGCAGTAGAGAACCCAGCACTCGATCTGACTCAAAAGCCGGTCAAACAGAGACCGACCCAAGGCCTGGACGGCCTCTCAAGGGGGGTCCCACTGCCCACGTGGACTGAACGTCTGAGAAGTCACCTTCCAAGAAACAAATCAGCTTCTCAAAGCGCCCTGCTCTGTAAACCTTGTGGTATTTACAAAGTAACAGGCACCGGCCTTCTGGGAAGACAGCGTGTAGACTTGCGGAGGCTTCCTGTGTCTCCTGAACCAGGAGGGGCAGCGCCGGCCACCTGCTAGGACACAGGTCAAACATGTCCCTGAGGTTCTTCAGGACACGCACCTGCATTGTCGGGAACGAGGGGCTCAGGGGAAGCACAAGACGACCACCGGCACTGTGTCACTGGATTCACGGCCGTCCCAACAGACGGTGGCTGAGCCTCGCGCCCTGGCTTCCCATGACAGGGGGTGACTGTTCTGGGACAGCGCCCTGCCCACGCCCCTCTCGAACCTGTCCAGGCTGCATCAACCTCCATTCCGAGTCACTTCCCAAAAGCAAGGGGGAGGAAACTCACAACTAGCACACCTGAGAAGAGCATCAGAGATCCTGGGGTCGAAAAAATTGTTTTCATCGTCAGCCTTTGATGAGCTCAGTAGAGCTACGTAAAATTGCACAGTACTGACTTAATGATGTTTTGTAATGCCAGGAAAATTACACATCTTTAAAACTTCAGTCTAATAAGTTAAACAGAAAGGTCTTAGGCAGAGTTAACGGTCTTAGTCCCTAAGACTCTCCCCATTTTTCTGAGCTCTTCTTGTCACTTTTGTCTCAAGAAGAAAAGGTGGCCAGCCAGATGTTAGTTCACGAAGGTGAGTTTGACGTAAACATTTCACGGAGCGCCGTCATTACCGAGCCTTTGTAAGCGGACAACACTCCTTTGCATGCGTTTTCTCACTATGTCTCTGGATCCAACACAGAGAAGCACGCTCACCATGTTCTCCCAGCTGAGGACACCAGAAGACCCAGGACTTGTTCCCAGGGCCCCCCACCCCAGCAGGCATGCGTGGGCAGGAGCGTCAAGGGCAGGACCCCAATCAGCCCCCTCGGGGGACAGAACCACTCCCTGTCCCACCGTGGGCTCTGCTGCTCAAATCCCAAGCAGGAAACCTCAGACCTGTGTGAGTCTTTTCACATAAAGCGAAGGGACCAGGAGCCCTTGTCGGCCCCTTGGTTTCCACCCACCCTGTCCCCACCCAGAGAGCATGCTGCCCCCACACGAGACGCGTGGGGCAGCTCGGAGTCATCCCGGAGCGCCCGGCGAGCCACCGTCCTGCACAGGGATAGTGTGGCTCTCGGCCGCTCACTGACGCAAGGTCCTCTAATGTGGCCCTTCTCGTCTGCCTGTGCCGCTCAAATCTCCCTAGGGTTTCTGTTCAGAAGGGAGAATCTTTGTCGGATTTCGGATGAAAGCAGCGGGCACTCACCAGCTGAGCTCCACACAGACAGGGCAGCAGGTTCCAGTCCCAGGAGCTGCCGGCCATGCACCTGGCGCCTGCACCGCAGCTCAGGCGGCTGCCCAGTGGTCCGCCCGCAGGGACCGGGGCTGGCGGGGTTCGGCTCCAGTCCCAGCTGCAGCCTGCGTCAAGGGGACAGGCTGGTGTCTGCCTTCCCAGGGAGGGGCAGACCGTCCCTCACCTTTAAACCTGAGAGCCAGCGGAACAGAACGCCCTTCAGGGAGGACAGCCTTCGTTTAAAGCTGGGATGGAAGACAGCCCCTTGCTTTGCTGAGTGTCCGGCACTCCATTGATCCCCACCCAGGGCGCCGTTCAATAACGGAGCTGCCATGCGCAAGCACCACAGCCAATGTGGTCACTGCCACAGACCCAGCGCGGGGCGTGTGGGGAAGGCCAGAGGCACGGCAACAGCAGCCGAGGCCACGGCACCGGGGGAAACCGGTGCTCACCTGAGCTGTGAGCCCAGCTCCTGGTCAAGGTTAAGGGCGCTGGTCCACACTGGAGGCCCCCACGGTCAGGGCGCAGTGCGCCACGCGAGCAACGGCATGCACACTGGGTAGGCCAAAGAGTCTGTTTGGTTTTTTCCTAAAATAAAAGGCGCACTTCTCTTTTTCACCGATAACCTTATTGATTTGGATAGTTTGAGTATTTCGGCTGTATCTTGTGCGGTGGAACATTGACTGTTCTCAATTAATGTCTTGATCGGATCGCTATCAACTTCAACTAGCCTACCCGACTGCGGAGCATCATCGTCCAGCGAAACTTCACAAACCACTTCTGACACGTTCGATCCGTCACAGCACCTTCTCCACACACTGCACAAATCACTGTTTGCATTTCATTCACAATTTTACCTGTCTTGAAATAATAAAATATAATATGCCAAAAATGCTGCTTATTTTCTTCCATCTTCCATATTAAAATAGCTATACAAAGTTCACCAACTTCAATATGTATTTTTAACGCACGCTGATATGGCAGCTGTCACAATACAATCTAACAAAATGGTTTTTGAATGAAGTTAAAGACAACTAAGCGCTACTAGAGCCATCATATGGAAAAAAACAAATAAACCTTCTGGCTGACCCAATATATCGCCCTGATTTGTCGAGCTCAACAACCCTGAAGCCAAAAAGGCCATTTGATAACACAAACTTACCAAAGCAGAGCTTAGTAGTAACACAGTGGGTCCACCTTTCCGTGGATACGTTTCCTTAGGAGGTGATTTGGTTACGCTGAGGATGCCCAAGTGGCATTTTCCTTCTACTCCGGATACCCAGGGCCACCTCAACACCAGCGGTTCCCACAGCTGTGGACAGAGAGTCAGCCACAGCTCGTAGCCCCACCTCCCAGCCTCGGACACTTGCCTCTAACTCAACTCTGCTGGACTATCAGAGGCTGTCCGCCTCCGAATGGCATGGAGTGAGAGCTCCCCTGAGCGGACAGGGACACCCAAACGGAAGGCTGTAAGCGCAGGCACCTGGTGCCTCTGGCTTTCGGCATGAGGAGGGCTCCTCCGGCCACACCCCCTCATGCGGCCCTGCTCCCCAGAGACAGAGACCACAGTGTAGAATCACATCAGACCACACGTCCAGAGAGCAGTCCCAGTCGAGCCGCTCCTGTGGTGTGGCGCTGACGTCACTGTGATCAAACCCTGAGCCCCCACCTGGAGCTGCAGCCGCGAGAGCCGGCCTCCCAGGCCACCCCTCCCCTAGGGTGCTGGACGAAACACTGACCGCCTCTCCTAAGAGCGACAAAGAGCCACAGGAGGAGGAACTTCCAGGCAAACCTGACGACAGAGGGAACCATTGGGAGAGAAACAAGAGGGAATCGGCTTCTGCTTCCTGACTCGTTTCCCTACCAAATGTCAACTCTCATTTTGAAAGTGTCAAGAGCAGGAGCGGAGAGATGAAGGACCGTGTCTCAAAGGTGAATGGGCCTCCTCACCACCATCCGAGGCCCGGAACGCTGTCTTCCCGGCTGAGTGTCGAATAAGAAGGAGCCGGCCCCCAGCAGGGGTACCACCGCCCGGGCTTCACCGCCCGCCCGGAGTCTCAGCAAACCCAGCCGGGAGCCCAGCCCCTGCAGCCTGCGTGTGCATCCTCCCTGGAGGGGTGGCCTCATCCTCGGCCAGGGACCGTCTGTGCCAGTGTCTCTCCAGGTCCGGCATACCATCAAAGACGGCCCTGCTTCCCGCAAAACAATGGGACGGAGAAACCCAGACAAGGCACCAAATCATGGAACTTCGGACAAGGCACTGACCCAAAACAATGGAATTTTAAAAATCGTATATTTCTGGTTCCCCAAAGTAGTATTCTTTAGTTGCAAAGTGACGTAATCTCAACTCTTTGAGCTCAGACTTATGTTTTTCTCTGCCTCTCCAGCAAGCTACACAACTTTGCAGAAGACCAGATGATAATCGATGTCAGATAAATGAGCAATATGTGGCAAATGAATCACAGAAACAATATACTGTAGGACTCCAGGGTGCTATGATTTCCCTTAATAAAAAGTGTTTATAACAGTGCAATAAATCTCAACACAGAATTGCATCCTTAAGCATCTGAGAATTCAGAAATGTCACCAAAACCTAATATTGGGTTGGCCAAAAAGTTAATTTGTTTTTACCATAAGATGGCTCTAGGAACATTTAGATGTCTTTAACTTTATGTGAAACAATTTTGTTAGATTGTATTATGACTGTTGTCATATCAGCATACATTTAGAAAAACTTACCATAATTGGTGAATTTCTGTGTAGCCATTTTAATATTGAAGATGGGAGAAAATAAGCAACATTTTCAGCATATTATGCTTTATTACTTCAAGAAAGGTAAAAACGCAACTGAAGTGCAAAAAAGGATTTGTGCAGTGTGTGGAGAAGGTGCTGTGACTGATCGAACACGTCAGAAGTGGTTTGGAAAGTTTCGTGCTGGAGACTTCTCATTGGGCAATTGCTCCACAGTTGGGTAGACCACTTGAAGTTGATAGAGATCAAATTGAGACATTAATTGATAATAATCAATGTCCTACCACACAGGAAGTAGCTGACATATTTCAATATCCAAATCAATAAGGTTATTGTTGAAAATGAAAAATGTGTCTTTTATTTTATGGAAAAAATTAAACGAATTTTTTGGCCAGCCCCCTTTTCCAGTTACATAAATAAGATGTAACTGAAAAAAATACAATAGACTGTTTTTCACAAAAACCCAGTTGATGGTTTAGGTAGAAGTTTTAGGCAATATTCAACCCAACTAACTTTGTAAAATAAAAACTTCTGCAGAGATCTATTGTTTCAGCCTCGGTGATATGCAGCTTGGAACCCTGTGTCCTCACAGAAGTTGGGTCTGTTTCCTTTCTCCTCTCAGCCCTTGGAAGACAGGGCAGAGCCCCCTTTCACACATGGCTCTGAGCAGAGGGTCTATGTCCTTGTCCCCAACAGGACCGTCACCCAGCTCCCCACTGAGTGTGCGCCCCTCCCCCACCAGAACCGCTGGGCCACCCAGAGCCAGGTGTGCTCATAGCGACCTTTGACCCCACTTGTGCTTGTCGCAGCACCACCCACTTCAGACAAACCCTGTCCGATGGAGCGTGGGTGCAGAGAGTTGTCTGATGATGATGACTACTATGCTTTGTGAGGCCCTGATGGCGTGGACGCTCCCTGGCTTGGCTGTTGAATTACAGGTATGGTGAAACAAAGGGAAGAGGTGGGCAGAAGGCTTTGGAAACATCTAGAAACTCTACTGTCCGACTGTTTCTCAAGTGTCTTTAAGTTCTGGTTCCAGTTAACAGACACCAGCCTGGAACACACAGATGAGACAATGCCTGGAAGTATTGTAGGTATTGTTCGTTCAAAAAAGACAAGGCAAAACCCTGAACAGAGAAAAATTCTGAAACAAAAAACATTCTGGAACAAAAGGTCATCATCCTACATCAAGTCATTGACACAAGAATTCCAACGTACATGTTTTGAGTTAAAATGTTTAAGGTGCATATGTATCACTGCTCATCTTTAACCATCTTCAAAAATTATCTGATCAAATAACACAGTTTGATCACGTTGTAAAACTGAGCTTCTTTTTGTGGGGGGTCCCGAGTTTGGGCTCCGTAACCTCGGGCACAAAAGCAACCCTGCGGGTTCCAGCTCCTGAGGCACCTGAGTGAATGATGTCTCTCTAACAACCAGAAGAGACACAGGTGAGATGTCAGCAGGTGCTCAGTATTTCAGGAAGTACTTTGGAACCACTGCATTATCTCCTGAGAACAAAAATCAAAGCACAAATGTAAATGCATAAAAGGGGAGAAAGATCGACTTTTAAATAGAAACACAGAGAACAGACAGGAAACAAGATAGGATCACCCCCAGAAATAGTGCCTGGGAAGAAAGCGCACTCCCTCTGGGTGAGTGGCATCATGGAAAAGTTCATGAGGCTACTTGGTAACGGCAAAGCCCACAGAGCCCATGACCCTGGGGAGAGAGCCCTAGGTCGGTGAGCAGGAGCGGTGGTCTGGCTGTGTGCCCCCCACACTCACTGTTGAAGTCCTAGTGTCAGATAGGGTGGTGTTGCTAGGCAGGGCCTGTGGGGGTGAGTGGGTCACCGGGGGTATTAATGGCCTTATACAGACCCCACAGCTCCCTGCCTCTTTCTCCTGTGTGAGGACCCAGGACGAGTCTACCTCTGAAAAGACAGCCTCGTGTCACCAGACCGAGCTGGGACCTCATCTCCAGCTTCCAGTCCCCAGAACGGTAAGAAATAAATTCCTGCTGTTTGTAAGCTGCCTGGTCCATAGCGTAGCAGCTCAGACAGACGAAGACAACATCTCTGCTTGAGAAAGTATTTATTAGCCCTCATGACAGCCAGCTCTTTATAGTCATATGACTTAGATAAATCAGAACCAGAGATTTAGACCAGGCCAGAGGCAGAAGAAAGGGACATTCTACAAAGGCTTCCCTTGAAATGAAAAACAAAACAAAGAACAATTGCCATTTAACTCACAAGCGGGCATAGCTCCAAAGGGAAGGTCCTATAATAGGTTATGTTGCAAATAGGTTTGTTGCAGAGCAGAGGAACCTGCACAGGAGATGGAGCGCTTTCTTGTCCTCAAAATTCATCCCTGAAACTCATTTCAGTAAAGGCCAAACTGGCCCCCTGCCAGGAATAAGTGTGCAAATACGCAGCCAGCCAGTCTATCCATCTGGCACCTATGAAATATCATGAAGAAATCTGTCGAAATAGATGCCTTTTCCACACAGAAGATCAGAGGTAAAATGCTGTCTTTCCTGAAACAAGACAGAAGCAAATAAGACGTGCTCACACACACACACACACACACACACACACCCCGGTGCTCACGGCCACACTGAAGACAAAGCCTCGCATGCAGACTCCGCTCTGCTGACGCATTCTCCTGCGGCGTCAGCCCCTGGCTTTCTCAGAGGGAATATTTACGACTCCACCCGGAAGAGCTGGCTTGGGAGGTGCTGAGTATTTCTGGACAAACCCCAGGGAGGTTCGACAGTCCTCCAGCCTCGTGGGGTTTCTGCAGTGACAGCTCGGCTTCTCCAACCAGTGGGACCCCGGGGGCACCCCTACAGACTGGAAACTTCATTTTAAGAGGAGGAGCTGCGGCTTTAAAATAGCAAAAACACAAAACAGGACAGAAAACAAATGAACTCTTGGGTTGGCCAAAAAGTCCATTGCATTTTTCACGTAAAATAAAACACATTTTTCATGTTCACCAATTACTTTATCGATTTGGATACTTTGAATATATCAGCTGTCTCCTGCTAGTGGCTTCTAGTGGGGAGAGGTCAGGTGCTGCTAAACACCTTCCAACGCACGAGACAGCCCCACAGCAAAGGGTTATTTGGCCAAAATTTCAATAGTACCAAGAAACTCCGTAAATCACTTTGGACATATTTGATCTATCACAGCACCTTCTCCACACACTGCACAAGTCTTTTTTGTGTTTCAGTTGTGCTTTTACCTTTCTTGAAATAATAAAGCATAATATGCCAAAAATGTTGTGGGTTTTCTTCCATCTTCATCATTAAAATAGCTGCACAAAATTCACCAATTTGGACAATTTTGTTTTTAAATGCACACTAATATGACACCTGTCACAACAGAATCTAACAAAATTGTTTCAAATGAAGTTAAACACAACTAAGGTCTACTTAGCGCCATCTTACCAGAAAAAACATACAGCCTTGTTGGCCAACCCAATAGACCCTTGGGGTTGTATAAATTAGTGGAGTTTGGACGCCCTCTGCTGGAGGGAACTGATCACAGCCAGTTGCTCCAAAGCGCTGTGGAAGGAACTCACTGTTCTCAGGTTCAGGGAGCTGTTCTAATGGTTGCTGCGTGTACATTTTTTTTTGTTTACTGGATAATTTTCTTTTTTGTAGATGACAGGAAATGTCGTTTCTGCCAAGGCGTACAACATTAAACTAGAAGAATCTAATGCAGATTATAAATTAAGAACTGTGCACTTTTTAAAAAATAAAAATAGAAATTGGACAAACTAAACAAGTAAAATCTGAGCACCAGCAGGGTATTTGTAGGTTCTTGGTTGTCAAATCCCTGCCTAGGACTTGCCTCAACCTAAGCCTCGGTCAGACCAACGTACTTGTAACTAATTACAAAGCACTTGTCGATGCAGTGTCAGGCTGGACGCTAACAGACACTGAGTCAGCTCTGGTCTCTTACACATTTGAGTAATACAACATGAGCTGGCTTTTGCTTAGAGAAAATTTCAAAACCTCATGGCAGCATTACTCCCGAGTCAGGTCCTCATTTGGATGTCCAGTTTCTGCCCCACATCGGGTTTCCGAACACCACGATTCTCACAAGAAAAGGTCACATAGTAAGGACTGGGGTGGGGTGTAAAACAAAAGTAGGTGTGCAGTTGTTTGTGTGGCAAATAATGCAATAATTAATAAACAATAATAACAAGAATGAGCCCTGTGTCGCGTACTCTGAACTGTAAATCTACCTTGGCCCCGCCCCATGTTTTGTCAAAGGATCAGCAGAGCGGAGAGAAGACAGCCGGAGAGGAGTCTCCTCGCTGAGAAAATGGAAATCGGGGTGACCCTTCCTCCGCGGAAGTCCTGAGCGACGACTGCTGGAAACACCCCGCGGCCTCAGAACACTCCGCACCGGGGTCCGGGACGAGGGAAGCGGCCCCGCCCCACGCAAAGACCAAGACCAAGACCAAGTCTGCGGTCGGGCGCCCGCCGCCCTAGCCCGGGTGAGAGGTCTCAGCCGCTGCGCCGCGGCGCCCTCTGCAGCCCGCCCGCGGCTCTGCAGCAGCAGTGGCGCGGTCCCCAAAGACACCACTGGAGGCCAGTCGCGCTGCAGCCTGAGCTCCAGCCACACCCTAATTTAGAACAAATAAACTACGGTTACGGAAACGACGCTGTGTGACCACACAGAGACATGCACCCAAATCCAATTTTATTTTTAAAATTCAACATACTGGTAAAATTTTTTTCTGGAGAAGATATGGAATCTGGTTCTGATGCTTCCTTCAATTAAACCCCTCTGTCGATCCACGAATACCTCAGTATGTTGATTATCTTGATTGCGGTGATGCCTTTACGGTACATACATGCGTCAGAACTTAGGGAGTCGTACACGGCAGTGCTCTGCGCGCTGAATCCCTACACCAATTACGTCTTTTCAAGCTGCTAACGTTCGCCCAGGAGCAACACCCCTGTCCATCACAGCCACTGCTTTCCAGCCCTCACCACGCTGGGTCCGCAACCGAAGACCTCCCCCTTCAGATAAAGGTCCACATTTTTAAATCTTCTATCAACATGCTTCCCTCAACCTGTCGCTTTTCTAATGATTCAAACCCTTGGTCTCAGAAATATGTTGATAAGAAAACTATTTATTTATGAAGCTGATTAAGCAAAATAGCATTCCCCTGATTCTTCAGAAACTGTTTTTTTATTTTTAATAGTTTATTTTATTGTATTTTTCCCATTACCATTTATCCTCCTTATATCTATTTCCACCTCCTTCCCACAATCAAAAAACTGTTCTTTTTTTTAAATCACTGGGCACCACAATGAGATCTGACTTAAAATAAGCAGATGTATTAAAATAAGCAAAACAAACAAAAAATGACCTAATTTAACTTGCATTCACTTCAACATCTAATCCAATGTAAATGTTTACTCAACGTTTGGCCACATGTTCAAACAGGAAAATGTATCATCACTAACTGAGAAAGAGAAACCAAAGCAGCAAACTAAGGAAATTGCTTCCACACGAGGGTCTATTCATTGTAAAAGTTTCGCCACACACTCTGTCCCACACAAACACTGAGCTAATTATGATTTGGGGACAGGAAGAGAAGAGTCACCGCAAACTCCAGACACGTAAGTTCTTGGTTATCATACAGTTGATGTTTTGCTACAAATTACTACCCAGGAAGGAAGCAAAAGTTTAGTGAACTTTCAAACAGAGGGTGGACAAGCAAGGTGGAGTCTGTCCTGCGTTCAACAGACTCGGGAGCCTGCCGCATTCAGCCAGTGTGGACACCTGGTGCCCACACTAAAGGTGACAGCGGAGGGGACGGAGATTTTTATGTGAAACTTTCCTAAGTGCGTTGACACTATCACATAATGAGATTTTCAAATAGCAAATTATTTCTTGTAGAAATAATGGATTTGGGGTTAGGTGCAGACCATTAGGGCACACATTTGTGGCTGAAAATTATTCTGAAGTTTCTAAAAGGACCCACCTGAGAGCCACTGAGAGCAGAGTCCTCTGAGCCCCCCCACCCCCACCAAGTTCTCACATACTAAGAGGACATGTGTGTGATAACCGGGGCACACCAGTTCTATAAAATCTGTAAAACAGCACCTGAGCATTTTAAAGGGGTTTATGTTCTTGTACAGCATCCATGAACCCCAAAGAGGTTGAAGGACAGGCTCGCAGCCTGGAGAACAGGACAGAACATGGTCTGTCCATTCCCATGGCAGGACTTCCTCCTCTCAGCTCTCTAACCCTGTCTTAGGAAATTTTGCTCCTTTTAGCTTTTCAAGTGTTAAAAGCATATTTACATTGGTACAACCACTTGGAAAACAGTTCTGCGTTACCTAACAAAGTTGGAAATGAGCCCCCCAGAAAGGATATTTGTCTTTGGGAAGAGTTTCTTATCCCGCTTGCCCTGTACTCAGCAAGAGAACCCAGTCCCTCCAGGAAGCAATGACTGAAGCCACCCTCGTAAGCCTGACCCACACACTGTCTGAGGAGGACGTAACATGCACCTCACGTCAACATGGCCTCATCTGACCCTTACGAAAGAAAGCGTCAGGCAGGCACTGCTATTACCACGCCTGGTTCAGCGGCCTGGGACGGGCAGCTCCGTGCTGTGAGACGCGCAGGGATGAGCCGGCTGCAGGGAGCTGCGTCCCTGTGACCGCTCGGGGTGGAATCTGGCACCAGAGGCCAGTCCCCCCGAATCCAAATGCCCCGACCTGAACTTTCAGATGGCCACGCTTTCCACCACCTGGAAGATGTGCACTGGTTCCACTCAACCTAGGAGAGAAAAACAGCCTTCGGAGTGGAAAGACACGGCTGAATTTTTAAAGGTAAATCCCAGTTTCCACCCAGCTTCCTACTGACGACCCTGTTTGCGTCTGGCGTGGCGCACCAGCGGTCCCAGGTCCTCGGGTTTCATACGGAGAACCGAAGGCCCGAACTGGAGGCTCCGCACAGCATGGCAACAACGCCTGGAAAGAGGCCGCGGCAACATTCCACGCAGGTGGTGCTGCAGGTGGGGGACCCAGAGTGCAGAGAAGAGGGACTAAAGCGGCCGTGGGAACCAGACCCCCGGGAAAAGCGCCCAGACGAATCCTATCACCTCTCTCTGCTCGACTGGCACCTGTAAAGCGGGGACATCTAGCGAGGGTCAGTGAGTTGATTCATGTGCAATACTTAAAGTATTAGCACAGGGCAAGCACTCAGTAATGTCAGCTCCATTACTAACGACTAATTTTGACAATGTTCGAGACTACCCATGTAGATCCAGTTCGTGTCTTTGTGTCAGAAAGGTGAACTGCAGTGATGAGGTAATTTTGCTTTTTAATCCATCTCAAAATTTCCAAATGGCATGAAAATCGTAACTGCCCTCTGTGGAAAACTCAATAATGATGACGAAGCAGAACTCATAATAGCACATCTTACAAAGACAGTGCTGACCCAAAGGTTGGGGTCGAAGAGTGTGACTACTATTTAGCTTGCCTGAACTCCTGAATTCAGATTGCAAGGTAATTTGGAATTATAATCTTTTTTCTCCATTCTTTATGGCTTCACAGCGGTGTTGAGAGAGTAAAAAATTGCAGTCTGTATCAGCCTGCATGTCAAGTATGCTGCGAAAGATGACCGATAAGCCGTGTTTTTGAGTCAGCAGGTACAATCTGTGCTACAGTATTGCTGCCAAATTCAGGCTCACCCATGCGGCTGAGACTCGGGTAGCGATTGTGCCTCTGTGGCCAGAGCTGGTCAGGAGCCGACAGAGCTCCATCGGGCATCATTTCTCTTTGCGCCCAAACACCCAGAGCCCTGGCCCTTTGGCACTGAGGTACCACCAAAGTGCCCAGGAGGAGCCCCCAAACATCAACCTCTGCCCATCAAACATCAGAGGGGAGTTTGGCTGCGTTTGGCCACAATTCTGTCACCGTCTCAAACTCAAATGCCTCCCAGGGGCCAGCAGGTGAGTGGGGTATGGGGACAGGGTAGCAAAGGCCTGTCTGTTCAGCTTCAAACTATCTGTTCAAGTGGAATCACTGGTCCAATATTATCAGATATTCTGATTTGTAGGAAAGCTGGACTTCAGACTTTTATATAACATTTTCTGATACTAAAATATTGGCAACTGAGTCAATTTTTAAAACATTATGTGAGCTAAACAGAATATACCTGTGGCTTGGGTCATACTATCAAAAATAATCCCTAGACTTTATGGCAGAGTGCAGTCCGAGCAAACCCACATATATAAAACCAAACAACAACCACAAAGAACCCACAGAAGGGAGCTTTTTAAAAAAATTTCTTAAAAGATTTTATTTATGCCCTGGCTGGCGTAGCTCAGTGGATTGAGCGCGGGCTGCGAATCAAAGGTTCGAAGGTTCGATTCCCAGTCAGGGCACATGCCTGGGTTGCAGGCCAGGCCCCCAGTGGGGGCCACGTGAGAGGCAACCACACACTGATGTTTCTCTCCCTCTCTTTCTCCCTCTCTTCTCCTCTCTAAAAATAAATAAATAAAATCTTTAAAAAAAAAAGATTTTATTTATTTACTTTTTAGAGAGGGGGGAAAGGGAGGGAGAGAGGAGAGATACATCAATCCGTTGCTTCTCGAGTGCCCCCTACTGGGGACCTATCCCAGGCATGTGCCCCGACTGGGAACAGAATCGGTGACCCATTGGTTCTCAGGCTGGCACTCAATCCACTGAGCCGCACCAGCCAGGGCAGAAGCTTGAAACCCCTGTAACGTCACTTACCAGAGTAATTTAAGAACACATCACCCAGGGTTAATTTTTAAGAGCCTCTTCCTAAATAAAGTCCTAAATCTTAGCTGTTTCACCCTCAGAAAGGAAGCCCCAGGAGGCTGTCTTCTTTGTGGCACATTCAGGTTTTACATTTCGGAATTCATTTTAGCACACTGCAATAACATTTTGAGATGCGAAATGAAATTAGATTTTGGAAGGAGAAGAAGTTAAGGGTAATAGTTTATTACATAAAATGGTTCCTTATCTGTGATTTGGGATTTTCATGAAAGTCATATTGAAAATGAGAACAATTCTGAGAAAGAGAGGATTTGACTGAGGACCCTCATTTCTGGGGAATGTCTTTGGAGTGGCAGGCGTTTTCCGTGTTGGGCGGGATCATCCCACATCTCGGGTGCAAGGGCACACGGGAAGGTCTGGTCCAAGGACGGGGAGGGGGACTGACTTCGCCACACACACGAGGAACAGCGAGACACTCAACCAGAAATTAACGTCTACGTGCATTCCAGAAAACCATGAATGCTTCTGAAAGTCTAGAAGAAAACTGCCCTACAAGCTAGATTATGTTCCATATCTTTTCATCTATTTCAAAATCTATTAAAGCTCCTTTCAACGGTACACCTGGGCATCTTGTATAAATCGCAGCATCTCCTTAATCGTGGGGGCTCTGTTTACAGTTTTTAAGATAACTTTATGCTCATTATCTTCTCGAAAATATCTCCATCCTACTGGTAAATCAGGACAAAATAGGGAGACACACTTAAGAACCTAAAGTTCCATTTCCTAACATTCTTTAGTACTTTGGTAATAATGCAACTTAATACAGCATGCTGAAAATTTAAAACAGAAAAAAAATAGTGACCAGTTAAAGTTGATCATAACGTGCTTGCAGGTCCTGCCATCAAGAGGGAAAATGTTTTCGCCACCATCGGGCCTAGGCTGGCCAGTGACTCTCACAACCAACACAGTAAGGGGGGCATGGTGGCCCTTCCGGAGCAAGGCTGTGGGACACCTGGCGGCTTTCTTGTCAGGACACTGCTGAGACTTCGTGTGAGACAGCCAGCGGAGCCTACCGGGGTCCCGGAGAGTCTGGGGGGCTGTTTGAAACCACGATGCGCTGGGTGGTTGGTTGCACGCCCTCACGAACAGAACGACAACTCAGAAAGAGCGGTGATGCCCTTAGTACCAGCTGGGACTCCTGACGGGTGGGACCCTGGGCACTGGATCCAGGAAGGCCTAGATTCCAACATGTGATCTAGTCCTGCGGTCCCCAGGGCCTCGGTTCCCTCGTCCGTGAAACGCGGCGCTCATAGCACTCCTGTACCCACTGTGGCACTAAGTGGATGAAGGGGCAGAGCCACAGGAAGCCTGAGGTCCCTTTCCCTCCCAGATCCAGTCATCTGCCTTCTGCTTCTCTGTCTCCTTGGGACGGAAGATGTCCTTCTTTTGCAAACTGCATCTTGTAAATGCTTCGTGCAGGACACTTCGAGCTTGTTGCACACAGTCCATTGAATCAGACGCCATCCTGCTTTTAGACACACGAGACCAATTGGTGAGGAAGGTGTGCTCTGAAAACCTCCCCTTATGCAGGTAGAATTCAGCTTCAGAGCAAGGCCCGAACGTCCGGGGCGAGGCTGGCGTTCTGTTCACGGGGATCTGCGCAGTCAGAACCACCAGTGTCGCAGGCGCAGCGTCAGCCTCTCCTTCCCAACTGCGTGGCTGCACAGCTGGAGAGGCGCCGTGCGAACCCCGGATCCCTGCGCCCCGACTTCCTGCAGCCCCCGGCATGACTCAGCAAAGCGCTCGGAGCTCCACTGGGAGCGTCAGGGGCAGCGGACCTGCGGATGAGCAGTGGCACTTCCCTCCGCACTGCGGGCCGCCCCGGGGGCGCCTGATGCTCACGGAAGGTGTGTGGTGCCCACTTCGGTCTTCACAGGCAGAGCCCGGGAGGCGCAGCAGCCCCCCCCCCAGTGGGGCCCCCAGCAGGGCGGAGCGCAGGGTGAGAAACCAATGTTGCTGAGTCCAAGAATAATGAGTGTTTGAGTGCAACTGAAATGCAACTACAGAAAAATATCCGTGACTGTAAACAAAGCATGAAATATAAATGTGATTGTGTTAAAGCAGGACAGCAAACTGTTTTTCAAACTTTTCTTTAATTTCATGTTGATTTTTCAATAAAAACAGCAGTTTTTAAGAGCAAAATGGAGACCACCGCAGAGCAGCGGCCTCTCACCCGCTTCCGAGACGCGTTTCGAGGCAGGGGAAGCGCGTTCAGGGTCTGCAGCAGTACTGTCTGGGGTCTTAGATGTAAGGCAGGTCCATGTTCATATTAACCATAGTGCCTTGCTCCTGTTACAACCCTCTGACCAACGATCAATAAACGTGTAGCACTGGACCAGCTCCGGGGTCACATACGAGGGACATCTGTGAGTGACCTTACAGCGGACGGGGCTCCAACCAGCCCAGTCCCGTGGGTCCTCCACTCTTTGCGTTTTCCCCTTTCCTTCTGCGTTCGTACATAACTTTCAATAAGCTCTTCCAGGAGATGAGAACTTGTTTCTCTTAAAGAAAATTAGAGAGAGGATGTACCCCAGTGACCGACTCCGGTGTGGGTTGCATGCAGTGGGAGGTTCCTCCCTCCCTACACCCCACGGCCACCCATGTGGGTGCCTCCGTCCGGACCAGCACGTCCACAGACTCAGCTATAGGTCCGTTTCTCCATGATGAACATTCTGTGATCTTCCAAAGATTTTAATGGGCAAAGTCACCATTTGTAACCATAGGTGGCTTCTATGTAGGAAATAAAAATTGCTGCCGAGAATGAAGAAAACCCCACAGACACGTATGAAGAATGAGGCCCGGGCACAAAGTATCAACAAACATACGTGAGATTTTATACGTGTGAAAACAAGCCAGAGGCAGGACGGGGATGGAGTGAACGGCAGGATGGGCCTCGCACACCACCACTCACACGCGCAGGTCGCCCGAGTGAGGATGGACAGGACAGGCTCAAGTTCATCGTGAAGGCACCACGGTGCCTCATGTTTTTAATCGGCTTGAGTCCCCTGTGCTACGACCGTCTGCTGAGCTGTCCTGTAAATTCCTTTCCTGTAGCCCAGATATGGATATTTTAGCATCATTTCAGAATTTTAAGTCAAATATGTATAAGTAACTGAACTTCGTAGCTTACATTTTAGAAAGCACCGACCGTGGCTCCGTGGGTTGGGAGTCGTCTGGCAAACTGAAAGGTCGCCAGGTGAATTCCTGGTCAGGGCATGTGCCTGGGTTGCAGGCCAGGATCCCACTTGGGCCCATACTAGAAGCAACTGATAGACGTTTCTCTTGCACATCAGTGTTTCTCTCCCTCTCTCCCCCTCTTCTCCGCTATCTAAAAATAAATAAATAAAATCTGAAAGGAAGAAAGAACAGAACAGAACTGCATGGTCCCGTGAACTCCCACCCTTCCTTCAGAACCAGTCCGAGCAGCACCTCCTCTGGACACGCCCACAGCCCGCCGGGCTGAGGTGGCCTCTGCCTCCGGGACTCACTGGCTCCCAAACACCCTTCTTTCATCACCTCGACCAGACCATGACAGTCCCTGCTTCACGGGACTGATCTTGAGAAGAGGGACTTTGTCTTTTATTTCGGTACCAAACCAGAAACTCAGTGACGAGGCAATGAATGAAAAGGGGAAAAGTCAACTGTACTAAACAAAGCACCTTGAAAGCTGGCTCTGGGTTCCCTCCGACACCTGCTGGTGCTGCAGTTTTGATGGTGCGTGCCTTGTGGTTTTCATCTCTGTTCGCTCCTGAATCCGGTGCTTTAAATATTTAAAAGCCAACACACGAGCCCTGCTGGCCCCAGCAGGACAGACAAACCGGCAACGCTGACCTGTCTGTCACTCAGCCGCCTTGGTGGTTCCCTCACACGTCACCGCCTCCACGGTCAGCGTTGAAGACTGTACGAACTGAAAAACTTACACGAACGGCCCTTTCCAGCGTCCAGATGGACGCGGTCGCCGTGGGGAAGGACAGCAGGACAGCAGCGCCACGGGATGACAGTCCGCACAACGCAAAAGGCTTTGAGCTGCGCGTTTAAACTCTTGTCACTATTATTTCTTGTCCGGCAGGGGCTAACGACACCATTTTTGTCCAAGCGTCTCTCTGCCTATCCCCCGTATGCCAGGCACTTTCAACCTTGCTGTTGGAGCATGAAGAGAAAACGGTGGAAATAGCCCATTTCGTAATCGTGTCCGATTTCTTGTTAGTGTTTTTCCCGCCCCTGCCTGGGACCCTCTTCCCGGGGCCTCTCTGCCCATCAGGACGTTAACATTGAAAGTCCAGTGACATGCTTCCTTCACGGAGCTTTTCCTGGTGGCCTCAGTGAAACGCCATGTCCCCTCCTGCTTTTCAAGCAGAAAGTGGTCAAAGCCAGTGTCCTCTGCACACTGATGGGGACAGGGCTGCGTCCCCCCTTCCCACCTTCCTCTAGGCCAGTTGCTCATTCTCGAGTCTGGCGGCACTGCCTACAAGGAGATGTCCGAACAGTACTGAGGCCACAGGCCTCACCCCAGAGCAACTGCATGAGAATCTCTGGGAAGGGAGATGCAGGCACTCCTGTGTCAGCCACATTCTTGGCCACGGATGAGAATCACTCTTCCACAGAAGGCTCCCCAAGGGCTGGCATGGGGTCTTAGTCATAGACATTCCCAATAGTGCACTCAATTCCACCCAAAAAATATCTACGGAGGACCTTGGACACAGTAGGTCCTTAATAAATACACCTCAACTACAACGTTAAAATTTGCACACTTGAAGAAAAGAACATCAAACAACAAACTTTTCTTCTCCACGCCGTGTTCCCCGATGAACATCCATATGGGCTGACTCCTTCCTGTACAACCTGCTGAAGTCGCTCATTTTGCCTCAGCTCCTCTGCCCCGCACATTCACGCTGCACGTTGGGATTTTCTGTTCGACTGGGTCTGATGTCCTTTTTTGTTTTTTAAAGCACTTTCCTCTTCTCTTCAAGCTGAATGGACGGTCAGTCATGCTTGGATTTTCAGCAGCAACCATGCTGGAAGTAATGGGCAGGCGTCCAGGGCCAGGCACCCCTTGCCACTGTCACATGGAATCAATCAAAGCTCCCGCACACTGAGGCGCGGCAGCCTGGGTGCCGTGGAAGGAGGTCTCTGTGGCGTGCAGCAGCTGCCGGTCAGCGGGAGGCCCAGGCTGTTTGCAGAACGCGCAGCGATTGCTTGCTTCTTTCTCTCCTTTTCAGTCCCGCAGGGAGCGCCTCCCGGCCATGCACCAGCGTGCCTCACGTGGGAACCAGGTATCAGGCGTCTGAAAGCTGACCTTGGAAAGGGTGCCCTGGCCTTGCTTTGCTCCACCCCTCGTCCCAGGCCTCTGCCAGGTTCTCAGGGACTTACGGGCGTGACTCAGGTCTGCTGGGCTGTCCTGGTTGTATCACCCAGAGACATCTGTTCCAGGATTCTTCAATGTTATTTAGGAAAGACCTAAATTGCCTATGTTCAATCACATGCAAGAGTTAATTTACTCATAATTTTAAAAATAAATGAACAGAGTGACATTTCTGTGCCAAGTATTGTGCAAACATCAAGAATTAAAAGACGCAGTCAGGTCCACTAACAATTATGCGATTGTCACAAGTTCTACAAGATGCGGTTTCAGCAGGCACACTCCACCATCTATAATCACACCAAACAAACAGCCTCACACGTGCCGTGACACGTGTCGGACAGCAAACAATTGTTTGGAAGTATATTGTTTAAGAAAAAAGAAAGAATATCAAAGAGGTCATTATGGTAATTTCTTATGCTTATCCATTGATGATTATTGTGAAACGACACCTACCACCTCCCTACACAGCTCAGCGCCGAGGTGTCCCACCCCCTGCAACCGCCCAGACCTCCGAGAAGATAGCCGCAGGCTGTGTCCTGGTTTTGAACAGCTTCTGATGACCGTATTTGGGCATCGCAAAGACCGGTCTGGCAAGAAGACTCACACCTGGACCCCCGACTAGATCAGCACCTGAACTCTATAGCTTTCACAGCACAGTTCCCCGCGGAAATCCCACTGCACGCGCCCAGGTCGACTGTGTGTGTCACGTGACCCCATGCCCGCCCTCTGGCTGCACCCTCCCTGCCGGTGGTGCCTTGGGGAGGGGACCTGCTTTGAGTGTGTGAACAGTGTCACCGAAGCGGTTTTACTGGCCTTTCTTTCCAGTACATACCACATGACCAGAGCCCCTACTTCTGTCAATAGGGTAATGGTGGCCGGTTGGGGGCAGGGCTCGTGAATGCCTACCCCAGGTACCTGTCCTTCTGTCGCTGTCCCTGGGTGAACAGGGATGGGCGACAGGCAGGTGCACCACTACCTGAGCCTAGAGGAAAGGAAGCCACGAACCCTGGCTGCAGTGAGGGCAGTGAGTGCGGAGGAGTGAATGTGTGAGTCGGTCACAGAACGAGGAAACCTCGTCAAGGAGGCACTGGACTGGAGTCCGAGAGGAGGTACCTTGACTGCCCAGGCAGCTGCAGCCCAAGAACAAGGCCCAAGGACATGCAAGCGTTTACGAAGCCCTGCCGGCACCTCAGTCTGCGGAGGAGACTACGGCAGAGACACTAGCATGGCCTCCCCAGGGAGCCACGGCCACCTGCCCTTCTCTCAGCCGGCCTGCACTGGGCACCGTACTATGACATCTGCTGTCCTTGTCCCTCCCCTGACCGCCCAGCCTTCGGGCCTGCGCCTCCATCAGCTCCTATTTCCTTTGCGGCTTTGTTTGCAAATCACCGCGAGGCATCACAGTAGGTACAGCGTGCACCAGAACCAGAACTACGGGCTGGGTGGCACCTGCATTGAAAAATGAAGCCCTCTTGCTCTCAGGGCTTCGTCCTGTCTGCTGTTTGTTCTAAAATAAATCTACCTTGGAGTTCTTGGCTTGTCACTTCTCCAGGGTGTGACTGTCTCCTTTACCCAACACTGTTACTGTCATCAAACCTGGATGTTGTGATGGGCACCAAGGACTTACTGGGCAACTGAACACAAGCATTTCAAATGCCCCGAGGATCTGTTGTCTTAGAGCAAAGTGGAATAGGACGGTAATGACATGCGCCATAAAATACCATATTTTTCGGACCGTAAGACGCACCTAGGTTTTAGAGGAGGAAAATAGGGAAAAAAATTAAAGCAAAAACTGTGGTAAAATATTTAATAATATAAATAACATATTTCACCAATGTAAATGTAAACAGAACTCAACAGTAGCATTAACAACCATTATTCCTCCCAAATTGAGGGGGTGTGTCTTATAGTCTGAAAAATACAGTAGCCTAATTAGCATTTCAGGGTTTTCAAAAGACTCTGCGTCCAGTGGCCACAGTGAGTGAAGTCGGGAACGTTCCACAGAGGAACGGGGCCTGGGCCCCATGGACAGATGTTCAGTGTTGCCCAGCTGCTCCCCACAGAACAGAGCATTTGGTTGATTGGCTGAAAAGACGGTGCTGACCGACCGCAGGACAAACAGATGTTCTGTTTTCCAGGAAGACACAGTGCCTTCGTGATGAACCAAAACCAGGAAATTAAAGTAAGTGCATTTTTGTTGGAATTCAAGTGAGAGTCACTAGATCTAGTCAAAATTAAAAGGAAAACATCAGACATGGGACCATGCCATCTATGCTAACGAATCTTGCCGTAAAAGAGGCCAATAATCGATTGCGTGCTGGGAGAATCACCAGTAACTTCCAGTCAGGACCCCTCGCTTCACAGACTTTGTGATGCCGAGATGTTTAAAGTGACAGTGACAACGGGGCACTCCAAGACAAGAGGAACGAAGAGTGGAAGCTACGTGGTCATTTGGAAGGGATAAGCCTGGTCTCTCTGAGCAGAAAGCCAGGGAGAGGAGAATTCGTGAGCCAGTTCTCTGCAGTGGCCCCAGGATCCGGAACAAAATTGAAAGGCGTGTGAGGATACAGGAACGTGGGTGTGTGAAGCAACTGTTGACCAGGACGTTGGACTGGGTGTGGGGTGAGAGGGTGCAAAGGTGACATCCACTCACGGCAAGGTGCAGCGTGAACCACCCCCACACCCGGCACAAGCGGAAGGAGGGGAGCCTCCCAGAGCCCAGCAGAAGGAGGGAGCGTTGGGGCAGCAGACCCACAGTGACAGTCATGCGGTCCTCGGGGGAGGCTGGAGCAGGGGAGGGGACGGCTCTGTGGTGAAGGTAAAGTGATGACTTTGAGATACTGGATATTCAGAGTAAGAGAGAGCGAGTCCCAGGAGGTCCTGAGGTTAGAGCGAAACATTACCCTTTAATGGAAAAGTTGGGCACAAATGATGATGCAATAGGTAGATGAGCAGTTCTTTTCTTGTCTATTCAGTTTCATTCGGTAGCAACACACTCTATTTAAGATGCCGTTGAGTTGCGCCAAATACCAGATGCGTTACTGCACTTTTAAAGGACAGATTGCAATGGGCAGGCCCCATGCTGGTCCGCCGATCTGTGATCGGGAGTCTGGCCCCCACTACACGGAAGGGCTTCCTCCCGCCGGCTCCGCGAGGTCTGCGCCAGCTGGAGCCCTCGCTGCAGGCCTGGAAAACGCCCGCTCTGACTCCTGCCAATGAACTTCAACTCTGCTCTGCAGGTGGCAGGGCTGGTTGAGAACAGGGTTCTGGCTCATTAGGGCCCAACGGTCTGTCCCTCATGGCTCATCCTGCTCTCGGGTGGAGTGTGAACTGCCCGCCCTGTCGCAGCCTCTCCTGTGTCTGCTCATCACACCTCCTGGACTCTGATCCTCGTTTCCGGGTCCCTTAATCTGCGGAGTCTTCCCTCCCTTGCTTGACTTTACACCTGTCCAGTGTCCCCCTCAATCCAAACGGTCACCTGTCATTTATTATAAAATCGTCCATATGTCTGATTCTTGGCCACAGCACCATTGTCTCTGTGACACAAATACGCCATCGCCCGAGTCCCTTCTGAGTGTTCTCTCTATCCTCACACGACGTCAGACCTACCCGACAGCGGCAAACACATTCGCTGCTCCGCCAGGCACCTGTCTCATCTGCTGTTAAAGCTGTGCTACATATTTTTACTTGCTTTTCATTACATGTTATAAAGTAGAAGTTTTCCAAAGTTTTTATGAGATACCTATTGATGCATTGTTCAAAACAGAGCAAATGGTGGAAGCAAACCAGCGTAACTCGAATTTAAAGGAGTTTCAGGGACACCCAGTATACAATCATTTACAATATTCTCATAACAATTCCCAGCATCACCTACACCACATGCCCAGTGCAGACATAACTGATCACTTCAGTTTCCATGTGTCAACTCTCTCCCTGTGCCGGTGAAATCAGAAGCTGAAACAGTTTCATCTGCTCTTCATAGGCAATTATTAGCAGATCTGGTTTTTGTTGCAAAGATATATCTATAAAGTCCATTTCTTTCCTACAGTAAAGGGAAAACTGTTTGGGGAAAAAAGTAATAAAAACGAGATAGTGAGAGACGCTTTGTTTGGTTTTCTTTGGGGGATAGTTGCCCAAATGATCTCTTTAATTCACATTTGCCGCAGCAACTAGGTAGATTGATAACATGCTTAGAAAGTCAGCGGGCACTCCCGAGGGCCCCGAGACACACTGATCCTGTGCGGCCAGGTAGGCAGCTCCACCGTGGCCATGAAGCCTGGGCGTGCATGTCTGTGTGTGTGTGTCTCCGTGAATATGCTGGTGGACAACATGGATCGAGGCAGGAAGGGACCAAACAGTGAGACTGTGCACAGACTAAGTAAAACCAAGCACCTTTGTAAGGCTAGTCAGTGCTAATGTTTCAACAAATCCATGTATAGTTTCCTTCTGATGTTTTGATTTCAACTACCGTTTCGGTTTGCTTTAGACGTCTAACTAAGAAAGGACTGGAGGTGTTGTCAGGTGTGGCCCGAACCAGGCAGGCGGTGGACCACAGCTGCAGCAGGGCAGCCCCTGTTCACAGATCGGCGCCCAGACTCCGGGAGCGGGCGGGCAAGCGCAGCGGTCCTTGGGAAGCCTTCACCGAGTCAACACCAGAAACTCGCTCTTGCATGACAGCCCTGCCCGCAAAGCCCCGCCCATCACTGGGTGGGGAGCACAGCCCCGTCCTGTCAGACTGACCCTGTGCCTGTCACCAGAGGTAATGGGCATCTGCAAAGGTGCACCGGTCAAACTCAGCCCTCACCTGCTGCCTCTCAGCACCAGGCCCTGGTGGCTCCGTAGGACGGCCTCTGATGTCAAGCCATCTGGGTGGTGAGATGTTCTGTGACAGGGCGACATGTGACCTACAGAAAAGTGGAGGAGCGTGGAGACGGTGAGTGAAACAAGTGTAAGATCCAAATTCATTGGTTACTGATCACCTCGGGGAACCACTCCCAACAGTACAAACTCCAAAGTGCAGTGATGTTACGTCTACTTTAAAGGACAACATGGAAATGCATGTTAAGTCTGAATGGTAGGTTAGGTCACCCCATGACCACCTCCACATGATCCTGGACTCCCAGGCTGGACCGTGAGACCGGAGGACAGCCAGACGGACCCGCCTCAGGGGAGGGAAGCCTGCTGGGATGTGTGGAAATTCCAGCTGCTGCTTCCAGATCAACGGCACAGTTTTACATAAGCATTTAAACCCGCGCAGGGCAGGGCACGGCAACAGGTCCCCAGAATGAAGATAGTTTGTTATCAGGAGCGTCCACAACACCAGTAGTAATGCAGACACACCCAATATCCAGGAGACCGTGAATGCAGGTTACGATGACTTTTTTAAAACCCTGAAGTTTCTAGGTCATTTCCAGTAGTATCACATCTGACACTCGGAGTGACCTGAGTGTGTATATATCTGTGGAAAAAAGTCCTCCCGAACTCCTGACATCAGAGGCCACCAGCCAATAGAACCCCTGACCACCCCTTTGGGGAAAAAATAGTAATTGCTCTGTCCAGGAAAATCACTTCCAGTCAGCCAGTCAAGCTTTGTGCTCATTTCCATCACTGCAGTTATCAGCTAACATAATAATCATCTATTTAATGTTCGTGTGTGGACAAATTATAAGTAAGATTTTTTAAAATAACCATCCCTTAAAATTAGTATCAGAAAGAAGCAATACGGGAGGAACTTCACTTTTCCGTTGCATTCCAGCCAGTGATTCAGAACCTGGCTCACAGCGGTTCCGTGTCTGATCGGTGACGTAAGATCAGTAAGGTGCCAGGCCACCCCAACCTGTTGCTGCCGCCCAAGCACCACCGTCACAGACCAGGCCGGAGACCAGGCCAGGCGGGGCCTTCGGGAGGCACTGCCAGGTGACACAGACCCCTCCTCGCTCGGAAACAGCTTCAAGTCAGGCGCCTCCGGGGCCAGCGGAGGAGGGCCCGACGCCCCCCTCACTGCAGCTGCTTCCTCAACAGCTGGGAAGAGGTCCCTGCTGTGCACTGAGCCTGGAGAGCGCAGGACAGATGAGTGACACTTCGGACGAGTGCAGGCGAGGCGACCTCACTGACAGACCGCCTGACGCTGGAGCGGCCGTGACAGAACCGGCGGAAGCGCGGATGGAAACGCCGGCAGGGAAAGCCCGGCTCCCCGCCCGGCGCTCAGTCGGGGCCCACATCTGCGGACGGAGCTGGAGCGCGTCTGGCCACGTCAGCCAACTCCATAAAAAGCGTTCTCCTGCTGCGATTCACACCTGTGTTTTGAGCTGTACTTTTATTTGGATGGAGACGCCCGCGCAGGTTATAAAGCCCAGGAAGGCGCCGGCCACTGATCTTGGCTGCGGATGCGCAGCAGCGAACGCGCAGCCGCACACCCCGCACACCGCGCACACCCGCTGACTCGAAGGAGTCTTCCTGTGTGTCAGCGCGGTAAAGTAACTCGTAAAACAAGCTGATTCTTAAACATTGAAGCTCGCTAAGAAAATGTTAAAAACCAAGGCCTTTGCCTCCAGGAGGACAAGCACAAATCGGAGGGCAGAAGATGGTTGTCTGCGGGTTAGCAGAAAAACGTGAATAAAAACCAGGTCTGACGACTGAGCAGAAGCTCCCGGCCCGATGGGGCGGTGCCATTACCCCGCGCGCAGTCGACCGTCTCCCTCCGCCTTTTAAACACGGACCCTCCCTGGAGGGTTGGCAGGTGTTAATGAACTTCAAAGGACAGGCGTACCTACATGTTTACTCGGTCTCAAGTTCGTGAGATAAATTCTTCTATCAAAAGATTGTTGCACTCGAGAGCATTCCCAGCTCTGCCCGTCCGAGGAGGGGGAGCCGAGACGGTGAAGGCACTTGCTGCGCACGCGCTCTGTCCCTGCTGCCGGCGGCGACCGCACCGAGTCCGCGCGGGACAGACCGGGAGCCGCGGGCGTGCCCACAACCCGGTCTGCTCCGAGTCGGGACGCGACCGCCACCAGGACAGACCAAAACTCCTCGGTCTACTCCGCACGCGACCCCTTGTCCCTTTGGAAACCTTGTCAAGAAGGGGAAAGAAACCTGAAATGCTCCAGAAGCGACCATGAAAAGGACCTTCCACAGAACAAGGGCGGGGCCTGCCCCAGAACCAGGTTCCTCCGGAGAAGAATGAGAACGGCGGACGTGAGCGTGGAATCCGCTTCCCGCGTTAGCGTCGTGCCACACACCCAAGCCACGTGAAGAAACCTGTCTCCTTATTTGCTTTGTGGATTTTCAAATCCAGTTCAGCGTCTGCGGGGAGTGAAAGAACCGCCCACCCGCGCGTGTCGCGGGTGCACTGGGGGCACTTGGAGGTCGGAGACGCCGGCGAGCGCCACCTGCCGCTGACGGAGGGAACCGCGCCGGGGGTCTGGAGGGGGTCTCAGCTGCGGGGCCTGAGAAGCTTTGCGAGGGACACGGGAGTGGGTCAGCACCCGGTCTCCGTGGGAGACATGGTTCCAAATGTGGCATTTGGTGACCAGCAGGCAACACGTCCCTCGTCTGCCCAGCACTGTCCCTCCACCAAGTGCCCGAGTGCCCAGCTCCTCATCTGCGAGGCCAGGCGATGAGTCTCGGTGAGAGCTGTTCTGCTGATGAGACGAGACAGTGTGTGGGAAGCAAGGCTGCGCTCCAGACGCAGAGTGAAAGGAGGAGGGAAAACGCACCCTCTTCCGCCATCGCTGTCTCTCACGATCTCATCACGCCGGTGTAACGTGATCGCGGGAGCCAGGGCGCGCCCAGCACGTCCCAGCGAAGCTGGAGCGGCTTCTTGGTGAAGGAACTGAGACTCACGCCTGCTGACCCCGTTCTCGGGCGACGGTCCCACTGAACTCTAGAGTCCCCCCCAAAGAGCTGGGAGCCTGTTAAAAATCCCCAAAAGTGACTGAGCAGGTCTGAAGGGGATGCTAATAATTTTACTCTTTTAGCAACCCAGGTAATCGTGGTAGTTGTGGTCAGCAGACACACTTCACTCTAAAAACAGAATTTCAGCATTAACATCCAGCTGTTACTTATACATGAAATTCACAGCAAAAAAAAAAAAACGGTATCATCAAGGTGAGCAGAAAGAGACAGAAACAGAAAAGAACATGATGGGACTCCGGGGTGTAAGGGATTCTTCCATCTAGTAAAAAACCTCCATCCCCTCAGACAGATGGTCCTGTCAAACACCTTCAGTGACAGGGAACTGCGGTTTTCAGGCAACACAGATTATTCTGGGTTATAAATTGATGTAGAAAATGATAATTCATAGGTTCTTTGAAAAACTGAAGAAATGAGGACAAATTATATATGAAAGCCTTTGTAGACTTGACTGAACTAGATAAGTTCACAACTATTGACCACAGGACGATTTCGATGTCAAAATGTTGGACCCGCTACCTGAGCCCACTAAAAAAGCCCACTTTCCACGGCCACTGTGGAAACACACCTTTCACAATGTCTCTTCCATAACCACGTTTCAGCGACACACCTTGCGGCCCTATCCCGGCAACACAAGGAACCAGCAATAAAATCTATGTAACCAAAATATTCTGCAACGCCCTGAAGATTTTAAAATACTGGTCTGGATCAAAACACCTTAAGTGAACACAAGGTACCCGAAAAGCCAGTTCACCTTCCCACTCTGCTTACAGTTTAACCCAAACACAGCTGTCCACCAGGTGTGGGAAACAGTTTGAAGGCATTTCCTTGTTCCCTGCCCCAGAGGAGCTCACGACACCTGGCGGTCCTGCATCACGCTGACCAGTGCTGGGTATTTCAGTGTCACTTATGGACAAGCCACGGCCCTGTTGTGGACACACAATCGGGAAGTACAGGTGCTACACATGAACCTGGTCTTAGATTGCTTTAATCTTAATCTGCCTCAGTACTGTCCAGAACACAAACTGTCTAGAGCTCTCTGGGGCTTGGAACAGGGTAAGAGCGCTCTGCAGACACAAGCCTGCAGTCCCGGGCCCTGCGCTCTGTCCGGGTTCCAGCTGACAGCCTGTCTGTCCATCACTTCATCAGCACCAAGCCCCACAGACCACCCCCCCAAGTCTGCACCTGAATCGCCATCCATGTGAAATAACTGGGTCCCAAGGAAACCTCCTTGTGGATGTGTCCAATGAAAGTGGTTTCTATGGCTACTTTCCCAACAACAGGATCTGGCTGATTGTCCTTGGACACTGACACAGCATCCAGTGACATGTAAGTCTCTCTCTCCCTGCAGAAGTGCCTTTGTGCTTCACTGACGCCCAGGAGCTGCCGACCTGGCACTGCCAGCCCAGTCTTGTGTCCTCCCACCGAACATAAACAATGGGAACATCATCCCCAGACGAGGCCTCCCTGGGACCATGAGGGAGCAGGACACAATGGCACCACCCCGGTCAGGTCTGAGCTCAAACGTCACGAACACCATCCGAGCCACAGAGGCTAGACATCCTGTCTCCGGCTGAGGGAGAGGGGGCCGTTCCCCTGGTCCTCCCACCCATGGTGGGGACTCACTGGGACCCCCTTACAGAACCACCCCGCCTTCTGAGGGCACCCAGCCCACACACACATCCCACACATCCCCATCTTGGACCTTCCCCAAATCACCTGCAATGCCCAGATCCTGGAAGTCCCTCCTCACCGGGTCCCACCCCAGGGCAAAGGGGAGCCCCACAAAGCCCACCATAGGGGCCCCTGGGGGTCTTTGCTGGGAGTGCAGAGCCAAAACAGACTCAAAAAAGCTGAGAAACTTTCTATCTGCAAGGCACTCACTAAAACTCTAGTATAAAATAAAACAGCCCTGCTTGTCAGTGCAGTGAGCACCAGTCTGCGAACCACAGGGTGGCCAGTTCCATTCCCAGTCAGGGCACATGCCTGAGTTATGGGCCAGGTCCCCACTAGGGGGCGTGCAAGAGGCAGTCACACACTGAGGTTTCCCTCTTTCTCCCTCCTTCCTCTCTCTCAAAAAATAAATAAATACTTTTTTAAAAAATAAAATAAAATGAACTCCTTGAGCTTATTTTCTTACATTGTGGGTTTTGTGGCAAAGGCGCCTTTAGGAGAATTCCTGTTGTTAGGTGTGGCATGAGCGAGTGGAGGACGTCCCATCTGTTCAGTATTTACTAGGAGAAGAGGCCTGATTTCAAGAAATGAAATTTAGCACATGACATCAACACGCTGGCCCCGTGAGCCGGGCCCACAGTCCTGGGTGCTGGGGGATGGCACCCCACAGCACCGTATCACTGGATTTAATCCACATCAATGGACTGAGGTAATAGGGCACCCACTGGCCCAGTTCTTGCTTTGCTCAGGTTTTGTCCATATTAGGAAAGCTCATCTTTTCGATTGCTCTGTCCTCCTCCAAGCACATTAATGGCCTAGTTTCTAATACAACAATAGAAGTCGCCTGCCCTGAAGCCGTAATTTGAAGACCTGGAGTACGTCTGTGTGAATGCCCCCAGTTCACACGAGATCAAAGCTTCCGTTGCATCAGGAACTCGGACACGCTGAAAAACGACAGTGGCTCTCAAAGCCCGTGTTTTGCTCTGTCCCTCCTGGTAACATAAAGATTTCCCTCCTACAGGGTTTCTACCAACAGATAATTTCCTTTTTAGGGGACAGTAACTACACCTAAAGTTACTGCCACCAACTGTGTATTAAATACAGCCCAAAGAATTTTATACACATTATCTCTAATCCTCACAAGATACAAAACTGCGTGTCCAAGTGTCCACACTTCACAGAGGAGCACCCGGAGCCCAGGAATTGGATGGTTCACTCCAGACACAATATGAAAGGATAAGCTGAGATTGGAACCCACTGTGTCAGACTTGACAAGCTGGAGAAGGGGGACGTGTGTGCGTCCCTTTTAGGTGAAATTACTTTCAACGCTCAACGTTCACTGTGTTTCAATACATGCCTCTGTGCACGCACACACATTCAAAACTTGCTATTGTTATCATTTTGACTGCAAGCTCAGGAAAGAATTTATTCCTAAAATAAATATTTTTGAGAACACGGGGCTTAAAAAACACCCCATTGTGATATCCAGAGCTGTCTGAGGACTCTGGCGTCCTGATTCTTGTCCGCACTGAGCGCTCGCCCTCCGCGATGCCGGCCCCACCCTGCGGTTCCACCACGGCTCAGGGCGGACGGAGAGAAACGAGGAGCTTTCCTTCGAAACAATATTGTGAATGCAGGCAAACATTCCTTTCTTCTTTCTTTCTCCTTGTTGCTCTCTTTCTCTTTTCTAATTGTTTTTTCTTGTTTGAAAACGCTGCTCATTTGTACAGTGAGGACAAGATGCCCTCGAGGGTGGGGCCCAAAGGACACCCCGGCTCTGTCATCAGGGCCTTATCAGGTCATGACACCGTCTTCACACTGTGGTTAGCATTTTCATGGGTGGACATGCTTATTTTTATCATATTACACGACTGTGTGCAAACACACGAATCCCTTGTTTGCTAACATGATGATTTTTCACTAGCAGAGGTCTCGAATAATTTTGAATTTTCAGATTGTGAGATGTTCAGAGATTGGCAATTGTGAAGCACAATGCCATGTCAGCATTATCAAAATAAACAATGTTCATTTGTTCCCATTAATTATTTTTTTAATCTGCTCAGTCCGAATCCAAGCCATCCACTCCTGGAACCATTTGCATTAGAATCATCTCTCACACCCGCTGCTGTGCCAGCCTCTGGAAGGAACTGGATTTAAGGAGAATTTACTGAAAAGGCATCTCTCTCAGAGGCTCGAGGATGGTCAGCTGGGAGTCAGGCCATAAAGAGAGCGCGGCGCGGGGCGGGGCCCAAGTTTTCACCCTCCGGGTTTCTGCTGGCATCGCTTCCATGAGGATCAGGGCGTGGGAGCCCAGGGGACGAAGCTCACAGAGCCTGCCGGACCCCCGCCCCGCCCCGCCCTATCTTTAGCTGTTTATCTCAGTCCCAGAGAGCTCACACTCCTGTCTGGGAAAGCTGCGGCGGAGCCCAGCAAACCTGAGAGACACCGCCCGGGGTCCCATTTCGCCCGTCACAACAGCCTCTACTCCATGGGGGAATCCACTCTGCGTGGAACCAAAGGCAGCTGCTGTCTGGCATCTCGAGACCGCGCCTAGCAAGCACACCTGCCCCCAAGTCTTCCCTTCGCCTCCCCTCCACCTTGCTCATCACGTCCTTGTCAAGTCCCTCATTCTAAAAATAAAAGGACTCCCTCGGAGCGGGTGGAGGCCAGACGCAGCCATCCGCGGACTCGGCCTCCGCGGCGCCCGCCCGACACCCTTGTCCTCCCAGCTGGGTCTCGGCGCGCAAGGAGAACCGAGGAACCGCCGGCGCGCCCGCCCCTGTCGCCGCCCGCCCTCCGCACTCACACACGTTCCTGCAGGCAGCCTCCCGCATTCCAGCCGGTTACCTTTCTGGGTCTTTTTCTTCTCTGACTGCTGCCGTTGAACTTCTCGCTGCTGTCGCTTTTCTGAGCTGCATCTTCGTTTATCATGGTGAGCGGCGGGTAAAGCAAACAGCCCCGGCCCGAACGCTGCCGCCTGCACCGCCCGCCCGGCGAGTGTGCGAGTGTGCACTCACAGGAGCTGAGCAGGGGGTGGGGAAGGGGCGCAGGAGGCGAGCACGCCACGTTGCCATGGCAGCAGCTGCCACAACTGTTTATCTGACTGCATTGTTAACTCCGACTCCACCAATGCACGGCCGACCTGCCACAATGAGGAAGCCTTGAGAAAAGAACGCCAGGGCTGAAAATGATTTGGGGACTCGGCTGGTCGCTTCGTGACACACCCTCCCTTCCATCAGCTCTAACCCGCGCGCACACCCGCACACAGACCTGCACGCCAATGCGCAAGACCCTCCCACAACTGCACACACAGCCCACACACCTGCACACGGACCCACACAGATGCACGGACCTGCACACCCACAAACAGACCAGCGCAGATGCACACAGACATGCACACAACCACAAAACCACACACAGACACACACACGCCTGCACAAGGATGTACACACCCACAAAGGGACCTGCACACAGAGCCACAGAAACTCCTGCACACACCTGCACACACTGCACACACGTGCACAGAAACCTGCACACGGACCCACACAATCACACACACCTGCACACCCACACGCACAGACCCACATAAGCAGGAGCCATTTCGCAATCCCATCAGCAGCCCCAAGATACTGATGTCAGACTTGGACTTGAGGCTGCTCTGTCGAAAACTACAGGAGTCTGACTCAGTAAGACTGCTACCCACCCCTTCGAATTTCCTCTATGCCTAGTCAGTCCTCAGACACTTTCTGAGCCCATAAGCTCATCCTCCTGGAAGGCGTCAAGAACTGTGATGGGTCTAAGATCCAACTTGCACGCTAACTGGATAGTCCTGGGTCTGCGATGAAGACAGTTATCTCTCAGGCAGAGCGAGTGGCTTGGGTGTCGGCACACATAAGTCGACTTCCCTTACTCCCAGCTCTCCTGGCCCTACTGTAGATCAGCCAGGCAGATGCTGCACGCTGCATGCGGCAGTCTGCGCAGAGGGACCCTGAGCTCAGGGAGCCCGCCTCTCTTATAGCAGGCTGGAGGCATGCCGGAGCTCCGCTCAGACGGAGCCACCGTCTGTGCCGCACTGGACGGCACGCGCAGTTGGTCTCTGCTTCTCTCTCCCAAAGTTGCTCGCTCCACCAGCATCCTTGAGAAACGGTCTGGAACAAAGACAGCCAGCGCTCTGCTTGCAAGATGTACGGAAATGGGAGACCCCCACAGAAAATCATCTCTTCAGCAGAATGTGTCAAAAGGTACCAGTCACCCTTCAGTGAGGATAAATACCAAGTGGCCTGCAGCAGCCACATAAACTTAAGTAAAAGAAGCCCAACAGGATTTCCTGCAGACTCTCTGCAGTCACACACCTAGTAGTCTGCGCTACATTTTAACAGCTTAGTTACAAACACTCGGAAGGTCTCACACATGGCCCAGGTTTTGCCAGAAAGACTGCGGCACAGAACAGGGAGCAGCGGGTGGACACCGGTGCCCACGGGCCTCGGGCCCCAGGCTGCCTGAACCAACAACGTGGCCCACGGAAAATCAAATCGCACACCTGCCTCACACTCCGTTTTCCTCTGAGTACGGGATCGCTCTCGTTTTCCTTTCACATAAGTTTCTTTCTTTCTTTCTTTTTTTTTTTTTTACTGCTACAAGTCCTTCCATCGATGAACCTCCATTTTATTAGCAATAATCACGCCTCGGATAAACCTCATTGGCTACGATACTGCCACTGCGCAAAGCTGATGAACCCCCATTTTAAAAGGGAAAACGAGTCAAAGGAAAGTGAAGGAACGGACTGAATAGCCACTGATTCGCTAACAAATGGAGTGTGATGGGGCTGACGTCGTTCCCAATTTCCTTTTCTTTTTTCCGCCAGAAAACAAAGACATTGGAAAACACATGAGCCTCCAGAACCTAACGTTTCTCGAGGTCAACAAATGAAGTCGGAAAATGGTGAGGGAGACAGAAATGCTGACACTTCTGGTACAAATCACCTGGGCCCCCAACCATGCTGGCACTCGTACAAATGCTACAGAATTTCCCCCATCAGTCTGGACGGAAATGAAAGGTCTACGAGGCTGGGAGGCTGAGTCCCTTCTCCCTCCTCTCCTTCCAGTCCCTCATCTATACCTTCCTGCCTTCAGGTGTTCCCATGCAACGTGCAGCGGGATCACATTTTCGTCTGGGAAAAGTTACCAGCGCTCCTAGGAGGAGCAGCCACTCCTGTCTTGGTTGGTCAGTGAAAAATTCCCAGACAAAAACACCTATTCTTCTTTTCTTCCTTCTCCCTAAAATCTACTGACCTCAAGTCCCAAACTGACCAGGGAGCTTTCCCAGCAGCAGCAAACTGCATCCGACTTGCCCGCGCCCTCAGCCACGATTCCGCCTCCTCCCCGAAGGAACCACAGGGGCGAGCTACCTGCTTCATCTGCGCTGGCCTTTTTATGCCCAGTGAATGCCTTGAAATGTAGACCAGAGTGACCTGGGTGCGCCCAGGACCCCGCACACCCCTGCGATGCGGCCTTTTATCCAGAGGGACAGGCCCCGGTGCTGGGCAGCTTCCTCCACAGACTCGGAGAAGAGACAAGCGTGGAGAAGCCCGTTAAAAACGAAAGGTGAGTGTGGCCCTCACTTAGCACAAGGGTTCGGCCCCCAAGGGCCAGCATGTCTGCTTCTGGAAACTGTGTTGCCCCAGACTCGATCCGTTCCTGGAGAACCCACAAAATCTTTGGACCCCCAAAGAGTTTCCATGTAAATCTAAGCTGCCATTTTAAGCATGTCTTCTATTAAAAAAAAATTAATTCCAGGCTCCACTGAAGATGCCAAAACGCACCTTGTCATCACGGTGGCCTGAGCAGGGTGACGAGCAGGCCTGTCAACAGGTGGGAGGCGGCTGGGCAGCTCGCTCTTGCTCCTGGGGGCCCAGCACGGCGGCCAGTCCCCGTCTATACCCTTTGCTGCGGCGCACCCGCCAGGGCCAGATCTGCGCTCCGCCCCAGACACGAGACAGGCAGCTGTGAAGACAGACGGGATCTTGTCCTCGGGGCAGCAGGTGGCTCCCCGGCTGAGGACTCCCCGCCTTCACCTTCGCCGGAGCCTGGGAAGTGCTTCATGTTGGCTGCAGTCCTTCTCATCGACGTCTTCTTCCCGACAGTGCTTGGCACACAGCAGGCAGTGCACAGTCTTTGATCCATCGGATAGATTGCAGATAAATCAAGCTACTCGGGTGTTATTAGTTTAATCAGAAAATGCCACCTGGTTATAAGCTAAACAAAAACACAAACAAACAGCAGATTCCTCTTCTGGGCCCACCTAAAGAACGTTTGTGGCACAGTTAAATCAATCTTGATTTTCCCTTCTGGTACAGCATTCACCTTCAAACGCACCCCCACTTTTAAGGACGTCCTGTTCCACCATTTAACCTGGGGTTTCCCTTGGAGGCGGAGAGCCTGCCTCCCGAACTTCCTAGGTGATCCCCAGATGCATCCTGCTGTGCTGGGCCAGGTGACAGGGTGGCATTCAGGAAAAAGGGAGCAAGCAGGACAGAGGTGTCCCCAGCACCGGACCCATCGAAGCCCTGGGTCTGATGCCCTGGCTGGCTGCGTGAGGTCAGCCAGGAAGCCAGGACACATCTTGAGGATCCCGAAGAACGCTCTTCCCGTAACTCAGGACCAGCATCCCAGGGGCAGGGCTGGGATGTAGGAGGGAGAGTCGGGACAGGGGACTGCCAGAGGTCATGATACAGGGGTCGAGAGGACGGTTTGGTTGTCCCTACACTGCTGTGCCCCCAGCACACACCATTTCACCGGCTTCTTATCATAAAGAGCCACACGCCTGGCTTGGGTTCCTTGACAAGGTTGGATGCAGTGACAACGACCACTCCCCTGTGACCGAACTTGAAACCAAATCCACAAACTTCTTCAAATTGTGAGGAGCTATTCTCAGGGAAAGAAATCTCTCTTCTCCAAACATATGATCAAGGCACTTTGTGACAACAGAGTTGGCATTCAACGTAAGAAGTTTCGTCCCGTCTGGGTGTCATTCCCTGGGGGCACCTCGCCCTGAGTCTCTGGTCTGCTCTGAGGGGAGGAGCCAGGACCGGGACCGTTTGCCTGACTCTCCGAGCCGTTGTTGCTGCCAGGAAAGCACCACACCCTGGGGACGGTTTCCAAGGCTGGGCTATGAGCTGGTCACCCAGGCAGACGCTCTGCCATTCCAACCTCAAGACTGAGGTGCTAACCACATGGTGCTCCCTGGATTCCTACTTACCATGTCCCCTGTGCCCACTTCGTTTTCCTCAAGGGCCACCTCATCAAACGAGAGCCATCGCGTGGTCCCACAGAGGGCACGGGCCTCTCCACGCGGATGTCAAGCCATCCGACGCTCACTCCAAAGCCTGCACCTCTGGAGGAACTCGCTGCTTTCCGGGGTGGGAGAAGACGGTTTCCCTGGCCGTGAGTAATGTGTTCAGAAAGGCTGTGTGGGCAGGCATGTGAGCGGCGAGTCTGGCGCAGCCTGGGAACACGCCCTACAGGGCTGCTGTCCGTGGAGAACAAACGACAAATGAGGCTCATTCAATGGCCAAGGAGCGCCGTCCTCCCCTCCGAACCGGCTCCCGAGCCTCTCACTGGTGTCCCTGACTGTGGGCGAAGCCGACAGCCATGTCCGCCCTGCTCACCGTAAGTGGCAGGTTTGGGGGCCACACCCACGTCCCGGAGACTCTGTTTCCAGAGTCCCAGCACCAGCAGCTGGGACGTGGGAAAAGCTACGCTCCCAGCGCGGAGCCCTCTGGGGAAGCAGCTGGAAGGTGACGGTGAGACGGAAGGAAAGCTGGCGAGAGAACGAGGCCTCCCACACAGTGGGGCTGCCAGGCCCCGGGTCTGCAGTGCTCTGTCGCCCCCAGGAAGTGGCGTTCAGTTCCCCCAGTGGGAAACCGAGCGGGCGCTACAGCCCGTGACGCTCACAGGGGCCGGGCCTCGGCTGCCCCCTCAGTCCTCACACAGCCCTGGGCAAGACAGCGCTCCGTGCTCCCGTTTCCCCCGGGAGGGACCTGAGGCTCAGAGAGTGCGAAGCCTGGCCAAGGACCCCGGTCGGCGGCAGAGTGGGTGTGCATGCAGGTCCTCGCGTTCCGGTTCTGCAGGTTCACACCCTGTTGTCTAACCCACCTGTGACACTCCATGCAGTCTGTGTCCCCAGGTCTGGGACACACCCGGGGAACAGTAGTTTTCTACGCACAGAAACCAACTGGAAACATAGAAGTAAGAAGAGATGACTTCAAAATATTCCGTAGATTTTCCTCCCTCCAGAGACCTCAGGCATGATCCAGGTCGCATGTATTTTCCCAACAGCAGACCCAAAGAGCGGTGCGGTAAGTCGAACTGCTAACTCGAGACCAATAATGCCGAGATGGGGGTGAGGGGCACTGGCACTCAGGGACAAGCTCTTCACTTCCGGAGCCCCACTCCGCCTGGGCTCCAGAGTCAGAGCACAGCGGGTCACGCAGTCCCTGCCTCCCTCGGACGGTGACGCCACGCACGGCCCTGCTGTGAGGGCCCGCGCTGAGTTGCTCATCTGTGCTCTCCACTTACTGCCTAGCGTGGGGAGGGGGCCAGATGGGATTTCCCGGCTCTTAATGAGCGGCTTCTCCCAGCTGCTGCCTGCCAAGCCCAAACCCACAGCTGCCCACAGCTGCCCCGCGCAGAGAACAAAGAGCAAACCCCTGGCTGCTGGAGGTTTCGCCGGATCAGCAGTCACTGTCCCCAAGTCACGCCAGATACCACGACACAGACGCAGGGTGGGTGGGGATGCAGCAATGCCTGTACTTTTGATTCTCTTTCTGCGACTGCGTGAGCATCGCCCTTCCCGGCTCGCGCCCCTCCGGGAGCAGCTGGAAGTCGGAGCACCCTCTCGCCCACGCGCAGACACTGCCCAACTGCCCTGCTCTCCCGTCCCTGGGGCTCCCCTCTCCCCCTCAACAGCCCCTCGCAGGAGGAAGATGGGGGCCCCCCAAACAGACGAAATACAGAGAAACTTGCAGCTGATTAGTAAGCGGCAAATTTTTTTTCTACTGCCTCTCTATAGGAGTCTGAACAATAGCAATGTTACATAGCTCTTCCTCTTATTTAAAATAAAATTTAATATCTCTCTCAATTAAAGTCACAGAGCTGGCAGATGAAACAGTTCCCTCATCTGATGAGTATTTTTCAAGCGAGTCAGTATCTGCGCAGGTGAGGGAAGCAGTGCGCCAGGTAAGCCTGGCTCCGCGGGGCGGTGGCTGCACGGTGGCCTGTGCACCCCCGCAGTGGCCGCCCCGATCTCCACGAACGCCCGCCTGCCCCCACTCGCCTGCTCGCCCTCTGTCTCCCTCGGGAGACAAGTAATCGGGCTCTGTCATTAAAAAAAAAAAATCCCTTCCTGTACCTAAAAGCTCCTGTACAAGCAATTTTGCAGCTTGCCTTTTTTTTTTTTTTAAGTGAGAGCTGAACCATCGCACTTCCTTAACCCTGTAGTCACGCACAGCCTCCTTTCTCTTTCCTTCTCTCTCTTCCTTTGTTTCTTCTCTTTCCTTCTCTTTCTATCGTTCGGGTCGCTGCTTCACACACTTCAGTTTTACTCTGAGCTATGCACTGACTGGGTGATCCGGCAGCATTTGGAACGACGGCCAAGCGTTGCCGACTCACACTCGGCTCGGACCAGAATTTTCTCCTGGCCTTTCCCTCATTTCTCGTGCTGAGTCCAATCCTGTGTTTACTTTATGAAGCGGCGCCTCCTTCTCTGTGTAGAGTTTTTATTCCGTTTGTAAAACTACCTCAATCTTATTTCTAACCCTTGGGTTCTCACCTAATTTAAGCACCAAGTACACACCTGACAAGCACATTCTAGGTTCATTTTCTGGGTTATCTGTAAAGATACTAAATCACGTGGCCCCGCACTCGACCTGCTGCCTGACACCCAACAGCAGGGCTGCGTGGTGGGGACTGCGGGGGTCCCTCTGCACAGCTGCTGCAGGCTGAGACGACACTCGGCTTAGGAAACAGCAGGTCAGAGGCCCCTCCCTGTCGGTTATCTGACCGCTCACTACTATGCTCTCCTCCGACTTTGTTTTAGTTCTACAGATGGAATGCATGCTTCATGTTCAAGGTCACTGTCTGTACACTACCAGGCTGTTGCTTGTAACTTGTATGGTCACTCACACAGTATCCTAGATATTAGTTTTTATATGTCCTTTCTCCTACATAATAAATAGGATTCTTGACTTTTCATGGAAAGAGTGGATCTTCATAGCAGGCAGGTCAGGTGCCCCAGACACCTTCTGGCAGGGCAGCTGAGCGCTGGCCAGCGTCCTCTCAACCCTCTGACCTGCTGTGCCCCGACTGAGCTCCGTTCAGAGCACCCGCCTGCGGCCCGCCAGGTCCCCTCCCCAAGGTGACTCCCTCCGGAAACCTGTCCTGCTAGGTCAGCTGCCCACCCTGTGAGCGTACTGCGCTGTCCCACCCCCGGCACAGGCACGAGACTGCAGAAGCTGGAGGGGCCATGTCCCTGCTGGAAACCAGGAGACCTGCCCCCTGGGTGCCGCCCCATCCGAGGCATCAGCCCGGAGGTGCTCAGGGAGGGTGTGCTGGGTAGACTGTCTGTCACTTACCTCCACAGCTTCGCCCGAGTGGAAGGCATGAATTCACCATGGATGAACTGGAAGTCAAATACCTGCAAGGACAAGCTGTAGGAAGGCCCTTTGTCACCCCCATATTTTGGTATTTTTGACAGCAACGGAACGATGCCACCACACAAAGAAATCAAGCATTCCATCCAGAGCCCCCCCTCCTCCAGAAGAGCTGCTTCTGTAGTTTTTTAGGGAATTTCCACCAAAAGACAGAAAGGTTTCTATTTCTACTTATCTCCCGTATACCTCCCAACAGAGACTAACAGGAATTCAAAGTTGTGCAAATGGAAGGGTGCAGCCCATTCGGTACAAGCAAAGGACCCTGGCTGTCAGCCACCCCCACGCGAGACGCGGGGAGGCGTGGAGCGCACTGCTCCTCAGTCAGCTCGGGTCACAGCGCCCCCCGCAGGCAGGCGGGGCACAGTTCCCTAGGAAGGCCGCTGCAAGTGGCACCGGCAGCGAAGAAAACCCCAGAACCCTGCGGGCTCAGGCCCCCCCCGCCCCCCCCCCCGCAGGACTGACGTGCCCCACCTCCCAGGAACCGAGACCAGGGGTCTGGAGACGCCAGCCCACAGGGGCACAACCGTCACGCACAAGGCGGCCCGTCCTCGAGACACGTGAGTCGGCAACGGCGCTGCCCCTCGAGGAGGTTCTGAACGAACCCGTGACTTCGTCCCGGCCGGAGCTACCGACAGCTCACACGCTCTCCACGCCACACAGGCTCGCATCTGTCCCCAGGCGCGCGGGTCAAAAGGGCATCACTTACTCTCCAAGGGACCAGCGACAAGGAGGTGCAGGCGCTGCCCATGTCCGCCAGGGGATCTCCCCGAACCCCGCGGCCCCGCTGCCGCCCGGTCCCTGCTCTCTCGGTCCCGCGTGCGTGGGAGTGGCTGCCTGGGAGCCGCTGACTCCCTGAACCCGCCGCCGCGGGGACCACATCGCGCCCTCGGCAGACAGCCAGGGTTTCCGGTGACGCCGCCCGGCCAGATCGGATCGCCTCTTCCCCGACTGACCCTCCCGTTCTCATCCGTCCTCACTTTCCTTGCACTCAGGGCTGAGACGCCCCAGCCCCGGACACGCACCTGTGGGCCTGGCTGTCTTCGTGTGACCCGCAGGGTTTCGTTTGGCTTCTGCGAGAACGTACTTTAGAACAGCAGGAGATGTGTGTCCGGGTTCTGACTTCTGGCTTCTCTCGAAAACCACAACCCCGCCCCACCCTCGCAGCCCCCTGCCTAGAGCAGAACCTCCCGCTTGGGGTGACGTCGGGGGTCCTCTCTCCACACACTGGGCCCCAAGGGGCAGCGGCCACTCACGGCTCCTGCGGTTGAGGGGTTGCTTCCTCAGCAAATTCGCCTTCACTGTGTCCATCCAAGGTCCGGTGCAAACTGACCAGGACTCCAAATAGTGCCCACCTTCCCCTTATCCTGCCTGCTCCTGTTTCCATTTCGGCCCTGAATTTTATAAATCAGGAGGTTTTAAAAATTGTATGAAGGTGCCCTGGCTGGTATGGCTCAGTGGATTGAGCGCGGGCCTGCGAAACAGACGATCGCGGTTCGATTCCCAGTCAGGGCACATGCCTGGGTTGCAGGCCAGTTCCCAGCAGGGGACACACGAAAGGCAACCGTACATTGATATTTCTCTCCCTCTCCTTCTCTCCTACCCCTCTAAAGGCAAATAAAATAAAAAAAAAATTAAAAAAAAAAAAAAAAGATAAAGTTATGGCTTGGGCTCTTTGGTGGGTTACTCAGTTTAAAAAAAAAAAAAAAAAAAAATTGTATGAAGGTGAAGCAATCTCCTTAGCTTCCCCTCAGCATCATGTCTCAGTATTTGAAGTCACGTGGCAAACAGTTACACTGCCCAGGCCAACACATGGCTCAAACACGTCTTTCTCCGCAGAGTAACGCCTGACCCCTCCGTCTGCAGGGCCTGCTCCCAGCCCTGAGGTCCCCGTCCCGATGCATACACACTGACAGACCCGCCGAGGAACACAAAGAGGACCCCGAGGGGCGACACGCAGCGCTGCTCGCCGGCGTGAGGCGGTGGCTCCGTCCACGGATGAGCAGTGTCCTCGGGGCGGGAGCAGCCTCAGCCCACGTCACAGAGAGGGGTTCTAGCGGGGCTTCGAACAGAAGAAACAGTGGCCAGGGGTTCGAGACGATCCACGCAGGCACAAACAAGAGGGAAGCTTGCGCTAGCTTGGACGAAGTGACGAACACAGGTGGAGATGGGCCACTCAGGAGGCAAGTGTGCGTGGACAGTGGCAGCGGCTCGAGTCCCTGCTGCCCAGGGGGTGAGGCGTGCGGGGAGGGGGGGCAAGTCTTGGGGGCAGCTCTGCACCTGCTGCCTTGGTTTAAAAAATGCAGTGTGATGGGAGGGGCATCTCAGGGTGGGTCCTGGCTGTTAATTTAGGATAAACTGGGGAAAGGGGCAGAAAACAGCAAAGGAAAAAAATAGGAAATATTTAGAGAAACATGTGGAATACTTTGTTCAAGGACAATAAATGTGAGGATTAGGAAAAAAGATGACTGCTTTCAGAACTTTAGCTTTTGAATAATAATGAAAGAAGGATTCAAAAGCAGTAAACCCACTGTGCGCTACAAAACTAACATGAACTACGTCTGAAAATTAACAGGAGCAGTCTAGGCAGCTGCTTGGGTCGCACCGTGCAGGCTGGGACAGGGGCCTGAGGGGAACCTGGACCCAAGGGCGAGGCTCCTGCCCGGTGGGATTATTGGGGGGTCTGTGAACCATGACGGGGGCCTAAGGTTGGAACACAAAAGTGGGAGAAATGGAAGCTGTGATCTGAGCAGACTGTTCTTTCACATCTGGCCCGACCTGCCCCACTTGCTGTCTCCCCCACACCCGAGGTGTGTTTGAACACAAGACACCTCTCGGGCTCCGTACAGATTTCTCCACCCTCAATCCCGACTTTGTCACTTTCGTGGAAATCGAGGTTCTGGAAGGAGTAGCCTGCCCTTTTCCTGCAGCTTCGCTGCGTAGAGGACGCCAACCGCTTCAAACGCAGCAGCACTCAGCCAGGCCAGATGGCAAACGCAGGGTGGGGGTTCGGCTGATTTCTCAGGATTCGCCAGGACATCACCCAATCAGGGGAAAGTGATACGAAGTCTCTGCTAAAAATAGGCCTCGGCTCCTCCACACTCACCTTCCGCAGCTCCCTCAAGGGTAAGTGGGTCACTGTCAGCCGCGCTGATAGGAGCTGAGCAATTACATGTTTCGCTTTTAAAGGTCTCTCCCATGGCAGCTCCAAATGAATGAAACACGCCCCAAATCCCACACCCGCCCAGGGCCCAGCCCGCCTTGGTCGGCCTGCAGGACCGGAGGGTGCAGACCCCGCCCCCCCATGGGGCCCTGGGCAGGTGTCTGAGCTCAGGGAGGGTCTGCCCCAAGCCCTTCCAGTGGGACGAGGCCGCTGCCTGGAGCTGAGTGTGGGCGGCAGTGCAGGTGAGAGTCGTGCAACTGGAGGAGGAGAAGTGGGTTTTAATCGAGACGGTGCTGCTTCTCTTACGCCTCAGTTTGCAATCTGGTGAAACGTGCATCTCATACCTGGCCAGAGCCATGTTGCTGAGTTTGCTGAAGATGCTGGCCTGTGAGTTTCTGTGTCTTATCCAACATCTACATGTGACCACCAACACTCTGTGGGCACACTGGCCGCCTGCCCCAGGCTCCCTTCCTGACCGAGGAGAAGCGCTCATCACAAGCCCACGCTGTTTGCGGAGCAGCCGTGAGGGGCCCTGAGCACCGCAGGATCCCAATGCTTTTGTCTGTTCATCTGAAATTACTCAAAAGGGGGAACCTTCACAAGTTCCTACAGTTTAAAAAAGAGGGAACCGGCGGAGAAGAAAGCTCCCAGGCTGCTGGCGGCCCGATGGCAAAGTGGGGGTCACGTGGTTGGAGCGCACCCTCATCACCGTCCTTAGCCTTTTAAACCCGAGAATTCTTAAAACAGGCTTATCTGAGCGGCTTTCCCTCCTCGGGAGTGTGGCTCCAATCGCTGCCTCGTGACCACACGGATTTAACAACCGCCAGGGGAAGCGAGAGGTGGCCCTAAGACGCGGCCAATGTCTCAATGAAATAGAAAGACTTGTGTGTATTTCAGACAGTCGACTCCTTAGAAAGGTGGCAACGTCCTCTTACAAGATCATGTTTCTTGGTGTTTTTTAATCGCACAGAACAGGTGAAAGAGACGCAGTGGGGGAATGGGGAAGGTGCGGAGGGTTTCGGCCCCTGCTGCCAGAACCCAGCCCGGCTTTGCCCCTCGAGGCCACCTCACACCTCGCACCGTGGCCCTCTCACACTCGGGGCACCAGTTCCCCACACAGTCGGCGTGAGTGTCATGTACTTAAAGTTTCCTTACAGAAATCGAAGGAACGAAGCCGAGCTTCCCTCTGTGTTGGGTCCAGGCCTGCAGCCCGGGCGTGGCCAGCCCTGGGGTGCTGTGAGCTTCTCACTGAGGAAGCTTGTGCGCAGACCCCTGACTTCGGTGAACTTGCTGGAAGAGGTCGTAGTTAAGGCCACCCCGGCTTGAGGGAACTGAGAATGGAAAATGCGGGAGTCCAGCACCAGCAGGGGTGAGGCACTCACTCCCTCGGGGAGCTGGGTCTCGCCGCATCATGGGGCCCCCAAAGCTTCCCCCCCCGCCCCCCTCCCCGCCAAAGCTGCTGGACCAGCCATTTCCAGCACGAGTGTTGAGTCCATTTGGGCTGAACCACGTGAGACCCAGAGATCAGTGGACTAGAAAATTATCTGACTTGGAGAGCACAGTGTCTTTTGAAGTTCATGTCAGCATCAGGTTGCTGATTCCCCAAAAGGCTTCACTGCAGAAATCAAGGACGGTTTTATCAAACATGCTTGGCCCACCAGGGGCGCAGAGCTGTTGCGAAAGTCCCTCGGGAGCCACTGAACCTGGGGAGGAGTCTCCCCACATGCGGTGGGAGGGAGGGGCCTTTTCTACAGGGAAGTGAATTCCCTCTCGGTTGAGAACTTTTGGAATATGTACTTCAAAGAGAAAAAAGATGGGAAAACGATAGAGGAAACTTCACGGACCTCTGTCCGGCACTAAACTGTACCACGATGTTCTCTCCCTCTTTTGAACAATAACATTTCTTACTTAACCTAACACTTTGCTGTTCACAAAGTTAGTTTACTCACATTTCCTTTCATTTCCCCAAGAGCCCAGCAGCACAGGGAGCTTGTGAAAACGCAAACGCTGGCTTCTTCCTCTCCCGGGGGCCTCACTGCCTCCAACCTTTCAGGTGTTAGCCCCGAAGGGCACCCTTCTGTGTGAGCCCATGCCCGGCGACCTGACCTACATTGCACTGCGTTTTGTTTTTCGTTTTGCTGGTTCGCACCATTGCGCCAACACAACACACGTTGCTTCAATGCGGGCTCACTCTCCTGACCATCGGAACACAGGCCTGGGGCCCCGCCCACTCTGGGCTGTCCACACACCTCTCCAGCGTCCTCGGGATCGCTGCCCGGTGCGGGCTGTGGCAGGATGAACCCTGACGGGGGACACTCAGTGAACCCTGGACCTCGAGTGACGTGCACAGAATCAACTAAGCCAGCGGGGCCTCCGCTTCCCAGGTAAACGAACAGACATGCGGAGTCTTCGCGGGACTTTCCTAAATCGCACGGCAAGCACTTGGTGGTGGGCGTCTCACCAGGATCAGCTCTGACTTCTACTCCAGTGTGTTTTTTAAACAGTGATTATCCCGCGCCAGAAATGTTACTTTCTGCACAACAAACTGCTCAGAAAATGCTTTGGAATAAAATGCCTCATAATAATAGCTACCACTCAGTCAGTGTTTGCCAAGAGCCAGATGTGGGCTTTACACACGGCTTTTCTGTTCATGCGCGTTAGGACCGACCAGACTGGCTCTCTTCTCACCCTCGCCGCCCACGCAAAGCTCAGGCGCAGAGCTGCGGTAGCTTGACCGAGGTCCCCGCCTCCAGGGCGGCAGAGCTGCAGGCTGAGCCCCGCCCCCCATGCTCCCTGCGGCCCACCCAAGCTCCCTCCCCCACATCCCACGGGGCTCCCTCGATGGACCCAAGGGGTCTGGCTCCGGTGATTCGTGGGAGAACAGAGCCCCTGATGCCTCTCCCACTGAGCCCCAGCAGAGCACAGGGAATGGGCACGGGGAAGACGTGTCCGGCGCGGAGGCCCGGGCTCAGAGCCCTCCCTTCCTTCGCAAAAGCTGCGGTTCGTTGGGAGTGCAGAGAAAAGCGTCCCTCTGCTCTCCGCGTCGCTCAGACCCCAGGGCCTGGCAGCAACAGCTGCCCTGCGCGGCACCCAGGCTGCAGTCGGAGCCAGCTCGATCTGGTGACCAGCGCCAGGGCGGCTGCCTTGTGAGAAGCGTCTGCGAGAAGAGTAACAGGGGAAAGTCACTCCTGGCCTCTATCGCCCCGACCCACAGCGGCGCCCTGGTCCCACACCGCCCAGCGGGGCTTCAAAAACAGTCACTGTCTTTTGGAAGAATACTGACCAGGAACATCTTATCGTTAACACTTCTTCGGAAGCCAAAGCGAAGGATTTCTTTGTGTCAGGGGATCGCAGAATTACAAACCAAAAAACCCGAGACAGTGAAAATGGGAAATAGCTTGCATACAGATTTTTAAATGATAAACATTTGAAACGGAAACATCCTGCACGGCAGGTACCGCTCCGCTCACTGACGGCCTGACCCCGCGCGCGCGGTCCCCGAGGCCCCCGGCGAGCAGCGCAGGGAGCAGCCTCCGCGCTGGGACGCGCCCTGTCTGCGCAGGCGCGCCCCTCCCCGCCCCCTCCCCCGCCAGCTGTCAGGTGGTCAGGGCCCCTCCCCGCCCACGCCGAGCTTAGCAGCACGACCCACAGCATTAACACATTCGGTTGTATTTTTCTGGATTTTTATGATCATAAAAAATTATTTGGCTACTTCGGATTTTAAATTAATGATCTAACTCTACTAGAAAACAGAAAAATGGAAACTTTCTCCCCAAAACCAGATTCTCAGAAGTGCCAAAATTTTGTTGAATACGGTTATAGTTTCCTCACGTATGTAGGTATTTGAATGCTCAAAAGGATTGTTAATCCGTGCTCATAAAATAACGTACTTTTTAATTTTTTAAAAATATTTTATTTCTTTATTTTTAGAGAGAGGAGAAGAGAAAGGGAGAGAAACATCCATGTGTGGTTGCCTCTCACACACCCCCCCACTGGGGACCTGGCCCGCAACCCAGGCCTGTGTCCTGACTGGGAATCGAACCGTGACCCTTTGGTTCACAGCCCGTGTCCAATCCACTGAGCCACACCAGCCAGGGCAGTAGTTTTTAATTTTTTAAATATTAACATTACGCTTTCAAGAAACTTAAATACTAACATGAATAAAAGTAGTTGTATTTACTCAATCATCAAACACGGTACAGTTTTTTTTTTCTGAAATATTTTGTGTTTTGTTTTACCTGATTTATTTCGGTCCAAAAATAACCAAAGGCTACACAAGATCAAATAACATTATTTAACTGAAAGTATTTTGCTTGGAAGAAGTGAGTTTTATATTCCTAGGGCCAATTTTAGATACAAAATGTGTGCTCACAACTTTATTTACAAGTGTGGTTAAAGTAACATGCTCTGTTTACTGACCTCACATTTTATGTGTAGTGACAGACAACCGGAAAGAACTTTAAATATAATTGAGGAACACAAAATATCTCTAACTGGCATATTTAAAAATTTTAAAACCTATATAACAATAGATTATTAACTAGCTCTTCTTATATACCAAATCTGTAAGCGCATATATCTTTAAATGTAAGCATGTACACACCTCTTTAGTTGCTAGTTTAAATAAAAGCTTGAAATCCTATCATAAACGCTCAAGAAGAAGGAAGTCGCATAGTTCCCTCACTTGGTTAATTTGGGGAGTAGTTCAATATTTTAGGAGATTTGTGTTCACCTTGTATTTGTGTGTCAACTTAGATGCAAAGAAAAATAACCGCAGAGAATTGTAGAATTAACACAAGAAACTGATCTCCTTGCAAGAATCAACCACCAACTCTGTCCCGTCGCATCCCCAGGAAACGGGCACAGGGCCGAGGGTGGTGGCAGCCACGGATGCGCTTCAGGAAGGTCTGAGAGGACGCAGCGGCCCCCTGGCGCCTGAAACCAGGTGAGGGACCCCCAGAGAGACCGCCCAGACCGCAGGCTCCTGTGTGCCCCGGGGTGACCGGAGAGGACTCCACACTGATGTCAGAACAGGCACCCGTCTTACAGGTTTGCTCTGCCGTGGCCCCCAAACCACCTCAGGACATTGGTCCCAAAGGAAGTGCCCGTTTTCAACCTAATTTATCTTCCATTCACATAGGCTTCCCTCCTGAGAGAACATGATCCACTCCCATAACATCGATTCTTCACACAATGGCTCCGTAGAGATTCTGCTACCAAATCGCACCATGCATTTTAATTGTCAGCTGGTGTTTTGATGGATGGCCAGTGACTAATACCCCTAAAAGTGTGGCTGTTCCTCCAAATAGACCGAATTTCAGACTTTCTCCAAGTCAACACAAACAGCTTTGTGAAATGACTTCCTGTCAGGCTGCCTGTGTTTTGTATCATTAATTTCAGCCCGTTGCCTCGGGCGGGCCACAGGGTGCGGGTCCCCTGGACGCAGGCACGGAGACCAACAGCTAATGCGCACTCAGAATTGAACGTGCTAAACATTTCATCTTGTTGTTTTCAAGGGAAACGTCACCGGGGATTGGGCCGAACCCCCACTGTTTTCACACGCACTTCTGTCCCCAGCAGCCCTGGGCGCTGACAGCCACCGCACCCAGGCGCTGGGAGCAGGGATGTGCTTGGTGTCAGAGGATCGGTCTGGGCCTCCCCTGGTGCTGGAACAACTGTGGAGAGGCAGCCCCCAAGTGTGTAGGGGGGGGGGTGGACCTCCTGCTGTGCATGCTGCCTGTTCAGGGCGTCCGGTGGGCAGATGCGTCTGCGGACACGGCTGGCCACAGCTCGGATGCCACCTTCGCCAGCCACGGCCCTGACTCATGCTCAGGACCTGAACCAACTGCAGGGGTACAGGGCCATCTGAAAACCTGCACGTCCACAGGAGAGGTGAGTCCAAGTTTCGGATGGAGCCCCCGACTCACAGTTTCTGGACCACCAGCTTCAGCAAACTTCTCGGAGAGCCTGCTACCCAAGCCCCCGTGTCCTCGCAATGTGACAGTGGCTCTGCCCAAGGGCACATCGCTATCAAGTAGCAAAGTTGAGACTGAACCCCATCTGTTGGTCCACACAAGCCACGGTCCTAACCCACTCTGCCACGCTGCCTTAACCTCTCCAAGTTGCTCAGAAATGAAGTGAGCTGTCATTTACTGGAGCGGGGGGTGGGGGGTGCTCGGCGATGAGCTAAATGCACGAGGAAGGGCCAGTTAATACCCGCTTGCTGGGCAGTTTTTATCCAGCTCCATCCCCAAAAGAAAGTGCTTTCATCTGCAATAACTTTTTATTTTCCTTGAAAGTAATATATTCCTAGGATTAAAGGAAATCAGATACTGTGAAAATGAAAACTATCTTCAGAAATATTCATTTTAATTCCATTTTCACCCAAATTTTCCGATTTGTAATTTGAGAAAATGAGGTGTGCCCCATGGAGATGACCAGGCCACACGTCTGAACACACGTCTGTCTCTTCCCTCGTAATGGTCTGTCCATCCACGCCCTGGGCACTTACCGGTCATGAGCAAACCACTGAAGATGGTGCGCCTGGGCGAATGGACAAAACCAAAAACAAACTCTGGACCAGCAAGACTGTGGGTGGAGTCGAGGGTGGGCGTGATACCCCCGTAGAAGGACTTAGACTAAGGACTACCCAGAGCCTCTCAGCCCGAAACCCAGAGCCGGCTCCCAGGTTTGGATGCGGGCTCCAGGGCTTCACGGCTCCGTCACCGTGGGAAGGAGCCACTCCCCTCCACTCCGTCTGCCGGCGGGAATCACAGTGGAGCCTCGGGGGTGTCACCATTGGAGCATATAAAGCTCAAGTCAGTTAATAATGAAAGGCCCCTAACAGCAAACAGCTCATCCTAGTTCTCAAAAATGTTGGCAATTATCACTACCTCTTAGGTCCACAAGCAACTCGGTCTTTGCTGATTAGATAACCATCCCATGAAAATTCGAAGATGTTTTCGCTTTATTTTTCATTTCTGAATGCTTCCTCCAGCTCTTGCCTGCTGTAGCGTCACATTCAGCCAACGGACAGCAGGGTCGCCGGGCGTCATTACTCAACGTTAAAATTTAATTCCTTAAACTGAATCAAAGTATCCGTCGCGAAGTCGAAGTGAAACAGTCACACGCTCTCTTTCCCGCCCTCAAAAGTTTAAAGACTAAACAAGACTTTGTGTTCCGTTAAGATGCTGGTTAGCAAAAGCCTTAAACCATGTGTTTTGAGTACCTCACAGGACAGGGGAGCCGACAGTCAGTAAACACAGAGGCTTTTACCTTGGACTGATGGCGACCATGTCTCTGTGCACTTGGGAAGGGAAAAGGGTGGGCAGACCACAGCAGAGCAAACAGAAAGGCAGCTGTGAAGCAGGTTGACGCCCGAGGTAAAGATGCCTAAAAAACCCGGCCGCTGAGGAACCACACAGCATTTTTTGTCTTCATTCAGCAACTGTGGGTCCACACGATTCTCACCAGAAGACGCTGGGAGAGGTCAGCTCCGGGACGTTCTCAGGGATCAGCTTCATGCTTTCTGAACTGTCTGCATTTCCGATAAGAACTAAGTAGCTAAGTGTAATGAGAAAACATAAAGTTTGCGTTTTGGAAAAGTGAAACTCGAAACACTGATGTAATTTCCTGGAGTCCTCAGGTGTCCCGAGGCACAGCAGAAGTGGGAACTGACACTTCCCTCCCAAATAATCAGTAACTGTGCGCTGACTGCTGGCTGCGTGGGGAGCCCAGCTGGGCCAGACAGGGTGCCCTGGAATCCAGGCATCCATGACTCACCGCCCTGCACGCTCTGACCTGGCTGTTACTGGAGGGTGGGTCGTGGGGTCCCCTCCCCTTCCAAAGTACAGGGTCCCTGCCTTGCACCAGGGTCCCTCTAAACTGCCACTGATGTAACCAGTGGCTTCCACCTGGAAGCCCAGCGGAAGGCCAGGATCTAAAGTCCTGGCTGCACTATTGCCATAGCAACCTGGTACCATAGCCTCAGTGACCAGGCAGGACTCATAGCTGCAGGGTTGCTTTGTTGATTCCAAGAACAGTGACTTCGACCTTCCAATTCCTAAGCTATATAGCCGCCCTGCCCACCCCCCATGGGGCTGGGTGATGGAGGGCAGGGGTCTCAAGCCCTCCCAGGGCTGGAGCGCCCTTGGCGAGGCTGCAAAGTGAGGACAAATCACTCTGCGCTTGGAGATAACGGTCAACAGGGTCAGGTCCCCTTCGCTAGAACCACGGGGTGTCTGCAAACAGAAAAGCACATCAGCACTTCACACCCAACCAAACCCCCTGCCAGCTGCGGGTGTGTCTGCAGGGGGGCTGCCCCTCCCCACCCCCCACCATGTTTGCAGGCCTTTTTCACCCCTTTTATAGTTAGCGCACCTTCCCCGTTGAACAACCTGGCCCACTGCTTTGAATATGGAGGTACTTCAGCTAAGACGGTGTCCAGAGAGTGAAGGCACACATCCAGGGTAACGATACCTAATGTCTACTTCAGTTTCGGACTCTTGGGGGCATCAGTCTTTTCTGGAACACATTTGAGCCGAAGGAAAGCATGACCTGCCGTCACCGTGAGAAACCCCCCGATAGCATGTCCCCCTCACGGGGTTCTGGTGCTGACTGTCCGTGTGTCTGCCCTGTGGGGACCCAGCTCCCAACAGCCCCCAGCCCCACCCCTCCCGTGGGCACTTCTGTGGGCAGGTGTGCGGTATTGTCATTGAAAACAAGCTGCTGGAGACAAATCGCATTTTCCCTGCGGCCCTGGAAGGAGGCAGCTGAGGACCAGCAGCTGCTCCCTCCGCTGCCCTCGCCTCGGGCTCCGCTGGGCTCCCCCAGCCCTGTCCCTTGGGAGCCCGCTGCCTCTGGGCAGCTGGACCCACAGCTCCCGCACGGCCCAGCTCTGCACACAGCACCTCGGCCACCACCGGCCCAGCCAGCGGGCAGGGGCTGACCTTAACCATGGAGGGCCTGGGACATCAGGGGACTGGACCATCCCTTAGTGACGCAAAGCGGAAACCGGCCACTTGGTTCAGTAAGTTCTCCTCCGTGTTCTCCAAGCAATGTTCGGATGGAGTTATGCCTCCCTTTTGCACGGCAGAAACACCTCGTTCCTTTCTAGCCCACATACAACACCAGACACCAGAGGGAGGCCCGTTCCAGAGACCCCAAATTTACAACGGGCACGAATCAAACTGCGATCTGACACCCGTTCTATTTTCTTTTTTATACGTGATTTTCAAAACTGTAGGCTACACATGGCTTATAATCAGAAGTCACAAACATTCTTTCTGGTACCAGGATTAAATTTCCCGTCTAAAAACTCCGATCCTACTTACAACTAAGATAACGCCCTATGACATCACTTACATGTGGAATCTAAAGAACACAAACAAACACAACTGAAGCAGACTCACAGGCACAGAGAACAAACTGAAGGTTGCTGGCTGGGGGCCGGGTGAGAAAAGGTGAAGGGACCGATAAGCACAGACAGGCAGCTAAAGAGCAGTCCGTCACAGGGATGCAAAGTCCAGCCCCGGGAATGTCATCCGAAAGATCGTCGTAACTGTGTACGGGGCCAGGTGGGTGCTGGAGATACCAGGGGACACTTTGTAAATTGTATCGATGTAACCATTCTGCTGCACACCCGAAACTAATATAAAGTAATAGTGAATGTAAACTTAATTGAAAAGAAAATTTGAAAAATTCAGTTCAAAAGGAAAAAAAAACAAGAAAATTCCATTCAGGAAAAAAACAAAGGGACAGCTAAACAAGTCAGCGGTGCAGGCGTGGCACTGTCCGGACAAAACGCCAGGAAAACGTAAGAATCAAGCCGCGTGTGCCGGTGGCTCTGAGGAAGGAACCGTGTGCTGTGCCCCCCACCCCGCGTGGTGTTCTCCTTTCCAACACCTCACATCAATTTTTAATTCACTATTCTTATCTGAACGTTAGCTTCAGTTTGTCTAGCTCAAAAAAGAAAACAGGAAAAATCAGCCACTATTCTTGGGGTCACGGTGAGTGTGCAGACTGACTTGGGGAAATGCGCCGACTGCTCTGCTGTGGAGGCCTGGGGTGCCTTGCCACTTGCTCGTGTCTTCTGTGACGCCCAGGGAACCGACAGAACATTGTTTCACAAAAGCTCACACGTTTCTTTTTTCACTTATTCCCAAGTACAAAGAACAGCGAGATAAGGCTCTCACACTCAGAGTTCACACACCGATAATAAAACCTTCTGGCCACTAAAAGCGCGTAAATAAGATGCGATGCGGGCCACGGGAGCGAGGCCACGAGGCCACGGAGACGACGCAGTGGGCTGTCCCCTGAGGTGGAGAGGCGTCCCCCAAGAGGCAAAGTAGCCAAAGACCGGACCAAGGTGCCGAGCTGGCAGAGGGGGCTGGGGACCCACAGGCGGTTTCCGGCGCGGGTGTGCAAGCCCTGCCTGGGACAAGGGGGACAAGGGCTCAGCTGCGCTGGAGGCCGTGACCTGCAGCCATGCGTGGACTTCACAGACACCGGAGGGCGATGGACAGAGAGAGGAAACTGGGGAAATAGGAGGCCAGTTCTGTTCTGAAGGTGGGAAGTAAACCCAGCCTGCAACACAGACATCGAGGCGCGTGCCCCTCCGGACACGCGCTGGGAGCGGTGGGTGGGCCTGTGCGCCTGTCGCAAACGTGCAGCCACGTCCGGGAAGCGAGACGCCCCGAGCAGACCTGCTCTGGCTCGATCACCGCGCTTCTACCTGGAAGTCACCACGGGAGACCTGGCAAAAGCACAGGACATTTGCCTCCTGTGGCCGAGAAGGGCTGAGGGGCAGAGGACACTCCTGGCAAATGGCACCAGGTGTCACTCAATTCAGCACAAAAACTTCTGAATTGTACCCTGAGGGCCCAGCACATGCAGACACGCTGCACCCACAAGTGCGCAGCTCAGAGAGCGAGTGTGTCTCAAGCAACACACCCAAGTGACCACGAAAAGGCGATTATTTATTCACGCTGGGTTATCTAAGACAGAGTTGTCAAACTCATTTTCACCGGGGGCCACATCAGCCTCGAGGTTGCCTTCAAAGGGCTGAATATAACTTTAGGACTGTATAAATGTAACTACTCCTTAACCGTTAAGGAGTTGAAATTACACTCAGCCCTTTGAAGACAACCACGAGGCTGATGTGGCCCCCGTGAAAATGAGTTTGACACCCCTGATCTAAGACTTAGGAGAAACTCACAGGGTGCAAGACTCAGCATAAAATTTCAGTCTCAAGTAATGGATTTTGTCAAGCCAGCTTTCTTATGGCATTAAAGCAACTGTTTTTGCTGAATACTACATTATTTTAGAAAATTATTAATTCAATTTGTTGATATTGTAATTTCAACAATACCTACTGAGCTATGGAAGTAAATGTTAATTTTCAATTTCATCTGGGAAGGATACTGTCATGAACTATGCAAAGTCAAAGTGCATGTGTGTGCATGGACACACATCAGTGTGCACACGTGTGAATGTATGTATGGGTGGGGATCTCTGTGCACGTGCGTGAGCAAGTCTGTGTGAGCGTCTGTGAGCACACATGCAAGTGTGTGCGTTTGTACACGTGTGCACACGTGCGCGTGCCGCGTGTGTGAGTGCGCGTGCACATCTGTGTGCTTCCTCGTAGCCCCTGCTGTAGAGGTGCTGTTTCCACAGCACAGACCCGGCAGACCACTAACGCACATCTGCTACCATTCGACCGTCGCGCTCCCTGCCCTCCCACCACTCCCTTCACAGAACACTTGGCGACGGGCTCTGAAGAGCGCGCGTCATTCGGAGAGCGGGCGAGACTGCGCCACGGGCTGCAGGACCCTTTCTGAAGCTATCCGTTTAAAATCGGTCCCACCGCGGTGAGGAACACCTGACCACGCAGGCGCTGCCTTCACGGCCGCACCGTGAGAACCTGCCGTGCAGGGCACTGCACCTTCCGTGGGCTCACGGCTGGTTTTCATCCCAGAGCCATCAGCGCGGTCGGCGTGGAACACCACCACGCCCAGGAGGACTCTTGTGGGCGAGCGTTACGCTGAGAGCGGGAAGATCACCTCTGCTTTGTATGGTTGTGTCTACAGACTTCGTTTCTACCAGTATTTTAACATAAATTGCCTCATTAAAGTTATTTATCAGTTTTGCTCTACTTTTAAGTAGGAATTTTTAACTTGGGAAACTGGTAACATCTTTGTGCTCCCGTTTTCTCATTCAAAACGTGGGAAGAATTAGATCTCTGGGGTTAGCTTGCACCTTGCTATGGGTTTTTATCTGCTTTAAGAAAAACACAACTTGGAGACGCGCGTACCGGTGAACTGAGGTAGCTCCTCCCACACAGCCCGAGCAGACTGTTCCTGTGGGACCCGGACACCAGGCAGGGCTAGCGGGGCGCCCCCCCATGGACTGCTGTGACACTGCGCTCTGGCTCTCCTCCGAATGCTCACCCCACTTGGGCCAGCCAGCAGAGCTTCTACGGAGAATAAAGACTCTCTCCTCTTCCTCCTAGCTCACTACCTGCCCTTGTGCACTCAGGCAGGTGGAGACCACCTGTCCTGCTTCCCTGGGGGGTTCCATTTCATCCCAAAAGCATCAGTCAGGTGAAGAAAACTGTAGGTCACGAGTCATTGTACGTATTTTAGCTGCTACTGTTTAACGAAAAGAAATGCTGAGACACACCCCAAGGCAACCAGTCCTTGTACCTCCAGGCGGGGTTCCCCAGCAGTGGCCATTGTGGGGCTCCTTGGGAGAGGCCCCTGCTGGCCAGCTTTCCCGGGTTTGACAACTGGCCAGTTGTATGTTCCCACGGGTTCCCAAAACACTGGCCTTCACCCTGAACTGGCATCCTAAGCATTACCAATTCTTTAAGTTTAAATGTTATATAGATGAAGCTTGTATTGTGCTTTAAACATTAAAACACATTTGAATGTCTTGTGCAGACATGACTTAGTGAACTGGAAACAAGTTGGCTATTTATCCACAGAAGCTACACGTTTCTCCTCACATGTGGCCCGGCTCAGTGACAAACAGAAACCAGAGCTACGCTGACCTGGCTCCTGAACCCTCTGATTCTATTAGCCTGCACCAGACAGAGCTCTTTAATCCCAGCCCGGGGTCTCTGGTCTTCGCTCCCAAGTGCCGTCTTCCGGGGAAAGCCGGGGACCTAATGAGAATGTCTGCTGGCCACCGGAGTCACGAGCCTGGGGGCCGCCCCTCTGCTGCCGACAGAGTGTCCACGGGCCCTCGGAGCCGCAGCCTCAGACGCTGACAGGAAGGCCAGCAGGTCCCTATGGAGTAGCTAATGTCCAGGGGAAGAGTTGTCTAGAAATCAAAATACAAATTCTTTCAAGCTGACTCCATCGATACACTGATATATAAAAGTATATATAGATATACTTTTATCTATAAAAGATATACTTTTATAGACCTGTAGTTAAGTATCTGGGTTTTTGAACGATGACCCGGAGCTCCAGGAAACTCTGGGAGTGTCTACTGAGCCACATGAGAACACTGAGCATGTGCAGCGGGGGGCCAGCTGTCCGCCGTGCTGGGCCTCGGCTCCCCCACCCTGCTGCCCCCACTTTACTCGCTGAATGAACCGGAAGGGGAAAGGGAGAGGAGGTAAACTGTAAAGGAGTTCAGTTCCTTTTTTAGTCTGTATTCCCACATTTTGCACAATGATTAGAAGGCTATGCAATCAGATAAAGAGATCAGTGCACCCAGATGCTAAAGGAACAATCATTTTCGTCACTGTCTGAATACTTATTTTGTAATACAAATATGTGAATTAGAAAATAACAAAGAATCCAATGTGTGGAATAAAACAAAAAATATACAATGGTGTGAGGAAATAAACTGTACGTTCAGAAATGCATCTCATTTTAAAATTCAGCAGGACGCTTTTTCTTCAAGATGATAAAAGAGAATTTTGCCTTTAAAGATGGCTACGAAGGCTGCTTAGAGCTAATGAGAGAAATGGGATGATCACTATTATTAGTCGCGTTGGGGTGGCTGCTGACAGCCTCGGGCCTGGTTGCCATGGAGTGTTTGTTGCTTTCCTCAGACAGAGGCTGCAGCAGCTCCGCCGTCAACAAGGAGATCAGGAACCGGCTCTTCGCCTCTGCCTTCTCCTTCCACCAGCAGGAGGAGCCTCAAAATGCGCACCAGCCTCACCCAACAGTGTCGGTGCCGTGCTCTGGGTGCTTGGACGAACATCCCCTCTCCCAGTCTGCAGGTGCAGCTCCCACGGGGATGCTTGGGTCCCAGGTGCGTCGTTCACGTCCAGGTGCCCTTGTCCCCACGCATTGGTACCCGTGGTCTCTTCACCCTCTCCCCCAGGGCAGAGACTGTGGACAGTCATCCTTCACCTAAGATTTGTTACCAGAATCTTTTTTTAAATCAAAATATTTAAATTTCTTGTATCAACTCCATTTTATTTTTCAAGGACATGGACATAACTATGAGTTTTTAAAAACTAAAAAGTTTCACTTGTTGAGAACGAGTCTCTGCATATGCTTCCTGGTGGGTTTCAGCATTTGCTAAATTCATATTCTCCGTACAAATTGACTGCTCTGCCCTCTGGTCACTTCCTGTTGATGCTCCTACGTAAGGCAGTTAACGTGACTCTTCCCGCGTCAGAGATAACCATCACGTTTCAACATTTCAGGCTGGAGCTCACTCACCACCACACAAAACCTTTTCCCCTCAATTCTGTACTTCTCATGCCACCTCTCACTGACCTCACCTCCTGCCTTCTCCTCTTCCTCCTTCTTTCCCTTTAAACCAGGCACTTTTCAAGGCCCCACCGAGTTGCTCAGTTGTTGACCTGATCTGCACCCTGAGGTTGCAGGTGTGATCCCAGGTCGGGGCCCATCCAAGAAGCAACCAATGAGTGCATCAATAAGTGGGACAACAAATAGGTGTCTCTCTCTCTCTCTCTCTCAAATCGATAAATTAAAAAATAAACTATCAAAAGCTTTCGTTCTAATGATACAAATTCTGCTGTAATGTGTTCAGTTCCTCCCTCTCTGCCCCCACAACCTAAGCGCCCACAGTGGAAGGCGTGCAGCCGCCACCTCTGTGCACGCAGAGCTGACCACTCTTTCCGTCGGCTCCGGGTGGTGACCGGGGAGCCCTCCGAGAGGAAGAAAAAGACCGAGACGCGTCCGTCCGGTCTGGAGTCGGTGTCCGGGTTAAGCCACTGTCAGTATCAGCGCGGCCTCACCTCACGTCCCACTGGAAAACCCTCCAGGCCAGTGCTCACCCGCGACTTACGGGGCGTAGGCACCCACGTGGGGGTGAGGAGGGGTGAGGAGGGCCTCAGCAGCAGCCAGGACAAGCCAGGGCCGTGCAGACCGCCTCCTCGCTGAACAGCCCGCCGGCGCGCTGGGGGAGGCAGGCACCGGGGGCTCGTGGGTCCCAGGAACGCGAAACGGAGACGCGTCGGCAGCACGTGGTAGCGCACTGAGCGTGCCGGTCAGGAGCGTCCGTCATGTGCTGTCGGTCCGCCTCTGACTAATCCCAGTTAATACAATACCCTCCTGCCACAGACGGTAAGGCTTCATTCTTTGTTACGGCCGAGCAACATTCCTGGTATACATTTACCAAAACTTTATTCCCCCCGAAGAGCAATATAAATGAACACACAAAACTGAAACAGACTCATCGACACAGAGAACAGACTGACGGCTGCCAGAGGGGAGGGGCGTTGGGGGCTGGGTGGAAAGGGGGAGGGGCTAAGAAGCGCAGACCAGCAGTGACCCAACAGTCACAGGGACGAAAAGGGCAGCTCCTGGGAACAGAGTCGACAATATCGCCGTGACTATGCACAGGCCCAGGTGGGCACTGGAAATGTTGAGGGGAGCACTTTGTAAAGTGCATGGTTGTTCAACCGCTGTGCTGCACACCTGAAATAATGTAAAATAAAACTGAACTCAACTGTGATCTAAAAAATAAATAGATAAAAACTATTTTTTAAAAGAAACGTCAATTAAATATAAGACGGGACCAACTACTTGGGCACCCGAGCTTTCCCATAGGGGAACCCAGTCACCGTCTTTAAAGAATTCCCCCAAGAGTGATTGGCGCCCTAAGGGGACAATCTGAGAGCTTTTGAGTGAAGGATCGGACCCGCGTGCCACAGAGGAGCGGGCCCTGAGCCCCGCTGCCTGGCGCTGCTGTCGCAGTCGGGGACGTTGGTGCAAAACAGGAAGGAGAGAGGTGGAGACCTGCGGTCTGGGCAGTCGGGCCCCGCCGGGCGTGCCCCACAGGAGGAGGGACGAGCGGGGTGGCTGGCAGTGTGGGCTTTCGAGTCACAGGCCACCTTGGACAGAACGGCCAGCCCACCCTTGTCATTGATTTTCTCCGCTTTAATTAAACCCATTTTTCTGTATTACCGAACACGCCAAACAAGGAAAAATCGTTGAGTTGTATGTTATATTTTCCAAAATGTTTTTAGGGTCCTGTAGGTTTTTTTCTTTCACTTATATTTACCTCAACTATATACCTGGCAATCTAAAAACTATAGAACTATCATTTCATTTGAAGAAACCATGTCTTCAACTGTAGCAAAAAAAAATTACGAGCAATAATCACCCTGAACTGGGGACATGATGAGTCCTGCTCATGAGCACGCCGAGGGCAGCTCACTCGCTGGGTGCAGGAAGCTGAACGAAGCCCTGGGTTGCCCCTTGCAAGAGGACACGGTGCCAGACAGGTGACGCCTGAGAGGTGCTGGGCTGGGAAGGGCAACGTCCGTTCTAACCCAGGTTCACATCTAAGTGAACATTCAGTTTGTTTCCTTTACCCACGGGTCAGGCACCAGAATGAAAATGGGGACCAGGTGCCCCCACGGGTCCCTTTACTGTCCCCCGTGCTGGTGCCCGCCTCCGACAGGCCCAGGCCACACCTGGGCTACCTCCTTCTTTCTTGACCTTGCCCAGGCAAGACCAGTGCCAAGGCGGGGAGAAGAAACAGAGGTTTTTATGGGAAATGTGAGCCGCTGCAGAAAACTCGCTCAGGAAACCAGGCCCGTGCCATGTCTGCCCAGTCACTGCTCGTGAAGGGAAATGACAGAGTCACCTGAGGACCTGCCAGCTGACCTGCGCACGCAGCTCGGCATGGAGGGCCCTGTCCCCCCCGGGGGACGCTCCCATTTGTCCCCAGGAAGGAGACACAGGACCTGCCCGGTCAGCTGGGTCCCTCACTCCTCTCCCTCGTCCTCTCGCCCTCCACAGACGTCTCACGCCCACGTCAGGAAACGTCAGGTGGTGTGTCCCCGTGTGACAAGAGGAGGCAGGCCTTGCAGCCTCTCACACGTGTGTTCGGTCCCTTCAGGTGTTGGTACTGGATGCGGGAAATTATAGGTCCTCTGTTAAGGGAAACGCTTTCTTGTTAAATCTGTATTGCTTTTCAGTTTAGGCCCTTGTCATCGCGGTCCCGAAAATGACACAGCCAAGCAGTGCACAGCGGTGGGGGTGCGGGTGGGGGAAGGGCTCTCTGCAGACTGAGCAGCTCATGAACATATTCATAAGCACCGCACCCAATTTGGAAAGACAAACCGCAGCAGATGGGTCTCCTGGCCTCTTTCCAATACGTGGTTTGAATTGTTTTTCAAAGACACCACCCATCAAAAGCTGCCCGATGCTGCAAACGACTCTTCTGTCCCCGAGAACCCAGAGACAGGGCCGGTGGGGGGCATGCTCTAATTATCGAGCTGCTGGAGCGTGGCAGCCGGCGGGGTACATGAGCCTTTCCTAACATTGTGATGGAACGTTTCTCTCTCGGTTATCTACCATAGGAAATGAGTGTCTGGTTTTCACCCAGCTCCGTGACAGCCAGAGCTGGCCCCGTGTCTGATGAGGGCGCAAGGAGCATGCCAGCCAAGGCCGCAGCGGGGTTAGGGCAGGCAGGAAGGGGGACGGAGCCCTGGCCTCTGAGAAAATGCTCTTAGTGACCCCATCAGCTCCTTTATCACAAAGCTCTGCACCGTGAGTCAGAGAAACGCATGGGGAGGGGGCAGACTCCGCCTACCTGATAAGTATATGATGTCTATTAATTAACATGCTATTAATTAAAATGCTGAAATTACATGAGTATACACATTCTGTGAATCTATTTATTTATTTTAGAGAGAGGGGAAGGAGAAAGAGAGGCAGAGAAACATCAATGTGTGGTTGCCTCTGGTGCACCCCCTACTGGGGACCTGGCCCAAAACCCAGGCATGTGCCCTGACTGGGAATCAAACCGGCAACCCTTTGGTTCATAGGCTGGCACTCAATCCACTGAGCCACACCAATCAGGGCCTGTACATCTATTTAAATCTTGAGTACATAACTTTGCTTTTCTATACTATAGCTATCATCTACAAAGGTGACAAAAATTTCCTACCACTCCTGTTTGCTGGACTGCTATGAATTCGATTGTGTGGACCCTGGTAAGCTGAGCCACAGGCCAAATTATCTAGAATTTTCCAAGTATCTGAGTTATATAAACTTATAATTAAATCATCCTAAAAATAAAAATAAGCGTGCATGTCAAACTCACCACTACCATTTATTTTACTACATTAACCACATTTTACTATTACCTGCACTCTTGAGGTGACGTCCGTCATACCTGGGTGGTGAAAATGCCACAGGTAATGTGCTATTGAGAACCTGGTCCCAAATCCATGTTCAGATGTGACACCCACAGACCGAAACTGACATGGTGGAAATATTTACTCAACAGAAATTTGCAGGTGCTACGTAAAGGCTTAGTTTAGAACTAAAGCTGAGGTGTGAGTTACTGAATACAATTTGCACAAAGGCGAGAGAGAACTGCATAGCGGACTGTACGGAAGACTGAACGGTAACTGGGGCAAGAGGCAGTGAAACGGCTGCAATTCCACGTGTCAAGCCACAGTCCAGCCACAACCACAGGGACAGACACACGGGCACAGCAGAAATCAGGAATGCCTTCTGTGGGGGTAAATTAGGTATATACAACCTCCATAAAGAGCACTTCCTGTTTTGTTATTACTTGAAAATGGTGCTTCCTTTACAAAACTCATGTGCATCCTGTATACAAGTAAAATTTATCAGAAATTTATAAACATAATTTTTGCAGAGCTAGTTGTTAAATATTTACCATTACATCCCTGGTTGAGTTTTTAAACTCTTAAATAGAAAGCTATCTCTGGGGGGCAGAAAAAACATGCTGTAATCTGAAACATTATAGTGAAAGAATAAAATAATCCACTAGGTGGCAGTAACAAGAATGAGAAAAATCACAGAAAAACAAACTAGAAGGAAAAGTAATTTACATAGAAATTACTTCATCTGTTTCCCTATCATTTAATTCATTAAATCGTATTAGAAAAGAAAATTATGACATTTGTAAAAGCTGTCTTGTACAAACTAGTTATAAAAATAACCCATGTTCAGTATAAAAAGTTCAGTAAATGAACACGGACATAAATTAAATATTGGATTGGCCAAAAAGTTAGTTCGGTCTTCATATGCTGCCTCTAGTAGTGCTGAGTTGTGTTTAATTTCATTCAAAATAATTTTGTTAGATTGTATTGTGACAGCTGTCACATCAGTGTGCATTTAAAAGACGTCGAAACTGGTGAATTTTTGTGCAGCCATTTCAATATTGAAGATGGAAATAGATAGGCAACATTTTTGTCATATTATGCTTTATTATTTCAAGAAAGGTAAAAACGCAGCTGAAACACACAAAAAAAGATTTGTGCAGTGTGTGGAGAAGGTGCTGTGACTGATCAAACATGTCAGAAGTGGTTTAGGAAGTCTTGTGCTGGAGATTTCTTGCTTTTGAAGTTGATAGCAATCAAGACATTGAGAACAGGCAACGATATACAAAAAGGGAGAAAGTCGACATACTCAACATACTCAAATCAAGAAAGTTATTGGTGAAAATGAAAAATGTGACTTATTTTATGGAAAAACCCATACAATGTTTTTGGCCAACCCAATAAAATGACCCATAAAATGACTTAAAGATTAAGTACTGTTGATATTTTTGGTGAGAATCCTTGTAGGCATTATGCAAAAACAGGATTATAACTTTATTTTTTCCTATTGTACCACAGACTTCTTTGTCAAGAAATATATAGTCCTGACTGGTGTGGCTCAGTGAATTGGGTGTTATGCTGCAAAAGTCCTGAAAGGCCACCAGTTCAATTACCCGTCACAACATGCTTGGGTTGCAGGCCAGGTCCCCAGTCGGGGTGCATATGAGAGGCAATCGGTTGATGTTTCTCTTGCACATCAATGTTTCTCTCCCTCTCTTTCACCTTCCCTTCCCCTATCTCTAAAACAAACAAACAAACAAACAAACAAAATAAGTATTTTTATAAAAAGAATGACTTGTCAAGTGAGTATGTGTCTTGTGTATGTTTCCCTAACATTTTCTTAATAGCAAAATGAAGAAATTAGGCAAAAACTGGCCTGGTGCCCAGCAAATGAAATTTACGCAGTGAAAGGCTTGTAATTGTGTTTCTCTGGCTGCTAATATGATTCCAGCAAATTGGGGAAGCAAGACGGCTCCATGCACACTGACAGCCTGGAGACCGTTTGTCGGCCAACTTCCTCAGACCCTGCAAATAACTCACATGCGAATACAAATCTATGATAAAAACCAACATGAGAACCGAAAGCCAAGATGAGAAGTGCCATTTAAACATAACCCAGGGAACACCCAATGGAATTCTTTCCAGTAGGAAAACACTACTATTGTTTTTCATTATTAAGAGCATATTGTAAAAGTTGAGACAACTCTAGGTTCTGCATCAAACATTGTTCCTTATAATAACAGGTGCTTAATAACAGAACGGCTTATTTGCTTGCTGATGTGTGCAAAGTCTGGGAAGGACGTGGGGTGGGGTGGAGGAGTGAGACATTGGCAGCTTGGGGCTGGAGAGGCTGCAGGACAGAGAGAGGGCAGGAGAATGCTCACGCTATGCCTTTCCTGTACTTCTTGAATTTTGAGTCATTTTCATGAATACATAATTCTAAAGTTTAAAGAATGGACTACTCCCTGGTGTTTTTTAAAAATTGAATCTCTATTGAATTTGACTTGATCAATACGCCCACTGGCTTGCTGTTTACAAGAAAATTTAACCAACTAGCCATGAAAATATCTCCATAATCCTTATTTTAGTTTTAGAAAACACCTGTTTTAATTTCCACCAAGTAACCTTACAATTGGAGTTAGGACACAAAATTATAAAGAAAAAAAATAAAACCTTTCATATATGAGCTATAGAAAATTCTCCAAAAAAAGAAATATAAATGTCGTAGTATCTTAATTTAAAAATAAGTCCACTGTCGCCCTGACAGGTGTGGCTCAGTGGGTTGGGTGTCCTCCCGCAAACTGAAAGGTCGCCGGTTCCACTTCAGGTCACGGCGCAGGCCTGGGCTGCAGCCCGGTCCCCAGTAGGGGGCGTGCGAGAGGCAGCGGACCCATGTTTCTCTCCCTCTTTCTCCCTCCCTTCCCCTCTCTCTAAAAATAAATAAATAAAATGTGAAAATATACATATAAATAAGTCAACTTTAACAATCAGTTCATTTAATAAACATTTCCTGAGTTCCTATCACGTGGCAGGCACTGTTCTGGGGGCTACAGCGGGGAACAGCACAGAAAATCTACCGAGTCAGGCTCGGTGAAACGTCCGGCAGATGAGGGGTTAACGTTGCGTCCCCTGTTCTTTGTTCTCTGTCCTTTTCAGCTTTTCCACCCTCCAAGCCGCTCACTTTCCTTTCTTGGCGCGGCCATCTACGCAACCTCCACCAGGAGGCGCTGTCTCCTTGGCCAAAATAAAGAGTACAGGCCCGTTTCCATGGGAACGTATTCTTTTGCTTGCCTTTGGTTTTGTTTTTAACTCCCTTTTTCCGTGACCAAAACACAGCTTAAAAATATGCCATTTTGCAGAAAACAAAAACTATACAAACAGCTGACACACGGGGAGAGGCTGAGTTTGCTGGACGCCGCTTGTGACCTGGAGAGACTGGGTAGGTCCGCGTGTTGCCCACGCGCGCGCGGGGCGGGCACCTGAGAGGAAGTGGTGTGGGACAGAAAGGGACAGGCTGACGGTACGGGAGGTCAGATGGGGCGCTCGGATGAGTCAGCAGGCCCCGCCCTGGCTCACCTGTTGTCCACCTGCAGGTGGGCACTCCTGCACCTGAGGTTTCTCAGTAGGAAAACAAGTCACTTATCCCTCGTGGGAGCTCAGAATATTAATGCCTTTCCCCCACAGACACAGGTTATCAGGAGAAGATCAAAGTTTAATACACGCGCACGGGGAATGCACACAGACATGATAACCCCACGAAAACTGCCCACAGACAGAGAAGGAACGCTGGGTGAACAAGGCGTTTCGGACAAAGGAGAAACGGGCCGCAACAGGGAACTGCATTTCCGGAGTGGCAGAGGAAGAGCCCCCAGGCAGAGGAAGAGCCCCCAGGCGACCCAGAAACTCGGGGCCCGGCCTGCGCTTCCCTGTGGACCGCCCTTCATTCAAACGGTGCTGAGGCTGCGTCCGGGGCCTTCCTCCTAAAGCAGGTGTCTGCCTCCGAATCTCTCGGGCAGGAGAGGACGGAGGGTCAAACGTTCCTTCTGAGTCTTTTGTTTCTTAATAAACAGCTTTAAAACCAGCCTCCCCCAAAGCAGCGCCAAGGTGGCAGGGTTTGCTCCCGTCGCCTTACTCACCTAAGGGGGTCCTACCAGATCAAGGTCCGTGAAGGCGCTGCTTTGGACCATGTAGCTCTGTGTTCTAACAAGATACCGCTCGGAGAAAATGCATGACTTTTGGAATTAATAAGCAGCATTTACCGTTTTTAAATCAGTGCTTACTATGTATCACACATTGTTCCAAGTGCTTCAGACAATTAATTGATTTATAATTTTAAATGGGGCGCTGTGAGGCAGACACTATCTTCCTCCTTATTGATAGACAGACAGGGAGCCCCCCGCCCCGCCCCTGCCCGCGCCAGGCCCCAGCAGTAGGGGGCAGAGCTCCAGCTGCCCCAGAGCTGCCCCCCTCTTCTGAGCCACGCCCACACCCGATCTGCCCAGGGCGGGCGGGTAACACTGCACACCCGGGCACGCAAGGACCACGGAACAGGGGTCCCTTCCAGGGCACGACAGTGATGCATACCACGCTTCACGGAGAAAATCAGGCTGGTCAGACCTCAACGCCCAGCGAGGTGCAGCGAGAACTGCGACCACGCACGGAACGTCCACGTGCGCGTGTTCGGGGCGCGTCCAGGCTGCGCCGCGCGCGGAGCCTGCACCTGAGAGCCGCCGCCTCGCGGTGCCCGTGTGCTCTCTGTCACAAGCTCTGAGGACGCAGGAACGTCTTATTTTCCTGCTTAAAACACGTCCTGATCATGCCAGCTCAGGAGAATGAAAGGCCCTTCCTGTCCACATTAATCACTTCAAAAGCTCGTTTCAAAAAACAGCAACTGTTGTGGTCTGAAGTCCGATGTAGCATTTCTCTATTATCCTTAACTATTTAAAAGTGCAATTATAATCATTATTTTAAAAATCAGTAAACATCTGCTGCCACGGATGACTCTATGCTTTGGCAAATTCTTTTCTGGCATTTCCAAAAACGGACATAGCAATTTATTTTTTATTTTTCAATCAAAATGAACTAACAAGAGTATTAGAAAATCAGAAACTGCTTATGAACTTTGCAGGCTAATGATTATTTTCACCACTGTCATTTGCAGTAACATTTGGAATCAGTAAGCTTTAAAAAATGTTGTTTCTAATTATAAAAGATAAAGATTCACTGTGAGAAAAAATTGTAATTAAGGGGAAAAAGAGAAGTGTCTGGATAAAACCACATGGACATGCATTTCTCATGCACAGGGATAATGTGGTAGAGAGTACATTGGAAACACTTTTATCCTCAACTTTTAAATTAATAAATAGACATTTGTCATGTCATTAAAATTTCTTTTTATAAACTACTTTTAAATGGCTGCATAATATTCTGTTTCATGGATGTACCAAATGTACTTCACAATTTCCTTACTATCACCTATCTCGATTGTTTTCCCTTAGGGGCCATTGTAATAACCGGGAGTCGGCGTCCAGAGGTCGCGGGAGAATGCCCGCTTGCCGTCTGAGAGGCAGGGCCACCTGCCGGCCGGCGACTCACACTTTCTGCAGACGTCTCAAGAAACCTAAAAAGCTCTTAGTTTTAAAATGTCAGTGTGCACTCACCTTTTTAATTAACTTCAAAATCACTTTTACATATCTTCCTTTCAGTGTTTACACCAAGCCTTACAGAAATGTCTTGGGGTCATTAAAACAGAGGTGTGACTAAAGTATTTCACAACTGGAAGAATCCTTGTTTTTAAATCAGTGCTGAATTTCACAGATCATTTCTTTTTGGTTTGAATCAAATTCCAAGAATTTGGGCGTTTCATTATATTGCTTTCCAAATTCCCGTTCTTGCTCAGCTCCAATATCTAAGTTCAGCAGCAGTCAGAGTGATTGATGTTTTTACAACTTTACTCGGGAGATTGCTTAGTGTTGATGTTTTTGGTTCCCATTTTGTTCAAATTTTAGCACTTGGCCCTTTGGGGTACTGAAAATGAACATTCTAATTTTAGAGCGGTCACGAACTTTGTTGCCTGATGCCTAATTCGCATTGGAAAAGCAGTTTTTTTCTTTTCAGAAATATCTAGTTCATGTTATTTTTCCTCAATTTTATTAGTTGAGCTTGCTTTATTTGGGATTCTATTAGCTAGATGCTCTTTTAAAACAAAATAGCAACAATTAGCTGAACAATGAGCCTCATTCCCAAAGGAATTCCACACTGCAGAATCTAACATTTCAGTTGGTGCAGCTGTTTGCCTATTTTATTTGAAAAGGCAAAGAAGCAACATTAGAGACATTTTAGATGACTTCTTGATGTCATTCCTTACAGCAGGGGTGTCAAACTCATTTTCACCAGGGGCCGCATCAGCCTCACAGTTGCCTTCAAAGGGCCGAACGTAATTTTAGGACTGTATAAATGTAACTACTCCATTTAACTAGGGGCAAGGAGCTCAGCGCTGCTACCAGGTAGAAACCAGGTGCCAGGCCGGATGAAACAAGGTGGAGGGCCGGATTCAGCCCGCGGGCCTTGTGTTTGCCACCTGTGCCTTTATTTAACATGCTAGAGTATAAATGAGGTCCATTTCTCTGATATATAATTAGTATTATGTGTTAATTGGCGTTGACTTCAATGTTAGTGGGTTTTTTTAAGATTTTATTTATTTATTTTTAGAGAGGGGAAGGGAGGGAGAAAGGGAGAGAAACATCAATGCGTGGTTGCCTCTTGGGTGCCCCCTACTGGGGACCCAGGCCTGTGCTCTGACTGAGAAGGGAATCTGGGACCCTTTGGTTCCCAGGCCGGCCTCAATCCACTGAGCCACACCAGCCATGGCGCAACACGAGTGTTATTAAATGACAAAACACAACAACACAAAAACAGCAGAACGCGACCACTAGAGTATATTGATTAATGAAACTACGCCTCTGTTTCGGAAGCACGTATCTTGTGACTTTTAAATCTGGCCTCTCTAACAATGAATTCAAGTATTACTTTCTTTGTAGCTAGATAGATCATCTTAGCACTATGCAATAACTTTTTTCTACCCTTTAAATACTGGAAAAGGGAACGGCCACCTAAAATAGGAGCTTGGCTCCCGCTGCCATTGCGTCTGGGCTTCCCCAGGCTGGCGGCAGTGACAGTGGGTCTCAGAAGGTCATTTGCAATTATAGCTGTTTTTCAGGCTTTGGCCAAATGAAAGTGAAAGGCAACACTGACATTGAACTGTCCGAATTGACAGATGCATTAAGTCAGCACCAAACTGCAAGACTTTCTTCCTGAAATCCCAGTAAGTTCTTCATGAAATCTTCGCTCAGAAGGAGTCCCTCACGCCCCCTCTGAGCCCATCACACCAGGCTGAGCAGCCTTTGTGCCGTCACCAGTGTCCCCAAGCGCAACCACATTACTCAGCGTGCACTTCAGTGCTGTGGGAGAGTGAGAAATCGTCTTTCCATTGGGTGGGCCGGTAAGTTCGCTCTTTTTCTCCGAACGATGGCACTAGTGGTGCTCAGTTGTCTTCAACTTTGTTAGAAACAACGGTCGTTTCAGCTTGCATTTTTTTAAAAAGTCTCAAAATTGGTGAATTTTTGTGTAGCCATTTTAATATTGAAGATAGAAGAAAATAAGCAACCGGTTTCCCAACACGGGGGCTCCTGGATCCCTTGGAATGTCCAGGGCTACAGCAGTGGTGGCTCCGGGCTGGTCACCTGCGAGACCAGGCCACGTTCGGACACCTGGGACTCAGCCCCACCCCCCCATTCTCCAGAGAGCGGGGAGCGGCCGGAGATGGAGTTAGCGCTGGACCTGCCAGGTCTACTGGTCTGCAGTCACTAGGGAAAATAATGTCTTAAATCATATCACTAAGCAGGGTGCCTTACGTATAGTATTTTTAAATAATCAAGCAAATTGTGCTAGTCATTAAATAGTCTCCTATTTCCAGGGAAGTTTCTCTCACCTGTGGTGGAGAGGATGGCCTTTTTATCAATTAAACAGCCTTTTAGCACACTGCTTCCACTTACTGACGACGTAAAGTAACAAACAGAATTGTGAACCCCTGCACGTGAGCGTGGAGCGAGGTGGCCCGTCACCGCACGGGGTGGCACTTGGTGGTGTGCCCTGAGTAGTGAGAGTATGTCGAGCTCAAGTGAAAAGGCACCAGTGGGTTAAAATGATGGACTTACCTTTCAAGGAACCATTACTAAGTAATTAAGCAAGAATATCCCCTTTACAACTGAGGAGTTTTGACCAAATTTTTAAATCCCCTCAATTTTGCTCACAAAACCAAGATTTTTGAATGTCACTCCTTGTTCTTCAAACAGATAACAGAATACTCAACTCGGACAACAAACGCACCGGCCGTCACGGCTGCCCAGGCGCCTTCGTGTCGCAGCCACACCCCGGGATACCGAAGCCGCAGGCCTGGGCAGGCGACTGCTTTGTCACCTGTCGCCCCGTAAATATTCGAGGACGCCACTTTCCTGCTCTGCCAGGTGCTCCCCACGATCGGGATTTTATTCCAGTCAACGTTGTCACATTTTATCCCTGCCACAACCTACCCTGCCTTCTCGACAGGAAGCCCCCTCCATAACCTGAAGCATCCCTGCAAACACCCTCGGCTTCCTCCCCCTGCTCCCAGCCCGGGGCTCCCCAGCCCCAGGCCCTTGGCCCTCAGCTCACGGGCGTCAGCCCTTCTCCAGCCGGATCCAGCCGCTTCCCGTCAGTCAGAGCCAGGCCAGGAAGTGACACCTGTCTGCTCCCAGGTCTGCTGCTCACGGGGGAAGAGCCTGACCAGGGGCTCTGAGCGGCGCTGGACTCACAGAGTCCGAGGACAGTGCAGACAGCACCCGGAACAGCGAGGGAGGTGGGGGCCCGGATGGCTCCTCCCGACCCTGATGGCCAGGAAGTCCTCTGCATGCCCGTGGTGCCTGGGACCCTCAGCGGACACCACCAACAGCCAAAGTCATCACCTCCCCTTCTCCTGTCCTCCGGACTATGTAAGAGCCTCTAGTCACTATTTGGGCCCGCTCACACAACTTTACACCAAAACACAAACAATCCAATAAAAAATGGGCAGAGGACCTGAACAGACACTTCTCCAGAGAGGACACACAGATGGCCAACGGATGTATGAAAAGATGTTCGATGCCACTAATCATCAAAGTAAGGCAAGTTAAAACCACAATGAGATGCGACCTCACACCTGTCAGATGGCCATCACCAATAAATCCCCAAATGACAGAGCTGGTGAGGACGTGGGGGAAAGGGAGCCCCGTGCGCTGCTGGTGGGAGTGCAGACTGGGGCGGCCACTGGGGAAACAGTGTGGTATTTCCTCGGAAAATCGACGGAACTGCCTTTTGACCCACCAACTCCAATTCCGGGTGTTTGTCCAAAGAAATCTAAAACACTAGTTTGAAAAGACTGTGTTCATCGAAGCATTATTTGCAATCGCCGGGATCGGGAGCGGCCCAAGTACCCGTCAGCACGCAGGTGGGTTAGAAGGCGGTGGTGCATTTATACAAGGGAATTCTGCTCGGCCGTAGAAAAGGAGGTCCTGCCATTCGCAGCGGCACGGATGGACCTGGAGGTGCGGTGCTCAGTGAAGTAAGTCCGACAGAGAAAGAAAAAAACCATATGCTCCCACTTTCATGTGGAATCTAAAGAGCAAAATAAACAAACAAAACTGAAACAGACTCAAAGACACAGAGGGCAGGCCGGTGGTTGCCGGAGGGAAGCGGGAGTTAGGGGCTCTTGAAAAAGGTGAAGGGATTAAGAAGCGCAAGCTGGTCGTCACGGGAGAGTCCCAGGCTGCACAGTGCACAGGGAGCACAGTCGATCTCCCTGTAATAACTGCGTGCGGCGCCAGGCGGGTCCGAGACGCACTGGGACACCACGTCGTGAGTTACATGAATGTCTAATCACGATTGTAGCCCTGAACCTAATACAACATTGTGAGGCGTCCCAGAAAATTATTTTAAAAAGCAGATATTCTCTTTCAATTTGTGTATTTTAAGCCACTGAATATTTTGTAATGCTCCAACTGTAACTGAAAATTTTTACAAAAATGTGAACATCAAAGACTTACATTTCAAAATAAGTCAGTTCTCTACTGTTTTATATGATTTAAATTTTGATTGAAGACTTAAAAGCAGGTACTTCTGAACTTAAAACGCTTGGTCAAATCATGTTACATTGCTATAATGATTTGTTCTAAGAGACCGCACCATCACCAGTTCGCGCACTAACACGCACAACACACACACGGCACCAGGCAATACCGCCCCACACACAGCGTTCCCTACGTGCCAACACGTCCAGAAAATATTCTCTGGCGACAACCTGATGCGCACTCCTGTGCCGCTTGTTTTCCTGGGATGTCCGACGGGGTTGGTCTCAAATGGACAATCCTTAGAAAACTGATGGCATGGATCAATTTCATGACAGTGAAACTACGGGAAGTGGTAGCAAGGAAAACAAAAAAATACTGACACAGATTTTTTTTTTTTACTCAAAAGGCAAATGGCAAATTATAAACAAGGCTTCAAATTATAAACCACACGGCTTGGGCTTCTGGTAATTTTTATCAATTATTTGGGGAGTACAAACAGGTATTAAACACTTTTCTGAAAAATGCTAAATACAGGTTTTTCTTTCAACACTTTTCAAACGTTGCTTCTAAAATCTCCTATCGTCTTCCAAACTCGATCCTCTTTCTTGGGTAAAGCAGACAGGAGGTGATTCCTTGGGAATCTGCGTTTGCCTGACTGAGCAGGAACACGCACATTTGCAGCTGGGCCAGGTTCAACCCACTTTGCTGGAGAATTCCCAGCGCACTGGATTTTTGCCAAAAAAACTAGGCTGGGTGGTTGGAAGTTCCTCGTCATCCTTCTGCAAAGCTCCGCTCTCCCTGTGGTGGCCAGGACACCCTCTGCAGAGGCCAGGCTGGGCCTCGCGAAGAAACCCACCTCTGTCCCCTGCGTGCTCCCCGGTGAGCGCAGGGGACCCTCCTGCCACATCCACTGCAGAGCCCCCGGCCCTGGGTGCTGAAGAAAGCTTTTCTGTGCCGGCTCTTCCTACAGGATTTGCCACTTAGGCTTCTGAAGAGCTCAGAGCACGTCTAGCGCTGTAAGCGTTTTACCACGTTTTCTCTGCACACTGCGCAGCCCCAGCTGAGGAGGGCACACCACCAAGGGTATGTGGGTGCCGGGAGGGCCCGGGCTCTGCTGGGAGGGGCAGGATTTGCTGCCTCAGCCTCCTGGCCAGGGGGCCCTCCTGCAATCGCCACTGCTTCGCGTTCAAGCATGTGGCTCGGACACAGGACCCAGGTCATTCCCACATGTGTGTGCAACTCGGCCGAGAAGAACATGCTCACTGAAGAATGTGGTTGGTGACGATCATTAACACAAATTCTAGTGTGTGCCTGGTTAATTATGTGCCCAATACAGTAACGAGTAAAGAAGCGCGAGCATTGAAAGGAATTCATTCAAATTAAGCGGAGGAATGTGGGGGAGGGAGGCATGATTTCTTTGGAAAAAGTAAGTAATCAGCTCATTTAGTCGGTTCCCTCTGTCGGACGCGGGTCCTTCCACAGGGCCTCTGCAGAAGGTTCAGGAACACTCTCGGAAGAGCAACCACTTCCCCCACACTCTGCTCTTTTCTTGCAGAAAAATTAATAGAACTGTGGCTTATTGAGTGTTCATTTTCTCCTTTTCTATAGTGAGGGGAGAAAAGGGGTTTTATGCCAATTGGAAACAGCAACTTAAAACAGGAAATAAGATGGAACAAAAGAGGACTGTGTTCCGCCCTGACAATAACTGTATGCAAAACGCAACCATAGTTCTATGCGGACAACCATCCATCAGACTCAGCCGAGACAGAGACTGGAAAACTCCAAGTTTGATGTGATGGCTGGCAACACAAACCAGGGATTAAGATGGACAAATCTAGTTCTAGCATTTTCTATCATTACTCCCAATTATATATGTTCTTCAGGAAAACATATTCCAGAAAACACAGAGCTTGAGAGTTTGAGTTATGTATATTTAATCAAATTAGGTTGTAATTATGGGTCAGAATAAAGGGTCAAAATTCCATCACTACAGGACTATCTCAAACATTACATTTGATTTATACAGAAAGATAAGAAATTGGCACACGGAAGTATAAAAATTCTTGACATCGCATCCAAACGAAAATGTGCATGTGATCAACTACACCAGTGCAGGGTATTCCGGCTGCTAACATCCGAAAAGTCTGGTCTTGGCCATTTTCTCTGGGAGCTGCACGCAGACAAGCCTCGAGGACACTTTCAAACTCTCAAGACTGTGAGTGTATCTCTGGCTGGCATGAGGTCCTGGCTAACCCTCTTAATTCCTCGCCAGGCCTCCTGCGAAACCAGAGCAACGCTTCCCATCCCAGGAGACGGACAGCTCCGTGTGCCTTCCAGGCTGTGCACCTGGGCGCCGGACATCTGGACCAACCCAGGAATTTGGCTCCTCCCCTGTCCCAGGAAGCGGATCCGGGGATGAAAGGACCAAGGTCTCCCATCGGTGGGACCCCAGGGTGCCCTCAGGTGGCCAGCACCCACCCCACCCCCAACCTCCAGGGGAGAAGCTCCTGGCAGCACCGGCCACATGGGCCGCACCCTGCGGAGACGTCCCCCAGTCACCAGAGTGTTGAGGGGGGTGATGTGGAGGCAAACGGAAGGCTGCGGGCCACTTCCTTCTCCGTGAGCCGAGGCAGGGGCTTCTCGGGTGGCCTCTCTGGCCGGGAGGACCCTCCCTCTTCTCCAGACTCACGAGTTCTGAACGTTGCCAGTGGGCTGTTGGGTCTGCCATCCCTGGGCCACCATGGCCATAAAATGAAATGACCTGGGCCTGAACTTGGGCTCCACCACGTTTGCTGGGAATTTACTGTGTGAGTCGGACAAGGTCCTTAATCTCTCTGAGCCTCTGTCTCATCAGATGCAGAAGCGAGACATAATACCAGCGTCATCTCTTCGGAGTAACTCAAGCACACTGTTGGTGTTGCGTGGGGCTCATACACGTTCAACACTGACCCCTGCTGGTTGCACTTCATAAGTCTCCCAGCGGGTTCTACGACCTCCGCCCAGTCTTCCTGGGCGAGGTCCCTGTGTCTCCCTTAGCCACGCTCTGTTTCCGGCAGGCGCTATTATTTTCTTGAAGACATTCAACTCCATGTCAATGGATCCCACAAGCCCTGAGCTCAGTCACACCTAAAGGAAGAGACATGTCTTGCTCACCTGTGCCACATCCTCTCACAGCTGCTTGAGATCAAGTCCTGCTGTCTCTCCTCTGAGGACAAGGCGAAGGGCCCCCCCTTATGGGTGTGGCCTCCTGACCAGCAGAATTAACTGCACAGAGCACCTGGCTCCTCAGGCCCCAGGTACACAACGTGCTGAGTAAGGTGCGTGTGGAGCTTCTAGGGCCCAAATTAGTGTCTGTTATCACTGAAATCAGCAACCCTTTGGGTCAAAGTAGACACTACCTGCCTGTTTTATTGCAGAGAAAGTATGGCCTTCAAAAACAGTAAATGTGTCTTCAGAATTCTGCACTGTCGTGAAATTCAGTGCAGCTGTGATCACTAGAACTGTGACTGTCCCACGATATCCCGTGGGTCCAATGGTGGCGTCTCCGGGGACCTACCTGGACGTGGGGTGAGCCGGTGGGCACCAGCCCTGCCCCCTCATGCCCTGGAACCAGACAGGTCTCTTTTCATCTTTGTGGATGCCACATTTTATTTTTCAAAGTGGTTTTGTAGCTACAAACATTTGAAAATTCCTGAACAGAAGCCCTCTTCGGTCTTATAAAGGGCTCTCTGGCCTCAAGTAAACACCCTTAAAAGTCACAATGGGAAAGAGAAATGCAGAGTTTCCCGTTAAATGGGCATGGTGACCTTCTCACAGTCCAGAGGCGACACGCTGAGGCAGTCACCCTCGGGCCCGTTCATCACATTCGGTGGAGCCTGGCGGCCCGAAGGGCATGCCAAGCTCTCGGCGCCTGAGCACGGATGGCGTGCTGTCTGGGTCACGGGAAACAGGGCGGCAGTTGGGAATGAACGAGCAATCTCTTCTTCAAGGCCAAACAGTGTTATTAAACTCTGCCATCAAAATACTGCCATTAGGAGACACGCCCCCAAACTGAGGACCTGACAGCGGCCAGTGTCTGTCTTATCCTTTCCATCAAAGCAGAATCTGTGATTTCTGACCTTAGAAAGTAACATCTGGCCCTGGCTGGTGTGGCTCAGTGGAGTGAGTGCCAGCCTGAGAACCAGAGAGTCACAGGTTTGATTCCTAGTCAGGGCACATGCCTGGGTTGTGCACCAGGTACCCAGTAGGGGGCGCATGAGAGGCAACCACACATTGATGTTTCTCTCCCTCTCTTTCTCCCTCCCATCCCCTCTCTCTAAAAATAAATAAATAAAATATTTTAATAAAAAAAGTAACATCCGTACACATAGTTCACTTATAAACACACAAAACGTATGTCCAGGGAGGGAGGTGGGGAGGGCTGGGGTGGTGGGTTCGGGTGAGAATAAAAGACAGAAAACTGTACAAGATCAACAATTAAAATAAAAATTAAAAAAAAAAAAAAGTATGTCCATTCAAACTAGGGAAAGCCCGCAGGTGGATGAAGGTCCTCAAACAGGCTCCAGCTGAAGCCCAGGGAAAGAGGTCACTGTTTACTGGCTTTAGATGAACCCTCCCCCAGCTAGGGCTTGTTGTGAGTGTCAGGGTTGGCTGAGGGTTGTTAGCAAATTGGAAGCTTAGACCCCTGGCCACATGCAGGGGGTCTGGGGACACTACCCATCCGCTGCCATAGAGACCAGCTTGGCGACCAGCACTGTCCTCAAGGAAACTGTCCTATCCCCCCCAACATGCTCTCACACTGGTCCCCTCCCTCACACACTACCTGGCCACGTGCTCTGCATCTGCTAACCGCCCGTCACTGCCTTAGTGGGGCTGAGGGGCATGTCCTCCATCAGCCCCCACCCACCCTCCTCCTGGCTGCCCCCACCCCCAGCCCCAGCCCCTCAGCCCCTCCTCCTTCTGCACCAGGCCCATCAACCTCTAGACGTGTCCCGGACTCTGTCGTCCCAACCGCCATGGCCAGCTACCACATTCTCTCCACTTTCATTCACAGAGTAGATTTTCAAAGAACACCTTCACCCTTCTCGGCTGACTCCACCTCCTCACCTCCCATTTCTTCCTCAGCCCGCTCCCTGCCGACTCCTATTCGCCCCTTCTTCCCCGGACGCTGGACTCTGCTCCTGGCCACAGTGTCATCCGGACGGAAGCAGCCTCTTTCACTCCCCCGTCTCAGGCACAGACCTCTCGTCCGAGCTTCTAGGCTCATCTCCCCACTGGCACCCTGGCGTCTGCGCCGGGCCTGCCCCGGTCCCCCGGGAAGTGCGTCCTGTTCTAACGTGTTAATGAAACAGGACACGACGCTCTGCACCCGTCCTGAAAACAGCCACGCCCACTAGTGTGTCTCACGATCAGTATTAACGAAAGGAGCTAATTCTCACTCAGCACGCAGAAGAACAGCCACGGTGGAGAAAGCTTACGCTAACTCAATGACCGCCATTAGAAGAGTATAAACTTTTTGGTGTCAAATGATTTCACCAACTTCTTTCCAAACTTCTCTTCAAATTAAGCCTCTTCACTGGCACCTGCCCTGAGCCTTAGAAGGTCCTTGAGGGAACTTCTAAGCAGGACTAGAAGTTCTTTTACGTTGGGACTGTAGGCAGAAGCGGAGCTGACGTCTCCGCTTTCGCTACCCGCATGGGGCCCCCCGGGTTCAGCGACAACACAGGACGCGCTGCAGCTCAGGAGCCCGTCTGCCGCCGCGTGGCCGCCAAGGTCAGCGGCGCCACACGGCTCATCTCAGGGTTCACGCCGCAACTGCATCCGCGGCACCAGACACGATGGTTTTACGGCACGTTAAAGATTTGTTCCAGGAGCCCTGGCTGGTGTAGCTCAGTGGATTGAGCGCGGGCCTGCGAACCAGAGGATCGCGGTTCGATTCCCAGTCAGGGCACATGCCTAGGTTGCAGGCCAGGTCCCCAGTGGGGACCATGTGAGAGGCAACCACACATTGATGTTTCTCTCCCTCTCTTTCTCCCTCCCTTCCCTCTCTCTAAAAATAAAGAAATAAAATATTTAAAAAAAAAAAAAAAGATTTGTTCCAGGAAAGAAAGATTCTTCTAGACACGATTCGCGGCTTTAAAAAAATCAGATTTCTACAAACCCTATGCGTGATCAGTATCTGGTCCAAGCATCTTTATGGTCTGTTATTTCCTTAAACAGAAATATTATTTCCTTCCTTCCCTCCCCTTAAACATTTTTTTAATATCTATAAATAGAATCAGGATACTTCTGCACGCTTCTGATACAATCTAGCTGATTATCCAGAATCAAACTGCCTGACTGACAAGCTCCCGGGAATCAATTTCATGAGTGATTCAGAGGCGACGTTTCGTCACAGAAAAGCCCTTGGATGTAGCAGACGACCGAGCCCAAACACCGGCAGCCCACGGTGCAGCCCACGGTGCCTGCCGCCCCGGGTCCTCCCCCACCGCCCTCCTCCCACCAGCAAGTATGCTGACAAGACGATCGATTTATCTTTGTGTTCCCAAGTAATGCCGGTGATAATTTGCCAGACTACAGCAAAAGTTCCACCATATATTACATTTCTCATAGTTATTCCTAAAGCTATAATGTCTTTAAATATGTTTACACACCAAAAAACTCTTTTTACCAAAACAGTGCTTATTTACATTCCGAACTCTGTGTCTTTTCACGGGCTTCCTATCACAGTGGCGGTAGAAGCGCAAGTACCTTTTGCAACATGGTTGTCATCTGAAACGCCAGCTCTTCATGTCCTGCTCAGTCACTTACCTGGAAGGAGAAAAACGACATGTGAGTGTGAACTTGTTTCAGCTTATCAACAGCGACAGTTGTCACATTTCTACTGAAAACAGGTTTTTAGTGGGTACTGATTAATCACTTAAAATTGTCACTATTGTAAATGCAAAAGAGCAAAACAAAAATATTTAAATATCTTAAGAGCTCAGAAAATAGTAGGCAAATAGAGGAGGTGAAAAGACAGAAGAACCGTACGTATAAAAGGAACAGATTTAAGAAATTATGAAAGCGTTCGTCTGATTGTGAGGAAGCTCGGCAGCGTTGGCGGAGCGAGGCGGTTGCGGTCACTGCAAACTAGACCAGGTGCCGAGTCACACTGAGCGCCGTGTCTGTTGCTCTGGGTTCGAGTACGCCTAACCGCACGGGCCAGGACGCCTGGGCTTATCCTTCAGCCCTGTTCTAGCTGAAAGGCTGTGCGATCTCTAATCTATGGTAAGACTCTCATTGCTAAAGCCTGACAAAGACAGTAAAGGAATTTTAGGAAGAACAAACATCACTCCGTCCTGCTATCGGACTCAACGCGGGTTTCTAATCATGTTCTTTCTCCTTTCGATCTGTAGATGTGAAGGTGTACTCATCTCAAGAGGCAAATACAAACCTCACATCAATATTTAAACTTAGCAAACACAACACTATAAATACGAAACACTGTATCTCTCTTTTACTGGTTCTATCATTATTCACCATTTCCTGCCTAGTGTTCACACCATTGTAATGTCTGCAAACCTGTACGCTGAGCCGTTCCATAACCTGCTTAGCCGTTCCCTTTCCAGTGCTACTCAGATCACTGCCCAGTCTCCGCAAACACTAACTGAAGCCCATGTGCTCCGCAGGCATCCCGCTAACCTCTCCTCGGTCCCACTCGCCGTCAGCCCTACTGTTTGCCGGTTTCCGTGTGCGCCTCTGTGTGCAGTACACGCCCTTCCTCCCCGCCCTTTCCTCCCAGATTACACTTCAGCCATGCCTACCACTTTGCCAACTGAAGCGCAACGTCAATTTTTTGAGTTCAACTCATCCAAGTCCAACCGGACGTACGAGGACTGTGTTCAGTCCATCAACGGACGTGACAAAAAGTGACATCCCAACCACCGTTCGCCCTGCCCTCCAGCTCTTACCCAAACCCTCCTTTTCTTCCCCCAGAAAAGCACTGCTTTCTTGCGCAGTCCATGCCCAGCGCTCGCGAAGCCTGAGACTACTCAACGCCTCTTCCTGCACCCGTCAACAGGACCTCGTTTCTCGCCTCGTCTGTCTCGGAGACGCGCAGACACCGCCCGTGTCTGCACTTGCGCTCTGCGTTTGCCCTCTGTACAGGGTCCCAGGCTCCCCAAGTCCCCGGCGTTTCTCCGCTCCCAGGACACTCGGATGAGGTGACTACCACCATCATGACGGGTAAGTCCCGTGTCCTGGCTCTGTGAGACCGGAGCCAGGACCTGTCCATCCCGAAGCGTTCCTTCTCACCAGTCTCGCTGCCTCCTTTGGAAGATGTGGGTTATTTACATTTCCCTTGATAGCAGATCAGACAACTCTTTCTTGCCCAAGTCTTGTTACATTCGATCACGTTTCACCAAAACGCTCATCATGCTGTACCACAATGTAGCCCATTTTCATGAGAGGTGACTTGGCCTAGGGTATCATTAAGCCAAACATCAATAACGTTTCCATTTTATTTTTCTGTTACTCGTCAAGGCAGATTAGAACTTTAACATCGTTAACAGACACTCAAACCACACGTGGTCGTGGTCGTGAAAACCTGAAGGACTCAAAGCTGACAGCCTGAGATGCTCGCGTGGCTGGAGGGGTCCCTACGCCGGTGTCCTGCACCAACGACAGGGGAGTCACTAACATTTGTAAAAACCACAGAATCGCGATCTGTTAGACTGGACCTTTTCACACCCTCTGCAAGCTGATCCTTCTGCTCGTGAGAGTCTGAGAAAAGACAGGAATCACCGGGGCCCCCCAGGCCTTCCAGCAAGAAATTCGGGGCGGGAGGTCCTAAGCGTTTCAGGAAGCCTCCCGGTGGTTCTGAGGCAAGTGTAAGTCTGGGCACCGCTGCCCACACACAGCAGCGCCCCCCACCCGCTCCACACGCGCGGGCTCTCCCTCGGGGACTGCGCTACAGCCTCTGGGGAGCCCGGGCGCTGTTACTGCACCTCCCGGGAGGCACCCCAAGCTTCATAACGGTCCCTGGTACGTACAGTGTGCAGCGCCCACTGTTTTTCTCACCCTTGTCTTGGGTACCATTAAGTCCAGATTAAAAGATGGAAGTTTCAACAGACTCAGTGTTCACATTCCCATAAACTTTCCAGGAGCTGCCAAAATTATCCACAGGTGTTCCGACACCTAGGTCCCAACAGTCACTTCAAACTCTCTCAGAACTGTGTGTCCGCAGAGCTCGGCTGGTCAGCATAATGCTTTTTGTCTATGCCGAGCAACCTTCTCTGGGCCTCCGACCGATTTAGAAAGCACAACAGAGCCCTGGCTGGTGTAGCTCAGTGGACTGAGCGCCGGCCTGCGAACCAAGGAATCGAGGTTCGATTCCCAGTCAGGGCACATGTCTGGGTTGCAAGCCAGTTCCCAGCAGGGGATGCATGAGAGACAACCACACATTGATGTTTCTCTCCCTCTCTCCTTCCCTTCCCCTCTAAAGATAAATAAAATCTTAAAAAAAAAAAAAGAAAGAAAAGAAAGCACAACAGTAGCATTCCGCAGAGGCTTCCGTGGAAAAGGCCGATCAAACTGGAAGAAGAACACGGCCTCCAGGATTCGAAAGAATGAACCTTCACAAAACCTTGGCCGACCGAAGCCGCAGGCTCACGGGCAGCAACACCGCAGAGCATCAGAGGGGCCCCGCTGCTCCCAGCACACGCAGCATCGCAGCATCGCAGCCACAGTGCCGGGCGGACGGGCAGCGAGCGGGGTGTCTGTCAACACGTGGAGCCTCCTTTTAATTTTAGTCCCCATTTCCAGAGCCAGCGGGGACGTACGAACCAGCCCTTGAGGCCCGGCTCCGACACCGAGCTCACCAACAACACCCACGTCCCCCCGGACGCTGACGCCAGGGCTGGGTCTCGGCACGCGCTCTGATCCCCAGGAAACGGAGACTGTTCACGAGCCCGGAGCCCCTCTGCCAGTGACAGTGTCCTGTCCCCCGTCCTCGGCGCAAAGCGCCCTTCCTTGTCTCCCGCTGACCCCCAATTCGATGAGACTCTCCTGGCCCCAGATCCGCTTCCTCTCCTTCCCAGACAGCGTGCTGAGCTTGGCAGAGCGACACCACTGAGGATCGTCTGCAGCCAGTACCACGCGGACAGACAGCATCGCTCGGTCAACATCTCTCCTCCCTGAACAGGAAACCCCACGGGAAGACAGAGTCTCCCTCGGCCAATGGTGTTTGTTCTTTCACCCGATTTTAACGACTGCCTAATAGAGCCACAGGAACCGCTGCTTTTCCCCTTCTAGCCGCATGTTTCCACTCATACTTCATCCCGATCGGTCCCAACTGAGCACCAAAACCCACATCTGAACAGCGGGAGAACGTGCGCACGGCTGCGTGGGACCCGCCTCCGGTGTCCTCCCTTCCACCCCCGGCGCGTGGCCTGCAGAGAGCACTTGGGCCCCCTGCAGCGACGCCCGGTCGGGAGCACCTGCTCAGGGGAGGAGAAGGCGTCCCCAGCCGCGTCCACATCCTCGTGGCCTGACTGCCCCCGGGTGGGTGGGGTGTGAAGCCTGGCCTGTGTGCTCCTCAGCCCTCCTTCCTCCCCCTCCACTCTGTCCTGGCGAGGACGGCTGTGCGTCCTCTGCAGGGGACAGAGGCGACCTCTCGGAACTGTTACTGCCCGGACAGAGCGAGGGGCTCGCAGGCTGAGAGAAGGAAGAATCGTGTTTGTGCTTGAAGAGTGGCCAGGTGGGGAGAGGGCGGCTGCTGCAGACCTCGCTCATCCCCCCACCCCCACCCCTCGCCCCGCCCCTGGTCTGCAGCAGCCACGGCAAAGCAGCAGCTCCGGCCCCAGTGGCAGCCCCATCCCCTGTGGCGGCCGACAAACAGCTGCGCTCCGGAAACAGCGCCACCAACGCACTGAGTCAGGGCTGCACTCGGAGGCCGGCCAGCCCGCAGACCTTCCAACCTTTTCTCAAGAGAGTTCCTCTCTCTGGGGAGTTGGGGCACAGCCCCTGGGACGGGGGCAGCAGGGTGACAGACACCTCCAGTGTGCGGTTTGCCCACACGTGAGCGTGCGATGCACAAACACCGCGGGGTGAAGCGGGTGCAACCCCGAGGGCCTGAGGCCTCTGCTCCGGGACTGACTCCACCTCTGGAGGTTTCCCCGCTTGTCCCCGGAGGTGCCGCCGACACAGGGCACCCCCTACCCGCTGTCGTTCACGCTGTGACTCTGGAATTCGTCAGTGCTCAGGAAGACAGACCCGCTTCAGCCCTGCCTGGTCCGCAGCTGTCACTGGCGCTCTTGAAGCCCAGGGGTCCCTCCTGACTCTCCACTTTGGGGACACATTTGGGGGGAGTGTTAGGCAGATTTTCAAAGTGACTGGACTGTGTAGGCCCGCTGCTTCTGAATTAAAAGTGTAGCCTTGGGGTCTCACGGGGATCATCACATCACTCATCTGAAATCCAGGGCCTGCCCAGCCTGCCGGCTCTGGAGTCCTGCAAGCGCCGTGGCGAATCCGAGGCCTCCGCACAGCATTCAACAAACACTTACGTCCCCGAAGAACGGACAGTGACCACTTCCTGCCACTCTGGGAAGGAATCGAGGGCGTTCTCCACCTGCAAGTCCACAAACTGGTTGAAAAGAATCCCAAACTTCAGGCATGAACGAAAGTTCCTTTTGCAAACCTGCTCTGAGAGATCATCCCTTCTTTTACCCTGAAAAGAGGTTTTCCCCTCCCAGGGGCTGTGAGGGGACAGCTTCGTGGGGAGAAGCGTGTTCCCCCCTGGGGAACAGACTGATGTCATTACTGAGGCCTCCGGCTGCAGTCTCCCCGAGCTTTTCCCAGACCAATGAGCTAAGACAGCAGCAACCTGCGGTGGCTCTGTGCTGGTCACGGTAGAAGGGTCCGTTAGGAAAACGTGTTCGAGGGGACAGGGGGTAACGGGATGGCGCTGAGGTCACCACGGCGCTTCGGTGCTTCATGTCCGGGCGCCTCCCTCAGGGTGACTCCGAGGCTCTCGCACCCGACGTGTCCGATGCGCCAGCGTCCGGCTCTCGCCCACGGAGTCATCTGTTCACCAGCCCGACAGGCACCGAGCGAGTCACTGAAACGTTGCCGCTGGGGGGAAGTTCCTCGCAAACTCGAGGGCAAAAGCAGCGTCACCCACCAGCCCTGGCGCCCCGCCCGCAGCCCCACCTGCGCTCCAGCTCCGCAGGGGTCTCCGGCGCGGCGCAGAGAAGCCACAGCCGCGACGTGGGTGTCAGCTGCCCCTCGCCCCGCTCCCAGGAAGCCGCACCTGCTCCTGGCCCCCCGGAAGGCAGGCGAGGTCCCCCGGGAAAGCGCCGGAACGGGAGTCGGATGCGAGGCAGCGGGACGAGCCATCCCGCCATCTCCTCCGGGGCCGCGGTTGGGAACAAGGCCTCGGAGCAGCGCGCGCATGGCCTCGGGGGGGGGGGGGGGCGGCCGCAGCACAGAGCCAGCGGGACCCACGCCACGGACTCCTGCCGCCAGGACAGACGGCCCTGGGAGCGACGGACGACGCCAGCCGACTCGTGTGCGGGCCGCACGCCCGCCACAGCCGGGCTCCAGCCACCGCCGTCGCCCCAGCCTGTGCGGCGGGCACCATGCTTCGCTCCGGGACCCGGGGCCCCATCGAAGACTCACCCCGGGGCGCAGGGCAGAAAGGCAGAGCGGCAGGCAGGACACAGCCCCTCCGCCCTCGGGCCACGGACAGGACGGCCGGGCACGGGCGCTGCGCGGGCCCCGCCCCACCCCCACCCACCCCCGACTGTGTCCAGGGAGGACGAGGAGGAAGGGACAGGGTCCGAGTGTCCTGCCAGCCACTAGCGTCTCCTCAGCACAGCGTCTCCCAGGCCCGTTTAAGCGCCGATCTCATCGTCCGAACGTCTCTGTGAGAGCGCGGCTTTGTGGCACAGTAAGGAGCCAAGATGGTGGGGGGTGAGGTGGTTTCACTGAACACGCTACAAAAGAAATAAATTCACAGCAGCGTTTCCTGGAGGAAACATCGCCGCCCCGCAGACCTCGGCAACCCCAGGCCCCTGCAGGACGAGGGCTCGTCTGGCCCCGCTCACAGCGGCCGCAGCCATGGCGCTTCCTAACCCTGAATAAATCGGGACCCGGGAGGTGCAGACAAATGACTGAAAGAAGTGGTCAGTGACTTGGTTCCAGACAGCACCGGGGAAGACGGAAGAGGCTTGCCAGGGTATTCATGCACTTCGTGCCGTCGTGGTCCGAAGAGTCGAAGTGCTGGAGGAGCCCAGCGCGCCCCGGAGGAAGGAACGCGTGGTGAAGGGGGCGGTCCTGGGGGGCGGTCCTGGGGGCGAGTCAGGTGCTGGCGCTGGATGGGCGGAGGGAACGAGCCCGAGTCCCAGAGTCCGTTCAAGCTTCAGACGTTGAACAGTGGCAAATGAAAGGGCCTATTTGCGATATTTAAAAACAAACAAAAACCCCAAATAACTCAGGCGATGACATCACCCAGGCAGCTCCCGGTGGACCCGGTGATCTTCCCAAACAGCTGGGGTGTGAAATGCAGGCCACACACGTGGCTCTTTCCAAGGATAAACTGAAACAGCCTATTGGATCGTGGCATGCTTTACTAATAAACAAAGTGCCGTGGTGTGCTTTCGCTTCTCGTAGTAATTTTGTAGAGTAGAAATAATCGGTCCTTTCTTAAAGAAGAAATCCAGCAAAAATAAATGGGGGAAAACAAAAAGGAAGATGTAAGTCACATAACATGAGAGCAAAAAAGTCTGAGGTAGGACATTCGCATCCAGCTGAGCTATGTGTCCCCTGGGGTCTGCCGGGTGCGGCCGAGCACGGCCGAGCTGGCGGCCCCGCTCCCCTGGAGCCGTCAGATGGGCCCAAACTGTGGAAACGGTCTGTAGCATCCATGCTAGAAACATGCCCTGCACCCCAAACCCCAGGGACAAGGGGACAACGTGGCCCCTACAGAGATGACCCCTGGTAGCGGAGTGCCCGGTGGACTTTCGGTCTGTCTCTGTGATCTAGTCGGTCAAGAGAAACAGGGCCCCTGGACTCCAAGGGCTGTGGGTGAAAGAGTCTCTACTGAATAAGCTTAAAACACTGGGGACATTTTTTCTTAAGGAAACCTTCATACATGGAAGTTTTAGGGAGAAGACAAACAGGTCGATTACAGCGTAGCTACAGCTACGGTTCAGTTTCGTTACACCCTGGGCGTAGACACCAGTCACAGGACCCACGGTTCGCTCTCCCGCTGGGTGCCCCAGGCTCGGGTGCCGGGTCAGCGCCCCAGCCACCCTCTTCTTTGTTCGCTGCCTTGACAGGACAGTGTTGGCACCGCAACAGCTGACAGCTGCTTTCCCTCTTTGAAAGGCTCTGCCGTGCAACGTGGACAACACATTTGTCCAGCGGTCAGCCACGGATTAACGAGAATCAGACCAAGCCAAGGCCGTGCTGGTGGGACGGAGGGAATCAGGGAAGGAAGGCTGGATTTAGCGCTCTGAAAATTCTAGTGGGTGTCTCTGGGGGTTCGGGTGGGTGAGAATGGACGGTTAGAAAGGAAAGAGGACTCCCTTTCTGTACAGTCAAAAGCAAATAGCAAAATTAAAATAATTTAGAGCTGTTCACACTGCTAAAACTTTCAAAAACATGTTCTGATATTGAGTATCTTAGTTATATTTTGAAGTACAAATCTTTATTTTCAGAATGAAAAAAAAAAAAAAAGCCTTCCTCATATTTTGTGTTTCGAAAAGGTTGCGTTACAGAAAACACCTTGTTGTGACTCTGAGATCCACTCTGACCACTGGGGACGCGGTCTTCACCGTCTCTCATGGTGAGGTGGCACCAGAACCCACGCTGACTCTGGAGTACGGTGGCACCGGACAGTCTATTCACCACTTCCACCACCTAATACGTGACTACACAGTTCTCCACCAACTCATGTTTTAACTTGTGAGTCGTTAGCAAAGGGAGCAGAAGATACTGTTGGTAGGATGTGTATAAAAAGCAATAAAGTCTACAGCTAAGACCATCTTGTAAAAGCTAACAAGAAAAAGACTAATTTTAATTTTTGTTAAAAAAGAGATTTTTAGTTAATAGGCATTATATTATTGAATACAACTGTAATTTCTGAGAAAAATTATTCAAAAAAGAAGACTTTTCTTGACACACTCAAATGGTTTAAAATAAGTTATCATGAAATGGTAACATGTGTATCATATTCATCAAAGTTTGGCTAAATACCAGTCAATGTCAGACATAAAATTTATTGGGCATTGCTATATGCCAAGAATTGTTGAAAATGCTAGGAATACAAACAAATTCTACCCTCCAGGAGCTTACATTCTGGGGAGGATAACCAAACCAGTCTACGCTGAATGTTCCGAGATAACCACCACGAGTGATCACTCTTCCCTTCATGCAAAGGGAGGGAGACCAGTCGCTGCCAATCTGGGGACACAGAGGAAGACTTTCCACTGGTACACACATGTTCACCAGTAAATACCAAACTTTCACAAAGTAAATATTTTTAAAATCACAGGAAAAACAGAACACGCACAGCTTTTACTCACATATTCAAAATAACTATTGAGTGCTTATAATGCAAGCTTGGCCAGTAAAGGTAAGAAGACACAATCCCTGACCTCCACCGGGAAAGTAAAATAAAACTGGAGGTGACTACAATGTAATTGGGTATCACAGGAGAGACCTGAGCCAGGGAGAAGTCAAAGAGAAATAAATGATCTCAGGTTGGCACAATAGGATCTTGAGGGATATAGTACATATAACCAAAACACACCCACAGGAGAAGACTGGTCAGGGTTAGGCACCGTTTGCAGGGCCTGCATCTTCCGCGGGTCTTCTCCGCATGACCAGTCTTTGTCCGGGCCCCGGTGACGCCCCGCAGGAGGTCTGGGTCGCGCCGTCCTCCTGTCAAGTGCACTGAGCTTTTCTTGGAAGGTGGTTTGCAGTGAAACTGCTCACAGATCCCCTCGGTCCCTCGGGGTCCAGACTGCATTCTCCATTAGGGGCAGCTCTGAACTTGGTGCTTATCCCTCCGTCCACACACCTGCTGGAAGGTGGTTGGCCCCCTGGGGCGTCCAACCCAGAGTCTGCATTTAGCTGGACCGGAACGTGGGCACCCCCCAGCGCACACAAGCCCCGCACCACGTTCACGTCCCGCCTCTGGGGTCTCGCCTTACACAGGAGCAGGCCCGCCTCTGGGCAGCGAGGCCAGAGACGACCTCCAGGACTCGCCTCTTCCCCAACCCTTGCCCAGGAGCCCCGGCTGCCCCGGAGCTGCCGCCAGAGCTCACACCTGGCCTCTGCCCTGCGAGACGGGCTCCTCTGGGCTCCCCGTTGTGTGCTGCCCTTCCCCGCAGATGTCCAAGAATGGTATCTCAAGGAAAAAACGCATCTCTTAGCTCAGAAAGGAGCAGAGGAGGGTCAGCATCAGTGGCAGTCCCTGCTGCTGCTGTTCCTGTTTCACTGAGGAGAGACTCGAGACTGACGGGGAGGAGGCCCGGGGGGAACAAGTGAAAACACAGAGAGGAAAAGGATGTTGAGACCAAGGGCCAAACGAAAACGGCTTCAAACTTGATGACGTAATAAAGTCGGTATTTTGACAGCAAAGACGCCAATCTAAAAACCATTTAATCACGGGGAGGGTGACCGCCAAGGAGCCGAGGAGTTGTCACCGGAAGGTTCGCGCGCACAGGTCTGAAACAGTAAAGGGCTCGTCCGCACCATCTCGTGAGAGAGGCAGAAGGTACTTAAAATAACCTGGCTCGTGAAGCTGATTTGGGGTTAAAAATAGAACAGAAGATGGACCAAGCAAGAAAAAGGGTAGCCAGAAATATGTACGCACATACACACAAGTGTTTCTGAGATTCTGAAACGCCTGCTTGCAAGGACAGCCAGGAGAAAGGCAGCCTGGGACGCAGTCTCTCCGGGCAGCCAGCCCCCCGCGAGCCAAGCTCACCGGCACAGGTTGCTGCAAAGGGAGCCTAAAAGTAAGGCTTACACCTTCAAATGGCTGAAAACTGTATTTCGTGACACATGAAAGTTACAGGAAATTCAGATCTCGGTGCCCATAAATAAAGTCGTGTTGGAACGTAAGCACACTGCTTGTTCGCTCTCATCTCTAGGTGCTTTCGTACAAGAGCAGAGTTGAGCTGTAGCCACTCGACGTGACCACCCACAAAGCCAAGAATGTTCCCATCCGGCCCTTTGCAGAAAAGCTGCCAACCCTCCGACCGAAACACCAACTCCTGATCACCCTGCCACCCAAGGGCCAACACATTTAACAATTTAAATCAAAATTGCCCAGAGTGTGTCATTTGTGTGATAAGAATCTACAGAGAAAGTGAAAGGCTACAAATGTATATTGTTCTCTATCACTTTTTTTAAAAGCTTTTACCGGAATTTCAAGTTTTTCCGTAATTACCAAAAGTATTGATCAGTCTAAGTCATGTTTTCATAGTCACTCAGGAATTTATGAAATGGGACCAAATTTTACTCAACTTTTACTGAATGATTTTTTAAAATCTCTGTTGAAAAACGCTCAAGAGTTGAAGCTCCTCCTCCTTATCAATCCCTGTCCGGACCAACAATCCAGGTGCTGGCTGGTAAACTGAAGAAGTTGGAAGGGAGAATCATTGAAAAAGATGCGTAAAGAACCTAAATATTTTGTTTTAACCTAACTAAAAGCACATCTACCACGGTTCCGTTCAGTAGGACTCAAACCCCTCGTCTGACCGTGTGTCTGGCACGTGGGGTCCCCGGTCCTCTTGTTGGCCTTTCAAAGTCAGCTTCCTTAAGGGTGTGCGGGGGGGGGGGGGCAAACGTCAACCAAGTGTGAGGCCATCTGAATGCGGATCCTTCCAGAACTTAGAATTTCTCCCCAGTCTTTCACAGTCGCCTGGCCCACCCTGACTCTGTCTTGTCGAGTATTTACAAAGCATTCCCCTGCAATAACTTTTCCAAACATTTCATCTGCCCATGTAACATTTAATTAAGCTGCACAACTGTAGTAACAGTACAGGGAGGAAGAAGCACGGGACCCCAGGCCAGGCACCCCTCACACACTGCCTCCCGGCGGCAGAGGGCAGGCCAGCCCCGCCTGACACCCTGTATCCCCCGGGACGCTTTACAAGCTAAGAAATGTTTGTGTCTTTCCTACAGCACTGTTATTTTAATGAAATTTATCTAGAAACATTTCTCATATTCTTGTCTGCCTGTGTTAAGTGATAAAATCAAGGGAAGCTGGGGTGTTTGGGTTTCTAATCTCTCTACTGTTGCTGCATTAGACCTGGTATTCTTGCTTAATTCTAATACGGATGATTGCATTTTGCCTGCATGAGTTTCCCCAAAGTTTCGATTAGATGTGGCATCCTTTGGTTCTGGTCCTAAACCAACATTCTTGTTTTTCCGAACCATGGAGCAGCTGCCACATTCCATTTCCAAGATCGGATTTCTAGCCACTCCAAATCAGCAAACATCACTCAGAATTTGAGATGGAAAATACATTTTAACTACTAATAAATATTTCAGCAACTAAAAAGGATTTAATATTTTCTTTCTTTGTAAACTGACAATCTTAACCCTAACATTGCTAGGAATTACTTCTGTTTATTTTTCCCTAAATATGGGACTATAAAAACAATTCAAGGGTCAAAAGCTTAGAGGGAAAAAAAGTGTTCATTCAAAGCAGCTGGTACATTCAAATATTCATTAAACAGAATGTGTAGTGTATTTCATTCTTATAAAGGAGAATGAGAATTCACTTTGTACCAAAACATTAAGTATTTATTCCTGTGTGTTAAGCATAGTTATAATTTTACTTCTGCACATCTGTGCATCTGATTTTTAATAATAAACTTTCATAATAAGAAACAAGCAACTGGAGCCACTCTTCTCGAGGAAAAGACTGCACTGTCCCAGCTTTCCCTCAGTCCTGGGTCCAGGTGCGGGAGAAAGAGGCCAAGCAGGACCCCTCCACTTCCTCGGTCTCTGCGAGGGGTTCACAGGGAGTTCGGCGAGAGGGTGGGGGTACCTTCTCCCTGGGCCAGACACGGGCCGTGCCATCGCGAGGCCCCAGGCAAGCGCTCTGGCCGCGCGTGCGTCCTGGCCCCTCTGGCTCCCACACGTCCACTCTGCACCTGTCTGCCTGACCCTCCCTGCTGGCTGCAGGCAGTGGGGCGCCTCCTCGCAGAGCTGAAGCCCACGCCCATGCCCTGCATCGCACACACACATGCCTCTTCTTACTTTTAATCGTCCTGCATTCCCCCGGTTTCCTTCTCCTCTTCGTGGGCCTCTGTGAATGGTTTCAAACTCTTTTCTGTTGGAATTCGGATTCACATGCTGCGCAATCTCAAAATACCCCACAATGTATGCAAACGGACAAAGACTTAAATTAATAGATCTCAAAGCACACAGAAGCTCCAAGCAGGCGCCTCTCGGTGAACGAAAAGCCACTGTGATCATCACCATCGTGAACCCTTTCAGCTGGTTTGCACTCAGCGTATGTGTTGGCTTTCTGGGCATTCAAAGTGCAAAACAACCTGAAAAACAACAGGGGCAAAAGACCGATTGTACCCATTCAAGGGACCACTTAACTGTTGGCAAGACACTGAATGTTCCGCAGCAAAAGAAATCCCGCATGGCCCCGGAGTGTTTCACAGTCGCTTTAATGAGAAAAGCAGAACTTCAAAGGAGCTGGAGAGCTGAAACATAATTTCTCAGAGTGGCCTTCATTCATCTACACGCCTCTCGGCTAAACTTCTAAAAACGAACTAGTCTTCCTACCTCTGGTCTCTCATTTTCTCAATGCACACTGCAGGCTATCATCCAACAAATACTTACCAGCCTACAAAGTGTAAGGCTTTGCTCTGGGCCAGGGGGTGCCACAGAGAGTGGGGTTCCCCTGACTGCCCACTGACGACAGAAGAGAGTGCACAGCCGTCCTCATCGGTTGTGACCCCTCACTGTACGCCCAGGACCACGTCTCACCGTTCCTTCAGGTCCAAGGTTGTCTGTCAATCATCTGGGTCTCAGGACCTGTTCGCATGCCCCCAAACAGCTTTTGTTTATTAGGTTATATGGCTATCAATGCTTACCACATTCAATATTATCATATAAAGTATATTCTCCAACAACCATGGAATGAGATTTGTAACCAACGAGAGGAAAAAATTTGGAAATTCAAAAATACGTGGAAATCAACCACACTTCTAATGATCAATGGCTCAAAGAAATTACAAGGAAAATTAATTAGATAATATTTTGAGATGGATTAAGATGAAAATACAACATACCAAAACTTATGGGAGATGATGATAGAAAGGGGAAATTTATAGCTGTGAATGCCTATCTTAAAAAAAAAGACCTCAAACCAATACCCTAATCTTTTACCTTAGGAAACTGGAAAAAGAGAAAACTAAACCCAAAGCAAACCGAAAAAAGAAAGTAATAAAGATTAGAGTATAAATAAACAAAACAGAGAATAGAAAACAAAATCGACAATACCAAAAGTTGGTTCTTTGAAAAGATCAACAAATTGACACTTTTAATTAGATGGATTAAAAAAACAGAGAGAGATGACTCGAATTACTAAAATCAGGAATGAAAGAGGAGACATTACTACCAATACTACATGAAATAAAAAAGAATAAAAGGGAAAATGAAGAACAATTGTATGCCAACATATTACATAACTTAAATGAAATGGAAAAATTCCTAGGAAGACACAAGCTAGGAAAATGACTCAGGAAGAAATGGAAAATCTAAATAGACATATAGCAATAAAGAAACTGAGTTGGCAGTCAAAACAGTTCACATGGAAAAAAGCCCAGGACCAGATGACTTCACTGGTAAATTCTTCCAGATGTTTAAAGAAAAATTAACATCAATCCTTTAAAAACTCTTCCATAAAACAGAAAACGAGGGAACACTTCCAAACCCGTTCTATGAGGCGAGTATCGCAGAGATACCAAACCAGACAAAGGCCTCCCAGGAAAACCACAAAACAGCATCCCCTCGAGAGCACAGATGCGAGAACCACCGACGCAACCCAGCAGACCGACCCTACAGCCCACAGCAGGGCGACGCACATTGGCCAAGGGGGCTCCGTCCCAGGAATGCAAGGTTGGTTTACTGTCTAGAAATCACTTTGTGTCATGTGCCATGTCGACAGAATAAAAAGAAAAAGACACAATCATCTCAACAGACAAAGAACAAGCATTTAACAAAGCCTGCCACCTTTTCGTAATAAAACACTCAACTAACTAGGAGTAGAAGGAAAATTCTGAACATGACGAAGGCATGTTTAAAAAAACCCACAGCTAACATCACACTGAATGGAGAAAGCCTGAAAATTTTCCCCATAAAATAAAAACAAAATGAAAATGTCCACTCTCATCACTCGTAGCCAATGTTATACTGGAAGTTCTAGCTAGGGCAATTAGGGAAGGAAAAAATAAAAGGCATCCAGATTATAAAAGAAGTTACACATGACATGATATTATATATAAAATACACTAAGGAATTCACACACACACACACAAACTATTAAAGTTAACAAAGTCCAGCAATGTTGCAGGATACAAAATCAATATATAAATGTCAGTCATATTCCTATTAATAGCAATAAGCAATTCATAAAAGTAATTAAAACAATTCCATTGATAACAGCATGAAAAATAATCAAATATTTTTGTTTATTTCATTAAATAACACTTTTATTAAACATTTAAATTATGAATAAATTTAACCAAGGAAGTGCAAGATTTGTCCACTGAAAACTACAAACCATTGGTGAAAGTAATTGACGAAGGCCTAAATAAACGAGAGAACACTTGTGGAGGTTCATTAAATTGGCAATACTACCCAAGTGCTCTACAAATTCAATGCAATGCCCATCAAAAGTCCAACCACCTATTTTGCTGAAATGAACAATCTGATACTTATTCATATGAAATTGTAAATGACCCAGAATAGCCAAAACAATACTGAGAAAAAAGAACATAGTTAGAGGACTCACATGTCCTAATTTCAAACTTACTACAGGACAGCGAGGTACAGACATGGGATTGACACACAGATGAATGGAGCAGAAACGAACCCTTGTATCCACGGTCAGCTGATTCTCAACACGGATTCCAAGACAGCTCAAGGGAAAAGAAGAGTCTCTTCAATAAATGCTGCTGGGACAAGTGGGCAGCCACGTATCAAGAATGAATCGTATCCCTACCTCACACCGTACACAAAAATCAAGTCAAAATGGATCAAAGAAATAAATTTAAGAGACGAAAACATTGGTGTACATCTTTTTGACCTTGGAGTGGGCAAGGATTCCTTAGGTATGACATCAAATATATAAACAATAAAAGAGAAATAGATAAATTGGACTTCATCGACATTAAAAGCTTTGTGTGTCAGAGGACACTCTTGAAAAATGGAAGAAAATATTTGCAAATCATATATCTGGTAAGAGTCTAACAACCAATTATACAGGAAACTTTTGCAATTCAATAATAAAAGACAAATAGTTCCATTTCAAATGAGTAACCAATTTGCATAAACCTTACTCCAAAGGAGATATAAAAATAACCAATAAATATGTTACAAACAACCATTAAGCACATTCGAACGTGTTCAACATCATTCATCATTAGGAAAGGCAAATCAGAACCACGAGACGCCACCTCACATACACCGGGCAACTGGAAGCAAAGCTCGGACGACAACACCTGCTGAGAAAGGTGTGGCGAGACAGGACTCAGGGAAGCCTCTTTGGAAAGCAGTCTGGAAGCTCTTCCTGTGATCCAGCACGGAGTCACGATAAGACCCAGCAACGCACTGCCAGGTACAGCCGAGAGTAATGAGAACGTGTCTCCACAGGAAACTTGTATGTGAAATTTACAGTAGGGTTATTGATAAGAGCAAAAAGGCAGAAACCATCCAAAGGTCTGTCAAGCACCGAACTAATAAACAGAAGTGGTACATCTATCCAGTGGGACAGTATTCAGACAGGAAAAGGAGTGGGATACTGATGTAGGGCAGTGTGGATGGACCTTGTGAACATTAAGTAAATAAAGCCAGACACCAAGGCCACATATTTCATGATTCCATGTACATGGAACACCCAGAATGAGTAAATCCATAGACAAAGAAAGCATGCCACGGGCTCCAGGGCTGTGGGACCTGGGAGTGCCTGTCCGCAGGTGGGTCTCCTCTGGGGGACTGGAAAGGTATGGAAGCAGATGGTGGTGGTAGCTGCCCGATGCGGGGAGCACACTAAAAAGCACTGGATCGTACACCCTACAACGGTAGATTTCGTGGCTCATGCATTGTATGTCATTTCTACATGAGTAAGAGTGTGCCGTGGCTGATTGGGATCGAACAGCGGTGCAGGAACACAAATGGGAAGTCACACTCACAGGTGCTGGCACGCCCTTCTGAAAAAGCTTCACAAACCCTTACCGATGTGATAATCGACCGGATGGGAGGAATCCTGTCACAGTGCACACGCTCACCTAATCACCAAGATGCCCATTTAAATAGCCTGCATTTTATATTTCAGGTACACCTCAATACCGCTGAAGTTTAAAGTGAAATCCTCCCCGCCTAATGAAATGCAGCGGTCCACCCCGCGGTGTGACAACGTCACGGTGCTGAGAGGCGGACCGAGAATCGGTGCGCACCTGATCCCCACTCTGTCCAATATCAAAGGGATGAAATGTATTCCCTTACGTGGACGAGAATGCTTACTGTGGTCCTCCCCTACTATTTCAAATCTTCTTCCTTCCAGACTGATTTTGGCCCTTCTCCAGAACGCCCGGCCCAGCGCTCTCGCCCCCAGACCTCCGCATGGGGACAGGCCTTCTGGCTGGCCCTTCTCCCTCGTAAACGGAGGGCTCTGGGCCGCCGAGACCGCACTGCCTTTCATCTTTCATTGGCTCTTTTAATAACAGTATTTTATCATGTAACGTTTGACCTTTTGCTCATAAATATTTCATTATTTCCTCATCATGCACAAGGTGGAGTTGACCAACGATAGTTATCGCATCAAAATATAAAGCTACTCTAAAGTTAGATGTTTTCTCCAAAATTACATGAGATTTAAAATAACAAGATTTTATAACCTTTAAGATAATGCAGAAATCATAGGCTATTGACTTTATTACATGTTACATGAAATTAGAAATAACTTTAATTCAGGAGTGAAACATGGTCATTGAAATTTTTTAAAGAGGAGTATCTGAAAGACAAAACCCTTTACCTCAACCGCTCCACTACCACACACAGCCAGCTTCTCGAGGCCCTTTCCTCCCCGAGACACCCTGTTGGTTTTCAAGTACGAGTACACTGACTGTGTAGAAAGTAGTATCTCTTAAAATCTTAGAATAATTATAAAATGGGAAAGCATTTAATAGAGTCCAAAAACCTGACTTCATCACTAAATGTACGTGTGATATTTTAGGTATAAAAACTATATTTACAGGAAAATTCAAACCCTGGAATTCCCTGAACCCTCGAGAACAAGTGGTTTTCATTTACATTTTTTATTCACTGAAAAAACATTTCTCTCATACCTTAAAAATGCTTTCTGAATCAAACATGTAAAATAATTGCAAAGAAAAAAACCAGTTAATCTGACAAGACAATCATATGCCATAAGACCTCACACCAGGTGCTTGATTGATTAATTGTATTGCCTTCTAACTTGAAGAGAAATAACCCTTCTCGAAGGGTGTGGGCTCAAACCAGAGCCAATAAACATTTTCCCACTAGTTTTGCCGCTGTGCTTTTTAAAAGTCCCGTGAAAAGCATGGGTCCCGGCACCCAGCTGCCCTCGTTAGTGTTCCAAAGACCGAAGCTCTGCTGTCCCGGGCCAGACACTCCAGAAACAATGCGGCCCAGCTCTCACTGGGAAGAAGGTGGTGTTTAAGCAGCAGCTCAGAGCTGTTCTCACGGGACACACCATCCGTATCTCTGTCCGATGCCATAAAGGAATGAAACGCACTTTAGGCGAAGGCGAGGTTCCTAATTCCGTCACCCCGCAGCGCAGTAGGAGCGCTGGCTCCCTCACTGGGGGCTTGGCGGCGAGTGCAGGCGGAGGACGGGGGGGCACACCAGACATCCAGGGTACATCCCTCGCCATTTCCGAGGCGGACATGGGGTGGGGGGCAGAGCTCAGCAACTCAGCCCAGGCCCTCAGTGAGCTGCCAAGACCTGAACTCAAGGCTGCAGGCACTCCTTCTTAGCATGTCCCCCTGGCCTGTGAGTTCCACCCACATTCTCTCATTTCTCTCATCGCCTTTTTGCTTTCTTGTTGTTCCTAACAAAGAAGAATGATCTCCACTCACGTCTACGATAAAATGCTGCTACCCTGAAAGAGCCGCATTACAAACACTGCCCCAGAGAAGGGTGAGGGGTCCCATCAGGTGTGCTGGGTCACTCGTGGCAGCATCAGATGGCACCGAACCCTCTCAGGAACGCTGTACATCATCAAGTAACTCCCCCAAAGCAAAGCGCTATTGAGTGTACATGTAGCTGACAATCTGTGCACCTGGATTCGAAACCCACGTAAGATTTGTTCCAGAGCCCATGTGTTTAGCAGGTGAAAATGTCCTCGACAGCCAGGCATGTGGGAAAGAGGAGATTTAGACAACCGCCATGAAGCACAGGAACCCAGGTCCAGTGGGGTCTCAGGCTAAATCCTGGTCTGGTGAACAGGCACAGCCTCCGGGAGAATCCCTGTTCCTCAGGGACGGATGCAGAAGTTCCCGATGCCAAGAAATTCCGACCCAGTTAGTGGTCCTTATGCAACGTCAACCTTCCTTTCCCTAAAAGACATAAACCCAAGAGCTCCTGTGTAGCCCCACTAAGTAGGTCTTTGTCAAGCAATAGCCCTTTTCTTTAAATCTGTGGCTTCCCACCCAGATGGTAAAAGCCATTCCATGAAGACTATTCCTTCGCTGGTTTGCACTCAGTTCCTGGGCTTGTCCTGGGTCCCATATCTGAGGCAAGGAGAGCGCTGAGCCGCCCAGCACAGCTGCTTCTAAGATTTACAGGTGGTTTCGTGGTCACGCTTGGGTTAGATCTAAGTGCTTTGCTCCTTTCAGCATCACTGACCTCCCGTAAGAAGCACGGCTTTGGAAGCGTGTGCATGTCGACAGTTTGTTTGCCATCGGAAAAGCCCAGCAGGATTAACAGGAAGCAGTTCTTTCCTCTGAGCCCTTTGGCCAAGGACCCCACATCACAGCACCCCAGTCACCAGTCCTGGGAAAGCAAGACCAACAGCCAAAATGTAGTCACTGAAGAATCTCTCCACTTGAAATGTTCACTTCTCATTTATTCCACTGGTGCTTATTAACCCACAGAACTAAGCAAGCCCCTAATTTAGCAAGTACTGCCTTGTTTTGTAAAATAGACGGTGACAGAATTTTAGAACTGAAGGTGTCAGTAGTCACTTTTTCCTACCACTTCATTTTTCCAGATACTTGATCTAAGGCCCGCAGGGTTCAAGTGTCTTTTCCAGTCAGAGCAGGGTGGGTCCAGAACCCAGGTTTTCTCAATTATTCCCCAGTGTTCAAATAAAGGGGAAAAAGCCTATGTTAAGAGCTGGGGTCATGGTCAATGGCAAACATGACACCAAGAGGCTGTGGGTGAGACACAGGAAAGGAGGCTGCCTGCACTGTGGTCTGAGGGGGGCTCGTAATGACGGCACACTGCCGGGACGCCTCCCCGGGGCGCCCCTGGGACAGGGAAGCTGCTGGGGTTCTGGCGGAACCCCGCCGTGGAGGGGCTGTGTTCCATGACGGCGTAGAGGGGCCTGTTCCATGACGGCAGGGCGGCCAGCCACCGGCCAGTGCACATTCCTCAGGGAGCAAACAGATGCTTCAGTAAGCAACCAAAACGTCACCTGGTTATTCTTCTTCTTCAGGTAGTAACGGTCATTGGTTTGAGAAAATGAATCAATATGTGTGAGCGCAACCCTCTCAACCATGTGATCTGCAAGTAGCCAGGGGGGAGGAGCTCGGGTGGGTGGTCCTGGGTGGCTGCAACTAAGCACCCAGACCTGCTCCCGGTTAGAGACGCCCCCAAAGAGACCACAGGCAACAAAACAGAACAGTTTGGCTTCCGGCCCGAGGAGCTGGCAGCAAATAAGAGACCAGAGAGGCTGCCAGCTTCAGCAGGACAGCTGCCCTCCCCTGAGGCCTGGAGCCTTCCTGGACAAGGAGGGGCCTGCTGTGGCCGGGTCATTCAGAGAGCCCGGCCTATCCCTAGGCCTCTCCTCCCGACGGTTTCCCAGGCCCGAAGGCACAAAGTGAGAGTACTGAGTGGAAAAGGCAGGGCATTTCCGTGTAAATACTGAACAAATGATCTGAATTATCTCGTGTGAAATTGCGGGGCTTTGAGAGAGTGCAGCTAAGAACAAGCTGAGCTCTCCCTGTCGCTTTGCCCAGAAACAACACAGCCCAGTCACTGCTTAGCCCTCGGCTGGACGTGTCTGTACTTCCAAAGGCTCTGGGACAGACAGCGGCCGGACGTGGGCTTTCATCGACACCCATCGTGTTTTCCTGGCTGCGGGGTGGGGTGATTGGCACTGGACAAACCCGCTCCAGGAGTCCCACCTCTCAAAGTGGCTGCGTTAACATCAAGTGTTTCCACTTGCACCTGTCGCGGGGGAGGGGTGGTTAATTCACGTGGGTCTCGTGATAACCAGATGAGTGAGGGGCTGGGCCGCGGGGACTGGCTGGGCACAGTGGGCGGGCGACAGGCGTCCTGCACGGTGAACAAGCGTCTCTCCAGCAGCAGAACAAGTTGGGGCTGTTAGGACTAGACCTTCGTTTGTTTTATATCTGCCACCTGATCCAGCGACAAGGTTCAGAACCTTCCACCAGGACAGAACATCCCGTTGACGAAACTTCCGTGCGGGTACCTGTGTGGCATCCCGTGTGGGTGACGACGAGAGAGCAGGAGAGAGGGACCCCCTTGCTGCACATCCGAGCCCCGGCAGCACAGGCACTCCCGGGGAGGTCCCACCCCCCCCCCGTGCCATCCCCGCCCCCCACATGACCATGCACAGGGGCCTGAGGAATGCTGGGTCCCCTGCTGCCCCCCTGCCTCCGCTGTGTGGTGACTGACACTTCAAGCCCAGTTCCGGGCAGCAGCAGGTGACTCAGTAAATCGCTGCAGCAGAGAAATACATTCCTTCTCCTGTCAAAACCAGAGGCTCGTGCCCTGTGTGTGTGTGTGTGTGTGTGTGTGTGTGTGTAAAAGGCTTGTCATATCCATGGTGCCAAATTCTGGGCAAACCTGTCCTTATAAGTTTAAACCCACTACACGGGAGAAGACTGGAGGAATGTTTTCTGATGGGTTTGACATGTCTAGCAGAACCGTGAGCAGCTGCCCTTTGAGCCGCAGCCGTGGTGGGGAGAGGACAGGCTGTGTAACAAGGCAACGATGAACTTGGCAGGTAGGCGACCGCCCACTCACGCAGACTCTAAAAGTATGAATGGTTGATAAGCCTTGGAGACGCCTTCCTCCATTTCTTAAAAAAACCAGTTTCATCCACATGTCTATTGTTCATGTTCCTTTTCAAGTTATCTTTCTTTTTTCTCCCTGGAGTCCTCTTCTCAAGAGAACTTCGGTCTGAGCCTCCAGCTTGCCTGGACTGAAGAGCCCAGTTCGAGCAAGAATCCAGAGAAGTCAGGTGAAAGGGGCCCCCACCCAGAGTGTCTGGCCAAACTCCTCCTTTCCACTCGTGATACGTGACCACTGGCTCTCATCAGCAAGAGTCCTACCACCCTCAAGCTCTTCTCCTGTAACTGGATGAATGAATGAATGAATGAATGAATGAATGAAAGAAAGAAACCGTGTAGTTTAAGGTGTTTATTGCTATACCGTCTCGGGACCATTCCTAGAAATGGCACCTTCTCCTGAATCACGAAATCTTGTGGACCAAGAGATCCTCCCTATTTCATCTAGATTTCCCACTGTTCCCAACTGTCCAAAATACTCAGGAAGATGGAAGTCACAATCGATTAGCTAACTTGTAATAGTGTCTCTCCTAATATTAAAAGACATGGTGATTGCCCAAGGGAGCGGGGGGTGCTGGGTGAAAGGGGAAAAATTGGGTCAACTGTAATAGCATAATCAATAAAATATAATTGTTTATCAAAGGAAAACCTTTTTAATGACAAACTCAAGAACAATAAAAGCTCAGGGAACCAACCTCTCAGTCTGTGTTTATTAAAGGGAACAATGACGTGGGTGTATGGCAAAGCTTCCTCCTGGGAGAGTCCCTACAAACTGAACTCCAGCAGACGTGTCCAGAGCGCTCGCTGGCCTGTGCACCACGGCTCAGGCTGTTGTTCCCAGTCAGTTCCACTCACCACAAACACATCAGGGACATAGTGGACTCATTATAAAAAAAAACTTACTTTATTTTCCAAGAAGAGAGATCCACAAAATGGCTTTAACTATTGCACACACCCAAATGGTTTCTTTTAAAGTGCATGTGCCCAGATGGCAACATCTTTTCTCCCAATGCCTTCCGGTGCTTCATTCCTTCCTGCACTTCCCGGAGGGGGCGCCCCGGGCCCCGCTGAGAGCTGCCTGCCCCTCAGCACTGCTCTCCAACACTGTCACTCGGGGCTCACCAAAGGGTCTCACTATCCAATGAAGAACACGTGAGAGTTTTAACTAGGATACGTCGTAAACACCTGTTCCTGTATAGAAATCCCTAACGAGGAGATGGGGAGAAATTTTCAGAAGTTCCAAACAGGAAATACGGGAAAAATCAGGGAGGAAGGGGGAAATGCTGCCCCCTGCAGCGTGCCCTGGGCCCGCCCCCCTACCCCCTACCCCACCCCTGTGGGGACTCGGGTCCAGGGTGGAGCCCCGCAGCCTCACAACCCCCCTGCCACTCACGCCTCCCAAGGTTGACCGTGGAGCCAGGACCTCGCTGGGCGGGCTCGTGTTCCTCATTTCCCCTCTCTTCCTCCGCATGTCTGGGTGGCAACTGCCAGTAGGAAGGACATTCTGCTCTGCCCCACCTGTCCTCAACGCAGACTAATGTTAGATCCAGTGGGAGGAAGCTGGTTTTTCACAAACACGAGCCACATTTGCCAGTTTGGGCTTTATTCATCATAAAGATGGTATTTTGGTCTCACTCTTGGTCTGTACTTTTGCTGGCTCAGATCTTGGGTGTGGTGGTGAGTGCTGGCCACTGGTCCCCTAAATCCTCCGTAACATCCTCCAGACAACGAGGGGCCGGTCTGAGAAATTTCAGCACATGGGTCAGAGCTGAAGCTGTGCTCACAAGAGGTGAGTACAGAAGAAAGACCAGGTGACACAGACAGAGAAACAAAGGACCGGGGTCCAGCACCCCAAAATGTTTCAACACAGACAAGTCAGGAACTATAGGACACTGTGGGGACAAAGCAATCAACCCTGTTGGAATGAACTGAGAATCTGTGGGCAGGGGAAGTGGGAGAAAGAAACAAGATAAAGCCAGAAAGGTAGGTGAAAGCCAGCTTCAGGAAAATTTAGGCATTTCTGGACAGCAATGGGGAAACGAAGTATCTGAACAGATCTGTACTAGACATGAGCTTCTGAAGACAGACCAACGAGAGGCAGCCCACCGATCAGTCCAGATGGTACAAGAGATCCAAGGGGGAGGAGAGGGACCCAGAGGGGGCTGAACCAGGTGTGCATGGTGGAGAGAAGATAAGGGAATCAGTGAATCAATGTATGGATCAACGCATGCATGAAGAAATGAATACAAGAACCACTATCCAACTGAGTGATCTTAGGCAACCATTAATTATAGGGGACAAAGAGAAGAAAGGGAGATAATTTTAAGATTTCATACCTGCATGACTAGTAACAGTTAAAAAGATACAGCCCTGGCTGGGGTGGCTCAGTGGTTGAGTGCTGGCCTGTGAAACAGGAGGTCGCTGGTTCAATTCCTGGTCAGCGCACATGCCTGGGTTGCAGGCCAGTCCCCACTTGGGGTGTGTGATCAATGTTTCTCTCACACACTGATGTTTCTCTCCCTCTCCTTCCCCTTCCTTCCTCTCCTTAAAAATAAATAAATAAAACCTTTAAAGAAAAGATACAGAAGTTGGATATGACAGCAGCAGAATTAAAAACAGACAAGTGGGAGCATGTCATCAAACTTTAAAACTTCTGCTCATCAAAGGAAACCATCAACAAGGTGAAAAGCAACCAACAGAATGGGAGGAAATAAATGTAAATCTTATTTCTGATAAGCGGCTAATATCCAAAATATATAAGGAACTTACACAACTCAACAACAAAATCCAATTCAAATGAACAAAGGACTTAAAATTTTTCCAGAGAAGACACACAAACGGCCAATAGGCTCATGAAAAGATCTCAAGATTGCTAGTCATGAGGAACGTGCAAATCAAAACCACCTGAGATACTCCCATCTGGGTGACCACAATCAAAAGGACAGAAAATAGGAGGGGCTGGTGAGAATGGGAAAGTGGAACTCTGTGCCCGCCCTGTTGGTGGGAATGAAAAATGACGCAGCCACTGCCGTAGAGGTTGCTCCAAAAAATGAGAAAGTAGAATTACCATCTGATCCAGCGAGCCTCCTCCTGGGTATTTAATCAAAAGAACTCAAAACAGGGACTTGAAGAGGTATTTTCCAGCTACGTTCATCGTGGCACTAATCACAACAGCTAAGAAGTGAAGCTCACCCAAATGTGCTTCGACGGGTCAATGGATAAAGGGAAGGTGGGGTGCACATGCCCCAAGTGCCACACGGCCTTTCTGGAGATGGAATCCTGTCACCTGCTATGACACGGATGGACCTGAAGGATGTCATGCAACACCAAATAAGCCAGTTACTAAGGGTCAAATACCACAGGATTCCACTCACAGCAAGTGTCTAAAGCCGTCAAGATCAGAAAAAAAGTAAGAAGGTGGGAGCCAAGGGCGGAGGAAAAGGGAGGGGGAAGTCAGTGTTTGTTGGAAGTAGAATCTCACCGTCACAGAGGTGAAACCGTTCTAGCGATCTGACACTCGATAATGCGAACGCAGTCAACACTGCTGCTAACCTACACGCTGAAAACGGTGACAGTGGTGCATCGGACGGTCTATGCTCTTACCGCGTTAAAGAGAGAGAGAGGGAAGTCTGTGTTCACTTGTGGGGAGACAGGGAGGCTGACGTCAAGCCAGACGCTGTCGCAGGTGTGTTCACCTGTCACCTGTGCCCCGCGTCCTCTCTGACATCAGCAGAGGCGCCGTCAACGTGACTGCCTGGCTCACCACCAATGTGTCTTCCAAGTCGTCACTCATTTGGAAACGCCACCGCTTTAAGGCGGCCCCCCCATGCAGGTGCCCCTGAAAACCCCTCGCAAGGCTCCGTGAGCACGAAGCCGAAACAAAGCGCTGCAGGACAAAGGCCGCGCGTGGACGCCGCCCCCTCCCCCGGCTGCGGCTGCTTCACATTCAGCGTCGGAAGCTGTGCTTTCATGACAGAGCAGCGCGCACGGCCATCGAACTCTGGTCCGGTCCTCCCGGGAGGGCGGGCTGGACGAAAGAAAACGAGCTGACCTCTATTTTTCTGCTGTACACCCATTTCAATTCATTTCAGTGCAGTTCAACTACTTCATGTCCGTGTGGCCAGGAACCAGGGCTCACAGGTGGGTCAGGGTTGCTGCCTGCGAGGAGCTCAGAGTCAAGTCCAGCAGGTGAGACCACCACTTACACACACAAGTGTAACAACAAAAGCTCTCCGGCTATAAAAACACAGGTCGGGGCAGACTACCACTTTTTGTGGGAGTCACAGAAACCACAGCTGTGACGTTTGGGAAGGGAGGGTGGGGGCTGACACTTCAAGGCTCTGCTGCGTCCTGGGTACTCAGCATAAATTCTCTCCTTGCATCGCTTTTCCAACGAGGAATGGAAGGCCCTGCTCCAGGGCCCAGGCCCTTGCCCAGCCAACAGCCGACCTGGGGCCCTGCCACAGGACACGGTTTGTGCTTGTGACCTTGGGGACGACATGGAGACACTGGCTCAAGACAAGTTTGGGAAAGTCAGTGGGACTGGGCTGGGCAGGGCCTGCTGCTCCCTAGAAGCCACAGAATTAAAACCCTGTGGGCCAATGATTTTCAAACAAAACTCAAAGGACACGCTTACACACAAAGTCGCACATAATTTTTAGACTAGGGAATCTGGGGCAGAATTTGTTGTTTTATAAGCTGTATTTAAAGAAGACCCGCAGCAGCAAATGGAGGGTCAGTGCAGACTTTCCAGCCTGAGAATGAGATCGCACCCCACACGTGCTTCCGAAGATCAGCACGGTGTCTGCGTGGAGGGTCCATCGTCAGGGAAACAACTTGGGCTGGAGACCAGCCTGGAGGCTGCTGCACCAACACGAATAGAGCTGCGCAGGGCCTGGATGGACTCAGACCGAGGGGGAAGGAGGGAGTCAACCTCCGGCCACGTGGAACTTGGTGAGCCCGGGACTGGGGTCCGGCGTCACAGGGAACACGCAGGGAGCCCGCTTGAGCAGTGGGGCAGTCAGCTCTCACTGAGACGGGACGGCTGGTTTGGTTTTGACACGTTCGGTTTGAGATGTCGGCAGGACACATGTAGGAAGACAGGCCCTGTGCTCGTGACCTGGGGGGCCCCTTCACAACACGCACACCCACCCGGTCCTCGGTGCACCGCAACAGCCGCGCAAGTCACGTGTCAGTCACACCTCCATACAGGGGTTGTGAAAACAGCCCTATGCACTCTGAGAAGGGGGGAGGGGGGGAGGAGGGGGAGGAGTGCGGGGACGCATCACCGAGTGGTCACCTCTATAAATCCGAGGGCTTCAGGCGCTTGTGCCCAGGGGCCCACCCCCTCCCCCTTCAAGTTACTAAACCCAGTGTTCACATGGCCACGCACGCCCCAGCTGTCCTTGAGGCCACATGCGGCCAGATGACTGCACCCTCAGACGCCACCTGAGCAGCAATGCCCCGTCCCAGGGGCTGCGCTGGCCTCACCCCGAAGCTGAGACCCCAGCACCCACCTCCCGCAGGGCGCCCGGCGGCTCAGCGGCTTCCCTGCTCACCCTCCTTACAAGTCGTCGCTTTCTGGGGCGACCAGTCCCTGAATTCTCACTGGATCCCATTCCCTTCTACTGAAGGAAAGTGGAATGGCAACCTAAGGAAGAAAGACAGCCTACGTCTCACGGATTGTCCTGATTTGACGACGGGTCCAGTCCGCTGCACGTGGCAGTTACGGACGCAGAGAAAAGGCAGCACAGCCAGCTCAGGATGCTCGCCCGTCCTGGAGCCCACCTTCAGGCGGCTGGTAACACCCAACACTGATCGACGTCTTTATTCCAGCAATTACACCATCGGTTTTGCATGATTCCACGTTCTTTCCTTCTACCTGCCAGTGGGATTTTAGATGCACGTTAATTGCTGAGTACAAACTCCTCGAAATGTGTGATGGCTCTTCTGCAATCTGTTAGCAGAATGGGATTTCTTGAACCACTGTCCACCCTGCTACAGCCACACCCCTGACTCGGGTTGCACCCCTGACTCAGGTCACACCGGGGGAGGGGGCATGGTGACCGGGGGCATAAACTGAGGGTGACGTAAGAAATTTCTCTCTAAAATGCATTGTAAAGATGAGCTGAATATGCTGTTCTTCATATTATAGTAAAGTCCTGATATCCTACGAAAAGAAGTTCTCTCTTGTCCTACTGTGAGGAATACTTTCATGTGAGCAACTGACACCAAATTTCCCAGATACTGAAATCAAATAACCAACTGCTTCCTTCAGAGCCTTCCAGCAAGCTTAGCACCAAATCAGCCTCCACCCCAGCAAATGCATACGCTTAACGGCACACATGCTTCAGAACTAGGCTCTCTCCTGAACTGATTTTACTTTCTAACCCGAATCTCTCCTTTGCCTACTGTCTTGCCTATTCTTATTCAGCTTTTCATACATACAGATACCTCCTCCTGAGTTTCCTCAAATTTCAAGTCGGCAAAGATATGAATAGATGGATCAGTTAATGACCCATTATACCTGTAGTGTAGCATACCTTTATTTACTTAATTTTCAGGGTGATATAATTTTCAGAATGAAAAACTGCATTAAGAATATTTGCCAAACATAGTACATTGCTATCCTTAAGAAGATCATTAATACCCATTATTTTAAAGAGAGAAAAGATTTCATTGTAAAATACAGAGTCTGGCAGAAGTAAGGCCTTCCTGAGTATGGTTGGTAAGGTAAATAATATGGGTCTGATAATGTATAGTTTTAATTTGAACATTTCACGCAAAACGTCATATGGTGTGCTTGAGTGTAATACTGTTATGTTACAGAATCACATGCTTATGGTTTTATAATAAAAGGGGGCGTTATTTGTGCCAGACCCCCGGCACACTTGGAATCACGGACAATCTCGAGCGAGAATTCTGAGTCCCTGTCCCGCATGCTGTGGACTGGAGAGGAGGGTGGGTGGGGTGGAGCATCAGGGTTCTCCATCGGACTTGAACGCTGTTTAAGGTGAACCATCTCTCAACACTTCAGGGCCCCCAGAGCTCCAGTTTGGTAGCATGACTGCAGGTGTTCTCCGAGAAATCAGATAGAAGACCACCTGGTTTTCAGGTGAAAACAGAAAGGAGGGTTGAGGGAGAAGAGCCAGCGTGATGTGCACCCTCCCGCACGACCCCCCCTCAGCGAGTCCAAACTGCATGTCTCTGCAGTTGGCTAGAAAATGCCCCTCCCCAGACACCCATGTCCTGATCCTGCACCTGCGGCTGTGACCACTCGTGGAACGGGGCCACTGCAGATGCGGTTAAACTTAGGACTCGGACATGGCCAGGTTACCCAGGTGGCCCATGTCATCGCAGGGTCCTCACAAGAGGGGAACAGGCAGGTCTGCAAAGGAGAAGGCGCCTGACAACGGAGGCACAGAGGTTGGAGTGATGATCCCTGAGAATGGAGGATGGGGCCAGGAGCCAAGAAATGCAGGTGATGCTGGAATACAAACAACGCAGAGAAGCCAGCTGGGCCCCAGGCCCTCAGGGGTCTACCTGCCCTCCAGCACCTGTGTTGCAGACTTTCAGGGAATACCTTTATGCTTTTAAGCCTCTAAGTCTGTGGAAATTTGTTTCAGCAGCCACGGGACACTCTCAGATTGTCTTAATGGTACAAAGTAAAGAAATGACTCTGATTTTTAGAGGTTTGAACTATCGCTTTCTTCGGGGTTTGGGTATCCAGTGGGGTCTGCAGTGTTCCTGCCTGGCAGGAAGTCCATGCCTCGCCCAGGCCCCCAGAGAAGCTACAGGTGCAGCCACAGCTGGACGAGGGTCTTGCGGACGGAAAAGCAAGTGTTTGGGCAGCAAACCTGCACCTGAGAACAGGTGGGTGTGGGTGTGATTCCTCCAACAGGGTGGCCACAAAAACGTCTCCACTGCCAAGGCATCTGGCGGGACTTCCAGGAAGTGTCAGGCCCCTTCCTCCTCATTTCACAGAAAGAGGACAGTGATGAAAGTCCACTGATTTCCTTCTGGTTCAAGACGCCTTCCAGCCTGTTTGCCAGCCAGGGGTCTGTCACCCACTACCACAGGAAAAATGGCAAACGGCCCCTGAGAAAGAACATGAGTCGAACAGCTCTTCATGTCAGAATCTCAGACACAGCTCAAAAGTACTTTCATTGTTAATAGTTTTAAACTTGTTAATAAGTATCCACAATTCTGAACAACAACACAAAAGCCTTCCGACATCCAATGTGAAATAGGAATCGAATCCAATAAACCGGAAACTTGTTCAGCCTTCTAACCATGCAAGGGGTTTTGTTGGTCTGGTCGCAGACCTGTCTAAAGACTAAGATGTAATGTGTCCATCTGCACAAACTGGGCATCCGGCCTTCACTTTGGGCAGTAAGGTGAGGCCGGATCTTGTTAGGGAGTTGATCACACCATGCAGATTATAGGTAACAGCAAAAAGCATGTAATTTCCTCTCCGAAACAAAAGAAGCCAGCCCTGGTTGGGCTTCCCGGTGTCCTCCGTGGGCTGCGGGGAAGGAGAGCATTCCGTGAACAGCCGGCAGAAACCGGTGCTCACACCTGCGCCAGAATTGGGCTCTGCAGGGGACTCTGAGCACCACAGAACCTCCGTGTCCTCGTCTGGAAGTGAGGACGCCTCCTGAGACGGTTGCTGGGCTGACTGGATTCACCCATGCAAAGTGCTTGGCCAGGACTCGGCCTTGGCGAGACGCTGTATAATGTCAGCCTTGTGTGATCTCCGCATGTTTCTGTCTGTGATGAGTCCCCACGGTACTCGCTGTCGGCTATATCCACCCCCAAGACACCCCAGAGGCTAAATCATGGGCTCTCTGCAGATGCAAGCCCTTGGCCCTGATGCCCCCGACCTGCCACTCCCAACCAAACCCACAGCCTGCCCCTCGACCAGGACTGATTTTCAAGGGGGGTGGGTGGGCAGAGGGTTTACACAAGCACAGCAGCCTGTGTCCCAGAGCTCCTTCCAGTCAGCCAAGGGCCCCCCAATGAGCCTTCAGAAATGCCAGGGCCGAGGGGGGTCACCCCACCGCAGTCCTGCCCCGCCCCAGGCCAGTGCACAGACCTTCTGCTGTCCTTCAGCCCACGGCCCAGACCTAGAGCACAGTACTTGCTGAGTAAGTCCCTGTTCACGAATGAGGGGTGGCACAGACGGACACTCCCGCTCCACAGGTGGGGACTACGCAACAGAGGTGTTCAGACCTAGCAGGAAAAGACCACAAATGGGCATTTTCAAGAGCTTTTCCTCAGAAGGAGTCCCAGGTACAGAGCACGTGCAAGAGGAAATTTCTCCTGTGACACACAATTCTCTTCCATCGACAAGTAACCTCTACCCGGATGGCAGCAGGCATCGTCGCTGCCACTGACCTCTGAACCAGCTGGGGGTGCACTGGAAAGGGACGGGGAAGTGAGGAGCCTCCCGGTGCCTGGCCGTTCCCTCTGCTCCACTCTGCGTGTGGTCGGCAGTGCCATTCTGAGAGTTTGTGATGCTCCCAATCCCAATTCCTACACCACACAGCATTTGTCTGCACCTAGCCGCACTTTATTACAAAAGAAAAGTCATTCAGACGGGTCCGTACTTAGCGCTGCCCTCTGTAAAGACCCAGCGCCCAGCACACCGTTCTGTGAAAGCAGCGCACAGAGCAGCCACAGTACCCAGGTGCGTGCCCTGTGGTCTGGCTGCCACCGGACCATGTGCAGCTCCGGCCCGACCCAGAGCACTGGACCCGTCTGCCGCCTGCACCCCGAAACCTCTGGGCCAACGAGCCAAGGGCAGGAAATGGACAGGAGCGGGTGCTGAGAGGGACCGGCTGCACCCCGTTATGTGGGCACAGGTGCAAAATGCCTCCTTACTTCCGGGACAGGTAGACGGTGCTCCTGGGAGCTGAAAGGGTCTCGAGGGAGGGCAGGAGAAGGGGGAGGAGAGGCTAGAAGCCTGAAATCGGCGAGGAGGGAGGGCAGCAGAGAAACGAGGCTGAGCCATCGCAAAGGCAATGACTGTGTGGGGTGGGAGAGACTCCAAACGGTCAGGAGAGAACCCAAAAGGGACCTTCGAGTGAGCCGCTAGAAAAAATAACTGAGAACACCAGCTTCCAGGCCAAGGCCACCTATTCTGGAGTGATGCTGGGTGCGTGCGCTAGCGTGTCCTGATTCTATTTAAGTCCCACACTGAATTTAGACAGCGCAGGAAGACACACGGATTAAGTTACATCAGGATGACTCCCTAATCCAAAAACCGGACTGGGAAGCACGGTGCAGCGGAGGACAGGACCTTGCTCCACGGCTCAGCGCGGCGCCCTGAGCTCTCTACTGTCCCCTCTCTGGGCGGGAACGTGCTCAGCGAGGCCCCGGAGGCCCAGGCCAGGAGCTGCTACCCGGCACTCCCGCTGGGACTCGGCCAGCAGCGCTGAGGCAGGCAGCGCAGGACGGCCCCGCCCTGAGGAAGGCTCTCTCGGCAGCCACGGTTTGTCTTCTCCGTTGTGTTTTTTCCCAAAGGCAGTCCAGTATAAAGAATAACCTTCCTTACTACTCAGACTGGGGGAAAGCGAAGCAGAGAAAAGCAGCCTATTCATCGAGCGTCCCTTTGCCAGAGCCTGGCCCGTGGGCTCGGCCTGTGTTTCACTCAGTCGTCGAGAGGCCGACCCCGCTCCCCTGACTGAGCGCTGGCTGTGCCGTGAGCACTGAAGCATTTCCACGGGTTATCTTATTTAACCCTCAAAGCAATGGAGGAACTGGACGTCGTTACTAATCACAATACATGAGGAAAGGAAAGAGAAGGAGACTCAGAAAGCAGGACTTGCCCAAGGTCATGTGAGTGGTAAGTGATCCAGGACTGAATTACAAGTCTGTCTCACTGTAACTCTCCTGTTCATTCTAAACTAACATGCAGATAGTAAAAATATCCAATAATGACTTTCCCATTAAACTATAACTTTCTTAAAATTCCACATCACTATTCATTGTAAATACATAACTATGTGAAGATATACAGTAAGAAAAATACTTAAACCAAACAACAAAAGAAACACTAAATATCCATAAACGTGCGGCCAGTTAAACTACGGCACAATAAAAAGAGCAGACCAACTGTCCTTGGACTCAGCAAAAAGCCAAAGGGAGGAGCTTCCCGTGGAACGGCCCCAGGCGACCAATGCAGAAGCATGAGAAGCCCCTGCACAACTCGTCCTGGGGCATTAGGCTGAGCGCACAACCCGTCTGTCCTGGGGCATTAGGCTGAGCAGCGCTGGGCCGAGCAGCAAGACTCCCTGGTGCCGACAGCATCCGGCGGGATGCCGATGGAGACTTGGCAGTGAGCAGATGGGCGGACACCGGCCACGCCGCTGCTCATCGCGGGATCACTCGAGGAAACCTGAGATTCGGGGGCTCCTGCGGGGAGCCTGCATCCCCAGGAGCAAGCAAGCACCCCCGAGGGCTCTGGCCAAAGACATTCAGCCTGAACCTCATGCCATCTCAGGCCAAGGGGCCCATGGCCGCGACCTGTGGGCAACAGCACCCAGAGGAAGCGGTCAAGCCCAGAAGGCGGCTCTTTACTGGACAATAACCTCACTTCTTCGACCAATACATGGCTTTTTTTTTGAAGGTTTTATTCATTTATTTTTAGAGAGAGGGGAAGGGAGTGAGAAAGAGAAGGAGAGAAATATCGATGTGTGGTTGCCTCTCACATGGCCCCCACTGGAGACCTGGCCCACAACCCAGCCATGTGCCCCGACTGGGGATCGAACCGGCGACCCTTTTTGGTTCACAGCCCATGCTCAGTCCACTGAGCTGCACCAGCCAGGGCTCACGTGGCTTTTTTTTAAGGAAGAGAATTATTAAGGTTTAAAAGCGTTTTAATGGATGCCATACGTGGACCCAGTTTGGCTCCTAATTCAAACATAACAACTATAAAAAGGCACTTTTTAGAAAATCAGGGAAACTGGAAAACAGACTGGACTTCAGATTACATTAAGAATTGTTACTTTTCTGAGATGTGATAATGGCCCAGTAGTGATATTTCTTAAAGTTCTACATTTTAGGCATACACACTGAAATATTTATGGGTGAAATTACATGATAGCTAGAATTCATTTTAAAATACCCCAGAGAAAAAGGGGAAGCTATAGATGAAACCAGATTAGCAAATGTATTATTATGGAAAATTTCCAACATACACAATAGCAGAGAAATATGATAATGACTCCACATTCATCCAACTTCAACATCTTGCTGATGTTGGTTCAAGCTATCCCTCCCACACATACTTTTTTCTTCTGGTGTATTTTAAAGTCAGTTGCAAACATAATACAGCATATCATTTCACTCATCAATATATAAGCATGCATCTTTTATTGATGAGGAAATTTTTTTACATAAACACCAGACCACTATCATACCTAACAAAGTCAATGAAATTCTTTTATATTATGTAATACACTGTAAGACTGTCAAAACATTGATATATATGATAGATAATAGGTAATAGGTACATGGGGTTTGTTATACATTCTGATTTTCTGCATGTTTGAAATTTTTTATAGTAAAACACTTATTTAAAGAATAAGTCAACTTTGTATGTACTGAGATGGAAAAATACCCAAGACATCAGAGCAGTACGTGCGCAATGCTACCATTTATGCTTGACAAGTTACAAGCACCAGGGAGAAGGAAGCCGTATTTTTCCTTAGAAATCTTTTCAATTTGCCACAGTATATTATATATTCAAAAATACAAATCATTCATCAGTTACAAGAGAAAATGGACAGCCATCTGGGTGTATCATGTATCACTGACTAATCAGCTGTGATTATCATTCCGGGCTGACACCGATCTGGCGTTGGTGCCTCACCGGATTGATACGGGAAGGCTGCCTCGGTTTGTCTGGAATCAGAAGTCTGCAGCCACCCTTCCAACCAGACACTCCGCAGGCCTGGGCTTCAGGGTCCTGTGGTCTGAAAGGCTGCTGCTTGGGCCCACCGCCTTCTCCCCTTACCTGCGTCCTCAGGTTTGGCTCATTCCACTTGAAAACTGCCATAGTTCTGTCTTCTTCTTCAGAAAGGCAGGCCTCTGCTCACTGCTCTGGGGGTTCACGCTGGGCACGAGGCCCCATGTCCCTGGAGGACCTGCCTCGGACCCTGTGCCGTCCTGTCCTTCCGCCTGCCTGCCACTCAGTGCGGACGGACTGACATACACCAGTGAACTGTCCTTGGGGGACGTGCCTTTTCCCCAAGTTAGAAGTTAAACGATGCGCACAGATCGGTGAGTGCCTCGGCACAAGGGCATCGCGGTCGCTCCGCAGCAATGGAGGTGACTGAGGTGGCATGTCGCGACCTTACAAAGCACCAATGCATCTCCTTTTAAACACTTTTTCTAAATTTCTTCTTTTCAGTTAAAATGGACAATGAAGCCAGCATAATAACCGTGGAATGTCACTCCCTATGTGAAATTTTAGAGCAACGATTATTTTTAGTAACATCTGGGCCAAATGTTCTTGAGAGCATTTAGTTTATTCTGAAATTGAATACGATGCACTACCAGGATAAGGTGTTTAAAATTCTGGGGTATTATTCTACAAGGCCCTTTACATCCAGAAAGAATATGCTTTTACATTTTATATATAAAGTTTTGGTAAGCATAACATGTACAATAGGAAGAAACAATCATCTTTTCTGGGCAAAACAAAATAGCCATGTGACTACAAAATGATGCAAAGTCTACTTTTTGACCCAGCGTCACTCCTCACGAGAGATGGTTTAATGTTTCCTTTGTTGGAAGACCCAGTGATGGAAGCCACAGGAGAAGCTATGATCGCAGGTCGATGTCCCAACACCAAGGTGGGAATGATCTAACCTTGGAGACTTTCTGGAGCCTGCTTCCTCTTGCTCTGGAAGGGTCACAAGCAACCCCCAACAACGCATTGCCAATGGCTCCAGCCAAGGATTTGAGAGATCACTTTGCTAAAAGCGAGGCCCAAGCAGCTCAGTGTGGGTCACTTAGATTTTGTTTTCTATTTTTCTGTTGTTTGATCACAATGTATTGTCTTAAAATGTCAAACATTTCCTACTTGGAAGTTTCAAATCCTTGCTTACACCTTCAGACAGCAGGGCCTCTCAGTGGATGCAACTTCGTGAACAAGCAACATCCTCTGGAAAGACAGAAGTAACCCTGAGGTCAGTGGACAAGTGACCAGCCAGGTTAGGGGGCGAGAACTGATGCACCAGGAGGAAAATATAACCAACCTGCAGCAACAGTGTTCTGAGAAGTCTTTTCACTGTACGTTTAGGAAGTCCTTAATCCTCGCACGGCAAGTTAATTTGACTCTAGAGCCACCATGTTTTGGGTCAAGTTGAAAGAACTATGCTTTTTATGAATAAGGTCCTGCAGTACAAAATTTTGTTGCCTTGTGTCACTTTCATCAGGAGCACAGAACAGGCCAGCATTCCTCCTAAGCCCTGCCCCTGTCTTTCAACCACCCAACTTATTAACACACTGAAATGCCCACTACCAAGGCACTCTCCCTCATCGGCAAGTCAGCACCCCGCCCCTCACCAGGTCTGCCTGCCAGGTGTGGGCAAGGTCTTTATCGCAACCTTTATGTCTGTGCACACAGCTCTACAGCCTAAGGTACAAGAGGTCGAGCTTTGGACTGAGAAGGACCTGCCTGGAATCTCAGTGGACAGGCAGGTGCTTTGGTCAAGTTCAGCTGACCACCTGGGAAATGTCCCAGAATAAATGAAGTGTTCAGCATAAGGCAGTTGCTATTATTCTCATTATTATTACTTATGATGCTTCCTCAAAAACCAGTTTAATCTGATGCAAAAGGTGCCCATCAAATGGGATAAGACTAAGGGATAAGAGACTAACAATGTCAATGAAATACAAATTCGAAGTCTGGACCTTGAACGACAGCATTTTCTTCTTGACTACAGACAGTGGACGGTCTTTTTCTAAACTGATACACACAGGTCTGTTCGTCTCCCAAATCAGCTCAAAAGCTGTGTGTGCATCGGGACTTGCGAGGGTAGTGCTGTGTCACCGATCATCACGACCAAGGACAAATTCGCCAAAGACCTGCACCAAACCCAAAGCCCAAATGACAGCACCCAGATGCAGCCTTCACAAGGAAGCCCCCTGCTTAGCAGTGTAGGCAGCTGGGCGTAAATTAGGGTTAAAAGATTCTTCAAAAAATTAGCATTAATCGAAACAGACTAGAATGCAGCAGTTCGACTTCATGATCGGAAAAACCAACCGTAACTTCCACTGGCTGCAGTCAGGGACGCCCAATTTGCCAGCAGTCTCCAGAGACCTCGGCTCCCACGGGTGCAGACCACGGGCTGGCCCGCAGCTAGACTCAGAGCCGGGGGCCCCATGCACTGCGGCAACCCCGAAAAGCCTTTGGCTCTAGTTGTGAACACACTGGCATCAACTTCAGTCTGCTGCTTTGTTTACAAGAGATGTGTGCTTGTGCTTTCTGCCTGAGTGGAGCCTTGAAGGCGCCCAAGGCGGAAAGAGTGAAGTTTGCGGGAAGACAGCCGCCGGTCCCCACCGAGGCTCCTGGGAGCAGTGTCTTTGCATTTCCTCTTGGTTACGTCTTTCTCAAGAAGGCTATATCTTTATTTGGAGTCTCTGTCTCTCCATAGTTTTAACATCAATGCCTAACGTCCCTTTCTCTCCCCCTCCATAACCTGGAGCTTAAAATAGGAAGTCAGCCACAGGGTGCCTTGAAGATGTCGCCACTCAGAAATGTCACACATGCAGCCATTTGTTTCTGAGCTGAACAGTGCGGGCTCCTGAGAACAGGGCTCCAATTATTCCAGTCGAAACCACTCAAAGCCACCAGAACTAATTAGTCCCAATATATCCCCCTAGTGTCACGTCCAGAATGAAAAGCTGCCGCGCTGACCAGTAGCGACTGGTTCGTGCACAGTAAGGGTTTAGTCTGAGGCCTCCATCTTGCAGTCAAGGGTTCCGAAAACGTAATTAAGAGCTCCCAGTCTAAGCATGCGTGGGCTGCTTTGACAAACAGCACTGACATCGATACGGTTCGTGTGACGTTTAATCGTACTTATATGGATTCCAAACAAATGAGGGAATCCCACCCTGAGCAAGACTGGACGAGTCCTTCACAGACGAGGTTCTTTCTGCTCCTGTTCTGGGACATCCCAGCACCAGGGCACCTGGCAAACCTCCGCACGCAACGAGAGGGCGTGTGAGGTTCTGTGCACTCTGTCACTCAATCAACAAGAATTCTTCTGAAAACCTCTTTGGAGTCTAGCAGTAACCCAAAGAAAGTAAGTTAAGCTGGAACTTGGTTTTAAATTAAACAGCGCTTACATGCTTTAAGTTTGCCACCACGCACAGGGCCTGCCGAAAGAAAGAACCTTAATATGACGCAGAAAACCACCCAGGTGGGAAGAAGCTGCTCCACATTCTCAGGTACCTGGATCGTCCTAACAGAACACAGAACACAACCCCTTTGCCCCTCAGGGTTTTCACTCTGGGGAGGCAAGACTGGAATCTGGTGATGGGCATTCGAGACCTCATCATGGGACCCTCAAAGACATGCCCAGGCTGCTCCCCTAAGGAAAGGGGGCTTCACGTCCTTTCAAAGGACTTGTAATCTATCCCAGCATACCCTTAGGACAGTGCAACAGCAGTGATTTTACTGTCCTGTAATACCGCAGCTCCATGAGAAGCAACCCAAAATTGAAAACGCTTGACTTTGTAGGCAGACGCTCTTCCCCTAAACTCTGTGGTTGCAGATGGTGCACTGAGCTGAAGGTTGGGGGTCTGGGTGCTGGTCCTGACTCTGCCTTCGTCACACATGGAATGCGCCGGTTTTTCTGCCTGTCAAGGAAGGGAGGAGCCATCTGTCTGTCTGTCTGTCTGTCTGTCCGGCTGTAAGTCCCTGGCTGCAGTGGTCCCTGAGAGGCAGAGTCCGGGTGTGGCCAGCCCCATGCACTGATCACAGCCGCCACCAAAAGGAACCAGAGCCGAGCAGACACGGGTGAGACAGAGCACGTGTGAGGGTGATGGGTAATCAGCAACTTTCTGCCATTTCTTTTTATAGGAATGAAGCAGGTGTGGGGGGCTGGCGGGGACATGAGGGCTCCTCGGTTTCACCCAGGAAGCAATGGCCAGGCACGGGTGTGGCTCAGGGCCCCTTCAGAGAGATGGCCTCTGGCCTGTGGCCAAGGAAGGGGGTGTGGTCTCTAAGGGTGTGAGGCAGGAAGAGCACCCTGACTGTCCCTGTGCCCTTCCATCCCCCAGGACAGCTATGTGCCCCGCCTGTCAGCTTCTGATAGGCGCTGACAGTGACAGTGAGGCAGCCCTTGCAGCACAGAGCTGGCTTCACCCGGCAGCAGGGAGGGGCTGGGTGGGGCAGCCAGGGAACCTGCATCGCCTGTGTCTCATTCCAGGGGGCAGCCCTGCCAGGGGCTCAAGGGTGAAGCATATGTGTGTGCACCTGGTGCTGAGGCTGCTCAGGGGAGACAAGGCCAGGGAGCCTCTGTGCCCTCAGCTCTGCATGTGGGGCCAGCTCCCACCCTGGGGCTGCCCGTCTGCCCCTGGAGCGGGTGCTGCAGAAGCCCAGCACCTTGCCCACCCAAAAGCTGCCTCAATGCCTGCACGTTCTGGGCCGTCTGTGGCCCCAAACCTAGTTTCCAGACACTCCCAGAAGAGACTAGAGTTGTCCCTGCAAAACAAAAGAATGTTTTTCCAGGGCTCAAAGACATAGCCTCAGTGTGTCACATGTGCTCATTGTCTTCTGTATGGAATCTCGCATGCGGCCCCAGAGCCCCTTGCAGCACGCGCCTTTCGCATGAATGTGGTGTCGAGGCCCAGGCTCGGTGCGGAGAGAGGGGCCCCTCCGGCTCTGCGGAGGCCACACCTAAACATGGCAGAGTCTCGGCTGACACGCGTGTGGGGCTGATGCTCTGGGTAGCAGAAACACAACAGCACGGACGGGGTTCAGAAAGCGCCCCCCCTCCCCCCGCGCCAACACCCACCCCCGCCCCCCCCCCCCATCTTCGCTTTTCAAGCAGGAAAGACTGCTTGATGGTAAAAGGAGAGAGGATTCCATCACCCTCCACGCCAGCACCTGTCCGGGTACCTCTGATCACCGTGCCCATTTAAAAGGTGTCGCAATTCACCAGGAACGGTGGGTCGCCCTGCGTTCTCGCCCACGCCCAGCACCCAAAGCCGATGGGAGGTGAAGCACTGACTGTGCCTTCAAGGTCTGACGGGGAAAAGGCGCCACCCAGCCCCTGCCTGTCACCGGTCAGGGAGCACAGCCCACCGGGTCCGGGAGTCTCTGCTCACTCCCTCTCACCAGACCTGGCAAACCCGCCCCGAAGCACCAGCCCAGAGCATGCAGATCAGAAAAGCACGCCTCCGAGGACACTCCGCAGCCAGGGCTGGGGACGCCCTGGGCGCCGCCTGGGAGCCCCACCCAGATCCGGGGAGCGCGGCCACAAAGGGCCCCGGGCCGGTCCCGGCAACACGCCCTCGCGACCCCGGATCCCGGCCGGGTCCTGGGGCACTTACGGGAGCAGCGGCCTCGGTGCGGGCGCCGAGTCCCGCAGCGGGAGGGCCCGAGCGGCGCGGCCGGCTCCGGCGGGCTGAGGTCTCCGAGACGGCAGCGCCCACGTCCCGGCTGCAGCCGAGACGGCGCTCATGTGCGCCGGCCAGTCCCCGCGGCGGGTCCGCGCCCCGCGCCCCACGTGACCGCGCTGACGTCACGGCAGCGGCTGACAGCCCCGCAGCCCGGGCGGCGGGCGGCACCAGCCCTGCAGGGGCAGCCTCGGGATTGACCTGCGCAGGTGGCCCAGAGGAAGGGCGGCCCTTGCACGTCTACAGGCAGCCGGGACCGGCCTGCGGGAAGGACTGGGGTCCCGGCCGGCTCGGGACGGAGAGGCAGGAGTCCTGCTGCAGGGTCGGGGGGAGATGTGTCCCCGGCAGATCACGACCCCCACCACCCTGTGCGTGGTCACCTTTACGGCGTGCACACTTGTTCCAGCCACAGCACACCGGGGTGGGGGTGGGGGGGTCGCGTGGACTTTATGTGAGCTAGTCGGCCCGGCTTCGGCTCATGCAGAGCCGAGGCCGTGCATTGTGGTGACAAAAGCCACACAGCCCAACAGACAGACGGAGTCAGCAGCGCTGTCCACGCTGGCGTTCGCTGGGCAGCAGCCACTCACTCATCACCTACTAGGCTGCGTTTCAAACAGGTGTTTTCTTTGGCACAGGGCTCCTATTTCTGTGATAAGCGGAGGAAGTAATAGCTTTATCAGGGCTCCGTGTAAGGTGTTCTGTATCCAATGCTGGATCTGAAGGCTGATAGAACCACATTTTATCCTAACACCAGTACGATGATTGGTGATAAATGTAACCTTTAAAGTTGCAGTCAAAATTATAATGTTAAGTTTTTATGGAGCATAATCAGAGCCGAGCTAGGCAGCAGTGACCAGAATGGGATTCTTCTCTCTCTCTCTTATTTTTTGTCTTCATTATCTGCATGGCTTCCTGAGAACCTGCTTTATTGACTGCACTTCAGATATTTATCCAGAAACAGGACCTGCCAGTCTAGCTTGTAAACTCAGCAACCATCATGCATTGGTGTCATTTACAGCAACTTACACATAATAGGTGTTCGATGCGTAGAGAAGAAGTGAATGACTCGGTTTTATTGTTTCTATGGCTTATTCCCAACAGAGACCATCGGAAACCAGTTTTCCCCGAGAACGCATATGGCACACCAGTCACAAGCAACCTGGTCATCTTCCCAGAAAGCACAAGTTTATGCAAAACACACAGATGTTATACATAAACTGACACATGGGTTACTAGATAAGTGATCTTACAGATTAATAGATTATTACTACAATACTCTATTTCAATAATAAATAGGATATGTATGCACTAACCAAGTACTGATATCACAGCATTAGTAAAGAAAATAGCACCATTCACTTTAAATGGAAGAAACAAAGACAAAATAATGAAAACCAGCAGTTTTCATAGTTTATGATTCTTCTGTGGAAAAGAACATATTAATAAACTAAGATAGGAGAAAATATCTTTTTGTACTTGAGAAGTGTCATTTTGTGTAGAGTTTGTTGGCGTCGAGCTCACCTTTACTTCATGAGTATAATTAAATTTGAACATTTTAAAATAATAGCCCTGGCTGGTGCGGCTCAGTGGATTGAGCAGGGGCCTGCGAACAAAAGGGTTGCCGGTCTGATTCCCAGTCAGGGCACATGCCTGGGTCGCGGGCCACATCCCCAGTAGGGGACATATGACAGGCAACCACACACTGATGTTTCTCTCCCTTTCTCTTTCCCTTCCCCCTGCTCTAAAAAAAAAAAAATCTTTTAAAACTTTTTAAAAAATTAAATAGTTTCCAGGAATGTGTCTGTCTCTACACCCTGACCTTCTGCCACCGTCTCTGTACATGGGCAAACGCATGACCACCACTGTGGGTCAGCGCAGCTGTCTGTCTGTCCTCCCAACGGCACACTGAACCACTCTGACTGAAAACTCTCCATGGGCCGCCCATCTCATCTAATCCCTGCCCACAGCCTGCGAGACCCTCCAGCAACAGCGCACCAGTTTCTCCAGCGCTTTCTGCCCCAGTAAGTAACACGCTGACCAGCACACTGCTGACTGAGCCACTGTCCTTAGAGTAATTAACATGTATTCTCCAGAATATATTCCATTAGGACAGGTGATCGGAAATGGAACCACTGGCCCTGGCTGATGTGGCTCGGTGAACTGAGCACTGGCCTGCGAACGAAAAGGTCGCCAGCTTGGTTCTCAATCAGGGCACATACGACGGATCGCACACTGATGTTTCTCTCCTTCTCTTTCCCCTTCCCTTCCCCTCTCTCTAAAAATAAATAAATACGGGGAGGGAGCCAGGGAGGGCTGGGGTGGGGGGAGGGGTGGAGGGAAAGGCAGAAAACTGTACTTGAACAACAATAAAAAAAAAGAAAAAGGGAAAAGGAAATAAATAAAATATTTTTTAAAATAAAGAAATGGAACTACTGAACCAAAGGCAGAGGGCCGCTCCCTCAACGATGCGTTCAGCACAGATTTCTGGCTGCCTGACCCTGGATGCTGCCCCCACCCCATGCCATTGGGTGTGGCCTTGGTAGCAGGCCTCCTCTCTGCTTAAAGGAAGAGGCTCATTCCGTCCCCGCTTCGTGCTGGGGTTCAGACCTGCCGGGTCACCGCAGAGCGGCAGTGTGGAGGGGGGACAGGCCCCTGAGACCGTGGGAACGAGCGGCCCTTCCCACCTGACCCACACTCTCCACACTGCCTAGGAGAGAGAAATAAGCTTGTTTTCTCAAGACACACCATTTGGCTCCTCTTTGTCACAGAATCTTAGACTCTATCCTGACTAGTAAAAATGTCTGTAACTTTTTAATATCCAACTCAACTTATATTGTCCAATCACTTAGCACAAAGCCAAAATGAAACATTTCCACAATGTGCACAAGCTTACAGTTTTACTAAATTCTTGTCAACGTTGAACATTATTTCTTTTAACCAACATTAAATTTGATAAAGGAAAATAGTATACATTCTCTTTATTATTAGGCAGTTGAACATAAGTCAGTATTTAGTTTTCGCTGGTATTCCATTTTTTGAGAATTGCTTGTTCGTGTTTCTCGGAGGGGGAGGGCGTTAATCTTTATTGGATTTTTCTTGTCCGTTCTGTTTAACCTTTACATTCTGTTTAATTCTGCTTTGGGGAAACATGAACTGTTTTTATTGTCATCACGTTTTTGTAATATTTCCATTGTAGTTTGTTCTGTTAGAAGCTTTCCTAGTGCCCACATTTTGAACCCTAACTACCATTCCCCCTAAAAAGAACTAGGGCTCTTGGGAGGAAGGGATGAGTCAGCTCTGAGGCCAAGAATGAAGTAGTGAGCCCAGGACGTGGCTCTGTGCCCCAGGCAGGAAAACTACTGAAGAGCAAAGGACCAGGAGTGGCCTTGGGAGACCCAGAAGCTGCTTCGCCCGGGCATCTGTCCTGCTTACTGGGGCCAAGCCCAGCTGACAGCATTTATTCTTCTCTCCAAGTTCAGTCTGTGCAGACCTCAGGGAGTCAGCCATCCACTCTACTCAGCACCCACTGAGCACCTCAAAAGCTGGAGGCTAACAGCTCCTGGGGATGCATCACACACCATGTGTCAGTGGCGGGGTGTGCACGGCTGAGGGATGGACGACTGGACTCCTTCATCATCGCTTATGTACCTCTGTGTCGTGGTCCCGTGTGCTCCTTGAATGTGGGGCTTCAGAGTTGTTGGATTTCACTAAAAGCACACTTCCCAAGAGAGTGCTGGGCAGAAGTAAGGGAGATGTGTCAACATCACATCATGAGAACATGTGGCCCAAGTATACAGTGTCACCTTCCTCGGTAAACACCATCTGTCACGGCATCATACAGGATTCTATGGTGGACCGATGCGCTTGAATCTATGAAAGCCCTAATACTCAACACAAAAAGAAAAAAAACACATTTGCCACTAATTGTGATGATGGTTATCCCAGTTCCTCACTCAAAAAATCGGTAAAGAGAGAGATTTAAGTATTCACTCGTTCTTTACCATGCGGAATTCCAATCTCAGAGAAACAGCTCCTGCTTTTCCAACAAAAGATTCCGGGTCAATGAAGCAAAGGCCCAGTGGGACTGGGATATGCACATTTGCAACCAGCAGAGAGAAAGTGGCTGCTAAGTGCACAAGTGCGAGGTTGACGAAAATGGGACAATAATTGGAAGCCCAGTTATCAACACAGAATATTTACTTGTCTCAAAGGGAAAGACCACAGCTTTATAGGGAGTGAGGTGGCATTTCCACGTGACACTGACCCAGAGCTGCAGTTCAGCCTCCTACACAGTAAAATGACCAGGAATTGTGCAGTTCATGACACAAAACAACAGGAGGGTCACAGTGTTGCCCACGGAATACTCCTGCCAAGAGTGTTCTATCGACTCTAGTACAGCTTCTCGGGAAATGCTGTGGAGAGTTAGCTGAAAGCTAAATGAAACCAAAAGAGAACAATCGTACATGTGAATCCAGAGGGTAGAATTCTACAGAAAACTAACCCAGTCTCTTCAACAGGTAAATATGGTGACAAAAGGTGGACTGGGAGCCACATGGGGAGAGCCATGTGGGTCAACGGCTGGATCTGTTTGAGCAAATTGGCTACACACACACACACACACACACACACACACACTTTAGGGACACATGAGGAAATCTTAGTGTGTACTAGGTATTAGAAAATCATTATTTTTTAGAAGTGATGATAATATTGTGCTCAGGAAAAATCCTTATTGTAGAGATGCATACTGAAGATGTATCTTCAGTATGTCCATGATTTACTCCCACGTGCTTTCAAAAGAAAATAAAGCAAATATGGTGAAATGTTGACAGTAAACTTATATGAGGAATGCATGAGTCTGTCATGCTAGTCCCTCTGTTTTCATGTTTTGAATGTTTTACAGTAACTCCAGGAGTTTTCTAAATATTCACTATTTTTCTATATTTTTCTGGCTTGATTTTTTTTAACCATTTAACAATTTAAATTGCCTGGAAATTTTTTTTTTTGGAGTATTTTTTCTTTCCCCAATTAACAAACCAATTGTCCTAGAAATCTATTGAATAGCCCCTCTAATTCTCATTTGCTATACCTCTGTTCTTAAATCACTGATATATTGGGGTCTGCCTCTTTTTTTAATTCTACCTTTTATTTTTTAAGTATATTTTATTGATTATGCTATTACAGTTGTCCCATTTTTTCCTTCCCTTCATTCCCCTCCACCCTGCACCCCCCTCCCACCAGCTTTCCCCCACTTAGTTCATGTCCATGGGTCATACATGTAAGTTCTTTGGCTTCTACATTTCCTATACTATTCTTAACCTCCCCCTGTCTATTTTCTACCTACTGTTTATGCTACTTATTCTCTGAACCTTTTCCCCCTCTCTCCTCCTCCCATTCCTCTGTTGCTAACCCTCCATATGATCTCCATTTCTGTGATTCTCTTCCTGTTCTGGTTGTTTGCTTTAGTTTGTTTTGGGTTTTTTCTTAGGTTCAGTTGTTGATAGTTGAGTTTGTTGTCATTTTAATGTTCATAGTTTTGATCTTCTTTTTCTTAGATAAGCCCCTTTAACATTTCATATAATAAAAACTTGGTGATGATGAACTTCCTTTAACTCAATCTTATCTGGTAAGCACTTTATCTGCCCTTCCATTCTAAATGACAGCTTTGTTGCATAGAGTAATCTTGGGTGTATGTAGGTCCTTGCCTTTCATTACTTTGAATACTTCTTTCCAGCCCCTTCTTGCCTGTATGATTTCTTTTGAGAAATCAACTGATAGTCTTATGGGAGCTCCTTTGTAAGTAAGTGTCTCCTTGTCTTGCTGCTTTTAAGATTCTCTCCTTCTCTTTAATCTTGGGTAATGTAATTATGATGTGCCTTGGTGTGTGTTTCCTTGAGTTCAACTTCTCTGGGACTCTCTGAGCTTCCTGAACTTCCTGGAAGTCTGCCAGACTGGGGAAGTTCTCCTTCATCATTTGCTCAAATAAGTTTTCAATTTCTTGCTCTTCCTTTTCTCCTTCTGGTACCTCTATAATTCACATGTTGGAATGTTTAAAGTTGTCCTAGAGATTCCTAAGCCTATCCTCATTTTCTTTTGAATTGTTTCTTCATTCTGTTCTGGTTGAATGTTTCTTTCATCCTTCTGGTCCATACTGTTGATTTGAGTCCTGGTTTCCTTCCCTCTACTGTTGGTTTCCTGTATATTTTCCTTTATTTCACTTTGCACAGCCTTTACTTTTTCCTCTATTTTGCAACCATACTCAGTCATTTCTCTGAGCATCCTGATTACCAGTGTTTTGAACTCTGCATCTGATAAGTTGGCTACTTCTTCGTTGCTTAGTTCTTTTTCTGAAGTTTTGATCTCTTCTTTAATTTGGGCCATATTTCTTTGTCCTGGTGTACCTCTTACGTTGTAAGGGGCAGAGCCTTAGGTATTCGCCATGGCAGGGCAACCCATGTTGCTGCATTGTGGTGCTGCCTGTGGAAGAGGGATCAGAGAGGGAACAAGGCTGCTTGCTCTTGGCTTTCTGCTGGCTTCAGTCACTTCCCCCACTGCCCACAAGCAAATTGGGCCTTTCTGGCGCCAATTCCCAGATGGGTGGGTTTGTATACATTCTAGCACCCTGTGGGTCTCTCCAATGAACTCTCCTGTGAGGAGGGGAGATTCTTTGGCCACTGCAACCCCCACAGGGTTTTACAGCCAGAGGTTCTGAGGTTTTTATTCCTGCGCTGGAACCCTGGGTTGCACGATCTATCTCGTTCCCCAGTCGTTTCTCCTGGTTTATGCACACGCAAATGGGGGACCACCAGCTGCTACCTTGCCATGTGTCCTCTCTGCCCGGGGTGCCGGTCTCTGCCCCTCCTGTCACCCAGATGAGTGTTTCTTCTTTAACTCCATGGTTGTCAGACCTCCACACAGTTCGATTTTCTGGTAGTTCTGGTTGTATTTTGTTTTTAAATTTGTTGTTGTCCTTCATGTGGTTGTGCAAGGTGGCAAAATGTATCTACGTACACCTCCATATTGGCCAGAAATCAGGGTCTGCTTCTGAGATAATGACCCCATTGACTTGTGTGTACAGCCTGGTTATAATTTAATCATATAGTTTTATGCAACCATGGCATTGTTCTAATTTAATCACATGGCATTACGTAATAATAAAACAGCCTTCTCTTGGTTTTCACAGCCATTACTGCCCCTTTGTTTTTCCAGATAGTTTTGAAATTTGCTCCCAACCTCCAAAAAATCCCTTTCTAAAAAATAGAGCTTTGATTAAAATTGAATTGGAAGAATTATCATACCTACAACACTTCTCAATGAATATTTAATCTCCCTCAAATTTTGCAAACCCTGATTTTTCATCCTTCCTCCTCTGGAATCAGAATGCGCCATGTGCACCCCTGACCCTGTTTAGTTCTGCTCTCAGGAGTGACAGAAATTGGCCAAGGCACTTGACAAAACTCAACAGGCTTCCATGATACAACTCTCAACCAGTGAGGTACAGGGGGAAGGCACCCTCCCACGGTGAAGGCTGTGCGCAACAAGCCCACAGCTTACATCAGACTTGACGGTGAAGCAGGAAGCTTCTCCTCTAAGAGCAGAGACAGGGATGCCCACTCTCACCACTTCCATTCAGCACAGCCCTGGATGTCCTGGCCAGAGTCATCAGGCAAGAGAAATAAGTGGAGGGTATCTAACCTCCCTCTGCCCGTCGATTTTTAAGGACCCCCTGGTGACATTGAGGTCCACCTGGATAATTCACCCCTTAAGTTACTTTTTGTCAACCCAATTTACTCAAAGTTTACACTCATTCATTTGCTCAGTAATTTTAATTATTTTCACATAAAATAAAATGTTTTGTCCAACAAAGAAATTCTAGCAATATAAGATTATATATAGTAATAGTTCCCCTTTCCTCTAACTAATCCCACTTCTAAAAGATAAGCACAGAGCAGATGCATCAAAACCTCATCCCTGCATATGTAAACACATATGTATTCACGTAAAGAGGAAGGAGCCATCAGTCACCTGTTGGCAGAAAGTGATGATCCAAGGACACTCCCTCAGCCTGTGATGCTCCCAAGAAGCAGGGAGCCATGTGCCCTTCCTGCCACAGAAAGCATCTCTAATTCATAAACTGTTAATTCCACGGTGACATCTTAAAAGAAGACTGGCATCAACAACAATTTCCCCCTGAAACATTCTTCTTCGTTGTTGCATGGGCACCTCAAATACAAATTACCTAAAACTCAACTTACCAACTTCCCTAGGAACCTGCTACTCCTCCGGTTTTCTAAGTCTCCCAGTCACCATGCCAGAAACTTGGGGTCTCCTTCCCCCTACATCACATATCCAGAAAATCACCAAATCCCGAAGAAGAGCACTCAGATTTACAAACACTGCTGCATTCCCAGGTGGGTACGGAACACTGTGAATGCCTCCCAGCCCCCCATCTCCGAATCCCCTCACCCCCCTCCACACCACAGCATAAACTTCATTTCATTAGGACACGCCCTTTCTCCTAGCTCGCTCCTGGGCTCTGCTCTCGGAATAGCCCTGAGAAGGTTTATAACGTCCAGATCAGAGGGCTCCCGCCTGTGTCTCCAGCTTCGTCCCACACCTCACAATCTGATCTCAAACCATACCTACCTTTTTTGTTTTCTAAAGAAAGGTAGCTGACCCTTGTATATGCTGGTTCTTCCAACTGAGAGTGTCCCCCTTCCCTTTCCCAGCTGACCATGTTCCATCTGCAGGTCTTCACTTGGTTCTTGCCTCCCCTTGGAAGTCTCCTCAAATCCCTGCTCTGAGTTAGGGGCTTCTCCTGTGCGACCTCAGCACCCTGCACTTTCTCTGCCGCTTCTAAATCCTTAGCCAGTGTCATTGCCTTCCTTCCCCGACCCCTGGGCCACAGGACCAGCCGCCTGGTTATAGCACCCACCAGAGTGCTGCGGAAATCATGGGGCCTCAGTAAATGCTTGTGAATTGCATGGACTCGTGCAGATGGAAGGGATACAGCAGGTCCTCGAGTCCCCGTGCACCTGTGCTCAGGGAGGCAAGTCAGCGCACTGCTTGAGAATATGACCCAAATGACAGTTTGATTCTTCACAGCATTTTCTTAACGTAGGCCTAAGATAAATAAGCCTCCCCCCAAAAGGAGCCCATTCTCATCTCTACAGGAAGAAAATCAGAGGGCAATTCAGTTTTGAATGTATGTCCTCCTTCTCCTTCTGAATTTATGCAGAAGACAGTAACAGTGATGGAACACAGAACCACAAGTTCCTCTCTTCGCACATTTCTGTCTCAACCATGTCCAGGGACAAGGCCCCCGCTTTGCAGCTTCAGAGCCTCCATCACTCGGAAGTGGAAAGTCACCGAGGCAGACTTTCTCACAGGACTTCTTCATCTGAGCACAGAATATAAAAATGATTTAGTGATTCTTTCTCAATTCTCCCCAGGATGTCAAATACCTAGTACCATTCCCGATGCAAAGAGAAGTTAATTCATGACACGTGATGGGTGTCTTTCCACCATGAGGGCCTATTTCACTCCCAGAATTTCGGAGGCTTAACTCCCATGGAGTAAATTATACATGTAGTTTATACATATATATGTACATATATCTGTATCTATGTGTATACATGTGACATGTATACACATAGCTTTTAACTTGTAAAGGAAACTTGTGTCACTAAAACTAGGATACACATCATCACTAATCACACTGTGGCTCAAAAATTATGGACTTTAGAGCCAAAGGGTCAGATGTTTTTCAGGGACACTTGAATGGAGCTGCCACACTTTGGAGACTCAGTCTTCCTCCCTAGAGAAGGAACCATGTTTGTCTCAGCCTCACTTTTTATTGAAAGTTGAGCTCCTAACTATTCAGTGCATAGTCCTTTCCATGAACTGACTACATGGATGAATGAATATATTGTAATACTTTCTAGGTTATTTTCTAGCATTGTTTCATTCCATATATGTGTGGATTCTTGCTCATTCATTCAACAAGCACCTACTATGTGCAAGGAGATAGGTTATGTCACAATTCATGCTGTTTATGTTTAACCCACCACTTCACACTCATTAGGAAAACATCAAAAAACAGAAAACAGTAAGTGTTGGCAAGGATGTCTAGAAATTGGAACCCTTTGCACTGCTGGTGGGAATGTAAAGTGGTACAACCACTGCAGAAAACAGTTTAGGCAATTCCACAAAAATTACAAATAGAACTATCATGCGATCCAGCAAATCCACCTCTGGGTACACACCCAAAAGAATTAAAAGCAGGATTTGAAGAGATGTCTGCAGGACCATGTTCACAGCAGCATTATTCACAACAGCAAGAGGTGGAAACCATCAAGTGTCCACTGACGCACGGATGGATGAACGAAGCGTGATCCACACACACACACAACGGAAGATCGGCCGGCCTGAAAAGTAAGGAAAGGATGACATGCTACAAGATGGGGGAAACTTGAAGATATTACGTAAGCAAAATAAAGTGCTGCAAAAGCACAAATACTGTACGACTGCACTTACACAAAGTTCCTAGGGTCGGGGAAATCAGAGACAGAAAGTAGATGGTGGTGCCAGGGGCTGGGAGGAGTGACTGTTTAATGGGGACAGAGTTCCAGTTTTGAAAGACTAAGAAAGTTCAGGAGATTGATGGTGATGATGGCAGTACAACAACGTAAATGGGATGTCACTGAACTGTGCACTTGAAAACGGAGAAAATGGTGAAATTTGATACCTTATGCACAATATTTTTAAAGATGAATCTGGTCGTACTTTCTGACCCCCGGATCTCAACACTGATCTTGCTTTAGCTTCTGCAGACCTCCTTGACCTTTTAAAGACGCTCCACCTGAGCCTTGGGACTCCACAGCAGCTGGGACCCATCTCGGGTTTCCTCTGCTGGGACGCAGGTCAGGTCATCATGCCCCATCTCCAAGCAGCAGGCCCAGATGCAACGTTTGGAAGATGGATTTGCACTGTCTGCAGTTCCAGCCGGGGCTATGAATGGGGTGCAGCGGAGAAAGGTGGCCTCCAGGCCTCGCCCACATTGTTGGGAGGTGATGCCCCCGACTGCGTGTCTTCTGCAGCCGCCAATGCGCTCCACCCTCACTTGGCTCATTCTGCCATTTAGTCTCCATAGGGAGCCCAAGGAAGCAGAAGGATGTGTAGGGGGATGGAGAGGGGACCGAGGCTCATGCAGCAGGCTCCAGACAGGCACTGGTGTCCTGCAGTAACCTGGTGCGTACCCAGAACAAGCACGCAGTCCCTGGCTCATGGATGCCAAATCAACTCGGAACCATTTGTGTTTTCCAAGTGATAGGGTACGGAGTCAAAACTTGTCGTGTTGACTCCTGGCCCAGGCTCCTGGGATTGCTCTGCCTCACCATCACTGTGGAGCCCACGGTGGCCACTGTCTGCTCCCCACAATCAGAGGTCTGTGCCCACACTCTCCTCTTGGCAGGTGCATGCAGCTTCTGGCAGCAAGTTCTTCCTCTGATGGAGGCAGCTCAGGATTCTGGTTGGTGATGAGGAGTGACAGCCTCCCCTCAGCACTTAGCACCTCTCTTGGCGCAAAAAAAGAGCTACCAGCTCATGCTGATGAGAGACATTAAACCTGTCGCCTGGAAGTCACAAAGTGTAAATTCAAGCTTGGATTCTCTACTCCCTTGCAGACTTAATTACACGTAAACTACATTTCCAGGAGTAAGTATCACAGGATTGACTTGACTTTATTGGCTAGAATTAGGCAAAGCAATAAATAGGATAACTACGAACTCTGCTTTTACTAATCGTTTAGTCAGTTCAATACCTTCCAGCAAGACCTGATCCTTCTTGCAGACAGGGACTTGTCTATCAAAACACGGCATTAAATACAACAAATTCTTATAAATAAATTTTAAATACACAGTAACTGATTTTCTAAGACAGCCAAGGTTAGAAATCTGAGCAGATGAACTATTAACCGCATGAAAACTTTCCAAAGGGTTTTCGTGACTTTCTGTAGCTTGTCCTAAGACGGCATTCACTTTAGCCCTGGGAGCACCTCAGAGCTCTGAGGATCACAGTCACTCCATGAACCCACAGATGAACGGTGATGGGGTGCTGCTAGGTACCTGATGGGGGAAATTATTTTGTTTCTATCGGAACTTCAGTTTTCTCATCTATGAAAGAGACAATTGAACAAAATCATCTCAGCATTTTTCAGTCTTTGAGCCTCTATAATTTGGTAATTCAGCAATATGATCACCCAAAATGTAAAAGTTTCTATTTAATTTTTAGTAAATGGTATAATGAGATAAAATTCTTAACAGGGGGTTTTCAGGGTAAATTATAATGATAAAGACTACTTGTCTTATAACTTTTTAAAATTTAATAAAATTTTATTTCTCAAAATGCGCAGCTGGTAGGACCTGTTGTCCACGCATCTTCCCAGCAGCTGAGGCAGCCCCACCCTTGGCATTTCTGGTGTGAGTGACTTGAACTCTGAGTGTAGAAACTAGAGGAAGACGTCAGTCACTAAGGAGCTCCGCAGGACTGCCCGGCTGGGAGAGTGGGCCTCCAGGCTCTCCGAGACAACAGCTGGGGTCACAAGCTACAGCTGGGAACCTCCTTCCAGAGTCTGTCCTGTGTTGCTTTGTTAAGCAAGACTGGTTACTGAGCCTGTCCCGAACTTCACCTTTGGGTCACTTCTCTTTGGCCTTGCCCCCAGATTGGTTCCCTGGGTCTTTGTCTTTCTTGGCCGACTTTCCGGCACCTTCTTTTCATTTTCCTTGGCAGCTGCTACCACTGCAGCCCAGCTAAGATGCAGGACAAAAGGAAAGCAAGTGGTTCTGGAGCCTGAACTACTTTTCCAAGTTACTTTTTGATAACCATTATTTTACTATGCCTATAGTAAAATTCTTTGACAAAATATAACTATTTTTCCAGCCTTTCATAAGAATAATATTTATATGAATGACCTTAATATCTTAATTTTTGGCTCATTTGTGAGTTGTTTTAATTTCTTGGACAAAATAATTTAATAAATTGCATCCAAAAATATGAAAATTGAAAATTTTTCTAACTATTTTTAAGCCCTGGCTGGTGTGGCTCAGTAGACTGAGCTCCAGCCTGCAAACCGAAAGGTCACCAGTTTGATTGCCAGTCAGGGCACATGGCTGGATTGTAGGCCAGGTCCCCAGCTGAGTGACTAGAGGCAACCAATCGATGTATTTCTCACACACTGATGTTTCTCTCCTCTTCCTCCCTCCCTTCCCCTCTCTCTAAAAATAAATTCTTTTAAAAAATAAATAAATAATTTTTTTCTTACTGTTTTTAGAACTTTTAGGTTTGTAACAGTAAACTTGAAGTTCTTCTTAAAGTAAACCATATTGTTGTGGTTTTATTTTAAAATTTGGATCAAAAGGAATCATGAGTTCATGTTATCCAAAAAAAAAAAAACCTAGTTTTGAAGTAACAGATGGTAAGTTTAAAAATAATGCTTTTTTCCAAAGCATTCTATAATAAGCATGTATCACATTCATAATAAAAACACAAGAAAAGAATAGCATACCACGGAAATAAAATTTTTAATCTTCTTTTACATCAGGGCAAAATCCATCTATTCCTCTCCTTCCCTTTGGCTCTATTTCTGCACATCCTGGAAGTCAACTAAGCAGGGGAGATAGAAAATTACATGAAATGTAGCAGCTGTATGTTTCCTATATTTCTTGTAGCAGACCAAATATTTTATTTTTCTATTTACAGTGTTTATTGGTCAATGTCTATTGTAGGAAATAAGGAATTTCCATGAAGTTCCTTATGTTTGCCTATTTTTTTTTTAATTAGGGTGGTATTTTCTTATTGATTTTTAGAAGTTCTTTATATATGTAATCAGGAGTCCTTTGTTGGGAGTGGTTTTGAAATGTACTTTTCTAGCCAGGGCCAGGTGCTTTCATAATAGCACCTTTAGATTTTCAGAAGCTTTTAATTTTAATAAAATATAACCTCTGTGAATTTGTCAGGACAGAGCTGCTTGGGAGTCACAAAGAATGTTTGCTGACCTGTGGTCACATTTTCCATAGGTAGAAGCTTTGCTGTCCCCGTGTCACACAAAGTGTCATGGAACAAGAGGCCTGTCCCTGCTGAGCTAGCTGCCAGACCTGCAGTCAAGGGCACGACCAGGCCTCACACACCTGCCTGACGCTGATCATCAGAGACTGACCACAGGTGGCCCACAGGTGACCGTGGCACACGGGAATCCAGCCCATGGGGTGTAGCAGTCAGATGCCATAGAGACCGTAACATAGGAACCAGTGACATCACAGCCCACATGATGTAGTCATCCCCTGTGACGTGGCTTTGTGGCCATTGTGACATCACTGGCAGATGAAATAGTTTCCTGCTGTTCGGCATAAAGTGTTCCTCTTCCTGCGGTGCAGGGCGAATGTTGTCGCCTATCATGCTGGCGACTGAATGTTCAGTCGTCTCAACGTGAAGAATGTGGACTGTCACCCATTTTTAATGCTAAAAAGATTCCAATTCCACTGCAACACACCTGTATGCAGAATGCTTCCCAGTCATTCAGTGCTGAGTTGTCACTAGGGTCTAACGTTGATGTTCTCACTGCCTACAGGGCATGCTGAACAAGAGAAAACGAGGAGTCTGTTCTCTGAAAGCAGCTACCAGTGTCCATTAGTTACACAGCACACGAGTAATATTACCTTGAATTTCTCCTTTAAAGGGTCAGCTACATGGCAAATGCAAGCATTTCCTGTATTTTTACTATTTATAAATCTTAAGGTATTTGGAAATTCTATCTGAGCAGATTCTAATGTTTTCAATTCTCGTATTCAACACAGTACAGGCAGTTGTAGAAGAAAGAGGTTTTATTCCTCCTTGATTTCTCAATACTTGTGATTTTTGGTTCCTAAGAAGCTCCCAGAATAAGAGACTATCTTTTCTTCCAATGTATATCCCTAGCTGTGCCTATCTGCCATATACAGCTGCCTGAGCCTGAACACCAAATGCTTTGGTCAACATTATAAAAATTTTACAGGATATCTCAAAATAAGATTGATTTTTCATGTAATTGGATTTAAATATTAAAGACTCTAAGGTTCCAAATGGAAATGCACAACAGCTGGGTCTGCTTTATAAGGATTTTTTAAGCAAAGCATAAGTAGTAAGACAGTTTAACAGAACAAAATGCTAAAATGTTTCCTTGTAACCACATTATCTGGTTTTTGTACCTGTGCATATGGCTCTATTTTTCTCTAAGAACAGATGAAATGTAGTCTGTCATGACAGTCAGTGAGCCTTCTGCAATTTTTTCAGAGAAGAGCAAATAAAATCAGATCAAATGTGGTCTAAAAGCTAAAGAAGACTCATGTGGCATTTTTATCCAGTAACGTTAAAGTTTATACGTTCATACTTTGATAGGAGTCGTCTATCCTGATAACATTTCACTCACATGTGTCACGCACGGTTGAAGACATATGGCTCGTCCTGAGCCATCTTCGGAGGCATTCTCATCAAATAGTAGGTTTTTGAAAGAAGGAAAACCATTGAAAAAGTCAAAACAGATTCAACATGTGGTCATTAAAGCATGAAGCATGGAGTGGGCTCAGCAGACAGAGCCCCTGGGATCCACGCTCAGGCCTGTGCTGTCCGCACCCTGGGTCCCCACTGACATCCAAGTGCAAAAACTGCGAGTCTATAGTGCAGGCACTGTCATCTGCAGCCTCCATGTCCACTATGCAGTCCCTGCCCGGTCGCACCAGCTGCCACCTGTAGGGCACAGAACAGCCCATCCTGCAAAGGAGAATCCCCAGAGCTCTCAGGGGAACCCATGTCCTGAGAAACCATGAAGCTGCTGTTTCATCAACTTTTCATTTTCCTCTATAACCTGCTTTGTTTAGGTGAAGGCAAGGATCATCTGATATAATGACTGTAAAAGATCTGAAATTAAAACATGTACAAATGCCTGGGTGAAAGTCACCTACAGTCTCACCCTCCATGACTGAGGAAAACACTCAACCTGGTGGGAAAACCTGGAACTGTCTCAGGCATTTGTATAATCAAGATGATTCTATGAGTAAATGAGAAGAAAATGAGGAACTACGCACTATCGTGCTGAACCTCACAGAGGGCTGGGACTGACAATCAGGCTGGGGATGACTTGGGCATTTTACTATTGCAGGTACCTCCTTCCCACTGACGACTGCTAGTCAAGACTGATGTTGAACTAAACCAGTGATTTTCAACGCATGTGCCACAGAATTTTTTAAAACACATAATACCTTCCCTGGCTGGTGTGGCTCAGTGGACTGAGTGCCAGCCTGCAAACCATAGGGTTGCCGGTTTGATTCCCAGTCAGGGCACATGCCTGGGTTGCAGGCCAGGTCCCCAGTGGGGGGCGCTCAAGAGGCAACCACACATTGATGCTTTTCTCCCTCTCTCTCCCCCTTCCCCTCTCTCTAAAAATAAATAAAATCTTTAAAACACACACACGTGCGATACCTGACTACTGAGTCAGGGGCACTGACCTCTTTTCCCTTAGGTTGTCAAATAAAGAAATGACAACAGTCAACACAACAATAGCCATCCAGTGTGAATGAATCAAAGTTAGACTTTTTTATTTTTGTTATAGTGACAAAAAAATGTAACTTTTTTGGTGTGCTGCACAATTTTAGTAATTAGTTTATATGTGTCATGAGATGAAAAAGGTTGAAAATCGTTGAACTAGAGCAAGATCTTTTAAAGTTTTCAACTGCATGATTCTGCCTTGAGTTTTCTGAAATAAACAGGCCCAGTTATCTATACTTTGTCCATCTGTAATCTGATGTCTGGGATCACAGAAAATTACACTGCACTTATCTTTTGAAGGCGGCGGACGATCCTTTGGGGGAAATACTCCCTAATTATCCAAAATCTACAGATGAGAGTAACTATGTAAATTATCACTCCACTTTATATGTTCTTGCAATTTCCTTGACCTTACACACTCAGGTTCCTAGAAAAACTTTCCATGGCATTCAGCTCCAAACCCTGCACCTTCATACCTTGAGAATTTCAACCCACTGATTCTTGTTATTAAATGAATATTCTAGGAGTTACTACTCTATACTAATGCAAATTAGTACTTCCTTCCCATTCGTTGCAAGCTAAATTTTCTATGAAACCTTGACTGCATAGAATTAATTAAACCAAAGGATTGAGCACTCTCAAAGCTTCACGGGGCTGTCATAGTTCATTCCTGCCACGAGAGGGCGCAAGCAGCCCAGTGACTGAAGCACAGAAAGCATCCGTTTTCAAGCTGCCACACAATTCAATTTTTTTTATTTTTTTCATTGTTGTTCAAGTACAGTTGTCTCCATTTTTCTCCCACCATACCCCTCAATTTCAAATTATTGAAAACATAATGGAGTACAGGTTACAGTGTCAAATGTTTAGAAAATATAACTCATGGCTTAATTTTATTCTTTTCTACTAAATATTTTTAAACTGACTTTTAAGCAGTGCCATAAAAATAATAACAAGAAGTAACTTGAAAGGCTGATTCTAGCTTGGGGACCTGGGAAGAGGCAAACTGGTATGAGCACTTTGTTTTGTCACAGAAAGGAACTGGGCCCAGCGGGTCTGTGGCTTCAGGGCACGGAGCAGTGTTGAGTGGGGGTAAACCACCGTGCTCTGAGGCCCGTCCTTCAGCTGCACATCCAGAGGAAGACAAGACCTGAGTGCTCCAGGGATGCCCAGGAGCCCAGGGTGGCCTCCCTCTGCTGGCCAGCTTTGCTCAGTCCCCACCTCCTTTCGCCACACAGACTGCTCCTGGCCCCCAAACCAACCCCACCTGTCCCCCAGGAGATGCAGCAAGGTGGGTGGGCGCCTATGCTCACGAATACACAGGAAACCTGCTATGTTCAGAATGCCAAGTGCCAGAATCAAGCGATCTGTGAAAAGGGACCAACACCTGCCTGTTGTTCCTTGGAAGCTGGTGGCCCGGCCAGCAGCGCTGGCACCTGGGCCTGAGTGAGGCGGTCTGACTCAGCCACTCGCTCAGTAACTGGCTGAGAAGACAGGGGACAAGGAAGGGGACTGAGAAGTCAGGGAAACCGTGTTGGAGCTGGGATGAGATCAGCTGGAGGACAGGAGGCTTGGGGGGAAGGGACCCGGCACAGACCCCACAGGGCCAGTGGCAAAGGGGGCAGAGCCCTGGGCCTCTCCCGCAGTTCAGCTCAGCCAGGACACAAGCGGGAGGCCCTTCCACCCTCCGCACAGAGGACAGAGGACAGCAGTTTGGTGTATACTCTGAAGGTTTGCTCCCACTCCTAAAAATTACACTGGAGGGTCAATGGACCCCTGAGGCTGAGACTTCTTGCGCACATGCTGATCCCCACTCCTGGGAATTGTCCCCTTTTTAGGTACCCAGAAATGTAAGTGGGAGAAGTCACCCCTCAATCATTCATCAGCCCACTGATCTCCACAATGGTCCCTGTCCCGTGTGATCACCGAAGCCACCACACCCAGCAACACCAGCAAGAGGGGCACAGGGCCCTGGGCGCGCACACAGCCCCTCCACTCTGCAGGGGCTCTGGCCAGAAGACGTCCGCCCCGCCTCACCTTCCTCTCTCCAGCACCTCCTCAGTAACCTGAACAAGCCTGGTCCCTCACTGCCCTCCCCCACCCTGCAGTCCAGGACTGGCCCTCTTTAGAGCACCCACCTGTCCTGGGCTCACCTGCTGAAGTTTGGAGGTGGTGCAGGCAGGTGGCAAAAAGGGCTTTGGAGAAATCTTTAGGCCCAAGGTTGCATGTAACATCACACACACACACACACACACACACACACACACACACAGAGCGATAAACACCAGATCGTACAGGGGGACACATTCCACTTAGGGTGCTGCTGTTTGAGGGGCTCTGTCCTCTCTCTGTCCTCCTGACGGCATCACATACACACTGGACTGGGGGAGTCCGGCCTGAAGGCTTTCTGTGGCCACAACGCTCCCAAGGTCGAGCCTCAGGAGCCGTGTCCTGGAACACAGGAAACAGCCTCCTGGTGCCCACGCCGTCCTCGGAAAGCAAGCAGGTGCTCACTCACTACTGACCTGCTTGGATTTTTCTCACTCACAATCAACAGGTAATTAAAAAGTTCAGTCTGGAGCATCTTTTTTGAGTTCCTAAGTCAAAAATTATAGAAGAAAATAAAGTGTTAGAAGGTACCTATTGTTGAATAATCCTGAAATGAACCCCTTTCTTGATCCAGAATAAATCTCAATGTCAAAAACTTGCTTCCCTATTATTCAGCCCCTCACCCCTCCCAAGCACACTGCCATGCAATCCCAAAAAGTACTGCTGTGAGTGTTTTCAATCCAGTGACTGTGTTCAGTAACAGACCATCCGGCTCTGCAGGGTAGGACAGCTGACCGGCAAATTTTAGAGTAAACAGCCCATGCTTTGCCCTACATTTTCTGAATGTAGCATTTTCTCCCAAATTTCAAAGTTTATTTGGGTCCATAAACAAGTGTTTGCCATTAATATTTATGGATCTGTTTTCATACCTAAGTGCAAAGCTACCCAAGACAGTATTTCTAGTTTCACTAGAAACTTGAAATCTTCGCCTGCACGTTACTGATGACACCGCAGGAGACTAGCCACACAGAGGTGCCCGCTGAAATGCGCAGGGATTGTAAGAAAGTGATTAAAGGTCATGCCTTTATCTGTTTAGTTTTTGGACTTCCTTTTTTAAAATATTTTTTTATTTTTCAATTGCAGTTGACATATAATATTTTACTAGTTCCAGATGTACACTCAGTGATGTACACCTTATGACAACATTACTGCCTATATTCCCTGTGCTGTACTTCAAATCCTGTGAATGTGCTGCAGCTACCAATCTGTACTTCTCAATCCCTTCCCCTTTTTCACCAGCCTCCCAGGGCCCCCTTCCATTTGCACCCTTCAGTCTGTTCTCTGTATCTGTGATCTGCTTCTTGTTCCACTTGTTTATTTTGCTTTTTAGATTCCACATATAAGTGAAATCTTATGGCTGAGGCCTTTATTTTAAAGACTATTTCTACTTTGAATTACTATTTACGAAGTTGATTATCTGGAGTCCTTGTTCCCAATCAGCCCAAGCCCTTCAGAAGCATGGGCGTGTTTCAAACTCCAACTGAGTGCCTTCCAATTGCCCTGCTTCAGGGAACCCTGCAACACACACAGGGCACGCTCATGTTCAGCCTTCTCAGAGCACATCCAACACAAGCCTGCGGGACGTCAGCCCACCACCACAGGGGTCAGAGGAGAGGAAACGAGGAACCGTAGCCTGTGCCTGCAGTTAATGGACACTTACGGGTTGGCCTTACCACAAAGATCAAGCGAGTAGGGGGGAAAAGGTTCCAGGAACTAATAATTGTCATTGTGAAGTGGCCCTCTCAGGGATCATGACACCTGGCCACTCTCATTCCCAAGGGACACACAGCACCAGGCTCTGAGGAGGCTGTAGGCCTTGCCTTGCACGTCTGGCTCAGAGCCCTGCACTGGGGACCTCAGATTTTATTTCTGACTTGTGCCCATTCGCTCTATAAAGTCCACAGTGACCATTCTTGTTTGCTGTCTCACAACTGTCACGTGGTAAACATGTTTTTGTAAATAGGCAAATATGGTGGTGTGCAGCTCCCGATTAAAAACTGGTTTTTGGCTCAGGCACCCCTTATAAATTGGAGTAAGAACTCAGGCACAAGTAGGCCTTCCAGAAGGGCACTTAGCATTCACATCGTACAATATTTATCAGTGCGTTTTCCGGATGTACCAAAGATACTGACTCACTTGGAGGATGCCTTACCAAAAAACGGAAGCGTGAAAGGAGCTTTTACCCCTCTCACCAGCTAATGTAGAACTCATTATATTCTAGGATGACAGCCAGATTTTCTCATCAATGAAAACAGATGAGTCAGTGTAGGTATGGCAGCATCTTTGGGCACTCTCTGAAGCAGAGGGCTATGAACCAGAGTGCTGGAATTATCCTGATAACAGCAGTTATCAGCGTTTAAAAATCCTTCTATCTTGAAATTAACATTTCTCCTTTCCAACCCAAGGGTGGGGGAGGGGATAGAGACTACCAGGTAAAGTCTGCTTTTTGTCCTGTCCCATTACTCTGCCCACTTCCAACTTCTCTCATTCTTAATATTACAAGAGCAGCTGGATTCCAACAAGTAAAACCAGAAATCAGAGAACAACCATTAACATAAACCACAGAGCAAAACCGACCTGTGTAACGGTCAGCACTTATAACTTCCAATTTAAAAAATAAATCTACTATTCAAGTTAGTGCATTCACAAACACTTTGCGTCTCCACCCCCCACCCCCACTGTTCCTAGGAGAGAACAACACCTTCATCTTCGCAACAAAAGGTATTCACCCACCAATCTGGGTGCACCCCAGCCATTTTCACATGCAAATACGCCGGTGTTTACCACTTTGCACGTGTGAACGTGATTTTTACATTTAAAGTGGCCAGGCTTGAGAGACCCCAGCCTGGGGTCCATGGATTAAGATTTGGTTTCTAATTATCATTTCCTTTTGGTGCTAATGTGTTTGTTCCTAATTAGTGCCACTCACTGGCCTGGTGTAAGCCGGATTAAAAGAGACTCCTTTGATTTTCCTGGTTTCAAAGACACAAAAGAATCTCTCACTTTGAAACGCGCTCCCCCAACCCCAGTTGCGGGTGAGGAATGTGTCACCTCAGGACCTAGATAACCTTCCTTATAACTCACACTCTTGGGGCCTCCTCAGCTTCGAAAGCTCTGGTTACTGTTGCTGCCTTCTCTTTAGGAAGCCTTCGCTGTACTCACATAATGATACACGTACTGAAATTCACTCTAAGGATTTTATAAATATGTGAATACATTCATAGACCTAGTCACTGCCTAAAATGGAATAGCTGAAGTATTTGCAGAAAAGTAAAATGCCATTTTTGTCATCAAGTAATAGGAACCTCCAGTAAGCCACATCAGGCTTTCCCTACTGTGCATGATTACAATTTAAATTAATATGTAATTTAAACCTGTTTAAAGTTATACAAGTGAATAAATTTCTTTAGAGAAATGTCAGGCACTTGTCCCATTTTTTTACCAGTCTTTGGATGAAACAGCTTTATGTATCAGTGAAGCTCATGTGAGGTAAGCAGCACATCATGGCATTTTTCCAGCTCAAGAAAATTACGTTTTTGCCCGGAAGAGAGCATGCTGGACAGCTGTCAGGAGCTGGGGATTCTTTGCCCTCATGTCAATGCTGCTTCATTCAAGACTCAAATTATGTTTCATCTGAATCCTTTTATTTGTATCCCATGTATGAGCTAAAAAATCAGTGTTAATGAAGTAAAATACATAACGTGCTTTAAAAATACGTTTAGAAGACTACTCTTAATGATAATATAATTTTTTAATTTTCTTAACTCTTGTGCATTTTACGGCTCAACAAGAGCTGGCCATTCACACATCTTAACTGTCATCCCCAGTGTGTGAGCTTAAAACTACCAAGGTCTCAGCCACTGCATCACGGAAAATTCATAATCTTCCTTTAAAAAGCTGAAGTGAGGTGTCAAGGTGTGTACTGTATGTATTGCAACAAAGACAATGTATTATAGTGTTTACACATAAATTCACATCTGATGCATGTGTGTTGTGACCTGTATGATATGACAGGTGAATATATGTAGTTTTTTTAAGAATTAGGAAAAATAAATAATGAAGGAAAAGACTGTTAAGTTTGACCACCTACTTATGAATGAAGTAAAAAGCATGAAACCGGGAACACGAGGATCTCAGTCCAGCTGGGAGAAGTGCTGTGACCACATGTGATGCACATTTGCCTCCCAAGTCAACTAGAAAGGGACCAAAGTCCCAGGAGGACAAAGACCAGGCAGCCTCTCCAATAAGGAAGGAGAAATGCTCATGAACTTAAACAGATGTCTAATGTGATGACAAATAAAGGAACACGTGCTAACCCAATGAGCTGTGTTTTGACCTCAGAGTGGCTAAGAAAAAAAATGAAAGAAAACACTTCACCTGGCCAGGCAGAATATAAATTTGCGCCTTGACTATAGAAGATAATTCAGCGATACATACTGAAATTCAAGATGCACAGTCTAACCCAGGAATTCTATTCTAGAGTCTCATCCTGAAGAAATACTATCAATACCATGAAAAACTGGAAGCAATGGAAACATCTCAAAGGGCAGAATTATCTGTTAAATGTAACACTCTAGCCAGCGCGTAATAGTTTGTGCTGTTTCATCCAACATGTTCAATGAGAAGTACAAGACCCAGAATGTTGCACGTGTGCGTTTGAGTGATAGGCACATAGAAGCGGAAGTGAGGAAGTTACCCCCATGAACAGAACCAGCAAAGACATATTTTCCTTTAACATAGTTCAGTGATGAAGCTTTATGAGTATACATTATGCTGTAATCAGAAAACGCATACTTTAAATAAAATACAATCCGTGGCCTGACATAAACTGTAGAAATGATAATGTGGTAAATAACCAAAGTGAACCGTATGGGAGTCCACGGCCCCTTCCCTTCTGCTGCCCCCACCTTACTGACCAGGCCCGCGGGGAGCAATGAGAGAGCGGGCAGGCCAGGCCTCTCCACACTCATACTAAAGAGACTTGGGATCTGGACTGATATCCCCCGATCTGTAATGGATTTTGTTGTAATGCAGCTTTGGATCATCTCGCATTTTGTCTTGGGGGGCTTTTATTTAACTTTAGTTTTACTTCGTTGGAAGAAGAGACAAAGCAAATCATGTGACTCCTCCAATGCACTTCTGTTACGGGTAACCATTGTTTGAAGGACGAAGCCTAAAACCTTCCTTATCAAAGCAAACAAGGCCTTCAGCCAGTCTTAATCTAAGTCTCTGCTCACCCTGCACACCCAGCCACATACACACACTCACTCGCTCACTGCAAAGCCTGCTGAGTCTGAAGGGCTGGCCCACCCTTTCCTCCCAGAAGTCCTCCCCACGTACACATATGTGTGCTACTTATCACACTTTATGTTATTTAAATGCTCATTCTCTGCTCTAAACAATAACCAATTCAGTAAAGTGGCCAAGTATTTAGCATCCAGTACCTGGATATTGTTGTGTCACCACTATTTATATCAATAAGTAACAGCAATGCTTTGAGAAGTGTTTTCAATCCAGCTAATTTTACAGATTTTACAAACTAGCCATTTTATAAACTAGCCATTTCACAAGAGGAATAATGAAGTCTGAATGAAATGGAAACAAAAAAGTCTAAATTATAAAATTATTTCCAGAACAAAACCGACTACAAATCTTATAGACAGCTCTGCGGACCCAGCTCCCAGGGGTCACGGGCAGCTCCCTGTCTGCTGGGCCCCAGGGCAGGGCAGCCAGACTTGCTAGAGGGACAGTGCTGCTGGGAAGGAGAGAGACTGTTGGCCAGAGGACAGTGGATCAGCCTCGTGCCCTGAGAGGGGCAGCTGTCTGGTGAAAGCAGCACAGAAGGACCAGCGGTGTCATGAGCTGAGCGATAACAACTACCTGCTGCTAATGCTCATTTGTTTCTGCTTTCCCTGCTTTTTTCCTCCTGTCATCAGAATTGGACAGCAGAGGTAAACAGCGAACCTCATTTAAAAGGAGCAGGTTGGAAAATAAAATAGCCGAGCTAGAAAAATCAGCCTGCAACCAAGATTTTTCTTTCTTAAGAAGGGTTTCTCCCGAGAAAAACATATCTTGCGTGTTCTCTGAGCCTTGCATGGGCTAGGCCCCGGGAAGGATGAGACAGCCAGGCCCTCAGGATGTCACAGATGACAAAAGAGAGCCTTGGTGGCATGTCAGACGGTGGCAGTGACAGACTTCGGGTTGGAGGCAGAAACCAAGGCCTGATCCCCTTGACCTGGGACCCTCAGCAAAGGCTGCCCAGTGTGACTCTGCTGAGCCTGGCTGGCAAGGACATGAAGGCTTGGAATGCAAACAAAGGAATTTAGAAGAGAAGCAGAAACTGCATGGCCATTCAGAGGGACAACCGTGCAGGAGCTTAGGAGCCTGGTTAGGAATTTAGACTTTGTCCTAAAAGCCATGGAGGGTCATGGAAGAGTTTCGGACCAGGAAATAACAGGATCCAATCCACGTGTCACAAAGATCCCTCCGGCAGTGGAGGGAAGGAGGCACTGAAGGGGGTGACTCCAGAAACCGTCTAGTCAGAGTCGAGGGCATGCTAAGAGCTGTCCCCTGGTCATCCCAGCCGGGGAGGAAAACGCCGACTAGGACTGAACTTTCATGTAATATTTCAGTGTCGGAATGTCCCTGCCCTGACTCTGACCACTCTCCTTACCAACCCAGGAGATGTTCCCTGGGAGCTTCCAGCTCTGGGTGAGCACCGAACTCACTATACACTTGTTTCTAACTTGGGCCACCAGGAACATCCTAGGAAGATGTGAACACAGACACCACTGATGACAAAAATTGACGTGACACTCACCTGGGCTCTGCCTGCATTCTGCCTGGGCTTCTGGAAGATTAGCGGTCAGTTTGGAGGCCATCGAACTGCCCAACCCCTTCAGCAGAAAATATATCTACAGATTTTTAATTCTGTGACTTGAAATTTGGAGGAAAATGCCCTTTTAGGAAAATGGAGATGGGGTGGGGTGAGGAGTCCAGTTCAGGGACCATCTCCAAACTGAAGCAGAGTAGAGAGTGAACAAGTGTAGGATTAGGTCACTGCAATCACCTGCTTTCCAACAACTGACACTGTGTCTACCATCGCAGAGAAATGAAATCCCACATCTATTTACTGCCTGTGCAGGATGCATTTCCACACACCCAGCACCATCACCAGAAACACGAGCTGCCCGCCCCACTCCCCTGAGCTCCACAAACCGCCTTCCCGGCCCTGGAATCACCACACGGCCCAGCACTGGCTGTTCTCGGTTTTCACGTTTGCCAACAGCACTCTTCCCAAGACCAGCTCCCTGCTTCCCAGACTCCAGGCCACTGTCTGCCTGCTCCTCAGCAGGGAGGTCTCTGAGTCAGCAATGCACACCTACCGGGCTCCCCACACCTGCCTTGGCTTGTTATTTTCATAGTTCTTATCGCTCAGTTATATTTTCAAAGTGTGGTAAAGCAGAGGTAACATAAAAGTTGTCATCTTGCCCATTTTAAGAGTGCAGTTCAAGTAGCTTAGTACAGTCACGTGGTTGTGAAACCACCTCCCAAACTGAAGCTCTACACCCACCGCCACTCACGCCCCACCCCTCACCTTTTACTCCTCCAGGTTCATCCATCTGGGAGTGGGGTAAGGATTTCCTTCCGTGTTCAGGCTGAACAAAATTCCACCGTGTGGACGGACCACGTCGTTTGCCCATCATCCTTGGATGGACACTGGGGCCGCGCATACCCTTTGGCTGTAATGTGTCTGTGAACATGGGTGTGCCGACGTCTGTTCAAGTTCCTGCCGCCAACTCTTACGGGTGTGACCACCCGAAGGTGGGACTGCTGGATCACATGGCAATTACAATGGTTTTAATTTGTGGGGGAACTGCCAGGCTGTCTTCCACAGCGGCTGCCCCACGGGCTCCTCCCAGTGGGAACGAGCTTCCAACCCGTCCACGTCCTCACCACATTCCCTGTTTTCTGCGTTTTAACAGGAGCCCTCCTGACGGGTGCCAGGTGGTGCACATATTTACCTTCATGCCCTCGTGTTCTATCTGCCCCACCTACCAGGACAGACGCTCCATGACAGAAGCATTTCAGTTTGGTCACTGCTGTGTCCCCAAATCCTATCATATTGCCTGACACATGCAAGGGTCCAATAAACACTGTTGGATGCACTGACGACACCGCATCTTAAAGGTTCCTTTGATCCTAGCATAATTGTTTATTTTCACATTGCAAAGGTAAAAGAATAGTGATTGTGGGAATTATTGATAGACGATCTACTAACAGATCCCCTTAGAAATGTGAGTGTAAATTCAGACCCTTGCGTCCACGGATGACATTTTAACATTTAAACCCGGATGTAATTTCAGTAACGTAACGTGTACATCGCATGAACCGAAGAGTAAATTCTTTCAGAACCCATTCTCACAACCGACAGCGACACAGACGTGTTTCTTCCTGTGCCCACCTGCCACCTGTGCCCACCTGCCACCTGTGCCCACCTGCCACCTGTGCCCACCTGCCACCTGTGCCCTGCGCCCTCGGGCCCCGAAAGAACGCTCTTGCGCAATAACGCACCCGATCACCACGGAAACACAAACCGTGAGGTTTGTACCGAGCCTTCGGAGAGCCACCCAAACACCAAAAACTCCTCTTCCTGCCACGGACATGGGAAAATTGAGTGTAAGATTCCGTCTCCAAACCCCGCAGCGGCAAACGTCCAGGCTCTTGCAAGGCAGCTTCGAGGAAAGAGTGTCCTCCCGGATGAAGAGGAGGTGTGCCCAGAGAACGGCCGGGCCGCCGCCGGCTGCCCCCCCAGCCCTGCCCCCCCCCAGCCCTGCCTTCGGTGTCGGACGACGCTCCGGGAGGAGGTCACGCTCGCGACCACCGCCATCCCCCCCCCCACCCGCTTCCCGGAAGAACCACGGGCAGGCCGCCCGACTCGGGCACCCCTGTACCCCTCCTCCTTCCCCAGTGATCGCGGCCAATCACCTTCCCATTCGCCGCACGCTCCTGAGAGACAGTATCCGAGTTACCCGTTACACAGACGTTGCTTGGGAAAACCTTAGTTGGTAAAAGCGCCTCACAAAACCAGAGTCTACTTCTCCCTCCGGTCCGCGCATGTTAGACTGTGGGGCGCGGGGAAGGTCGGGGCTTCCGGGAGCCCGGGGCGGGGCGGGGAGGTCGCGTCGGGGCGGCGGTGCGGGGAGACCCGGGAGCGCGGGCGCCACGCGGCGGGGAGAGGCGCAGAGCGAAGGGCGGGACACGCGGCGGAGGGTGGCCCCCCAGGCACTCACGTCTGGACACCAGAGGAGCGAGAGGGCGGGATGGGGGCGAGGAAGGCCAGGAACCGCGGAGGAATCCGTGAGCGGACGTCACGAACGAGGCTCCTCACGACCAGGCTCCGGACGGACTCGCCGCCCGCCACGCGGCCCTCAGTGCGCCTGCGCCGTGCTGTCCGCTTCGCGCTCGGTCCGCTCGCCTCCGCCTGGACTCGCCGTCACCGTCCGCCGCAGACTCCGCGAGGCCCCCAGGCGCCAGCTTCCCTGCGGCCTCGGCTGAGCCCTGAGCTCGGGATCAAGGTCCGCCTCCTCAGAGCCGCCCCCACGGAGCCCCACACCCCACGGGGTCACACACCCCACGGAGTCCCACACCCCACGGAACCACTACACCCCACGGAGCCGCCACACCACACGTAACCGCCACATCACACAGACCTGCCACACCCCACGGAGTCCCCGCACCCCACGGAGTCACACACCCCACGGAGCCCCCACACCCCACGGAGTCCCACACACCATGGAGTCACACACCCCACGGAGCCGCCACACCCCACGAAACCGCCACACCCCACGGAGCCCCCACACCCCACGGAGTCCCACACCCCATGGAACCGCTCCCCTGCCACTGCTGACGGGCGACGGGGTCCCCGCGCCAGCGGGAAGGGCTCCGTGGGGAGGGAAAGGCCCACGGAGCTCGCGGGACCCGGGCTCCGGGCCTGCGAGGTTCCCGGCCCAGGCGGCCGCTCCCAGCCCCGGGCTCGCCTTGCCCCAGCCTCCGCCGTAACAGGGGAACCGAAAAACCAGGGGGAAGCGAGCACGGGGCACGGAAAAGTCCCACGGCGGCCGAAGGGCCCTGCGATCGGGGTCAGAGTACCTTCTCCTCTGAAACGCGAAGGGAAGCGAGGCTACGGGGCAAGGCGCCGCCGTGGGTGGCGGTGCGCTCGGTGTCTTTCCCGACGGAGGAGCGTGGCCGTGCAGAGACTCGGGTGTAACACACTCGCGCGTGCGCTCGGGTGAGGGACTCCCGCCAGCGACGCAGCAACCCCAGTGGTCGCGGACGGGGGGGGGGGGTGCTTTCTCCGCGCCCACGCGGGACCGAACCACGCAGTCTGACTGAACCAGGAGAGCAGAGTCCGCACAATTTACGTTAGACATAGCCGCCATTCTGACACTCGCTGGCCGACCAGAGCTCAACACCAGCACCCTCCAGGGGCCGCCATCACCACCAAGCACGGCCAGGAGCTGTGAAACCGGCGGAACCCGGGTCCGGGAAGGGTGGCCCAGCGGGCCTGGTCCCCAAAGGAGCTGGAATAGCCACAGGACATTAACGCAGAGACGGACATCGACGGAAACTCGGTATTCATAAAACCTGCGGGAAGATGTCTTTTAGGGCCCTGGCGGGCGTAGCTCAGTGGATTGAGCTCGGGCTGCAAACCGAACTGTCGCAGGTTCGATTCCCAGTCAGGGCACAAGCCTGGGTTGTGGGCCAGGTCCCCAGTGGGGGGCCATGCAAGAGGCAACCACACATTGATGTGTGTCTCTCTCCCTCCCTCCCTTCCCCTCTCTAAAAATAAATAAATAAATTTAGAAATTAAAAAGAAAAGATTTATTTTAGGGTTATAAGCCTAATCTGTAGGACAGTCAGAAAAACAGGTCAGACAAACCCAACTTATATTAGATCACACACCGAAGAAAAATGACGTGATCCCTCCACATTGATTACCATGGAGTTGAATAAAGGTTAATGGACTTGAAAAATTGCATTTCCGGGAGCCTGGCTTTTAATGCCCCAGGCTGGCAGGCTACCATCCATTACGAGAGAGATGCACTGAGACAAATAGCTGGTGCAGAGACAGGGCGGAAGATCCGTTACCACTTTAGTCTATGTGAAATAGAGCATTGAGAAGGACAGAACTGTTTTCAGAGCTGCTTGGGTAAAACAAAGAATATTTAATTTCATTGAAAGGGAAAGCCTCCCTGTGAGGCGTTCACAATGTCCTACAGCCATCTCAGGTTTGGCTGCTCCTCTGACCACGTCTGGCTGCCAGACACCAACCTCAGCCAGCAGGACAGCTTCTCTCGCTTCCTCCTGGGCTCCCAACCCCCGACCTCGGCCTCCCCAGAGGTCACTTCCCATCTTGGCCACACAAGACACGCTAGCAGTCCCTATTGTGCCCAAAGGCTCTGTTCCCAGCCTGAACCCGATCAAGAATGACTCAGTAAGCTGCACCCTAAACATCCCGCCCATCCCTACGGCTCAGCAGGGGCGAGCAAGGCTGAATGCACATGTTCAAGACAGAGACTGCAGAGATGCGATCAGGTCAGTGGGGATATGACGGAAATCCCCGAAATCGGTAAATAACAAACTGATTTTTACATTAGATTAATTTTAATTAATAATTTTAAATTAAATCACATTAGCATGAAGTAACATTCACATGCAAATAATGACAATGTCCCAGAACAAGGAAGAAAGACATCACGGGAAAGACTGGAATTCAGAATATGATCGGGCTGTGTCGAGAAGAAAGGAAACACAGAATTTCACACCAAACCCCCCATGAGATAGTATTACTAACACAGAGATACATTTAAGTTACTGTACCTTTAAATGTCATCCTATCTTGAGTTCCACTATTCCCTATGAATGCTTTTATTACCTCCATAAAGTCCTGAATTAAAGAATGGCTTCCAAGCATTGCTGTAAAAAGATACCTGGTCTAATACCTGAATATATTAGCCAAGACGGTGGTGTTCAAATGCCCCAAGCCAGATAAGCAGTATCTATCACAGTGTTTTGCATTTGCAGAAAAGGATCTTAGCAAGAGCTATGATCTTAAATTTTTTATTGCTCGGCCTTTGTAATACATTATTCCTTCCACCAAAATGCCTGCCTACAGCCGCAGCCCCAGGATTTCCATGTGGAGGGGACTTTCAGGCAGCAATCTTATGGGAAGATGCAGAAGCCCTACAGCAGCACAGAACCCAGTTATCTGTGCAGAGTAAACACAGCATTCTTCTTAGACTTTATGCTACAAAATTGACGAATAGCAATGTTTCCTAACATTGCTTTTATTCAGATTCCAGTCAAGATTGTGAAAATATGACTGGTGATCATTTTATGTGAAGGCAGGCTTCACCGAGCAGGGGTGGGAGGTGGCCCAACAGGGGAATTCACTGGCACAGAACAAAGTCCCAGATCAAGAATCCATCTCGCCCTGATAGTTGCACCGATTATCTTTCCCGGATCACTCCTGGCCACTTAGGATGGGTCACTAACTTTCCTGCCTCCCGACCAGGATTTTCCCACCTCTGGATCTCTTCAGGCTGTGCAATCTGGATCCGAAGACTTTTTATCCAGCCTCTGGCAGTCAGAATTAAATCCCTTCTGCCATGTCTGCCTCCAGTTTCAGCTGCTTCTCTAACCCTAATACGGTTTCCCTCAACCATCGTGCTGTTCTGTTCCTGGACTTACCCTGCTCTGTGTGACCGAGTGAGCCCCGCCTGCGTGCATGTGCGCCTGTGCACTCCGCCTGATTTGCCTGCTCGGGGCTGGGTCTAATGCCATCTCTGTGCACCCACTTAACTAATCTCAACTCTAAAATGTGGGTGGTCTGTGTTCCAAGTTGTTACAGAAATATAATGAAATCGGGAAGCTGAAAAATGGGCAGAAATGGTGCTTATTAATAACACTCTGGAGCTGAGTAACTACAGTTTTCAGCCAGAGTGACTGAGACCAAAATTGATGTAATTCAGTTTGTTACTCAGCATAGAATTTCTACATTGTTGAGTCTAGTGCTCAGAGGGGAGAAAGGGGAAAAAGTAGCCTTTGATCCCACAATTGTACTTCTGGGACATTATCTACCAACACATGTGTTCAAAGTCCCCTATAAACCACATGTCTTCTTAAATACCAATGTGAAAGAATGCACTATCGCAAAATGATGAAACATCTGAAATCCATTCATAAAGACTGAAATGAATTATGATGTGTTCATTCTATAAGATATGTAACTGAACAAAATATGAAATGTATGAATCAAAATGAAATGAGAGAAAATGTGTATGAAAGAAACAGAATATAAAGCAATGTGTGTTGCAGGCTCCCACTTATGTAAACAAGAGGGGGAGGGACAGGAACATAGATACTTTTCCATCAATACAGAATATTTCTATTTCTAGCAGGAATACATGAGAAGTGGCTGTTTCTGGGGAGAGCGACTGAAGAGTTGGGGTTTCGAGTAAGGTTTACTTTGCACATATACCCATCGATAAATATAAGAAGTTATTACCACATTCTTAAATGACTTCTTCAATTTTAAAAAGTACAGTAAAATTACATTTAAAAACTGTTAGAATAATGTTCCTTTAGTTAACTGAGATGCTTAGGACATAAAAAATTCAAATCGAAATTACATAATTTTCCCACAATAAAGCATAAATCTATAATAGTTTATTGTTTAGTAAGTACTTGCACAAGCATTGTCATTTAGTTTAATAATGGACCTTTGAGATACAATAATTACAAAAGTAAGGCTTAGCAAGATCAAATACTTTATCTACTCGGAACTGAATGCACCCATGGCACCCGTACAGGCCTGACTTTGCGTGTGTCCTCGTCCGCAGGGAGGGGAGAGGACGGTGCTGATGAACACACATCCGATAACAAGAGCTGAAGTTACTTAGCATCTGCCAAGTGCCCGCATGAGCCACATGCCTTGTGTACGTTACACAGCCAGCCCTTGAACAACATGGGTTTCAGCTGCGTGGATCTGCTTATTTATATGTGATGTTTTCCAGTAAATACCTGCACTGTTTTCAGTCTGCAGTTGGGAGTCTGGGAATGTGGGGGGCTGACCGTATACATTGTCCTGGCACATTTCATACAGGGGACTTGAGCATCTTTCAACTCTGGTTCCACGGGGAACTGATCTCCCAGGATACCGAGGGATGACTGTAGTTAAGTTTTGGGGAGTCAAAAGTTATACGTGGATTTTCAACTGAGTGGGGGTCAGCACCCTTAACCCCCCTATTGCATTATTCAATCCTAAAACTAACTCTGTGCAATGGCTACTACCATAACCCCCATTTCACAAGTAAAGCAACGAGGCACAAACGAGTAAGTAGTCTGCCTAAGGTCACATGGCTGGCAAGTGACTAACGCAGACTCTGTACAAGACATGAGAACACGCAGCCCCCACTGTCAAGATCTGTCTACACCCTCCGCAAACCCACATCCACAGCAGGAAACACTGGCTCCAGTCCTGCACCTGGAGAACGGCTGGGCAGGAAAGGCCTGTCCCAGTCCACAGAGTGGACTGCAGGCCACCAGGGCAGGAAACTCTGGGCCCTGACTGCTCCGAGCCTAGTTTCAAGGACAACACACTGGCCCCACGCAACCCCCACTTGGCAGGACAAGTGTGGCCAGCGAGGCCAACAGTGAGTGGCTTCCTGAGCTCTGTAACAGCCTCCAAACTCCAAGGGCAGAACTCAAGTCCAGAACTACTGAGCACTCAGTCAGGCAAAGAAAAATCACAGTGTTTGCATATAGTGGTGATTCACAAAGATTTAAGTGGGAAAATATTTCCTGTGAAATACTTATTTAACTGGTCCTGTTACATCTGTGTTATCTCCTGAGCCAATGACAAAAAATGATGTGCGCAGTACACCAATGTCACATCAAAAAATTTAATTAAAAAAAATTAAAAATAGCCCTGGCTGGTGTGGCTCAGTGGATTGAGGGCCGGCCTGCACACCACAGGGTCACCAGTTCGATTCCCAGTCAGGGCACAGGCCTGGGTTGCCAGGTCCCCAGTGGGGGGCATACTACAGGTAACCGTTTCTCTCCTTCTCTTTCTCCCTCCCTTCCCCTCTCTCTAAAAATAAATAAAATCTTTAAAAATATATATAAAAATTTAAAAAATATTTATTCAAAAAAAGCAATTGGCATTGAATTTATTCTCATCCGATGAATTAAAGTAATGAAAATTACTTCAATCTGCTGTGAACCCTGTAGTTAACTTCAAGGCAACCCAAAGGAGAATCCCATAAGCACGGTCACAAGGCCCCGAGCAGTGAGAACGCTGGGAGGGGCTCCCTCCACAGTCGCAATGTCTCGAATCAGAAGAGGAAGACAGTCAAAGGTCCTGACTATGAAACAAGGCATCGTTAAGACCTTGTTCTAAACCCCTGAGTTGTAACTGATTAGCTATGACCTTGAGTATGTAACTTATCTCATCTGGAAAATGGGAATGACAATATCTCCTTCCTAGGACTGCTGGGGAAGTTTTGTCTAGTGCAGAGCAGGCCTGGCTCATTGTAAATACATCATCATCATCGCTTGGGAGGTCTCTAAGCTTCTACAGAAAGCATAGAAGGAACACTGGTTTCTATCATAAATGAACGACACCAATACACACAGATCTTAAGGAAGGATTGATCATGAAACAAGAAAAAGGCAATTTTCCTGGCACCAATTATAAAGGATGTCATATAGCTCTCCAATTCTCAAAACAACTGATGCCCTGGACGCTGCCCTCAGAGTTCACCAGAAAGACAGTGAGGCCCAGAAAGATGCTGGCAAAGTGTCTTAGCTTCAAGATCTCAATAAATATTCAGTTAATTAATTGATTTAAATTTTACGTCAATAGCCATAAGAATCATATGGGTCTCTTAATATACATAACATATGTAGACAGAGTATTAAATAATTAGTTGCAAAACTACCCTTTCTTAACCTTTTCTTTTACAAAGTCAGAAAATGAATAAACACAGGCTGGAACCCTGAAAATTTGTCATTCTAGTTTGGTAAGTAGTTTGACTTAGATGTTTAAAAATGTAGGCAAAACTTCTGTACCATAGTCATCTTTTTTGTGAAACAAAGAAATAACCCTTTTCTTAAGAAGAGGGAAAAATTAATATCTAGTATATTAGGAGCCTGAGAAGACAGATTAGATTGGTATAGTTTTTTCTCCCTTAACATGACAGAATGTAGTTGAAGTATGTTTTTCTTTGACCTGCTCACTTTTGGAAACCTAGATGTTAACTGCACTGTGTGAAGGCCCTGGACTACTTTAGCTATTTTAAGCTATATCATATCAGCATTTTCCAAAAGCTTTAAAAATTTTTTTGTCCAAAAGATCTAGTCGTAAAAATAATTATATGCTCTGTGATGTTCTTTCTTTTTAGTTTATTTTTATTGATTCTAGAGAGAAGGGAAGGGAAGGAGAAAGAGAGGAAGAGAAACATCAGTCGGCTGCCCCTGCACAGGTCCCGACCAGGGACGAACCCGCAGCCCAGGCAAGTACCCTGACTCAGAAATACGAACCAGCGGCCTTTCGCTTTGCAGGACAGTGCCCGACGCACCGAGCCACATGGGTTAGGACTGTGATATATATTCTAATAATATATTAGGCAGTTAAAATATATCATATATATCAGAAATATATCAAATAGATGCAAACATAAATTTGGTCATACAGTGACTTTTTAAGTCTATGCAAACTTAGGTATTATTTTTAGGCTTATAGGAATAATCAAAACACAAAGCTGAGAAATAAAAATTTTAACAGATAATGTAGGAAGTACTTTATGAGCAATTCAAACTTCAAATAGTTTAATCCTTGTCTTCATGAACAATACCTACACCTGCTAATGGGTAAGATTTTTGTCCTCTTCATTTCTTTACTTTATGGCATGAAACATTATGTTGAGTAAGTGTTCGTTGAACAAATAAATCTTCACATAGCGTATTTTCATGGAAATCAACAAATATACTAGCTTACCAATTAAGTATATTTATAATCACCCAAAGCCTTTCTTAATATTTTCAATTCTAAATTTCCATATGTAATTAAGGTCATGACCAATAAATTCATCTGTTGTTAAAATCCATGTAATGACTTTAATTAAGAGCTTTCACCCTTGCCCTGACCACTGTGGTTCGGTGGGTTGGGCGTCTTCCCACAAAGTAAAAGATCACCAGTCAGGCTCCTGGTCAGGGCGCATGCCTGGGTGCCCCCCGCCACTGGACATCGATGTTTCTCTCCCTCTCTGTCTTCCTTCCCCCCACCTCTAAAATAAATAAATAAAATTTTAAAATATCTTTCACTCCTTTGCAATCCTGTGTTTTTTCAATTATACTTTTTCTCTCAACCATGGTTTATAAAGAAGAAAACAATTCAGATTTTAATTCATTCTGATTCAATCCAGAATTGATTTGAAAAAGTATTATCAAAGAACAAGGAGAAACATGTCCGGGAAACAGTGACACATTTGAAATACATAGTGTGACTAGGGCCTAAATATGGGCTCCGGCAGAAGTGACGCCTGCTTGAGTGTGGTGGGTAGGGTAAGAACATGGGTCTAATAATCTATAGTTTTAATTTGAACATTTCAGCTAAAATGTCATATGGTGTGCTTGAGAGTGGTATTGTTTTGTTACAGAATCACATGCTTGTGATCTTGGAATCAAAGATTTTGTAATAAAAACGGGGCATTATTTATGCTGGGCCCTCCCTGTATTTCACCACTTCTCAGGAAAGCTCTCCCCTCTCTTCCTCTTCTTCTTTGTTTTACTTCTACTTTGGTCAGAATCACTTGCAGGCAAATGGTGATTCTGCCTGGAGGTTGTCAGTACTTCTGGGCCACCTGCTTGGACTAATCAGGCAGGTTGGAGTGGCCAGTAATTCCAGCAACCTGTCTCTACACCCTGTGCTACTCGGTGCCCAGGTCACTAACGGCACCTCCAGAAGGTCGTGTGAATGAAATCCGAACAGAGGGCACCAGTCCTACCGGACGCTGCAGTGTCTGGTCCTAAGGGCCTGTGAACAGTGTCCACTCTGCAAAACAACAATGATCTTCCATGCAAATATTTTCTAGTAAATGTTTCCACACGTACTTCTTAGCTCAATAGAAGTATTCTAAATATAGAATGAGATTTCATAGGTATTTTTGAGTGCATATATTTTACTTAAATCAATGTATTTCACTTCTTCAATGTTTATATAAATATACATACAAACATAGATATAAAATGATTTTTTGTATAGGATATGATTTATTTTATATTGAAAATAGCAATAATTTCACCTTCATTCTTAGATGCATAAATGTCACAAACACAGATTTAATGATGCCTGCTACCATACTGCTTCAGGAAAAAAAAATAGCTCCAAGTGCAACTAAAAATGCATTGTCATGAAATTAGTCCTGGATCCTAGAAGGATTTAAAACCCTAACCAATTTCTTTGGGACACAGAGTCCCATAAAAAAGGCAGTAAACATTAATTTTTAGTCTGCATAAAAAAATGCACATAAGCAAAGGTTGTCCCCTACCTCCCCCGCAAAAAAGAAAACACCTCCTATACATACTCAAATCCAAATGTGGCAAAGACCTTGTTAATTGCCGACCAAACTTCCCTGTCCTTGGATTCTAAAGCCCCTGGAGTTTCCTCATTGGCCACCTGGCCCTAAAGCAAGGCTGCTCTGCTAGCCGCTGCCTTCCTGCCCCGACAGGCTCCAGAGACGCAGTGCACCTGTCTTCCAACAGCAGCCCCCGCTCCCTGTGGTGGAGCTGCCCCTTGCAGTCAGGGGAGACGGGCACACCCCTGCCTGCCTGCCTGCCTGTCCGGGCCAGCTGACGCCTGCGCCAGATCGGGGACCCTAACTGCTGATGCTGTGGTTCTTGGCGACGGCAGCAGGAAAAAGCCAACTCTGCTAGATACCAAATCACAGATCAACCAGACGGGGAACTCCGTTGTTTCCTTTTCACGACGCAGAGAATGGGGCCAATTCGAACTGCTCATGACTTGCACCCCTGCAGGTTGGGGACCCCCGTCCCCACAGACGCGGGGAGGAACACATGTTCTCCGGTCCGTGCGGTTCTGTCTGAAAGCTGAGCTCGCACGTAACCTCCGGACAAGGTTGCTGTCTCCCGCCCGTGGGGCCAGCTCCCCGCGCCCCGCCCAGGCCCTCAGAGGGCTTGGGTCTGGGGTGCGTGTCTCCGGAGGGCACCCTGGCCTCCTTGTAACAGAGCAGCTCCCAGGGGGCTTTGTGACAGCTGGGTGTGCACCTGGTGCGCCCAGACCGTGTGCTCCTGTGCACATGGGTGTGCGTCTGTGAGTGTATGAGCGTGTGTGCAAGTCCCCGTGTGTCCGTGAGCCTGTGTGTGAGTGTGATCAAAACAAAAAGCGGTGCTCAGAGCCCACCCGCCCGACCTCCGGGTCCAGGACCCGGGTCCTGGTCGCCCGGCGGGGGTCCTGGGCGAGGACACAGGCCACACTGCGCACCCACCTGACGCATCCGCTGGGGGCTCGGCGTGCGGGCCGCGCCTCCCGAGGCCGGCGAGGGGGGCGACGCCATCCTCCGCTCGCAGCCCCGCCCGGGGCTCCCTCAGCCCCGGGGGCTCCTCCTCCGGCACCGCAGAGCACGGGGCGCGGTTGCCTGGGGTCCTGGCCGAGCCTCCCGCGCGCCCACCGCCTCCCTTCGGGCCAGAGCCTCCGCGGGGATCCTCCCGGCGCCGCGGTCAGGACACCGGAATGACCCGGACGGAGGCCGCTTCTCGCTGCTGCCCCGCCGGGGACGCCCAGCGCACCCTGACTCGCGCCCGCGCCGGGAGGGGGGAGGGGAGGCTCCGCGCGCCCGCAACACTCTCGCTCCCGAGCACACGGGTCCACCCACACTCACTCCCCTGTTTACACGCACTCCTCCATCCACACTGAGGTGCATACTCAGTCCCACACCCACACTCCCGTGCACACTCACTACGGTGCACACTCACTTCATTCCCACTCACTCCCAGGCACACTCATCCATCCACACTCACTCTCCTGTTTACACTCACTCTTCCATCCATACTTGCTCCTGTACACACTGTATTCTCTGTGCATACTCCTCCGTGCATACTCGTCCATCCACACTGAATCTTCTGCGCATACTTACTCCTGTGCACACTCCTCCATCCACACTCACTCTCCATTTACACTCACTATTGCAGCCACACTCACTCCTGGGCACACTCATTTTTCCATCCTCACTCTCTCCCGTGCATACTCATATCTCCATCCACACTCACTCCTGGGCACACTCATATATCCATCCACACTTCTGGGCACATCACTTCTCCATTCACAGTCACTCCCAGTCACACTCACTCCTCCGTCTCCACTCACTCCTGTGCACACTTACTCCTTCATTTACACTCACTTTTCCATTTACACTCACTCCTCCACCCACACTCGGTTCTCCATTTACATCCACTCCGTGCTCATGTGCACCCCCTGCACTGGGCATTCATGGCTTGTGCACAGCGCCCCGTGGAAAAGGAGGGCTTGGATTATGGGGTGAGCATGGCGGGAACGTCTGGTGGGACCTCAGTCCTGTCGGACGCCATGCCTGGGTCTGTGACTCTCTGGGAGCCCCTCCTCCCACCCTCTGCATTATGCCAAAGCAGAGACTGCTTGTCCTTACTTGATGGATGTCCTTTGTCCCCTGAGGAGCACTAAAGACAGAGCCAGGCCTAGGGAACCTTGGCCTGTGCTGGACCCGGCCCAGAGCAGCCAGTGGGCATAGCTGAGTCCCTGGGATGCAAGCAGAGTGACCACTGCTGGGTGCAGACCACCTTGGAGCTTCTGCTCACTGCCCCCACTGAGGTGGGAATTAACTTTCGCTTTTTCCAGGTAAGATGATGATCCTCAGGATATGGATTGTTCCCTTTCTTATGGATCTGCGTACGAATGACTCCCACCTTTAAAACGGGCCTTCCTTTCCCACAGACAGCATCCCTCCCCCGCCACGCTACTGCTACAGGCCTCTAACACCCAGGCAAGCGCCTCAGACCCCCTCCTCACAGCCCCATGGAGCACAGGCCCTGCACCTGCTCCCCTTCTCGGGACATCAGGCCCCAGCAACCTGTGTCACTAAACCTGTCTGCCGAGCAGCTCTCAGGCCTCGCAGGTCTTTGACCTCTCAACTCACACCCTTCCTTCTTTCCCCCCTCCCTTTCTCCCTCCCTTTCTTCCTCCCTCCCTTTCTCCCTCCCTCCCTCCCTCCCTTCCTTCCTTCCTTCCTTTTCTTTCCTCCTTTGTAAATCAGACCTTCCTTCTTGCGATGTCTTCCCGTAACTCCTGGACACCATTCGCTCTCCCTCATTGGCTCACTCACCCATTGCTGTTGCTGCTCCCTGGTCTCCTGTCCTGTGGATCCTCGTCTACAGTTTGAAATGTCGGAGTTCAGTCCTTTCTCCTCTGTCTGTCCCCAGCCCTTGTTGATTGCACTCAACCCATGGCTTTCAATAGAATCTGTATTTGATGGACATTCCCAAATGCACATCTCTTCTCCCAGTCTTCTGTTGCCAACCGCCTCCGCCTCTACCTGGATGTCTAGGAGCCTACAACTTCCCAGGTGCGAACTGAGCTCTTTTACCCCGCTCCCTCCCCCACCAAGTTAACTGTTGAGACACAGCATTACCCATCTTCCAGAAGTTCTGCACAGAAACCTCAGGGATATTCTTAATCCTTGCTTGTTCTCATCACCCACCTTTCATCTAAGAGCACATCCTGTCGGCTCTACCTTTGCACAGAATCCAGCTGCTTCTCCCGCCTGCCTAACAGAAGAGTCTCAAACCCTCTGCCTGCCTCTACCCCTAATGCACCCCACACGGAAGAAGAGCACGAGCCTCTCCACAGAACAGGAAGTCTGCTTGACCCGTCCTGCGCCCTGCCCACCGCCGTCCAGCTCCAAGGCCAGCCCTCCCCTTGCTCCCTCCAGGCCTCCTCTTGGGTCCCTTGCATCTAGGCCACTGCTGCCCCACATGGTCACTCTCTCACGGCTCCAGGCCTCCCTGAGTGCCCTGTGTTTGGGGAGGATTGTGTCCCCCAAATTCATAGACTGAGCCCTATCCCCCATACCTCTGCATGGGACCTTATTTGGAAATAGGGTGTCTGATGTGCTGGTTTTTGGGTGGCAGTGTAGTGTGGTGGTTGGGAGGGGAGCCCAGTTAACCACTTTTCTGTACTTTAGTGTTCTTACCTGTGGAATGGAAATAATGGTAGTTACTTTACTGGCCCTTTGGGCTATTAAATGGGGTCATGGTCATATATGTAAGCTTTGTAAACATGCAATCATGGAGTTGTGACAGTTTATTTATGTAAAATATCTGCCTAAAAATGGAGTCTGAAGATAAATGTGGTTAAAAAGAAACCCTTTATTTCAAAAAGTCGAGGGGAATCCGGTGAGGCGAGTGAATGGAAGTGCTGCTGGGGTCCTGCTGCTCTGCGTCTGCATAGAAACCAAACCATGGGCTTCAGCGCCTAGTGCCTGCAGGGCCTTCATTCAAATTCACAAAAAACGAGCCTGACAGATAACACCAAGGTTTTAGGTGGGCAGATAGGTAAGTAACAGGTAAACACAGGTGGATTTGGAGAGTGATGGACGTGGACAGACAGATGTAAAACGTGACCTTGAAGTATGACTACATCCTGTCTTCACTTTATAAATCCCGGTGTCACTTGTCACACAGTGGAGAGAGGTTAGGTGGCTGCCGTGGGCTGAGCAAGGGCCCTGTTCAGTGGCGAGAAGGTGAGGTGGTCACCAAGTGGCATGCCTCTGTTGCCTTTACGGCCCCAGTCCCAGCCCTCCCTCCTCTTCACAGGTGGGTCACTCAGCCTGGGGCCCTGGTGTCACTCTGGGCCTGTCACCCTCCCTCTCACCAGAGAGGCCTCACAGGGCAACACCCTGACTCCCTGTCTCCCCGCCCTGCCTTCCAGGTGGACTTAGTGCTGTAGTTTCTTAATGGCCCTGCGGGCCCGAGTCTGTCCTGGAACTTGCTGCACGATTCAGCCTGAGAACTTGTTCCTCTCGGTTCCGAAGCAGGATGGCTTCCTGTGGCCCTCGAGGTCAAACCTGCACTCATTCCTCTGAAGGAGAAGCCCTGCTTCATATTGAGGAAGATGTTCTTAAGACGGACGGCTATAAAAGGATAAAAAAGGAAAAGGCCAATAGATTGTCTACATGAAATTATAAAAGTTCTTCGTATTAAAACTCACTCCATTATAATATAGGTATGAAAATGTACACATATGTGCGTTTTTATATTTGTGTGTATAAAGAGAAAAAATTAAAAAAGCTAAATGAAAGGCAAACAGAAAGTATTTATACAATTTTTATGGACAGGGAGTTAATACAAGTACATCATGAAAACTGAATGGTTTTAGAAAAGCTCACAAAAAAAGAGTGATTTCCAAAGAGCTGAGGAAAAAAATGTTTAGCCTCCTTAGAAAGAAAAGAAGCACAAATTCAAATGACAAAATGCTATTTTCACTTGTAAATTGGCAGAGAAGAGATTTTGAGATATGAAAAATCTCCCAGAGCTTCAGAAAGAATGCTTAGGCATTTTGACAAAGATGTAAATTGCTGCAAACTCTCTGAAGGGTATTTTGTCACCTGGACAAAAAAAAATATATATATCCTTAAAAAATATGTAAAATTTTTTACTTCAAAAATAACCACAAACATGAGCAAGATTTTTCATTGTAGCACTTTTTATGACGGTAAAAACATGACTGAGTAAACAGTTGCAATACCTAGGATGTATAATAGAATTCTATTTGGCCATTCGACTAATAGATTAGGCAAGTATCTCAGGTACAGTGGCATTTGTAGTAAAATGGCTTCAAGTAATTAGCTCTCTGTGTGTTTCCCTTTAGTGCCTTTCCCAAACTTGCCCACCACCAGCCTGTCCTGCCTGTGTCCTGCCCTCTGCCCGCTGTTCCTGCCACTCCCTCTTCTTGGAGGCCAGGTTGCCTGTGACTGCGGCCTCACACCTGCTGCTTCCGCCTGCCCAGGATGTGCTCACCTGTCTTCACACGACCAGCCTCTGAGGAAGCCTCCCTGACTCCCTGAGAGAGGCTCAGGTTTTGTTCTCTGTGCCCCAAAAGCAACTTTCTCGAGTTGAGTCCTAGTTTAGTGCCTGCACACGTGTAGTCGGTCTGCTACACACTTACCACCACCACCAGATGGTGAGCTTTTAAGAGTGAAGACTGGGCTTTATTTTTTCCTGAATTTCCAGTGCCCAGCAAAGCTCTTCACGTTTAACATGTGTTCAGTAAAGCTTGTGAGTGAACAAGGCACAGCTGGAAACAATGTTGAATCGTAGGCTGGAACGCGGCTTGGAGGGTCCACCAAAACCTGTGTGTTTGTATCAAACGTGAAGCAAAGAAACACAGCCACATAATTGCTGATTTACAATTCTCAGAAAACAGCCAGCACTTCTCAAAGGTGTGTGCTTTCTTTCTTCAAAGAGATAACTTCTTATAGAGAAATAGAAACTTACACATAAATGTGTATGTTTTATATTTTCCTGGACACACAGAACTCTCCGAACAGAATATACACTGTACTCTGTTAACAAGTATATCTGAAGTGTGCATTAGCATTTCGTTCAATCTTCAAAACCCATGGGCCCAGCCTGGCAGGCGTGTCCCATGGGCTCCTGATCTCCTGCTCACACAGTGACTCATCACCCCTGTCACCGCAAGGCACGGAACCTGCGCAGGTCCCAACATTCCAGTGCGTGCCGTTCTGACGAATGGCTTGGATTTTGGATTCTGTCTCCATAATCTGTGACACAAGCTACCTCTCTAAAACTCGTGGGTTTTGTGCAGGGCGGGGCGGGGGTGGGGGCATCTGAGTAGGACAGAAATCATGCATCATTGTGTCTGGGGACCCAGGGAGCTTGGAGCAATGCTCGCCACTATTTTTTTCTTAATCTGAGTGCCAGCAGGTAGATTGCTCCCTCACTTGTGGGCGTCGATGCCCGTCACACACTGGTCCTCACCAGCGCCATGCGGGGGAGCAGGGCAGCACTGCGCTTGGGTTTCAGAGAAGGAAAGTGAGACCCAGAACCGGCTGGGCCTGACCCGAGTCACATGGCTAGCAAGTGCTGTCTTTTGGGCCCTGTCCAACACCTTCTGCCGAATCACCCTACACTGGGGCTTTATGAAAAGTCATGGGTATTTTCTGATTTGGACTAAGAAACATCTTTTCTTTCCCTTCTACCTGCTTTTCTGCTTGCTCAAATGGACTGAAGACCATGAGTCAAACGTGAAATGAACATTTTCATTTGTAGCCAGACTGGACCACGAAAAATGCTGAGTCAACTTCCCAGGAAGTTAAAGGTCTGGCGTGCCCTTACTCAACCCCTTCTGGTGTCTATCAAGGGTGCATTCCGGAGGGTCAGGTCTATGTGACGGTACCCAGCATGCATGTGGTAAGTGGCCACGGCATTCAAACACCTGGAATTGTTATCCTCAGCATGCCACCTGCCTGTGTTTGCAACTGATGTTCAGGTATTTTCTCCTCCTCTATGCTCTGCACATAACTGGAAAAGCAGCTGAGGACTCATCCATCAGAGAGTGCCGTACAGTATAACTGGTGTTTTAGGTGGAATTTGTACTTGAAAGACCCTACACCTGCCTTCCACACTAAGCCCTAAGGTTTAAAAAGGCTCTCCACGGTTTCCAGACAAAATAAGAGATTAATAAATCTCTACAGAACTGAGCCCATTCCCAAATCAACATACTAAACCAATATACATAGGGTCAAAACAATCTTAAAACTAATCCACAGGACTTTCAGCTACACAAAACAAACTAATCTCTTGTAAGGCAGAGATTCTAGCGTACACAGCTTTTGATCCAATTCATACTAAATGTAAGTCTTTTCTCCCCATAAACCTGAATTCCCACATTTATTTCTGCTCCCAGCCAGAGTGTCATGGGATTTCTGTGGACTCCTGCCATTACTGGTCATTCGTTAGCACCTACTGTCTGCAGTGGGTGACCGCATGATTCTGTGGCTACCTGGCTGTGGAGTTACGCAGCGGTCATGCCTGCACCCGTCTGCCGCTGGCTGTGTCGCCGACAGCTTGAAGTCGGGGGCTGCGTCACAGGGTCGCTTTTATCCCCACAACCCAGCACAGTCCCCACAAATGGCCGTCATTAGACAAATAATGACTGCTAAGATATGTCAAAATCCCTTTAAAATGGGCGTTCTTTTTAACATGGGAAGTTAAAAAAATTATTTTTTTCACTTGTCTGTTATTTACTTCTTCAAAATCATACGGAATGTAGAGGCAAGTTTTGAAGACGCATTGGTCTTTAGTTGACAACTCCCTGATACCTTATCACTTGAAGTTATCGCAGATGTTTTGACTCTCGTGTTAGAAGTGTATGTCAGTATTCCACAAAATTTTATCAATTTTCTAAATAGTCCTTAAGCTGTCATATTATTTTTAAAGAGAAGGGAAGGGAGGGAGAAAGGGAGAGAGACATCAAAGAGTGGTTCCCTCTCACAGGCCCCCACTGGGGACCTGGCCTGCAACCCAGCATGTGCCGTGACTGGGAATCGAACTGGTGACCCTTTGCTTCACAGGCCCACGCTCAATCCACTGAGCTATACCAGCCATGGAAGCTATCACACTTTTTTGAAAATGTTAATTACAAAGGCAATGCATGCTCACGGCCAACAACATACAAAGTTTGCAGAAGTGAAAGATCAGAGTCCTCCCCCTATGGTCCGGTCCAGACCCTGTACCTGCTGTGGCTTGTTCCTCACTTGTCCTCATTCCAGCTCAACTCACGCACCTGCAGAGATGTAATGAGCACACCTGGGGTTGTGTCATGCACGGTGCTTCTCCCTGCACCACATGGCACATGTCCACATCAGCACACACACATCTACTGTTACTAAATTTTTGTATAACACACAATACCTACAAACAGCTCACACATACACAATAATTAAACTGTGAGGAGCCTACATGGATACAATGAATCCATGGATTCTCAACATTAATTTGCATTAAACTGAAGTTTTATTGGGATAACTGGAGCTGCAGATGTAGATGCAGGAAATAAGACAGCAAGGCCCTTGCACACCTGGCCCAGGGCCCCAGGCTGATGTTCACGAGCTGCAGGACAGCGTCACCACCAGGACATGGATGCTGACACAGCCACCCACCTTATTCAGCTCCCCCCACGGCAGCTGTACTCACTGCTGTGTGCGTGTGAGGGCGTGCAAATGTGTGTATTGTTCTCTACCATGTTCTTACCTGTGTGGATTCCACCAGCAAAACAGGGAACAGCTCCAAGACCACAAGACCCTCCACGTGTCCCTTTACAAACACCCTCAGCACCTGGCACCCACTGATCTACCCTGTACTTCTAAACTGTGACGAGAAGGGGGCCATATGTTCTGCCAGTGAGGTAGGTCAATAAACTGGTCTGTGAATAGTAAAAAAAACGCTCTATAAAAGGAATCATGCACATGCCACCTTTTGAGGTTGACATTTTTTGCTCACAGAAATTCCTGGATATTTGTCTGAGTGGTGGCCTGCCTCGGAGGTCATGCCTTTCACTGCTGAGCATAAGTTAGAATCGTAAAACCACGAACAGCATGGTGTTATTAGACACCAGAGTACGTTGGAAGAGGTCAAACGCAACCAACTCTAAAGGTTAAGGTTATGGGGCTAACGCTGGCCCAGCCTTGGTTTCAGGAGTGTAAATGTAACGTTATGAATACAGTTCCGGGGGAGGCTGGGGACGGTCTTTGCAGTACAAACTGCCACTGTGTCTGCACTCACTTTAAGATCTGTGCAGCCCGAAGGGACAAAACCGTCACTGCAGGTTGAAAGGAAGGTCCTTCTGCACCGGGACACTTTCCAGGTCCTGCAGGGCAGTGAGCCCAGTGCACGCAGAGCCAGCCGTGTGAACAGGCCCCCTTCACGGGCTCACTCAGGGTCTGAACAGCTCCCCGTGGCTGCAGGGAGCCTTGGAGTGCGCGGGGACCCTGCCCACTCGGAGCGGGGAGGAAAACCCCACACTCAGGACACACGCGACCTCGCAGCCGCTGGAAGGGCGATAGAAAGTGTCCCAGGAAAGAGAAAGAGGGCTCCTTCCAAAGCCGGTGCGCTAGGAGAGGAGACTAAAATAGCTCCTGGGAGTGGGTGTTGGCTAAGCGGAGCCTCCTCGTGATTCCTTCTCAGAATGGAAAGGCCTGCACACGGGCAGCTCCGAAAACCTGAACTGCGTGCCCCACAGTTTGCAGATGTACGCAAGTGGGACTTTGCACAAACATCCCAGAGAGCAGGGCAGATGAAGAGCAATGTTCCAGCGAGAAAGTAATGTCTAGGTTCCCAAACTGAACAATTTTTTCCTGTTTCTGCTAACAGCGCTCTCCGTGTTCGTTAGCTTTTAAGGTCAGTATCTTTTTTTTTTTTCAGTGTCACAAGCAAGCAAAGTTTCAGTGTGTGTCCTTGAAACAGTTTCTTCACATCTGTCTGGGCGTCCTGTTTTCTAACCGTGCATAAGCGGCGAAGGGTAGCGCCCTGCGCCCAGGGCGTCCAGCTCTCCTGGAGCCAGAGCCTCGGGGTCGCCCGCGGCCCCTCCCTCGCATCCTCCCACGGCCACTCTGCACTCTCCACGCGGCCCTTTCTCTCTTCGCCTCTTGGCCTGCAGTCGTTTCACCACCGCAGGGACTTCTGATGGGCCCAACCCTGGACCAGTCGGACAAAGCATCTGCTCAGGGCGCACCTCTGTCTCTGCGGCGCAAAGGTCTGGCGCAGCGCTTGGGTGGAGCCGAACTCTCCATGGCACGGCGCGCGCTGCTCACTTCCTGCGCCCCGCACACCGCACACCGGGTGGGTGAAGATTTTTAAGGATATCCGAGTGTTTATCATAAGCACCAAAAATATTTTTATATTAATCATTTTCTGTAGAATTTCTAAAATGTATTACAACCTCCAGGCCTGCTGAGACAACACTAGGCCTGTGCGGCCCCGTGACCCCTCATCACCGTCTTTGAAGGCCCGCATTTTCTGTCCTTCTGGCTGCTGTGAATTCACTTGTTGCTTATGACCGCTGCTCTGCTCTCCCCCGACACCGCCCGTCAGAGCATGGACCGGCTGGGCTGCCACTGTGGGCAGAACTGGCCCGGGGCGGGGGCGGGGGGCAGGGTTGGGTGGCAGGTGCCAGAAGGGGTGCTCTCAGAGGAGACCTGACGGCAAGGAATGCCATCGATGTGTAAAATGTAGCGCCAGTCCACAAACCAGAGTGCACCGAGTAGAAACAAGGACTTGAACATGCACCTCGTCGGGGAACAGGGGTGAGATGCGGCGCTGTGGACAAGCACCGAGCCCATGTGACCGGAGCCCCTGGCAAAGGCTGCCACGCCCCCCCCCCCCCCCCCCCCGGCTCCCCGTGCGTCAGATGAGGAGCAGGAGCTTGAGGACAGGGATGGAAATCCAGACCCGCACCTTCTTCCCACCCTCACCTGTGCGGCTCTGCGGGGAGCTCTGTTTCTCCCCTGATTTCACTTATCAAGTCCCTGGACGGAAAAGTGGAGTTAAAAACACTCTTCTTACTGGGCTGTTTGCAAACAGATTCCGATTATCATTTAAATAGTCAACAATAATATACTGTACACCCAAAAGTTGGAGATAGCGCCTATGTCAAGTGTCCTTACCACACTAAAATTTTAAAAAAGATAATTTAAGAACAGTTGCTTGCTTGGCATTTTTTTCTTGTGGGAATAAGCTCCTCAAAACTAAAACGGGGGTATAAATCAACTATTTGAGAAGAAAACTAAATTCTCACTGAAACAACAGCTGATTCGTGTTTTGAGGAATCAGCCCTGGGGCCCTTCGGATGCAGCCGGCATGGCTCTGTCCAGCTACCTGCGACTCTGGCCACCGGTGACTCTCACTACCCCTCTGCTACTCAGGGCCCCAGGCGACCCCCAGGCCACTCTCGGAGCAACTGTGCTGAGCACTTTCTGTGCATCGCCACATTTAATCACAGGAGACAACGGGCACTGGTTTGTTTTCTTTTGTGCCATCTTTACTTTGGTACTGAGGTGACAGACAGTAAAACCCTGGGGTGGCAGCTTAGGTGTGTTGTTCCACTGAGATGTGTGGGTGAAGCCCACAGGACTTCAGACTTAATACAAAAGAACGTAAACTATCTCATTAACATTGGTTACGCTGACTTCATGTTGAGGTGGCATTTTGTTATTATCTTAAGGGAAATACACTATTAAAATTAGTTTTACTTTCTTCAACACGCTGCTAGAAAACAGTTACTTCTGTGTCTCGTAGTGCTCGCGTCCGGGCGTCAGCACAGCATGCGGCCCGCGGCCCCTTTGGGAGGGGGTGGTCAGAGGCAGGGGGAGAGCCGGGCACACGCAACCCCACACCCAGCGCCGGCACACACACACACACACGCCGTCCTCCGGGCTTGCGCCTGGTAGTGGCGCTGATGACGTGCCCCTTTCCAGCACCCCTGCTTCCTCCTACGTACCTATCAAGTAAAGTAAATCTAGAAAATGAAACCCAGCCCCTCTGGGGGGAGAGCCCACGGCGTACTGGGGTGACCTCTTTTTCCTTTAACAGTGTCCAGACGAGACTTGTTTAACCCGCAATGTGTGAAAAGCTGGTGTCCCAGGAACGGCCTCCAAGGAAACTGGATCTATTTCTGGACACAATGGCCCTCTTCACTCGAGGACATGAGCGGATCTGAGCCACTAGGTCAGCCCTTGTGTTTCAGTGGCACCTGAATCCCCGCCACAGCCTCCCGTGGAAAGCTGGGGGGCGCCTCCCCGGCAAACAGCCTCCCTAGAAATATCAGTCGCCCACACAGCAAAACTGTGGCTTGGTGTACAACTCCTGTTTTATAATCAGTTATGTTTTTAAGTTGATAAAACTACTAAAGTTGAAGAATTAAAATAACCACAATTATTATTACATTTATTATGTCTTTTACTATGTGTTCATCTGTAAAAAGACATAAATAGCACCTACCTTAAAGCATGGCTTCAGAGGTTAAAAAATTTAATATGTGTGAAGATCAAACCGAGCGGGCCCATACTGAGTGGTCAATACTGTTAGCCATTGTTATCACGAAGGATCACGGAACGTCGGCTCATTAGCCCACTGAGTCCCCAGGGCTCCGGGGAGACACTGAGGGTCATACGGTTCACGGTGCGGCGGGACAACAGAGACAGTCTCAGCTCTGTGCCTTTTGCAACTGTGCAAGTGGGATTCTCACAGGACAATTAAAGACAGAGGGGAAACAATTAAAACTACCATTCAACTGGCTCTGTCCTATTAACATCTCGGTTTATTCCTCCAAATATTTTTTCTGATTTAAAAAAATACAATCATCTGATTTAGTAATATGTTACAAATATTTTAATGCCAATAAATGTGATTTTACTACATTTTTTTTGGCTGTATAGGCTCCTACTTTATGAGTAATCAGTTATTGTTATTTATTTTTAACTATTCAGATCACTTCTAATTTTTCATTTCACGACAACCTGTGTAAGCTGTGCTGCAGTCAAGATTCTTGCAGTTGAGTGACCCTACACCTCCCTACTTACAGCCTTTGACCGGGTGTCCAGCCCTTCAAAACGTAGACAGTTGACCCTTGAACAATGGGTTTGAAGTGCACGATGCACTTATACATGGATTTTTTCAATACCGCAAGTGTATTTTCCTTACGATTTTCTTTAGCTTTATGGTAAGAATACAGTATATAATTCATGCAGCAAACATATGTGTTCACTGACTGTTTACGTTATGAGTAAGGCTTCCCGTCAAGAGCTGGCTGTTAGTAGTTAAGTTTTGAGGGAGTCACATGCATTTCTGAGTGTGTGAAGGTGGCACCCCAACCCCTGTATTATTCAAGTCAACTATACTTACATGTACATTTTGAAGCTTTAGATACATAATACGAATCTGAAAGATACTACAAAATTATATTCCCATGAGCAGTGAGTGTATGAGTAGATTTTTCCTCATATTTTATAAACAGTCTACATAGATTTTTAAACTACCTTTCCCAATTTATAGGTGAAATGCTATACACTGTTTTAACTGGTATTTCTTGGTGACTAGTGAGTTGACCTCATGCTTCCTATTTCCCATGTGACCTTTGCTGGACTGAGCACAGTGTCCAGGGACTATATGTAGCACTTGATAGACATGTGACTTAATTTCCACAGCAAAGCTGGTGGTCACCTGCTGTTATTGTCCCCATTTTGCAGACAAAGATGCTGAGGTGTGGGGAGGGTAAGCCGGTTGGCTGAGGTGAAAGCCAGCGAGGAGCCCAGCTGCCTCCAGTTGGCAGGGTACCTAGGACCATAACGACCAGCCCCCGGGACTGCCCGAGAACCCCAGATGGGGCCAGCTCCCTGGAACTGCGTTCCACAGGACAGTGAGGAGGAGCCACAGGAGGGGACCAGACCCACCTCAGGTCCTCCGAGTCGTGTCAGACACACAACCTCAGGAAAACAGCAGGCACATGTGACAGCTGCCACTTCTCGTCATAGGCTGTGCATCAGTTTCGAGATAAATAATGTTAGTCAAGATATTCAAACATTTTTAGATGCAATCTGTCAAAATACTCCTATTCTGGGGCACAAGCTACAAGCTACCTTGTGTGCCAGATGTCTTGTGATTCTCATCATACAGCTCAGCCTAACACACTATTTATAACACTGGGACACTTCAGAACCTTTCAGCTTCAAAATGGAAGTTAAAGAATGAATTTAGAGTGCCCTTCTCGCACGTGGGTGGGATAATTCGGAGGGGAGAACATATATCCTTAATCTTTTGACAGTAATTGTGTTCCATTTTTCAGAAAATTACTTTTGAGTCAGTAGTGAACAAACAAGAAAACAGCTTGCTTTAATAGTTTATGTCCCAGCCTGGGAGGTGAGAGGGGGGCGTGGAGGTCACACATAAATCCATCTCAGATGGTCAAAGGGGCTACGAGGAAGGACAAAGCGGAGCAGAAGTGCAGGGCGTGGCAGGAGTGACAGATGGGAACGGTGCTATTTTTAACAGGAGGCCCGCGCTGACCGCGGACAGGGACGCGCTGGAAGGGTGAGAGGAGCGAGCGCACCCAGGACCCAGGCAGGCGCAGGTGCCTGAACGGCCAGCAGGGTGGGAGGCAGAGGGTGGGCGGGCAGGTGCACTGCTTCGGGGAGACGCTTTTCAGAGACGGGGCTGCAGCCACCGGCATGAATGGAAGTGGGGCCAAGGAGGCTGCCGCCGGCCCGCGGAGCTCAGACCAGGCCAGGCCGCAGGCGCTTCATGAAGGAAAGGCTGCCGCAGGTGCCAGGCGGCCTGAATGCTGGGCGCGGTCTCGGCTGTCCGTCCTTTCCAGGTGTGCTCCGTAGTGTTCGTATGGGCACATTTTTCAGTGACGCTTTTTTCCAATTTTAAAGCTAATATTCACTGAATTTATTTTGAGAGGATGAAGAAAATATAAAGTGATATCCCCACCAAGACAGTAAAACCTTGAAAATTGAACTTATATTCTTCCTTGAAAATGTTGAACACAGGTTACAAAATGTCTTCCTGTCTCTTCAGCTTGCGCGTAGGTGCAGATGCAGGGCACGTCGCACAGTCGCCGTCGTAATGTCGACTTTTCATGGACTGTTCTCACTCAGCACAGATTCTTAACAGGCCATTTAAAGCGTTTTAAAAATAAGATCTTTAAAAAAATATGATCTTTAACGGATTCAGCTAAATTCATTTTATGAATATAACAAACTTTCATTGACTTTTCCTACATATTTGATCCTTTTCTTTGGGAGGAAAAAAATCCTGGAAATGGAGCTTCTAGGTCAGAAGAGAGCAATTTCTTGAAAGCTCTTCAAGACACTAACCATTTCTTGTGAAAATACCAATTGTGCACCAACCAGCGGTGCCTGGGCATGGTCTTCTCGTTGGACACTGTCAGCACCGAGTGGTAACTTTTCTTAATCGCCAATTTTCAAAGCAAAAGAAAAGAAAAAGGTCGTTCATTATTGCTTTAATTTGCATCCCTTTGACTACTTAAAGGTTTAAATATTAAGTCATACTTACATATCTTGGCTTCTCTGCCCCTAGTTTTCTGTTCACACCTCCACGGGGGTCTTGGTGGAGCGTCAACTGCAGACGAAGGAGGGCTCCCTGGGTAAGGACATTCGGCAAGGTCCACATCCCGGGAGTCGGGCCTTTCTTCAGTTCTTCTGATCAGGGGCCTGGACTCCGTATCCAAGGATGGCTCAAGCTACCCAAACTCACAGGCTGTGAACACAGTTCATTTATTGTAAATGAGGTGCCTGGTCAGTAACTGAACATGTGTCCTATTTGCATGCAGATCACTCCTTCCCCATCAACTAGGCACGTGGAAATCAGTTTAATCCTAAATTCACCAGGACAGTCAAGTGCCTGTTACCTGCAAGTCAGTACGGGCAACTGACAGGTAATTCATGGGTTTCCCCTCAGCCTTTACAGTCACTCAGAGGACACGGGGCTCCCGGACCACCCACTGTCACGTAGGACCAGAAGGCCGGCACAGACGACACGGCACAGACGACACGGCACAGACGAGCAGAGGCGGCGGCTGTCTGCCGAGCAGATGGGGAGGGAGTGAGCTGGGGTTTTGGTTTTGCTCCACCGTAGTGGGGCATCCTCCCCGGGGCAGGACCTACCTGTGTGCCGCCGCCAAGCCCCGTGTCCCCTCCTGGTCTGCCTGCAGGGACGCGTGAAGCGCTGGCCTGTGCTGCGCGCCAACGCCACCACAGCGGCCGGCGCCGTTTCAGCGCCCTGCCTACGGTGCTGCTGCGTCTTTGAGTTCAGAGCTTCGGCCGCACTGTGAGCGGGGCCACATCTACAGGGGCAGCTCACTGTGCCTTTCACCTCCATGGGGCGCATTACGTGTTGCCCATGGCATTTTAATGTAATACTGGTATCTTTTCACATATTATACGTTAAAATATTTTCTCCAACCCGAGAGCCTTTTTCTTCCGTGCCCCGCGGAAACGCCAGCACTGCCCCAAGTCATCGACCTCACCCAGAGCCAGGTCTCCAGGGGGCGTGGGGCCCTGTCCCTCTGAATCCCTGCCCCCCACAGAGCGCCTGGGGCCGGTCACTTAGAGAGGAAGTGGCGCCTCGGCTCCCTCAGAATCAAAGTCAATTGTTAAAGTGGCCCCAGGCCCCGTGGTCAGAGGTGGCCTTCAGCCCCACGCTCGGCTCCCATCCGGCCTCTCCCCCGTTTTCACCGCGCACTAGCCATGCTGCCTTCTTGCCGCTCGACGGCCAACGCAGTCCCACCTCAGGGCCCCTGTGCCTGCTGTTCCTGGGCCTGCCGGCGCCGTTGCCCCCTCCTCACACCCTCCAGGTCTTTGCCCAAACGCCCTCTTCCCAGCGAGCCCAACCCCAAGTGCCCTGTTTAAATACGTGCCCCCACGTTCCTCCCTGGCGTTATTTTCCTCCACAGAATGTGTCGTCATCCAACATGGCATGTATGCGCTTACACCTTTATTGCCAGCTCCCTCCACCAGAAAGAGTATAAGCTCAACAAGGGCCGATGATTTGTTTTGTTGCCAATACTTAGCCTGTAACAGCTGCACAAGAATCTACTGAAGGCATCGTCCACATTGCCACTTGTACTGGAAGATCTAAGAGAGTATTTTTTAAGAACAGAACATGAGAGGAGGCATGAGACACAGACAGGCCAGCACCTGAGGAGATGGGCACAGGACAGGGCTTTCTGAAGGTCAAGATAAACTCATCCATATGACCACGTCTCAGAAGGCTGAGCCTCTCTGGTGCGCCAGGAACATGCTGTATTAATCCTGGCCACTGAGGAGACCTAAGCTGCCCTGAGTTTCCACTGCACATTGAAACCCACTGTGGCCATGGTTCATTCATGTTAATACGTTTGTCCTTTTCCTCCAAGGGCAACAGCCACAAAAACAAAACAATGTAGCTCAGGGGATTGAGCGAGGGCCTGCAAACCAAAGGGTTGCTGGTTCGATTCCCAGTCAGGGCATGTGCCTGGGTTGCAGGCCAGGTCCCCAGTAGGGGACACGCAAGAGGCAACCATACATTGATGTTTCTCTCCTTCTCGCTCCTTTCCCCTCTGTCCACAAATAAATAAAATCTTAAAAAAATATTCAGTCATTTTTCAGTTCTTGAGATAATTTAAAAATATACTTTCATTCCTCTATTTTGTCACATCCCAGTGTGATGAAAAAAATATATTTTCATTTACTTTCTTCCTTACTCTTTATCAAAGTATTTTGGCTTTTCAAAAAATCTAGAGATGGGCAATATAATTTGTTTCCTTAGTAATAGCAGCTGAAGCTCCCAAACATTCTTTGTTTGTTCATTACTTTCTTTTAAAACTGTTTGGATTTCCTGACTAATAGATACGCATACTAATTATCAGTCCAATTTTATTCTAGGAGCTTCAACATGATGATTGTGAAACAGCCTGATTCAAAGTTTAAACCAACAATTTTAACAACTTAAGTTGACAATTCTAAGTGGGTCATCAGTTCCTCCTAGAATTTTTAAAAGTTTCCAACACTGCAATTTAAGTTTAAGAGACGATGTCTTACTGTGGATGTCAACAAGGGTTCTCATATTAAATGTAAAGATTGTATTTGAAGGATTCTCTAGCTTTCTAGTCATATCTAAAATTAAATAAAGAAATGCCTGTTCATGAAAATATGCAAACAGGACAGGAAGACATAAAAGTCTCCACCTTTATTTTAGTTCTTCGCCAAAAGTATACATGATCAATTTCTTATTATCCAATGTATTTAATGTTGTTCTAAAGTGTATATGATACATGCTTTCATTTTTATTTAAGATTTATGTATTTATGTATCTATCTATTTATTTATTTATTTTTAGAGAGGGGGGGAGGGAGGAGGAGAGGGAGAGAAACAAAGCCTTCAAATGGGGACCTGGCCCACAACCCAGGCATGTGCCCTGACTAGGAATCAAACCGGTGACCTTTCAGTTTGCAAGCTGGTGCTCAACCCACTGAGCCACACCAGCCAGAGCATAATATGGTTTTAAAAGGAGGCCAATTCTCTTTAATGTTCACCTAATGGGCTTGTACTGTAGTACTGGCTGGTAGCATCTTTTCTCCAATCTTAACTTCCAGTTCAGTATCCAAGGGGATAAATGTTCCATTATGTAAACAGCTAGTCTTTTTCAGATGAGGTAAGGTCTTTCTTTTACAAACAGTCCTGGAGTGAGCAAACCAGTAATACAAAAGAACACCTGAATGTTTGATTCTGTTTATCTAAAGCACAAAACCAGATGAAAGTATTCCATGCTGTGAGGGAGTTTCTGGTACTTAACAATGTTTCTTGATGGGAGTGCAGGTACCTGTGTGTGTTCCTCTTGTAAAATGCACGGTCACCAAAGCTTTAAAGCAGTCTCCAGTGCCCCTGCCCTTCAGTAAGAAGCTGGAAGGTGGTCATCAGTGTGACAGCTGTTCGTAGGATTGAAGCACTGATGCTCATCCAACATGGAGTGACCAGCTAGGTCCCTCTTTTGTTTTAGCTCTGTGCTTTTGCATGTAACTATAAGTATGTAACCAGAACAAATATATGACCGACACATTTCCCTAGCACAGCTGTCAGGGACCCCTGTGTCCCTGTTTTTGGCCTCTTGCCATTATCTGATCATGGTTCCTGTTTGTCCCTCAAGCTGTACATTCCCCTTAGAACTCCACCCCCAAACCAGTGCGTGTAACAGCTGACCCCCACACTCCCACCCCACCAGCTCACCTCCTGAGAATCAGCTCTGGCCGCCTACCCTCAGCTGCTTTGCTCTGCAGCCGGCACGAACGCTCGGATCACCCCAGCTCTACATCTCCATCACCTTCTGGGTCTGGTGGCTCCCAGGGGTCAGCTCGCCTCTAACCAAGGCTTTGCATTGGAGCGTCCTTTCTGTTTTCACTGCACTCTGCTTCTTCAGGATGGAAATACTCGAGTGGGTTTCTCACCTCCTTTCACCGAAACCTGTTTCTATCTTCTTCACTTTAATAACTGACATACTGGTGTTAGTTTCATTAGGCTGGTATTTCACATCTTCCTTTACAATGTTCAACTGCCTACAGGGCAAACATGAGTCTGACATTTAAAAAATTCTACAGATCAATCCTATGGACCTTGCCCGATCTTCATCTTTTCCTACTTTCTTTTTTTCCAACCTTCTCCAGCTGCTGAGGTTCATTCCTGGGTCACTAACACACTGCCCAAGTCCCTCCTTTAGTTATTTTCTCATGTGCAGTTCTCTCCACAAATAGTTGGGGTCAACGCTCACCTAACAACTGGTGTGCTGGCTATAGGAGTAACTCCCAAGGCTGTCATTTAGTGGGCGTTTTCGGAGCCCTCACCCCTCTTGCAACCTCTGACCCAAGAGCAGCGCACCTGCCAGGGGCTTGTCTCATCACAGTCCCTGTCCTGAGGGCTGGAATCTGAAGTGGGAGTTCCTGAGCCTGGGGAGCGCTGTCCCTGCGTCCACTGCACAGGGCTTTACTGGGGTGTCCCTGAAACACCTGCCACTGAGAGGCCCAGAGCTGCCACCAGCTCCTGCTCTTCCTCAGTTCCAGGAGCCAAGCTGGAATGCTCAGTTTGTTCCTTTGCACAGTCCAATGGAGTTTGTGTCTATGTCTTGTAACCAAAAGAATCCTAAGTATCAGTTTTTCTCACTTGCTCTTGCACACTTACTCTGTAAATGGTGCTGGGTCCCCTACTCTGACAGGTAAAGAGAAGCAGGCCACAGCTGCCAGGCACTCCCTTAGAGAGCCAGCCTGCCTGGCACAGAAGCTCTGGAGTGGTCCTGCATTCTGGGTGTGGCCACAGCAGTGAGCAAACTGCTGGTCCTGGGCTCCTCAGTCAGGTAACTGGAGACAAGTGGGTCTCCCAAGTGGGTATTGCATAAGCCTCTAGGATTCTGATTCAACTCTAAGAGAAAGAAAAACCACCCTAAATTAACTGATTAAAAACCTTTGTGAGACATGGGGCTTGACATAGTTTGTGGGCTGACATTCATATGCAAAAGAAACAATGGATTTTGTGGTATGTAGCTTAAGCACTATGAGATGTACATTATTTGACCATACCCATTCAGTTCAAACTCTAACTTATTAATTGCACAATAAATTTACTAGTTAACCTATAAGATAATCAAGGTTAATTTTTTATATCCATCCAATTTCTATACATATCACTTTCTATTAAAATAAGGATTGGACCTGGCTGGTGTAGCTCAGAGGAATGAGAGCGGGCTGAGAACCAAAGGGTCAATTCCCAGTCAGGGCACATGCCTGGGGTTGCGGGCCAGGTCCCCAGTAGGGGGCATGGGAGAGGCAACCACATACAGATATTTCTCTCCCTTTCTCCTTCCCTTTCCTGTCTCTAAAAATAAACAAAATATTAAAAAAATGAATAAAATAAGGATTAGACAGGTATGTGTTTGAATAGTTACTCTGTAAGTGATTCCATAAAATGTTCAACTAGAGGAAAGTAACACAAACTCCAAGAAGCCTGACAGCTGTTACTCAGACGCACCACGCAGGACTTCTGGAAGCACAAGTCCAGATGTATTCCAGTCAAAACAGACCAAAGCAAGAGGCTTATCAAATGGATTCAAGACAGAGAACAGCCTTTTCTTTTCCCGGCATCAGCTGAGCCTTTTGTAGAGACTGAAGTGCTTGACATTCATAGATGATTCTTTCAGTAACTGAGTCAGAATTAGCAATTACTGTAAATACTACCATTAATTTTTGGCTGCACTGTAGTTCCTCCATATCAGCTGTCCAAATAAAATGTAGTGTAAACCACACAAAATAATTTTCTAGTGGCCACATTGAAAAAGTAAAAAGAAACAGGTAAAATTTATTTTAATAAGATATTTAACTCCATAAAAATATTTCAATATGCATTCAATATGGAAGATTAATAACATCTTATACTTATTATACCAAGTCTTCAAAAAGTTGGTATCTACATACATATTCTACACTTACACCTAAATTCGACTAGCTACATTTCAAGAATTTGACAGCTACATGTATACTGAACTGTGCGGCTCCAAGTAACTAGAAATTAATTAAATTTTTAAAGAAAAAAATTATAGAAGCTTTGGATTTCATCATTCTAAAGAGATATGCCTACTTGCTTCTATAGCAATCTCTACGGATAGTTCCAAGAAAGAAATTCACACAAAACCCCGATTGTAATAGAGTCTTACACACCTGCATGCTCTTCAAGGTTTGGCCTACCCCTATGGACAGGAAGGGGCTAGCTTTGTTTCTCTGCACATCTTATCGCCTCCCCTAAAAGGACTGTGTAATTCCCTTCGTAATATGAAAATATGCTGAAGTCATACTGTCAGATTCCACATTCATTGTGAAACAGCTAAAATATACTATTATATTTTTTAACATTTTTATCAAGTAACGAACATTTGCAAAAGAAAGTACCTGCCTCCTGACATTCTCAACAGCAGGGTATGTACGCTCTAAAGCTTGTGATCTTGCCCTGGCTGGTGTGGCTCAGTGGGTTGGGTGCTGTACTGCAAACTGAAGGGTTGCTGGTTCAACTCCCAGTCAGGGCACATCCCTGAGTTGCTAGCCAGGGCCAGGGCCCGATTTGGGTACGTGCGAGAGACAACAGATTGATGTTTTTCTTGCACATCAATGTTTCTCTCCCTCTCTTTCTCTTTTCCTTCCCCCCTAAAGGTAAATAAATAAAACTTTTACAAAAAACCCACACAACTGTGATCTTTGCCAATTTAGTACACGGAAAATGGCCTTTTGGTACAGTTTTTACTTGTGATTTTTCCTATTATGAATGCAGATTGTATTTTCACACATCTCCAAGTCAGAGTGATTTGTAGTTTGTATTCTGTAGACTGTGTTTGTAGTACGTATTATTTTGATTTGTCAAGTTTTCTTTCAACACAGTCATATCAATTCAGAAAGCACTATCCTGACCACATCGGACAATACCAATCCTTTTATTTTTGTCAATCTAGTCAATCAGGAAAGAGGGGAGGGTGCACATTCTACTTTTGTTTATATTTCCTTCATTCCTCATGCGTGTTCATGTGTCTGTTCACTATGTTTATTGCCTGTGCGTACTTCCTAACCCTTGCCTATTTTCTATTCATCGTTGATCCATAGGGTTAAAACCAAAACCACCACACTTTCCTCATGACCCAGCCTTGTTACTCAAGACCAAGCCAAGTGAAAGTCTCAGTGGCTGTGTGGAGTCCAGTCATGATGACAGCTCCGAGCACTGCTCAGAGTATTCCTGAATCAGGAAAAGCCACCTGTCCTACGACAACTGCAAAATCCTGGGGGGCAGACCCCAACTAGAGACTCCTGTTTAGTCCCTGTCCCTGAAGTCCCCACTCAGGTGCTGATTACGAATCATGCCTTAGACCTGCACTGCTTGGGATGACTTACAAGGATGCTGTTCCCTTTGCCTCGTGTGCTGAGCGGCCCCGTGGACAGCCTGTCTGCACACCAGCATCTGGAAAGTCACCCACCAGACAACTGTGGGAAAAGCCCAAGAAGCAGGGTTGCCTTCCTGGTGTGCTATCCAATTTCCATTCTCGTTGCTCTTCTATATTATAAGCTTCCCAAGACACTTAACGAATCAAATGTGTGATTTGTTTGTTAAAGAAAAGCACTGCTTTTTAATTGAGGTCGTATTTGGCTGCGAAGAACCGCCTCATGCTACCCCAGAAACACTGCTGCTCCTACACCATCTGTGGACCTCAGAGCATAAGAAACGGAGCACAGACATGTGGGGCTCACAGACACCCCACACGGGGAAGCCGTTTCATATTTATAGAGATGTTAATAATTACGTAAAGTTCTCCTGCATACCAATCAGTAGCAAAATCCATCCTACAGAAAACACAGGAGAGTAATTCACCGAGGACAGAGTTAACAAGCATGCGGAAAGTAACCAAGCTCATGAGTGATCAGGGACTCACATGCTGGCAACATGCATTCTTGCCTCTCAGAACAAGAAAAATGAAAGACCGATTAGACACGCTATGAATGACAGTTTAGCATAAGAAGTGCCTGAACGCACCCTAGCCCACTTGCTTAAAACGTGAGGAGCTGCGCAGCCCCCTGCACTATTTCAGATGTGCAGCACCACACCCCTCGGCCCCCAGCTCCTCCTCCAGGGTCTGTGCTGAGATGGGATGCTCCCTGCAGCCGAGAAAAGCAGCAAGCACAAGTCCCCACAGACCAGGCCACCTAAGTGACAGTATGTGCATATCTGCACAGCAGTGGCTGCAGATAAGGAAATGAGGAAGAAAGAGGGAAGGCGAGGGCGCAACAGAGGTTGGTGTCTGGAGCAGGAGAGTCCAGACGCCACACCACCCAGCAACTAGAACCTGTGTCAAGTGTTTCGGTTTCTTCACTTGAAAATGGTGATAATAAAAGTACCACTTCGCCCTGGCTGGTGTAGCTCAGTGGATTGAGCGCGGGCCTGCGAACCAAAGGATCGAGGTTCGATTCCCAGTCAGGGCACATGCCTGGGTTGCAGGCCAGTTCCTGGCAGGGGACACACGAGAGGCAACCTTACATTGATATTTCTCTTCCTCTCCTTCTCTCCTACCCTTCCCCTCTAAAAGATAAATAAATAATAAATAAAATCTTTAAAAAAAATAAAAATAAAAAAATAAAAGTACCACTTCACTGAGATAACACAGCAAACACATTAACAACAAGGGCCAATAAGATTTTGTTTTGTGAAAGTGATACTGAGCTACCGCAAGGTGCTTAAATAAAAGTTAGTTTTGCAGTTCAGGAAGCAAATCCCACTGAGAGGCACAAAGATAGGTACACGGTAGAACAGAAATGTGATTCCTGAGAATCTGCAACCTGAGAATGAAAATATCCTTTATACAACTAAATCATAACATTTGCAGCACACATTCCATTGAACTCATTTAAACAAATATTAAGCAATTACTATGTCAAGTGCTGGGGAAAGAAGAGTGTTCACTTACCCACAGATTACAGGCTCACAGAGACCTGAAAGATCCTGGACAGCGAGGACTTGACTGTCACCTGTAGTCTTGACCGTCACCCTGCAATACAGGCCGACCGTCTGTCTTCCCCAGGACTGTAAATCCCCAGGGCAGGGGCCTTACTTTTTCTTTGTAGTTCTAATGCCTACAGTGTCCTTGTCTGATTGTAGTAGGGGCAAAATATATTCCATTAAATGAATTCAAGAATAAATGAAAGTGTAAGTGAATGGGGTTTCTCCTCCACCACCTTTGTTTGTCCCTAGGACTTACCCACAAACTGTGATTTTCACTTATTCCCACTTACTGTCTCTCTCTGCCACGGGACAGAAGCTCCAGGAGAGAGGGATCGAAGTCTGAACTGCTTCACCACCACCTCCTGTGTCCACACTCAGGTATTTGTCTAGGGAGCACTTGTCTTGTCTTAAAGACCGCCAGGGGGAGATTTTCTGAAATTTTACCCGATATCCCCTCCAAAGTCACCTTAAGACCATCCTTACTGAGGTCAACTGAGCTCTTGGAACATACGTTTACTTTTGATGATTCTGGATCAGCTAGAGCACAGGGAGTCACAGTGCTCACAGCAGTGTTTAGCAACTATGAGTTAGGTCTTTCTCTCCCTCCTTCAGTGTGCCTGCCAGCTCTGCTTCATGGACAGAGAATGAGTGAGCCGCCAGGAGGCCTATTTTTGGAAGCTTATTCCAAAAATAGGTCTTGTATGTGACCCCAACAAGAGAGGTGGTCACCTCCTTCAATCTGGCATCAGGCCCCAATGATGCACCAGAGGGGCAGCCAGACGAGGGCCCACAGAGCTGCTGGAACAGGGCTCTGGGCCTGAGCAATGAGCCACAGGTTGCCCAGGGCCTTCCTCCACTTTCTGGGGAGACTGAGACTGAGTCGCAAGTGGCAGAGGCCCCGGAGTGAGCGTGGGGGCGGTTCTGGGAAGGCGTCCCCTGCTCCAGTCTGGGATTTCCTGGGTAACGTGGGAGACCTCAGTCACACTAATGCCAGTCCCTAGATTTCCCCTCCATGTGTTCATAGTATTGGGTACATTTTATTTTGTCTTCATTTATGGAATAAAAGGCAATACTTTTGAAACTGGTATTTTACTTGAAAACAGGTGACATGAACTGTTCAATGGAAACTCAGGCCAAGTGCCATCAACAGAACAAAAGATCACGCATGTGTCTCTGTATCGTTGACCTGAGCGGATGCGCAGGACACCTAAAATGGAAAAGTAAGCTACAAACTAAGTGCAGGGAGACCCTGCTCATATTTTCTCAACAATGTTTTTATGTAGTGCTGGTTTTGGTGGGGCAAGTGTTACTATTTTAGTAATATAAGAACAACAAAATAACAATAATGTTCAAGATATTTATTTACTAAGTCACTTTGAAGTTGATTTATGTAAGATAGTTTCAACAAATAAAATGTTTAATTAAAAAGTGTGGTTTACAATGTACTTGTCGCTACAAAAAGAATCTTATTTACAAGTTCTTTTAAGTAAATGTAAGTTAAAAAATTCATTATCCATTACTAATATAATGAAAATGCATTTCTTAACAGCAGCTCAAGCATCCAGTGAAATCTTAAGAGATGAACCAACATTTTTCTCATTCATACTCAGAAAATCTAATGTGCTTACTTGCTTGTTGAGTCTTTGCAAGTCTGATCTTTTCAGCTTTGGTGATTAACTACAGAGAAAGAAATCAGAAATTAGAATGTATTGTGTACCTAAAAACAAAAAGATAATTATGACTAGAAAAATTACACAACTATCAGCTGGAATAAAATTTTTTTCAAAAGACTGAGAGAAGACAAATGCGACAGTAAGGCTTAGGTCCAATCAACGACAGAAAGAACTGTCAAGATTATGATTTCCTAAGTAAAATAGGTGTTAAAATCTTTAAATTAGCTAAAACCCTCCTACTTTAATGCCAGATCACTAAAAATTTTTCAGTTAAGAACAGCCCCACTCCATGCAGGCAATTTTTGTTACCTGCTAGGAGGGTTCAAGACCCACACCTGTTTGTGCTGCCTGTTGCCGTGGGTCTGCATGGTGACCCCACAGACACTCCCGACAGGCTGTGCGGTCAGTGAGCACACTGGGCTTGAGGACTCCCATGTTACTGGGATGAGACGGCATGTCTCGGGCTGACTGCTACCCAAAGGTTTGCTTACAAATTTAAACATGAAAATACCCAAATACAATCTGCTACTCAGAGTACTTATTACTCGATATTTATTACACCAGAACACAAACACGAGTATTTTCAAAGAAGGCATGAAATTACGTGGAATGAAGAAGACCAATAAAAATGTCTAAATAATCCAGAAACTTTCTTGATAAAAACATTTTAAATGTTTTATTTGGCTTTGGAAAAAATGAAAATCTCATTCTCATAAAAATACAGAGTCTAACGAGCCACCGCTAACACAGTTTCTTTCAAGTGTTTGGTGACATGTGGCTATTGGCAGGAAGTCACTTTTAGGTTACACTAACGGCCTGTTCCTCAGTGAAGAGAGTCAGGATGTAAAAGCTGTCATATCCACATGCTCTTCATGAATTTTATGAATTCTGCCTTTACCTGCTGAATATCTGACATCAATAATTTATAGAAAAAAACACCACTTGATGAAAACAACAAAAATTCAAACATGCTTTCTTTCACTCAGCTACGGACCAGGTTGGGCTGTCATGTCAGGAAAGTATCTCTGTCTCACTGTGGGCTGCTAACCTCCTCGGAGTAATTTACTTCCCCTTGCTAAGGTGCTTGCTTCCAGCTCTCCAGCTTCACCGTCGCCGTCACCTTCCTCTCAAGGCCTCTGCACTTCCTGAGGCCTCCCCGGAGAGCTGTGCCTGAGTGTTCTGGCTGCTGGCTCCCTCTCCTGAGGTCCCAGAAAAACCCAGCTGTTGAGCAGCTACCCTGCAGAACCCCGTGAAATTTTCTGCACAACACTGTCACCACCTGACTATGCTGTCACTCATGGCTGCATCCCCAGCGAGTGCTAACCACAACGGACACTCAAAACTATTAACTAGCCCTGGCTGGTGAGGTTCAGTGGGTTGGGCACCGTCCCAAGAACCAAAAGGTTGCCAGTTGCCAGTGCAATTCCCTATCAGGGCACATGCCTGGGTTGCAGGCCGGGTCCCGGGCTGGGGACATGCCAAAGGTAACCGATCAATGTTTCTCTTTCCCCCTCCGTTACTGCCTCTACAAAAATAAATAAATAAACATTCACCAAACGAGCTGACAGAAAAGTTGGATGACAAGCTAACCGTGGTCCGCCCTCTCCTCTGAAAAGTCTGACAGTATCTGCTGCCTGTGGCTCCTGTATTTCTCACTTCACCACCTGGCTGCTCTGAGGACAAGGCTGCGGGTGCAACAGGTAAGTGGGGTCAGCAGGATCCCGTGGCTCAGTGACAGAGCTTCTTATGATGCTTCAACCCAAATTTATAAAACCAGTGTTTATTTCCTTGCCTCAAATTTACAAAAATGGGCCCTGGCTGGTGTGGCTCAGTGGAGTGAGCACAGGCCTACGAACCAAAGGGTCGCCAGTTCGATTCCCAGTCAGGGCGCATGCCTAGGCTGCAGGCCAGGTCTCCATGAGAGGCAACCACACATTGATGTTTCTTTCTCTCCCTCTCTTTATGCTTCCCTTCCACTCTCTCCAAAAATAATAAAATCTTTTAAAAATTTTTACAACAATGGGAAAACAGAACTGCTAGTTTTACAAATATAAAATTTAAATAAAATTACATACCAATTAAAGGTAAAATATTATTTAACAGAGTCATTTCATTTCATTTCAGTGCTGAGTTCTGGATTAATGACTTTAACATTTAAATAATCTCCAGCGGGCTTTCAAATTAACTGCTCACAGACCTGAAAGGATGCTTAGGAAGGAAGGAAGGAAGGAGGCCTAGCGTTTGAGCAAATTCTGCATTCAGGGAAAAAGAATTAACAAAGACCAGTAGGAAACCTCCCCCCAAATCACCTTAAATTTCAATGAATGCAGGTGATGCAAAGCTGATGAAAAACACCCAATTTTTAAGTTTAAGAAAAAAGTAATTTTAAAAATACAAATTCAAACTAATAAACCTAGAATACAGAAAGTGTGACTTTTTAAGTGCTAACCAATGAGAAAAGGATGTACATCTTTATAGGTTTACCTGACTATAATAATTTACATTTTAAAATTTTGATACTAGTTATTTACTTTTACGTGCCCTGTTTTGCTCTAAGCACTTTAAAATGCACTACCCTTTACACACATTACAATTTGTTTTAAAATAATAAACCTGACAGTTCACTAGAAACAATGATTTAATAAATTAGTCATTGTCATTTAAAATAAAACTACTGAAAGAGAAGCTTGCTTTACATTATTTAATTTAAACTTGTTTATATCACCTGTTGACTATTCTAGAGAAAAAGTAACAAAGCTTATCGATGAGGTAGGGAACATCATGCACAAAGTTGCTCAATCTTATCTCTGAAGGCTCACATCCTTAAAAGCCGCACTCTGAATACATTGTATCCTTTGCCCTTAAGACAATGTTTAAAGAATCATTTACAACCCAACTGAAAACACAGCAGCCAAAAATCAAGACTGCTTTAAGTTATAACACTAATTTAAAAAAAGGAAGGAGAAATAGGAAACTCTAAATTAAATTACGCACTTGTGGGACAATAATTCTAATTTCATGTATTTCACAATCTAGAGAATAAGAATTCCCTGTCCATTTAACGCACAGTATATACCATGTAAATGTCTGTTATGTACAGCAAAACCAAGGTTATTTTAGGAGCACACATCACTTTCAGAAGTCTGTCAGCCTCCAAAAACAGTTGAGGCTACAAACAAACGAACAACAACAACAACAACAAAAAAAAACCCAAAAAACCCACAATAAAACCTAAATGAAAACAAAATGAGAGTAACTGATTACCTTCTCAGTGCCTCTTTTCTTTTCCCGAGGCTGGTTCAGTTTTGCCTGCCTGTCTACCAAGATCTTCTGCCAATACCTCTGTTCATGATCCCCTTAAAAACAAACAGTAACATTGATTACTGAACAGAAGGGCACAAATGAGGAAGCATATTCGAGGCGTTACACTCTCAAAAGAACTGGAACAGTTGTCAGACTGTATTTAATGCTACTTTATGCATTTAAGAGTACCCCCCCCAAAAAAAACTCATTTCATTAGCCAAACTCAGAAAATATAATACAAGCACCCCGCAATACAATTGTTAAAAAGGAAGATTCCATGAAGTTTTACCAGAAAGAATCTCAAGTTTCCAGCTGTGTTTCTTTTTAATTTCCACGTGTGCATCTACTACTGCTCGTGCATCCTCAGGGGATTTGAATCTTACGTGGCACTCTGTGTCTCCCTCCAGCAAATCAACATAAACCACCTCTGAGACTGCTGCCAAGGTGTCCTGCAGTAGAGGTTAGAAAGATGCAATGTAGATGAAAAAGTTTCCTAATGACGTTAAAGTTTTTGCAACCGTTACGTTAGAACGTGTTATGGCACCTGCAGCTTAAAATGACGAATAACTATCCTACATCAAACATTTTTTCTAAGTTATATGCAAATGCTCTTAAAAATTGACATGGACACACTTGAGAACCAATTTGACATCAACTCTAGTCATAACTTTACCTCAACCATATCCTTAAAAATCTCACTACAATGAAAACATTGCATGAGGACAACAGATTTGTAGAGCAGAATCAACAAAAATCTCCCTTTCACCCACCAACAAGAGGAGTGCCAAGTCTGGGCGTAGTGAGAGTAAGGTACAGAACTAAAAACAAAATAAAAAACCTCACAATGGATTGTGGCAGAAGGTGTGTTTCTCCCTACCTGTAACTTAAGTCAAAATAACTTATGACTTAAAATACTTAGGACAATATTCAACTTTTTATTACAATTCATGCAAAAAAAAAAAAGTTTCAGTGAACTTACAAAAATTCTAGGTTCCTGAATGGATCTTTAAAAACACAGCTCAAAAACCCTTACTTTCTGGTGGAACACCTAAGCAGCCTCCAAAACTAGCTGCGGTCCCCCAGTCGAGGAAGTCCTCCCCCTCCCAAGGCCTGCTGTGAGGGCCAATTAACAGCATTCCTGCATTCGGAATCATCTCTTCACCGCAGGTCCTACAGTAAATACAATGTAATTATGCAGGAATGTTACACTAATTCCTCATTTATCAAAATCGATTCATAAAGCTAAATAAGTAACTGAGGATACCCTCCCCCCCCAAAAAAGGCAACCTATCCATCTCACACCCTTTACCTTTGTCCCAAAATTTCAAGCTACAACTCATTTAGACTGCTTTTAGATTTTGGGCTTTTAAAGTCTGAATTACAGACAGAACTGAGAAACAGAAATGTTATTTCATCAAAGAATGAGAGAAGTTTAGCAGTTGATAATGAAGGGTATATATGTAAACACCTGTGAGTCTGCAGCCCTCAGGGACTAAGTATTAACCTTTACCATTCTGCCTATCACAATGGGGGCACTTAATAAATGTTTGCTAATTCAATGAGAGAGAGAGAGAGAGAACAAATAGAATTGTCAGTCCTTCCCATTTCTTTACCTAGTTGATAGTACTAAATTTATACAAAAGGTTGAGTTGATAAAATCTGGCCTTTCACTGGTATATAGCCAGGTAATTGATTTGTGTAATTTATTAAGGCACCACCATTCCAGATAGTTGCGAAATATGCATTACAATGTCAGCGTAATCTCTGGGCTGCAAAACCTCCCCCGAAAGACAATTGGCCTGGAATCCCACTGGGCAAGTCAGAAGCAGTCAGCACCCTCACAGCTCAGTTTTGTTCCACACACTGTAAGTAACTATGAACTTGATTAATAGTTATTTTATGATTGATGATCATAAATGCAGAATTTGTAACTGACATAAATCTGTCAGTCATTCCGAGTAACAAACATTGAGTAGTTTTTCTATTAAATCTTCTGCAGTCTAACCAAGTGCAGCAGCATTTATATCCTCAATTTTATCCCACCTATGTGAAATTCGAATATTAATTTGGAACAGACCAAACCCCTCATCGTCTTACAAGGAGACTCTAAACTCACAAGTTAGTGACAGCAACAGCATTTTAGGAAAGGGTTTCAGAGAAAGCGTGCTGGCGCATGATTACAGTGAGCAACTGAATGGTTATGCAAGTTAAAATGTGACTGGTGTGAGGACGAAATCCAAAACATACTACAACTTGCTTGTCTTGGCTACACTGAACACCCTCTCACTAACTGGGTGACAGGCTAAGGGTAAAAAAAATACTGTACTGCCTCACAAAAGAATACGTCAGTAAGAAAGGAATATTGATGTACTAGTGTTCAAAAGCTGTGTTAGATGAATTACATGAAGTGGAACACAAAGACTGTCGAACAGAACAGTACTTGCAATGTAAATTATGGAGAACTCTGGATATATCTGAACATGCACACAAAACTTTTGTATTTTTTTTCCAAAATACTTGACACTTTTCTGTAATTCAAATTTTTTAAACAATGAGCATCGATTGAAAATATCAAAAAAGATTTTACATAAAATTAAAAAAGGCTTTTTAACAAAACCCCTGCAATTCCCAATAGGATTTATCAACAGACAAAAACACTAAATACAAGTGAAGAAAAAACACATACCTATTATCTGTTTTATTCTAAAATAATTTTGACTTTTATGGGGTCAAAAAACTTTCAGGAGTTTACTGAAAGCTAAGAGCACTAATGAAAATAAAAAGGATCCAGTTTGTTTCAAAACGTGACACAAGCAGATAATCACAATTTTAAAATAATTTCAGACCAAGTGTAATGTTGATTAAATCTTCCAAAAATGTTGGCACTGAGTATTTTTCTAAAATCTATTTCTCTGAAAACAAAAAAAGTCCCCTAAAATGGGATACCGAGGAAGCATTTTAGTCCATTCACTCCTCCAGTTAAGAACTGAGGACAGCCCTGTGTCCTTGCCTGCTGTACGTACAGCCACCGTTATTAGGGGCGCCCATCAACACACAGAAACCGCAACTTCCCGGTAGAAGGGCGCTTGTGCTCACAAGCAAATGTGACCCATCCAGGAATTCGGTCTTTCGATTCTGCTTCAAGTAGAATTTAAGAGTCACTGTGGACTTAAACCCCACAAGCACCAGAGGAACAAATCCTACTGAGACATGTTTTCCATATTCCACATATGCTCACAGGGGAGTCGAGCACCCCGGGACTCTGTACCTTACCCTGACTTGCTTCCTGCCGGGCAGAGGCTCAGTGCTAATGATCTTCACAATCACCCCACTCACAAACTGCGGCCCCGCAGCAGGGACCTTTGGGGAACAGCACTCCTCATTTGCCGCTGATTGAGTAGAAAAAGACCAGAAATAACTTACACTTAATCATTTAATCACTTAGGTTGTCTCTTTAGAATAACATCATCATTTCTTTGTCTGTTTTAAATAATTAATTTACTTAATTTAACACTTATTTATGTAATTAACTTATGTTGTAAGTCACTGGGATTCAGAACAAGCCCCCTGACAAAGTCACACAGCTTACTGTTGATACCATGAAATGAAATACAAAAACTTTTGTAATTGTAAATGCAAACTCTTACTTTTAGAAGATCACTTATAAATTCTTTCCAAAACAATGCACCCTCTCCCTGAACCAAATAACAAGTACTTAACAGAGAAATAAACAGGCATGGAATAATATAGAATATCCAATATAATAATTCAGATGTGAAAATTTAAAATATATCCTAATATTAAAGATTTCTAAAGAATCTTGTTTTGATTCGTTTCTGCTTGTGGTTAATACTATGGAATGAAATTACAAGTGAGAAATTATAACCTTTGTCTATACAAGCTTAATTCATAAACTAGGCACTTATTAAGTGTGACTTATGAAAACTAGTGAAAATTTAAATAGCTGGTTAGAAAAGATACTGTTGTAAAAAAGCCCTTCAAATGTTCTTATATCAAGAATAAGTTACAGATCTGGACAACTTGCCAATCAATTTTTCTAATAACTACTGTACACTTAAGTTTTTAAAAATTAAAGTTTATCCTATAATAACTCAGAAATAGTATTTTAGTATATAAGTATAGCATATATGTTACAAAAACTATCATGTTATTTACATTTTTCATTTTTTTCTCCATGGTCTATTTCCATTCCTGACTCCAACTTTATTTGGGATATTGTTTTTTTCAAAGAAGCCATACTGGCTTTTTGCAGTGCCAAATATTCTTTTTTCAAATCCATCCATTCAGTCCTGTAATGAAAAAAATGTACATTAGAAATAACGAATGATTAAATATATACACTCACTTAAAACACTCGAATTATTTCCACAGCTCTAAATCCATCCAACAAGCAAGCATAAGGAAGTTGCCCTCTTGCCCCAGCATTCAGATTAAATGTTTTTCATTTGTCAATTCAAGTCTTGAGCATACTTCAATTTTAAACTTTTGGAAATAAAAGTTTTAAATTAAGTAACTGGTAACATGTACTAGAACAGTCATCTCTGGGGGGAAAATGAGAGACTGAAATTTAAAGATTACTTGTTAAACTACTTCCAATTTCAGAGATAACATTCCTTAGTATTTACTAGAACGAAAAGGAATTCCTAAGGAAAAAACCCCCCCTGGAAGCAACTTATTTACATGCATTTAACATGTAGATGCTTCTTCCAGCAGCTTGAGCTCCTCTAGACAGAAACACAATGGCCCTCCAGGATCCTCTGAGCCCTTATTGTTAACCCTAATCTCAGCCATCAAACAAGCAGATAGGAGAGGTTTTTAAAAAGGAGGAGATCTTGTGGTAATGGTTTTAGCTGTTAACATTGACATCTGTATACTTCAAATGAAAAAAAAAAAAAAGTTCCAGACCCTCCCAGGATCATCCCGTCCCAGAGAGCTGAGACATTAGAATATCAAAAGGCTCTTAATGATTCTCAAAGATAAAAAGGCAAAAGGAATTCAGAGTTAAGGATCCTATAAATACAGGAGCCTGAAGCCCTTGCCTTTTAACCTTCCCGACGAGAACAAGACTTTGTGGACCTTCTAGTCCAGGAAGGTTAAAGCTTTCTTCCAGAAGGTATGCCTGCCACTCTCGCCCTCCAGTCCAGGTGCTCCCTTTGACTTTAACATGGAAGTGCTTTCTGTGACTGAAGTAGTAGTAAGTGCTTCCATGTTTTAGTAGAAGTGAGTCCCAATTACTACTCTGGACGCAGCATGGGAACCTTCACACATTTCCAGAGGCCACGGGGACCCCCTTTGCTCTAACATGGGACGACCTGCTGTGTGAAACAGAAGTAAGTGCTTCCATGTTTCAGTGGAGGTGTCTCCAAACCCACACTGTTTTTGGACCCCATTTTATTTTGTGAACTTCCTTTACAGGTTAAAGGAAGATCGGGACTGCAAGATTTCTTCCAAGACTAGGCTCCCCACCACTTAAACGTGGATGTACTTGCTTTGGAACTAAACAAGTAAGTGCTTCCATGTTTTAGTGATGGTAAGTCTTGCTTTGCATTTTCTCAACCCCGACCTGCCGTCTGTGGTGTATTTCAGTGAAGCCCTAAGTCTGTTAAGAACACCCACTACTTTAACATGGATGCATTTGCTTGGCAGATGGAAATAAGTGCTTCCATGTTTTAGTGTGGTTGTTGCTTTTTAACTCTCCATTGTGTCCTGCTGCGCGCACACCTGGGCTGAGGCCGTCACTGTTGCTAATATGCAACTCTGTTACCACAAACTGGAATTGCACTTTAGCAATGGTGATGGCCTGGGCTGACTGCCGACTGCGCCACCCACTTACTTGGATAGTACACGGAGGGGAATAACCTCTTCTCCCATTCTGTGCCTCTCCTTGTGTTTTTTCTTATGCTTCCTTTTTGCTTTTAAGAGCAATCCCTCTTTTACATCTCCTGTGTCCTTTTCCTCTTCAGTGGAGACTTCTAAATCTTTACAAAATAAAGATGGGGAAACTGAGATAACTGCAATAGAAAAATAAAGACCAAGGCCAAGAAATTTTGTCGACCTCCAACCTAAAGTCATAAAGTCATACCTTTGTTTTCTTTCAACACTTCTGAGGCTTTTTCCAGGTTGTCTTTCTGGTCCGTTTTCTTGACTTTGGATTTGGGAGTTAGGCAGCCTGCATCCTCAGAGCTGCTTCGTTTCCTCTTCCGTGTTGGGACCGAAGGTAAGCTGGTCCCTTCAGCTTTAACCCGTTTTTTCTTCTTCTTTGAGGGTGGCTTTTGGGCCTCAGTACTCTCCCCTTCAGAGCCCTCCGACGTGGTCCTGGGTCTCTTCCCTTTGCCGGCACTGCTCATCTTCCCTGTGTCCGTGTTTGCCTCTTTGGTCTGTGCACTGTCTTCCTTCTTTACCCTTCCCTTTTTCTTCTTCTTCTTCTTCTTTTCTTCTGTAACAACACTAACATTAGTGTTTACTTCTGCAACTACATCCACTTAAATATTTTTAATTAAATGTCTTAACTCACCAGCTACTCTAAGGGTAGGAATGGGCTTATTTTTCACTGTTTTGGGGAATATCCCAGGTTTTCTTGGTGCTTCTTCTGGCGGGTTGTTAAGAAACTGAAATAAAACCAGCAAAAAGTCTTGCTGCCATTTCAACACTCGCTAATTTTCTTTGCTTATTTTCTTTTTAGATTCTGGACCTACCTCAATAGCTTTTGCTGCTTGTTCTTTTGTCTCAAACTCCACAAATGCAAACCCCTTTGGATCTCCAGTAGACTTGTAGTGTGGTATACTTATGTAAACAACATTGCCACATTTCCCAAACACTCTTTCAATCCAGCTGTGGTTAACATTTTTGGGAAGTAACTCCTAAGATAAATTAGAAGCAAGGATTCTTAACTTCTTGGTCAATGAACTTTTTTACCTGGGTGTTGAAATGTTCCGCTCTGCCTGGTGGTTGTGATCCCCTGGAGAAAGAAAGGCTTACCACATACACGGTCCGCTCATCCTCGTCCTGGGGCCTCTCGCCCAAAGGCTTCTTTCTCCGCACTCTGGTACCTTCCAAGTCCAGCTGGGAAGGCATGCACAACGTTAATAATCTAATATAACTATGCAAGATAAATACTGTGTGATGTAAAAACAGTTCTTACCTCTACAACTGCGGAGCTTTTCAGTGCTCTGGCTATTAATTTTTCATCTGTGGTCAATTTCTTCATTTTGTTAAAAGACACCAGAAGGGATATGTCAACATCTAATGAAAATGTGAAAATATAAATAGTTTCAATCTCCTGAAGTCATAGCTAGAAATCTTAACATTTCCCACCTTTTAAAGCTAATAAAAGGTTTTAGAATTTGTATTATAAAACTGCCTTGTCTTGAATTTCACTCCTAAGCCCAGGAAAAGTCTAATGCTTGTCCATTCACATCTGAAAAATACACATGGTAAATTTGTTTTTGGAAGGATTTTGGGAATTAACTGGTTTGGTCTGAAGTTCTAGAGTTCTAATAAGCTCTCGATCATGAGCTGCAGTATGTTAAAATTGAACTTAATATGTGCACATGTTCTTGACTAAGCATATATAATGCACTAATAGCAGCAATAAAGTACATAATAGAATTACATACTAATTCAGAAGTAAAATAAGCTGGTCAATGGCAGTACCCATCCATGAAATCTGGCTCTCAAGTAATTTTTATCCTGAAGCAAACTTACATCCATCTCTAGATTTTTCTATCTGTTCTCGAAGAAATCTATCCTTGTGAAGATTGGCATCTCCAAACCAGAAGTCCACTTGCTTCGTGATGTCTGCAAGCACCTGTTTAACTCGGGACCTCTTCTTTTTCTCTACCTCTTTTTTTTCTGTACTTTCCTCTTCCATTGCTTTTTCTTGGTTTCCTCTTTCCGTTTCCATTCCTATGAATTGAGAGTTAAATGTAAGTCTGGTAAGAGTGGAAAATTTAGGTCAGTCCTTAATTGTCTGAAGGGACAGTAGTCAGCTGGATAAACTATTGGCCTGTGTTCCTTTAACCAGATTATCCTAGTATATAAAATCTGTACCACTAAGCCACACTTGCTAAGTCTTAAGTCAAAGTGTAACATTAAGAAACTTGGACATTTCATCCCCACACACCTCAAAAAAGTTATGTACAACTTCCAATAAAATAATTCTTGATGTTTAATTTTTAGAATGTTAATTTCAGCTTACTATACAGCAGAAATTGACAGGTCAGCTGTGGAATCACCTTTCACAGGTGACCATCCAGACCAGCACTGATTTCTTGGGCCCCAATTCCCAGCCCCTCTCAAACTGTACTGACTGGCTCCTTAGCTCCCTGAGCTCTGAAACATTATCCGTGGGTGGGCTGCTCCCTCACTTGCTGAAGGAACTTCTGTACCCTTGGCACACAGGAGTTACTCAAACATTCGTTGAACGAATTTTGTCATTTTAACTAAACCACAAGAGGTACATACACAAAAATGAATACCTGAGCAAAGTCTTAACATTGGGCCTGGGCCGATGCAAAGACTGCCTGAGGAAAGGACCAGTCTCACAATGGTTTTCTTGGAAACAGGAGGGTTCAGGCACACGGAGAGTTGGATCTCCCTCTCTGGCCCCTATCAGCTGGGGTTAGCCTAACCCTAACCTAACAGACTGGAGGGCAAAGGGAGCTGAAACTTTCCTATACTGGGGTGACCTAAGATGCTTTGGCTTCTCTGTGGAAGCTGCACATGTCTGCGGCAGGTAAGGGGCAGTAGCTGTGGGTTAAGTGCTGGATTTGGGCAAGTGCTGGGGCAGGCCTCCAGGACAGGCAAATGCTGTCCCTACCCCATCTGCTGCCTTCCGTATCCTCCTGGAAAGCTCAGTAAACAGAGGACTGGATGAAGCCTACTTGAGTCTCTTGAGTCTCAGCAAGAACCTGTCCCTGCAGCAGATTCTGCACTCAGTGACAGAGGGCACAAAGCCCCCGTCAAATCTCCAGAGTCAGCACAAGAGGACCTTTATTCAGCTGATCAGCCCAGTGTGCATTTTTAAAATAGACATGTAAGGAAGTATTTATTTAAATGATGCTAGCATAACACATAAAATGGAGCTGCAGGTCAGAACTAGTCTCAGAAAACAATCAGGTGTCTTCAGTGCAGCAGCCACACCCTTCACCTGCTACTCTCACCTGAGCCCACCTAAGGGGCTCCCTCTCACTGTTCTGGTGAGGCTGAAGACCACCAGCAGTTCCACTGTCTGACCTCTCAGCAGCGTCTGAGGTGAGAACTCCCCGAAAGACACTTTCTTCGTGGGGCTTCCCGGGAATTTTTCCTCCCCAACCTCCTTTTCTGGACGCCCCGCCCCCCACCTGCCGCTCCACCTGCTCCACCTATTCTGCCTGCTCCACTCTGATGCTGCCCAGCACTGGTCTCAGTCCTGGGCTCTCTTCAGACCCACACACATCCTTTCAGAAGGTCCTGGTTTAAGCCGCTCGGCTCCAGGCTGATGGTTCACAAATCTCAATTCTCCAGCCCTGACTTCTCCCCTTAGCTCCCATTCCAATATTCAACCATCTATATGACATCTCTACTTGTTTATCTGAACTATATCTCATTTAAAATGGGGAAAATTAAACTCTCAAATTTTAACAAACTTATTTTTTGCCTAGTTTTCCACACCTCAGAAAATACCAATTACAGAACTGCAGAGAGGGCCAACCCTCGAATCGCCCCAATTCTTCTTAGTCCCCTCTCTCCCCCCGGGGGCAATCCATCAGCATCACAACCACCTGGTCCGAGGCAGCAGTGTCTGCAGAACCTTCAGACTTCAGCCAGCTTCAGCTGGCCTTCTTCCACCAACATCCAGTCACCAGACAATAAGCATTTAAGTATGTAAATGAGATCCTGTCAAGCTCTTGCACAAAATCCTCCAAAGATTTCTCACCACACTCACAATAAAGTCCAAAGTCAGTACTACTCCCCGGGCCTGGGGATGTCTCACTGACTCTCCTCTCACAATCCTCTACGGCAGCTCACTGCAACCAGGATCCACCACCTGTCTGTTCCTTCAGCAGGCGAAGGCCCTTCTCACCTCAGAGCCTTTCCATCCTCAGCCATCACTTACTACTTCATTCAGGTCCCTGCAAGGGTCCCTTGCTCAGAGGCTTTCTCTGACTCATACTAAGCTGTTCACTCCCTGCTAACTGTACCCCCACGTACCCCCAGTCCCCACTCTCTCTCTGTCTCCTCTTATCACCACCTGGAATTAGGGTTTTGTCTGTCTGCCCACAGAATGTACACACTGTGAGGGCAAGGACTGCAGCTTGGTCACAACCTCTATATCTGTTGAATAATTGACTAACATAGTTTGAAGGGTCTTATGAACTGTAAAATGTTAAGCATTTCAAGTTCTTTTGTGAGGGGGTGGGATTATGAATAAAATTCAAATGGATACTATGATTATCAGTATAACAGGATCCACTGCTAACTTTCCTTTCTGGAAAAACTAGAAATTACAGAGCGCAGACTACCAGCTCTTCAATCCTCTGCTGGTCAAAGCCACCATTTGAAGACGCAGGGACAGCTGCACACGAGCCACAATTCTCCAGGAAACCAGAGTTTCCCATCATCCTCATATCTCAGCCCAGAGAATTTCCTTCACTGCTTCTCCTAAGAATTACTTTTGTGGCTCCGAGAATTAAGTCAGAAACTCTTGCCCGGGTGCGTCACGCACATCTGCAATTACAATCTAAAAACTACTCTCTGTAGATAAACAAAATATACCTTCACTTTAGAGAAAGTTATGGATTAAAGAGAAGGCAACAAGACCTGGTACAATTCAGCTTCTCTGCACAATGGCTGAGGAGGACAGGAAGCTGACCAGTCGGCTTTCTCATTGTCTGGTGATAACACAGCTGTGCAGCCACCCCATTCATTCCAAATGATTGTCTTTCCCACCCAGGCTTGTTCTTCTCACCATCCTCATCTTATTTAAGGATCCATATTCCCCTGAACTAATCAATCAAGCTATTTACTTAGTTGCATGGATTTTTAGTTAAGTTACCTCATCTCTCTATGGGCTTTACATAATGTGGATAAAAATCATACCTACAAAATAGGATTTTGTGAGGATTAATCAAAATAATGTACACAAAACACTTGAATTAGCTACTATATAGCACACACTCAATAATATATAACCATTATCACTTATTGTTGACCAAATCTGTCCCCAAATCCTAGCAATTCAATGTCCAGAAAGGCTCTTATTTCCATCTGGTGTTCTCCACAACTACTGTCACTATAACATGGGGACAGTTTATAAACTGTCCTAACAGTCATCCACTCTTCACAGAAGCTGTGTAACTAAAACATCTGATTTTGTGACTGATGCTAAAACTCATTAGAAGTTTCTTAGCACCATTGTGTAACAGAGCATGTATTTTTCAAAAACAAATGAAAAAAAATGAAATAGATGGATATATAGATGGATATCTTTTTTTTCTTTTTTTTTTTTTTTTAAAGAGAGGGAGAGAAACATCAATGTGTGGTTGCCTCTTGCACGCCCCCAACCGGGGGCCTGGCCTTCAGCCCAGGCATGTGCCATGACTGGGAATCGAACCAGCAGCCCTTTGGTTTGCAGGCCAGCACTCAATCCACTGAGCTGCACCAGCCAGGGCTTTTTTTAAAAAAACATATTTTATTGATTACACTATTACAAGTTGTCCCATTCCCCCCCATCATTCCCCTCCACCCTGCACACCCCCTCCCACCCACATTCCCCGCCTTTAGTTCATGTCCATGTGTCATAAGTTCTTTAGCTTCTACATTTCCCACACTATTCTTGCCCTCCCTGTCTGCTACCCACCGTCTATGCTACTTGTTCTCTGCACCTTTTCCCCCTCTCTCCTCCTCCCACTCCCCCGTTGCTAACCCTCCATATGCTCTCCATTTCTGTGGTTCTGTTCCTGTTCTAATTGTTTCCTTAGTTTGCTTTTGTTTTAGGTGTGGTGGTTAATATCTGTGAGTTTGCTGTCTTTTTACTGTCATACTTTTTATCTTCTTTTTCTTAGATAGGTCCCTTTAACATTTCATATAATAAGGGCTTGGTGATGATGAACTCCTTGAACTTGACCTTATCCAAGAAGCACTTTATCTGCCCTTCCAATCTGCCAAGGTCAACCGCAGAGGCTGCAGTTCACACCCACCTGCGGTTACTTAACACTTTGTGAGTCTAGCGATTGTTGTGTCTGGTGTCTTCTCTCAAAAAGGTGACCGTACTAACCCACCAGTGTTCGACTCTAGGAACATAAATAAAGGGTGTCCCTAAATCTTCTTATGCAATTTGGGAGAAAGTATTTTATGACTGTAAGCCAGGGTACTATTATAAATTATTTTCCCCCTACAACACCTTTTGTGAGTCAAATGGTACATGGTACCCTCTTGAAGCCTGCTACAAAAAATCATGTCCAACTCCAAAAGTCCCAAATGGTGGAGCCACTGACTCACAGATAGGCTTTGAATTCGATAAAGAGGCTCACTTTTACTGTGATGATGGAGATTTTGTGTCAGTCACCTGGAAAAGTAGAAAATGGAAAACACACTAATAGCTGGAGGAATGTATTTGAATTTAATGAATTAGTAACTTATAGTTGTGATCCTTCAAATGGACCGGATGAATATTCACTTGTGGGAGAGAGCAAGCTTATTTGTTCTGGGCCTGGCAAATGGAGTAGTGACCCTCCTCAGTGTAAAGTGGTCAAATGTGACTATCCAGTACTCAAACATGGAAGGCCAGTATCAAAAATTAAAGAAAAATTTTCCCATTGATGTTTCCCTCTCTCTCTCTCTCTCTCCCTCTCTCCCTTCCTTCTCCTCTAAAATAAATAAACAAACTCTTAAAAAAAAATTTTTTTTCCTACCAAGATGAGATTTTATTTCAGTGCCTGGAGGGTTTCTATCTTAATGGCAGCAACCCAGTATTCTGTGGTGGAACTAATACTTGGGAGCCTGAGATGCCAATGTGTATTAAAGGTTTCAAGCCTATTCATCCAACCAAGCCTCCAGTTTCAAGATATCCAGGATATCCCAATCCTCGTGAATTACCACCAATTGAAGAAATTGTGGAATTAGATCCAGGAGTCATAGCTCTAATTATTTTTACTATACTTGTTGCCATTGCAATAATTTGCACCTGCTTGTATAAATTCCTTCGCAGAGAGAAGGATAAATTAAACATGTTTCTTCTGAAAAAAAAAAAAAAACTATGTTCCACCAAGTACCAGTAGTTATAAACAAGTATTTATTTCTTAGTTGTGGTTTACCATCTAGATGGATTTTTTCCTTCTGAAAACAACAACAACAACAAAAAAAACAACCCAAAACCTTGAATGAACCAGTGACATCTAACTGGCTTCTAAAGAGGAGTTTAAACAAGGGATAAAAGTTGCTGTGTAACAACCAGTTTACACACATTGTTTTAAATCCTCACAACCCCACAAGGTGGTTTTTTCCAATTTCTTTTTACAGAGGCTCAAAGGTTCAGTAACATGGACAAAGCTCGCTGAGCTCAGGCAACGCGACCCCACGTTGCCTCCTGTCCCCAGGCGTCCATTCTGTGTTCTGACTCAGGACCTCTTAACCTGAGTACACGGAATTTGAGGTGGATGTCAGGAATTCTTGTGAAGCTCATGAAATTGTTAAACGATAAATTTCAATGGAAGGGTAAAATTATAAGTCTTGTACAAAAAGATTTTTCAATAATTAATCAGGAAAATAGTAGTTTTAAAAACCAAAGGCAAATTAAAAAATCATGGGAAGGAGATGGAGAGGGCTGGGGCGGAGGGCTGGGATGGGAGTAAAAGACAGAAAACTGTACAAGAACAACAATTAAAATAAAATTTAAAAAAAAAACAGACGGGGAGAGGTAAAAAAATGGCATAGGAAACAGGACTCAAAGAAGTTGTATGTGCAACCCATGGGTATTAACTAAGAGTGGGAGTGCTGGAGGGTTGGGGTAGCAGGGTGGAGGGGGGATAAAGAGGGAAAAATTGGGGAAAATGTAACAGTATAATCAATTTAAAAAAAAAAGAAATACAAAAATCAGACACACACAAATATCAGGTTGGCCAAAAAGTCCATAGCATTTTTTCCGTAAGATGGCTCTAATAGAGATTAGTCACCTTTAACTTCATTCAAAACAATTTTGTTAGATTGTATTGTGACAGTCATATCAGCGTGCATTTTAAAAAAACTTACCAAATTTGAATTTTTGTGTAGCCGTTTCAATACTGAAGACTGAAGAAAATGCACAACATTTTCAGCATATTATGCTTTATTTCAAGGAAAGTAAAAACGCAACTGAAACGCAAGAAAATGATTCCCGCAGTGTATGGAGAAGGTGCTGTGTGACTGACCAAAGGTGTCAGAAGTGGTTTGTGAGCTTCCTTGGTACCGTTGACATTTTGGCCAGATAACCCTTTGCTGTGGGCCGTCTTACACACTGGAAGGTGTTTAGCAGCAGCACCTCTGCCCTCTGGAAGCCACTAGTGGGAGGGAGCCGACAGATTCAAATATCCAGCTTAATAAAGTTATTGGCAAAAATGAAAAACGTGTCTTTTATGGGAAAAACCTAACGGGCTTTTTGGCCAACCCAACATAAGCACTGAGGAAGGCTGAAATAAATTGGTTAACAGATGCAAAACTGGTCAGGGCAACAACTGCAGAATGTATGAGCTGCAAGACCAATTTCCACTGTTACCCTTTTCTGCAAGTTACCCAGCTGCAAAGCAGCCCAATGACTGAGAAGGGCACCGCGAACCTGGAAGAGCGCTAGACAAGACACCCAGTATTTCTTCTCCGCCTCTTCAAAGGCTCACAGTCTCTCCTGGCAAGCTATATGCACGTGTTTTGACACTTGCACGCATTTCCCCGGGAAAGCCTGTCCATGGCTTTTACGGAACATGGTGCGCTCAAAGGGCTGACAGCCGTGGCGCGGGACGCAGCCGACTGGCCTCTGCCTTCGGTCCGGCCTAGCCGCCTCCGCGCCCCGGTAACGACTCTGCAGCGCGCGTCCCCGCCCCGCACTCAGCACACCGGGTTTGCTCCCTTACGTTAACGCCTCAAGTCCTGACAAAGAAAGTGACTTAGAGGGAAGATTCAGATCCTTATTTCCGATCTCCTTGGGCCACCAAAGCTCACACCTGTGACGTAGCCCAACTTCCCCTCTGACTCCCGGCCCAGCCACCGAGTCCACGGCAGGGACGCTGCGGTACACGGGGCCCGCCCCCGCCCCCCAGCCCCGCGCGTGCGCACTGACGAGGTCGCAGTGGGCGTGGCGGGGAAACAGACAACGGGACGCACTGACCTATATCTCCACCTGAGCCGCTTCGGGCCCAGTGGGAACTTACTCCGTTCAGGTCCCAAAACACAGGCCAGAGATGAGTCCTTGAGCCCTTTCCGTCTCCCGAGTCTCACAGTCGTGGTTGTGACCGCGTCATAGGACCAGCGACACCTCAGGAAGCAATACGGTCTCCCGGACGCCTCAGAAAGACGCTCCGAGGCAGGCGCAGCGCCGTCGCTACGTCCCAGGCGTGCGGCTCAGGGGCGGGGCGTCGGCGCTTGAGGCTAAGTTTGATTGGTGGGTGGAGACGCCGGCGCGGGCTGAGCGTCGGGTCGGCTCCGCGGTAGTGACGTCAGGGCCACTGGCGGGAAAATTGGAAGCGGGTTTGTACCTTGGATGAGAGAAGTGCGTGCGTCCCGGCTTCCCGGGACTGAGGGCGTGGGAGCCGAGGCGGTATCTCCGACTCGGGGGAAGAGACGGAAGAGGTCTCCCAGAGCGGGCGGTGAGAACGCCATGCAGGCCGGGTGGTCCCGGGGGTAGTCCTCGCAAACGGGTTCCCGCTGGAGCGGGGGCGGGGCCTGGGGCCCCTCTTCCTTGGTGATACCAGGCTGGGCCGGTGAAATGGGGCTGCTCGTTAACAGGGCGTTCTTAAGAAACCATCCGAATTAGGGATTCGGAAGGAAGACCAAAAACGTGTGGCACTTCCCGGGAACAGTGGCCCGGACGTGGCGAGAGCGCCGCAAGTTCCACGGGGTGTGCAAACAGCACGTCACGTGAGCGTGCCGGCGGCTCTGCACTTGAATCTTCTGTGCATTTAAACTGTCTCCTGGCGGTGGGTCGACACCGGAATCGTTTGACATGTGGACAGATGGGGACTTTCTGGGAGTGTCCGGATACCTCTGTTAAATACCTTTTCCCCCGTTAAATGGTAAGGAAGGGGTGTTGACTGTCTTGAATGTAGAAAGTAAGGCTCTTGTAAATATTTTAAAATCCAGTCAGCCTTCGTTTTTGAGGTTTGATCTTTGCCGTCTAACTTGCCACTTAGGAGAGTTTTTTGACCGTTTCAGTTTCTTTTAGGTTATAACTCCCACAAGTAAAACCTCTAAATTAGGAAAACGAGGTATTGTACTGGCAGGTCCTGAACAGCCTCTGAGCCATCCTGGTCTGTAGGTTGTGGGGACCGCGCCTGCTCTCCTGGGCGATGGACGATGAGTGTCCGGTCCAGTCCCGCCCCGCACAGTGGGCGCTCGGTCTCAGCGTTCTCAGCCGCGGAGCGGCGACTGTGGGCACCAGCACCAGAGTCCTGGCTGCTTAGTTCTGAATTCTGAACCTGCCTTTTACTTTAGGGTCTTACAAGTTGCATAAGCAACTTTTGCAAGTTTCTTACCTACTATGTACTACAGTTCCCTTTTTTTTTTTTTTTTTTTGGTAAAATGAACATAAAAAAATAGTTCCTACACCTGTAAGATTGTGAGCATTTTGCCAGTGTCTCGCATATGACTGCACTGAATGAATGGTAGCTGTTGTTAAAGAGAGCTGATGTGAGTCCCTGCCACGTGCCGACACTGTTTGCCATCTCATGGGCATCTGCAGAATGTGCGTCCTGCCCCATGGCTGGGGTCTGGTTGCTCCCGAATTAGCAGTGAATACCTTCTTTCTCTGGAGCTTCCGGTCACCCTTGGCATTGGCAACTGCGGCAGGCTGGAGGGATGTGGGATGTGGGAGTTGTGTTTCTGAAAGGCAGTGTGATACCTCTCTGGGTCTGCACCCTGTCCTGTGACCTGTGTCATGGAGCGAGTACTCACGCTGCATCAGCCCACCCCAGAGCAGTCTTTGTAAGTCCCAGGTCAGGCTGTCATCTTTCGAAAATCCTGCGGTGGCCTGCTCTTGTCTTTAGACAGAGTCAAAACCACTTGGCATAAGATGGAAGAGGCTCTGAGTCCTGTTATGGTTGCTCACTTTTTCATTCTCTTACACTTGATGCCTTCATTGCACTACTCCGGGTCCCCTGATCATGCCTTGCTGCCTTCCACAGGCCTGTGTATGGTCATACTGATTCCTGCTTGGAAGTACCTTCCCCGGCATCTTCCACGGTTAATGGTATTTTAGCCTACAGCTAGACATTGCGTCCTTCCAGAAGCCTTGTTTGATGGGGTACCCCTCAAACAGCATGTCGCCCTCCCCCATGCTCATTCCTGTCACATTTTTTTGTAATTACTGTTCATCACTGCAATACTGAAAATTTCTTGAGGTTAAGAATAGTGTTTTGTTCCTTTTAGTCTGTCAGGTAGTAAGTACTAAATAAGTATATGTAATTTATAAGTAATTTGTAGAGACCTGTTTTATATGTATAAATGAAAAATGGAATCGGAATTACAAATTACATCTTTATTGAAACACCCCCACCCCCGCCTTGGTCTTGAGGCCAGGTGCTCCAGCCCAAGCTTGTATCAGTGTCACCTGCAGGGCTTGTTGAAATACTGCTAGGCCCTGACCCCACACTTCATGGTTTCATAGGTCAGGGATGGAACCTAAAAATTTGGGTTTCTAACTAGCTTCCAGGTGATGTTGATGCTGTTGGTCCAGGGGTCTTATGGTTGGAACAAGGCTTTAGGGAAAAAATAATTTTCTTTGGCATCTTGGCGTCTTCACCAGCAGTGATTTTAGATTTCCAAATTTGCCCACAGTACCAACTTTATCCAGTGACATAGAATAACTACAGAACTTGCTGCAACAATATTGAAAATTTTTTCCTTGCAGAGAAATTATATATATCTGGCATGAGATAGTGTGGTATATTGACTTTTAAGATGTAACAGAAAAAATGTCAAACACAAGGGGGCCCTCTTGTGGTGACAAGAGCAATTCACAAAACTTTAAAAATCAAAACTCTATTAAGGAACCCAAGGTGGGGGCAGAAGGACTCATATTTCTGATACATGTTATGGCACCTGGAAGAATTTTTGCAGACTACTAATCATTTACTTATTTTACTTTGTTTTCTTACCTGACAAATGAGAGTGCTGTCACTCTCATTGTGTCCCCAGGGGCAGGTAATTGGACAGAACCTGGGTTTACCTTGGTAACTCTGACTCCGCTGTCGAGTCAAGAGTTTGTGGGGAAAATTATACTTGATGCTTGTTTTTTTCATCAGGGTTGAGTATTCTTTGTCATTTTTCATTTTAGGTGTTATAAATAGTTGAATAACCACTGATATTTTTCTGGACCTTTATGGTTTATAACTTCAGAAGAAACAATGGAAAGCCAAGAATTTATTGTAAGTCTTACCAATATTCTTTTTCTTCCTTCCACATTTTACAAATGTTGCTGGAGTTTCCATATTTAGCAAAGAATCCTGAAGTTTAAAAGCAGGACTCTTGGTTAAATTTGCATATCAGACAGACAGTAAGGAATTTTGTAGTATAAGTGTTTGTGTTTCAAACATTGCCCAATAGTTTAACTGGCAGCACTTTCTCTTGTCTACTGTGCACATTTGTGTTACAAAGTCCTTTAGAACAACATCTTGGGAAGCTTTGGGATCAGGAGGTAATTTACTTCTCTTGCAGGACTGGTGCACTTTTTCTATCTAGACTTGTGGTCTTAAACGGTTTGGTCTCAGGACCCTTTTCTACTCTTGAAATTATTGAAGACCACGAAGAATTTTTTTCCCCCCAAAGAATTTTTGATTATGGGGCTTATATCTATTGATGTTTCTTATATTAGAAATGATAAGAGAAATTTTAATAGTACTTATTAAAAACAATAAACTTGTTACATTTCACATAAATCGTGTTATGTAAAAATGGCTATGTGTTCCAAAACAATTGCAGTAACAAAGAAACATTGACAAGAGTAGCATTGCTATACATTTTTTGCATATCCCCTTAACAATTGACTTAATTCTCAGATCTGCTTCTGCATCCAATCTGAAATTGAATCTTTCAGTGTTGTACATGAATGACCTATACATAACTCCACTATGCTTTCCCTAAGGAATGAGAGGGGGAAAGCAAGTGACTTCCTGAAATTCGTTTTAACCTCACAGACCCCAGAGATGTCTTGGGGACCTGCAAGAGTCTCTGGACTGCACTTCGGGAATTCACAGATCGGGAGTACTGTGTAAACCAACACATTTTCCCCTCCCACAATGACTAAGACGCTCAAAATTACTTTTGTTACTCAGTTAACTTCAGGTTTTACTTAGATTTTACTTCTCTTTTCTCCCCTCCCTTACTTTTTACTACCTAGTTTCTTTTTTTTAATTTTTTTTAAAGATTTTATTTTTTGCCCTGGCTAGTGTAGCTCAGTGGATTGAGTGCCAGCCTACGAACCAAAGGGTCACTGCTTGGATTCCCAGTCAGGGCACATGCCTGGGTTGCAGGCTAGTCCCCAGCTGGGGGCGTGTGAGAGGCAACCAATTGATGTTTCCCTTGCACATCAGTGTTTGTCTCCCTCATTCTCCCTTCCACTCTCTCTGAAAGTAAGTAGATAAAATCTTTAGAAAAAAAGATTTATTTTTAGAGCGAGAGGAAGAGAAGGAGAGAAACATCAGTGTGCAAAAGAAACATTGATTGGTTGCCTCTTGCACGCTCCCAACCAGGGACCTGGTCAGCAACCCAGGCATGTGCCTTGACCAAAAATCGAACTGGTGACCTTTCGGTTTGCAAGACAGCACCAAACCCACTACGCCACAACAGCCAGGGCTGTATTTTCTTTTTTGAATTGATTTTTTTTATCATTGTTATGATATCTTTGTTATGAATTTATTGGGGTAACATTGGTTAATTCTTCTGATTTGAATAGATGAATGTTTAACCTGTCTATCTATATCTATATTTTTACATCCTCACCTGAGGATGTATTTTGATTTTATAGAAAGGAGAAAGAGAGGCAGCGGGGAGAAACATCAGTGTGAGAGAGAAACAGCAATTACTTGCCTCCCGAATGTGCCCTGACAGGGAATCAAACCCACAACCTCCCTTTGGTGTATGGGGACAATGCTCCAACCACCTGAGTCACTCAGTCAGGGACCTATGTATATATTTTTTAGTCACTTGATAAAAGATGTCTTAAAAATATTTTGTTTGTAGAAGGGTATAAAATATATAACATTTAACATTTATAAATAGAAACCATTTCTTTGTGCTTTTTGATATAAGGTACTGTATACTCATCAAAAGATGAAGAAATCAAAAGTATGGCAAGATGGAATTCTGAAGATCACTCACTTAGGAAACAAAGTAAGTACAAAGCCATCGATGACAGAAATCAGGAGCTCTGTGTCTAGTTTCAGTAACTGCAGTCCATACGAGGTCATGTCCTTTAGAGAGGGTTGGTCTCTGGATATCTCTATGTTCAGGTCATTGTCATTATCATTTTTTTTTCTTTCTTATTGAATTTATTGGGGTAACATTGGTTAATTCCTCTGGTTTGAATAGATGGATGTTTAACCTGTCCCCATCTACCTGTCTGTCTATATCTATATTTTTACATCCTATCTGAGGATATATTTTGATTTTATAGAAAGGAGAAAGAGAGGCAGCGGGGAGAAACATCAGTGTGAGAGAGAAGCAGCAATTACTTGCCTCCCGTATGTGCCCTGACGGAATCGAACCCACAACCTCTTTGGTGTATGGGGACAATGCTCCAACCGAGTCTCTCAGTCAGGGACCCATGTATATATTTTTTAGTCACTTGTCTTAAGCTAATTAATTCATTCACTGTTCAATATTATTCTGTATAGTTTTTTCTTTTTTTTTTTTTTTTTCCTTTTAGATTTTATTTATTTATCTTTAGAAAGGAAGGGAAGGAGAGAGGGAGAGAAACATCAATGTGCGGTTGCCTCTCGTGTGTCCCCTGCCGGGAATTGGCCTGCAACCCAGGCATGTGCCCTGACTGGGAATCGAACCACGATCCTTCGGTTCGCAGGCCCGCGCTCAATCCACTGAGCTACACCAGCCAGGGCTTGCTTTTTTTTTTTTTAGTTTTTTTTAGTTTTTTTTAGTTTTTTCTTTTATATTCTTTCAATTTGGTTAGAGCCAAGTCTTCAAAATCTTACAGAATTTATGTCATATTAAAAAGACATCTGCCCTGGCTGGTGCAGCTCAGTGGATTGAGCGCGGGCCTGCGAACTAGAGGATCACGGTTCGATTCCCAGTCAGGGCACATGCCTGGGTTGCAGGCCAGTTCCCAGCAGGGGACACACGAGAGGCAACCGTACATTGATATTTCTCTCCCTCTCCCTCTCTCCTACCCTTCCCCTCTAAAGATTAAAAAAAAAAAAAAAAAGACATCTGACTGGATTCTGACTATCCTTCATGTCTTGTGATACAAAATCATAATATTAAGGTCAAGTTGGTGGTTTCCAACTTTTATTACCTCATGTATTTATGTCTCTATTATATACCTCATACTGGTGGATTACAGGAGCACAAGATACCATATTTTTTGGACTGTAAGACTCACTCCCCCCAAATTTGGGAGGAAATAGGGGTGCATCTTATAGTCCGAATGTAGCTTACCTGGTTGCAGTGTGGGGAGTGGGGGTGGCAGTGGAGCAAGGTAACAGGTTATTAAATATTTTACCACAATTTTTGCTCCAAAAATTTTTTTCCTATTTTCCTCCTCTAAAACCTAGGTGTGTCTTATGGTCTGGTGCATCTTGTAGTCCTAAAAGTACGGTAAATTATAATCAGCCCCAGAAGTTTTCCATGATTGCACTATTAAGTAATACTTAATAGTATCACTGTGTCCTCAGCTACTGCTCACACTATTCCTTTGCTCTAGCAAGGTCTTTTCTCTGCCCATGCAAATTCTTGCTCTCTTCTGTGAACTAGGTCATCACTCACCAGACATTGCTGGCTGGTTCATTGGTCAGGAAAGGGACGGAGCTCTTGTGTGTGCCTCTGCTCCCTTCATAGAGTGAGTGGCACTGAAGACAGACATGCTTGCTAATCCAAGTCACCCAAGTGGGTGATCCTTTCCCGGCATCATTTATTGACAGAACAATTTTAGATTTGCTGTTGAAGATGGTTAAGAAAAGCAGAATTGTGTTGTGTCCCATTTTAACATTAATTTTGTTTTAATATAGGCAATTTTATATGATGACAAAGGACAATGTTTGGAGAGTTTATTTCTGAAGTCTCTTGAGGTATCGTAATGTGTCTACCTTATTTTTAAGTAGGGTTTAAAAATCTTTAAATATTTCTTCTATGAATGTTGTTAAATAGTATAGTTAAGGTACTAATACTGATAATTGTAGCTAGTGTTTCTTGAGCATGTATTATTATCCAGACTCTGTGCTAGAAGCTTTTAGATATTGTTGGATGTGATGCTCACACAGCCCTGTGACTGCAGATTAGGAGTGCAGTGCAGGAAGCTGGTAACTTGTCCACGTCAGTGTGGCCGTGGTGGGGCCGGGCTGTGGGCCCAGGCAGTGACTCTAGTCTGACTCTATGACATGGTTTTGATGGGCACAGAATGACAGTAGGAACTATTTGTGGAGTTACTCCTTTTTAACATCTTGTCTCATACATTGGTTCTGTGTGTTTCCTATTGGACGAGGAAGGGAAGGGAACCAAAGGCAGGTTGAGTATGAAGACTTCAGATGATGGGCTGCGTGTCCCAGGTCATTTCCCACTCTCAGATTCTCCTGCAGCTCAGCGTGCGTGTCTGACGTCCGCGCTGGGACACGCCAGTGTGGACAGACCGCTGGCCCGGCTGCATCTGAGGAAAGTGCAGTTCAGTGCAGGGACGATAAAGGTGTTAAGACACATCCTGTCATTGTGCTGATATGGGCCATAGAATTTAATCTGCTTTTAAATTTTATTTTTATTTTTTTTTAAATTTTTTTATTATTTATTTATCTTTTTTAGAGGGGAAGGGTAGGAGAGAAGGAGAGGGAGAGAAATATCAATGTACGGTTGCCTCTCATGTGTCCCCTGCCGGGAACTGGCCTGCAACCCAGGCATGTGCCCTGACTGGGAATCGAACCGCGATCCTCTGGTTCGCAGGCCCGCGCTCAATCCACTGAGCTACACCAGCCAGGGCTGCTTTTAAATTTTATATGACACTAATAGTGCTTGTGATATTTCTATCAAAAGGGTCTAGAAGCACTATTTTAATTCATGCTTCATTGGTGGTAACTCCTGTTATTTCATTTAGAAGCATTTTACTAATTAAGCACATTATCTGTGATAGTACACAGATTTTATCAACTAGGTTAATAATTGTATTTTTATGCTACAGTCAGATGGTAGCAAATGTTATACTTTGTTTTCTTCAGTGATTAAAATGCTTTTTTGTAATACGGCTTAAGCAACTAATAATTTATAATATTTGCGATACAGATGTATATTTGATAGTTAATAGCTCTAGTTTTAAAAAATTACAGTTGTATGGCTTCCACGTGAACTTGAGAGGAGCCGTACCTTCCTTGCTTCTCTTTGTACCTGCAACCTGTCACAAAGGGCCTCCTTTAGGTTCCCAGTGTAGAGCTGCATAAACACATTCATGACATTTTTGTTACATTGTTATCCTTTTTTTGTGCATGTTGGTACTTAACTAGTATAGGATAATAAATAAAGAATTTAGATACTATCCATTATGTCTTACCAGTGCTAGTAAGCTTACAAGAACACATAAGCCATCAAATAATTAGATGTATGTGATTTTGAAATTTGTTCTTTAACATCTAGGTGAACCCTGGAGATGACTTAGAAAGTGATCGGTACTTGATCACAGTGGAGGAGGTTCGAGTTGCTGGAAGCAAAGCTGTTCACCAGAAGGTTGACCAAGACACGTCCGCGCTCTGTCCAAGGCAGTCGATGTCCTCTGACCGGTCCCTCAGATGCCAGCCTGCTGGCTTGAAAAGGAAGTTCCCTGTAAGTTCTCTGTGAAAGCACTGGCTCGGTGTACACCTGGGAAGTCATTTCAGCAAGCAGTAAATTTTGAAGCGGTTGTAGTCTCATTGACATGGCACTTCATAGTAGATATTTATTTAGGTAGAAAGTAAAACCTAATTAGAAAAACTCCTAATAAAAATGAGTTTATATTTTAACTCTGCAAACCTTATGTCTTAATTATTACTTTACTTTACAAAATGTACACATTTCTTTTTAGCCTATTCATTTCACATTTTCTTTATAGGCAATGGAATAGCTAATGATTGTTTTAATATTTTTAGGGTTTTCAAGGACCACGTCAAATGCCAAAGAAAATGGTTATTATGGAAAATGGTGAATCCACTGTGTCACTGGAGGCTGCAAACCCTGGCCCTATTTTTTTTTCTCCATTCTTGAGGGTACCTCCTTTGTTTTCTGTTGCTGGCAAGAAAGAGGTAAACACTGTGGCAGCAGACCCTGAGGACACCATCCTTTCCAAGGGTGCAGGGAGAAATGGCCTGCCTCTCTCTTCAGTTGGCTTAGCCCAGTCCTCCAGGGGTGACCCGGAGGTGCTGGGGGGAGGGGAGCACTCCGTCTCTTTACTGGCCAATGAGCCCACAGAAAGAGGTAGTTTGGCATCTCGCTGTTCAGGAGCTGCACAGAATGTCAGGAGCAAAGCACAGATCCTAGCTCTTCTGAGGTCCAGATCGACTAGTATGTGCAAGGAAATAAATTCTGCCATGGCAGGACATTTCCCTCCGGTGCAGCCACAAGGAAGTTTAAAAATTCCTACCAGACCAAAGTGCTTAACTGATCAGGAAGAGTGCGTTGAGGGGAGTGCAGGAAGCTTACAGTACCAGCAACCATTGGAAAATACCGTGAGAAATAAAAGCCGGTGGGCCGCATATTTATCCTCACAGAGCTCACCTGTTCATTCTTCTGCTGTAGATGGAAATGACCTAGAAAGAAAACCCATGGCTCCAGGAGATAACATAAATTTAAATATGAGAGACCTTTTGGTACAAAAAAGGATACAGTTCCTTGAAACAGATGCTGAAAATAGGAAAAACTATGATGAAGATAAGCTAGTAGACAATACTGATCCATTTTGGGATCAGGAAGTAAAATTAAAACTTCCTTCATTCTGTGAAAGCACCTTACCCATTACCTGTGGCAATGTGGAAAATGATGGCTTAGTCTCAAAATCTGATGTTCAAGAAAATACTAACAAACCTGTCAATCAAAATGACTGGATGTGCACAAAAGGATCACTCATTAGAGGAAATGTTCAGGAGGTAAATACATGTGGAGGACCAGAAAAGGAGTGTGAACAAACAGTGTCTTCCCTGCCAGAATCTGACCATCTACAAATGGAATCTTCGCTGAGTAGCAGTTCTAGGATCTCTGATGCCATTACTGACATGTTTTCTAGAAGGAGTGCTGATTGTGAAAGTCTTGGTATTCAAGAACCCATAAGAAATGTAACACAACCAGTTTTGGAGGTAAATTTTAATCTGAACAATTTTGAAACCAGTGACACTGAGGAGGAATCCCAGGAAAACAGCGGAATGCCCCAGGATCCAGACGGCTGGGAAAAGGACACCTTGGCTAGAGACTGCAGTTCAGGTGTTGGGAAGAGAGGTGAGGCTGTGCTCTGTGAAGAAGGTGGCAGCCCACCTCTGCCTCTCTTAACGCCTGTTGGGGGAAAACCTACAGGGACATTTCCTACCAAAGAGGCTCCGCTGTCACAGCTCTGGGGTGAAGCTGGACCCACTGGAGATGGAGTAGAGGGGTGGGGTGACCCAGCTCTACAGTGGCCAGATGAGGTGTATGTGGTTAATGAAGATGTGGAAGCGCCCACCCAAAAAGTCAGAAGTAACTGTCATTTTGCTTCACTCCCAAATAAATCTAAAGGCATAAACTCAAATTTACATATTCCTCATTTTTTAAGCATAGACACTAATCAGACTCTTGAAAGCAACCTATTTTCAGAACCGACTCAGCACCACGCTTTTATTATGGAAAGTGACTTAGATGAAAATGATAACCAGGTTTTACCATTGACCTCTGGCAGTGACAACAGTATCCAGCTAGTAAATGCCAGCCAGAGTCACCCAGATGGGTGCATTGCTCTTGATAAATCAGACCCCCGAGTTTCCAATTCTTTGTTTTACCCTCTGGGAAGAAAGCAACCTATTTCCAATGACACAGAAGCGTGTGTTCCTGAATCTGAAGATGTGGGAGGGATTCCAGGTTTAGCCCAGGACCATACTGAAGAAGATAGTGCGGGAGAAAATAGACAATATTGGAAGAGTCCTAGGAATACTTCAGAACCTTCTGGATTAGGAAGCAACATTTCCCTTTTAAAGTCATTGACTGAACATACTACAGCTTTAGAAGGCTTGGAAATACTGAAAAAGAAAAATGCCACATATACACCACGAGGAATGCTGCAGACCCATGGGCCAGCGAGCAGTCCTAAAGGTTAGAATTGCATGTCCGTTCTGGATTGTTCTCTCTAGAGCGCAAAGGATGAGAAGATACCTGCTCTGGAGGCTGCATTAGAAAATTACATGGTATTTCAGTAGGTAATACATGGATGTGGTGAGATCACTTCTAACACAGGAAAATGCAGTGAGGAGCGAGTCTCCCTCCTTTCACAGCTCTCAGCCCACTCCCTCGGCAGTGCAGTTTCCGACCGGAAGTGTCCTACGCACACCTGAAGGCCCCTGTCATCTCACCTGTGTGTGTTATAGTCTATCCCTATTGTACCATACATTTTTGGACATGTGCTAGGCTCTACTTTAAAAAATCATGAGTTCATAGTGATGATCTCTGATTGCACTTCTGCACCACATGGTTCTCTTTCCTCCATCCCCTAGTCGTTTCTTTCTTTGTTCCCAGTGGGAAAGGGCCCAGGTTCCCAGCCACTGGTCTGTTTACTGCCTCGGGCTGCACTGCACACCAGGTGGTTTCCAGGCTGATGCCCCAATGTCACTGCCAGTAAAGAGCAATATTTGTAGAATTCGTCAATCCTTTGCAGAGTTTTTCTTTGTTTTTAGACTATCCTACTGAGAATATAGAGTTGCATATTATGTTCAAAAGTTGCTCGGGTTACTTTTTTCTCTTCTGTGTGATTAATATAAGTACAGGTAAGTTCATTGTTTATGTTCAGAAGAAGAGCTTTTTTGGCTGTCCATGTTGACTTACTTTTATTTCTGACTAAAGTATTGGCCTGGTTCAAAAGTCAAAGCCATGTGAAGGCACATACTGGAATTCCCTTCTTATGCCTCCCACCCTGTTCCTGCCTGCCTGCTGTGGGTAACCTCTGAGTCATACCTGTGTTTCCGTTTGCAAAAATAAAATTGCTCCATGTACAGCTTGTTTTCCCTTGTTCAACAAAAGGTACCATGCTCTACACCTTTGCTAGAACCGTGCTTCTTTCCACCCGGCCATACGTCCTGGAAGTCCCCTCATTCCTGGGGCCCGTGCTCACTCTGTTCACAGCTCTGTAAGACTACTCCTGTGCAGAGGGATCCTCGGTTCTGCAACCAGCCCTCCAAGGCTTTACTCTTACGAACAAGGTGACAATAAGTAACCTCATAAATCTATGTAGCTGTATGGGTTTTCTGACTATTATTGGAGGTATGCAAATACCTAGCAGTAGGGTTGCTGGGTGGAAGTGTATTTATAGAGAACTTGAAAATTCCCTCCATAGGGATTACACCATTTTCTCATCCCACAAGCCACGTGTGCGTGCCAGTTCCTCCACAGCCTCACCAGACTGGCAGATGGGCATTAGCATCTCAGTGCATTTCCAGTTTGTGTTTCTGTTACTTCAAGAGAAATGGAGCTGCTTCTCATATGTTTAAGCATCGTTTGTATATATTTTTCCATGTACTGTCCTACCCCCTGTCAGTTTTCTAACGGTTGTTTTTGTTCTTGTTCCTTTGTAGGAGTTCTGTATGTATTAGCCCTTACCGGTGCTATGGTGCCAATATTTTCTTTTGGTGTGTCATTGGTCTTTTGACCTTGCTTATGGGATGTCGGCAGCAACATCTTTAAAAACATATTACATCCAGGACATATTAGTAAATATACACATGTGAGCAGTGTACTTTATGATATCATAGGAATGTTAAAATTAAGCTCCTATTTGGGTATCTCAAGGGATTCGTGGAAAAAAAATAGGGATCAATCATTGTACCTACTAAAATGTTTCTGTAAAATGTAGTTAAATTTGATGATCATTACAATTCTCTAAAAAATAAAAAATAAACAAAAAACTTAAATAACTTGGGTAGTTATAATTATATACTGTTATGAAGATACAGCTTCCTAACTCTGAAGATTTAATAATTACAGAATTTCATTTTTGGAAATTGGTCTTTTTTTATCAAGTTGGAAAAGAGGGCTACAGCTGATTCTCTTGATTTTCGGTCATTATGTTACATCAGGTCACCAGTCACTGACGGAGGGACCAGGAGCCACTGCTTTCAGGGCAGATACAGGGTCGGGCCTCTTCAGACCTCTGGTCAGAACGTCTTCATCAGCTCTTCAATACAGAGCCTGGTTTTATGTGTGTTTCCATTTAAAGACACCGTAATTTACATTGTCAGTTCATTAACATGCAGGTCTGGTCATCAGGTCTATGACAAAAGGTGTACTAAATAGACTAGGAGAAGGACCCAGTTTACAGTACTCATATAAGATCTGAAATGAAGTTAGACGTGCTAATTTAGAATTTCCATGGTGAAGGCAATAAAGGGAAAAACATCACTTTTCATCCAGCTCTTTAAATAAACAACATCAAGTTCCAAAGTCCACCTTTTTTTTGTTTTGTTTCAATTGAATGCATTTAGAGTTTTTAACAGGAAAATAATGAAACCAAAAGTAAGTAAACAAATTGGCTAAAAATGAAGTTTTTATCAGGTATAGATATGTTTTTTGCAGTAATAATTACTTTAAAATTATCGTGTTTTTTAGAAGAAGTTGAGATGACTAAATATGCACTTTTTTTAAGAGAAAAAATCTATTTTTAAACATATCATTGAGGTGATCTGGCCCAGCCACCCTTCCTCCCTCTGCGGGGCTTACGGCCCTGCCTCTGAGTCCCTTCTCCTCTGACAACTGGATGTGGCCCCACACAGCGGGGTTGCCCTTGTCAGGTCTCCGCTGAAACGTTACTTCTGTGAGAGGCCTGTTCGTTATCCTGTCCGAAACTACTCTCGTGTTTCATTGATCTGAAACCCTTTGTGTCTCAGTCTGAACTTAGCAGGTTCATTTGTTTATTTTCTGTGTCCCTCCCTGTCTGATGGACCTTGTTTGACTTTTTCACTGGCTTTCCAGTGCTTGGCACACTGAGCTTTGAAAATAATGGAAGTTTTTTTCAACAATTTTCAAGATTTTGCCACATCTTAAGATTTAACATATTCCTTATTTCATTCGGTTTTAGAAATAGGTTTAAAAAATGTTTAGAGCACTGCTGGATGCATGATGAATAAAATCGTTGGGTTTTGTTCATTGTAGCCGGGAAACCGTTGGTCACAGTAGTTTCACCAGCTGTTCCAAAGTCTCCTCATCTGACCCAGGATTCTCAGCAGGTACATTACTTTCTCTGTCACTGTATGCATGTTTTGTTTTGATATTGAACGTTCTGTACATTGTAATGAGGCTGTGATAATACAAAGGGCCCCACGCCATCTAGTTTCATGACCTCACCTTTTATCTCAGTTGTGTTTTCATCCTTCAGCCAAAAGTAGCACCTAGCAGGTCCACCTGCCCAGTAGTTAGTGGTACTGAACAACTGAAGCCGTGTTTATTTTTCTGAGTTTTACTGAGATGTATTTGACATGTAACATTGTATTAATTTAAGGAATACAATGTAGCATGATACACATATCCGTTATAAAATGATTACCCAAGCATTTACTTTTTAAGTAAACACAGTTACTAATGGAATGTGGGCACTTGGGCACCTCACAGCTTCTCAGACCTGGGAGTAGATGAGATTTCTGTTCTACGCTGATTTTCCCAGGTGGATGGATTTTCACCATAGCATTTCCAAACATTGAGCTTCTCAGGACACGGTACCGTTGGGAGAAATGGCCTGAGAGCTGAGCTGCCCGGGGTTAGCAGTAGGTCAGAGTCTGACATGTCGGTAGACACCGCACTTCCCTCAGATGTGAAACATTGGCAGGGCTCCAAAGCACCGCCCTGCACAGTTTGGGAACCATGGCAGTTACGTAAAAATGACAGTATTAATGAGGGTGAATTGAAATTCTAGAATAAGTCATCTAGATGAGCACCTCTCAGTGGGGACACTGTTTTTGGAGGGACAGCTCTTCCATTGTAGGCACTGCTCTTTCTAGCTGGCCTGTTGAGAAGAAAAGGTGAAATGTTCCGTTTGCCCCTGTTTTGTACCTTACTCTAGTTTCCATATTACTGGTCTTGTCTTTTTCTTTTAATCTTGATTTTCCCCTCTTTTTTAAATACAGAAAAAGATTAAGATAAAACAAAACCCTACCACTCAGATAATTACTACATTTCTACCTTTTTTGGGGGGGCCTGTTTTTAAAAATATCGTGAGGTTGATGTGTACAAATAATTTTTCCTCATAAGGGGAAATCCTTTCCCCTTAATGTCATATTGTATTTTCTCACATTATTGAAAACTTCATAAATGTCTTTCAAAGGTTATATACTATTTCATCTTACACTGTGGACAAACAGTTCACTAGTTTTGGACATTTTGATTATTTCCAGCATTTTGCTTTATAAGTAAAACCTTAATAAATGTTTTTACACATAAATCATTGTTTACATTTAAGTTATTTTCTTAGGTTGGATCCCTAGGAGTCTAACTAACCTGAAAGGCTAAGAACATCTTCCTTCGGTTCTTGATATAAATTGTCAAGTCTAAGTATCTTACTGTTTACAAAATGGTACTTATTTCACTTCATAGTCACCAGTACTGTTAAGGTCTTCTGAAATTTTTGCAGTGTGAAAATGGTGTTTAATCAACATTTAGTTTTTATTTCTTTGGTCATTATGGTCTTGCATTTATGTCTACAGAAGTTTGTGTGTTATTTTGTAACTTATTGTTGCTTTTTGGTTCCCCTATGTTAGTGTTCTCCAGGGACTAGGAAAGAAAATGAAGTTGAAGCAGGTGAACCACTGCAGTCTTTGGAGGTGAGTTAACTTTTAATGCATAATAAAGTAGCTAGAAGTTACATTTGTGCGTGTGGGTATGACTTGTAATTCATGTTTGCATTTTATGTAGTCAGTTTTCACACTCATTTGTAACCAGTTAGCTGAACCTGCTGTCTTCTGTATAAGTGTCCTGCGTGGGCGATAGGATTTGGTCATTAACCAGTCTTTTTTCATAAAGCCATTTTACAAACTCGCAATCATCTCCTGACCCACAAACTGCCGTTGGCAGTTACGCTGCACTCACGGCCCTGTTGCCCGAGGCAGAGCAGGACAAGCAGTCCCTGTTGGGGTGGCTCGGTCAGTCATTACCATAATGATGAAGTCCAGCAGGCCGCAACTACCCCATTTCACTTACCAGTGACCACATTCTTGGTGGGTCCTTTTCCACTGGAAAAAATAGGGTTTAACTTTTCCAAGGACAGTTACCACCAAGTATGTATGACCTGCAGACAAACGCCATCAGTGCATTTCCCTCCAGAATGAATTGCCATTGAAAATAAATATTAACATTTTTTATAACATCTGTTGTAATCTCACGGTAATCTTACAGCCTTTCAAAACAAATTTTTAATCTTTGTAGCATTAATATAGGGGTACATTTGCATTTTTATAATGATTTTACTGCCTTGAACTAAAAATGATTAGTTGCTGTTGTTGATGTCTTGTAGTTTTCAGTTGCTAGATGATTCATTCTTAGATAAACTGTTACACAATTAAGTTTCTGCTCCTTTAATTTCATACTGTTTTTTTAATTAAATAATGCTCATTAACATCAGCATTAGGTCTAACGGGTGATTTGTAATGTGCCCAATAATTTTTGTCTAGTGTCGAAAGGCTCGATTGAAGTTTTGGGGTTAGGATTTTGTAATGAGGGTGAGGTCTGTCCGCACGGCGCCTCCTCTGCCGGAGTGCCCCTGTGCGAGCTGCTGGTCACATGACTAGAGAGAAACAGGCGAGGCGGAGAAGACGGTATTTTCAGAGGGAAGCCTGACTTCCAGTTTTGGAGTATTTTCCCATCAAACTCATGCACACACTGATATTTTATTCTAGTTCTTTTCCTTGGGAAGTGAAGAAGAGCCAGCTTTTCTACCTGTTACTCCTAAACAAATAGCGAGAGAAACCTGGGACCCTCAGGTAAAATTTGTGAAGAACATTGATTTCCTAACAGTGTGTTTTCCTGCTGTTTTTACACAAGCATTGGAGTTTTCATAGGCAGAAGGTGGGTGAGTGTAAGGCACAGGTGGCAAACACAAGGCCTGTGGGCAGAATCCAGCCCGGCACCTTGTTTCGACTAGGTGGCAGCGCCGAGCTCTCACTTAACTGTTAAGGAGCACTTACATTTATACAGTCCTCAAATTACATTCGGCCCATTGAAGGCAACCAGGAGGCTGATGTGGCCCCTGGTGAAAATGAGTTTGACACTCCTGGTATAAGGAGTTCTGATTTTAAGAACAAGAGAAACAAGGGACTCCTTCCCCGTTTTTGGACTTGAGCCCTCTCCCTGTTACTGGTGAGCTGAGCGGGGCGTGCACGGGACCCCAGGGTGTTGGTCGTGAGGGTGTGCAGCACAGGTAGTGAAGGTTCCTCTCAGCCAGGGTCCAACTCCAACGCAGTGTCCCCAAGTGGGCTCTGCTCCACATCAGAAATTGGTGGTGGCGGCAGCGTCCCAACGCCTGGCTACTGGAGCCGATGCTGTTCCTGAAACGCAGCAGGCCTCGGGAAGAGAACTGCAGCTCCCTGAAAACGAGGTTCCGTGTGCCTGTTGGAGAGGCGACTTCCCATCCAACTGAGCAGAGATGCTCAACCTTTGATAGGCGAGACTGTTTACGTTGAAATATTTCAAAATTCAGAATAATGTTTTCAACGAAAGTCCTGTGGAAGGAGCATTGTAGATTTGATTTTCCTTTCAAATGTGTGATTTAGAATATTCATTTTAATTAAGAAGATATTCAGATTATGCATTATTGCCATTTTGTTCATTTATCAGAAATATATCCATCCTCTAGGTACATCCTGTTGGCCCTACTGGCGGTCTTATTTTCCCACGTTCTGGGAGGGCTTGGCCACCCTGTGCAGTTCGAAATCCCAGAACCCTCCAGGGGCAGCAGAGAAAGGCACCGGGAGCCTGGAGCCTCTGCCTGTGTTGGGTTGGGAAGCCCCCTCCGAGCTGCTTCCGTGTGGGGCTCGCACAGACCTTTGCTCCCAGGCACTGGGATCAGATCTTTGGGAGCCAGAGCCCACCACCCCTCGGAGTGTGGCTGATATTTGCTGAACTCTGGAGGAAAAAGGTTCCCTGTACTCCTTCCCTCTCCGCCTGGGCCATGTCTGCTGGGCATGAAACGATTTTTGGTACCCTGGGGAAGCAGCGGTCCAGTCCTCGGCGGGGAGGGGGCTTGCAGAGGGGCTGGTTCTCAGGGTGGCGACTGGCAAGTCTGCAACGGGACATCCGTAAGGTACACTGAAGAGTGGGGAAGGGGGCAGCCATGAGTTTCTGGCTTAATTAGCTCATTATTACTGTGCGCTTGTGCTCAAAGTAAAAAATTCACACTTACTACTGTCGAACCGGAACTCAGTTAAATCCATGCACTTTAGTTACTTCTGACGTGTTCTAGGATAACAGTATTTCCTGGATTCAGCCTTAGTCCCTTCATTAATTATTTACATTCAGTAATACTGGGTAGGAAGCTGAATGGTGCATTCTTTTCTATGCATAAGCACATTGTGCGTGTGTATGTTTGTCTACACTCGTGCGGTGCTCATTTCTCGTTTCCTTCCAGCCTGTTGAGTTTCAAGGGCATCGAGTGCAAGGATCAGCCACCAGCGCGGTGACGGTCCGAGGGTGCAGCTCCCAGCCAGCCTGCGGTCAGGCTCCCGGCTGCCTCGAGCAGCACGGCTGCGCGGCAGTCACGTGCTTTCCGGTAGCAGGTCCTCCTGGCGCTCATCCGCAGGCTGCCTTCTTGCAGGTAGACATATTTTTGTAGTTGCGTATTGCCAAATCATTTTCTTTATGTCAATGGTAAATTTTGTAAAGGGAGTATATTTAAATATGTGTACAGTTGTAAATTATAAAGGACTTAGTAACTTGACAAGAAGCATAACATCTGAAATCAAACTAAATAAGGCAAAAATATTTTATTTGAAAGGTTTACTGCTATTTTAGGATCAGGAATTTAAAGGATTACTTTTCACTTTAGAGACGATTAGGAATTTATGACCAGAGCGTATAGGCAGGTTAAACACAGAAAATTTTTCCCTTCGGTTATGCCCCCGAGTACGTGTGTTGCCACCGTCAAAACCAGGCAGGTCCCTGGTACTCGTGCAGATGGAAAAATATTCACGGAGCTGTTGGGATGTCTGGCATGCCTTCATTCATGGGTGGGCAAGCCACGCACTCCGGAAGCTACATGTCTATCCTCATGTCTCACGTCGTGGCCCTTGCTCCCCATCGTGGCACCTGTCCCTTTGCATCTCTGTCATCGTCGTTGCCCCCAGCAGGGAGTCCCTACCTGTTTAAATACTAGAGGGGAACAAAGCCGGAAAGCTGCCAGAACATTATGTAACATAACATAATTCTGTGCATTCGAGGCCATGAGAACACTGGTTATCAGGCCCCTCCAAGGCTATGGGAACACTGCTCCCCTTAGTCACCCGGACTGCCTCCACTCACCCTATACTACGACACTGAGTTGTTCTCATTGTTACCAGATGGAAGTCATGCGGAGAGAGGCGCATGCATCTTTGAAACTGTCTTAAAGACATTTCAGAGTTTCCCTTTTGATTAAGCCATCATGCACATACAGAAGCCGCACACCACTCAGTCATTACCACAGAGCGAACCACCCTTAGGAAACAGCATTGCCAGAAGTCCCCCTCTGCCCAGTGCTGCTTTAAAACTTGTGTGTAGTATGGAAATGGAGTAATGTGCACTTTCTTGTGTCTTTTGTTCAGCATGGCAGGCTGGAAATTCATCCCGTCGTTGCCTGTGGCTGCAGGCGGTCATTTCTGTTGCTGGGGTGTGTTTCATTGAATACGCCCCAAACCTACCAGAGCCGGGCTTCAGTCCGGGTTGTTCCCATTTGGGGCTGCTACAGCTGATGCTGCTGCAAACACGTGTGTGCTGTCGTGAACATGGGCTCACATGATGTGCTTCTGTCAGTTACACCATCAGCAGCAGCAGCACCTGCTGTCACTTTTAGGAGACCAGGCACAAGGCCCAGCTGCCGCCTTCCCAAAGGCAGCACTCCCACCCCCACCGTCTGGGCCCTCCTGCGGTGGGCGCTTTGGTTCGACTTTGTCTGCATCTCCCTCTCCGTACGGATTGCGGTTCAGAGTTACTGTTGTTCCTTACTGTCCTTACAGATAAAGACGTGTGTTTCTCATGCCCTGTGTTTTTGGAGAGGAGGATACAGTAGAAAGGTGCTCTGTATTGGAAGAGAAGTTCATGTCCACTTGCTTTGTGTCTAATTGTTTTCCACACCTCAGTGTAGTCATGTTTACATTGCGAGTTTGTAAGAAATGTTCCAAATGGCTGGACCTACCAACAGGGATGAGTGTCCCTGGAATCGGTGCGACAGGTTTCCTGCGAGAGCAGTCTCGGAGCTTTACAAACACCGCTGCACGCGGCGCTCGGCTCCCGTAGCTGACCGAGGAGGCACCCGTGCGCGCCACTGAGGCAGGGGGCTGTCGCTAGCAGGACACCAGGCTTCACCACCTAGACCGGGACCTCTTCGTTAAACGTCTTTTATGGTGGTAAAAACCGTGTCATGAAGCATACAGTCTTAACCGCTTTTTAGGACAGTCAGTGGTGTGAAGTTTACTTCCGGTGGGATGAACAGGTGTCCCGAACTCTCCACTTTCACTTAAACTTCATGTCACATTTATTGAACAAAGTCTTAGGTGGGTGTGGGCTTGGATTCTTGCTGTGTATCATGCTGCTGTGGTTTCCTGCCTTTCTGTGAACACGGTACTTTTTTGTTCAATGCTAAGTCATAATGCAGTCTTTCTGAAGACGTTTAGTCAGCAAAATGCCTTCACCTGTACTGTTGGCAATGCACAGCTCATGCTGAAGTGAGTGCTGTGTAGCCTGGCTGATGTGCATGTTGCTGCAAATGCCCAGGTGGGGACAGCGAGGTTGCCACTGTTGCTTGTGCTGTAGGTGTAAACGTGTCATCACGCGGAAGGTGCACTCCGGTTTCTACGGTGCCAAGGCGTAAGGAATGTGGTTCATGAGAACTGATGAAATGTGCTGTGCTCTGCCCTCCATGCATGGTACTGGCTTCAAAACATTTCCGTTTTTCCTGTCTCGAATTATAACCACAAACTGTTTGTGTGTAAATATAGAGAGGTGCAGATATAAGTATGTACACACACACTTCTTCTTTCTAGATAAGCTGATGAATGGATCTGTTTTCTAGTTCCCGGATGAAGAAAACTTTCCAGAAGGAGGTGACATCTTTAATATTGAAGACAATTTTCAAGTGGTAGCTGAGTCTAATGAGGACTCAATTGCAAATGATTGTAAGTAAATTGTAACTATGAATATAAGTAACATTAAAAAGTTATTTGACATTGAACAAATGGTTATGTAAAGATCTTTGCTTTTCTTTCCCCACAACAATTTTAGATTTCCTTCCTAAAGATTCAGAACTCTCATATCAATATTTGAATTATAATTTCAAATCAGCAGAGAGGACTTCATGGGAAGCAAATAAGGTATAATGTCAAAAAGTTTTACTAGTTGGGAGTAAAAAGTTTTGGTGGTCTTATAAAAAACGAATCTATTAAAAACTAAAAAGATGAAAATGTGAACAATGGGTGATTTTTTAACATGATCAAGAAAGTTTACCAACAACTAACTAACATTATTTGAGTGATGAAACAGGAGAGTAACTTCTATTAGAATAAATAGAATGCCCGTGACTGCTGTCTTCTTTGTTACTTGAAGGTGTTTTGACTTTTGCAATATGACGTGAAATGAGAGGCATACATAACTAGAAGAAAAATATAGAATTAGAATAATCAATTAAAATGAGAAGTTAAGAAGAACTTTAGGAGATGTACAGCCTAGGCATTATCTTAATCAGAAGTGTGGGAGACGTGGAATACACTGAAATTTTACTGTGAGTTATAAGATTCTCGAGTAAATAGGAATTCATCAATATTTAGTGAACACCTTCTGCAGGTCAGGAACTTGTAAATGCAGGTGTAGAGCGATGGACTGGACAGCTGTGCCGTTGGCCTTCAAGGCCAGCAGGGGAGACAGGTATTAGTCAGGAGAGCAAACCAGCCAGTAAGCTGAGCTGGTGGCCGCTTCCGCAGCCCTGAGACCTAGGTGACCAGGGAGATGACTCCTGCTGTGGGGAGCACCCGCTCTGAGGTTGCAGAACTGGTGGGCCGAGAACAGGGAAGATGCCCACCAGCTGGGCGAGGAGGTGGAAGAGAGCACAGTCGGTAGCCGAGGCTGGGAAAGTGAGCCCCAGGACCACGCGCCCCAGGTCCTGCCAGTGGAGGAACCACCTGGATGTCATCACCGAAGGGGTTTCCATGGGAAGGTGCGTGACTGAGTTTCCACGCCTAAAGGGTTTTGCTGTAGACAAGGGCGAGACCCACAGGGTGAGTGTGGGAGCAGGAAACCAGCAAAAAGGAGCCCTGGATGACAGTGACCGAAGCAGGAGTGGTGGCAGGGGCCTCAAGGAGGACTAGACCTGGAGGAGAATCATGGAGGTATCTGGATGGTTGTCAAGGGGGGAAGAAGGAAAGGGAGAGGAAGGCGCCTGACCCCCGGGGGTGGACTCAGTCAGTGTCCGCAGGTGGATGAGATGGAGGGGCCTGTCGGTCAGCTTGGCTGCTGGGACAGAGTGCCACAGCAGAAACGTGCTCCTCCCAGTTCCCGGGGCTGCGGTTCTGTCATGGGGACTCCTGGCTCACAGTTGGCTGCCTTCTTCTCTCTGTGTCCTCCCCTGGCCATCCTTTGTGTGTTCAGGGATCGGGGACCCCTCACCTATGATTTTGTTTAGCCTTTGTTACCTCTTAAAGGCCCTGTTTCCAAATGCGCTAACATGGGGGCTTCAACATCCATTTTGGGGGGAGGGACACACATCAGTCACACTAGATTTTTAAGGTGATTGATTTCTGGAAGCAGCAACCAAATTAAAGGCTTCTAAAGGAAGTAAGAGTGAATAATGGGACTGTTGAGATCTGGAACATGTCAAAACACAGCACTCATTTCAGAGCAGTGTCTTGAAGTTTAGGTGAACTACAGATCAATTCCAGACCTGTCTGTCACTCTTTGGGTCTTCCTGCTCCAAACATGACGTCTGCCTGAGGCCCTCAACCTGGAAATCGATTTTCGGAACCAAATTCCAATGACCCAGATCATTCAAGTCAGGATCTGACATGTTTCAAATAAATCCAGCAGGTTTTATGTTCTGTATTTCACGTATTTTTTTTTTTTAATAACAAATAGTTTATTAGTAAGTACTAAGTACATGGTTTCAGTGGCAATAATAAATTCACCAGAACAGGAGACAGTAATGAAGTGAAAAGAATAACTGCTTGGTAACCATCAGAAGTTCTGTGACCTGTTTGACCATCAGGCAGAAGTGCAAAATCACTCAGAGGGCAGATCTTAAAGAAGACCCGTCCTCTCGTTAGTCCATACGAATAGCTCCACAGTGCCTGGAATGTGTCGATCATCACCTTCTAACAAACGTGACCCGCTAGCACAGAACTATGGCTTTTAAAGAAATCTGAGGGACTGTTGGTAAGGATATCTCCTTCCAAACCAATAACTCGTACAAATCCTTGATTTTGGGTCACTTGGGCTCTTTGCAATCACAGTGCCACCTGTTTGGATGCCATAAAAATGTCAACCGAGATTTTCTGCGAAGACAATACCTGGATTTGGAGTTGTAGATTGTGCTGCTGGTCCAGGACACATGACACCGCCTGCGTCAGAAGTACGCGGAGCGACAGCCGGGCTGAGGGCACAGCCTGCGAGTTGACAGGTTTTCCCTAAGAGCCCCCCCCGAAGCACGTTCTGTGCAGGCTCTGCCGCTGTTGTCTTGGGCCTGCTTACAGTGCACTCCTTGTCGGGTTGTTGCAGAGCTTCCAGGAAAAAAACATTAAGAGTGTCTCAGAGCAAGAACAGGTGATCTGTGGTTTCAGGGTTCCTGGGACGCGGGGCCTTTCTCACCTGGTCCCGCAGAAGTCCCCACTATTGCTGATTTTGGTGAATTTATTCTATCCTGTTACTTTTGGGAGACTTTGCCCACTATGGCTCTACCTCATCTGATTGAAGGCATTATTTTTACAACAGAAATTACTAGAACTCATTCAAACCGGGGAAAGTGTAGTAAGAAGATTTCGGCCTAAGACTTAGTTTCTTCTTCTGGGTAGGTGATGCCACCAGAGCAGACGGTCTCAGCATTAAGCCCTGTTTCTACTTTTTCTTTGGACTTGCAAGATGAAGACTTTGAGCTAGAATTTTCTGAGGAGTCCCTGGAAGCCAGGACTGTACCGGGTGAGCATCACCTTCTCCACTTGGAGAGTTGTTCCTTGTTGCTCTAATGGCGTTGGTGTGAAAATTTTTATTGTAGTGATGGCTCTCCCTTCCCTCTGGCTCTGATCCCTCCTCCCAGCTCCTCTGCTCTCCGAGGTGACCCCCGAGCTGTGCCCCCCGTGGCCCCTCCTTTCCGGGGGGTTGACCAGCATAACCCCTGTGTCCCCTTTTCTGCTCTGGGGTCCTGGTAGCATCAGCAAGCTCTTCTACTGCTGCCACCCCAGCTGTGTGCCAGTCCCCGGTTCCTGCTTCCCTATGAGTACCTTCCTGCTTTTTGATGAGTCTCCTTCCTGTAGGATCCTGCCACTGACGCTGTCCTCTCTGTCCCTGTGCTTGTCAGTGTGTCTCCCCTGATTCTGAAGTCAGGTTGGGTGAGGAGTGGCATCATAGGCAGTTCTTTTGTCGCGGGTGGATGATAGGAAACCCACGTGCATGGGTGTTTGGGCTGGAGCAGGCTGTGGGGCTGGTTGGTAGATGAGACAGCTAGGGAAGGGTTGGCGTGGGCGGTGGGGTGTCCGAGACAGGTGAGGGGACGGTGCAGTGACAGGTGCCTTCCCAGTCACACCGCAGGGCCTGCTCTGCGCCGGGGTTCCGACCTCAGCACATGTCCCTGCTGCACACGTCCCTGCTGCACGGTCACTTGTTCAAAGCGTCATTGGCTCACCTACTGCTCTGCTAGCTTCCTGAGTGATCTGCGGTCTATTTCCAAAAGAATGGAAACTGTCGAGAAGGCGCATTATTATAAAATAGGAAACACAGCACCGTCTGATGAAATCTTTAAGCTTATACAGTTCTCACGCAGCAGTATTTGGTCATTTATTTATGCAACAAATACTGCTTTTTACATTTTTAGGAATATATCTATTACCGAGAGCCAAAATCTGCCAAAACATGAGTTTGCAAATCATGAACTCTTCTTTCATACCAATAGCTCAAACTAAAGCTAAACGTCTTTACCCTGAAGGTCAGCATGTCAGTCCATGGTTGTAATAGAAATGTGGAGGAAGGTACAATGACACAGAGAAACCGTGAACTTCAGTCTCTGGAGAAAGAATATAAGGTTGAGAACAGGCCAGTTCTGGGGTCTCATTGGATGTGTTGCCCTAGGCCTCTGTTGTCCCATCTGTGAAATGTGGGGGGGGGGGGGGCGATTCTGTTCTTGGCTGAAAATTTCAGTGCAATGTAAATATAGAGTGTAGTAATGGGGGGGGTCCTCAGCTAAGGGGGTAAGAAAAAGTTTCACGTTCATCCACCTTCAAAAAGTTTCAGAGTCTATAAATTCATCTTTGAAAATGTTTTTGAGACTGAAACCATTAAATTTTTTTATTTAAAAAAGGAAATAAAATTATGTGATTTTTTTTTTTCAAGGCAAGTTGGTATGTTTTTGCTTAACCCATGGGTGTCCAGAGCCTGGGTGATGACCTTGATACATTTTTATTTAATCGGCTTTTTTTTTCCAGTAATGAAAAAGTCCAGTTCCCCGGAGAGTCATGACCTTCCAAGGCACCCTGTATTAAGTAGAACCCACGTTCCCCTGGTCACGGTGCCTGCAGCTCCAGGACCCCTGCCTGGCGGGTGTGCAGAGCCCATGGTGGGTCCTCCACGCTCCAGGCCAGAGGACCAGAGTGGAGCCTCCTGGTGCCAGGCTTCCAGGGAAGTGACCGCTGGGGCTGTTTCACGTTTCCATGGAACGCCTGCGCAAAGCAAGTGGCTGAAATACCAGAACACAGCCCAGGGTGGCCTGCCCGCTGCAAGCGGAGCTCAGCCGAGCGCCTCAGCCAGCTTTGCCGGGGCGGTTTGTGGGATGCGCTGTGGTGCTGCAGGTGGGAGCCTCCGTACCGTGGAGGGCAGTCTCCTGCGGGGAGACTCCGCTCGCCTGCGGGTGCTGAGCTGCGCGCTCCGCCGGCAGCAGCCAGGCGCTGGCCCCCAGGACTACGTTTGCAGAAACAAAGCCCTTTCTCTGAGTTCAAAGCCGACTTCAGAGATGGAGGAAGTCCAGAGCGTGTCGGGAGGGTCTGCATGCTACAGCCGTGGAGTGATGCGTTCACAGGTGAGGAGGCGGTCTGGGTCTTGGCGCACTTTCTCCAGTAGCTGTTGTGTGAGTGATTTCACTCTGGGAGCTGATGGCTTTTTGGTTTTGAGTTTTCCGTAACGCTAGCTACAGCCCCATATTCTTTGATGTAAGATCTTTCCTAGCCCTTTGTGAGTGTTAACTGAAGTGACACATTTGGAAGTGGCAGGTGCGGTGTCTGGCACACAGTAGGTCCTCAGTCACAGCTCCTGTTCCCACCCCACTCCATTACTGCCGTTACTGTGGCTCCTTATTTCACACTGTCAGCTCCCTGTGCTGATCAGTTGTCTTCCAGGTAAAGGTGCATCTCGTGACCTGTCGAGAGTTGTAATCAGAGAGGGAGATGCGTGATGATACATTCTCATCAGCTGACTGTTTCCTAGTGAAAAGTATGTAAAGCTCGTGAAGGGGCTGACAAGAAAAGTTAGTCTTTATTGAAAGTGCCAAGTGTAGCCATTCTTGCTATAAGGGCTTCTCATTTAAACTTAGAATACTATATTCAAGGATTCTGGAAATTTTTTAAAATTCGTTTATTGTCTTAAACGTATACTATATAGAGAGTAATTTACTCATTAGTAAATAGCATTTTTTGTGGTTGTTATAATAGCTTGAATTATTCCACTTCAGGAGGTGGACGTCTCTGAACTGTGCTTCCCAAACCGGCAGAAGATAAAATGCGCGTCTCTTCCCCGAAGGCAGACGCACGTACCAGCGGTGTTTCAGTCCCCCTCGCATTACAAGCAGGTCTTCACGTCCTGCCTCACAGGTGCGACACCACCTTTTTATGTCGTGACGACTGATGGCGGCTAGTGTAAGGGGTGTAGCTGTGAGAAAGTGTGCTAGTGCACGCTGTGACCTTCCACGTTACATTTTCTACCCAAGACTTGTTATTTTCCATGTTTACTCTAGTTTAATATCAAATCAAAAATGAGTTTTAAAAATGGGAAGTGACAGCATTATCTTTTTTAAGTTACAGGTTTTCATTTTCTTTTATACTTGAAGTGTTACAAGTGGTTTTGTTAAATAGGAAATGTTAAGTATGACGAATGTTTTGTTGTACGAGGGCAAAACTTGGCTTTAAAAGTGGATACTAGTATTAAGTTATATTTTACTCTGTTAAAAGGCTCCTTTCAAATTTAACTAACAAAGAGCACATACGTGACACAAAGACAAAATTACTTTAATTTCCACCTATGTCTTTTTTGTAGAGCATCTGAATATATTGCTCTTCGGGTTGGCACAGAGGCTGCACAAGGCTCTGTCAGCAGTTGATGTGTCGTTTTACACGTCAAACGGAGAAAAAACGAAAACTGTAGAAAATAAGGTGCCATCCTGCCATCACCATCAACCAGCAAAACTTGTCATGGTTCAAAAGGAAGGTCCAAACAAGGTCTTGCTCCCTCTTCCCATCCTGTTGTCCGCTAACACTTGTCTTCCAGACGGTGTATGTACCTGTTGCTTTCTGACAAGCTTGGCGGAAGTTAAGTCTTGACGCAGAGCCCTTGGCCTGAGGCTTTGGTAGCTAACGAACTCTCAGTACGTTTTCATGGAAAGGTGATCTGTGTGCAGGGACACAAACAAATGAGTGAGACCATTCTTCAGGTAGCTTAGGAACTCACTGCACAGTAGTGCGCAGAGACACACAAAAGGAAACGATACCTTTGTGGCTGGTAAGGGTGGAGGGACGCACCCAAGTTCCAGAGAGAGCCAAGGGCCTGTGTGTGCAGAGCCGATGCACCCCAAAGGGGTGACCCTGTACTAAAACCAGAGGAGGCCGGGGGACAGAAAAGCACCCTGACAGATGTATTTTGCTGAGTACAGACTGGGAGGAGTTGGTAAATGTTTGTGTATCGACAGGTGGGTGGTCCTCGCTGTAAAACACAGGAAGAGTTTTCCTCTGCTGTCTGCATATTGAGTGTGTAAACTTGCATTAAATGTGGTTGCCATAGAGTAAAATGTTATAGAGCTACTAAAATTTTTTTTTTTTTAAAGATTTATTTATTTATTTATTTATCTTTAGAGGGGAAGGGTAGGAGAGAGGGAGAGGGAGAGAAACATCAATGTACGGTTGCCTCTCATGCATCCCCTGCTGGGAACTGGCCTGCAACCCAGGCATGTGCCCTGACTGGGAATCGAACCGCGATCCTCTGGTTCGCAGGCCCGCGCTCAATCCACTGAGCTACACCAGCCAGGGCTAGAGCTACTAAAATTTTTTTAAAAGATTATTTGGTGACATGGTTGCTATACTCATAGTATATTGTTGGCTATAGGGGTTAAGTTTTAGAGTAGAACATGTATTGTTACCTCAGTCTTATTTTAAAACACGGAGCAGTTTACAGGAGTGTATCCTGTGTGCGGACACTTCAGCGAGAGGGAAGGCTGGACGGAAGGGCGCCGGTGCTCCTCATAGCTGATTCGAGGCAGCTTGCAGGTGGTCTCTAGTGATCATTTTTAATAAAATAAAAAAAAAACCAATAAATTTTATTTTTCAAATAAGCTTATATTGTCAGAATAATGTAACTTTTTGATAAGGAGAAAGCAGAAGGAAAACTACGTGGTTTTAAATTAATGAAAAGATTAAGTAGTATAGTGGCTACTTTCCTGGAGTACATTAATGCCAAGCAACCTTTGTAAAAGTCTTAAACAATACAAAAACAATAAAAAGTGGAAACATCTCTCTCACTGAACTTTATGATCTTCTTCCCTTAGGGTCGTCTTTTTTATACCTGTGATGCACCCAAAGCTGACCAGTGTAGGTTTTTTAAGTGGCTCGAAGAAGCGAGCTCAGGACATTTAACACAGGAGGAATCCCCGCCTGCCGCCGTGCTGAGCGATGTGAAGAGCGTTGGCTTGTACTTACGAAGTCGGAACCTGCCCCTCTATGAGGAATGCCAGCTTTTGGTGAGGTACGTTTTACGGTAACAAACCGTTGCCTCCACTTATATCAGGAAACAGTAACATCGCAGAACCATCATCAGTTTTAAAAGAGGTTGAGATCAGCGAAGTCTCTAAAAGACACAGACCCTCAGTGTTTCTGGCCAAAGGGGCCGTCCTCTGAACGACAGGCAGGCAGTGCCGGCGGTCCCAGGGCCGCTGCGGGAACGCGACTCCTCACCGTCTCGACGGGCACTCACAGTCCCCAGGGAACCCTGCTGGAGAGACCGCAGCACGGCTGTCATCAGGGCAGGATGACAGGTGGCACCTCTGAGAGCTGAACGGCCTGGCGTTCAGGGTAATAAACGGCGCGTTTTGGAAACATGTCTCGTAGAAGTGGGATCACCCAAAAGTAAACATAATGAGCATTCGCTTGCTAATGCGAAAATAACAACATGTGTGGGGGCCTCTGCGTGCCAGGCACTCGTCCTCGCACTTGTGTGTCTTAGTCCATCATCTTCGTGACCTGTAAGGCGTGGGCGGGACGGGGCTGGCTTTTCACGCCCGTTTCCCAGCTGCCGCGGCTCCTCGGTTGCAGAGGTGTTCCGGCTGCCTTCTCGGACTCGGTCTCTTTTGAGACAGGTGATGGTTCTGTGAGGGCTGCTCTTTTCTTCCTTGACACTGGTTTTATTTTGTGTGGATGTCGGAAAGAATATAAACACACACACATCCCGGTTCTTTTCATACTGTACTTTAAAACAGGATTTTTCCAACCATTGTACCTTCAAACTTCCAGCTATAAAACTGTCAGGCAGTCCTGGGAGTGTCGTGGACGGCGTGCTGACCGTGGTCAGTAATGCTATCTTTAGCGCATTCGAAAGCTGCGCACAGAGGAACCCTTAACAGTTCTCTTCACAAGAAGAACATTTGTAGCTGTGTGTCGTGATGTATGTTCACTAGACGTGGTCATCATCTCACTGCATACGGAATTATTACGTTGTGCACCTGGGGCTGATATAATGTATATGCCAATCTTACCTCGATTAAGAACAAATGTGTACCTTAATATTCAAATTCATTTTTGTCTCTTACTCATTTCGCAGAAAAGGATTTGATTTTCAAAGGAAACAGCATGGCAAACTGAAGAAGTTTACAACTGTAAGTCCTGAATTTTATAATGAACCTAAAAGCAAACTTTATCTTAAGCTGAGCCGGAAGGAAAGTTCTTCAACTTACAGCAAAGGTCAGTCGATGTATTGTGTTGGTGCATCTCAGCTGCATACAGCTCTGGAGACTCTTTACGGATATGTATACATTTTTTCAAAATTTGATTGCTTTTATTTAGTCAGCCAGGAATCTTTCATTTCTCCCAGAGCAGCAAAAGTACAGCTTTTGAAGGGATTTTTAAAATCCTATTTTCCTTTTAATAACAGTACTATGACGTATAGGGTGGTCCCTTTCTCGGTGAGTCATCTCATAACCTGTCTCTTCAGCTCTCAGTGGAAATGCTCTTTTAGCCTTACCTCCTTCCCAGTTTGTTCACGTAAATGCCAATCCACGACTCCTCCCAACATGTTTCTGTAAGAGTTCATGGCCATGTAAGTAGATGTTGTACATTCTGGATGTAACAGAAATATTTGTATGCAGGGAAATAAACTAATTTGTGGTTGTATGGCTACATTTAAATGATGTATGTTGCCTAAATAATTGAAATATAGTTCAGAAATCCAAAATTGTCCTGGAAAACTAAAACAGTCAAAAAGTACAAAACCACAAACAAAACTATAATAAAAGTCAGTATTTACTTGTATAATATATTGTCTGTATATCTATAATAAATATTACTATCTTAGCCCTGGCTGCTGTGGCTCAGTGGATTGAGCACCACCCTGCAAACCAAAGGGTCGCCGGTTCGATTCCCAGTCAGGGCACATGCCTGGGGTGTGGGCCAGGTCTCCAGTAGGGGGCGTGTGAAAAGCAACCACACATAGATGTTTCTTTCCCTTTTTCTTTCTCCCTTTCCCTCTGTCTAAAAATAAAATAAATAAAATCTTTTAAAAAATTACTATCTTAATCCTAGTTTTGCTAACAAGAATAACTTTTGGCAAAAGTGATCTATTTTAAATATCTACGATTTCTTTAAATTTTTTCATTACTGTTTTAAATATATCTCAACAATTTATTTTCAAGGCAAAGAAACACAGACCTTCATGAGAAGAATCCACTTCATGAGAAGCACAAATGTGGAAATCTGAGTTGTAATCTCAAAATTCTTTTATAAAGTGACCAGTCTAAGCACATTTTTAAAAAAGATTTTATTTATTTATTTTTTAGAGAGAGGGGAAGGGAAGGAGAGAGGGAGAGAAACATCAATGGGTGGTTGCCTCTTGTGTGCCCCAAACTGGGGACCTGGCCTGCAACCCAGGCCCGTGCCCTGACTGGGAATTGAACCAGCAACACTGGTTCGCAGGCCCACACTCAATCCACTGAGCCACACCGGCCAAGGCTAGTCTAGGCATATTTATAAAAATCAGTTTATGTAGTTCATTAATGGAATGTTTATATAAATATAACTTGAACACTTAAAAAAGAGAAATAAAGACAAGAACAAACTTATTTCTGTACTCCCTTCAAAGAGACTTATTCAAATACAAGTTTAAGTAATGGGCCGGCTAAAAAAAACAAACAGAAGAAGAAAAAGAAGTTTTAGATGGAAAAGTTCCATTGTCAAATGTGATTTTTTTCCCCTGAAATGCAGCCGCTCTCCAGGACTACTCTGCCCCTCCCATTGCTCCCTCTCGGGATGTGGGGGTAGCTGCGCCTGCTGCTCCACAGTGCAGGCCAGCTCCCCCTTCTCCCCTGTGTACTCTGAATGGCCTGACCCTCGAGCAGGGGCTCGTTTGCTGAAAACTTGGGGTGTTGCTCTTGGAGCCTATCGTTTCCTCCAGAGCCTTCAGACCCACATGCAGAGCGGAGAACGTGGGCTCACACTTCCTTGCCTCTGTGCTTGGTTTGTTTCTGTCATTTCTTAACCCTGATGGGTTTCAAGTACATCTTCTTCAGGGGGGATTTTCGTTCCAAACCGAAGAAGGGCAACTACTTCCCTTCCACCGTGTTTGTCTGCCGGCCGGTCCAGGAAGCGGTCTCACTCTGTCACTGAGCTCAGGCTACAGGACTCTGACACCTTCCTTCTGCGAGTCATCAAAATGCTACCCTTGTCCACGTGTTCTCCGTTGCTGTGACCCCAGGGAGCTGTTGGACAGATTTTTCCCTGGTTTGATGTAACATTTCCGTTGTGGGTCAGCAGGGTCTCCCAGGTCCGGGGGGAACTACAGCATCCCCTTCCGAAGGCTGTGCGGGAGGACTTGCCGTGTTGCTGCTCTGGCTCCACATTCCATCTCGGCTGTTTTTCCTTTTGAAACACTCACTGGCTTCTTTGCCAATATTTCGCTTCTTTGTGGTTTTGCTCACTGGTAATGGTTCCTGCCTGCTGTAACTTAATGGCATGAAATGTCCTTAGATGATGTTCTTCTGAAGCATCTTCGATGACTTCATGGCAGTGTCATTTTGTCTTGGTCTTAAAAGGCTTTTATGCGGCTTTTAGCACATTCACCTTTTTCTTCAGAAGAGGGTGCATTGCTAATCTGGCATTGCTCTTTCAGTTGCACTGAAACCAGGCTTTTTGCAGATTTTTGCAAAGTTGATATCACTGCCAAGAGCAGATTTAGTTACTAATCAGATTTCAGTTCCTTTGTGGCATGCATTTCCTCGGGCGATCTCCTGCGCATCTTTGGTTTCTGAACAGCGGGTCTTCTGGCCCCTCGTTGACTTCAGTCTGCCGCCCTGACAAGTTTTCAGATAACCAGAACTCGAATCCTCTTCACTTCTTTTCCTCTTCTCATTATTGATGTTCAGAGTCGCACGCTGAGCCTTGGAAGGTCTAGGGCACAGGAGGCTAACACAAAGCCCAAGGGCTGAATCCGGCCCTCCACCTTGTTCTGTTCGGCCTGGCACCTTGTTTCACCTCGGCAGCAGCGCCAAGCTCCTTGCCCCTAGTTAAGGAGTAGTTACATGTATATAGTCCTAAAATTATGTTTGGCCCTTTGAAGGCAACCACGAGGCTGACATGGCCCTCCTGATCTAGGGAGAGTTTGACAGACACCCGTGATCTATGGAGAGGACCCACGGCTCCGGCCATGAACTGTCCCTGCTGGGAAACTTTCTGTTAAAGAGGATTTGTAAAGGGATGGTTTAATGTAGTATATATTGTGAATTATTGTATAATAAGCCATTTCTAAAAGACCATTTTCTCCTCTTGGGCACTCTCTGGACCTTGTAAATCTCAAGTCTGTTTCCAGAGATCACTGGATAGTAAGATGCACGCAGCTGTGTGTCCTCCTGTCTCCACCAGCCGGCTTCACCTCCTCGGTCTTCCCGCAGCTCACTGGGAGCGTTGGACGTGGACAGCGCTGGCGTTCGATCACCGTGTGCGTGCTGGGAAGCGGTCCATTCTTAGTTCTGGGGAGTTGGTCATCATTCCTTCACATCATCTCCCTCTGATTTTTGCTTCTCTCCAGGACTTTTATTATTCGGATATTAGACCTTCTGAATCTGTCCTCTGACTGTCTTCCCATCTCTTCTATATTGTCTGGGGTTTGTCCTGTCTTCCTTCTAAATTGCTTATTTTTTTAAATGCATCCATTCTGCTTTTTATCCCTTCAATTGTTACTTCACTTCAACTACCATATGTTTCCAAACTGATATTTTTGTTCATGTCTTTTTCCCAGTTTCTTGCTCTCGTTTCATGTTGCTACCGCCTCCCCTTCCTTTTCGTCTCTCTCCCAGCCTGCCTTGAAATCCCTGCTCCATCTGTTCTGGTGTCTCCTTTTCTGAAGGATTCTAATCCAGTGTGTTCTTCTCTTGAAGTCTTTGCGCCCCTTAAATGTCTCATTATTTTGGCCTACAAACTGTTTTTCCCCTGGGGCATCAGCTGTTCTTTCTAGCAGTGTGGGGGAGAGGGGGGTGACCCAGTCTGGTGCTGCAGTGAGCTCAGGAAGTTGGGCTCAGTTCCAGCTCTGCCATTCCTGGCCCCCGTCTGTGGATAATTTGTTTACCTTCACTGTCCAGAGAGTAATAATAATACCTGTCTGACATTTAGGATGTCTATTGACCTGGAACATAACACATGTTACTGTGTTTTACTAACAGGAAAATCCCCATAGATCCATAACCTGCCATGGGACTTGGATCTAGTCACCTGTCGTTGCTATCCAGCAGTCATGCAGGTTGCTGCCCCTCCCCTGCTAAGAACCCTCCCTTGTCTGTGGTGCCCCCCCGGAGTCCGCCCTGATAGTCTGTGTCTGAGAGGGTGACATGCCCAGGGTCAGCCTCAGAACAGACCCTGGAGTGTCCAGGGTTGCTCCATCATCCTTCCTTGCACCCCTGAGGCACCTCTTCTTGGGGCTGCTGAGCTTGGGGTTTTCCTGGGAGCTGACTGGGAAAAGTCCCTCTTTTTCCCCAGATTTTCTTTCTATCATCGGTAAGGACTAGTGATTTTCCAGCTTTGTGGGATTTCATCGTTCTCTTTCTCATTTCCTGTGGCTCCCATAAGGATCACTTCCGAAGTCAGTGTGGCTTTCCCAGCCCTGACCTCACGCACTGTTCTGGGGCTGCACCATCATTTCCATGGGGCACAGGACTGTTCCTGTCTGCTGCCTTGAATTAGATGTCTTGTTACAAGTTGTGGCAAATGTTAAATAAAGTCAATATTAGCAGCTGGGAATAAGTTGTTTAAATATGTGTTACCTGAATTGTCAAATACTTTTAGATAAGTTAGATATAAAATAACCACGATATATAGATCAGCCTTTCCTAAAGTAGTTTCCTAAACATATTTACTAAAATAATAGTTCTGGGGGGCATTGGAAAGAGTTAATTTAAAGAAAATATGTTATGTGGCTAAATAAATTTGGAAATCGCTGTATTAAACACATCACCTCAGTGCAAGATTTTTCAGAGCCTTTACTTTGTTGGTGTGCATTGGTGGGGTGCGGTTTTCAAGGTGTGGTGCGTTCATAGTTGGTCAGTTACTTTTAAAATAATGCAAATGAACATTAAACATGAAATCTTAAAATGTAAATATATTTTTATTTAATGATCTTTTGATAAACAGTCAAGGCTTCTGTTCAGAATGTAGGTTTTCTACTTAGAGATCCTTTCCATCTTTCTTGTATGAACTATACCCACAAATCTACCACCCACAAATATGCCATTTGGAATCGATAAATACGGAGCAAGAACTTAGACACTTCTGGAGCAATCTGAGTGGAGAATGATGTAAACTTTTCCACTCCTTTTTCTCATGTTTTGCATTATCTCCTCTGTACTTGAGTCAGAAGCAGTGTTTTGGATCCCTTTGTTTAGCAAATCTTTGTAATTGTCTTTCTAAATTGTTTGCTTAAGTTTTCTTAAAACAATTTTTTTCTTCATACTCATAGTGGTTCAAATAACATATGATTAAGTTCTATAATTGTAACAACCGACACAGCTGGTATAAATAAAGTTTAGAACAAATCCAGTCGATTCTTTGTAAGTGTAAACTCTGCTGCTGGCGGAAACTGCACAGGTGTTCTGGACAGTGGCCTGGCCTTCTGGCTACAGGTGTGCAGTGCACTGTGGAGGCGGGTGGGCAGGTTCAGCAGAGAGAGCGCAGACTGTTCGTTACTCCAGAGACTCAGCTGAAGGTTCATTACTCCAGGTCTGTTAAGAGAACCTGTATTCCATCCATGAACTGCTAATCGTATTTGAGCATGGAAACCACTATGTGTTCTCTCTAAGACCAGAGATTTTCAACCCGTGTCCAAAGAATTTTTAAAACATGAAATATCTGTTTGGTAGGGGCACTGACCTCTTTTCCCTTAGATTGTCAAAAAAAAAAAAAATTGCAGCAGACAACAATAGCCTTGTGGTATGAATGAATTAAAATTATACTGACCTTTTTTGTCAGATTGGCAAAAAATGTTTTTTTTGGTGTGCTGCAGAATTTTAATAATGAGTTTATGCCACCAGATGAAAATGGTTGAAAACTGCTGTCTGAGGCTAATAGTCTACCCTGGGAAAGTCTGATGTAGCTATAGAGCTGTTTTAGAAGAGAAAGATGAGTTAGATGTCTTTGCTTTATTTGTACTATTTTTTTATAATTGTAAAATAACTTTAAAAATGAAAGTAATCTAGTTAAAAACGTGGAAATGAAATGTTACATGTTCAGGTCCTAGTTTGGGTGGAATCTTACAGATGACAATAACCAATTTTGTTTTTTGAGAAATAATGTAGAACTAAGCATCTAAGAAATCCAAAACAGCTTTGGATTGAGCATCGTTCCGAGTCCTTTAAAAATTGTCTTTTTCAGACGATCTGTGGGTGGTTTCCAAAACCCTGGACTTTGAGTTGGACACTTTCATTGCGTGCAGTGCTTTCTTTGGGCCGTCATCTGCCAACGAGGTGGAGCTGCTCCCTTTGAAAGGCTACTTCCCCTCCCGCTGGCCCACAGACAGTAAGTGTCACTGTTCCCACCTTAATTTACAGTAAAAGAGAGAAGCCATGAGACACACCGAGACCAAGATGCCACCTGGTGTGCGATTCTTTGATTCAAGCAGAGAGACAGCTCCCACTCGTGCTTTCTGCCCTGGTGTCCCTGGAAACATGTTTGACAGTCCTCCGTACAAACATCTCTGCAGTTCCAGTCCCAGAGGCATCAGTGCGATAAGATCTAGGGCCCTCACTCAAGTATATTTTGTTGAAGTTGAATTTATACAGCATGTGCCTGATATTTAAATAAGAAACTTGTAAAATAATTTCCTATATCAAATTCTAATTCTTTTAGTTTCTTTAATTTCCATGGCTTGTTATTCTAACAGGGTACAGTCAGTAAAGAAATCATTTATTTTTGCATGCGGAGAAGTTCCCAGATTTTGAGACCCTGAGAGCAGTTGGGTGGGAGGGCGAGTGACCTCCTGTCCTGGGAGCACTGGATGACACTGACTGCCAGCGGGCCCTGTCTGTCTCTGTGTCGGGAGCCCGGGTCAGTCTCTGAGGGGGTGACAGGATGTGGTCTGTGACCAGTTAAAGACACACGTTTTTAACTTCTGATGTTTTCTGTTATAACTGAGTTGCCTTGTGAAGGGGACATTTGTCACTTTCCACACATCTGTTCACGTTTGTTACAATTGTTTCCTCACCAATATCAGCATCTAATTTCCTGCTTTCCATGTATTTCTATGAAATAATTAAGGAAGAAATGCGACAAAATGCCCAAAGAGCACACAGATGCTGCAGGCATAGGGCAGGCTGCTGACTGTCACCACACCTGCGCGGCTGTGCAGCTGTGCCGGGTGCTGTGTCCTCGATATGGCCTGGGACCCACCTGCAGCAGTGTGCCTGTGCTTGGGGGCTTGCAGTCGTGGGCTTCGTTCTCTGGTTTATGTGGAGCCTCTGCTGGGTCTCACGGTCCCTTCTCCTCACGCTGAGTGTCCATTCTCTGTCCTCTCCGCAGCGGTGGTCCACGCCCTGCTGGTGTGTAATGCCAGCATGGAGCTGACCACCTTGAAAAACATCCAGGACTACTTCAATCCAGCCGCTCTGCCTCTCGCGCAGCACCTGTTAGCGATGTAAGTCATTCTCCAGGGGCCGTGATTAAGTGGGAACATGAAAATGCAGTAAAAGCACATCCCGTAAATGTTGCCGACAAAATTTTAATTGTCTTCCAGAGACTGTGAGATTACTGTCTGTCAGTAGTTGGAAATTAAAAGAGAAAGGGAAATAAGCCTTGTTTCCCATCAACCGTCCATTCACCCATCTGGCTGTTTACTGTGGTCGGGCTAATGAATGTGACTGCAGATTTGTTCCATTTGCCTTAAGGAGCAAGAGAGTGGGTTTTTTTATTCATCTGTACTTTTATGCCACAAATTATTTAACATTTAAAAGAATAATTTTACAGTATCAAAGTATCATGTTGTGCACTTTAAATTTAATGTTATGTGTCAGATTTATTCAATTAAAAATGCTTAAATAATTTTACAGCTTGATTCCAGTATGTATATTGGTACCAATTTTATTCTTGATATAACCAATAACTCATTTTTAATTTCTCAAGCACCATACCCCCTTTAAGAAACTGGAAGTGATATTTTATTAAGTTAATTACAATGACAAAAAACTAGTTCCAGATTTGGAATGTTATGGTCTGTTTGGTGGTATTTCATTTTTCTCACCTCATTGAAGTCCTATGTAAAAAAAAAAAAAAAAAAATCCATATAATTCCAATATGTGTTTTTCCTACTTTGAAATAAATTTAGTCTTTTTTTTTAAGATGTCTTTTTTTTTTTTTCCTTTTAGATTTTTTTTTTTTTTTTTTTTTACTTATCTTTAGAGGGGAAGGGAAGGAGAGAGGGAGAGAAACATCAATGTGCGGTTGCCTCTTGTATGTCCCCTGCCGGGAACTGGCCTGGCAACCCAGGCATGTGCCCTGACTGGGAATCGAACCGCGATCCTTCGATTCGCAGGCCCGCGCTCAATCCACTGAGCTACACCAGCCAGGGCGAAATAAATTTAGTCTTTATAGGACTAAAGCCAATTTATTTCTTGACAGTTTTACTTGAAATAGAAGCTATAATGGCCCTTGCTGAGTGATTTAGAGCATCATCTAGATACACCAAGGTTGTGGGTTTGATCCCCAGTCAGGGCACATACAGGAGTCAACCAATTAAATAAAATAACAAATCTATGCTTCTCTCTCCTTCCCTCACTCCTTCCCTTCCTCTCTCAAAACAAAAACAAAAACAAAAAACAATCTGAAAAGAAACAGAGGCTGTATTAATTATCTAAGCCAGCTTGCATAAAAAAAATGGGCTTCAGTGTTGGTATAACTGGTAGCTGTGTGCTTTTTGGGAAGAACATGTAATATTTTCTGTGTCTCTGCTGGGGTAAATTACTTCCTAGTGTTGTCGTGTAGATTGCAACAAATAATACATGCAATGCTTAGCCTAGTGTCTGTGTGTAGTAGGTATTCTACAAATGACAGTTCCTATCTCTCCTACCCTCCTCCAAATTGGAGCGTACACACATTTCTGCCCACAAAAAGATGTCCTCTGATGTTTGTAAAGTGAACTCACCTATTTCAAAAGCCCCTCATTTATCTCTGATTTTATTTGCTGCCCTTTTATTAGGTCATTGTCAACTGCAGTTAGCAACAAGAGAGTGGATAGAAGAAAATTTATCCCTCCAGCCTTCTCAAATACCAACACAAAATGTGACCCGCCCAGCCTAGAAGCAGCCTTGCAGTTAGCTAACGAATTAATCGAGGCACACAGACTAAACGAGGACCAAGCTACAGCTCTCACCCAGATAGCTCGAATGGTGGCGTCACACGGACGTGCTGAGGAAGAGAAGGGGCCGCACACCTGCAGCCTCCCCATCACCATCGTCCACGGTGAGGAGCAGGGAGAGCCGTCAACACCTGGCTGTGTGTAACCCTCTGTCACCCAGTCCCCGGCTCAGCACCTGATTGTAAACCAGCCTCCGTAACTTGGTCTGCTCCTCTGTCCCTTCCTAGTCAAGCATGATTCCAGAAGAACGAGATGCTTTGAAGCCGCTTTAGTAAGTAAGCTATAAGCAGCACACGAGGGATGAGAAGCGCTGTGCACCCCTCACTAGGGTATCCAGATGTCTGCGTGTCGCTGTCATGGTGGACGTCACCTCTGATGAGCAAGGCCTTTATTAACACCTGGTCGATTCACTCCCCCAGCGTCCCCACAGCTGTCCCAAACCTTTCCTCTTCTTGTAGCTGAGCTGGCCCCTGCCCTATGCCCTGAAATTGGTCTTGCCTCCAACACAGGAAGATGCAGATCGAAACAACATCCACCGCACCTGCGCTTTCTCTTCCTGCCCCTGGACTCTGTCCCCGGGAAGGAACTTTACTTTCTCCTCAGAGCTGACTCCATCTGGTTCTGTCCCCTCTTTAGAATCTTTCCTCTCTCGGACATCCACCCTGAAGCAGATCTGACTTTTTGCGCTGTTGATCGAGCTAGACACCAAGGGTTCATCCTAACTTTTAGTCTTTCTAGCTAGATGAAGTGCCTTTGTCTTAATTCCCCTCCTCCCCATCGTGTTCCTCTGCTGCCCCATCAGATGCGTCAGGGAGATGTGTCACTTCCTCTTTTCTGTCCTTCATGGTGATTCTCTCCAGTTCCCTCCATCCAATCCTCTACCTACCTCCACAGGCCTAGTGGGTGAGACTGGGCTCTAGTCAGCCTTGAGAAGTGCGCTCCCAGAGCTGGAGGGGAGCTGACTCTCCAGAGATTGACGTCCCTGACCCTGACCCCTGATTGATCCATCCTCATGCAGATGAGGACTCCAAATTCCTGCAGTTTGGTCCAAAAGGCACTGCCCTGATTGGTCAGAATAGAGCCGCTGTGAGTGGTCAGTTATGGCTGCACAGCTCCGATTAGACAGGGAAAGGCTCAGCCCCACTGACTGAGGTCTGTAAGGGCTGCTCCAAGGGCGAGGGCGGGGAACGCTGTGCCTGCTGCTCCCTGCTGTGCAGTGTGAGCTGGCCCCTGTGCTGACAGCTGCGGGGCTCTGTTTTTTCACTGGGGTTAGCCACCAGGTCCCCTTAGAGGTGCCTGCCTTCTCAGGGTCCACACTTTATGTTTCTAAAACATAATCTGAAAAACTAGGTGTTCCAAAACATGATCTGATTAAATCAATTCCACTGCTTGAGATCCTTCCGTAACTTCCTCTGGCCTTCAGGGCAAAATTCTGTTTTTTAGCCGTATCAAGCAGAACTCTTCTGACTTGCCCCCTTGCCTACCTCGTCAGCCTCTGCCTAGAGCGACCCTTTCTTTCCGGGTCTGGACGTCTTACTCTGGGAGTTCTGCTACTTCCCGTTTTTAAGAAGTATAGCCACGCCCACCAAACCAGAGAGAAGTGCTTTCTCTGACACAATCACAGTGTTCCCTGCCATGTTAATTACTTCTTACGAATTTACTGGGGTAACATCGATAGCATTGTACGAGTTTCAGGCATGCACAACTATCGCTCGACGTCGGTGGGCTGTGTTGCATGCCTGCCTCCTGAAGTCTAGTTTCCTTCCATCCCACGCCTTCGACCCCCTTTGCCTGCGGTTTCCTCCCAACCATGTGATTTTATCACTGTTCCTTTCCTCGTCCGTCTTCCTTTGTGCACGGTGGTCTCACTGAGAGGTCTTTTGGTTATTCACCCCTGTGCTAAGCACATACTGGGCACTCTGTTACTGTTTCATTGAAAAAATTAGTTAAATAAAAGAGAGAGGAAGATAAATTATTTCTTGTGCTTTCAGAAATTTGCTTACAATATTCCTTTTATTTTTTCTCCTGCTTCCAAATAATTAGGTGTTTTTGGAGCAGGAAAGAGCTATTTGTTGGCAGTGGTGATTTTGTTTTTTGTGCAACTGTTTGAAAAGAGTGAAGCTCCTACAGTTGGAAATGCAAGACCATGGAAACTCCTAGTTTCTTCTTCCACTAATGTAGCTGTTGACAGAGTACTGCTTGGGTGGGTATGACACGTGTGTGTAAGGCTTGTGCTTTAGGGTTACTGTTGAGAGAGGCACTCTCTGCCTTGGACCGAATGCTGGGTTTGCCAGAAATGTAGGGTCTTTGTCTCCAACTCCAGCAGCAGCCAGGAGACAGTAACAGGCTAACTTACTAGTCTGTAAGTTGGAGAAACTCAAACATCAAACCTGACAATTTTGGCACAAGGATGGGGTGCTTGTGTAAAAATCCAAATTCAGCCAGGAACACGTAGAGCTGAGAGGTGCATCCCCACTGGGATGCTGCGGATGTGGGGCCCTGATGGCCCTTATCCAGGGCAGGCCCTATGGTCGCGCGGGCAGCTGGCAGCCTTGACTGACAGGCTGGTGTCTCTTGGGACAAAGCCTTGCTCACTGCTTGAGCTGGGGTTCCCCAAGCTCAGTGTTCCTTGTCCAGCTCACGTGCAGGCTCCCTCCGGACTCCTCCCCTGCTCCCTCAGGACTTGGGGACCCAGGGGACCAGTGCAGATGGGGTCTCTGGCTGGCCCCAGTGCCATGAGCGGAAGCCCTCGCCTCTGGGTCTGTTACCAGGAAAGGAGCTGGGCGCAGATGTAGGAGCCCGTGACAGTGAAAGAGCTGAGTTACGGTTTTGGTTTCCGTAAGGGACTCTGAAGGCAGTGACACGAGCTGTTCTGCAGATACAGAGTTTTCGTGATTTTTAAAAATTTTATTTAAAATGCAAAGATGTTACATAGGACTTTACCAATATTCTAGTGCAGGGGTGTCGAACTCATTTTCACCAGGGGCCACATCAGCCTCGCGGTTGCCTTCAAAGGGCTGAATATAATTTCAAATCCTTAACAGTTAAGGAGTAGTTATATTTATACAGTCCTAAAATTATTAATGATCTCAATGTCAGCATAAATTACAAAATTTGATTAGGAGAAATAACTTTTTATATGTAAGTGTAGGTTTTTTAAAACTATTATAATTACATAAGTTAATGCTTATGGTAAAAAAAATACGCAGTCTATAGATATTATATTTCTTTGCATTTGTTTATACATAACACATTTTGTTTTCCAAACTTGGTATAAACAGTATGTATTGTTTTGTGTTCTGCTTTTAAATCTTCTTAGAAAACGTAATTTTTGTAGGTCTATTTTATGCAATGATTTGCTTATACCATACTTTGAGCAATATTTGATCAGTCAGTTCTAAATTTCTCCCATTATAAATAATATTTTGACAAAGATCCTTAAACATAAACCTTTATCTCCGCTTCTGATTTTTTCTTGGGAAAAAGTCCCTGGCCTAGAATGAAAGAGAGGAGCATGCTTCGCACGCCTGACCTTCAGAGAGGTTCTGCCAGGGCGCAGTGTCCCAGCACTTAATGAGCCCTCCACGGAGGGCAGTGCGCGTTTTAAAATTCTCGGTGAAACGCGTCAGGGTGAAAACGGGGCCACTGGGCATTTACTTGGAGTGTAAGCACTTCCCGTTGAATTGCAGAGCTGTAAAGTGGAGTGTTCTACAACTTCGGTTTTAATAGCATAAGTATCATATGAAGCTTTGCTTTATACTCTACTTTCTGAATAATTGGAATCTATTTTACTATGTTTTGTTTAAAGGCTTCTCAGTCTTGGATTCGAAAAATTTGTCAGAGTCGGGAGTATTAGGAAGATCGCCAAGCCAATTTTACCTTATAGGTGAGAATGCCCAGTTCCAGAAGTCACAGAGTGTTCACAGAAGTATAATAATGTTACAGAACTCATACCTTAAATTTGGTTTTCGAAGAGGAGAGAAAGTTTCTTGGTTAACTTAGAAAATCTGTATCTAACTTTTTTGGAATATTACAAAAATGAAATAGAGAGGGGTACTCTTTTATGTCGTTCTCTTTTAGCTTGCATGCTGGCTCAGAAAGTGCAAACGAGCAACTGAAAGAACTCCATGCGCTGATGAAAGAAGACCTGACCCCCGTGGACAGAGTCCACGTGAGGAAGAGCATCGAGCGGCATAAACTGGGGACCAACAGGACCCTGCTGAGGCAGGTGAGGAGACCCAGCCTCCGCTGGGCTCTTGGTTCGCAGGAACCGTTTGGGTCCTCGTCTTCCCGCCCATGGGGAATATTCCCTGTGAAGGGCACAGTCGGCCGCGATGGCTTAGATTTCCCTGAGGAGTGGGTTTGGCCAGCTCACCGCCACTGAGTCTCCTTTTCTCTTTGTCCCTATTTATCTTTTTTTAGTCTTAAAGGGGAAAGTGAAGAGGTGGGAATATAGCCCTGGCAAGTTAAGTGAAACTTGATTTTTTTTTCTTTTTTTAGGAAAAATAGAGGGAGAGAAGGTCTGACCCTGGGCAATATGTCCAAGTGACATTTGTCTTTGGTGCTCCCTCAAAAGCCGCTTTCAAGGGTCTGTCTGCGCTCAGGAGTCCTGGGGCCCAGACCATGTTCTAGGTGTCAGGAGCCACAACAGGGCCCGTGGGCTGTGCTTTTGTCCAGTTCTGGTGCAGGGCAGCCTGGGGCCAGCTGGAAGGAGACAGCAGTCACAGGAGAGCTTGGGGAGAGCAGGGGGACACAGGGAAAGGGCTGTGGGCTGTTGGACCATGTGGCTGTAGGTCACTGTCTGCAAGACACGTGGGGAGATCAGCCTGCTTCCGACCCTGTGTTGGTCAGCAGTGGCTGAAATAATGCCGCTTAACAAATAACACTCCATCCTGTAGGACAACAAAGTGAAGACTCTGTGGGCCAGTGGGCGGGGCTTATTCTGAGATTGTTGCCTCTGATGGACGGTCCCCTGACAGGGTGGCCAGAGTGTGGTGTGAGAGGGCATCTTCGCCACCCAGCCAGCCTCCTGGGTGAGGGCCCTGCCTGTGCCCGCTTTCCTGCCTGGGGCGGGGGTGAGTAGCGGGTGGCGGGCACTGCAGAGTCGTGGGGCAGCGGGTGGGAACTCACAGCCATCTGCCACAGCTTTGGGTCCAGAAGTCCTTAGAAGGGTCACACTGGCCTTCTGCTGCCTGAGCTATGAGCCAGCTCAACGGCCTCAGCCCGAGCCCCCGGGCTTAGCGGGGCTGTGCTCAGTCCCTGAGGACTTGCTGACACGACCCCCCCCCCCACACACACACACACACACACTTCTGTTGACATGTAAGAAGGGCTGTTCTCTGAGGCAGTTTCTAAGGGAAATCTCCGTCACTGTGATGTAGCACTCGCTGGTCGCGCCTGTTCACAGGTGAAAACGCTTTTAGAGTAACATTTTTAAAAAAGCTTAACAAATTTCCAGTTATGCATTTAGGCCTGATACATTACTGAAATGACGTCTTTACAGTAAAACTAATTTTTAAAAATGCTTCATAGTTGATTGCTTCCTAGCTCAATAATAAAATAATTTGCTGTCAGAGTCTCAGCAATATAATAAATTAAAAGATACAAGTAATATAATTTTTTAAAGAAAAAACTTTTTTCTTTTGTTTTTTTGTAGTAGATATTGCTGTAAATTAAAAAAAAAAAAAAATTGCTTCCTGATTCACAACTTCAGGGTTTTCACCCTAAGGTGGTTTTTGTCGGATTCAGTTACAGACGCAAGGCGCAGCGGGACATGGCCGAGGGCAGCAAGCAGTGTTGCTTGCTAAAAGGTGTCCTCTGCTGGGTTGTTTAGTTTATTTCTGTTTCTTTTTTTTTATTTCTTTTTTTAAGATTTTATTTATTTTTTAGAGAGAAGGGAAGGGAGAGGGAAAGAAAGGGAGAGAAACATCGATCGATCAGTTGCCTCTCTCACATGCCCTGTTGGAGCCGAACCCACAACCTGGGCCAGTGCCCTGACTGGGAATCGAACTGGTGACCCTTTGCTTTGCAGGATGACATTGAGCCACACCCTTCAGGGCTCTGCTTGGTCACTTTAAAGGAACTGAATGTTTAAAACGGGAGGTTCTAATATAAAAGTGCCTTTAGGATTTTTGTTTTGTAAAGAAGGAAAACGTACCTGACAGAGGGCTATTGTGTGATGAATGTTATTTATCATTAAAGAAAACAAAGTGTTTATAACATTTTCCTGTTTCATTCACAAGATCTCTGGAAGCAGTGTCTAATTGTAAAGCATATTTTTGTCAGTCACATTTGTTGCTAAAAGATACAGTCATTGATTTTCCTCATATATTTCATTCCAGAGATTAAATATTAGCTTTTATCAGGCTTTTGCCTTGAGAATAATGCTGCTCTGGTATAATATTTAAGTCTGTAAGGTTCAGATAAACTTACAGCTGTTGTACAAGTGCATTGAATATACTTCTAAGTCACGAGCGTGCTAAAGAGCTAGGCCAAGGCTGTTGGTCAGCGTATCCAATGCGCTTCGTGGAGAACGTTGGCCTGTGCTGTGTTTGTTCCGCCTTATCAAGGAGGACAGGTGATGTATGTTATGCTTGATGTCTTTAAAATCCTGGGTGTAAAAATGTGCCTTTCATTCTTATCAATAGGCTATGGCTTACGTCGCCGTTTCCTGTGATTTCCGCTTCTTATGTGGAGGTAGTGACTGTGGCCATAGTGGCTTATGGTTTCTGATCACCACCCGTCACCACCGACAAGTTCTAATCTCACGACAAATCTCTGGGAAATACAGCCTCTCGTTTTTTAAGTAGTTGACGATGACAGCGTTCTCCCTGTCCTGCAGGTCCGCGTGGTCGGAGCCACCTGTGCGGCCTGCCCCTTCCCATGCATGGACGGCCTCCGGTTCCCAGTGGTGGTGCTGGACGAGTGCAGCCAGATGACCGAGCCGGCCTCGCTCCTGCCTGTCGCACGGTAACCTGGTCCTTTCCAAGGGCACCCGGCTGTCACAGCCGCTTCGGACACTTCCTCAGCCCAAAGCTTGCTGAGCATTTGTGACAGCTTTAGCAATTCAAGTGCTAAACCAATTGTTTTTAAGAACGCAGAGGGAAATCTGGGGGTTAACGTATCAAGCTTTATGAGGTCATGTCTGGATGACGTGATCCTTAAAGCTGGATCGCTCTCGAGCCGGGACCCTCCCGGAGCCTCGCAGGCCTCTCACTGGGCAAGAGGCGCCTCTTGGGCCGTTGTCCGAGAGCTCGGCTCTGGGCGTGCTCTTCAGCTGCCTTCATGGAACTGCCATGTTTGGTTTCTGAAACGGAGTTTTGGATGACGATGGTATGTAAAGTTATAAAGGAAAACAAGTTGAAGATTAAAATTCGTCTTAGAATTTAGAAGACTAAGAAATCTAAGCTTTCTCAGCCACTGAGACATTGTGCTTTTAGAGCGTCTCTCAGTAAAGGGTCTGGAAGGCAGCAGAATGCGTCCTGGCCGCAGCAGGCCTGTCCCCAGAGGAGGAGGGTGTCGGTCCCGGTTGTCAGGACTGGCAGGATCGGTGGGCCCCAGTCACGGGCTTTCACTATTTCAGCTGGGCCCAACCTGAGCAAACGGAGGGGCGTGGGCACCCCTGCCTAGGAGCGACGGGGGGAGGAACTCGAAGTCCCTGCACAGAGCGGGGAGGAGGCACGCGTTGGAGCGCCCTCTGTACACGGAACACGTCATGCCTGTGCATCCGTAAGTCCTCACAGCAGCCATGCAAGGTGCTTTCCCACGCAGGTTGCTGGTGGGGTGTGAAGCCTGTGGAGATTAAATAACCTGCCGTGTCCATAGAATGTAACAGAGCTAAGAGTTGCATGTAGGTTTTTGAAATGGGGGTTCTCATGCCCAGTGCCAACATGGTACAGGGAAGGGTTCCCCACCGCCAAGTGATTCTCTGACACAGCAGGGTATCCAGGAACTCAGCTCAGTTCTGACACTGCAACCCAGGGATAGCCCCAGACCCTCAGGGTAAGGGCTCAGTCCCACTTCAGGCGCCAGCTGCAGCCCTGGGCTTCTGACCACCTGGGTGCCTACTGGGAGTTCCAGTGACTCCTCCAGCTCAAAGCCCATCACAAGTCTAAGCTGTCACCTGGACTTCTGACTAGATGGCTGTGAATCTGAGGTTCCCACGACCCTCCTACCCCCCGCCCCAGCCTTGGGTTCTATTAGTTTGCCAGAGCAGCTCACAGAACTCAGAGGAACACATTATCCACTGGATCACGGGCTGCTTGTGAAAGGATGCAAGTCGGGAGCAGCCAGGTGGGGCTCGAGATGCACAGGACAGACAAGGTGTGGAGGGGCACGGAGCTTCCGAGCCCACTCTGGCCTCCACTCGACCAGGTCTCCCCGTGGTCACCGCCCCCGGAAGCTCTGAATCCTCATGCTTCCGTGGAGGCTTCATCACCTAGGGGTGACCAGCTCGCCAACCACTGGTGACGGGTCCACTCCAGCCCCTCGCCCCTCCCTGGGGGTCAGACTGAAGGTTCCGTGCCTTCAATCACATGGTCGGCCTGGCAACCAGCCCCATCCTCAGGTCCCCTCATTCACAGAACAAAGGGCCTCAGTCACTTCCACACTTGGGATATGCCAAGGGTTTCCGGGGCTGGGAGCCCGGAATTGTGGGTGAAGACCAATATGGGTGACAAACAGATTTTGGTCATCTCAAGAACCAAGTATATATTTCTTATAAATTACAGTATTGCAGTTTTCCTATAAAACTTCCCTGTCTTACTCCTGTTTGGAAGACATAAGCCCCTGAGAGCTGAATGTACTTCATCCTAAAGCAAGAGTTGAAGCCAAATGACTTCTAAGTCTACATTTATAGATCCTAAAAACCATTGTTTCTCCACGTGTGTTCTATGGGACACGGGTTCCACGCAGAGGCAGGAGACACTCAGTAGGCTTTATGTGGAAAACCATACAGTAAATAGAGTTTCTTTACTGCGTAACTGCTCCACCATTTAATTCATGTATTCGCACTGTTAAGCCTTGTTCTCAGAGTGGTGGTGGTGTTTGAAGTCTTTGAAATGCATTTTAGAAAATAGCACCGTGCCCTGGCTGATGTGACTCAGTGGACTGAGTGCTGGCCTGCAAGCCATGGGGTCACTGGTTCGATTCCCAGTCAGGGCACATGCCTGGGTTGTGGGCCAGGTCCCCAGTAGAGGGTACACAAGAGGCAACCACACATTGATGTTTCCCTCTCTTTCTCCCACCCTTCCCCTCTGCCTAAAAATAAATTTAAAAAAGAAGAAAGAAAATAGTGCCGTAAATGTCAATGCAAGCTTTTCCTGTTGCTTGGGCTAACTTGGAATTCTGTTTTTCAGGTTTGAGTGTGAAAAGCTGGTTCTTGTTGGAGATCCCAAACAGCTTCCTCCCACTGTTCAGGGATCCGACGCAGCTCATGGACACGGATTGGAACAGACTCTTTTCGATCGACTTTGCTTAATGGTACTGCTGCTAAACTCACGCAGAACTGCCACTGACTGGTTGGTTACACACGGTGCAGGCTGATGGGAGATGAAAATATCTCCACCAGCTTAACTGGAGCTGTTTAGAAAGCACTTACTCAAAGATAAGTAGAACCCCGTAATTTAAGTGCCCCTTCTAAAATGTCTTTTTCCTGTGTATTTCAGTAGTAAATAGAAAGTACATTGCCTTTGCTCTAAAATAAAATAAAACTATAATCTATTATCTATGGTCCTTGTCACTTCACATCTAAATTTTTTGAAATTAATCGTCGCTATATTTTTAATGGAGGGGATGTTCACGTGACATAAAATCAACCTTCTTCAAGAGCGTGAGTGGCGTTTCCCACGTTCACAACGCTGTGCAGCCACCGCCTGCCTCTGCCTAGTTCCCCAACACGTCCGCCCCCCAGAATGAACCCCACACCAGGCAGCAGCGCCCTCCGGCCCCTGGCAGCCGCCCGCCCGCTCCCAGGCCGTGTGGACTGATCCCTCTGGACACTTCGTCTCGCACGGTCTCGCAGCTTCCCGGCATGCGGTCTCCTGCGTGGTCTCTTGCATCTGGCGTCCTTCACTTAGCGTGTTTTTGAGGTTCATCCACATCGTAGCACGTTTTAGTGCTCAGTTACATCACAGTCGCCCCTTATCCGAGGGGGTACGTCCCCAGACCCCAGTGGACGCTGAGGATGTGAGCCCCACATAGACTGGGTTTTTCCCTGCGCGCGCACACACACACACTCACACACTCACACACTCTGTCTGGCTTCTCTGGGCCGTAGCTGAATTGCCAGTATCACTGCTCTTGTGCTTTGGAGCCCTTACTAAGAAAGTCGGGGTGACTTGAACACGAGCCCTGTGATACCTTGACAGCCCGCCTGATAAGTGAGACTGCTGAGGGACTGACCGAGGTAGTGTCCACAGGGTGGACGCGCTGGGCAACAGGAGGACTCACGCCGGGCGGGACAGGTCAGGAGGGGGCGTGATTCCTCCACCCCAGTTACTGGATAGTGAGTCCAAGGTCGGGCATGTGGTGTAAGAGTAACTTACCATGACAATATGTTTAGTAATTAAAAAGATTTATTTACAGTCGACTTTATTCGTTTACTAAGAGTACAATATGACAGTACTTTTAACCTTTGAAATACATCCTTTTTCCCCTTAAGAAAATAATGCTGTTTCAAGTTCTTATTTTTCTGCATTTAAATATCTTAGGGTCACAAGCCAGTTGTGCTGAGAACCCAGTACCGATGTCACCCTGCAATCAGCGCTGTCGCTAACGACCTGTTCTACGGCGGGACCCTGAGGAACGGCGTGTCAGAGGCAGAGCGGGGCCCGCTGTTGGGGTGGCTCCCCACCCTGGGCTTCTACAACGTGCAAGGGCAGGAGCAGGTGCGCCGCGCGGCTGCCAGCCAGCCCCGCTTGGTGTCCTGGCCTGCTGTTATGGCTGCTGCTTGTTTGGTTTTCTTGGTCCCTCCCAGACTTTCCGGGAAACGTGATTTTGGATCTGGTTTTCATTCCAGACTGAAGGAGGTAACAGCTTTCACAACGTGGCAGAAGCCGCTTTTACGCTGACACTGATTCGATCACTGGTGGCAGGTGGAGTGGCGGGCTCCGCGATCGGGGTGATAACGCTGTACAGAGCCCAGGTGTGCAAGGTGCGTGCTGCGTCTCCGACTTTATCGGGCATTAAATAGTGTGATTTCCTATCACAGGGTTTGATATTACATGTGTAATGGTTTGGTTTGGTGCTTGAAAAACTTCTGGGACCATAATTAATGCATTCAGAAGAAACATTCTGATTTGTGTCTGGTCTGGCTTTTTTTTTCTGTATAATTACATGTAAACTTAACAAGGTTTAATTAAATTCAGTTTACAGCTGTTGGGGCAAAAATGCAAATAAACAAATTAGAGGGAAGAAAATGTGCTGTGTGCTTTGTGTTCTGGAACAGGTGGGACCGAATCTCTGTTTTCCCAAATAGTCTCTCATTATTATTTCATTTTATCAGTAAATCAAAGATAGATACCAGATATTAATGTGTATATGAGCCAGTGACTTGTAACAAGTTATTTTATTTTTCATTTTTTTTAGATTTTTTTCATGTTTCGTTATTGGTGTACTAATTCTAAATTAGCGTATTCAAGCAAGCTTCCCAGCATCTGATAAAGCAACACTTTTCAACCTGTTTCATGATTTATAGTGTTACCTAGTTACTTGTCATTTTAGGAACTAGGCAAATCCTTGAGAGCCCTGGAAGAGTGAAATTTCCACTCTGGTTAAGCTGGAAGGGTGGCTGTGAGGGCTCCGGCTCCGTGCCGCCTGCCCCTGCGCGTGTGACCGTCTTCTCGCCCACAGCTGTGCCACTCGCTCAGGGCCGTGGCCTTGGACCAGCCCGGCCTGCAGGCCGTGCAGGTGTCCACGGTGGACGCCTTCCAGGGAGCGGAGAGGGAGGTCATCATCCTGTCCTGTGTGCGGACCAGACAGGTGGGCTTCATCGACTCAGAAAGGAGGGTGAACGTGGCCTTGACCAGAGGGAGGAGGCACTTACTGATTGTGGGGAACCTGGCCTGTCTGAGGAGAAACCGGCTCTGGGGCCGTGTGATCCAGCACTGTGAAGGTAAAGCCAAGAGCTGTTGGAGTCGAGCGTTTTGAACTGAAACTGCTCGACTCCAGTTTTGGATGGGGCGGGGCGGGGCAGCGCTGACTTTGCCACGCTGGGAGGTGATGGGAGGGCTGGTTTGGGGTCCACTGTGAAAGGCATCGCCTCACAGCTTGTGTCTTTTTAGGAAGGGAAGGGGGATTGCAGCACGCGAGCCAGTGCGAGCCACAGCTGAACCGGCTCCTTAAAGACTACTCCGAAGACCAAGGAGCAGAAAAGCAGAAGAAAAAGAGAGGGGAAGGCAAACATGAAGATAGCTCTCATTCACAAAATGCGTAGAGCCTTTGTATTTATAGAAACTCCAGTTCATTTCACACTGTACGTGTTCATTTTCACATTTTTATTACCCCAAAACCCTACTTATCACAAAGTACTTCATGATACTTAAATAACATTAAACAAATGCATGTGAAATTTGCTCTTCAAGAAGTATACATTACTTATGTTGAGATAAGCAGATGTTGAAAGTAATACAAAATCTTATTAATAAAAATGAGTGAAAATTTTTGTAAGAATTAAGAATTCTGCTAAAAACAATTATACAAGGGGCAGGGGGCAAAGCCTTCATGGCTTTTTCAATGTTATTTCAAATTAAGTGAAGATTTCAAAAGCTCACTTACTGGAACATCCACGCGGTTACACCAAGATGTTCCTTCTGAGTGACAGCTCTGTCAGAGTGTTTTAAATCTTACGCCCTATCATTTTATAAGTAAGACACATTCACGATAAAAATTTTAACCAGTTCAAAAAGAAGAAAAACACTGGAAATCCACCCGGAGACACAGAGCCAGCGGCCGGGCCTGTGAGGGTTGTGGGGTGCACGAATGAGGGGTGAACAGCAGAGGACCACCTTCGCTTTATTTTCTTCTAGCTCTTTTCCTATGTATTTACTTGCCTAGTAATTATTGACATAGTATATAATGGATTTTTTAATTTTTTATTATAAAATACATTCTGCATGCAGAAAATCATTGCTGACTTATTGCCTCTTTTTCTATGCTGATATTCTATATGTGAGTAAATTAAGCAATTTGTCGTGATTTTGAGACATTATTAACAAGGGAGCATTGACTCATCATATATGGAAAAATGGCCAAGGCTTGATGATAATCAATTATCAATGCAGTCCTTCCCCATTAACAAAATCCGTCATCCCAGTCACTCAGTATTTATTTTAAAGATGCGGAAAATGGCCTACTTGAATTACTTTGCAATAAAATTGGCAAGTGTACCTCTTTAAAACCAACAGACAGGACTTGTTTCCTGAGCCTCTGTCCCTGTCCCAAATGCTGACCGACTGCAGCCCAGGCGTTGCTGCCCCCGCGTCTTGAGCGAGCGGCTGACCCGCCCACACGGGCACCCTCGGCCCCAGTTCTGCCCCAGCTGCCGCCACGCTCCACTTCCTTTGGAGTCGGTTCCCAGTGAGCTGGGACTGGGTCTCGGGCCTTTTTCCCAAGAAGAGTCTGTGGATGGGACGCAATGGTGTGTGCGGGGTGAGGGCATGTCTCTGTCGGGTCCCTTAGGGCGCGGCGGGAGCACGAGTGGCGTGTCCCCAGCACAGTCACAGGCAGGGGGGACGCTTCGCTCTGCTCATTCCTCCCTTCGGAGGCCTGGTGAGGAAGCCAGGGGGCTCCCGACTTCCTCAGCGGTAAGTGTGATCCGTCGAGGGACACTGAGGGGGGGCGGTCGTGGCGGCTGGTTCGTGGTGCATGCCGAGCAGAGCCGTGCTAGCGGAGTGTCCCGTTCAGTAAACAACAGTAAAATTCCTCGTGATCTTACACGGTACTCAAAGTAACAGGCCGGTGTTACCATGGGAGCTCTTGCCTGTCTATAGACAGCAGTAATGTGGGAACAGTGGTCTCCCCTGTGGTGCTCAGTGGTACAAGTATACAAGAATGCTCCAGACTTTTATCTGTGGGAAAGGTCTATTTATGCATCACAGAGATAGACTGAAATTTCTAGGCTTTAATCTGTTTATCAGTCGCCTTTTTGCTTCACAGGGTATGTGTGTTAGGTTTTTTTCAAGACCCTTTCAAAACATTACATTAATCCCTAGTGAGGATAGGTCCTTTCCCCAGTTTATTAATAAGGAAGCCAAGGAAGTCAGAAATGGAAGCTGCCAGAACAAGCACCAGGCAGGGCGGGACCCAGTCCCACCACCAGGCTCATCTGCCCAACCGCGCGTGAGTCTCGGGTCCCCAGCTCTACGGTCCTCACGGACCCGGACACCCCCTTCCCCATGAGTTACCTTGGTCACTTTATTACGTAGCAATCTGTTAACTTTATTTGTGCAACCTCTATCCTTCCCAGTATGTTTCACTGGAGAAACGGGAAGGTAGGCTTTCCTTGGAAGGTCTGCATTTGCTGCTGGAAGATCCAGTTTGCTACGTATTGCAACAGAAACTGATTGTTAATAAAAATGTACTAAAAGCTAAGCTGGTGATTCTCTTATCAAAAATTGATCTTAAAATAATGTTTCATGCTCATCTCTGTAGCCAGCCCTGTCCTTATGAACATACACTTCAATATTTGAGTTATTTGAGAAAAATCGCAATTTAAAATCTGAGATTATAAAGCCCAGCTTGAAACTTCATAATAAAACATAACTTTTGGTGTCCTTTAATATTTGAACAAAAGGACTTGAGTTGGAGATGCCAAAGCAAATCCCAAAGGCTGCCTGCCCTTGACTGTTTAATCTAAAGACAGCTGTGTAATAGCTTTGTACTAACTCAATTCTTTTATATTAAATAAGAATAAAAGGAAATTGGTGATTTACTTGACAGACATTGGACCCTGAAAATTAACTAATTGCTCTAGAAACATTAGCTCAACACTGATTTGAAATGCCTGCTATGTAATTAGTCATGAGTTAAACGTATGTTTACTTCTGTTGTGTTTTTTTATATCAGCGTGACTTGATTATAAAGGAAAAATACAACCCACACATCTCTGACACATCTGTGGTCCTCACATCCTGAAACACTAGTTAGGTTGGTATTTTAAAACTCTCTGTTAGTTATGGATTTTCCTTACCATTCTTTCTAATTGGGCAAATCTGGTCCAGTGTGTGTGTGTGTGTGTGTGTGTGTGTATGTGTGTGTGTGAGAGAGAGAGAGAGAGAGAGAGAGAGATCAGACGGCATCTCCCACTGGCCTGCGGCTCTGCTATCACAGGCCCAGTGCTGGGAGTGGAGAATAATGGCCTCCAGCCCCACGTGGTGATGTCACATGAAGCCCGAGTCAGGGCATCAGGTGGGGTGTCGTGAACAGCCACCCAGGCCGATTGTGTGTGTGTTTCCATAAAATAAAAGACACATCATGGCCCAGAGAGAAATCTCCAGCACAAAACTCCGCAAACCACTTTGGACGTATTTGATCAGTCACAGCACCTTCTCCACACACTGCACAAGTCTTTTTTTGTGTTTCAGTTGCGTTTTTACCTTTCTTGGAATATTAAAGCATAACATGCCAAAAATGTTGTGGGTTTTCTTCCATCTTCAATATTAAAATGGCTGCACAAAAATCCACCAATTTTGATGTTTTTCTAAATGCACGCTGATATGACAGCTGTCACAATACAATCTAACAAAAGTGTTTCAAATGCATTTTTTTTTAGATTTTATTTATCTTTAGAGGGGAAAGGTAGGAGAGAGGGAGAGGGAGAGAAATATCAGTGTATGGTTGCCTCTTGTGTGTCCCATACTGGGAACTGGCCTGCAACCCAGGCATGTGCCCCGACTGGGAATCAAACTGCAATCCTTTGGTTCACAGGCCCGAGCTCAATCCACTGAGCTATACCAGCCAGGGCTCAAATGAATTTAAAGGCAGCTAGGTGCTACTAGACCCATCGTCCCAAAAAACCGAGCGAACACTTTGGCCCCACCCAAAAGGACGGGGTTTCGGCGCTGTGACTGGTGCTGCCCAGGTGCAGAGCTGGAGTGAGCGTCCGGCCTCACCCCTGCTGCGCGTCAGGGTAAGGGTGGCTGCTGTCGATCGAGAGCCAAAGGCCTAAAAGCAGAGGAAAGCAAAACTCAGAATTAAACATTCTCTGCGTCCTGATGACTTTTTACAATGGAAGCTTTAGATGCTGTATTTTGAAGCACAGAGTGAAAGGGGGGGAAGTTTTTAAACACTACCAAGGGTAGGTCAAGAGGAAACACATTTAACAAAGATTAGATGCAAAAATTTCCTGCCAGCAAGTGTTACTAAATAAGGGAACACATTACTTTGGGGGGGGGGATCTTTAGAAATCCATCAAAACCCTACGCCGTGAGCTCATTCCTGGGAAAATGAGATGTGATTTACCCGAAATATAGAAACTGGCACCCCTGCGCAGCTTGCCCAGCACTGAGTATCTGTCCTACGCAACAATGTTTACGTTCTATGTGGTTAGTTAAAGAGAACACTGTAAGTGTTTGTGGTCAAGTCACAGCGTCCCAAACCGTCCGACTCCCGGGCCTGTTTTGACTGGACACGTGCCGTGACCTAACCCACCCGCTCCGGCCATGTCGCGTCCCAAACTCACTCCCAGTCTTTGACGAAGACTGCAAGACACAGAAGGGCAATGCTTTTAAAGTAATAATTTCCGACGGCAAATGTTCCACGTTGTTTTACCTGGAAACACAAAGAAGAAAATTTACCACCGTCCGATGGCGACAAGGAGAGCACCGTGAACACTTATTTCTCCAGGACGTGCCTGGCCACGTTTCCCCCCGCCGCTCGGATACGCACGTGGTCTGCAAATCGGGGTCCTGTTAAGTACCTACCACGATTTTCAAAAATCAAAACCATTAGAAAAAATTTAAAGTCTGCGCGTGACTCGCACTCGCGACAGCACTGAGTGGCGTGTGGGGCGTCTCCGTGGGCACACGCGGGCAGCTGAGCGCGCGCAGGTGAAGGGCTTCACCTCCGGCGCTTGGGAAAGCAGTTGCGGGAGAAAGTGAAGGGCGCGGCGCCGCGGCGGGGACCGGACGGAGACGCAGCCGGAGCCGGGCGGGGTGCGGTCCTGGGAAGACGGGCGTCGAAGGCCGAGGAAGAAAAACGCCCGCCACCAGCCTTCGCCCGCCTGTCGCGCCGGGTGTCCCTTCCTGCGCGCAGGGCTGGGGCGCCACTGGCCCGGCGGGGCGTCGGCGTCTCGGGTGGGAAGCGCGGGCGCCCAGGACGCGCGGGGACTGCGGCGCTGGGGGCGCGTCCGCAACGGTGGCTTGTGGCCTCGGCGGCCGCCACGTGGCACCAACCGCGTGGTGTGGCGATGGCGTCATCAGGCTAATAGGTATGACGTCAGCTAGTGCGTCGTCGCGCACACGCGGGGGCGCACCCGGCACCTTGGCGCCGGCGCTGGGAAATGTTTGGGGGGGGGCGTCCGCTGCGAGGGGCACCCCGAGCGTTTCGGGAGCTGGAGCGTGACTTCGGGTCCCTGTCCCGACGCGGGGTCCGCACGCGCGCCCTGTGTCGGCGCCGCCGCAGGGTCCGTTTCTGGGCGACCTTCGCTGTCTGTGGTCGCGGGCGGGCTCCCCGGACGCGTGGCGGCGCTGCTCCCGCCCCTGAGGGGCCTGTGCTCGTCGGGACCTGTGCCCGCGCCCGAGTGGCCCCAGGTCCTGTCCCCAGGGGCAGGTCGGGCAACTTTCTTTGTCCAACCGTCCAGCGTGTGCACCGCGCCGTCGCCCTTGTAATTTCTGCCCGCGACGACCGGACTGCAGTGTTTCCAGAAGAAAACGCAGTTGCGCCCTTTTCCATGGCGGGGACAGTGGGGTGTCGATCACCCTTTGGCCCCTCGGGCGTCGCTTGAACAAGCCCCACGCGACAGGGACCTGTCACCACCTCACCACGTCGCCACTTCGCTGGTCTTGCGGTCACGGGGTGCAGGAAGGAGGAGTCCTCGGGGAGGACGCACCTCAGGGAAGCTGCTCGGGTGACACCAGCAGAGCGTCTCTGAGGGACCGTCGCCGGGACGTCGCCGGGACGGCACTGAATGATATGAGCGACAAAGCGGCCCCTGGGGCGGCGTGGACCCCACGCGAAGGGGATGGACGGACGAGGCAGGGAGTCTCACAGTCCTCGGTGCTTTGCGTGTGTCCCAGAGTCTGGGGTCCCTTCTGCGCTTCCCCGGCCGGTGTCCCCTCCGCAGGCAGACGGGGAGCTCGGTCCCCGTCATGCCTGTCACCTGAGGACAAGGCAGAAACCGAGTGGGGCGGGGACAACAAGGCCCGCAGAGAGCCCCGCGCAGGCCCGGCGCTGCCGCGGTGCCCGGGCCCAACGGGGCGTCCTGCGGTTTGTAACTGGGGGGACTGGCTCGCCGCGGGGGGTGAGGGAGTGTATTTTTTGGGAAAAGCACCCCAATCCTGCAACAGCCGAACCTGGCGCGGGGACCACTGCCCTCTGGCCGTTTGTGAGGTCGAAGTGTGGATGTCGCCGGTGGCCCCGTGGCAATACCCACCCTGCACGCGGGGCCGGGTTGTGGAGGAGTTCAAGCCTCTTAGAGCAACAAAGACTTTGTGACGCCGCCCTCGCCTGTCCCACACGCACTCGGCCCCCTCTTCCTGAGGCCGGCCGAGTGTAAATCATTGTGTCCCTTTTCTTGATGACCGCCTGCTTTGAGCTTTTGTTCCCTTAAAGTGGGATCACGCAGTGAAAGGGGCTGGGGATGAACAGTTTGACCCTTCAGGACAGTTCACTCGGTGGACAGCGCGCCCTGGTCGCCACCCTCGCTGAGGCCACTCCGCCCCCCCCCCCCGCCCCGTTTCAGCCCCGCTGCATCCGGACAATCTCGTGGACCACACAAGTGCCTCTCGAATTCACTGAAGCTGAAAGAGGACTCGGAGAGTCCAGCTAAGGACACTGGCATTGGTCACGTGTGCAAATCTGACTGCAAATCCAAATTGCTTTCTTTCAGCAAAACCGAGCAAAATGCTGAATACAAAGAATTCTGGGACTGGGTATGAATCCTTGGCTTCTTGACTGCACTAGGTTGTTAAATTTTTTTTGACGTTGTTTCTTCTAAAAAGTAGTCTTCATAGTAGGAGATATTTCCAGAAGTGTTACCAGAGATGATGCTTCTCTTAAAAGCGACACAACCAACATTCCTAGACTCACATTCAAGGTGCTCTACCTGGAGGCTGCTTTTGAAAAGGCCTGGCATCTGCCCAGTCACCTCACACACCACGCGGCATGTCCCCAAAGAAGTCCTGACTTTAAAAATAAAATCCTACAAACTCTATGATAGCTTTACATTTACACAGAGACCGGTTTATGGCAGTCTTTGAACATGTACACTACCTTAAGTTTCTTGGCATACTTTTTCCTTTTGCAGGAAATTTCTGGAATCAGAAGCGTGCAGTTGACCTGAACACTTTACCATCACCAGGCGCACTTCACTGCATTGTGAGCGTGGTGCTCAGAGAGCACGGAAGGCCTGGGTCCTGACAAAGGAAGCCTGGACCTTCCAGGGCATCGTAAAGTCATAAAATCTCAGGAGAACAGCAGCGCTGGGGGTCTGACCCTGAATACTCTGCACAGTCAACTAAAGGAGCCCCTTGTGCGTGTCACTAGTGCCGAGCAGTCTGTTCTGTGTGGTTACACAGGTCTCCTTGGGTTTTCCTTAAGTCTCCACTGAGCGGCATTCCCAGAAAATCAACCCAACACTTCTAGCTAAACCAGCATTGTCGAACCACCTGTCTGAAGAGGCACTAAAATATGTGGCCCCCTGTTCCCCCCCCCCGGGTGTGGCTGCGGTAGGATGCAGATATGCAAGGTTCATGGGTTTATTCTCAGCACTTCAATCATTTCCTCAGAACGTAGCTTTCCCGTTCTGTTTCAGAATTACCCGGAAAACCCTGCGACCCCTCCGGTGTGTGTGTTCCTCTGTCTCCACCCAGCCAGCCGGAGCCCTGGGGCGTTCCCTGTTCGTCCGGCAGCACCACCCCCTGCAGAGTGTCAGCGCTGATGTGTCTTCGGGCATCTTTCTCTCCTGCCTTGTCTTTCACTGACCCAAGTCTTCGATGAGGTTCTGATCCAGCAGGCTCATGGTGCGGACGAGACCAAAGAGGAATGGAGGTGGACGCTGCCTCCCGGAGAGACTGGGTGTGTCTCTCTGCTTGTTAAACGTCTGCACCTCTCACCAACGAAATCAAGCTGTTCTGAAAGGACTTAGGGGGACTGGGAAAATAACGCTTTTAAATTTAGGGAATTTGTTTTAAAAGTGGGGCAGATGCAAAACAGATGCCAAGGAGCGAAGTGACGATTGTGGCAATTCCCAAGTAATTTGGAGACGGAAGGAAGCCTGGCGGTTGGAGACCCGCTGGCAGCCTGTCCCAGGGGACCCTGATTTTCACTTTTCACCGAGTGCCTCCCGTCCTGCTGTCACCTCCCTGAAGAAAACTCGACACAAGTCAAAGCCACTTTCGTCTCTTCTGAGATACGACTTGCTTCCAATTCCTACAAACCCAACAGGAAGGAGACGCACAGACAAAATTCTCTGTCTCTTCTCAACTCTTAACATTCCAAGTGCTCTGGCTTCAACCTTGTTTGCAGACGGGATCTCAAGAGACTGCTTGGCAAGCTGGAGCCCGGACCCGCGCAGGCACCGCACACTCCTCCGGGGGCCGGGGGTTTTGTCCCTAGAAAAGTCAGCCAGGTCGACCAGCGCATGGGCGTGAGCGCAGGCGAGCAATTCAGAACAAGTTCCCCCAGAGCCCAGTCGCCCTTGAGCTCTTTTTTTTCTATTGAAAGTCCGGGAGAATCGGGAGGACGCGCCCCTTGTCCCTACAACGCCCCCAGCGCGGAGCAGGGGTCACGGAAATGTCAGCACAGCCCCTGGCTAGTCGGCAGCACCTCCGCTCAGCGCCCGCCTTCCGCGCCGGAGGGCTCCCGGGGTCGCCCTAAAAAGGAGCCGCGTCAGGGCCTGAAGCCCCAGTTTGTCAAAGGTCCTGAGAAAGCCCCACGCCCCTCTCCAGGTCCGCTCCAGGAGGTGCCTCCAGGCACCCCCCGCCCCCACGCCCGGTCCTTCGCGCTCCGGCGTGAGTCCCTGCGGAACCGAGCACGCTTAGCTTAGCCCCACGTGCCCACCGCGCGCCACCTACACCTCGCTCCTCCCTTAACCGAGCGCTGCGCTTAAAATCGTTTACTGTTGGTGCCTCTCCCAGGAGGCTCTGCTCCTCTGGGGCCCCGCGGCCCCAGGGCCGGCCGCTCTCCCGGGGGTCGGACCCACATCTGCGGGCTGGGGGAGGGGGTCCCGCCCCCCGGGAGCCCCGGCCCCCGCGGAGCTGCTGAAAGGGAGCGGGCTCGGTGCGCGTGGCTCGCGGCCCTCACGCGGTCCCGGGCGCGCGGATTGGCCAGCTGCGTCTGGCGACCTCCATTCATTAATAAATTAGCGGCACGCTCCAGCCGAGCGCGAGCCACCAATCGCGAGGCGAGGCGCGGCCCGGAAGCCTCGGCCTCCGAGCTCCTAGCACAGCCTCGAGCTCCAGCGGGAGCTTTGGAACCACTTTATGCTGATTAGATAAAGGGGGGAGAGGGGGCCCGGGTCGGAGGATGGCAGGGGGGAGGGAGGTTGGCGGGCGGGGGAGGAGGAGGAGGCGAAGAGAGAAAGAACTGAATGGCGATAAAGCGGTGAAAGGGAGCAGCGGGGAGGGGCAGGCGTGGGGTGGGGAAGGGAGGGGGAGGGGGCCCGGGGGCGATCCGATTGTTTTCTGGGGGGTATATAAGGGGTTTTAAGGAGAGTCGTGTGCCAGACACGCAGCCACTGAACCACAAACCGCTTCGCTTTAACTGGAGTGCCGGGGGGTCGCGTGCCGGGCGCCGCCGGCCCGCGGCTGAGTGACAGACGGACACGCACCGAGAGCACACGCACGAGACCCGCGCGGGAGGAGCACGCGTCCTGCCTCGGGCTCGCGCGCGCGTTTGGAGAGCGAGCTGAGTAAGTGTTTAACTCGGAGGGCGGTTCCAGCACCACGTCCCACCGCGTGCAAGCGCTCTTGGGTCGCGCAGATCCTTGGCGCAGGGCCTCTGCCCCTTTCCGGGCGGACGCAGGACCGGCGGGCTGGCGCGGGGTCCCCACTCGGGGCGCCGGAGGGTTCCTCCCCAACTGGGCTCCTCGCGGCGCGCGTCCCCGGGATACCTTCGATTCTGCACCGACGCCCGTTTGGTGTCCTTCCACCCCGCTCCCCGGCTCCCGCTCGCTTCCGTAGGATGTTCGTGAAATCCGAGGCCTTGGAGGTGAAGGAGGAAGCGGACATGCTGGTGCTGCTCCGCGCAGCCTCCCCGGCGGCAGCGCGGACACCGCAGCCGTCCAGCGCGGACGAGGACGACGAGGAGCGAGGCGAACCGGGAGGGGCGCGTCGGCCGCGGGGGGCCGGGCCCGGGGCGCGGCTGTTGGGCCTGGGGCACGAGTGCCGGCGGCGTCCTTCCAGAGCGCGAGTAGCTTCCCGAGGCGCCAAGACGGCCGAGACGGCGCAGCGCATCAAGAAGACGCGCCGGCTGAAGGCCAACAACCGGGAGCGTAACCGCATGCACAACTTGAACGCGGCGCTGGACGCCCTGCGCGAGGTACTGCCCACCTTCCCCGAGGACGCCAAGCTCACCAAGATCGAGACCCTGCGCTTCGCGCACAACTACATCTGGGCGCTCACCGAGACCCTGCGCCTGGCTGACCACTGCGGCGGGGGCCTCCCCGGCCCGCTGCGCCCGGAGTCCACGCTGCTGAGCCCGGGCGGCGCCCTGGGCAGCGTGGGGGACAGCCCGTCGCCCTCGTCCACGTGGAGTGGCACAGACAGCCCCGCGCCGCCCTCCTCCGCGCCCTCCACCTCCCCCTACAGCTGCGTCTTCTCCCCCTCCAGCCCCGTGGTGTCTGATCGTGACTGCTGGCAGCCGGCTCCGCCCGACAAGCGCCGCTGCGCGCCTCGCCGCCCCGCGGTCCGGGAGTGCGCCTAGGCTGCGTCCCCGCCGCGCGCCAGGCCTCTCTCCGTGCTGTCCCCGCCTCGCCCGCCGCGCCCCTCTCCGCCCCACTTCCCGCGCCCTGGAAACCGGCTCGAGTCCAGAGCAGATGCAGACGTCCGGCTTCGCCGCCGCCTGTCGGTCCCCTGGCGAAGGGCTTCCTTTATTCAGACGGGCTCTGAGTTACTGAAGCTGAGATGGAGACCATCGCCAAAAGGATGGTCGAGTGCGGGGGAGGGGGGAGCGCTTCTAGGGCTAAAAAGACGCTGGGAGGAGGCGGAGGTGGCGGGCGTCGCCCCCCTCTGCAGCGCCGAAGACTCTGCTGTCGGAGTGAGTCTCCGGGGGATGCAACGGGTCCCTGCGTCCCGTCCCCTTGGCTTCTGCATAGAGATGTTAATGCCGAGCAGAAAGAAACGCGTCCTGGCGTCTGAATGACGTCGCTGGTAATAATATTATCCACAGAGGCGCGGTGCCTGGCATCTGCTCGGTTCCCAGCGCCGCCTGCGGGCTGTGGGAACTTCCCCTGTCAAACCAAACTTTCCCTCCCTGACGTGCACTTTGTTCGTTTCCCAGACGCGTCACAACACCTATTGTCCCGCCCTTCTCTTCCCTTTTTCTTCTCCATTTTGCCATCTGTCTCTTATGATTTATAAGGGAAAAAGTTGTTTTGTTAGAGGGCCAGGTTAGAAGTCATTGTATAATTTGTAGGCTTTGTACTGATTGAATGCAAGCGTGGAAATCTGGGCTGAACTCTCTATCGAAAGCAAAAATGTGGAGGAAAAAGGAAGGGGGTTGCTTCATGCATTATTTATCTCGACCTTTTAGGGGAGAGGGAACTCCCCTTTCTTTCAAGAGATTAAAAATAAATCAACAGACTGAAAACCTAAGCAGACACGGAGCTCTTTGGGGATCAGCCACACACGTGTTCCCCTCTATTTATTATAAAGAAAATTTTCATGGGAAAAGTATGTATTTTTTGTATATTCTACAGAGTTTATTCTAGTATGTATTTACCTCTTGAAAAATGAGAAAATGGTTGTGATTGAACCATAAATAAAATATCTAATTTTCATAATAATCGTCTGTAGTATTATAACTTTCTCCTGCTTGTGTGGTTCTCAGAAGAGTAAGTCGTATTTTAAGAAGAGAAGAGTAACCTGTGTTTTCATCGATGTTTGTATGTTAGAATCACAGTAATCTGTAAGGTCCACGAAATCACAAGGAGCTGAATTATATTTGAAATGCCAGCACTGAGTGTAACTCTCGGCACAAACAAAACTCGGTTTTTAGAAATCAGTTAAAAAGGGGGGATAATTAAGTCATGATAAGCTTCAAAGTTCAGAAACCCTGACTTTAAAAATCAGTGAAGGTGAAATGTCTTGGTGGAGTGTGTAGAAATTTGGTTTTCACACTTAAGTCTTGGAGTTTCAAGGGCCATCTGGAAGCTGCAGGGTTGGTGGTGATTCCCAAGGACCCCTTCCAGCCCCGTGAGTAACTGGCTATACTCACTCCAAGCTGGTTCACTTTCAGCCATTTTAACAAGCTTGTTGGTTTGAAAAGCAAACTCCCAGAGAAAAGAAAATATTCGGAGTGCGCTGAAAGAGCAGCTCAGCTTTTCCAATCATCTTTGTTAAAATAATTACATAGTCAAAACTTCTTCAAAGGGAAAATGAAAATGTTTTCCTAATCTCCAAGATACATAATTCTAAGTCTTGCACCTCTATCTCCAAAGCGGAGATAAATGACCTTTGCGCGGCCTTGGGTCAAGGATGACCAAGTAAGGCTGACCACACTTTAGGTTGGGGCCCCTTGAGGAGGGTATCCATGACAACACAAGCTAAAGTAAAACACGTCTTCAAAGAAAAGTTGGTTGTTAAGCCTCCCCTGCCCCATAAACTTCGTATCCCCTCGTGGTTTGGGCCAAACCCTCCACTCTGCACAAAGCTGGGCGTATTTTTCCCGAGATGTCTCTCTGAAACTCCTCCTGTCCACCCACGTGGAAAACACGAAGTGTTCAATATCTTGTGTCACTCCACTCTTCTTTTTTAAATCAAAGGAAGAACCACCCCGGGTTTGTTTGCTTTTCATAGCTGGGCATAAGACAGGCCTGTCGGAAAATGCCTTCTCCTTTAAAGACTGCGTCTTACTATTGTCCGATAGGAGGAGGAAGTGTTTCTCTCACCGTCACTTACGGTACTAGTATTTAAAAGGCCAAACTACCCAGCAACTGTCGTGTGAGAGTTCGGAAACACCAGCGTTTCAATGCCGAACAGCTGTTCTGGGGGAGGAGGCCCCGGGGGGCGCGCGCTGGAAGCTTGCGAGGAAAGCGGTGCCTGGCCCAGGTCTGCGGCCGCCGCCCCGCCGGGCGGAGTGACCCTTCTGAGACGAACGGTGACACGGGGGCCCCAGGCGGACACACCAGGGACCCCCCCACCGCCGACCGAAGTCCGGCAGCCACCTCGGCCGTCTTTCCGGCGCAGAGCCCCGTCCGGGGGAGCGTACAGGTAGGTGCCCAACGCGCCGCAGCGCGCCCCACGCGCCCCCGCCGCCCGCGCGCGCGAGCTGTCCCGGCCGCTTCCAGAGCGGACGGCGTCTCGCGGTGAACTGGTGGCCTTTGTGGCGTCCCTTTCAGCGGCGGCGGGGATCGATGTTTCGGCCTCGCGCGCGCTGGTCCCCTCCCCCCCCAGCCCGCAGCGTCCTGTCCCCTCCCGCCCGTGTCACCCGCTCTTCCCCGGCGGTGACCAGCCGGGTCCGTCTGCTTCCTGCGCTCCACCCCCGGCCGCTCGCCGACGACTCGCGTCTAACGCGCCGCGGCGGGTTCTGAGCTCAGGCCCGCGTCCCGCGTCCCGCGTCGGCCGCGCTCTCGTCCTCCGCGGGCCTGGCCCCTGCTCGGGCTCCCTGCTCCGTCCGCAGACGTTACATCGACCCGCCCGGGGACGGGCGCACCAGCGAGGGGAAGGGGCGGCGAGGCCCGGGCTCCCGGGGTCCCGAGGCCCGCGCGCCCTCCGCGGGGTGGCCCTGGACCGTGTCACTTCCCCGCTGGCGCCGCGGGGCCTCCGCCCGGCCCCCGCTGGTTAAAAGAGGCCGCAGCCGGGGTCGCGCCCGCGCTGGGCTCCGAAGCCTGAAAGTCCCGGCGTCCGGTCCAAGAGGGAAGATGCGTGAACAGAGACTCGGTGACGCTGGGTGAGACCAGCGACACGCGGCTCCCGCGCTCCGGGTCACTGCAAGGGGTCTGTGAGGCTCATTGTGTGATAAACAGTCCCCTCCACTTTATTTTTCTTAAAAAGTAGGTGCTTGCACAATCACCGCTCTGGGCACCGAGGCAGCAGCGCGGATATGCGGGGAGGTCAGCTGTCGCCTCTTTTAAGGACCCACTTTAATGATTAAATTTAAGAAATGATCCCAAAAGGGAGGGGGTGACAGGCGCACGCTGTCCCCTCTCCGTCCGGAGGCTCTGCGTGCTGCCCGAAGCCAGGTCCTGGGGGCTGGGTGGGGGGAGGGCTGCTCCACCCGCGGCGGTCCGGTCCCGGCCCCGCACTTGGGAGGTTTCAGGGGGTCCCCTCGTCCGGGACCAGAACAGGACAACCGCGTGGCCGGGCGACGGTGGCCTGGCCCCTGTTCCCGACTCGGTGACAGGGCGGAGCAAAGCAGCCAGTGACTGCTGGTCCGCACGGTGCGCCGGCGTCGCGGGAGCCGAGAGAAGAGGGAGGGCCTCAGCCACGCACCGCTTCAACAGCCGGGCCAGCAGGACCACTGACCTGGGACCGGACGCAAGGGTGGGGCAGGGCAGGCGCCAGGGCCCTGAGCGCCAGGGAGCTGGGGACGCGGAGAGGAGGCGGCCCCGAAGAGCTGGGTCCTCCCCTGACCTACCGAGTTGGGGTCAGTTCGTTATCTACGCTGTTTTCACTGATCTTTCGTTTTACTGTTCAAGGCAGTAACTGTGAGCATTAGGGTTTCTTCATACCCAGCGTCTGGCAAAAATCAGATTTCTTAAGAAATAGGAAGACTTGGGATCCAAGAGTCCTCGTGGTGGAAGCAGACTTCACAGTGTTCGTTTTGGTTGGGTTTATGTGAGCTGGTGGACGCTGTGCGGTGTGTGTATTCCCAAGACCCCGGAGATAACGAGTGAAAGTTATTTCAAAGGACACACGCCCCTGGGGCGGGATGGCGCTGGCCTCTCGGAGACCCCCAGGGTCTGGTATGCGTCTGCTCTGGCCCTGTTGCTTTTGGGCGGACCGGGGGCGCGCCTGCAGCCAGAAAACAAGGGTGCAGAGAACAGACACCTGTCCCCATCTCACGTGAGGGAGAACAACTGAGGAAAGGCGCCGCGGTCGGTCCGTGGAGAACGGAGGCAGGAGCCCTCCAACCAGGCAGAGACCTGGCGCCAGTTCCCATGGCAGCAGCTGGCCGTGAAGCCTAATTCCTTGTGACAAAGAGGTCATCTTCCTTTTCAGATGCGCTCGTGGTCCCTCTGCGCATTGTGTTTCCCCATAAAGGCCTCTCTGCCGTGCCAGGGCTCTGCAGGGACTGGGAGTGGGGGGTGGGGGGGCGTGGTTCCCGCCTCCCTGGGGGGAGACCAGCAGAGGAGCGAGGCCAGTACCAGTACCGGGGCTGACAGGCGGCCCTGACGCTGTCGTCACTTTCTTCCCACAGACGCAATCTCGCTCTGCATCGAAATGGTTTTAAAATGAGGGCTCCTGGGAGACCTTTGCCGGTAATTTGATTTTGCATTTTTTTCAACCTTTTACTTCTACTCAAACACCACATGCAAGCCAATGCAAGAAGATGGATTTGTTGTGAGGACGTGATTAATTTGTTCCCCTGCCTTAGTTTCCAGATAATTCTGGAAAAGAAATCAAATGAGGTAGGCCTTAAACACCCGTGAAACTGCCCTGGCTGCTGTGGCTCAGCGGACCGAGCACCAGCCTGCAAGCCAAAGGGTCATGGGTTCCATTCCCATTCTGGGCACAGGCCTGGGTTGCTGGCCAGGTCCCCAGTAGGGGGCGTGTAAGAGGCAACCACACATGGATGTTTCTCTCTTCCTTCTTACTCTCTAAAAATAAAATAAAATCTTTAATAAAAAACACCTGTAAAAGTATGGGGAGGGAAGTCTCATCATGAACTTAAGCAAGTATTGTACTGATACATTAATACTCCTTTCATATCACAGTGTCCAGAATGGTCAACATGTTTTCTTTTCTTTTTTTTTTAAAGATTTTATTTATTCATCTTTAGAAGGGAAGGGAAGGATAGAGGGAGAGAAATATCAATGTATGGTTACATTTCATGCATCCCATGCTGGGAACTGTCCTGCAACCCAGGCCTGTGCCCTGACTGGGAATCAAACCGAGATCCTTTGGTTCACAGGCCCGTGCTCAATTCACTGAGCTACACCAGCCAGTGCGTCAACATGTTTTCTTGAATCAAAACTGTGTAAACTGAAATATTTTTCTTGACTCTCAAAATCCCAGGGCAGCGGCTTAGAAGTAGACAAGGGAGAAAGTATGACTTACCTGGCGAGGTGGGAGAGCAGCTCTGGAGCCTTGGGTTCAAGTCCACATTTCTCTTGGATCTCAGGAGATCAGTTCACTCCTGCAGACACGGGGCCTGTGCCCAGCAGCTCTCCAGGGGGAGGACCACTGGCTGCTGCCCTGGACGCTCCTGGCCTTGTCTGTGGAGCCGCATGTCCATCTGACCACAGCCTCAGTCTGCGATGTTCCAGGAAGGGCGCGGTGAAAAATGAGTTTCATGTTTTGGGGGTTTTGTGTGTGTGTGTGTGTGAGCAAATAACTCTAAAAGGGTTTCAGTTCTACCTGAGTGGAACGGGACAGGAGTCTTAGCTGACGCTGCTGTCCTACGGTGGGGAAGGTTTCCTCGGCTTCCCAGAGCGTTTTCAGAGCGCAGCAGCTCTGGGCTGCAGAAGCTTTGCTGGGCGGCTGAGGAGCCGGTCCTGACGGGGCCGCGTCAGTCTTGGCCTTCCTGTAACCGCTGCTCCTGTCTCTTCCCCCAAAGGAGAGCAGTGTTCGATTTTCTTCAGGAGCCCCCTTTTCCTGCCCCGCAAAACCGGGGCTATTACGAGATCGGGGACAAGGAGGCATCGTAAGTAGATGGCGTCACGGCTGTTTTATTCATGGCACACTTTTGAATTTTAGAAATTCTGCTAGCGTGTTGGAAGGGATTGGGAGTCCGTGAGCGAAACTGAACGAGGTGGCTCTGGCCCCACCGCACGGGACCCTCGCTGTGTTTCCCAGAGTCTGCAGTGTTGGCAGCCTCAGGCGCTGTCCTCCCACCTGGCACCGCTGTGAGGGCAGAGCGGGCCTGGTGCGGACGGTGCCCCCGCGTACGCGAGGCCACACACCCGCGTGTTCCGGTAGACGCGCTCCGTGTTGTTCCTACACGTCTCTGCCGCCGCTACTCAAAGCCTGTCACTTGATTTCATTGTACTGCCTACTGTGGACTGGGCCCCCCTCTCTGCCAGCATCTGAGGTTCCCACCCGTGGGACTTCCACAGGCCCCTGGCAGCCAAAGTAGCAAAGCTGCTTGGGCTCCGGGGCAGCCATGTGAGGAGCAGTGGTCCCGTGAGACCCCCAGTGGGTGCTGCCTGAGGGAGAAAACCTTGGGAGTTACCATATTTTTTGGACCGTAAGATGCACCTAAGTTTCAGAAGAAGAAAATAGGAAAAAAAAATTTTTGAAGCAAAAAATGTGGTAAAATATGTAATGACATAGTATTTTACCAAGGTAAATGTAAAGCTACATTCGGACAATAAGACGCACCCCCTTTACCCCCAAGTTTGCGGGGCAGTGCGTCTTATAGTCTGAAAAATACAGTAAAAGCCGCTAAGATTTGATGATTGTCAGTGCATAACACTGCGCTCAAATTAATAGGGTCTGTCTTGATCTGGGGACTACATGACTTATTTGTAGCAGAAAAAGTCTGACAACCAACCAAAACTTGGTGCTTCGCCTCTGAAAAGTTTGAAGATTCTGTGATAAACACCCTTTTTATTCGTATTCGTTGGCTACGTAACAAAACTTTAGTGCCTTGAAGTCTACAGCCGTCCTAAGAGTGATATCTGAGGCAATCGCTGTCATCATTTTCGAGTGCACAGCTCAGCAGTGCTAAGTGTAGCCGCAGCGCTGAGCGGCCCGTCTCCAGAACTTTCCACCTGAAACACTGGGACTCTGCACCCTTGAAACCACCACCCATTCCGCTCCCCGAGCCCTGGGCACCACCAGCCTTCTGTTGCTGTGAATTCGAGGGCCTTGCGCACCTTATATAGTAGCAGGTGTTATTTTTAAAGTATGAAGTGTCCATGTGCCCATTTTTCTCTATGTCAAAAATAGATGGAAAAACCAAACGTTTAGTTGCCTTTTATAACTGTGTCTTTGAAAATGGAAGCTGGGCCCTGGCTGGGTGTCTTAGTTGGTTTGGACATTGTCCTGTGCAGCAAAAGGTCACAGGTTCGACTGCCGGTCAGGGCTCAGGTCTAGGTTGTGGGTTCATCCGGGTCAGGGCATGGTGCAGAGGCAACTGGTCGATGCCTCTCTCTTTACCTCCCTCTCTCCCTCCTTCCCGCTCTAAGATCAGTGGATGTGTCCTCGGACGAGGATTAACTTAAAGTAAAAATGGGAGGAAGCAGCCGGCTGTCGCTCGCCCGGGACAGCGGTCACCCTGATGTCTGAGACACGCGGGGTGCTTGAATCTGATCTCGTTCTTCGTTCAGCAGCGCTGAACAGAAGCTCGTAATTCTCGATAGTGAAGAAAAGCAAACCTTTAAAAAGGGTTTTTAAAACCTTTAAAAAGCATTTTAAGCTGCTTTGAGGCAGAGGATGACTCTTTCTGTGATTCAGAGACTCCTGTCCCCTCGTCTCCCTCCCTTGTAAGGAGTCTCTGATCTGGGTATCCCCAGTCTATCTACACAGCACACAAGTAATTTAAAATTGTCCTTCTTTGGGGGGGAAACAGATTAAGTCCCAGCTCCCCATGAATAGCTCTGCTCTATCCTTTTTAATAAAGAAGAGTTAGACTGGACCAGTGCCGATGGCATATTTACCTTCATGAGCCAAAAAGAAAAAAAAAAGAAAAAAGTTAATTACTGCTCGGAGCAAGTAAGTCCGGCTGTCCTGAGCTGCCTTTTATTACTTGCTCCCTTCATTAGTTTCCCTCCCTGGGTTGGCTGCTAATAGCTGCCTAGTCGCATAGGCTCAAAGCTGCATCTGTGCCCTGAGCAGAGAAGCGGGACCCTCGCCAAGGGGGTGGAGCCGGGGCGCAGTGGCTGTTCGCACATCAGCTCCTGTTAGCAGGCTTGCCCAAGGGGCACTGAGGTCATGGAGTGTGGCGGCTGGTGGGGCGCCCAGCACGGCATGGTGGTCGGGCGTCACGCTGGCCCCTGGGAGCAGGGTACCCCTGGCACTGGCCAGAGAGACACCTTTTCTTAAAGGCTGATGGCTGCACCACTGGGTCACTGAACCCTGTGGAAGAGAACAGGAGTCCTGGCCTTCTGGCAAGTTGAGAAAAGTTTTACTTCTCAAGGAAGTCAATGTTTGACAGAAGACCCTATTGCCTGTACCACAGGGTAATTGACGGTTTGGTAAAAAACTGTGTGGAGAGGAAAGACATAGCATCTCTCTGTGGAAATCTGCGTAAGTTCTTTAACCGTTCTGAACTCTTCTTTACTGGTGTGTGATTGACATATAACATTGTATGAGTTTCAGAGGCACAACATATGACTTGATACAGGCACAACTCAGAGGTGCTGCGGGCTCACTTCCAGATCCCCCCAGTAGAGCAAGTCCCACGAGTTTTTTATTTCCCGGAGCATATAAGAGTTGTTTATACTATACCACAGTCTATTTAGTGTACAATAGCACTATGTCTAAAATACAATGTATGTGATTTAATTTAAAAATACTTTATTGCTAAAAATGCCGATCGTCCTCTACACCTTCTGTGAGTTGTCGTCTTTTTGCTGGTGGAGGGTCGGCCTTGCTATTGGTGGCTGCTCGATGACCAGGGTGGCTGCTGGCAGCTGGGATGGCTGAGGCAGTTTCTTAAATAGGACAACAACGACCTTTGCTCTGTCGGTTGACTCTTACTCTCAGAAAGACCCTCCTACAGCGGTGGGATCCTATTTAATAGCATTTTACCCCCAGTCAAGCTCCTTTCAAAATTGGAGTCAGTCCCCTCAAACCCAACAGCTGCTTCATCAACTAAGTTTAGGGAATATTCTAAGTCCTTTGTTGCATTTCAGCAAGTTCCACAGCATCTTCACAAGAAGTAGGTTCCATCTCAAGAAGCCACTCCCTTGGCTCATCCACAGAAAGCAACTCCTCATCCATTCAAGCTTTACCCTGAGATTGTAGCGATTCAGTCCCATCTTCAGGCTCCACTTCTAATTCTGGCTATCTTGCTGCAGTTACTTCCTTACTGAAGACTTGAACCCCTCAAAGTCATTCATGAGGGTTGGAATCCCCTTCACCCAAACTCCTGAGAAGTTGCTATGTTTGCCCTGGCTGGGTAGGTCACTTGGTGGGAGCATCCTCCTGATGCACCAAGGTGGCGGGTTCGACCCCTGTTCAGGGTGCATGCACAAGTCAACCAATGAATGTGTAAATGGGTGGAGCGATGTGGCGATGTTTTTCTCTCTGTCTTCCTCTCTCTAAAACCAATACATTTAAAAAATGGTTGCGATGTTGACCTCTTAACGCAAATCATGAATGTTCTTAATGACGTCTGGAATGGTGAATTCTTTCCTCGGGTTTTCTATGGACTTTGCCCAGATCTATCAAATGAGTCATTATCTGTGGTGGCTATAGCCTTACAAAATTACAAAAATGTACTTTCTTAAATAATAAGACTTGAAAGTCAAAATTACTCCTTTATCCATGGACTGCAGAATAGATATTATGTTAAGCAGGCATGAAACCAACATTAATCTCATTGTCCATCAGAGCTCTTGGGTGACCAGTTTCCTTGTCAGAGAGCAGCTGTATTTTGAAAGGAAACTTTTCTTCTAAGCAGCAGTCTTCAGCGGTGGGCTTAAAACATTCAGTGAGCTATGTGGTAGGCAGCTGTGTGGTCATCCAGGCTTCACTGTCCGTTTGTAGAGCACAGGTAGGTAGACAGAGCATCATTCCTAAGGGCCCCAGGATTTCCAGGTGGCACGTGAGCATTGGCTTCAGCCTGAAGTCACAGCTGCATTGGCCCCTCACAGGAGAGCCAGCCTGTCCCCGACACTGTGAAGCCAGCACCTCTCCTCTCTGGCTGCAAAGGTCCTAGATGGCACCTTCTCCCAATACAAGGCTGTTCTGCCTGCACTGAAAACCCTGTTTGGTGCAGCCGCCTTTATGAATCACCTTAGTTAGATCTTCTACATCACTTGCTGCTTCACCTTGAATGCTCTGTTCTGTTCTGTTACGGAAGTGGCTTCTTTCCTTCAAACTCTCAACTAACCTTTGCTAGCTTCAGACTATTCTGCAGTTTCCTCACCTCTCTCTATGTCTTTTAGGGTGAAACTATTAGTCCTCTTTTAACCCCTGGGTAGCGGTATAAAGGAATGATTCTGAACCCTGATTGCAGTGGCTCTGTGAGTTGGGCATTGTTCCCACAAACGGAAAGGTCACCAGTTCAATTCCTGGTCAGGGCACAGTCCTGGGTTGCTGTCCAGGTCCCCGGTTGGGGATGTACAAGAGGCAACCAATCGTTGTTTTTCGTGCATATCAGTCTCTCCCTCTGTCTCTCCCTCTCTTCCCCTCTCTCTACAAATAAATAAAATCTTTAAAAAACAATAATTCCAAGATTAAGAAAAAACAGGAAGCAAGAGCAGCGTTTGGTTACAGGAAGTTTAGGGGCCTGTTTTACCTGTGGGACATGCCCGTGATCTCAGTAATGCTCCCCCGGTCTGGCCAAAGGAGGAGTCGCGCTGTGCAGTTCACGACACTTGGAAAACAGCCTTTTTATTGCACTTAGAACACCTGGTTTCTGAGCCGCGACCGATCATAGGCCGGCTTTGTGTCTTATTTCTAAAACAGTTTGTGCTTTATGTGAAGCAGATTATGAGATAATGGATACAATGCAGGTTAGCAGCATTTATCAATCATCTTTAAACATCAGATCGCGGGTGCATTCTGGCGGCACAGGAAGCGAGCCCTGCTGGAGGAGAGAGCTGTCCTTGTCACTGGAGGCCGAGGGCCCAAGGGGGTCACTCTTTCCAGAGTTACCACATTGACAGATACATACAATAATGATCAAACTCAGCATCAGCACAACACTGGGGACAGTTTTGGGGTTTTCTTACCATTTTAACTTGTGAACAAAAATAGTTTAATTGTGTTAATTAAATAAGCACTAAAATAAAAATCATAGGAAATGAAGGACTGGCTATCAGTAAATGGTGAAGCACTTGAGCATATTCACTTTTTCTCCAGACCAAAAAAAAACCCCACAAATAACAAACAAACAAACAAAAAACCTGTCCACCCAGAAGCTAATCCATTTTCCACACTCATTACCATTCAGATGAGTCTTTTGAAAAACAAAGATGTCGGCATAGCTCTTTCCAGTGTCTGAGAACGCCTTTCTTATTTGGCTCTACAAATAAAGAGGACCCTCTGGATCTAATTAAGAGATTTTTCACCTGCCATCATTCATTCACGCGGCTCGCAGACATGCATGGACACGCGCAGGGCGCAATGTGAAACACTGTATCACACCAAGCGTGGTGCACAACGGGCCAATCGTAAAACTGCACTCTCAGTTCATCTTGTGCGTTTTAATGATTCGGTTCTCTCATTCAACAAGGCCTCACTGACGGCCGGGGGCTGGGCTCGGCCTGGGGCTGACACGCTGAACCAGGTCCCCGCTGTCACGTGCTCCCAAGCTAATGGGGAGGCAGACACATAAACAAGTAATTACTGTGCGATTGAGGCCCTGCCACAGAAGTTTGTGACAGTGTAAGGAAGCCTCTGTGTGTGATTGAGTGTGTGCACATGTGTCTGTGTGTGCACGAGCATGTGTGTGTGTCTGTGCTCCGAGCCTCTGTGTGTGAGGGCCTAGGGTGGAAAGGTGGGTGTGTCTTCTCACTTGTTCCCTCTGTCCCACGGCTGAGAAGGACAACAAGGGTCAGTTCTACTTAAAGTTGAGAACAGGGACCTTTACAGCTGAGAAGCAGCCACTTGGTCTGGATTTTTAAAAGGTTTCCCCCCCAAAAAAGTGGGTGTATTTCCTTAAAGGTCACACTGTTGCCTTTAGACTTAGGTGCTGGTGGCTCTCTGAACCTTACCTCTTTTCATAAACATATTGTTAGGGTTTAAAGAAAAAATAACTCTAGGGTTATTCTGCAGCGACGAAGGGAACCCATTTTCAGCAGAAGGGAATAGATAATTTTTTCAAAGGAAACTCCAATAAATATGCAAACCTTAGCCATCTCTTTTCTTCCAGCAGGTGTATGAGTCAGCTGTACCAGACCACACAATCCTTCCTGAAAACAGTATTTTCTTGATAGCTGGTTTGATTTTTAAAATTATAAAACATTAGTTTTCTTCAAGGATCAGTTCATCTTTTAGTATCTGAGATCCAATCTGGGTCGCAGGTGTTCTAAGCACAGCGTTTTTCGTGCCTCTTCACAAACTGCCAAGGAAGTGAAAGAGTCCATGTCCACCACATGACCGAGCACTTGATTCCTACTGATCTGTGCTTTATTTAATTCTTAAAGTTATTGGCGACAAAGACTGGCCTTCTCCTGACATCGAGGGCAAGCTGGAGCTGTCTGTATTCTAATCATCAGCTGCTGTGTGGCCACGACCAGCAACAAGAGGCTGCTGGCCCATGCAGGGTGCACTGGGGCCCCCCTCCTCCCCGTCTGTGTCCCTCTGGTAACCCAGAGTGGAACATAGTCGAGCTGATACTTGGCAATGCACTTTTGGAGAAGCCACATTTAATCCATCTTGATATGAGGCCCTGTCGTCCTGAGAGGCTCGGGGATGATGCTTGCTGCGTGCGTGTCCTTGCTCAGCCTGGACGGCGCAGAGGCCACACCGTGGGGACCGGGGGACGTGAGGTGGCAGGAGGGATGGGCGGACCAGTTTGGCGGGAGGTTGTGAAGTTGCACAGTGCTGTGGTGCTCTCTCTAATGCCCAGCTCAGCCCGGAAGCCCTTGGACGGTGCCATTTCAAATTTCCTTTGTTGGAACAATCTGTGGCTTTGAGTTTTTGCAAAGGCCCCTGGGCCCCATCGCTCTGAACATTCGCATGCATTGCAGGGTCTTCCTCGTGTTTCTGTGCCGGGCAAGCAGGCCGCAGGCCCAGAGGCTGTGTACTGGCCTGGCCGCCCGGCTCTGGCATGAACATGCCCTGGAGGCCGGGAAGGGTGCAGCTGGCCAGAGGCTCCTGTCCCTGGGTCTCATGCCCACTGATGCAGGTGGCTCAGGGACCTCGGTCCAGCCCAAGGGGACACTGCAGGCACCCCAGGTGCCCCGCCCAGAGGGAAGGCTCACTACCGACAGCCAGTCGCTGTGGGTCCTTCTGTTATTTGGAAAAGACAATGTCAGATGTCTAACAAAAGTGTTTCTACAGCCCCATGGCATTTTGGTGATTTGTATAGGAAGTGGAGGCTGACTCGGGGGTCGTGCTTCACGGGGAACGTGCACACGGCCCGTGGCTGCCCTTTGCTGCGACGGGACATTTATGGAACACACAGGCAGTGAGAGAGGGCGTGTTTGAAAATTCAGTTAAAGGTAACGGAATAGAGCACTCTTGGATTCCAAGTCCCTTTCACTAGAAAAATGGCCTGTACTTTAAGAGGGAATTTGGGGTGTCAGCATATGCACCAAATGTGAATAATGAAGACACTTCCGATGCGAGCACTGCCTCAAGGCCACCAGAGCCCGGAAGGAATCGAGATTCTTTCTCTGCTGCCTGTGTCATTCCCAGTGTCTAAACGGCAAAACACAAACTGAACCGTAACATTATTTTAAGTTTTAAGAAATATTTAACTAGAAAAATATTTTTCTTACATTAATTTTAATGTACTTATTTAATATAAAATTAAACACTATGTTCGTATTTTTCTTCTTGCTTTTGAAAATCAGTTCTAAAAACAGCATATGCCCTAGAGATTCAATTATTTAAAAAATACTATTTTCTGTAATACGATAAACAGTTGCTTTGGCTTGGTAAGCTAAAGGCTGCACCCCCAGCTTGCACTGTGAGCGCATTTCCATAGGAGATCCCTGCAGGATTTTATTCCTGTGTGGACCACAGCACGGTAACCATGCCAGTAACCTGACACTGTAGCGGCAGGACCCCGATGCCCCTCAGGAAGAGCATTGCTGCGTCTCTGTCACCTGTGGGGGCAGCGAGACCAGGAAGGGGCGGCCATACCTGGGGATGACCTTGCACCTCCTGGGCAGGTGGGTTCTGCTTTGTGCTGTGGTCTGTGGGGGAGATAAGTAGATGGAAAATAACATCTTGGGTAAGTTTTCTTGGAAAATTCTGTTTTCCACCTTCCCAGCTTCTGTAAGGCTCCCCCGCCTGTTCGGGGAGCCCTTTGTCTGGGCCGCACAACAAGATAACCCACTTAATCTTCTGGGAGCACGTGAGTCGCCAAGCGCCGTTTAATCTGCAGCACACTGGGGCAGTGCCCTGTCACAGGCCGGCCTGACTTTTCCATGAGAAAGTGGCTCCCTGGGCCAATGATGGATTGCTCGTTCTCTTTAAACAACAGCCAAGATGGCGAAGGCCCCGGGGGGACAGGCCGAGTGCGGTGGGAATGGGCAGATCCGACGCGGTTCAAGTTCACCTGACAAAGCCACTGCTCTGAGAAAGGATTATTCACACTGGCTTTATGTGCTGAAAGCGCGAGCCCCTGGCACAGCTGCGAAGCTTGCTCACCCGGCCGCTTATGCACCATAACAAAGAGATTTGTTTTTCTCTCACCACCCCCCACCCCACTTCACACCTAGTCGGCACAGAGTCTGCGTGGACGTGGACGAGTCTGTGTGCGCAGAGGGCTGACAACGAGCTTCGCCTCCCACGAGAGCAGTGCCCGACCTCCCGACATCCAAGGAACAAAACCAGTCTCCTCCTGTCTAACTCCACCGCTGGAACTTAGCTTTTAAAATGCTGTCATCTCCCAACTCCACAGGCAGAAGATTAAAATACAAAGTCATTATTTAGTTCAATTTAGAAAAGTGATCATGGAATTTTTGTAAAAAAAAAAATCACTTGAAAATTTCTCAGTATCGATTTTGCTATCAGAAAGAAATACGAAAGACTAGAGAAGGAAACTAGAAACATTAAAGACATCACTTCCCTGACTGTACCGAGCACCCAGCTCACGTGGAAAATCCCTGCTGGTCCCCAGATGCTGCTTTGTCGTTGGTTTCTCGTCCCACTTTCAGGGGACAGGCTGCCCGAGGGGGAGCGGCCTCCGTCAGCGCCTCCAGCGTGAGCGCCCCCTAGCCCGTGGACAGTGTGCCCTTCGTGGTCACCTGGCCTGGGTCCATTTCGTTGATGCAAGATGGAGCTTTCCCAGTTCTGTCATTGCTTTATGCCCTGTTTGCACGGAGCTTATAGCCATGAATCGAGTTTCAATTTTAAGTCACTTTTTCTGTATCTTTTGATATTATAATATGATTTCCTCCCTTTATTGTGTTAATAAGGTCATTTTCCCCATTTCTTTAATAAACTTGTTAGCACCGGTTCTTCAAGAAGCAAATCCCAAGAAGGGGTCAGACACACAGGACATATATGGGGGAAGGACTGTAAGGGATGAATGGTAATCGGGTCAGAAGCAGAGAAGCCTCCGCAGGGCCTCACATGGTCATTAAACGTGGGCCTGAAACCGACTGACGCTCATCGGCTCCCCTCACAAATCGCGGCCCAGACCCGGCCCTCCGGGACCAGGCCGCGCCGAGCCCCGTGTACCTGCAGGAGAGACCTCGGCCCACGGCCGTCAGCCCCCGACCTGCGCCGCCCGAGGCTGGTCTGGGCTCTCAGCGAGTGGCCTGGTCAGGGACAGACGATGGCAAATCTCATTGCAGTCCGCATGCTGGTGGGTGAAGAAGTAAGAAATGCCCCGTCTTCCGAAGTTGGCTGCGACGCCTTTCCGATCGGCAGAGTGGATCTGGGGGTCCGTCAGGTAGATGAGCCCCTTCCCGTCACCAGTCACCCAGCCTGGAGGGGGAAGAAGCACGCCTGAGAGCAGGGTCTGCTGTGCAGGGCAGCAAAGCCTTTCAGGAAAACCACGTGTGGACTCAGACGCTTACGACGTGGTCGCCCTGTGCTCTACGTTTAATGCATTGCCGCTGAGGGATTTCGCATGACGAAGCCCAAGTACTGTTTTTAAGAAGAAAGAACTGAATGTTGGATAATTAAATTTGTCGTATATGACACACCCAAACCACCGATTTTCAAGGAATTACAGAGCAATAATATGTACTTGTGTAATTATAGAAAATTACAATATTGAATGGTCTTCTCATAATTTCCACATTTCTTTAGTGCCTTATTCACAAATTTGTATATTAATTTGCTTAACAAATATTTATCAAGTGCACACGGTGCAGGAAACACTGGTTCAGATGCCGGGCACACTGCAATGGACAAGCTGTCAGCTGCCTGTGCCTGTCGAGCTAAAATGTTTGTGAGGTGAGGCAGACTGAAAGCTGGCTAAGTAAGTATAAGTCACAGTGTGACCGGAAGTGGTGTCAAATGCTGTGGAAGGGGACAGAGAAGATCTGGGAGAGTGTCATCGAATCACTACCAGAAATAATTAGAAGTAACCTCTTTTATCATTTAAACGAAGTGCAGAGTGTTGGCTAATGATCCTGATAAATAATATACCAGACGAACAGAAAGAAAATTAAAATATTAACTCAGGAAATGTAGAAGAAATCAGATTCAAGGACACACAGCTCTTGGTTCCCTAATGATCCCAATATCACACCTGTAACAAAGGCAGAAGGTGGGGGCAAGGAAAGAGCCCGAAGATTTTCACACATTGAAACATTCACCATGAAGAAACCTGGTCACTCAAGTTCACCAGGCAAAATTCAAACATCTGTCATGGATTTGCTCCAGAACGCGAGCCCAGTCTTTACAGTGATTATCTGGCATCTTAGAGACACATCCTGTAGATGTTTTCTCGGGCACCATTTGCTACATAGAGTCAAATTGATTAATTCTAAATATTCACTGACCAGCCTATTAAAGAGTGATTGGTAGAGCTAGTAACAAAACCTCGCGTTTACAAATAAATAATTCTAAATATAAAAAGTAGCCCCCAGTTTCACATACCTTGTAAATCTACCACAACTTCTCTGTGATTGGAAAACTCATAAGAAAAATGTCCATACGCCAGGCCATATTCCGTGGCTTTGTATTCTGTTTTCACCACTTTCGTGTTATTTGATAATTTTACAAACTCTCCCAGAATGTAAGGTTCCACACTGACACATCCTTGTATCCTCTGGCCCTCTAGAATCTGAAAAATAGAAATGGGGGCCCGTGTGACATAATAGTGAAGGTAGTCTTTGGAGACAAGTAGATATCACTTTGAACCTCAGCTTTGCCACTTAGGAGGTTTGTTACTTCTAGATTTTGGTTTATTTGCATGTAAAATGCTTAACATGGTATAGCGTATAATAGAACCTAAAATTATTACTCCTGCTTTAAAATGCACACGTCGCACAGGGGCTGTGATGGGCGAGCCCCCGGCAGGCTTGCAGGAGCATGGCCAGATCAGGAGTGGGGTCCCAGGCTGCTCTCCCAGAGCGAGCATTTCTGTGTGTGACCGACTTTGTGGACGTGTTTCAGAAGGTAAGTGTTGATGTTTGTTAAATGCCTGGCATTGTGCTTGACATAAAGACAGTGCAAAACAGAAGATAGTTTATCATTGCAATAAAAATGGGCCTAAATAGGTCTAAAAATGTCACAAAGTAAAAAAAAAAAACCCTTTAGGCATGAATGAGGATCTCTGGAGAAGCAGGGTCTTCTCAATCCAAAGAGGAGAGGAGCTGGCGGGGCAGTTGTGTATATATACCCCGAATACACTCGGAGAAGCGTCTTTGTGAAGAGATGAATTGGCCTTGGAGGCCCCAGCAGACAGAGCTGTGAGTCGTGGGCAGAAGTTAGAGGAAGGCAGGTTTGGAACAAAACCTTCGTCACGGGTTTATTGGAAAGTGAAAGCCTAATACTCGCGTTTTCTCACCGCAGCGTTGAAGCTGTGGCGCAGGGTTGGGGGCCAACAGGTACGCATTGGGGTCCGTGAGCCATGTTGAGGGGACAGGCTGTCAGGCGCAGTCTCCGAAAGCAGAGGGGACAAAGGAAGGTCGGCCGAGGGCTGACCTGACCATGTGGGGCCAGGCACGGGACGGGACGCACAGGCATTCCCGTGCGGCCGGCCCACTCGGGGGACGGCGGTCCTGCCTCATTTACCGGTCCCCGTGGATGGAGCAGGTAGAGGCGGCTGGTGGCTGCGCGGATTTTCACGGGAATGATGGTGGGGGAAGACCGACGGTAGGCTGGGGAGGGAAACCCAGGCTATGTTTACGGGCCTGTTCGCCCGAGAACCTGCTCCCTTCCGTCTTACCAGCAGCACTGCAGACGGGATGTAGAACATCTGTGTCGGGATCTGCTGCTCATACAGTCTCTTGTTAAATTCGGTCACGTAGTGCTGGGCGGTCATCTGTCGCTCCACGTCGCAGAAGTGGAGCCACAGCTTCTTCGGGTCCTTGTACTCCTTCCCAACGTATCTGCGAACACACAAAACCGCCGCGGTGGCTGTTTCCTGGAGGATGCAGCCATTTCCGCTCCGCGCCGCCATCTCTGGCCCGGGTCCCCTCCCTGGGCAGCTCTGCCCTGCGGCCCGTCAGCCCACCTGCGCGCAGGTGACTCTGGGCTCCCAGCCATGTATCTACCTGGATGGGATGCATCTCAGGCCTCAAAGGAGTCTCTTGCCTTTTCTGCAGGCTTGTTTTTGTACAAGAAGCGTGGCTTTCAGTTTAACTAGGCTCCTGCTAGCACATTCTCTCTCCTGCCAGTGGGCAGACGCTCCACCTTTCCTCTCTTTCCCATGGGGTGGCCACGTTTCCGTAATGGGTCTGAGTCACGTCAGTCTGTGCAGGACAGCTGACAGAATGTGGGTCAGTCCGTGGAAAGTGTTACCAATAAGTTGATGAGGATGAGGGAGGAGTAGGAAGCTGAAAACATATATTCTGGCCAGCTTTCTCAGCCTTTTCTCATAAAATCTCATAAACGATTACAGCAGTCCCTTCTTATCTGTGGGGGGTACCTCCCGGACCCCCGGTGGATGCCTGAAACCGCAAATGGTCCTGATTCCTACGTATACCACATTTTCCCTGTACACACAACAAGGATTAATTTATTAAGTCAGGCACAGTAAGAGAGCAACAACAGCAACTAATGGTAAGTGCACTGTAATGAGGTATGTGCATGTGGCACTGTGATACAGAATCAGGGTGACCTGGACTCAGGCACCGCGATGCCTCAAAAGCTCAGCTACAACGGAGACCCTGCTAAGTGACCCGTGGGTGGGGACACGCTGGACAAGGGGATGATTCGTGTCCCGGGAGGGACAAAGGGGATAGTGTGCGGTGTCGTCCAAATGGCACGCGTTTAAAACTTATGAGTTGTCTGTTTCTGGAATTTTCAGACTGCGGTTGAGCAGGGGTAACTGAAGATGCAGAAAGCAGAGCAGTGGTAAGGGGTGACAGTAGTTAGCGGAGAGGAAAATCAGCCCTTTTTACGGGACCGGCATCGACGTTCGCAAGCGATACCTCCCCAGCGTTCCCTCTTGGTGAAGGTGATGGACCCAGAAAGCGTTTCTTTGTCTGCCTTTCTTCCTCACGTCCAGGTAGTCCCCCAGGTACACTACAGTTTCCTGGGCCGTCCACAACTCAGATTTCTTAGAATATTTCAACAAAAGAGCATCTGTAAAAAAAGATGAGGAAAATGGATCTTATTTTCCAAACAATGTCACAATTGATGGACACAGTTGAAGTAACACAGGTCCTCACCCAGCCTAGCTGAAATCTTCAACTTCTCTGTGTGTTTCTCAAATGTTAGCCTCCTCTGCGATGACTAATAAAAAGGTAGCAAAGTACAATAAGCAAGGAAAGCTTTAGAAGAAAACGAAGAGCAGCCTTTGAGCCACAGAATCTTGTTCGTGACGGCAACTTTAAGAAAAAGGCAGGGTTTCTGTATGACAAGCAAGGGGAGTGAAGGGCCTTGGAAACACAAGACCCCAGATGGTCCTGGCACAGGCCCCGCACCTTCTCCTGGCCACCTGGGGTGCCAGGTGTCATGAGCAGCAGTAAGTCCAAATGGTACCTCAGAGGTAACTCCAGGGATCCCAGATTACATATTAAAACACACCCTTTTTTCTCTCCCTTGTTTTGTTTAAGTTGGGAAAGTTCAGGAATTACTTGAAAACTTATAGCTACTGTACAAAGATGTAAACTCAACCGAGAAAGGAAAAGGTAGGATAAAAAACTCGCCTTGAAGAACGGAGGAAGTGGGTGAGCACTAAGCAGCTCTTTGAGGAGAAAGAGCGACAGGAACCCCGAGGAAGAAATGCTACATTTTAGGGCATTGTATGATGTCCCTTTCATGTGGAATGAAAAGAGAGAGATCGGAGTCGTGGCTCCCAGAGGCGGGGGTGGGGCGGGCTCTGGAGGAAGGAGGTCAGACCGCGGTGTGAGACGCCGCATCCACAGAATGCAGCCAACCGCGAGCCGCCTGGCGCTGTGGCCGGAGACCTGCGAGTGCTGTTCAGAGAGGAAGCCCTGAGGGTTTTCATCGTAAGGAGAATCTTTTTCCCTTTTTTCTTTCTTTCATTTTTATTGTATTTATGTGAGAAGATGGATGTTAGTGAACCTATTGGAATCATTTCACTTGTAATCAAACCTTCACGTCACACACCTCAAACTTACACAGTGATGTATGTCGATTACTTCTCAATAAAACTGGGAAAACAGACCGATGCCTGGATCCTGAGGTGTCAGACAGGCATCTCTCAGGCGAGGCCTGGAGGTTTAAGAGCCTCGGGCCCACGTGGTGCCCGACTGAGAACGGCCACCTTAGAACCCAGTGCTTAGCCAGCTGCGTGGCTTCTTCTGAGTGCACTTTGCAGTATTTAAAAATTTTTTCAATAATTCTTCAGTATCTTGGGCATCACGATGGAACCCTCTGGGCTAGGAGGAGACTTTGTCCTGTTTTCTTCCTGGAGCCTCTACCCTCCTAAGCTGCCCTGGATGCGCACCTGGCGGCAGGGTGGCCGCGCCCTGGGCCCGTGGCAGGAGGGAACCTCGGGCTGCTCCTCAGGTGGGAAGCCAGTGCTGATTGTGACGGGAGGACACCCGACCAGCCCCTCGCTGGCCAGAGACCTCTCAGTGCGCAGGGTAAAACTCTCTGCCACCGGAAGGCTGGGGATCCGCCAGGCCAGACTCTGTCTCCTGCAAGCTGGGTGGAGAAGTGCCCCGAGAAATTGCTGCTCGTTAGTGAGAACGCACGAACAGGCGCTGCGAGGCCATGGCACCCAGAGCTGCCCCGGAGCCTGACTGTCCCCGAGTCTGCCGAGATTCCCATCTCCGGACTGCCTTGTGCGTCCTTCTCGCAAACCTCCAAACACAGGTGGCCCGAGTCCTGGAGCCTCTGGAGCCGCGCAGCCAAGCCAGGGTGGCCTGCAGGGCACCTTTCTCCGCACCCTCCCAGCATGACAGGGCCTCTGTCTCCCCTACACTTTAAGGGATGAACACCAGCTCCTCCAGGGCCCCCAGCACGGAGGTGCCTCCCAGCTGCACCTGCCCGAGGCTGCCATACCTACCGTATGCCCGGCACAGCTGGCTGGGCTTGAACACCCCCGTGTGCTCCAGCCTCTGGAACAGCCACTCGTGTGTCACCCCTGCCAGCAGCCTTTCGAGGTCATCGGGCTCCAGGGTGCGAGCCTCGAGGGTCTCCTGCCTCATCGACCCTGCCAAGGAAATGAAAGAACTCCCACTGGAATTCAGGCAGGACCAGGGGCTGCCCCCCTCTGAGGACCCACTGGAGAACATGGGAGAGTTCCACCAGCTTGCCGAAGACGAGCTGGAGTTGTGGCTGCAGTTGAGCACATCTTCAGGCGCGTTCCCTTCCTCGGTGGTTGCGCAGTCCTCATGGCTTCTCGGGGCCGGGGGCGGCCCAGCCCCTGGAGCGCAGGGCTGCCTCGGGGCACACAGCTCGGGATGGTCACGCTGCCCCATCAGGTCGAGGAGCTGGCCCTGCTCATCCACCGTGGACGCATCAGGGTCCACGTCCAGCTCTGGGGCTGAGCCCCTGCTTTGTCCCCTGTCTGGGCTCTGACGAGGCCAGAGAGGAGTGACAGAGTGCCATGCCACCATGGAACTTCTGCCCAGAGAGTCGCCTGTGCCTTCATGGGAGCCCAGGGGCATGTCCTCTGTGCTGTCTGCTGTTTCTCCTTCTGGGTCCACCTCGGCCGGGCTCCCTTTCAATGCAAGGCCAGTGCCGTGTGTGAGTTCTCCCTTGTCCCCTCCAAACTGGTCTCTGGCATCGTATCTGGCTTCTGGGAAGTCATCGATTATCTCAAAGGTCTCTTCTTGGACTGAAGGAGGGGTGGCCATGTTCTTGGGCCAGTCAGAATCAGGAGACCAGGAAGCAGACCCAGACAAGAGTCTGGGATGAGCGGAAGTGTCTCTGGAGCCTGTAGTTCTGACCTCCTGCATTTCTTCCAGACACCCTGCGCTGGAGGCCACAAGTGTGGCCTTGGCACCACGAAGGGGGGCAGTGGCTAAGGGCACATGAGGTGGACAGGACTCCGAACTATCTTCCTTGGACCCTGGGAAAGAGAGGCCACGAAGCTCTGAAGCCAGTGAACACAGGGCTGTGCTTCCCTCATCACCCCCCTGGACTCCCGCACCGGCTGCAGGACTCTGAGTGTCCGCCAGATGCTCTCCACTAGGCTGTCCTCTGGTCGGGCTCTTGTCTCCGTGGTCACTCACCTCCTCCCAGCTAGTGGAAGCGCTGCACCTTGATAACTTGCTCCAGGAGCAGGAGCTCTGGCTGTCACTCAGAATAGCTCCCCTGCCGCTGCGGCGGCCTGGTGACTCTATCTCAGTCCCCATGTCTGGGTCCAAGGGGACTCGGAAGACATCTGAATGGGCCCAGCCTCTCCTTCCCGCCCTCCTGGGTACCTCCTGGCCATTCTGAGCCACCTGGGAGCAGGACATTCCCCTGCCCGCCTGGAGACACAGCCTGTCTTCCGTGCTCATGGTTTCTATGCTTTTTGTGTCTGTTTTAAGTGCAGTGATGCAGACTCCCGGGTTGGCATCTTTCTGTTTGTTTTTGTTGTTTTCACAAGCGCTTTTAAATACTTCACACACGGAAGTGTGGTGCTGTGAGTAGGTTGCAAGGACTTTCTGGAAATCCACTTGCCCGTGCAGGATGGGCTTGTGCAGCCCACACTCGAAACCCGCTGGCACATAAGCCCCGTCTTCTGAGGTTGCAAAGCTCCGAACCTGCAAATGGTCCTTCACCTGGCTGACGACACATATGACTTCCCGGGCGAGAACGGCTCGCTCCTGACCCCCGGCAGAGGCACTGAATGTGTACAGCTTCCCCATGGCCTCGCGGCAGAGCTGCTGGGCGGCTCGGCCCGGCCCGGCCTCCCCGTGGAGCCGGCGGTGCACGGTGGCCAGGCCGAGCGCCGCTCTGAGGAGACTGTGGAGCTCCTGCCTTCCCGTCTCGGCCCCGCTGTGTCTCTGGGTGAGGAGGCCGATCTCGAAGGCCTCTCTTGCTGCCCTCAGATGCGCAGTTCTCTCGCCCGGAGGACAGTCGTTAGAACCAGTGTAGGACAGCAAGCACGTGCCACGGATGTTCTGAGAAAACAACACATGCACAATCAGACGTGGACCCGAGCACTGGAGGCGAAACAGGAAAACCAGGCAGGTCCCGGAGAACAGCCACTCGAATACTGCGAAGAAGCGAACACGGTGGTGGTGTAGGACAACACGCGTGTGCCACGGGCACGCTAGGGAAAACACACACTCGAACAGCGGCTGCAGGCTTTTGTGGTGACGGAGGAGGGGCCGGCAGGAACCACACTCGCCTGCAGCCTCCAGTGCTTTGCATCGGCGATGAAGTGAACAGAGCCTATGAGCGGGACGTGGTGAATTTCTCTGTGCGAAAGGGTTGCTGTAGAGAAACACATTGTTCGTTCGGTAACAGGACAAGGGACTGGCGGCCCTGAAGCCTCCCATGCATGTGAGTCACCTGGGCATCGTTTCAACACGAAAGGTCTCTGGGGACCAGCCCCAGAGCGCTGCAGTCACAGGATCAAGCAGGGAACCCAGGGCTATGCGTTCTGAAGAGGCCCCTTGGTGACTGCGAAGCGCTGGGGCCAGTGCTCCGGGGCCGACGGCCCCCACTCCTCTGGGGGAATCAGCGAGGTCCCACCAGGATGTCCCCACTCTGCCCATGAAACCTCCGCACAGGACCTCTGACCCTGTGGTCTGACCCTGACTCCCCGCCACGCCCCGCTTACCATAGCCGTGAGCACGAAGAGCGGCGTGTAGGGACTGAGGGCGGCCGCTAGCTTGCAGGCTTCAGCGGCCGACAGCAGGTGGTGGTCCGCGTCCCTCAGCAGGCCCTGAGAGAGAGCGGGGGCCACAGCAACGGGCCGGCTATGAAGCCGAGTCTCGAGGGTGACCGGCCTCCCCCAACCCGTCTCAATTGCTTCAGAGCTGGGCCACAGAAGAGTGACTGTCCCTCCCCTGCACCATCCCTACCCCAGAGAGGGCCGGTCCAGCACCCTGGCAGCATCACCTGCATCGTCCACTCTGGACGAACCCCGCACGTTCTGCAGCCAGATAATGGCTGGTCCCTGAACTGTTCTGGGCAGAGAGCCCTCTGATCTGCAGTTTCACAGCAATTGGGTCCCTCCACTCAGTTTAGAGATGTGCACGAGCACCGTGGTATCGGGCGCTGTTCTGGACCCAAGGACGCGCAGGTGGTGAGCCTGCCAGGGGCTCGACTGCTGCTGAGGGGAGGGGACCCAACACCCCATGTGAGGGCGATGCATGTGGGTGGGGCCGGGGAGGTCTGGGGGACAGCTTCAGTGAACGAGGGACGGAGTCTTCCCCCTGTGTTTGTCTGGCAGCAAAAGCAACGGCTGAGGTTCCAGTCACTGCCCGCAAGCTGCGTGGGTGTGTCCTCATGCTGCTGGCACTGAGTGTGACCACTGCTGTCACGTGGCACTTCACAAAAATGGGCACCTTGCAGATCATGTGAAAACCTCAGCTTCCACGAAGTGCGGGAGAGCAGGCCAGCGTCCTCCTGCCGAGAGAGACCCTGGCGGCCAGGGGGCCTGGCTCTGCTCCAGAAGGCTTCCTTAGAAGCTGCATACCGCCCACCTGACCCAGCATCTGTGGACTCTCTCTCTAAAACGGGGGTGACACCTGTTGCCCAAAGGACTTCATATGGATCATATACACAGACATGCTTTCTGGATTGTAAAGCAATTTATAAACAGTAGGAATCATTATTAGTAGGGCTAGGGGCCTCGACAAGTGACTGATGCTCTGATTTGAGTAGCTAATAATGAAACTTTAAAAATGTTAAAAAAAAAACTTAAAAAACCCCTTTCCTTTGTTGTTGAGGTGGCCCAGGTGTGGAAACTGAATTCTGTGCTCATTTGGAAGCTCCTTCCCCGTCACCGAGTGACCTCCGCATGTCTGGGGCCAGGCCAGGTGCTAGGGCAACACAGCCCCCAGGACACACTGGAAGCATCCCCAGCAGTGCGGACGTCACCCATGAGGGGAGACACCGTGCTCCCTGACTCCACCGTGGAGGAGGAGGCTGACTGTCTGCTCCGCGGTTTGGCGAGCGATAGTTACCAAGTTCATCCATGGGCTGTTTTTAAACTCCTCGTACTCTTGCTTGCTCATGGACACAAAGAGGTCTGCCAGAATCCCTAATGACGTGGAGATGCCCTGCAGGGAAAGGCAGGCAGACAGACAGACAGACAGATGGGAATTCACGGTGGGTCACCGCTTGTGCTCCGGCCTGAAGGCAATCAGCCCTCCCTACGGACCAGCATTTCGTGTGACTGCTGTTCTTGTGACACAAGGACACTGTCCCACCCGGAGGCCGTGGACACCATGCAAACACAGCTCCTTCCAGTCGGCCTGGCCAGATTGCTTGGCCAGCTCTCTCCATGTGGCGGGCTGTCGGCAGCTCGGGGGATGCGGCAACCTGATGCCACTGCGAACCGGAGAATGTGCCCGGACTTACACGGAATAAACCATCCAGCAGGAAAGCAGGTCCTGCTTCTTCGCTTCTTGAATGAAGACACGGCGTAAATGACTAAGTGATGTCTTTGCCCACTTCATTCCAAGGAAAGATTTTATGTACAAGCACCTGGGCACGGTCAGCTGGGCTATGGAGCCATGCAAAAGCTAAATGTATGATGAAGCAGACAAATGACTGGCTCGGTAGAAACTATGTAAGTGGATAGTTACAAATCAAAATAGAAACACTAGGAGTTCTGGCCAAGATGAAGGCATAGGTAGACACACTGTGCCTCCTCGCACAACTAAAAGGAGAACAACAAATTTAAAAACAAAAAACAACCGGAACTAACAGAAAAATCAAACTGTATGGAAGTCCAACGACCAAGGAGTTAAAGAAGAAACATTCATCCAGACTGGTAGGAGGGGTGGAGATGGGCAGCTGGGCAGAGAGGACTCGAGGCAAGGCAGTGGTTGAAGGACTTGGGCTGACATGGCAGTGGCTGGCAGACCCTGCGAGGTGGTGGCTGGTGCACCAGGTGGTCCCACATTCACATGCAGATAAACCGGGAAGAACAACAGGAGAGCGAGACAGACCATGCAACCCAGGGTTCCAGTGCAGGGAAATAAAGCCTCAAAGCCTCTGAGTGAAAACACCTGTGGGGGTTGAGGCAGCATCAAGAGAAACTCCCAGCCTCACAGGAGAGTTTGTTGGAGAGAACCACAGGGTCTTAGAATGTACACAAACCCACGTACCCAGGAGTCAGCACCAGAAAGGCACAGTTTGATTGTGGGCAGCGGGGGAAGTGACTGAAAGCTGGCAGAAAGCAGAGCAAGTGCCATTGTTCCCTCTCGGACCCCTCCTCCACAGACAGCATCACAGCCCAGCGATGTGGGTTGCCCCATACTGGTGAACACCTAAGGCTCCGCCCCTTACTATGTAACAGGCGATCCGAGACCCGAAAAAAAAAAAAAAAAAAAAGGCCCAAATGAAAGAACAGATCAAAGCTCCAGAAAAAAATATGATTAAGTGACAAAGAGATAGCCAACCTATCAGATGCACAGTTCAAAACACTGGGAATCAGAATGCTCACAGAATTGGTTTAATATAGTCACAAATTAGATGAAAAAATCAAGGCTATGCTAAGTGAAATAGAGGAAAATGTACAGGGAATCAACAGTGACAGGAAAGAAACCGGGACTCAAATCAATGGTGTGGACCAGAAGGAAGAAAGAATCATTCAGCTGGAATAGAATGAAGAAACAAGAATTCAAAAAAATGAGGAGAGGCTCAGGAACCTCCAGGACATCTTTAAACATTCCAACATCTGAATCACATGGGTACCAGAGGGAGAAGAGGAAGATCAAGAAGTTGAAAACTTGTTTGAACAAATAATGAAGGAGAACTTCCGTAATCTGGCAAAGGAAATAGACTTTCAGGAAGTCCAGGAGGCTCAGAGAGTCCCAAAGAAGTTGGACCCAAGGAAGTACACACCAAGGCACATTATAATTACACTACCCAAGATTAAAGATCTTAAGGAGAGAATCTTAAAAGCAGCAAGAGAAACGGAGAGTTACCTACAAAGGATTACCCCTAAGATTGTCAGCTAATTTCTCAAAAGAAACCTTGCAGGCAAGGGGCTGCAAAGAAGTATTCTAAGTCATGAAAGGCAAGGACCTACATCCAAGATTATTCTGTCCAGCGAAGCTTTCATTTAGAATGGAAGGGCAGATAAAGTGCTTCCCAGATAAGGTCAAGTTAAAGGAGTTCATCATCACCAAGCCCTTATTATATGAAATGTTAAAGGGACTTATCTAAGAAAAAGAAGATCAAAAATATAAACAGTAAAACGACAAAAAACTCACAGTTATTAACAACTGAACCTAAACAAAAACAAAAACAAAAACAAAGCAAACAGCTAGAATAGGAACAGAACCACAGAAATGGAGATCACATGGAGGGTTACCAGCAGGGGAGTGGGACGGGGAGAGAGGGGGAAAAGGTACAGAGAACAAGTAGCATAGACGGTGGGTAGAAAATAGACAGGGGAGGTTAAGAATAGTGTGGGAAATGTAGAAGCCTAAGAACTTGCATGTATGATCCATGGACATGAACTAAAGGGGGGAATGCAGGTTGGGGGGTATAGGGTAGAGGTTAATAAAAGGGGGGAAATAGGACAACTGTAATAGCATAATCAATAAAATATATTTTTAAAAAAAGAAAGAAAGGAACACTAACTATAGGCCAGGAGTCTGGTGTGAGTGAGAACAGAGCAGCAGAGGAGCAGGCGGCCCAGGCCCAGGCCTGTGACCATGGAGAGCCAACAGAACAGGATCAACGCAACCGGTAGGCAGTGAGGTGAACTGCACCACAGGAGATAACCACCCAGGACAAACGTGCGCAGGAGAAGAGAAAAGTCCACAACCAACCTTCTTATCTGGCTGAGGAAGTGTCAGGTACCCTGCGATCGAGGCCCACGTTAACTCTGCTGCTTCGGACCACATCCCTGGAAAAAGCGGGGCACAGGGGTGACTGCTAGAGTCTGCTCTCGTGACAGAAAATACCTTGAAAACTACAGAAGGGAGATTCATTAATGCCTGTCAGAAAATTCCAGGCTGGGTCTGGCTGACGGCAGACAATAATCCGCTTTCCAGTGTGTTTAACGTGGGCGACAGGGAGAGAGTAAGAATCACTGTGCATCACACGTCGTGTGTGTGAATGTAAAAAAGTCACCTCCGGTATTTACAAGAATAACAATTACCTGCCTCTGCTAAGTTTTCAAACACTGTAGTGCCTGCATTTTAAAGTGTAATTGCAGTTCTGCAAACTCTGCTTGAAAATGCATAAGTACCTTCAAGGACTGAATGGGGACAGTGTCACTATGTCAGGGGACCAAGGGTCAGACACCAGAAATAACGTGAGAACCCCGTGTTAATGCTCACAAAGTACAACTGTAAATTTCAGAACGGAAAATGTCTGTTTCATGAGCACTCATCACACTCCAGGGGCCCTAAACGGCCTCCTCTCTCACACGAGGACATTGACGGAGGCAGCTGGACGGTGCAGCTGCGGGCAGGCGGACGGGGCGCACCTAGCTTCTGCAGGATCTGCCCTCGGATCTGCAGGCAGACGGACTGCACCAGGACCCGGTCGCTTTCATTTCTGTACTGCCAGGTACCTGTGATAAATGAGGGAAAGAGAAATGCATTGCTGGTCTTGAATTTATGCAGGCGTATCATGGTGAAATAAAACCATTTTCACAGAAGTCTTTGTGAGCACACATTGGAGCAGCAGCCTCCTCTCACACGCAGCTCGAGGTTCCAGCTCCTCCTTATTAAGGTCCAGGGACTAACTCCTCCTTCTGTCACCCTGGCCCCTTCGTGTCCCTTCTCACAGAGGCCATGTTCTTTGCTGGGACCGCTTCCCCCTGGCTCCAGAGCAGACCACTCCTGCTTGATTGGGTCTCAGCCTCGGCGCGGTGGCCTCCTGGGCTGGCTCGGTCAGTGTGGCCCCAGCATCCCTGAGCGTGTGAGCTGTCAGTCCCATCCGCCCAGACCACGCACAGAAGAGTAGGAACAGGTCCAGCACCCACATTGTGAGCCTTTCCGAAGAGAGCAGGGCAGGCACCACACTGCTCCACTTGACTTGGGCAAGGAAAGTGGTGATCAGGCGTGGTGTTTATTGTGACAAAAGCAGGGCTGGGATCCACCGGTGAGTGAACATCAGCCGGGGCGGACATAGGCAGGATGGGGAGGGCAGGCTGGGCAGGACCACCAGGGTGCAGACCCACTGGCTCTCCCTCCTCGTTATTCTCTGGCATGCCGCCCTCCGTGTTTTTGCCCTAGCTTTTTGTTCCAGTGCATGTGTGCCTGTGCATGTTTACACACATGTGCGTGTGTGTGCATGTGTGTGTGAGCTGTAGAAGGTGAGAAGTGTGCGCCCTACATGCTAGTGATGGTGGCCACAATGAGGGGCTTGTGGTATTTGTATTCCAACCTGCCTCCGGTTTTAAGAGCTGGAAATGTCTGTGGGTTTTAAGGTGCTGGGGACCTTATACGGAAGCACACTGAACTTAAACTCTACTGGAAATTGTATTCAGCTTACTGGGAAATCTCTTGACCAGAAATTCAGACAAGATATCAGGAGGCTTAAGTGATTTGTCACCCAACCATTACCACTTGCTTCTGTCCATGTGTGATTAAATATTGAAATGTTTTTTATTAGAGTTCCTAGGTAGCAAAGTTTATTTTCCCAGCCATTCAAATGCTCTGTCCCCTCAATCCTTTCTGAGGCCCACGGAGTTACCTGCTTCAATGGTTATTGTCCATTAGGGAACCTTCTCTATGATGAGGCTGGGAGATATAGGAGAGGCCTTGGTCATTGCATTTTGTTTGTTTTTAATTAGAGGGACTGGAAGCTAGGGAAGGGTGCAGCTTGGCCAAAGCCCCTTCCTTTATCTGTGGCAGGTGGAGCGAGAACGGCTAACACCTAGCAACATGGGGTCCCTACCCTAGACCCCTGGAGGCCCCGAGGGCAAAGATCGCTGTGAGGGTGTGAACGCTCTTTACCTGTCGCTCCATCATTGCTGATCAGACTGCTCAGGATATACTCCGCTTTTAGAAGTTTTCCTGAAAAGAAGCAGCCAAATGCCACGCAGTCAGCTCTGAGCACAGCTTTACACACCATCCATGGGGCACACGCTAAGATCAATGACACACTAGAGCAGGGCCGCTCTTGGAAAGTTTCTGTTCCGAAATCTAAAACCTGTAACTTCATCGTCTACAAAAGGGAGAAGACAGACAAAGTCCCAGGACGCGGTAAGGTGGGAAGTCTGAAGTAGTGATCCGAAGCATCCACAGGAAGGGGCCAGTCACACACAGAGACCGTGGCTTGGGAGGGAAAGCAAAGGTCTCGGTGCAGGAGCGTGGCCCACAGACAGGGCTCTCCCACCACTTAGGAGGGGCCTAACCCAGGATGGCTGTGTCTCTGTGAGCAGAAAATGCAGTTGTCCATCGTCTTATCCACCCCTCCTCCCAGGTGCCTGCAGGCCCCTCGTGGCCTGTCCCCTGGGTCTTCTCAGGCCTCATCTCCAGGGACCCTCAGTCCACCCGCCTTGGTCATAGCAGCCTTCTTGCTGTTGCTGGGACCTGCAGGCCAGTTCATGCTCCAGGTCTGTGCACTGTTTCAGTCTGGCCACGTGGAGCAGGGTCTGCTCGCCACCCGCCCCCAGTTTCCACATCACACCACAGCCACACCATGCACAGTGAAGGTGCCACGTTGGCTCTGTCATTGCCACCTGCTGCCATCAGAAGGATCATTAGTGGTCAGCGTTCCCTCATTTTATACCCAAACAGTATAAAATGTCCCAGATCAAGGACACTGAAAGGAAGGAATTTCTCCTAACGTCAACTCCATCCCCGCACTCTCTCTAGAGAAATTAATGGTAGGATGTGGGCACACGTCAGGACCAGCTGCAAGGACAAGAAAGGGCCTGAGCTCCGCTGGCTACGGTGGGGCAGGACCCGGAGGGCCTGCTCACCGGTGGCATCTAACGAACACACTGCACTACCAAGCCGCAGAGAGACAGTCTCTAGATCCAGAGCAGGCTGACCACTATGGGGGGAGGGGTGGTGGGGGGAACGCCCGAAGGGAAAAAAGGAGATTCACGGACACGCACAACAGCGCGGTGATTGCAGCGGGGAGGGGCGAAGGCGGGAGAGGGTATGGGGGACAAATGGTAATGGAAAACGTACAAAAAATGGAAAAAAAATAAAAGAGCGAATGGGCTCGGGTCTGAACCGCGCCTTTCCGCCCTGTCCCGCCGCCTCGGTTCCTCTCTGGAGTCCGCAGTCGCCCCAGCGAGCGCGGTCTGCACAACTCCTCGTGGGAGGAAGTGGAGGAAAGATGTTTCACCTCCCACAGACCAGAGTCCTCGGTTCCACAGCGACGGCTGACACCGTCTGTGAAAACGAGCCAGGCCTGCCCCTGCGAGCGGCAGCTCCCGATCGGGGGGCTTCATCCTCTCCCCCCGGGAAACGCGAGCAGACGGCCGGGCGTCGCCGCCTCGCGGTTAATAATGGCGGCGCACGCGGAAGTGGACTCCCCGGTCGCTGCAGGCCCCGCCCCCCGCCAGGCGCCCGACGTTACGACATTACGTCCGCACGCAGCCTCGAGGCAGCCTCGTTTGCCGCGCGGCGCTCAGCGCTCACCGCGACGGGAGGAAGAAGCGTGTCTCCGGGCAAATCAGGTGCAGCGCCGGGGCTGCGAGTGCGGGAAAGCGGCGGATTACCTCAGTGTCTGTCAAGAGCCCGCCAAAAGGAGACAGGACGGCTAAGAGAAAGCGGAACTCTAATCTGCTTTTTAAAGGCTCTTGGGCAGAAGCACGGCATTCAGATTCCCTGTTTGAAAGCAGCAGGACGGATTTGTTAGAAGACAAAAGCTCCAATTAGTACTTTCCACACCCTTTCACAATTTTCTCTGCGGCTCTGGCTCTGAGGCCCTTTATGCCAAGGCTTTGTGCTGGGGATGAAGGCCCTGGCGGGCGGCGGTTGGCAGGACCGGGAGCCGCGGGGGCGGCCCTGGGCAGGAGGAGCCGGGTGCGCCTACCTGCGTTGACCGACACTCGGGCCTGGCGAATGACCAGCTGCGGGGCCATTGGCGTGGCGGGCCACAGCTTGTGCAGCCCCTTGGCCACCTGCAGGACTTGGCGGGACGCATCGAGCCCGTACAGGAGCCGGTCGCTCACGAAGAGGATGGCCGCCGCAGTGGCGTAGTCCCGGGCGACGATGGAGGCCTTCAAGGACACCTGGAGGTCGTGAAGGGGCACAATGAACTGGTGAGACAGGGCGCCCAATCAGCAGTGAAGACAGCGGTCCTGGGACCAGCCTATTCTTCTGGGTGTTTTCTGCCTAACAGGGACAGCAACAAAGCCTAGAGCAGGAGAAGAAACTGTATTAGGTGACTGAGCCAAAGGAAGAAAGTAAGGCAAAGTCCAATTCAGTGTGGGATAAACAATATTCCTTTCCTCCATTCCTAAGGTTGTACAGGTGATAAGTGCACACTCAACGTCTGCCCGGAAAAAGTCCAGCCATTGTTAATATAACGAGAACAGTTTGTGCGACATCGATGCGACCCAGCAGCCAAGGAGAGTGGACCGGAATGTGCACATGTGTGAATAATGACGACTTCACTGTACTAGTCAGTGGGGGTGGTAGAGGCCATTGAGTGAGCATGTGTCCTGTGTGACCATCACATTCAAAATGACTGATCGAGTAGAGCAACAAATCTGCATCAAGTTTTGCATTAAGCTCAAACATTCATCCACAGAAACTATTGGAATGACTCAGAAGGCCGCAGCTGTGGGCAACTGGTGATTGGCAGCTTCATCATGACACTGTGCCTGCTCAGGCATCACGTCTCCTGCAGAGTTTTTTGGTGAAACATCAAATCACCCAGGTGACTCAGCCGCCCTGCAGCCCAGATTTGGTGCCCTGTGACTTCCGGCTTTTCCCCAAACTAAAGTCACCTTTGAAAGGGAAGAGATTTCAGACCATTGATGAGATGCAGGAAAATATGATGGGGTAACTGATGGCAACTGGGAGAACTGTGTGAGGTCCCAAGTTGCTTACTTTGAAAGGGATTGAGGCATCATTGTCCTATGTACAATGTTTCTTGTATCTTCTTCAATAAATGTCTCTATTTTTAGTATTGCATGGCTGCAGACCTTCTCAGCAGACCTCATATTTCCAAATGACACAAGGTAAACATGACAAGTGTCCCTTTGTTTCCCGACTCATTTCCTGTCTCTGCTCCGTGACCCTGGGGAAGTGGCGGCCTGACCCAATTAACATTGGGAGTGGGACCTGGGCTGTTCTTTTTCTTGGGAACAAGCAGACTGAAGGAAACAGATTCCTCTCTGCTCTTGCGCATCCTGTCTTACTGGAAAGCCACCCTGTGTGAGCTGTCCTGCTTGGCCTAGTAATTCCTGTGCCTGGATGGGGAAGTCCATGTAATTCTGAGGTTCGTGTGAGCGGACCCTCTGTGCTCTAAGGCAGAGTTATAGCCAATTTAGCCTTTACCAGAACTAGAGGTAATATTTAATCTTGTGTCCGCCTAGGTCTTTTGTTAAATAACCCCTCTTTCTGCCTCTAGAATACAGGAGGTGAAGGGGGGTGGTATTTACCAGACCTGCCCAAGGACCCATCATTCCCAGGCCCAATAGACCGCAACCTCCTGAGGGAAACTGCTGTGCTCAAGGCCCTGCCTCTGATGCAGCCATGTATTTTGCTACTTGACCTTGACCCCACCTCCCCACCCTACCACCAGCTCAAGGCTAAGCTAAGAGCACCTGCCCATACCTGTCTCCATGGCTTTCTGAACTGGCTTCAAAAAAACGAACTTATTAAACTGAACTAAGAGACGCAGAAAGAATTTCCCAGTCGCAGGATGGAAAGAAGCAGGAAGTAGGGTTTAGCTGGGGCCCTTCTATGGGCAACACCAGAGCAAAGACCCAAGAATGATGACTGAACGCCAGCCCACCGTACCACTAGTGCACTTCCCTGAGGGACAGGCCTCCTTTCAGTCCCACATGCGTCTTTGTAGTAATGTACCTTCATAATAAAAGACGCTCCATTTTATGAGTTTGCTCGAGTGAGCATCTGTACCTTCCCACTAAAAAAACCCACTAAAACTGAAATGCTCAAAACTTCTATTGGGGTGTATCAAATAAACCATCAATCTGAAGAATACAAGTTTTTTTTTTAAATTTGTCCTCACCCAAAGACATGCTTATTGATTTTAGAGAGAGGGAAAGGGAGGGAAAAAGAGAGGGAGAGAAACAGTGATGCGTGGTTGCCTCTTGCATGCGCCCTGACTGGGAACCAAACCTGCAACCATGCATGTGCCCTGACCACAAATTGAACTGGCAACCCTTCAGTTTGCAGAGCAAAGCCCAACTGATGAGCCACACAGGTCAGGGCTGAAGAACACAAGTTTTAAAGGAGAACAATTCATTCATTTGACATTCATAGAATGTAAATTCAAAGATGGAAAAGAAATGGGTGTTTTATGTCTGCCCGCTTTGTTTGCCAAAGCTGGTCTTTGGTGGAGGCCTCTCTGTGCTGGGCGCCCGGAAATCCCATCTCTGGTCTGCAGCCTCGGCCGCTTTCCGCAGAACTGGTGGCTTCTACCACTGCCAGGTTCCCTATTATCTCATTCAATTTCATTGTAACCGAAAAATCCAAGTAGGATAGGGAACCTGAGGCTGAGAGGTTATGTGACTTTCCAAAGTTACAAAGTTGAAAGGGTTAGGGTAAGGAAGGAACTCAAGTCTCTACCTTTTGCCTTCTTTTTTAAATTGTGATCAAAAGACAGAACATAAAATGCATCATATTCACCATTTTTAAGTGTACACGACAGTAGTGTTAAGTATATTCATCTCGTTTGAATCAGACCTCCAGAACTGCTTCATCCAGCAAATATGAACTCTAAACCCATTAAACATCCCCCTTATCCTTCTCCAGCCCCTGGGAACCACCATTTTACTTTCTGTTTTTATGAATTTGACTACTCTGGGCAACTCATATAAAGGAAATGGTACATTATTTGCCTTTTTTCACTGAGCATAATGCCCTCCAGGTTCATCCATGCTGTAGCAGGGATAGGATTTCCTTCCTGTGGAGGCTGACAATTACTCCACTGTACATGTGGGCCACGTTTTGTGGATCCATTCATCCACTGACAGACATTTGGGTTGCTCGAAGCTCCTGGTTATTGTGATGAACGCGGCAAACATCTCTCTAAGACCCCACTTTCAATTCTTTTTGGATAAATGCCCAGGGGTGGGGTTGCTGGATTGTGTAGCAGAGGAAGTGCTATACTATTTTCCATAAAAGTGGCACCATTTTGCGATCCCCCCAACAGGGCACAGAGCCCACATTTTGATGTGCTGTGCTGTTTCGGGCCTGGAGGAGATGAGGGTCCGTGGCTCACCATGGTGTCTGGCACACCATGGGCACAGAATAAATGACAGGGAGAACTAGGGAATAATTAGGGGAGAAAGTCGATCCACGCATTCCCATGGTTGTGTGTGACAAAACCACAACACGCAACAGCAGTCTCCTCAGTTACAGTCAGTGGGATTTTCAACAGAGTAAAAACTAAATAATAGTCACACACCAAGCACCTCTAAGGCTTATCTCAGAAAATGGCTAAACCTCTGGTTTTTAAAAGTATCTTTCTTCTCTTCACCGGCTCTGAGGCGTGTGGTTACTGAGGTGACGCGGGTAGAGGCGGCCTGTCCTGAGCACGTGCGGGTGGCTCTGGGCTGAGGCCATAGGGGACCCGCCCGCCTGCACCTGTGAACAGGCTGCAAAGCCCACTCTGCCCCTCGTGAACACGCCGAGTCTCTAGCGTGGCCTCATCTATTCCCCCTCCTGTTAGTAATAGATCGGCACACAAAAGCCTGAGAGAGGGTGACCTGCCAGACAAAGGCCCTTTGAGCTCCTTGGAAAGTAGACTTGGAGGAGATGGAAGGGGTCCAAGTGGCCCTATTATTTCCACTTGCACTAATTAGACATTTTTCTGTCAGCCATTGAGCACTGCTGAGAGGCCAAACTCGCTGAATTCATTTCTAAAGTGTTTACAGAAGTTTGCATCTGTTTGTGTCTCTTCAGGAGGAAAATAAGCACTTCAATAGCATTGTGGGAACCCGAAGGAAGCCGGGCTGGAGGGCCCGGTACCGCAGCTGCATAACTTAGCTCCCTCCAGGCTGCAGGCCCTTCGAGGGTGCACCAGGGGGTGGGGGCGGGCGGTGGGGGGCTTGTCCTGCCTGGCTGCTGGCTTCTCTCCCCTTGCGACCCGTGCCTGCTGCGCAGGACACCAGACTGTGGGTTTCGTTCTCGGGGCTGGCAGCACTCTGAGAAATTAACACCCACTCTCATTTGCTGCCAAGGGCGGGCAGTGAATTCCTCAGCAGCAAAGCGGAATCGCCAGCATCCTGGGAAAGTCCTCCAGGAAGCCGGGAGCCATGAAAGAGGCCCGAGCACATGGTAGCCAGACATGGAGTCCCCGCAGTCCCCACAGGCACGCAGCCAGGTCCCGCACGGTCAGATTAACTCAAAAGAATGCTCTGCCCCCAAAAGGCAGAAAGAGAGTGCAACACAGGCCCCGCAGGGCAGCCTGGGAAAGGCATGCTGTGTGCAGGGACTCTACCGGTTCTTTCTCTTTGCTTGTAGGCCCACATGGACCAACACCGCTTGAGGACAGACAGACACGGTGATGGAATTCAGCGTTGGCCCAGCACCGGGTAACTTGAGGTAAAAATGAGAAGGAACGTTGCTGCTTCGTCCTTCCTTGGCACGGACTCGGGGGGAGCCTGTCTGCAGGGCCACCAGGTCGTGTTTTTCTTGTTGCGTGATCACGTGAAGTCCATACACATGGCTGTGGGTGTGGGACCATGATGCATGTGCGACAGGCCACACGCCAGTCCCCTCACATGTGTCTTTGGGAGCGGAAATTCGGGTTAATTGAGTTTAAGGCACAAAGGGAACTTCAGGGCGGGGAGGCTGAGTCAGGTGCTAAAGGAATTAAACTCCACAAGGAGATTTCAATACATGGATGATTGAAAAAATGCTAACGAGCCTTTCCCAGGGCTTCTGCTGAACGGCGGCACGGAAAAGTGTGCCGTTTTCATGGCTGCTTGCATTAGCGCCAGCCCTTCCCGACGCCCAGCAGCAGCAGGTCCTGAGATGGGTTCAAAGCGCGATGTGCTCCCAGCAATGACAATGGCAGCTGATCTCATGGGGGGTGGGGTGAGGGGACTCAGCGCAGAAGCCATCTGGCCCTGCGGTTGCCAGGAGCAGAGGAAAAGGAAATTTCGGCTGCAGAGCCCATCGGGAGGCCTGAGGCAGGCGGGGAGAGGCGCTGCAGCGGTGAGAGACCGCGGGAGAGGTGGTGGGCGCCCACATGGCTGTGCATGCGGGGAGCTCACCCTCCCGGAGTCGGCCCGCCTGCTGCAGGGCTGGGGCCCCGTGCTCAGGGTCTGCCTGCTTCCTGATGCGTGAGGCGGGGAAGAGGAAACCCAGAATGCTAACCCTTCTCCCATCCTTCCTTCGCTTTCCCGGCACAGCGCACAGACTCAAGCACTTCCGGAAAATAGTTATAACCTTTTCCATGTCCATGCCTCCTGTTCTCCCCAAATCTACTGTAAACGATGCCTGTCTGTTTAAAGAAAAAGAAAGCAGTGCCAAAACAGACAACCACCTCCGCATCCCGGGGCCGGGTACCTGTGAGCCTGACCTCTGTCCTGGAGGTCGATAAGGCCCTTGTGGCTCCAGCATCCACCCTGACTCACCCAGCGGCCGGGGCCCTCCCACCACAGCCCCCTCACCCACCTTCCCCTCTGCGCCCGTGGCAGTGGGCCCTGAAAACTCACCTGAGCAGCACGACAGAATCAGCACAAGCCCTGGGTGCTCTGAGCTGTGTCTGCAAGTCCCCCAGGTCTCTTCCCCCAATAAGCCTGTAACCCCTGGGGCAGCCGCACTGGGCCGTCTGCCAGTCCCTCCGGCCCTCACCCGCCTCTCGCCTCTCACCTCTCTAAACTCCACAGTGCATCGACTCGCAAAAAGCCTTCTTCACTCCTGTGCTGCTTTCTGTTTCTGTCATGCGCGTCTGGCCGTCCCAGCCATGGTTTCTGTTGGAGGAGGGTGGTGGCCTCCCCCTAGAACCACTAGGGGCCTTGGAAGATCCAGATGGCGCCAGGACTCATCAGAGCAGAATCTCTGCAAGGGCAGCCGGTGGCTCAGGGCGCACTGACTGCGGAACTGCCGAGCTGGCCCGGCCTTCCCCTGTGCCAGCCCTCCGCCCTCCGCCCTGCCCAGGTGGGTGACTTATCTGATCTGGCACACCTGCCGGCTTACCTCCTCCTTCACACCCTCCTCCCTGTTGTGCAGCGAGGGGGGCCCTGCCAGGGACCATGGGAATCTCAGTGAAGAATTCTCCCACCCGTGGCCTGGATACCTAATGCTTCACTCTCTACCCATTTCGACTAGTTCTGCGATTGTCTTCCAGCGGGTTCTGTACACAGGAGAGGAAGATGGATGTTATTTATTCTTACTTAAAATTCCCAAATTGTACCTAATTCTCTGCCTAACTGGAGCTCTATCCAAGCTAGTGTGGCTGGAGAAACACCCACAGCCATGACGCTGAATTCCTGTCCCGGGCCTGACACGGGTCCCCAGCAGGCCTCCCAGCCCTGGCAGTGACCCCTGCGCTCTGCAAGCTGCCAGGGCCCTTCCACCTCCTCCCGCTTATTTCACCACGAGGCAGTCCGGGAGGAGGGCTCCTCCCTGTCCTCGTGCCCGCGCCCACATCTTCCAGCCCTCTGGCGCTGCCAATGCCGAATCTCCTCCGTCACAGGCCCAGGCCGCCCCGCCTCTGTTCTCAGCTCCTCCCTGCCTTCCTCCGGGACACTGTGCTGGGTGCACCCACCTTCTCCTCTGCACCATTCATTCCCTCGACTCCGAGGGATCCTTCTCACCAGCCGACAAACATACCCTAACAGCTTCCATGTCAACACATCCTCCCCGAGCTGTGCATCTGTCTGTCTGCCTTTCTGGGTGCTGTAACAAGAACAGCACAGACTGGGGGCTTGTGAACAATAGAAGCGTGTCCCGCAGTTCAGGAGTCTGGAAGCCCATGGTCAAGGCAACGCAGATTTGCTGTCTGGTGAGGGCCGGCCTCTGGGCCCACAGATGGCACCTTCTTGCCGTGGCTCCCAGGGACCTCTGTTGCATAGGCACTGACCCCTCTCAGGAGGGCTCATCACCCCCGAAAGCCTCCACCTCCAAAACCATCACCCCGAGGTTAGGTTCCAAGGTACGAACTTAGGGGGACATAGATGTCCAGGGCACAGCAGCCTCTCTCCAGCCCCTGTTCCGGTTCCCTGTCTCTTTGCAGTGGTCTCCAAGGCGTGTCCGACGTCACTGTCTCCTCTGCCTCACCTCCAGCTCTGTCCGCACTCTGTAACTCCCACCCCCAGCTCCCACAAACCCACCACCCTACCCTGTGAGGGTCCCACAAACTCCCAGTCCAGTGGCCGCTTCTTGACCCTTCTCTTACTCAAACTCCTAGCAGCATCTGCTGGTGACAGTTGTCCCCCTGGTAACCGTGTGACTTCTGGCATTTCCCACTGTCCTGGTGATTCTGAAAATGCGCCACAGCCATCTTTGGACATCCTGACATCAAAATTCAGACGGAGGCCTGGATACTCTGTCTGACCTTCGCTCAGCCTGTCTCGCCTTACAACAGCAACTGTGTTAGCTTCCGTCCGTATCAGCGCACAGCCGTCTTCTGGCCGCCCCACACCATGTCCTTTGCTGGTCAGCAGCTATGCCCTGTGACGAGCACCCCGTGTCACCCACTCCCTGCCTCCCCCAATAATCCACGAGATGGGGGCGGTTGTTGCTACCGCTCAGAGACAGCACAATGAAAGCGCACAGCTGTCCACGATGACAGACCCACCAAGGGGCAGCCCTGGGACTCAAACGCAGACAGGGCTCCAAGCAGCTTCTTCAACCTGACCTGTGCCGCCTCCGCTCTCTCTAGAGTGTCCTTGTTACCAAAACCTCGCCCTGGCATCGGGCGGATGTGAGTAAGCACCGCGGGAGCGCAGCACCACCCACTGTCCTCCGGCTTCCTGCTCAGTCCCAACGAAACGGCCGTTGCTGAGATGGTTAAGGGCCTAACGGTGCCTGCTGTGCGTGCTGAGAGAAACCGCAGCACTGTTTGTTGCTTCGCTGTTTTCAAATTCCAGAGCAACCCAGGTGTAGAAGCAGCACAGCAGAAGCAAACGTTTCATCAGTGAGGGTTAGCTCTGCTTTAATAAAACCTCACTAAGAGACCCCAGACGACAAACTCTGTGTGAACACGAGGAATGGCCTCCGTCTCCTGATGCGGCGTTCGTGTGTCGCCGTCACATTCTTGAAGAGCTCCCCTCCTGCTCCTCTGGCTGCCTCTGGCTCTGCTGCTCCTCACCTGTCACTCTCTCTGGGTCCAGAGGGAGGCAAAGGAAAACGTCCAACAGCCGAGCTCTCGATGGCTTATAAGGCTGCTGGGGACTGGCCTGTGTCGCTGCTGACTACGTTTCATTGGCAGAGACAGTCCCATGGCCACGCCTGGGAGGATTGAGCGAAGGGCTCGGAGCACCTGTACAGGTGAGATGCCCCACAGATGTGAGGCCACGCAACCACAGGCCTCCAGCCAAGCGTGGTGCATCTCTCCATCCCGGTGGCCAGGACGTGGGCTGGGGCTTCTGCTTCTCTCGCATTTGTGCTAGAGCTTTAAGTGAAGTGTCTGCTGCCCTCACCAACAGTAACGCTTTGCTGAACAAAGGAATGAATGTGCAGTTTGCATTCTCTTTGCTCTATGCGTCCCGATGAAAGAGAGCTAAGCCGGTAAAACCCCAAAGCACAGAGTTGAAGGTGAAAACTTCGTTTGAGAAAATCAGTTGCTGAAAGAATCATAGTCCAAATGACACCGAGCTCTGCGGTTCAGTCCTCCTGTGATTGACAGGAAAACTGGGTCCTGCAGTGGGAGGTTCTTAGAGCACTTTCAGAGCACGTGTTAGCCCAGAGCTTATCCATGGAGGGAACTGCGTCGTCTACCTGAGAGCCTCTCCCGCCTCACCCGGCCAGCACACCCATGTCGCTTTTCAACTTCCTCATAAATCCACACTTTACTTACCATTTCCTGAAATCACACTAGAGGTTTTTAAAATATTTCCCTGCCATCTTGTAACAATCAACTCTTATATTCCTTCCCACTTATTTATTTTTTAACTCTTGACCCTTTCATAGTTTAAGTTGTTCAACAATTAAAATATCAACAAACTTAAAGCACCAAGATTAAGATATATTAGGAAAAGTTGTTCTGGAAGCTAAATTGACCAAACTCGACTGACTTATCCACAGATTTTTTTCACCCAAGATAGCATAAGACTTCAGCTTGGCATTTATTTTCTTGGTCTCCCGTGAAATACTGTGAGGCAGCAGAGACGCACCCCAAACATCGGTGGCGTGAAGGCTGTTGATGACCCCCGATCACGGTTGCAAAGCCAAAGAAAAAATGGGAGAAAGACCCTCCTTCTGAGCCTCCTCAGAATGCACTTCAGCCCGCGTGTCATAAAGGTGGCCCTCTGGTCCCCGGGCAGGAACGCTGCTGCCAATTCCCAGAGAGGAGTCAACCAGGTATCAGTCACACCATCCTCTCTGCCTGGCACCTCAGACCTGACTGCCAAGGCGGGCACGCCCTGTATCCACCTTTTAAGAGCTGTATTTTCATATCTTATACTCATTGTGTAGATACTGTTCTTCTCAGAAAAGTGAACATCCCTGGAAACAAAGGTGGCACCCACACCAAGGCTGGCTGGGCCCCTGGGCCCTTGCAGCCGGGCGGGTTCCCGGCTGGAGCAGCGCCCGCCTGCCACAGAAACTAAATGCCTTCAGTACTTTTGAAAAATCCATCAAAGGTTTCCCTGAATGATATTTATAAGAGCCTCACTGTTCTCTTTCAGAAACTGAAACGCCTTCCCCAGCACTTGAAAAAATTGCTCGTGCTTTTCATCTCTCCCTCTCAGAGTGTAAACATTGTTTTGAGTGAAAAGAGCTGAAGGAGAGCTTACTTTCCCTTGAAATTTTATTTTTAAATAAGAGAAGGAGAAAATCCTTTTTCTTACTAATACTAATAATACAGGTCAAAGTGTCAGGCAATATACAATTAAACAGAAAACAAAAAGTTCCCCCTCTTTCCCACCACACAATGGCCTGGGATATAAATCAGCGATGGAGATGAAATCACACTTCAAAGCTGCGGGGCATTTCTATGGCTGAGGAGACCGTCGGAGGATGGTAACCCTGGGCGGCAGGGCATCCCTGAATAGCCGGAAACTGGTGAGAGCGGGGATGAGGTCCCCATAGCCTGTGACCCGGGATGTGCTTTGTCCCCCAAGGGCAGCTGCAGTTGTCAACAGATGTTTTTGCAATAAATAATTGGTATCATCCCAGAAAGGACCCACCTACCTGGGGAGAGGACACAATGCCAGAAACCCTGCCGGCTTTTCCAGCCACATTAGTCTCCCATCTCCCAGGTTTCTGGGGTGTCCGAGGTGCTTTTTGGGGAGAGAGGGGCTGACTCTCTTGAGTCAGCCAGCTCCGCGTGGCTGCGAGGGAGGGTGGCCCCGACATGAATTTCTGCCTGTGGTCACACACCAGAGGAGGGCAGGCAGGGTGGGACGGGGACGGGGCAGCGGGGAGGGCAGGAAGCATAGCACAAAACACGCACACCTGTCTCGGTTAAGTTCGGCCTGAGGGTAACATGTGAAGGGCTGTCTTCCGCTCGCCTTGCATCTTACGCGTTCCATTCGATCTTCTGTTTGTGCAATTAACTGAAACCCACCGTGTTTACACTCTGTGTGTAATGATGATTTTAAAGAAGAGGGAAAGCATTTTATGGGAAGGATTCATTTGAGGAAAAAAATGTAGAAAGCTTAGATGTATGGGGAAAACTGTAAGACGAGATAACGGAACAGATGAACTCGGCAGCCTTCAACGATTTCTTTGTGAGAACAGAATGTTACCTTAACTAATTATTAAAAGTTGGCCGATCAGCCTCAGGAAAGTCTAATGTTGAAGCTGGTACAATGGGGAGACCCGCAAACCGTGGAATCTCCTCCATCCTTTCAACAAACCAGAGCAGGGCACCGCTGCATCCACAGGGGCCGCGGTCCCTGGCCTCTGCGGGGTACAGGGGCCAGCCGCGGCCTGCCGGGCTGGGTTTCCCAGGTGTGGCTGCGTGACTTATCGCTGGCTGGGGCGGCCCAGGAGGAGATTGCTCCTGGGGGAAATCCAGTAGATCCGGTAGAGGCCGAAGGACCCAGTGCGCCGATGTGAGCAGCCGCACACAAAGTTCTCACCATCCGCCTGCCTCGGTTCCCCCACGGGCAGGAACCGGAGGGAAAGTAGGAGGAGTGAAGAGCCGATTCTTACACGCGCCCCACAGCTGAGAGCAGCTTGTCTTCCTGCTCACCCCGCCCCCACCCCACCGCAAATGCAGCAGGACCGCAAATGCAGCAGGACCGCAAGCGGCGGAAAAGGCCCCTTCGGTCATTCAGCAGACGTTGGCGCCGGCCGGCTCTGAACTCGGGGGAACACGCGGAGGAACCCAGGGTGACTTGGTGTGGCCCCTTGCCTCTGAGGCCACATGTGAAATTCAGAACTTTCTAGGCACCAAGGCCAAAGCAGGGGTTCTGCCCTCACCTTGTGGAAGCCTCGGCAAGTGCTCACATGCCACCACCCAGCGAGATCACACAGGGCTTTCCCCGGAAGCGACAGGAAAGAGGTTTCCATTCCACCCGCTGCCCCCCTCCCTCGGCCTCTCTGAGGCTCCTGCCTGTCCTCCCACCCCCACCCCCACCCCACTGTTCTCTCAGGACAGCGGCTCCCAAATGCTAGCATCGCAGTCACCTGGGGGCGTGCCTGGCGCTGGTGGACAGACCCGCACACCAGAGCCTCTGACTTGGTGATGGATGGGCCCAGGAGTGGGTGTCCTCAGGTCTCCAGGTGACCCCACCCCTGCTGGGGGAGGTCTCCTGCCCAGCATTTCTGCCTCTGCACTGTGCTGCCTGGAGGCATAGTAGCCTTAGCCACATGTGACTGTTTATGTAGAAATTAAAATAATATCAAATAAAACTTTAAACAATGCACTCTTCATTCCTACTCGACGCATCTCAAGTGCTTACGAGCCATGCGTGCCCGGGGCTGGCGCATGGGGCAGCAGGTGGGGGCACTTTCGTGGCTGCCAGTGTCCTACCAGACAAGGCCCCCTTCAGAGTGAGCTGCCTCGAGCTCTGCACCTGGGCCTCTCCGGGGACAACTGGAGTCCCCCAGCCCTCCCACCATCACTGGTCTGTCCCCTGGGCCAGGCCAGCTCTCCCTGCGCCGCACGCAATGTTCTTGGTGGTCAAGTGGGAGGGTGGAGGTAACAATCGCCGGAGAGCTGTTTTGGGAATTCAGTGAGACTACAGTTTTGCAAGCACCAATAAGCGTACTCACTCAAAGCCGGGCTCAGCCTCGCACTCGGCCCCGCCCTCGGCTTTGCTTTGCTGCAGCCCCTCTGCTTAGCCCAGCCGGGCTGTGCGGTGGGGAGGGGCTGGGGAAGGTGGGGTTTCACTGCTTCGACTGAATCCACAAAGATGCCGTGATACGCACATCGACCAGGGTCTGTCTTGGATTTTTGTTTTGAAGGCGAAGACAGTGTCTGTACACTTATTTGGATACGAGCCCAAACACAGTCCCGTGTGAACCCATAAAATAAGTTTATCGTCACTGCTTGTGATTCTTGGTCTGCAGACAAACATATTTGTATGTGAGAAAAGAGTGCATATAAGCTCACACACTCTCTTCCTTGACAGCGTCTGAGACAAGGTGGATGAGGGCGGATGTTTCCAACAAGGCAGCCGGTGCTGCTGAGGCTGCCTCAGAACCTGAGCAGAAGCTGGGGCCCGGACCCGGCCCAGGCTCTGCTCGGAGGCTCTGCCCTCGCTGTGGGGCCCCCAGGGGCTCGGGCCGGGGCCTGTCAGCGGCTTTGACCTGATGGAGGTGGCGAGGGCGCAGGACGGCCAGGCTTCAGTGGCTCAGACCCTGCTTCCCTTACAGGGTCGGGGGAAAGCAGGGGTACACTGTGAGTACGTGAACACAGAGCTTATTCTTGTCTTGCTATCCCATTATTTCCCACACGAACAACTGCAACCCTACTTTTGCCCCACCCTGTACTAAAGCTACCCAACAGGTAGAAAGTAGCATTTCAAAACAAAAGTGCCTTGCGGCACAGCACAGTCAAACTACTGCACAGGCCCACCCGACGGGTGAGTCTTCCAGGACACAGGCTGCGGCTCCGACCTGCTGAGCACCCCTCCCTTTCACTTAATCTGTTTTTCCGACAGCGGGTCCGGAGGGCTCTCGACGCTTGTCTGAAAGCTGTTTCCCCCATTAGTCAGTCTGGCAGAGATGACCACAGGCGCAGCTCAAAGAAACTCAATCTATTGCACCACTTACTTCTCAATGCTTGGCCGGTGGTGCGGGGATGGGGTGGGGGTCAGCGGACAGGTGGTGTGGGTCCCCTACCAGTAACGGCTGCAGCCTGGCGCCAATCAGGTCCTGCAGGTTGACTTTGTCCTCCGGGTCCACGGCTTGTTTGTACTGCCACCTCTCAGGCACGAAGGGCCACTTCATGTCCTTGGCCTCCTGGATGAGGGTCCTCAGCTCGCTGGGGAGGGAAGCTGGAAAGGTCAGAGTTCAGGTGAGGAAATGGCTCTCAGAGAAAAGGCTGGGAGCTCCGCATGTTGTGATGTGACGAAGCTCCTCGTGGAGGCGGAAACCCTCCCCTCGTCCTGCCGGCTGGTCTGAGCTGCGGCTCCGGCTCCCAGCACAATGGCGAGGAGCTACCTGTCCCTGCAGCCCTGCAGGTCAATGGGGGCAGCGAGGCATGAAGCAATGTTTGTAGCAGGAAGTAAAGCACTTCAGCGCCTATCTCTGCATGAAGAATCCGAGACAGGAATGCAGGAAATGCTGGTTTCCCTGTAAAGTGAGAAAGGGGCTGAGCCAGAGTGGCATTTGGGGCCCTCGGCAGCTGGGGACGCAGACCCTTTGTTCTCCAAGCCTCGTCTCCCCACACTTTCACTGTGGACGACATCCGAATGCAGAAAATGCACACAAAAAGCCTGGATGGAATTTGAGTGTCCTTCCTTCACAATTGCAGACATATTTAATTCCTTCATGGCTCCCCAGCCTAATTCTTTACACAAGTCCACGGTCTCCTACGCAAACTTCGTAGACCCAAAAATCTCTGGACGCTTGAAGGTTTTTCTTAAGTTTGACACCCAAAGTGATTTGAAGTGACTGGAGGTTGTTTCCGGGTGCGTTCATCCTACAGAGGGAGCTTTGGGTGTCAAAGGTTTCGCTGCAGAAATGCTCGTGTCTGGCTCCCGATGCTGCCCAGGCCCTGCTGGGGTGTGGACAACCCCGCGGCCGCAGGGAGCAGCAGGCCCCGAGCACCCAACACTCCAAGTCTGGGAGCATGCTCACGTGACCCTCTCCCGGGACTCCAGCCAGGCGCCTCCAGGGGCCTGTCCTGCGGACGCCACAGGCCCCGCAGCCCTGAGACGGGCTCAGCGCCTTCTCCACCCCTGTGTCCCCTCTTGCTCGCTGCTGCAATGGACCCTCGCCCTGTGTCCTTCACCGAGTTGCTCAAGTCTGACACCAGGACTCGGTCTGGACCATTTGCTCTCCCCTCCTGTCCGAATCTAACTGGGCATTACTTCTGTGGACTCTGAAGTCCATTTCCCTCTCATTCCAGCACTTCCTGTCCCTCTCATTGCCCATCTTTCCACGCTGCTGATCTCATTTTCCTAAGCCAGGGGGCTGGGTGTCGGCCTGTGCCAAGTGGCTCCCCAGCCTGCTCACACTGTGTGCCCGGGGAACTGGGTGCGCACTTGCGGGCTCGTGGGAAGAAGACCCGGAGCCTCGGTTACGTCATCGCCAACACCAGGAGACGCGGGTGTGGGCGTGTCGTGAGGAAACCCTATTCTGCAAGGAGCACGAACCACTGCAAACACAACGAAAACCAGGAAACGCACCCACGAGGGACACGGGTAGAAATGGAGGACGGGAGAAGCGACGAGCATCGCCGTGACTTCCTATCCTCTGTGACGGAAACTTCCAGAACAAGGCCTCATCTGCAGCTGACCGCACAGACTACGGAATGAGCAAAAAGCCAGCTGCTTCCGCCCCGATCAGGGTGCAAGGTGGATTTATCGGTGCGCGCACCTTCATTTTACAGGCGGCACGTGCATGTAACTTGAAAAGCGTGTTGAGGATGCAAAAGGGAGAGACAGGGCCGATGTGGGGACAGGTTTGTGGAAACCTGGGACGTCGATGGGAACTGATGAGGCGCAAAAGCCCAGTTTGAAAAAAAGATGTGCCACCATTGAGAAGTTGCTTCAATTTTTTAGTAATTGAAATTTATGGCACCGGCCCACTCAGAGCCTTTGTTCTTCTTGAACTAAACTGTTTCTTGTAGCCTCCTGTTTACTGAAGCCTAAAATGAGAACTGACAGCAATTCAGGGCAACAAAGTGGGCCTCCTCCCGCCCGCAGCCCCGTCCCATTCGGGCCCCATCGGCGCTCCGCTGGGTCACCTGCCCAGAGGGGAAGCTGGGCAGCGAGAGCCTCACCTCCGCTCAGCGCGTCCTCGCTTGCGTCCGGCGCAGGCGCCTCCGGCAGCCCGGCCAGCAGGTGCAGGCAGTCCTCCAGGAGCGTAGCCGCGGCCCCCCGCTGGTCCTCCATGGCCCCTGAGGAGGCAGTGTCCCTGGGTCCGCGCTCTGTCGCCTAGGAGAAGACAGGGAGTCTCAGCCGAGGAGGCCCTTGCAGGAGCGTCAGTTTACCGGCAGGACTCAAGCAAACGCCGGGAGGCCCAGGACTGCCGGGACTGTCCTGGCAGAACCCGAGGTCCCACGTGGGTGACCTCGGAGTGAGTGCACCCCTGATTAGGAGGCTTCTGCGTCCTGGAGGTCAGCATGGACCCCTCGACTGCACCCCGCGGGCCCCCCCTGGGGCCACAGCGACCTGGCCGCTCGGATACAACCCACGCAGGCTCAAGGTCGGCCCTTGGAACCACAGATGACTCCCTGGGCACATTCTTCGTGCCACCCGGACCAAGACAGGCAATGACAGATGTCACGTGTAAAGCTCTTCACAGCCAGACACACTCCCAAATAAAAGGGGAGCAACAGAAAACCCAACTTCCTAAGAGTATCATAGGGATAAATGGGTCTCCTTCCGCTGCAGCCTAACACACTGGTATGTAGAGCTGAGACGTGTCTTCTGTGAATAGGGCCACATCGTAAGGCACCGCTGCCCTCAAGGTCATTCAAGAGCAAACTGACTTCCTGACAGTGAAAAATGCCTGGCAAGTCAATACCAAAACGTTATTCAATCAGCAAACCTTTCTGTCTGTCTTCCCTTTATTAAAGAATGTGCGTTATGAACAGCACAACAGAAGTTAGTCTCTTTCTGGCTTTTCCAGAATAGTCAGTGGAGCCACAGTCTGGCTTACGCACCTTGCAGGGCGCGTGCAATCTCACCACCAAAGCAAGAGCATCTGGAAGGGAAGAGACATGGACGCCAGCCGGCCGACTCCTAGCTCCCCCGTGCGACGAAGTGACCCCGCAAATGTGAGACACGGGGCCGCCTGTGGTGTTGGGACCACATATGCAGTCGTACTCAACGACCTCACTCGAAGAAGTTGGTTTTAAATTAAAGATGAAATCGAAAGCAATAATTTTTAATTTTTCTCTGTTTTATGACTTAACAAGAATAGAAAATGAACTAGAGGATCTAAATGTTGTGTTTTTATTCTAACCCGGATGGTACACGTGCTGTGCTTTGAGTTTTAGACGCACGCACACCACACACACACTGCGCAGAGTTGCAGGGTGCAGCGGGCTGGTTTAATTGGAATAGTCGTGTATTTGTGGACGAAGAACAAGCAGAGTTCTTGAAAGCAATATTCTCATTACTTGAAGGCGTGTTCCTGTAAGTGCGGTGGTGAGGACTCAGCCACTGGAAGTGTTATGAGAAGTGCAGACCCTATCCGTCTCTGTTTAGGGTGCTCCCTGCATGGGCTGGGCTGTTGGACTGAAAGGTTTTCGAGGTTTCCTTAAGTGCCAGGGTTTATGAGTCAGTGTTTTGTGGTGCCAGTGCTCCGGGAACAGAGAGCCGGAGGCCGTCATGGGAGGTCTGTGTGGAGACTGAGGAATATGGCTGCGGGTCGAGAAGGTTAACAAATTTGCTCAGAACAAGCGGTGAGCAAGCGTGACACTCACTTTTCTTCAAGTCCCACATTAAAACAAGAAGCCCTGGCCGGTGCGGCACAGCTGGTTGGAGCATCATCCCATAGACCCAAGGGCCACGGGTTCAATTCCCAGTCAGGGCGCATCTCCAGGCTGCGGGTTCGAGCCCCACTCTGGGTGCACACAAGAAGGCAGCCAGTCGATGTTGCTCTCCCACATTGATGTGTTCTCTCTCTCTCTCTCTCTCCCCCTCTCTGAAAGCAATGGGGAATAATGTCCTCAGGTAAGAATAGAAAAATAACAATAATAAAGCAAGAAGGGGGGCTCTCTTCCCTCAGATCCTTTCTAAGACTTGTCTAGAAAGAGAGGTGTAAAGAGTAAGTGTGAACAGCTGGGGCACCATCACGTCCCTGCAGCAGCACTGCCCCTGCTGCCTGGGGGGCTACTGCGCCTTTGGGGCTCAGGATCATCCTCTTAAGGTAGAGAGTAGCCTCGAGCTATTCTGCCAAATTAGAACAAATTCTAGCTGCCCTGTTTCTGTAAATGTCTTAAGCAGAGACAGTATCTATGTAGTGATGAAAGCAGAACCTAGAAATAGCCAGAACACGTCATAGAGCCCAGAGGTACTTGCTCACCGGCTCTGGTTCCCTCTCTGTCACTGGCATTTAGGACACCTTGGAGGCTCACTGTAGCATCTGTGCTCAGAGGGGGTTGTTTGGAACAATTGTTAAGATCCTTCCAAGTCTTAAATTACATGCTCAGCCACAGCCTATACAACCCAGGTTGTCAGTGGCGGAAGAATAGCTGATTTTATTTACTGAAAAACTCCCAGCCTTTTGAGAACCCATTGTATAATATTTTTATGTATACTTTTCTCTGTGATCTAGAAAAGTTGGCTTGAATCTAAGAGGTTGATTACTAAAAAAATATGCGTGCTGGCTTTTGTGTCTGCTCTTGACACCCCAATTCCTGACGCACGAGATCGTAAATCTCTCCTTTTGTCTGAGTGCTGTGAGGGACGTGGGGTGTGCAGGTCTGTGACAGAGCTGTGACCTGACCCAACCATTTGGGTAAAGCGAGGGCAGGTCAGCGGGTCCCCCCGAGCGGTGATGCCTGGATTCAGCTCTCAGAGGGCACAATGCCGAGAGAAAATAGAGAGGGAATGTGGGGGGGCAGGTTGGCTGGAGAGCTGAGCAGGGCTCCGCATGCCAGGTAAGCACCTTTGTGTTTCCCCACAAGTGATGGGAATTCCTGGTAGCAGTAGGAACACGAGCAGCTTAGCCTTCAGAAAAGATCTCGGTGTGGCTGTAGCAGGCATCGGGGGTGGGGAGCAAGAGGGAGCAAGCAGGCGGCTCAGTTCAGTGTTTCCTGCGTGCGGTAACCCGGGTGAGAGGTTGCGAGACTCTGGGCCAGAGTGAGAGTATCAGAGAGGCGGCGGATTGGCAGACTCGCGAGGTGTGTGGGAGGTAAACGCAGCACTGATATCAGATGGGGCTGACGGCCTAGAGATGAGTCCTAAATTCTCCCTCATCAGAGCTGAAAGCTGAACGGATGTTGTTACCATACTTGAGACGGGGAGTGCAGGAGGACCACCCTGCTACAGGAGCACCACCCTGAAACCCAGCCGTCCTCGCAGACCCGTGAGGGCTGTGGTCAGCAGGACAGGGACTGGAGCCGCAGAAGGGCCCCTTCAGGCAGTGGTCTTGCTGGAGATTCTGGCCAGCTTCACTTATAAAAAAGTCGTTTTCTATTTCAACACATACCGATTTTTGCCCTCCTGAACGATTTTGGGCACTCTGTGAATTACACATTATTTCTAAATTGAATAATGGGTGTTTCCTACTATTTGTGTAGCTTATGTATTATTTTTTCTTCCCTTTTTTAAAGATTTTATTTATTTATTTTCAGGGGAGGGAGGGAGAGAGAAACATCAATGTGTGGTTGCCTCTCATGCGCCCCCTACTGGGGACCGGTCCTGCAACCCATGCATGTGCCCTGACTGGGGATCAAACCAGCAGGTGTTTGGTTCACAGGCTGGCACTCAGTGCATTGAGCCATACCAGCCAGGGCTATTTGTTTCCTCTTTTAATGTCCCCCATATGTTTTTTTTCTTAAAAGTAACTAAAAAGAGGCTATAAAAAGCAATGAAACATACAAACAGATAACTCTGGAATAACACTAGACACCTAAGAACGGGAATCGTTCACACTGAGGCACATTGCGTACACCGCCAGCCCGAGGCCGTGCTGGCTCAAAGGGGAGGACTTTGATGCTGCCGGGCTCTCCTGCCTGGGTCTCACCCCTGGCTCACCCAACCTGGCTGCTCAATGAGAGTGTTCCGGGTCATGGACGGGTCACCTGCTGGCCTCAGGAAGACAGAAGAAGAAAGAGAAGAGCCCCTCAGCCTCACTTGGCTACAATTACCTCTCCATCAGTACCCTGACAGATGACAGGCATCAGCCTGGCCTGAGGCTGGGAGAGCAACTCCTGAGGTCAAGGTGAGTCAGGCCTGCCATCTGGTCCTGCCTGAGGCTCCAGACACCGCTTCCGGGAGGGTGCTCTTCGTGTCTCTGCAGCCCAGGTGAGCCACAGGCACCGACGTCCAGACACGCTGACTCGGTAGGGCCCCCAGGTCAGGGCCACCGTGACACCAGTGGGGGGGCATTCATGGAGCCGGAAAACACGCTTCGGAGACTCAGAAGGGCCTTCTGTCCGAAAGGTACGCTCTGGGCGGCGGGCATCGTCCACCCGACTGCAGGTGAAGCGCAGGGCGAGCCAACGAAGACGCAGAGGAGAGGCGGGACGAGCAGCTGGCCCAAAGCCCAAGCAGAGAGCAGGGGAGAGCCGTCTGCTGAAAGGGAGCTCTGTCCATCTCTAAAAGAGGCCATGGAGACAGCCGTCCGACCGTCAGGCCGAGAACCCACGGACACCCCGCCCCGGGGGCTGCGGTGAAGACGCGTGGAGCACCTGTGACAGGAAACCGCCGGGGTTGGGGAGTCCACATACTTCCCCCGAGTCGGCAACGTGGGGTTAATCTTGCAACGAAACGCTTTCAATTCTGTGTTCATAACTTCCACAGCCAGGAGAGTTCTTTTGCAAAGAGCCATGTGCATCTCCTGAAGTTAGAGGCGGCCCACGAAGGAGCAGTCTGTCTTGGGGAAAGGGGATGCGGGAGAAAAATGCGACATGGAAAGGAAAATTGCTTTTCCCTGTCTGTCATCACGGGCGGCCAAGTTCCTCTCGCGCAGCTGCCGTCAGCTTCCTGGGCTTGAAACGTCGGCTCCGCTCCTACTTTCTGCTCATCACGTCTCCCTTTCCTTGTTGGAAGGGCTGTTAACGCGACCAGTCTCACAAAGGGTTATTTTTTTTAAAAGATCTTATTTATTTTTTGGAGACAGGGGAAGGGAAGGAGAAAGAGAAGGAGAGAAACACTGATCAGCTGCCTCCCAATGGGGACCTGGCCCGCAACCCAGGCCTGTGCTCTGCCTGGGAATCGAACTGCAGGCCGGCACGCAACCCACCGAGCCACACCCGCCAGGGTGCTCGCAGACTTTTTCAAGGAACAGCTAACATGCGTGAAGCACGGGAGCCTTCCAAGTAGTAAGTGCTTTGTATCAGATTCTGCTGTCAAAACTGTTTTCAAAAAATAAAACTTCGGTTTTTAAAGGGTCACCCAATTTTTTCTTGGTTTATTTGGATTTTGTTCCTTGTTGGTTTCTTTAGCATTCATGGTTTTGAGAAAAGAAACTGTTTAGTTATGCAAAGTCTTTAGGTTCTCAATATTTTTCCCCGCTCAAACCACGTGATAATGGGATTACCCCGTAAATAATTCTCCAGATCCATAGTCAATTAATGAATAGAAATTCTATTAGAGAATTGAAACATTATGTCCATGTAAGACATTTTCAGGAAGAAAGACGTGAGTTTTATTTGCACTCCAACCTGAAGACCCAGCCGATGTGGTGTAAGCAGCGGGGGCCCCCGCCCAGGCTGAGGTGGCGGACAGCCAGCCCTGAAGTGGCTTGGGGACAGCGTCCGGATTACAGATCAGACAGAACACTCCGGCCCCTTATCCCCATCTTTGCTCCAAGACACACACAAAGCTCTTTATTTATTTTATACTTAGAGTGTCAAAGCGCGGGGGTGGGCCTCTGGACAGGGGACTGCAGACCACACTCCTGGTGGACAATAGCCGTGCGCCGTGCGGCCGAGTGATCCCTCAGCGTGTGCGTGTGGTCAGCAGGGCTACCACAGCCTGGGGGAGCCTCCCACTGTCCTGGGAACAAGTGGGGACTCGTGTTTCCTTGAGTGGCAGCCCCTGAGACGGACACCTGCTCAGCACCTGCCCCCCAGGGGACCAGACACCCACATGCCAACTGTTTCAACACAGAGACCTCCAAGCACAGCCCAGTGGCCAGGGGCTCTGTGGACAAGAGGGTTTTCCTTCTGTGACGTGGTCTTGGGGGGACAGCACCCACAAAGGCAGGACAGCACATTTGAGTTTCCATTTGCCCACCTCTTGGCCGTCAGGCTCCGCTGGCCAGAAAGGCCCCTTGGAGCACCAGGCCCCTCTCCCCACAGCCGCAGAGCCGAGGCCCTGAGCCCTGCAGGCCGACTCGGGAAGTGAGAGGTTTTAGAGTTTGAGGACTCCACTCTCTGTGCAAGTTCTGTTACTGAGTAAAGTGCTGCGGAGAGAACGTGCTCCTGGCTCAGGGCTGCCTCATTGTCTGTGAGCCGCCGCGCTCCCTGTTTTTGGGAGCTCCTCAAGCGGAAGAACTCTCATTTTCTCCTTTCTCTAACGAGGAGGGCAGAGCTCTGAGACGTGCTGCTAATTCTGTTCTTTGCTTTTAGCTAATGAAGGAATATTTGCGAGTACAAAACTAGCAGTGATACAGAAAAAAATTTTAAATGACTGAATCACATTAGGTTTTTCTGTTTCCTTAATGCTTGGATTTAATAGCTAACCTGGAGGCTTAAAATATAAAATAATATGTCCTGTATTTGCAAACTCCCGCGTGACGGTTAAGTATTTACCGAGTATCTGTCATATACGGTGCTCCATACTTTGAAGGTTACCGAGAAACAGAGTGGGCTTGTCCTCAAGACAGACTCCCCGGGGCAGCAACACAAGTGTGTGCGCCGAGTTACTGAGAATCCCAGAGCAGCGTTCTCACCACAGGGCGGGTTCACTGAAACGGGACAAGTTGGGCAGTTCATTCCATCCTTCGCACTCTTACGGGGGGGGGGGGCGGGGGGAGTCTGAGGTTTGGGGCGGGAGGTGGGGAGAAAGTGACGTTACATTACAGTTCAGGCAAGATCGACTGCAGATCACCCACGTTGATGCCGAAGGAAATAACGTCAGTTTCTCCCACAGCCCCCTGTACTTCTGAACGCATTTGAATTTTTCACAATAAACAATGTTTAAGGTTCTGTTTTGAGGACAGTAAGCAAACAGGAACGGTCTGGCTAAATGCTGAGAAGTGGCGAAAGGCCATCCTGAACTCACCCACGCCTGCCTGGTGCTGGGCTGGGCACCAGCCCCGACGTGAGCTCGAGCCGTGCACTGCAGCGCAGACTGAGACTGTCCTCGGGGTGTCTGTGTCGCTGTCACCACGGCCCCGTCCACCTGCGTCCCTGCACGCAGCCCTTCTAGGCACCTCGGCTGCCTTTCCCTGCTCGGACGGGTCGAAATCACACTGTGGCTTAATGTTATCCGAAGCAGAACAGGCAAAAAGGTCGGTGTGGCCAGAAACCGGCATGTGGGTCACTCCAGAGCCAGCAGCCCAGGTGGCCAGCCCCATCGGCAAGACCCGAGAGGCCGCTGCTCCCCACCGCAGGGCGATCAGAGGAGAAGCCGCTCTGGCTTCTCCCAAAACTACTCTCCTTTCCACAGAATTAAAAAGTTAGACAATGAAAACAGAAATTCCAGACTGTGGGAAGGAAACCTGTACCTTCCTCTCTCTTCAAAAAGTGTTAAATAGCAGCCGTGGTCTGCTAACTTGCATGCTTGGGTTTCTGAACTAAGTTACCTGCCGTTTCTAATCCAGGTTTGTGCTCACAGACTCCGGGCAGGTGGAGGGGACTCTGTCCTCGGGACACTCTGTCCTTCGGGTGCAGGGCTCGAGACTCAGACGGGACCTGGAGAGGCAGGTTTACCATCCCTCCTCCTCCGACAGCCATTGGCCCCACCACACACCTGATAAGGGCATGTTCGGGCTTCCCAGGGGCTTCCCAGGGGCTTTGACCCCACAGGTGTTTTTAAAACCATTTGCCTTCCAGGAACGGACACAGTCCTGGAAACCAAAACGTACGAATATGTGCACAAAGGCAGGCTTGGTGGAAGGTGTCGGTGCTGTTAGACTTCCCATAAAGCACTTCTGCGAACTCACACACAGATGCTCCATGTGCTCTTCCACTTTGCTACTCGATCAGTTTCTGCCCAGTCTGGTCCCAGGAAAGCTGATCAACTTCTTTAACTTCCTCTAAATATACTAGGAAAGAGACACTGAAAAGTTGGAGACTCCTCCTATTTTCACGCTGGGGAGACGACTGCTAACAACCAAACTCTCCCCGGACCCCAGCAAGCGAGAACTCAGGCCCGAACAGGGCGTCTGCTCTGCATTCGCCAGGGAGGGGACTTTGTCTCCTGACAGACAAGTAAAGACCTGGCAACGCGCTCCCCAGGATTTCTCTCTCTTTTCCCCCTCATAAAAGAAGAAACTTTAGCTTAAAGATTAGATTTTTCTTCCTCTTTCTAAAGCTGGGTGTACCAACTGGCGTAGGCTGTATTAAAATCAGGAGAAACCTCAATCAGAAAGCCCCGTGGAAGGCAGACTTTGTTAATATGCAGCAACATGAAAGGCTTTCTTTTCATCCTATACAACCACAGTGTGTAAATTGCGGGGGCTCGCTGGCGTGGACCTCGGCTGCGACCTCGGAGGTAAACTGGATTTACATTACTTTCTGACAAGAATTAAATGAAGGCCTTGTGGATAGGCGAACAGCCTTCGCGGCTGCAGCAGATGGGCATGAATGTGCTCCCTAGGAAAACGGTCAGTGACATCTGTGTTCTCCGAATTCTGGTGGTCTCAGCCAATTACGGGGGGAGGGGTGGGGGCGGGGGGGGGGGCTGGGCGGCTGCGGCACAGAGCGGCCAAAGCAGGCGCAAGTGTTTGTGTTTGGAGCCCGCCCCGGCCGCCCGCTGCAGCGAGGTTAGCACTTTATTGTCATCACTCAAATGGAGGCTGCGGCTTACAAGCTATTTGTACACCCCAGTGAGGGTAATATGATTTTTCTCGTTTGACGGGAGGAGCCGGCCCCCTGGCAGCTGATATCATATTTCAGGGCAGTCTCTTGGAGACCGGAGTTTACTGAGTTTACTTTTGTGTCCCCGAGGCAGGCTGATGGTGTTGCCGTCTGCCGGTTTACGGGGGCACTCCCGTGTCACGAAGACGTGAACTCTGAGACAAAACAGAGATCTTCCCCCACAACATTCCTCTTCAAAATCTCCTTCTTTCCTCCTTCAAAGGGGTGTTTCTCGATTTCACAAGGAAGTCAAAATCAATGCTTCCTGATTAAAATCAAGTCAAGGGAAATTACATCAGGGATCTTTCAGGAAGGGATGGACGGTTCCTTGAAGAGACGGCAGGATGAGCCCTGAGCCCAGCCGTCCGCAGGTGTCAGAGCTACTGTGCTGGTGGAGGAGGAGCCAAGCGAGCTCAGGCCAGGGCAGGGGCCCCGTGCAGGTGCCCAAGACCAGGATGGATCAGGATGAACTGATCTGGAGTTGAACGCTGGGAGGCCAGGTGGGGTGCACTCGCTTGCTCGGCCCCAGAGGAAGTGGGGGATGGCCTGCAGGGTGTCCCAGGCCCCGCGCCTTCCTGCCCTGGCACTGAGAACAGAGGCTCTGGATCCAAAGTGCCAAGTCTGGCTCAACCACAGGCTAGTTGTGAGACAGCCGGCAAGTCACTTAGCTTCTGTGAGCCTCAGTTTGCTCCTGTACTACACAGCTAACAGTAGTACCTGCCTCTTCACGAGACTGAGATACACATGCAAAGTGCTGCTGACACGGCTTTGGGAGTTGTTCTCCCACCGTCTTCATGGAGAGCAAGGTGGGTGGCCTAGCCAGTCTCGAACCCCCAAACTGATTTTTCAAGATGAAAAGCACTGTGTTCCACTAGTTTTTGGAAACTCAGAGAACTGACTTTTCAAAAGAAACTTTTTTATTTTGCTTTTTGGAACCTAAGTTCATACTCTAAAATTACATACTTTTTTAATAATGCATAAGATTTTGAAATTATGATTTCCTGTAATGAACTTGCTAATCATCAAAAGCAGCTAGGCATCTCTAAATTACAAAATAGTCAGCCAAGAGGCTAGTAAAAGAATGCATTTAGACAAAAAAAAAGAAAAGAATCAAGTCATATTTTTAACCCCTTTTCCTAGCTGCAGAAATGGAAGCAAGGTCACTTATTATTACACGGGAGATTTAGAAGACAGTGGTTGGATATAAGCTGTTTACCCCTTTGTCCTGGGTGTTGGAAACACAATTCACAAAACGACTGCTCGGAACAACAGCAGCAACACAAGGAGGCCTGCGGACCTTCCAACCTGGAGCCCCCGCCGCTGTGAACGCCCACCTCGCTGCACGTGAAGGAGACGCTGCCGCCACGTGGCCCCCGATCCTCTTATTTTCTGCTCTGCGTGACTTTCTAACGATCCGGGTGCGAGAGCTGCAGCCCGAGGTCGCTTCTGGGGGAAGCCTAACTATCGGCCCACAAAGAAGTCCCCTCTTCTTCCTCCGCAGAACTTTTCTCACTGGGGACTCAATGACCAGAATGAAAGCAAATGCAAGCACAGTTTTTTAAGTATTTACAGATCGTGACGTTTTTGTCTTTCTTAGACTACAACACCACATGCGATTTGGTCTGATCCTGTTGGAGCTGAAATCTCGATGTCGAGCACCAAGCAGCAGAGGGGCCTTTGTCTGCGCGGGACCCAGAGGAGAATCTGCGCGGAACAAAAGCACCTGTTGTTCCCCCTTGTAATGGCCTTAGAAGTGACCGTTGGCTGCCTTCCCCACACTCCTTAGGCTTTTCCCAACACTGCCATCTCACACATCATTATCGGACGTAAAAGGAGAATAATGGAGGAGAAGATCAATAAATTTAACAGCTCTTTAAGGAAAGACATAATGAATTTGGTACAGCACATATTTTTAGATCAAAGATGCCTTTGAAGTGACAAAACCCTAATCCGTAAACTGCTGAAGCACTTCCTTTCTCTCCCAAACTGCTTATTGTCAAATAAAATGGAAGTTAAGGAAATTATCTTTATCTGAAAATGGCCAAAAGAAGCCATCACCTAATGACGGCCTTGTCACAAGCCACAATTGGGGAAATTGTGGGGCAGGCCTGGCCTGACAAGAGGAGGAGGGGGCTTGCTGTGAGCCCCAATGTGGCCCTGCCACCGCTCGTGTGAGACAGGGCGGCTTTGTGAGAGCCTGCAGCGCCTGCAAGCTCGCTCGGTCATGAATATGTATTATTTCAGGGAGAGACAGACCCTTCACATCCGAGGGAGAAGACACCCAGAGAACCGGAGCCACTCGGCCGCGTGCGGTGAAACTCGGGGCGCTAATGACAGATCACGCGTGGGAAACCACGTTGGGGTGTCTCCAACACCCAGTTCCAAGCTGATCAGGCCCTGGGTTGGCTTCCTGTGAGGTTTCAAAGCCACGAACTGGAAAATTAGGATGAAGGTAAAGGGTTTTCCAATAATGAGCAGAAGGATATCATGCAGAAAAAAAGTAAAAATCACAAATAAGAAATTTTAAAGTGGAATGGGGAGAAACCTACTCTGTATGCCCTTTGTAACACTAAACTAGTATTTAAAAAATTGATATTCTGCGGATATCCTTTTGTACAACGATGAATCGCGCCACATCAGTCCTTGGGCAGAGATGTAGTGAGATGCCACTGACCGACTGGGCTTTGGTTTTTCTACTGACTTTGAAGTTTAATTTAGTTGAACCATAAATGTATATATTTGAATTAACTTTTCATAGAAGCAGATACATAAGGCGGATAAGAATAAGATTTTTCTTTTCTCCTTTTGCTTCTGATATGATAAAGTTTGGTTTCCCACTGTGCGAGAGACAAAGCTTAGTTCGGAGGATTTTCGATGCTGGGCCTGTTTGCCTGAGACATCGACATTCATTAGCATCCTCGCCTCCGCGGGAGCCGCCTGAAAGCCCCGCCAGCTCAGGCTAATCCTCTTCACAGAGCTCCAGGCTCCGCTCCATGTGGCCGCAGCACTTTGAAGGCCAGGAACAGAGTCCTCTTGTGCACCGTCTGCCCACCGACCCCCCCACGCCCCCTCACAAGCCACTGCGTTCCGAGCTGTGATGCCCTTGCGCTCGTCCGGGAGAATTAGGGGGAGGCTGGAAAGCTGAGCTGCACTGGAGGGGGAGATGTTATGCTGACTTCACTTTTTCCTGAGTGTCTGTCCACGATCCTTTCAGCTAAGATGAAAATGAACTGTATCCCGGCATTTCTGTTCCTTTGATTAGGATCAAGGGCTCCCCACAGCTCTGTCAGGGACCCTAATCCTGGCTAATCAGGGGAGAGGCACTCGCAGGTCCCTTTCCCTTACCCGCATTTCTACAGGACAGCGTGAAATTGGAGACAGTAATTCCTGGGGAGCTCCTTTGCTACAGATAACCATCGCTCTGCTGAAAATAAGCATCAGGCGGATAACCCAGTGTCCAATTTCAATAAAATGTAAAAAACTGCAAAAATTATAGTGTGGAAAACCTATGTGATTTTTGGTGGTTGTTCCTGAAAATGAAGGCTAACAAGTGACTTCTGTCACTCTAGCAACGACACCCCCTCCCTCTGCCCAGACCGCTTTTTTAACAGGAAAGTGCTATGCTGTAAACAAAACTGCTTTTGTTTTTCTTATTTCATGATAATTAATTTGTTAAAAAGAATTGGTTTAAAAATTGTTTGTAATTTTGACCTAAATATTTCATTAAAAATTGCTGTGGAAGATGCTCATTACACTGCTTGATGTTATTTTATTTTAGGTCCCACGTGGCGAACCCCCCCCCCCCACGATGGGCTCACACCTCTGCCAGCGCCCGGGGAAGGGGGCAGGCTCGCGTGCCAGCCTTAAGGAGAGTGAAAGAAAACCCCAGATCCTGAAACTTATTCTCTCATCCCCACAATCTCATTATTCCTAAATAAGCCCCTTGCAGAGTGAAATTTTCTGTAATCTCTTAAAAAATCTGTCTTAACCAAAATGGGACAGAGGCAAAAAAGTCAATTTTATTTGATATAAATTTGCTTGTTTACTTTCTGCATTCTGCAAAATTTGTAGCCTGCATATTATAAATTCCATGCTTTTCAAAGCTAAGGATTATTTAGAATTAAGCTTTTTCTTCCAACACAAATTATCCAAAACTTCCACAGGGTCTGCTGTGTGCCGGGTCGGCAGGGTTGTGGGTGGGCAGACACAGTCCCGGAGGCTCAGGACTTGATGGAGATGACAGACAAAAGTGCACTTCACATCCAGGACTGAGCATGACCAGATGTGGCTGAATTCCTAGCAGAGCATGAGGGAGGAATGGGGAAAGGGAGATTTAGTTGCTATTGTTTGTTCAGAGGGCTGAATACGTGTTAAACGTTGATGGATGGGCAGGATGCCGAGTAGAAAAAAACAGGAGAGACAGGGTCCAGGGACACGGAAGTGGATGCGTTTCACACACACAGGAAGCCAAGGTGCACGAGGACCTCAGACAGCGACTGGATCAGCAGGTGGTCCAGGGCCTTGCGTTCCCTTGGAAGTGCCCATGGGGGCAAGTAGAGCTGTCTGCAGGAGGCGGGAAATGCAAGCTCAATGTGGGAAGCACCCACATGGGGCTGATCACTGAAACCACTACCTGAGATTAAAGGAGATAGAAGACACCCACTTCTGGGGAATTCCCGTACCAAGTAGACACTCAGGGGAACACTGGCAGTGGGAAAGAAGCAGCCAAAAATGGGAGAACGAGGAAGAGGGGAGGCAGGGCCTTAGGAACACGTCATATAGGAAGCCACAGGGTGAAGCCTGGGAAGAGGCACCCGGGTCTGGAGGCTAGGAAATTCTCCCTGATCTTGTGAACAGACGCACTCGAGAGAAGGGCAAAGCAGAAGCTGATGGACAAATGCTGGTTCAGAAAGTGAAAGGGGTAAGTGTAGATGTCTATTATCAGAAGCACTGCTGTTACGGGAAGAAAAAAGATGAAATACAGTCTCTTGGGAGATGAATGTTTCGTAAGAAGCATTAGATTTCAACATGTATAGGCTAAGGAGAAGATTAGAAGGCAAAAAAAGAAGAAAAGGTGAAAGGGAGGGAATATAAATGATGATAAAAATCACGAAAGAGATATTGGGTTGGCTGAAAAGTCTGTTAACATTTTTTCTTTAAATAAAAGACACATTTTTCATTTTCAGCAATAACTTTATTGATTTGGATATTTTGAGCATGTTGGCTCTCTCTGCTCTTGGCTTCTAGTGGGGAGAGGCCAGGGTGCTGCTGAACAGCTTCCAATGCACAAGACAGCCCCAGGGAAAGAATAATTTGGCCAAAATGTCAATAGTACCAAGAAATTTCACAAACCACTTTTGACACATTCGATCAACCACAGCACCTTCTCCATATACTGCACAAATCTTTTTTTTGCATTTCAGTTGTGTTTTTACTTTTCTTGAAAGAATAAAGCATAATACATTGTGCACCTTCTTTCATCTTCAATATTATAATGGCTGCACAAAAATTCACCAATTTTGATAAGTTTTTAAAAAAATGCACATTGATATGACAGATGTCACAATATAATTCAACAAAATTGTCTCAAATGAAGTTAAAGACAACTAAATGCTACTAGAACCATCGTTCAGAAAAAACGTAACAGACTTTTTGCCCGACCCAATAAAAAGGGGTTGGTTTCAGAAAACAGAAGGAATAGACTAAGATATACGTAGAACATTGTTCCTCTGAAGCAGAAGATGAGGAGAAAAGAGTTGCTAGTGATCTGGAGAGAACCAGAGCGGTCACCATGGATCACGCAGTATGCTGAGTCAAATAGACTGAAATCGGGGACAGAGGGTGGCACTGAGTTGACTTGAAACAGGGATCTGAGATGGAAACAGCTTTGGGAAGAAGTGCGGGGACAATCAGCAAAGACAAATAAGAGGGTGGATGAGCCAGCGTGAGAACCCAGTGGCTGTGCATCAGCAATGGAACCTCACAGAGTCCGTGCGAGTCTTCTCAGCTCTTCCTGGTCTGGAATATACATGTAACAGAGGGCAAAGGGACAAACCATCGAAACTGCTGTAAAAACACAGACAACCTTTTAGCCAGGGGCTAGACTCAGAGGAGGCTTGAGGGGCTGGCAGCGGGTGCTGAGCCCAGGCAAACCGGGCTGGGAGATGCCCGTGAAGGTGAGTGGAAAGGAGGAAGTGGGGCTCCTGTGGACACCTGCATGCTCACTCAGGCAGGATTGCCGACCACCGGCACAGATTCTGACCGCAGCGAGGAGGTCCAGGTGGCATCTCGCAACACTTCACGTGGGCAGCGCGATTTATTGCTGCCTGTTGGCTGCCCAAATTCTCTTTTGCAATGCTATTTTCAGAAATCCATAAATTCCTTATCCATTTTATTTATTATTAAATAAATAATACAAATGGGTAGTAAGGACTTAAGCTGTTCTTGAGTCCTATTTTTAATATCACATAATTTCCAATTTGGGGGTTGAACCCAAGCTAATTGATTTGAGGCCCTGTTGTAGACCATTTCCCACTTTTCTCTCAAGTGTGACTCATGAGTTAATTGTGAGATTGGAAAATGTGTATCTTTCCCACCATGATATCAGCTCCGCTAGGGCGGGGGAGGTGTCTGCTGGGTTTTCTCTGTCAGCCTGGGGCATTTGGTATCTGGAGTCACTCCCAGCACATGTGAGGTGCTTGAAAAATATTTGGTGCTGTTCAGTGTTTACAAAAGGAGGTATTGGTTGAATCTAGGCAACCTCTCTTACTCACTTAAGCCTATTGGTTGCTTACTGTATGTTTGATAAGTCAGCCGAAAACATTTCCTTGTATTTCAGCAACATCCGTACTGTTCAAAGAAGGCGCAATGCCCTTTGTTGTCTCTGTGACTGTGAAACTCTCGGCCTGTGCTCTTGAAGGGGCAGGAATGTGCTCACAAGTGTTCACCCTTCAACCTTTTACCTTCAAACTTATGTAAACTTCAGAAATCTCTTGGAGTCAGTCATCAATCTTAGAAATTTCAACAAACTCATTACCTTATTGCATTTTAAGGACATCACCAGATTTTCTGGAAATTCTGTGACAATATTCAGAGAATGAGCGAGTTAATTAGGCTTAAGCCCCACGGACCTTTCTACCTCTCACCCCCATCCCAGCCTGGCCTTTTCTGTGGTTCATGGGCCTGTGATCTGCTCCTTTCCAGCGCCTCTCTGCCGCCCTCTTCTGGTGGCTCATAATAGCACAGGAATGCGAGAACCCTTGATGTGCATGTTTACTTAGAAAGGAAAAGAAACGTTTTGTTTTCAGGACCCAGAAAGACCTAAATAAATCACAAGACTTAGTAATGACCAAAAGAAATGGAAAATTTCTGTGGAACATTGAAATAATGATGAATATTATTTACCTGGTCGATAATCTTTTTAAACTCTATCTCAGTAAAAATCCATTCATTTTCTTGGATGTCATTATAGAAAAAAATTCACTGATTCATTGTCTCAAAATCGATAATATTTCAATATAATAGTGATAAAAATTGCACTTGCACTAGGTATGGAGAGAGAGTTTGCTGACCAAATTAATACCACAATAAATTGGGTCGTTAAGTACTGCCTGGCCCTCTGTCCCCTGTGCAGTCCCCAGCCATGGGCCCCGCCTACTCATTACACACTGGGGACCTGGGTTCTGACCCCGACGCTCACATACTGGTCCCTGCCACATCTCCACTTCTGCCTCTGTAAAACTAGGGGGTGTTGCTAACTAAGGTCTCTAAAGTCCCTTCCATCTCATCGATCTATAACACGATTTCCGCCCTGTGAAAATTCAACAGGGAGCATCGAGGAGCAGCCAGGGTTCGTTACGGCCCGGCACTGTGACGAGGGCCTCAATGCGCACACTCATTGGGCTCCTACAGAACCAGGGCTGAGGCCCACAGTGGTTATCGGCCGGTCCTGGTCACACAGCAAAGGGGGAACTGAGCTGATTCCCGCAGGGTGGTCAGCTACTTGGCTCCAAGGCACCCACAGGTTCCCACCCACGCCTGGCACCTTGAGCCCAGGACAGACGTTCTGCCCGACAGAAAACCGGAGAGCCTGAAGGTACCATGCAGCCAGACTCGGGAGAAAAGCCAGGAATGCCGGGTGAGAGGCAAGCCAGTCACCAGTGTTGGAACTGCAGAGAGAGGAAGACTCGAAGTCTTAAAAAGTGGCCCTTGGATTTGGATAAGGTGATGAGAGGTCATTTTAATGAGTAGAAGTCTATTTTTTAAATGTGCCTTAGGAAGTCCCTGAGCAGAGCAGGAAAGATGGAGGGCCTTGTCTCGTCTGCAGGAAGGGGCAAGCGCCTGCACGGCCCAGGACTACGGCTCAGGGTGTTTCTGGCTGCTTCTTGCGACCTGGCCCGTGGCCTGGGGAAGGCTCGCCCCAGCCCCGGGCGTCCAGTCTTGCACCCCCCGGGAGAATGAGCTGTGGGGTGGCCTCCAATGCACCTTGTTAAATCACCTGCAGCATTGGGAAGTACACATCAGACCTCATTCACTAACATCTCAGGAGAGATGGTGTTTACTCACATTTTATTATCCCCCACGTGACTTAGGACACAACTTAGAGAAGCAAATTGCTGGGTAGGGGTATAGTTTTCTGGGAAAATTATGATCTGCGGCATCCAGCCTTTAATGAGAAGTTAAGTTATTGTGGAGAAGTGGTCAAACCCCAGGACACACAATGAGGGTCTAAATGTTTATTTTTCAGAAAGGAGAGACATTATGAATGGACAAGGCTTTGTTGGTAACTCTGCAGGTATTTTGGTGTTCGTACAGCAGGCGACGTGCTTCCAGCCAAGTCCCTGACACTGTGCACCTTGGGGTGCGATGGGAGTGTCTACAAAGATACGAGGCCTGAATATCAGTACACTCTGCGCGGACGTGACTCATGAACCTGGGTCAGCGGGTCGACTCTCAGTCACATGACCCTCCCATTCCCCCTTCCCTCCTCTCATTCAGAATGACTGAGTGAGTAGAGTAACAAACCTGCATCAAATTTTACATTAAGCTTGAACATTCCTCTGTGGAAACATATTTGCATGATTCAGAAGGCGGCAGCTATGGGTAACTGGTAATTGGCAGCTTCATCACGACAATGTGCCCACTCACACATCACGTCTCATGCAGAGTTTTTTGGCAAAACATTAAATCACCCAGGTGACTCAGCCCACCTACAGCCCAGATTTGCCGCCCCACAACTTCTGGCTTTTCCCGAAACTAAAATCACCTTTGAAAGGGAAGAGACCTCACAACATCAATGAGCTTCAGGAAAATACGACAGGGTAGCCGATGGTGATTGAGAGACCTGTGGGAGGTTCCAAGGTGCCTACTTTGAAGGGGACTGGGGTGTCATTGTCCTGTGTACAATGTTTCTTGTGTCTTCTTCAATAAATGTCTCTATTTTTCCTAGTGCATGGCTGGATACCTCTGGACAGACCTCATATTTGTCTATCATTTTACTTTTTATCCAATCCTAGAGATTCCCCCCCCCCCCTTTACTTTGTCCTGCCTCCAGTGGATTTCTGGGAAAAGTCTTACCATCCTCTCCTTGGACTGTAATGTATAAAACATTACTGCCATCCAGAACGGCCATTCTCTGGAGCGTTTCCTCAATCCACTGAGGTTTTGCTTCCCAGCAATCGTTGTCAGTTTGGCTCAAATAAACTCACTCAATTCTCTACAGATTTGAATGTTCCTTGCATTGCCAACAGTTAGGAAATTCAACAGACTGTATTCATCAATTAAACTCTATAACCAAGGGCCGGTGAAGTTCAAACACACCACACTGGTTCAGAAAACCTCCATCTCACAAACACACAAGCGCAACGCTTCCAAAACTTCAGGCATTCACTGGTCACCTTCAGTGTTCGCCATACCTGTGTATTACCTGTAGTAGCATTTATTTAATCATTTCCGTGAAATCAATAATAAATTGGCTCATTCTCTTTTTACTTAACATCTTTCTGAGCAATAATATCTATGATGTTGTAGATTTTATATAGTAATTATCATTTTAATTCACATTAAACTAAGCACATAACTCAAAATTTCAACGTCTGGAATGAGTCACCCAGACTCAGCAGCTTATATATCACACATGTTATGCCATGTTTTGTACCCGCATCTACTGAGTTTTGACATTTAGAGGTTGATACTCACTTTTGTCTTGAAGAAGATGAAAAACACTCTGAAGAAAGTTAATTCAGCACAACCTCCTAGAGACACTGTTTCTCATAAACAGCTTCGGTTTCAGGAAGTAGAAATGTGAAAGAAAACAAAGGCAGTCACCGTCTCACATGATTGTGTAACTTCCAGCAGTTTTGTACCCAAAGACACGCCCCTTTAGAGATCACTTGGGGAAGTGTGTTCTGGGAGTTGTATTACTACAGGAAGTTCCTTCTTTTAAACAGAGTGCAAGAAAACTCGTGATTTGGATGTTGAATGGAGAACCAGCCCCCTGACCGCTGAGGAAAGAGGATGTCAGGGAGAAGAAGCAAGGAACATGACATGTTCTGATGTATCATCGAAAAGCAGACTCCCGTTAAGGCTCAAGCCAGTGCCCGATCTCTTGTAGAACCAGATGGAACTGGAGTGTAGACATGAGTTTGTCGTCTCAAGGACACACATGTGCCCAGGTGTGTGTGAACTGGAAAATGAAGTTAGGGTTTTCCTTACAGAAAATCTCATCACGCTGCTTGGACAGTGAGGACCGTCTGACTGTGCTCCATGGTAGACATGGCCCTTCATCCACAGTCTGAATCTCAGCTACAAATGTTGACCAGGAAAAAAAATACCAAAAGCATATTTGATATTTTATATTTGAGTTTAACATATTCTACTGGAAATATGATTTTTTTTCAAACTGTAAGACAAAGATTATTTAGAAAGTCACAGAAAGTGAGCTGTAGAAGAAATGGGCTCAAGAAACAAGAGAGAGAAGCAAAAGAAGCGCCTGGGAGAGGGCGGGGTGGGGGCGGGGTGGGGGGAGATGAGTGGGGGGCGGGGTGAGGAAAGGCCCAGGCCTGCCCCACAGGAAGAGCCAGGAGGGTCCCACTGAAGGGTTTTTATCTGGAGGTCCCAGGGGAGGGTCCCTGTAGAATATTTCTCGGTGTCCAGGTGTCCTTCCGGGGTCTGGTGTCCGCTGATCGCCGGCGCCAGGACAGGGGTCATGCGTCTGTGCAGCTGGTCCTGACGTCAGCCGCCGGGTCACTTGCCCAGTTTTGCTGCTTTTCTGGGCCCGGAGCTGAAACACGGCTGAGGCCTCGAAGTACTGTGTGCGGGTCAGAACCTCACTGTGCTGGGGGCTTCACGCTTAAGGGCTGCTCTCCGGCCCCTCGATCGGGCTCTAACCCTCATGACAAGCAACACGCCAGGGAGGAGAGGTCAGGGGAGGGTCCGAACCGCCTGACCAGCGACATGAAAGGTCAGGGGTCTGTCAAATCGCATGACCAGAGGTGCGCTGGGGGAGGAAAGGCCACGCTGTTGGCCAGGTCCTTGCTGCCCCGGTTCTGCCGGTTGCTAGGCACCTGGGGCTCTCTGTCCGCGCGCCCTGACCTTCTGTGCCTGGCCCGTCTTCCTTGCTCTGCCAAAGTCTGCCTATCCGCCGACCACATTCCCCCTCAAGAATCTTGGCTCTGATGGAAAAGTTATTGACGTCAACAATATTTTATCTTTTCTGGTCCTTTCTAACCCTTCGGGGTTAAAGAAGGGTGCTCTCTGGTGAAGGAGTGAGGGGTCTCACTGGAGTAATTCGGCAAGCCCAGCGGAAGCCTCTTTGGTCCATGACCCCAACTCTAAGAACTGGGTCACAAATTCCAAGGCAAATCGGATGGTTTCCAGTTCTGCTTCCAAACAAAAGAAGACAAGGAAATACTCAAGTACTCAGCTATATACTGAAGTACTAAATACAGTACTCCGTATTTATAACACTTCAACCATGTTTATAATAGTTCACTATGTAATTCTTAATCTATGACCTTAGAAGTTCAACTAACCGAATGACATTGCTGTAACTACGCTCTGTCCCCACTGACATACGTGAAGAGGTTCTCCATATGCGTTTCTGTGGGTGTTGTGTTATTTTAGCTACCCGTAACATTCATCATAGTATTTTTTAAAGAAAACCCTAAGTGTCCTTGAGAAAGAAATGCATTTTTATGAATTCATAATACTTGTAATTTATAAGTATTGAAAAATTTATTTTTATTTTATTTTTAAAATATATTTTATTGATTATGCTATTGCAGTTGTCCCATTTCTCCCCCATCATTCCCCTCCACCCTGCACACCCCCTCCCACCCACATTCCCCCCCTTTAGTTCATGTCCATGTGTCGTAAGTTCTTTAGCTTCTCCATTTCCCACACTATTCTTGCCCTCCCCCTGTCTATTTTCTACCCACCGTCTATGCTACTTATTCTCTGTACCTTTCCTCCCTCTCTCCTCCTCCCATACCCCTGTTGCTAACCCTCCATATGATCTCCATTTCTGTGGTTCTGTTCCTGTTCTAGCTGTTTGTTCAGTTTGATTTTGTTTTAGGTGTGGTTGTTAATAGCTGTGAGTTTGCTGTCTTTTCACTGTCATATTTTTTTATCTTCTTTTTCTTAGATAAGTCCCTTTAACATTTCATATAATAAGGGTTTGGTGATGATGAACTCCTTAAACTTGACCTTATCTGAGAAGCACTTTATCTTCCCTTCCATTCTAAATGACAGCTTTGCTGGATAGAGCAATTTTGGATGTAGGTCCCTGCCTTTCAAGACTTCAAATACTTCTTTCCAGCCCCTTCTTGCCTGGAAGGTCTCTTTTGAGAAATCAGCTGACAGTCTGATGGGCACTCCTTTGTAGGTGACTGTTCCTTTATCCCTCGCTGCTTCTAGAATTCTCTCCTTCATTTTAATCTTGGCTAATGGAATTACGATGTGCCTTGGGTTGTTCCTCCTTGGGTCCAACTTCTTTAGGACTCTCTGAGCTTCCTGGACTTCCTGGTAGTCTATTTCCTTTGCCAGATTGGAGAAGTTCTTGATTATTTGTTCAAATCAGTTTTCCATTTGTTGCTCTTCTTCCCCTTCTGGGACCCCCATAATTCGGATGTTGGGACGTTTAAAGATGTCCCGGAGGTTCCTAAGCCTCTCCTCATTTTTTGGAATTCTTGTTTCTTCCTTGTTTTCTGTTTGGTTGTTTGTTTCTTCCTTCTGGTTCACTCCATTGATTTGAGTCCCAGTTTTCCTCCCATCTCTATTGGTTCCCTATGCATCTTCCTTCATTTCACGTATAGTAGTCTGCATTTTTTTCATCTAATTTGTGAGCAAAATCAGCCAATTCTGTGAGCATCCTAATCACCAGGGCTTTGAATTGTGCATCTGACAGGTTGGCTATCTCTTCATCACTTAGAGGAATTGGCTCTGGGGCTCTGATTTGTTCTCCGGTTTGAGCCATTTTTGGTGTTTTTTTTTGTTTGTTTGTTTGTTTTGGTTTGGTTTTGGTCTGGTTGTGGCTGTTACGTAGTGAGGGGTGGAGCCTTAGGTGTTCCCCAGGGCAGGGCAGCCCAGTGGCTGAGTTGTGATGCTGTATGTTGGGGCAGGGTCCGAGAGGGAACAATGTCACCTGCTCCGCTCTCTCCTGGATTCCAGTCCCCTCCCGCTTCCCCTTCACCTGGATTATCTGCTCACGCAAATGTGGGACCACCTGGTCAGCCAGCCGCCTTGTGCGGTCTCACTGGGTCTGCACAGTTGCCACCCCGTGCCCGGGGTCTGCCAGCCGCCACCTGTGCACCTGGGGTCTGCTAGCCGCTGCTGCCTGTGTTCCTGGGTCGGCACCTCCACTTTTTCCTGCTGCAACTCCGCCCCTCTTACCGATCTGGATGAATGGTTGTTGGACTTCCATACAGTTCAATTTTCTATCAGTTCTGTTTGTTTTCTTGTTTCTAAATGTTTGTTGTCCTTAATTTTGGTTGTGAGAGGAGGCACAGTGTGTCCACCTATGCCTCCATGTTGGCCGGAAGTCCAGTATTGAAAATTTTTAATACTTAGAGTCTATGGCCAGAGGAAGTAAACATGTTACATTCAATGTCCACATGATTTTACTGTGAAGAATTATGGTAAAGAAAACTTACAAGCATATCAACTACCTAATATTAAGGGAAAATTCTATGGAGGAACTGGAATGAAAATTTGAAGGAGATAAAAGAGTGATAGGAAATCCCCAATTGTTAAGAAACAATTTATGTGTGCAAGAATTTGTACCTGGATTTTAAAATCGATGATAGTGGGTATGAAATCACTAACATATAACTTTCTTTGGAAACACTTAAAAGTTATTAAATATCTGACTTAGATCCTTTGCAACTATTTAAAGTTATGATAAAAGATGAATATTAACTTTAAAATGGATGAGGAAGTTATTGTTTTTATAAAATTCCTTTTGAGGGTTGGTGAGCAAAAATGCCAGAAATTCAGTGTTTTGGAGTGGGACCGAAAACTTGGGGACGGAGAAAAGTGTGCTGGCGCTGCCACCGTCCTGCCGGGAAACGCCCTGCGGAGAGGTTGTCTTCCTCAGCATTTGGACACTGCTCCAACCATGAGGCTGGGCGGGATCCTCAGAGGCAAGGAGACACGAAGAAACAATGTCTCATTTATAGTCACAATGTTGATTCCCTGGCTGGTGTGGGTGGCTCAGCAGATTGAGCGTGGGCCTGCAAACTGAAGGGTTACTGGTTCCATTCCCAGTCAGGGCCCATGCCTGGGTTTCGGGCCAGGTCCCCAGTCAGGACGTGTGAAAGGCAACCAGTCTATGTATCTCTTGCACTTCAATGTTTCTCTCCCTCTCTCTCGCTTCCTTTCGCCCTAAAATTAATACATAAAATCTTTTAAAAACTCCTGAGTATCTTCAGAAAACTCAGTAAATTAAAATTATATATTATACAATTTTTAATTATACAATTTTAATGTAATTATACGATTACAGTAAAATGGCCGTATTTCTTCTTGGCTCTGGGCCTTCCAAGCTTTTAGACATTTTCTGGGCCTTTCGTCAATTTTCAGGAAGTTGGGGAAGCCACAGTTGCACAACTCTGCGCCTCAGGTTTTTCTTTTTTCTTTTCTTTTTTTACTATTCCGATCTTTATTACTAATGTTTTGCCTCTAGAACTTCATATAACATTGAACTGAACAGTACGTACTTTTATTTTTATATATTTTATCGATCGTACTTTACGATTGCACCCAGTTTTTCCCCCTTTGCCCCCTCCACCCAGCCACCCCTCATTCCCTCCCGCAAGCACCCCCTTCCTTTGTTTATGTGCCTAGGGGTTAAAAAGGGAACACAGGGTCAAGGAGCTGCGTCAGCGAACAGAAACTCCAAGCACCGGCTCTTCCTCAGCTTCCTTAGAGTTTTCAGTGTTAAGGCCCATTTTGTTTAACCACTTGCCAGAGGGGGAGACCGATATTGGGATGAGGTTCTGATCTAGAATTGAAGGCTTGCTTATTCGAAGTCTCATTTTGGGGCACTTAGCAAATCAAATCCTTCATCGTAAAGCAAACAGGGGAAAAACCCAGCATCATGAGTTTTAGCAATTGCTGCATTTTCTCCATTACTGTTACCAGTAACACCTACTTAATCGGTCCTTGGCGGCATTTGCATTGCCATATATTTCACCTCAGAGGTTAGAGATCAGAAATTCCAGTTCTGGTAATATCATTTTATTCTGTGAGTTTATTGGTAGTCGAAGGTCACGTCTTCCTCCTGCGCCCCCGCTCTGCGGCGAGGGTCTGAGACTCTCTCTGTCTTTATGGCAGAGAAGCAGTAACACGTGTTGCTGGTTAACAACAAAAAAACCGGAACCCGCGCCCCCGGCGGACTCACCTTCCTTCCCCAGGCGTGACCCCTGACGCCACCTAACCCAGCTCGGCGAGTCCAAAGCTCAACAGCCCCCCTGCGACCCACCCCTCACCCTCCTTCTCCCCGAGGCACCCCGGTCCCCGAGGTCACAGCGCTTCCGCTGCCCCCCCGCACCGCCCTTCCCTGCGGAGCCCCGGACCCGGGTGGCGGGGCGGCGGGGGCTTAGGTGCGGGCTCCCGGGCGGCTCGCAGTCTGCCCACCTGTCGGGGGACCTGCTCTCGCGCCCGCACCCCGGGGGAGACAGAGCGCGCCGGGCCCCTCGCTGCCGGGTGACCCGCTTCGCTCCCCGCTTCCCGCACCGCGTCCCAGGCCGACGCTTGCTGCGGGGCGCGGGGCGGGGAGTCGCCCGAAGGTGGAGCGACTCGGTTTCCTCTCGAAGTCCAGCTCTCAAGTCACAGCCTCCCCAGAGGGCGCGCCTGGGTGGGGAGGTGCAGCCCCGCGGGCTCGTGCGCCGCAGCCCGGCCTGGTGGGCGGGCGCTGACCCGAACGGCACCCGGCGGGGCGGGGCGAGGACGGAGGTTGCCTTGGGGGCGGGGGCGGGGGCGGGGGCGGGGGCGGGGGCGGGAGGGCCAGAGCCCGCCCGGGTCTCCGAGCGGCTCTGTGCTTCGCGGGGGGCGGGCTGGCTCCGGCTGCGCGTTAGGAAGGAGAGGAATCCGTGGTTCCCCGGGACTTTCCCCGGCTTCGGTTGGGAGGAGCCGTGCCCATCCGTCCGCTGGTCCCGGTGCAGACGCCTGGGAGCCGGGGGTGAAGGAAGACGCTCCCTGAACAAAGCGCCGCGTCCGCGCGCCCTCCGGCGAGCCCGCCACGGTGAGTCCCGAGTCCCCTCGGCGCGGAGGCGCCCGCCGCCCCCCCACCTCCCACGCGCGCGGAAAGGCGGCGACCCTGGGAACTGGCTCCTGCCCCTGTTCCCTCCCGGGAGCTGCGTGTTCTTCAGGGGGAGGAAAGCCGTTGGGAGGCCGGGGTAGAAGGAAAACTCTTAGAGGGGTACGCGCACCACCCAGGACAAACTCCATTCCTGCAGTCGGCCTCGTTTTAAAAAGCAAACGCTGAAAGCCCGAGGAAATGTCGGCACGCATGACCACGCAGGGGCGCCCAGCTGTTAAACGGCGTGGACACCCGGCTCCTTTAACCAAAAATATCTCTTTTCGCGCGTGACAGTTGAAGGCCAAACCCCGTCTGCGGGGCGAGGATAGTGGTGTCTGCACTGGCGTGGCGGGACCTTGAGCGGGAGGCTGGGGCGGGGCTGGGGCCGTGGGGCCGGGCGGGTGGGTGTCGGCCCTGAGCGTCTCTGCGCCCGCGAGCGCAGTCGGACGGCGCCCCCGGGGCCCCAGGTCCGCGCGTCCGCCCGGCGTCCCGCCTCCGCCGCGCGGGAACTCCGCGGGCGGCCTTCCGTGCGCTCGGGCTTCGAGAGCAGAGCCCGGCTCTGTGTCTGTGTATCTGCTCACGGCGTTTGTTTGCTGACACCGTGCGGGTGTTTTACAGCCTCTTCGCGTCAGGTGTAGCGGTTTACAACGTTAGTGATACTCAGCTCATCTCCACCTTCACTGAATTCCATAAAATCAGGTGGTTCGGCATTGCGTTTAGAAAATATTCGCGGTAATTTGAATAGATATTAGGTGCACGTGGTACAAAGTTCAAAGGTACCGCGTGCGAGGGGTGCGGCGGGGTCTCTTCCCCGGACCCCAGGTCCCTTCTGCAGAGGCGCCGCGGTCACCGCTGTAGAAACTCATCGGTGCACTTGTTTCTTTGGTAAATTAGGTCAGATTTGAAAAAGCTGCTTTTAAGCACCAAACAGATTAATGCCTGCGTTCCTTGAAGTCAGAGACGGCGATTTATCCATCTGTGGGGCTCCCCAGCAACCTGCCCAGTCAGTTACCAGTGGGCACGAGTGGTTTCCACGAGCCCAGGCGCGGGCCCTGGTGGCAGCCGGGCGCCGCAGAGCCTTTTCCCTGGTGGGCGACACAGGGGTCCCTCCACAGCTCCAGCCTCCAGCCAGGCTCTTGCCGGTTCTAATTCGCACACCTCGGAGGCTCCCTTGCTGCTGGTCATCCTAAGTAGAGGGGCTTCAAGTCACAGTCCAGGATGGATTTTCCAAGTCTACCGTTGTGTGTCGGTTCTTGCTGTCTTTGGTTTCGCAGTAATTTGTACCACAAAGCGGCCCATGATTTTGAGGTTTCTTTCTGCTTACAGCTGGGCGTTGGGTCTGCTTGGGCCATGCACTATGATTCAATAATGTGCAAAAAAGTCGATTACAAAAGTAAATTTAGAATTAAAATATATTCTCAAACAAATAAAAAAGAAACTTGCTTAGCTATGTCACTCGTTAAATAAACTGATCTTTGACTTTTAGCAGCATAACTTTGAGAAACAAGAAAGAATTGTATGTTAAAAGTAAATAGCAAGAACCATAGAAAGAAAATAAAGCATTCTGTTTTTTAAAACCAGCTCTGATATTAGCATCTATTACAGACGGCAAACAGAAAACACTGAAGTGACAGTCGACCTCGCTGAAGGCCGTGGATTCCCAAGCCCCAGATGCGGGTTAGAGAATATTTCCCAGTGCACTCAGCACAGTTTGTGACGAATGAGGTGTATTCATATGTGTAGATACGGAAAAAATCAGGCGTTTCAGTAATTGAAAAATGCAACGTCTGTTATGGGTGTTGTGTGAAGACTTGTTGTAGGAGTAGAAGCAACTTTTACAGCAGCTGACTCTAGAAGAGGAAGCGAAGTATTATGGTGGAGGGAAGACACTTTCTGTTATTATTATTGTTTATTCTATTACAGTTGTCTAGATTTTTTTTTTCTTTTTGGCCCCCTCCACTTAGGGAAGATACTTTAAAAAAAAACCTTTTCTACTGTTTGAATCTTGTGATTATGTGCTGCGTATAATTTTTTTAAGATAGTTTCTAAATGGTAGTTCAGTGTCAAAATAACCTCTCAAAGGTTTTAGGAACTAACTGTCCTACTGTGTTCTGTGCTTTACTCCACTGATTGTGAGAGGTGCGCGCGGTGGAGTGGAGGTGGGGGTGCGGCCGGCTGTGGGAGCAGCAGGGCTGTGGTTGACAGATGTTTGTGCTGATGGTGGTTAGTGACAGTTTATCTGTCCAGTCATTAGGAACCACTGACAAAAATAAATAATCCACTATGAGTAGAGGCCATATTTAGAGTTACTTAGAACTATTTAGGAGATTTTTTAAAGTTATGTAATGTCTAAATTTTAAAATCATAAGAGTAACTGTCTGGTGTGGCTCAGTAGATTGAGTGCTGGCCTTTGAACTGAAAGGTTACCAGTTCAATTCCCAGTCAGTGCAAATGCCTGGGTTGTGGACCAGGCATCTAATCAATTTATCTCTCTCATATCGATGTTTTTCTCCCTCTCTTTCTCCCTCCCTTTCCCTCTCTATTAAAAAAAAAGTAAATAAAGTCTTTAAAAAAATATGAAAAATCGGAAGAGTAAAATAACCTTTTAAATAATTAACTATTTTTAACCATTGACCTACTAAAAATATAAATGAGGATAAAGGTCAATGTTGCAATTATTTATGGCTTTTAAATTCTTTAATCAGGTTTCACAGTTCAGATACATCTAATTATAACAGTTGTTAAACTGCAGGTTTTATGTATACATCCGTTGAGGGCATTCGAACCAAGGGGCTCTTTATTCCTGATTCTCTTTGTAAAGTACAGGGGTTGCATTCTGTCTGGGCCTAGGTCACTCTATGTAAGTGAGAAGGAACCCACAAACCACTTTATTATCAACACTTATCCCAAGATTACCTGTATGGTCTTTTCCTCAAAATCAAAATGAAAAATGAAGAGATAGGAAACGGTAATACACCAGTTCACAGGGTTGGGACATGACTTCACATATGATTGCAAGCATCCTATGTATTCTTTTCTTATTTTAAAATCTAAATAAACCACCTGTCAGGAGATTTTCACCTGATCATAGATTTGAGCTCCCATTGCCTGACGCAGGGAGGGAACTAACAGCCGCTGTGCGTCTTGCAGGCGCCGGGGCTCTGCTGCCGTCATGTCCAGTTTCGAAGATGCTGACACGGAAGAGACCCTGACTTGCCTGCGGGTCACCGCTTACCATCCCGGCCAGATGCAGACTGGGATATTCCAGTCAATAAGGTTTCATAACCGAGAGAAACGGCCCTCCTGCGAAGTGCTGAAATTTGGCCGGAATTCCAATGTCTGTCATTATATTTTTCAGGACAAACAGGTTTCCCGAGTTCAGTTTTCCCTGCAACTGTTTAAAAAGTTTGATAGCTCAGTTCTCTCTTTTGAAATTAAAAATATGAGCAAGAAGACCAGTCTGATTGTGGATAACAAGGAGCTGGGCTATCTGAATAAAATAGACCTGCCATACAAGTGCATGGTCAGGTTTGGAGACTACCAGTTCCTGATAGAGAAGGAGGAGGGAGAGTCCCTGGAGTTCTTTGAGGTTCTGTTCATGATGTCTCCAAGGTCACTCCTGCAAGAAAACAACTGGCCAGCACATACGCCCATTCCTGAGTATTCCAGTGTTTCATCCTGTTCCACTGGAAGCACTTCTCCTATAGAAACTGATGAAAATGAAGCATGAACACGGATGGCAAGAGGAGAATTGAGGATGGGGAGCTGTGTAGACCCCCTACAGACACTCCCCTGGTTGTGTGTATTAGTGTGCTGTATTCGCGTCATGTTATGCTGTCACCTTGGGGGTCTAGTGCTACCATTGTGAAGTCTTGTTTGTGTTAGACATCGACTTGGTCACCTGCTGCATTCCTGCATGTATTGAGGATAATTTTAAGTGTACATCTGTTGAAGGTTAATGTACAGAAAGTATTCTTTGTGATGAAGAGAATGGTCTCAAATAAAGTTACAGTGTTTTCTTTTTATGTTTGATTGTAGTCCCGTGTCTTGTTTTGTGAGAACCATCTCTTGGTCATATGATTGCGCAGCAGCCATTGGTTTTCAAGGTCAAGGCTGTGGATAGTTGTTACTGGTGTTGTAGCCTGTTGGTACTTGTGGTACCAGAGTCCTGGGAAAGAGCGCATCGTGTTTTGGAGTGGTGTCTGTGCATCACTGTGGTTTTAATTGAGGAGCTTATTTGGGCAATAATATCTTGACTTTCTATTTTCTTTCTATGGAATTGTAGTGTTTATTCCCAAGAATAAAGTTCTTGTCTATATTCAGCATCTAAAAACAATATTTTAAACATTTTAATGAGCCACTGTGTTTAGTGTAAAATTATTTTCCAGTTTTCTTACCAAATTTTAAACTGATTTTTATGTACTACAGAATTTTAAATTCCATGAATTCGAAATGTTAACAGCACATCCGTGCACACAATAAGATCAAAGCCCGACCCTCTGACCACTCTCTCTGAAACTCTTTCTGAGGAAAGAGCTGTCCTGGGACTGCAGTCAGGGCCAGTGTGGCAGGGCCAGTGTGGCCAGGCCAGCGGGGGCTGTGCGTGCACACACCTGCAGCTCTGTCCCTCAAGCGTGTGGGGGGTGTTCTCCACCTGTCCCTCCCTCCCTCAGGCCAACACATGCCACCAGGAGCGCCCAGGGCTACATGACTGACCAGCCACCCAAAGAACCTGATCTCCCAACTCCAGCTCCACCCAAGGGTCTGCCTGGGTCCTCAGGTTACACTGAGTAATAGCTGCTCAGAGGGTGGCGGGTGTTGGAGACAAGGTGCTGCGACCGAGCTGGGGAACTTCCAACGTGCCCCTTACCTGCTGTTCACTTGTCCCAGCGGGCAGACTGTGCCCAGATCTGCGGTGAGGGCCCCTGAGGCGAGGGCCTGCGCAGTGAGTGCGGTTGCGGGCGCGTCACCCGCCGTGACCTCTGACTACACCCCTTCTGTCCCTCCATCTAACCCAGTAGACAGTCTTGTGGGCTCCACTTCTAAGATTCATCTGCTCTGCATTCCCACGGCCACAGCACAGGCCGCCCTCCAACAACCACCCCTGCGTGGCAGCTGGAGCAAGTTTTCCAGAGTGCCAGTGTGCTCACTCTGCACGCTGGCCTCCTAGTCCACATCGAGTGAGACCCGCCCTGAGTGGTCTTTCCACGCTCAGAACAGGCCAGACGCTCCCGCCTCACCCTGTGCCCGCTGGTCCCTGTGCTCAGCCGTCGCTGCACAGGCCCCCTAAGCGGGCTTGGCTGGGCTGGCTCCTGCTCAACAGCATCTCAGTTCAAATTGCATCTCCTCACAGAAGACTCCATGGGCTTATCAAAGCCAGTCTTTTGGTCCCTTGCTACCATTTATCCTATCATCTTGCATATTTCCTAGTGATATTCTGTGATTTTCTATGTATATGTTTACTTGTTATTGTCTCTCTCTCACCAGAATGTAAACTAAGGAGTAGAAACTTTGTGTCTTTTGCTGCCACATCCCCATCACCATACCAGACAGAGCAGATTCTTTAATATGTATCCTCTGGATAAATCAATGTCATTTATAGTGTTTTTATAAATATATAAAGAAAGTAATATCCATTTCTCCCCTGGCTGGTATGGCTCAGTGGGTAGGCATTGTCCACAAACCGAAGGGTCGCCACTTGACTCCGGTCAGGGCACAGGCCTGGGTTGCAGGCCAGGTCCCCAGTAGGGGGTGTGGAAGAGGCAGCCACACAGAGATGCTTCTCTCCCTCTCTCTTCTTCCCTTCCCCTCTCCCTAAAAATAAAATCTTATAAATCCTTTTCTTAGTTGCTAAAATACATACATCTTCAAGTTTAGTTCCAGCCTGCTTTCCTAATTATCTTTTTTTATTCATAGCATATTTAATAAAATAATTATGTATGTCAGAATTATTGCATGTTTATGGACTAAAGCAAGTAATAATAAAATAGTTTTTAAATGTATGTAAAAATGTGTTTATTCACAATCCTTGAGAAGTTACCATTCCTTCAAAAAATTCTTTATGAACAAAATGCCAAAAAAATTACAATAGTAGCTTATGGCAAACCAAAAATATACATCTGATGTATACAAACTTTAAAAAGCATAGCACAGGCACTGGGAATACAAATTACCTTGAAAATATTTCCCATGACATAGTTACAACTTAAATTTTAAGACAGACATAAACAATAGCATTATCTAAAATGTTTTCATATTTGAAGTGTCATATTTATTTCTATGAGCGAAAAAGAGATGAAACTATAGGTGTCATTCATTGCCTAGCAGTTCAGCTGTGGAAAGGACCACGTGGTTTTTCTTAAGTACAGCCAGGCCTGTGAATTGCTATGTACACCTGACCCTTTTACACCATGGGGAACATGCACTGCCGCTGCTGCAAGAGAAAGAAACACGAAGGCGGAAATGGAGAGCGTGCTTCCTGGAATCCCATCGATCCTCAGCAAAATCAAGACAAGCAATTTGGGAGTGTCTTATGTCCTTGGCCTTTTAAACTGATACCTAAACTTCAGAGAAGAGTTTGTTGTATATCACAAAAAGTAGTTACATATATTGATATACTTAGTTCTATCCCATTAATGTGCCTTGTATTACAAGGCAAAGGAAAACAATACAAATCAACAGATCCTTTCACACCAGAAAGGATTTTATTTACTGTGAAATACCCGTATTACCTTTTAAGGTTTCCTTTCTTATCAAACCATGCACAAAGAATATGTTCTGTGTAAAATCTTTCCAAGACCAATCATTGGAAATACAAAATTTAAAAAAATGACACCTAGAAATTTAATATATCAACAAACTTAAAGTCAGTATTCATTTCTAGTGCATGTAAAAGGAAGTGAAAAACCTAAGTCTATTTATTTTCTTCAATATTACTTTTGATTACCAACTTGAACTGTCCAAACTCTGAAAGCTTAGTTTGTCATATCATATCCTTTGTTTCAGACTAAATCAACATTATCATACTTGGATGCACAGTTAGTGTAGAAAAAAATGATACTTGAGCATTTCTTTAAGGTCAGCTACTAAAATTAATTGTGGTTACTACGAGACAATCAAATCTAAATCAGTGGTAGGAATAAATAATGTTGGAAAAAATCCACTCTTCGAACTCTGAATCTGGGGGTCCATCCTCATGTTCTCTCACATCCGCTGAGCATTAACACAAAATGCCTCAATGTTTCCATGGTTAGCTACTGAAATAAGCTTACAAAAACACACTAAGTCAAACTATTAAAGTTAATTTAACAATGAAAATCTACAAATATTAAACAAGACTCCTACAAAGGGGTTAAAATAAATGCGGTTGGTAATAACATGAGAGACCCATTCACTTGTTTCGGACAACAGAAGGCAGATGATGAATCGCACTTAATTCTGAAGCGCACTGACACGGCTGACACTCCGGGCCTTTCCAACAGCATCTCCAACACAGTTCCCGCCTCCCTGGAACGGCGGGCCTGGGCCTTCGGCACTGGGTCCCGGCCGCTGAGCGGGGTCACAGGACCTCGCCCTCTCGCTTCTGCTGATCGGCACGGGGCTGCTTTGCGCTGGAGTCGGACAGTTCTAGGACAGGGTTCACAAACCCAGAGTACTCGGAATTGCCGTTGTCGTCCACATCGGCGCCCACGAAGTCGCTCTCCCACTCCAGCCCGTTGGAGTCATCCGAGGCCGACGCAGCGTGACTTCCAGGCGTCCGGCCCCGACCCCGAAGCGCCGCCCGGAGGATGTCTTCCTCGGTCTTAGAACGCTCCCTCACCGGGAGCATTCGATTCATCCCTGTTATTGGAGCAAAGGTATTACAAATCTCAGCGGAGATGAAAAAGCTATATTAAAACAGTTTCCAGTCTTGCCCTGGCTGGTGTGGCTCAGTGGACTAAGCACTGGCCCAGGAACCAAAGGGTTGCTGGATTCCCCCGTCAGGGCACAGGCCTGGGTTGTGGGCCAGATCCCCAGTAGGGGGCGCACAAGAGGCAACCCCACACTGATGTCTCCTCTGTCTCCCTCTCTTCCCCGCTCTCTAAAAATAAATAAAATCTTGTAAAATAAAAATGACTTCCCAGCTTAACAATACAGTTTTTACTGAACAAGCAGACTTGACTTGTGGATTAACCTGAGGAGCCAGCACTATGGGGCCTTCTCAAGGGTAACTGATGTGTGTCACCCTAGAGCACGCCTTGGATAGAAATGATAGAACTGCCCTCCTCAGCCAAGGGCAGTTCTGACGCAACAATGACCATCTGATGAGACGAAATGTCTGAAGAGCCGTAAATCAAACGGAGTGGGCGGAGGGCCTCAACATCTCTGAGTCTTACACGGACAGATCCGGAACCTGCCAAACCCTCTCTTGCCAGATGGCAGTTTCCTTTCCCAGGGCAGAGAGTGACTCTAATGATGACGACAACACTACGGACGTCCGTCCATCCCGCACTCGGTTCCCAGTAACGCTCTGCGCGCGCCATGCGTGTTATGCGCACGTCATCCGGCCCCGCTGTGCAGGAGGGAAATCGGGCCGCCCGCGGTCCCAGCGCCCACGCCCACGCCCTCCCACCCCCTTCTCTGCCACCTCCATGGAGCAGAGACATTTCCAGGGAAACTATTCTAGACCTATTTCTGAACAGAAATTTGGCCAGTAAACTGGAGGAAAAACAGTCACTGTATTGACAGAGGGAGGAAGGATAGAAATTTGTAAGTGTAGGATCAACATTAGTAATAGAATTAAAATCTAGGACTAGAAAAGGGATTTTAAGAGAATACCCATAGACACATTCAGTAATTTTGTTTTCTAACCTTATAGAATCAAACCCTACAGTTACAAAATAACACTTAAATCTGTTTCACTATTGTCCGTCACTTGTGAAAAATCACAGACTCAAACCAACAGAGCAAGATATTTCTATAGACAAGACAAAAATATGAGCTGCATGCTAATATAATTTTGTGGATTTGTATTTCACTGAGTAATACTATTTCTAAAGGAAGCTGGTTCCTACTAGTTTCTAGTGGGCTCTATCCTCACCTAGCTAATTAATAATTCTGTTAAGGATTTAAATAATGACCTCAAAAGTTACATTATCTACAAATCTAACTAGTATAGGGATAACAAAATCAGGAATTAAAATAACTGAAAGGCTTCAGATCAAATGGAACAAGGTGCTAAAATAAAAATCAATTTAAGGTTTGCTGGAATCCCCACTTCATCTTAGCCAAAAGGCAGGGAAGCGACTGCTGACTGGAAACCAAAGATGCAGTAATGTGAGTACAGGGTTAGGGAAACAGTATTTAGATGAAAAGAAGACTTAAGTTAATCCAGTCTTTGGTAGAATTATTCAGGTCCCTGCTGTATCTGCTTCTTCGTTGATAAAACAAATGGCTTTGACTGGAGGCAATGTAAGGTCCATTCCTTCTCAAAATTTGATGAAAAATTTAATGCTTATTAGTTTTCTTAAGGTCCTGTATTCTATAATTGGTTCTTCCTTTTTGGATTATTTCTTAACATGAAAACCTGAACTTTATTCAGTGGAATAGACTTTTTTAAAAAAAAATCCACATTTTAGCTATAATTTTGAGTACTTACTATGTGCAACACCCTGTATTTGGTGTTTTATAGAAATTTTATTTAATTTTCACAACATCATGCCTTCATTTGTTCAAATATTCGTTAACTGCCTATTCTGTGCAGAAAGGACACACCAGTGAATCATCCTTTAAAGTAGGTTTACTCTTCTCTTTTTCTGTATACAAACTGCATCTTAGGGAAATAGAGAAATCTACTGAAAGTACAGCATTGAGGAGGACATCCAGGTAAGATTCAAACTCAGTCTGTTACAGCTTCTGGAGTGCCAAGAAAACTAACAAGTTGTTAATGTATTTATAATATACCAAGGTAATTGACTTTGGCTTTAGGTTGCCCACAAGGGGGCAGCAATTCTTACTGATGGTCAACGGGCTGGATTACAAAACCCTTAAAATGAGAAATTAAATTCTCTAAATCTTAAAAAAATTAAAAATTAAGCAACTTTCTAAATGTATTAACCTAATGATAATTGATAACAACAAGAGTCTAAGAAATGTTTATACTGACTTTTCGAAGTCTTGCATTCATTTCAGTTTAAATTACAGTAAAATACCAACTTGATATCTATACATTAACATATTAAATTAAACATTTCAGGTATATGGTAAATATAAAATACCTTCCTCATCTTCCCACTCTAGATCTAAGGATGTGCTGTCATCATTCCCACTGGTTGATTTCGTTTTGGTCATTAAGTCACAACTGCTTTCTGTGTTTGGAGTCAGAACGGTGGCGTCCGACGAGAGTCCTAGAACAGACACCAGATGCCAGTGAATGCGGGTGTCTGTGCTCCTCCCCTCAGCCACCTCTCCTGCAGTAATCATCTCCCCAAACGTCACTCAGCCTTTTGCTGTCACAGGAAACGATGACTGAAACCACTACATTTGTGCGTTTGTTCAGAACACACATGGCTTTTCGCCTTTTTTTTTTTTTTTTTTATGTTTTGCCATGTAGCAGGACAGTAGACATGCAAATGTACATTCACTATCACTTTTCAAGTACAATGAACTCCAGGTATTATTCTTAATAGCCTATTACAAAGGCAGCAAAAAACAAATGAAAAGAAAAAAAATGACAGAACAAATGAAGAGGTCTGTATTTTCAAGAGGAACCACTACCATACTTGAGAGTATTACTGGGAGTTTTCGCTTTGCAAATGTGGAGAAAACCATTTTCATCTTATGAGTCAATTTCTAAGAATTAAGATAAATGCACTTTGCACGGCTCCCCCACCTCCCCTTTCTTTTCCTGGGGGGAGAGGTGGGGTCAGAAATGGAAAGTGGAGACCCTGACTCCCCATATGAATCTACAGAAATAGCCTGAGACTATATTTTGGTCCAACTCCTTTTGAAAAAGGAAGGAGGATATTGTTTAGCTAAGGGCTTCTAACTGACCCATCCGGGCAATATGAACCGAAGGGGGATGTTCTACAGAAACAGAGCCAGAACCTCCAATTGCCATCTGTTTAATTTACCTAAAGGAAACTTAAAATGTACACAGAATATTTTAAAAGACTTACTACTGCCTCGAAAAACTTCATATTGGGACTTTATATTTCTCAAACAAGATTCAAAGTCGTCTTCTGGGCCGGAACTATATTAAAAGTGAGATAATTTTTTTATATAGTCATCGTAGATATAACATAATGCATATTTAAATTAATGTGACATTTTTGGCTTGATGGTTTATCCCACCCGAATTCATAATTGCTGTATAAATAGAATAGTTCGATGAAAATAGGTCTTACTTTTCTTAACGTTAGCAATAAATTGAAAATAAGATTTTGGTTAATCCTGATGTCAAATCTCCAAAGCTTAGCCGCAGATCTAACTTTACAATTTATAATAATGAAGTGTGGGAAGATTCTCTCAGTGAGGAAACACTCTTCCAAAAACGACCGCACACGTGCTTCATTGTGAGAGAGGAGAGGGTGAAGGACACACAGCAGGGCGTAAACAGCTTATCCCAGGCTTCCCATGGGGTGCGGCATCAGTTTCTGCACAGAAGATGTGACCACTCTTAAAGATGCGATAGAGTCCATTTGAACAAAGGATGATCATTTTTCAAGGTAAAGAAAGCAAATGGTCTCGGTATTCTTGCAAGACAGTGTCGTTGAGAAGCAGTCATGTTTGGGGACACGCAAACTTGAGTGTGTGTACAGACATGCAGAGACAATGTTTTCTACCAGAAGGGAAGGGTGTTCGCTAGTCACCTTGGACACTCGGCACCGGCGGAGGGGCGGCATCCAGGCACGGCGCTTGGCCTTCCCTGCTTTGGAAACACGAAGCAGAGCAAAGTCACTGCTGTACAGGTGTGGTGGTTCAGACCAGTCGTGCAATGCCAAAAATGTACTCTTTCGTAGTTTAAAAAGAAAAACTTAGAAAGTTATTCTACTGAAGTCTTTTTCCTTAAATTCATCACTGTTCACTTCTACATGGTTATATTTATGGGTAGAATTTCTCTCAATTTATCAGTGTATAATCCTAAAGTGATCAGAATACTCAGCGTTTTAAAAAAACTAACTTTAAAAACATATATATACACACACTTAACATTCTTATTACACCTAGGAACCAGTGGTAACTGGAAGGAGGAGGGGCAAGAAGGGACTGGTCAGGACAGAGCAGAGGTTCCCTTCTGGGTGAACGCAGCAGTGGGGCCCAGGAGGCTGGGCAGAGTGTCGCTCTGACAGCGACTAGCTGTGTGTCCCTGGCGTGTCCTTTACTCCCTGTTTCCCCATTTGCCAATTACAGAGGCTGCGAGATGCCCAGCAAACGACCAGCAAACACTGCAGCGAAGGCCAAGGGCACTGGCCTGAGCCTGTGCGCCTGTGCGCGGGCTGTGGAGACCACGAGGTGCTCGTGTTTCGGCTCAGTCTGGGAAGTGCCGAGGCAGAGAACCCAGAGAGACGCTGCACAGGTGGCCTTTCAAAGGCAAGCAGCAGAGAGTCTCCCGCAGTAAAGCGGTCGTCTGCATTATAACCAGAAAAGTACTTTTATTTCTTAGTATAGGTGAGTTAGTTTTTAAACTTTCTCACTGTTTAGAATTTACTAAAAAACAAAGTCATTCCCCATGTACCGTGATTATTCTGCGGAAACACACATGAGAGATAAAGACACAGGTCACGTGGCCATCACATGGCCTAGGGCAGGTACGACTGCTCAGCTTCTCCAAGTCACAGCGGCTGACTGTGGTGTGAGCTGCACTGCATCGGTTCACGCGAGAGCAGAGAGTTTGCACGGGCCAACTGTGTCGGCAGGTACTGAGTGGGTCACCGGCCGGGTGCTGTGGCGCAGGGCGCGGGCTCTGGCCCTGCTGTGTGCCAGCTGCACAATCCGAAGCAGGCACCTCACCTCTCTGCCCCTGTCTTCCTTGTCTGTGAAACAGGGGACTCAACACACTACCCATCCCCTCGGACTGGTATGAAGATCACAGAAGGTGAAACTTGTGAACTGTTGAGAACAGACCTGACACTTAGCCAGGGCCTTGTCACGTCTGTTAGTAAAGCTGTCTGGCACCGTGACACGCTTGCTGCATGTCATCAGCACCAGGTAAAGATACGTAAACCTGTTGCCTTCTCTGATAAAGGGCCAAAGATTTCTCAAGACCCAAACTCCCAGTCTCCCAATGACACAAGAATAAAGATGAGAAATATGCAAGATCCCTGTGGGGCAAACTGCCCAGCTTACCCGACTCTGGGAAGTATAAAAAATCCTAGCTACTAAAGGACTTGTTTAAAAAAAAAATGAACAAAATTAAACTTATAAAGGCTATTTTTGCCCTGTTTCTAAGAGTACATTTATTTTTCCAAAAGAATACTGGATTTTAGAAAGCTGAAATTGATCTTTGGGATAAATAAGAGTTAGTGTCTGCTAATCTAAGGCAAAAGAGTATTCAGAATCAAGGATGAAATCTGATGTTATTTCCAGCTGTTAAAAGTTCAACTAATTTGCCTTTAAATTCCTGAAGATATAGGCATGAAAACACTTGTCCAACAGAAAGTCCTTGACTCTAGGGGACAGGAGAGTGCCGACTCAGCTCTGTCGGGGAAAACCAGGAGCGAGCAGCCCGGTGGAGGCTGGTCTCCCTCACCTCCTCGCGCCTTCGCTGCATGGCTGCCCTGGCTGCTTCACGCTGGGCAGCGTATGAAGCTTCTTCTTCTAGTCTTAACTTCTCCTCTTGTAAGGCTAACTGTGCATGAACAAAACAGTAAGGATTAACAAAAGCAGAACCTGTCTAACTGCTCTAAAAATAAAATGTTCCTGTTTATAAAGTAAAAAATAAATTATTAAAAATTGATCTCTACAAAGCATAATGGAATTGAAATTTTTGTGATTTCTCATTTCAATTTCTCCTTTTACAAAGTAACTCAAATGAAATCAATCATATTAAAGAATTCTTTAGAAACTGAAATTATGACATAGCAGCATCTAATCTGCATAAAGACAAAATTACTTCTTTCTCAGAATTCTCAACAATCGTTCTAACACCTGTCACTTGACCAGTTGAAGAGTCTGGGCCTCCTACGGCCCATCATGTCACCATCGACCACAGTGAACTAAAGGAGCTTCCAGAGGTCATGTCTCATTCCAGGTCTCCTGAATCGTCTTACTATCCAGTTGTTCAAAAATTACTTTTCAGAGTTAAGGTCTTGCCCTTCTAATGGAATGCAAACTACTTTAGTGATAATCTACTGCATAGGATTGCAAATGAAAGTTAAGCATCAACCTGGCTGGTGTGGCTCAGTGGATTGAGTGCTGGCCTGCGAACCAAAGGGTCACGGGTTCGATTCCCAGTCAGGGCACAGGCCTGGGTTGCAGGCCACATCCCCAGTATGGGGTGTGTGAGAGGCAAATGCAAATTAATGTTTCTCTCCCTCTCTTTCTCCCTCCCTTCTCTTCTCTCAAAAAATAAATAAATAAATATATTTTTAAAAAGTTAAGCATCAAATTTTGAACAAAATTATTTTTCTTCAATCTAATATTAGCTGTTATAGATCTATTACAATTACAGGCCATTTTGTGACTACATTATAATAAATACAACATTTATGATTATAAGAAGTGCTGGCTTCACTTACTAAGACCAAATTTATCTGAAACAAAGACTTTTAAAAAAACCAGTTATTGTGAAACAGTAATTTTTTTAAATTAGTTTTAAATACAAAGGTGCATGAGAGTCCCTACTTCTAAATTAAGACTTTTTTCTTAGGAGAATGTATTCTCTTCATTTTTGGCTGCATATGATTGCAGACATTAATTAACCTAAACTGAAACAAATTATAATAGGCTAACATAATTTTTAACTTTTAAATAATTTCATCTGTATATGTCTAAATAGATGTCCAATGACTTTGTATGCAATATATTATTTAATGACAACTTTCCCCTATAAACAGACCCTTTATAATAACATATAAAAACAACATAAAAGACTTTTTACCTCTTTTTGAATTTTCATATCAAGATCTTTCTGTTTTTCAGCAATAGAATCATAATGCCTCTCTCTTAAGTCAACAATTTCTTCCTCAGTGAGAGGCCTATATAGAAAAATGAGGGTGAAAAAGAAAGAAAACTTCTGATGACTGAGTCCAAATAAAACACTCAGAAAACCAGTGAAATTCTGAAATTTTACTATAAAAATGTATTGACACAATTTGATGTATAACTTTGTTAGAGTAAAAAGCAGACATTCTAACACTTGCTATATTCTGGTAGAAAGTTGAGTAAGATGACATGTTACAGAGCATTTTTTAACTACAACCATCTTTGAAGAACTGTCAGCTCCACTTCACTCTGGCTCTGCCGCGGCCCTCTGACCGCCTCCCCGAGAGTTCACCACGAAGTATCCCAGGCTGCCCATCCCAACCACGTGCTGGCCCACATCCCTCCCCCCCCCCCCCCCGCCCCGCCAGTGTGAGTGCTGCGGCAGGTCTGCCCCACCTTCCCACGACACACCTCCGTCCTGCTGCACCCCTGTCTTAACGCCTCCCTCGCCCCACTGACTCGCTCTGACCAAGGGTGGGACTCACCCTTTCTGCTGAGAAGTGTCAGAGAAAGTCCTGCACATTCGGCCCTCAGCCCCCAGCAACAACCCTTCCTTGTGCCACTGTCAAGTGCCTCTCACACTCCACCCCAACCTTCAGAATCGTCACACAACCCCTGAGTTCCCTAGTCAAACTCTGTTCTCTTTAAAGTCAATCTCACCCTACTTTGGGAAATGGGGAGCATGCACCACCAAGTCCTTCGAATCCCGCCCCCCTCTCACTGAAGTCTGCCCTCTCCCCAGGCAGAATCCTCAGCCTGCCAGAGGCCTCTGCCCCAGGCCCGCTCCTGAGGCTTTCACAATGGAGATGTCCCCGCCCCACCCGGGAACTCTGTGCTGCTCTGCCTGCCGGCCTGCGTCCTCAGCCCACTCTCGACCTGCTTCTACCTCTCTTCGGTGGGAAGGAAAGGAAATCCTCCATCTGACCTAGGTCTACCTCCAGCTACCGCTCCTTCTTTCATCCCCTTTCAGCCCAGATTCCAGCAACTAAATGTCCGGTGTTGACAGCACACCCAGCACTTAGCATGTGTCACGCTGTCTTCTTGGTGCTTTATGTACATGAACTAATTTTACTCCTCGCAGCAACCCTGTTATAGACACAGAGGTTGTACGTGTGAGGGGAACAGGGGGCAGACAGTCCGAGTCAGCACCCAGGACGTGGCAAAGCTGGAGCCCCAGCAGGCCAGCTCCCTGCTCTGAGCTCCCGTGCCTCCTGCCCTCTACGCACTTCCCCCCATTTTCTCAGCGATCGCTGCAGTTCCCCCCGCTCCATTTCTAATAATTCTGGCACAGGCAGTCACAGGTAGTGCTGTGGTTCTAGTTACTACAAAAAATATTTAAAAACCTGTAATTAGTAAAATGAGCTTTAGAACATCATAAGAAAGTGAAAGGAGATAAAGTTAAAAAATTAAAGAAAATATAAATAGTTTTTTATTAACCAAAAAAACATTAACAACCTAGTAACAACTGAGGTTCAAGAGGAAAGCAGCGAGGCACTAGGCACATTAAATTGTTTAAGGCTCAGGACAATCTTTTGAGGCACGTTTATCTGCCTCAGTCTCGCAGGAGGAGAAAGGTCGGGTCTGAAATGCAAAGTGTTCAAAGCAAACCGATGACAGAGCCCGGTTCTTGGAGAGCTTCTGCAGTTCCAGCAGAAGTTACTCAGACAGACAGACAGACAGACAGACAAACCTTACCTATGACTGCTTCCTGGGCTTTCCCCCTGTACAAAAAATTAATTATACAATTAAAAATTTTCATTGCAGAATTCTATTTCAAGTAAACCAATACACATTTTATTTAATCAAAATATTTGGAAAAAAAACATCAAAGCAAAAAAAAACATTTGCACTTACCTATTTTTAACATAGTAAACAAGTTTAATGTCTAAGTGTTTAAATGAAAAGCTTTAAAATTTTACTGTTTTGGAAAGGCAAAATTACATTTAATATCTAGCTTAATTATATGAAAACAAAATGCAGGATATTTCTTAATTTTTCTTACCAATATTTACCCAGTACCCAGTGAACATCCGGGGTCAGGCTTGTACCAGACAGGTCCTCTGTGCCCTCATCACTCACAAATTCTGTGTGTGCAAATTCACTGACCAGGGAAAGTGTGTCAGCAGCCCCACAGCCAGCGCTCCCTGCATGCTGAGGGTCCCTCAGACCCCAGCACGGAGCAGCAGACACTGGCGCTGCCCGCCTGTGTGGCCCGGCAGAGGTAGAGCACACAGCCTTTCGCCTTGTTTCAGTTCACGTGCTGTGTTCTTTCTACAGGCCATTTCATGCACGCCACATTTCTTGCAGTTGAGTGTTTTTATCGGTGATTTCACTGTTTAAAATGACCCCATGCACAGTGCTGAGGTGCTGTCTAATGTTCCTCAGCACAAGAAAGCTGTGACATTTCTCTTATGGAGAAAATACATGTGTTAGACAAGCTTTATTCAGGCTGAGCTGCAGTGCTGTTAGCTGCGAGTTCAAAGTTAGTGTGATCCAATAATGTATATCAAAATAAGGTGTCAAATGGGAACATAAAACAAGTTTATACAATGATCAACAGATGGAAATGCCGTGAGGAGCGTGCAGGAACCGAATTCTGTTTGTCCCCTCGGAGTGAATTCCGGAACTCTCCACTCCAGCACCACAGGGACTCCATAAAACCTATCTACCGTGAGTGAGAACGAACTGTTGTTGTTATCCGTCACAGGATATGAAATTGCCTATAGTAGTTTGCCTCCAGGCAAACCATAACTAATTTCAAGACTGATTTGGGTCCATGTATCTGTCTTATACAAATACACTATTCACATCTGACAGTTAAAACATGTGACAAAGTAACAGAAGAAATAAAATTCTAAATGGTCCAAATGAATCTAGGAAACAACACTACACAATAGTTCAACCAGACCAAACACAAAATATGACATGCCAGAGAAGGAGACGGGTTAGCAAAAAAACAAAAACAAAAACCAACCCTTAACCCAACAGGCACCTTAGGAAAGCACCTCAGGAAAATACACGGAGCCATAAATTCTTTTAAAAAGCAGTATGGTCCTGGCCAGGAAGCTGGGCTGGCTTGAGCACTGGCCTGACATGCCAGGGTTGTGGGTTTGATCCCCGGTTTGGGTGCATATGGGGGCAACTGATTCATGTTTCTCTCTTTCTCTCCCCCGCCTCCCCTTCCTCTCTCTAAAAATCAATGGACATATCCTCAGGTGAGGATTTTTTTTTTTTTAAAAGATAATGGCAAAAATCAGAAACTGATAGTAGAATGAGTATGTATAAATTCCACCCTCAGAAATCCATTAAAACTATGGTGAAAGAATAGGTCTACTCTGAACTGTTGAGGAATTTCACGTACCTAATGGCAAGAGGTGAGAAATATCCCTTTGTAAAGTTCCTTGAGTTCTAAAGAATGCTTTTAAAACCTGTTTTATATAGCTGATATGTATAATATACGTGACATACAGAACTATATATAAATTACAAATATATGTTACAGTAGAACTATAATTATAAGTAATTCTGAATTATTTGCTAAAACAAATTAGTAAAAGAAGGAAATAAAGAACTAAACAGTAAAAATAAACTCAAAAGATAAAATTCTAAAATAAAAGAAAATGAAGTAAATGCTATTTAAAAACTAATTAATTGTTAAAACTAATCAGATGAATAAAGAAAACAATGTGAATTGTACACCACTGTGGAAATACTTACTTCATCACTTTCTACTAGATTCTCAAACTGAAAGAACAAGAAAGCAAGTGTTAGGAGATAGATCTGTGTAAGGTACCTGTCCCACAAAAAATAATGTCACATTTTCACCTAAAAAATAACGTATCTTCATATTTGTAGGATACTTTCAGTCTCTTTTTATACATTAGTTCATTTAATGTACATTTAACAGTCCTAGAAGAGAGCCAAGACAAGCTATCTTTGATTTACGACTTTACATGAAAAACAAAAAGAATTACAGCAAGTTCCCACATAAATCAGAAACTGATAAACAAAACTTTCCCCTGAATCAAGTATTTCATACAGATGTTTAAACCCACACTGCCAGAATTTCCCACTTGAATTAAGAATAATTTAATGTCATAAGAAGGAGAATTACTAAAAAAAAAACAGGGACTGAAAAAGATATCTGAACAAGAATTTCTCTTATAACATTTCTATTTATCTAGTCATTCATGTAGCTATTTATGGGAAACCTACTAAATGGTAGCACTGCTCCCAATACAGTGTCTTTCTAGAGATAGGAATGCAAACAATTTGATCATAATGTGATGAATAGTATGTAAAATTACTTAAAAAAAGTCATTACTATTAAAATATTTGAATTTTAAATATAATTTGATAAATAATGACTTGAAAGAAAAAAAGGCTTTCTTGTTAATCTTGGTTTGTTGTCTCAAGATCAAGAAAACAATGAAACATTCAGAAAATATAGGAACCTAAAGGGATTACTTAAAACTGTTTAAAATTATGATCTTGAACTTATTTTTTATATTGGCTTGTGATTTTTTTAAAAACGAATTTCTGGTTTTTATTTTCAGGACCTGGATATTCTGCCAACTTCTCCCTCCTCCCCCTTCCACCAGCACTTCAATTCTTTCCTCTTCATTAGCACCAATAACACAGAAATACAGATGGTCCACACAAAACTCAGGTCCTGATCCTTCTCCCTCAGTTGAAAAAAGCCCCCCAAAGGCATTTGCATCCAATCAAATCCGTGACTTTACTTACCTCTATAGTTAAATGCTCACCTCTTGAGCATGTTCTAAAATATTTGGATCTGGGAAGGAAAACAGAAAAACAACTTTAAAGTCAAATTTAATAGTAAAACTGAATTAATATAATGGAATAAAAACATTTTCTCAACAGCACCTTAAATTCTTTAACATATTAGTACCTTATATTTATAAAAATAAACCAACAAATTTACCTAAGAATACAACTAGTCCAGACTTTTAAACCTAGTTATGAGTTTAAATGTTTAGTCAAACAATATTTTCCTGCTGGTACTAATATTTACTAAACCTGTAATAAATTAATTTACTATATTTACTACAAAAAACAGAATACAGGTAAATTTAAAAATGTACCTCATTATTTTCAGTGTATCAAGAAAACTACCTTGTTAAAATACTGATGTACTGAATGCTTATGATACAAGTATCTTCCGACTTTTGTTAAACATATGCAAAACGACAGAACTCTAAAAGGATCAATGCCAATATGTTGACAGTGGTGGTCTTTGGACGGTGGGACCATGTTTACCCAAAGCTAGGTGCTGCTGCTTCTCTTCCCAAGCCCACGCTTGGGAAGAAAGATAGTAACACATACACACATCAACCACATAGTCTGTTACAGTAATGTTTCCCGCGGGGGCCAAGTAATGCCTTTAATTTTAATCTTTCCCTGCATGATGTATACAGTTTTCTCAATTATACCTCAATGAAGCTGACATTTTAAAAAATTAATCTTTCTCATCTGCTCCTAGTAGTAAAACTTACATCTGGTCAAACAAGTATCTTTGTTATGTCTGCTCTGCAGACACGTCCACACTGTACTCACTATGCGTCAGTCCAGGACAAGCCACTCAGACTTCTTTACTATGGGAAGGGCCAGGAGATTGTGACTTTCACTTATCATGTGGCTCCTGTTACAGTTGCCAAAACTGATGGAAAGAACTCCTCACCCCCCCCCCACCTCGTGTGCCCTGCGCCGCTCAGTTGGCCCTGACTCCAGGTGACCCCATGAACGGGTGACATGCTCAGGGTCCTGTCCTCACAGCCTCGCTCAGCCCAGGAGACTCAGCCTGTGGCTTCTTCCACGGAGTGAATTCTTTGGGTCTCCTCTCTCCCTGCTGCCGCTCTGTCCCCAGCATCACTGTCTTCCCCAAAGAGCCTCGCCTTCTCATGAGGTGCCCAGCAGGACAGCTGCAGTCTGTCATCTGCCCCAGTGACATTTCAGGCTTATTTGTCTGGGACCCACTGGTTTTTTTCTGGGGGTTCCGGGTTTCCAACACCCTACTGCAAATGAGTCTGTGTCTCCCATCCGCCTTCTTCATTGTCTGACTCTCACACCCGCACGTAGTAACTGGGAAGAGGAGGGGTGGGCAGTCCCCGCCTTGGTCTCTAAGGACACGTCTGGGCTCCTGGTGACCGCTCCCGATTCCCCCGCTGCTGCCCTTCCAAGTCTCAGCCCGTTCCTGACGCCTTGGCTGCCGCCTGCACTTGAACTGAGGACTGAACCAAGGCCAGCACAGGCTCTAACAGTTTCGGCATCCTCGTTGTCTGTGTTGAAGTTGTGCGTTTCTTCTGCAGCCATGATTTCTGTCTTCCTGAGGGTCAGATGCAGCCCTGCTCTGCCACTGTCTTCTTGCACTCTCGTCAGAAGTCGTTTCAGTCCTGGCTCCTTCCTGCCAGGGCGGCGGGGTCACCGGCAGAGCTGAAGTGACTGAGGGCTCCTAATGTGTCAGGATTCCTGGACAGAAAGCTCCCCTTGCATGAATATTCAGGTACATTAGTTATGATGATAGCTGAGCTGCTGAACCAAAAACACTGCAAGAACAATGATTTTAAGAAAGTAACAGTGGATTTTCCTTCTTTCTTAACAGTCTAAAGTTCCCTAAAGCCACCCTGGACTTTACATGGAGAGAGAGATAAAACATACTCCCCAAATCATGGTGTAGACCAGGAGGCAATGAACCATGGTCCATGGCCCAAACCTGGCCCAACGCCCATTTCTGTAAATCAAATCTTATCGGAATAGTCACATTCATTTACTTGAATATTGTCTTGGCTGCTCTTGTGCTAAGGCATGCAACCTTGAGTAGCTACAACAGAGACTTTCTGACCTGCAAAGCCTAATTATCTGACCCTTTATAAAAACTGTCAATCCCTGATATGGAGTAGATTTAAATCTGTGTAAAATATTATTTCCTCAGGGAGATATGATTGTCTCAGGGTGTTGTAACAGGCTTCATAGGGAAGGTAATCTTTACGGATAAGAGTTCCCCGAGACAGGAACAGAACTATCACACATAAAGGCGCTGGGAAGGAGCCCAGTCTGTGAGGAGACAGGATACTGAGGGTGTACAGGGGAGAGAGAGGCGGTGACCACTGATTCATGGACCAGCCCTCCCTGCCCCGTGTGGCCTAACTCGTGCTCAGGGAGCAAAGTCTACAATGCCAGTGCTGTAGTCTAAGGAAAACGTGACTAGGCTGGTACAATAGAACAAGGTTAGATTATCCTGTTACTAGTTTAAACTGGATACTACTCAGTTGGAAGGTTATAATTTATCAAGAAAGTTGAAATAGGAAGGTTTCAGAATGAGTGTAAAATTAGAATAGATTCAGTGTTTTTCTTTTAATTTTGTCCTCACTGATGTGTATGGATATGCCTTTCTGAGTGAAAGAACAAAAAGTAAGATTACACTCTTTACCCAAAGCAGAAATGAATATAATCCTGACTCTGCAGACCTCATGCTGCACACCTGACTACCACAGTTCACCCCACCCCAGAGGAAGAAAGGTGGGCAATTCAGCCTTAGGAGCTGGATGCACAGGAAGCTGCAAAGCTGGGGTGGTGTGATCCCGAGGGGGCTCAAGGAAGCCAAGCTCCAGTGACATTAGGGATATGCACTGGAGTGCGAGTTACAGCCCCGAAGCCAGCGGCCCGCCATGGGGAAGATGATCCCTGAGGGAGAAGTAGAACAGAAGGAACCAGGTTCAGCATGTGTTAGGGAGAAATTAAACGGCTCATTAGAGAGAGGGAGAGGATGATGAAGCTGGTGTCTTAGAAGACTGAAAGAAGCTGTTGAGGGAAATGGAAAATACACTGAGCAGAGGAAGAAGAAATCTGGGGGAAAAGAAAAATGCACTATTTCGGGTACTTATTGAAACAGACATTAGATAGTTTAGATAGGCCGACTTGAGGAGCCTTAGCACGTCCAAGTTTCTCTCTTCAGCAGGCAAATATAGAGCTGAGCCTTTGTAAAAGAGATCTGCTCAGAAGTCATGAGATTTGGAAGTGGTGGTGGTTGAAATCATAGTAACGGATGAAATTTCTTCAGGAGTAGAGGCACATGTGGAGGGAACTAAACAAAGGAAAGACAGAGGAAAATGCCAAATTTAACAGACAGATAGGATAAGAATATCAAAGAAGGTAAGATAAAAGTGGCCCTGGCCAGGCAGCTCAGTTGGTTAGTCATTGCCATGCACCAAAGTTGCTGGTTCGACCCCTGGTCAGGGCACATACAAGAATCATTCAGTGAATGCATGAATAAATGGAACAATAAATTGATGTTTCTCTCTCTAGAAATACCACTTTAAAAATTTTAAAGAAGATACAAGTGGTGTGGCAGAGGTTAAGTGCATAGTTTCAAGGAAAGAATGGTTTATCACACAGACTCAAGAACCAAGTTGTTCATCTATACACAAGCTACTCCAGTGACAAAGTACAAGATAATGCACTAATAATGGCAACCAAATATCTATCTACAGAATAAAGAGCCACGAGCTGTGAGACAAATATAAATTACATCAAGTTTTTATGATTACCCGTAAATGTTTTGCCCTTAGATGAACTATTAGTCAGCTGTTTATAGTTAGAAACTCCTAAAATAATATTAAAGTAAATGTAAAACAGTAACTTTATCCAGAGATTCAAGTAAGGGAACTTGTACAAACCTACGTTTACGGATTAAAAGAAACAGATCAATGTCAGCATCATATTTTATTTCTTTTTTTATTGAGTCTGGAGCGAGCGCAGAAGGGTGAGAGAGGAACATCGACTTGTTGTTCCACTTACTGATGCATTCATTGGTCAATTTTCGTGTATACCTTGACCAGGGATCCAATTGGCATCTTGGTGTATCAGGACGAGCCACCCAGCCAGAGCGCATCATACGATTCTAGACGACCATGTCCACAGCCCACAAGCTCCCTTTGCCTCAACAAGGCTTGTTTGTTCAAGGAGTTCTGTGCACAAGCAGAAGGGCACAGATGCACCATTACGGTTCCTACCTGCGGACAGTTACACACGGATCCAGTGTTGTGCCCTCCCATTCGAGGGACACAGGGGAGCCCGGAGCTGCGCCTGATGACTCCAGCGGCCCAGGATCCAAATTATAAACCACTTGGCTTCCATTTGCTTATGCTGAACAACCTTATGACCTAATAATGTTAGTTAAATGGGCCAGATCCTGATAACTTCGTGATCTGTTCTAGAAACTGAAAAGGCCTTAGTTCTCACACAAAGTGGCTTGGCATATTTTCAATTCTAAGTGTGAATTCCTGGAATATATTTATTAATAATAGCAAAGCTAATTCCCACGGACTTTGTTCTAACCTCTTCCACACCCTGTAAAATAAAAAGCACAACTGACTAATCATGACATTCGGTCCTGTACGGACGGGCTTCCCCGGGGTTATAGAGCTCCGGGCCTCTCCAAGTTCCAAAAAATTCACGTGAAAAGGCTGCGCACGGCCTCCGCTACAGGCACCGAGAAGCCGAACGACTGCGGAGACCCCGCGAGGCTAAGTCCTCGGACGCGATGTCGCTCCGCCCGCATCCAGGTAGCTGGACCCGAGAGCCCTCCGTGGCGCCCACGCGGGCGGCCGGTGTCATTGCTGCGCCGGGGCGGAGGACGCAGGGGCGCCCCCGCAGGGCGTGTCCTGGGCTGCGGGCTGGTCCCGCGCCCACCCTGGAGGCCTCACCATCGGGGACGCGCCCACCCGGCGGGAGGCTGGACGGGGGCGGGGGCGCCTCGCCCAGCTCCTCCTCAGGCCCCGGCTCTGACGCCCGCGAGGCCACACGGCAGCGGCCGGCCCCCCATCCCGCGGCGCCGGCGAGGGCCCGGCTTACCCTCCGCCGCGCGGCAGCCGCCCCGCGTCCCTGCGGAGCCACCCGAAGCACTGCGTCCAGCAGCAGTTGCCCATCGCGGCCGCCGTCGCCTCCTCCGCCCGCTCCAGGCCCGGCGCACAGCCGCATCCGCGCCGCGCGAGTCGACGGGCGCCGGGACCCACGGCGGGCCGGCCAGGCCGGGCGGCGTGGGGGGCGCGGCTGGAACAAAGGCGGTGACTATTCCCGTGGTCTCCCGGTGGCGGCCGCTGGAGGACGGAGCGCCGGGGTGCGGCCTCTCGCCCCGCGGGCCGTCCGCATGGCGCCGCGCGCGCTTCAGCCCTCAGCCCGGCGCGAGGGGCCGACCTCGCTGCCAAAGGTTGCCCGGCCCCGCCCCGAATGCCCGGGCCACGCCCCTGAGTGCCCGGCTCGGCCGCCTGTCGCCGCTTCAGCCGCGCCTCCAGCCTCACGGGGTTCGGATAGGGCGATCTCCCACGGACGCCCCACCTCCTCCGGCAACTGTCTGACGTCATTTCCGACACCTTCTGGTAGGGCAGCCACCACCCTGGGACACGCTCGATTCCGGGGTGTGTTTGTTTGGTTGGACCTCGACTTGACTGGGGAATCCCAGAAATGACGACGTTGTAGGAAAAGGATCCAGGAATGGGGCTGGATCTTTGTGATGGTGGAAGACCTGTATCTTGGTTGACTCAATGTCAATATCCTGTTTGTGATACTGCGCTATAGTTTTCCAGGCTGTCACGTTGCGGAAAAACAGGGTAAAGAGTACATGTGATTTCTATTATTTTTTTCAACTGACTGCAATACCACCATTATCAAAATGAAAAGCCTAATTTTTAAAAATGTAACTATATGCACTAGATGAACACGTTTTCCAATAGGGGTTCTTACAAACCTTTCAGAGTAAATCCGGTCTCAGTTAAAGTCATGAATGATCCTTAGAATCAATGCAAATGATTAAAACATTAAAAAATTGGCTTCGATGCCCTGGTTGGTATGGCTTAGTTGGTTGGGAGCCGTCGTCCAGTAACTGAAAGGTTGCCGGTTGGATTCCCGGCTGGGGCACGTGCAGGAGGCCGCCCATCTGAGATTGTCTCTTAGGTCGATGTTTCTTTCTTTCTCTCTTCCCCTCTCACTCGAATGAGAATAAAATAAACCTTTTTCAAAAAATGTATTCACTAATCAAAACAATGCAAATTAAAACTCATTATTCACTTGTCAGGTTGACAAAAATTTACAATTCAACTATTCAGTCCTTGCAAGAGTACCATGAAGTAGTATTCTGAATTGCTGGGGATAGTAAAACTCTGAAAAATCCTTTGGAAATATTTACCAAGAGAAAGAAACAAAGTAAATGCTCAACAATTGGGAGAATAGTTAATTCACTGGTGTATTCTTACAATATTATGTTACCATCAGAAATGGTTTTGAAAAAGCTTTAATAACATCACAAATGCTGCTGGATAATGTTCCATAAAAAAATCAAGGTAGAAAATGATATATAATGGGTTCTAAATCATGTTTAAAATAAAGCATATATATCTTACATACACATATATGTTCATTCTTACACTCATACATTCCTAGGGGAAAATGATATGGTAAATATAAAAATATTAGCAATAATTATCTCAAGATTGTTGATTTGAGATTTTTTTTCTGATACCCCTCAATATTTCTACAGTGGTCATTTATTACTTCTGTAATTAAAAAGAACTTTTTTTAAGCTAGCCTATTGGCAGAAAGAAGTGATACCAAATTCGATGAAGTCTAGTAACAAATGCAGATATTTAGAAAGTGATGAGAATTTGAATGTGGATAGATTATAATAAATTGAGTTCAGATACTTAATTTTTTCTAGAAATGTGTTAATTACCAAGCTGTAAGAGGTTATTGGAATTAGCCATGCAATTTTTCAAATCAAATTTGAATCTTATCTTTATTGTAATATAGCTTTAAATTTTTAAATGTAGTTTATGTGTTTATTTATTTTTTAAAAATTCTGACCCGAGGATATGTTTGTTGATTTTGGAGAGACAGGACAGGAGAAAGAGAGAGAGAAACATGGATGTGAGAGAGAAACATCGATCAGTAGTTTGAACTGGCAAGCTAGGTATGTGCCCTGACCAGGGCCTGGACCTGCACGCAACCTTGTGGTGTAGAGGATGATACTCCAACCAACTGAGCCATCTGGCCAAGGCTAAATTTTAAAAAATTAGTTGATTGATGCTCTGCTCTTAGTTAAGCAGAATTAGCAGAGAGAAACTCCATAACTGGGAGTGATGTTTTAACTCAATTTTACAGATGAGCAAGAGGACTCCTGGAGGGATTACAGTCATGCATCATTTAGCGACAAGAGTGTGTTATGAGAAATGTGACATCAAGTGATTTAGGCGATTTTGTCATTGTGTGAACGTCACGGAATGTAATTATACAGCCTAGATGGTCCAGCCCACTGCACACCTGGGCTGTAAGGTGTAGCTTACTGCTCCTGGGCTACAAACCTGTGCAGTGTGTTTCTGCACTGAATACTGTAGACAGTTATAACACAATAGTAGGTATTTGTGTGCCTAAACATAGAAAGAGTGAAGCAAAAATATGACACAAAAGATAAAAATGGCGTACCTGCACAGGGTGCTTACTGTGAAGAGAGCTTACAGGACTGGACATCGGTCTGGGTGAGTCAGGGAGTGAGTGGTGAGTGAGTGTGAAGGCCAGGTCATGACTGCCCACTACTGTGGACTTTATACAGACTGTACACTTAGGCTACACTAAGTTTAGAAAACAACACAAAATTAAATCAAGCAGTAGAGAAAATGCTGCACCAAGAGATGCAGTAGATAGGAAATTCATGAGGCTGCTGCCAGGATAGCATGGCATACTGTTTTACACCGAACTTCTTAAAATTTTTTTTACTTTTTTAAAAATATATTTTATTGACTATGCTATTACAGTTGTCCCATTTCTCCCCCATCATTCCCCTTCACCCTGCACACCCTCTCCCACCCACATTCCCCCGCTTTAATTCATGTCCATGTGTCATAAGTTCTTTAGCTTCTCCATTTCCCACACTATTCTTGCCCTCCCCCTGTCTATTTTCTACCCACCATCTATGCTACTTGTTCTCTGTACCTTTTCCTCCTCTCTCCTCCTCCCACTCCCCTGTTGCTAACCCTCCATGTGATCTCCATTTCTGTGGTTCTGTTCCTGTACTAGTTGTTTGCTTTTGTTTTAGGTGTGGTTGTTAATAGCTGTGAGTTTGCTGTCTTTTCACTGTCATATTTTTTTATCTTCTTTTTCTTAGATAAGTCCCTCTAACATTTCATAGAATAGGGGCTTGGTGATGATGAACTCATCACCTTAAACTTGACCTTATCTGAGAAGCACTTTATCTTCCCTTCCATTCTAAATGACAGCTTTGCTGGATAGAGCAATTTTGGATGTAGGTCCCTGCCTTTCAAGACTTCAAATACTTCTTTCCAGCCCCTTCTTGCCTGTAAGGTCTCTTTTGAGAAATCAGCTGACAGTCTGATGGGATCTCCTTTGCAGGTGACTGTCCCCTTATCCCTCGCTGCTTCTAGAATTCTCTCCTTCATTTGAATCTTGGCTAATGTAATTACGATGTGCCTTGGGGTGTTCCTCCTTGGGTCCAACTTCTTTGGGACTCTCTGAGCTTCCTGGATGTCCTGGTAGTCTATTTCCTTTGCCAGATTGGGGAAGTTCTCCTTTATTATTTGTTCAAATAAGTTTTCCACTTGTTGCTCTTCTTCTTCCCCTTCTGGGACCCCTATAATTCGGATGTTGGGATGTTTAACGATGTCCCAGAGGTTCCTAAGCCTCTCCTCATTTTTTTAAATTCTTGTTTTTTCCTTGTTTTCTGTTTGGTTGTTTGTTTCTTCCTTCTGGTCCACTCCATTGATTTGAGTCCCAGTTTTCCTCCCATCTCTATTGGTTCCCCATGCATCTTCCTTCATTTCACGTATTGTAGCCTGCATTTTTTCATCTAATTTGTGAGCAAAATCAACCAATTCTGTGAGCATCCTGATCACCAGGGCTTCGAACTGTGCATCTGATAGGTTGGCTATCTCTTCATCACTTAGAGGAATTGGCTCTAGGGGTTTGATTTGTTCTCCGGTTTGAGCCATTTTTGGTGGGTTTTTTTGTTTTTTTTTTTTTTGGTTTGTTTGTTTTTTGTTTTATGTTCTGGTCATGCCTGTTACGTAATGAGGGGTGGAGCCTTAGGTGTTCCCCAGTGTAGGGCAGCCCAGTTGCTGAGTTGTGACATGGTATGTGGAGGCGGGGTCCAAGAGGGAACAATGGCACTTGCTCCTCTCTCTCCCTCAGATTCCAGTCCCTTCCACAGCTTCCCCTTCGCCTGGATTATCTGTACGCGTGAATGTGGGACCACCTGGTCATCCAGCCGCCTTGCCTGGCCTCACTGGGTCTGCACAGTTGCCACCCTGTGCCTGGGGTTCGCTAGCCACCGCCTGTGCACCTGGGGTCTGCTAGCCGCTGCTGCCAGCATTCCCGGGTCTGCACCTCCACTTTTTCCTGCTGCGACTCCGCCCCTCTTACTGGTCTGGATGAATGGTTGTTGGACTTCCGTACAGTTCAATTTTCTATGAGTTCTGATTGTTTTCTTGTTTCTAAATGTTTGTTGTCCTTAATTTTGGTTGTGAGAGGAGGCACAGTGTGTCCACCTATGCCTCCATCTTGGCTGGAAGTCTACACCAAACTTTTTAGAAATAGAAATAATACTTTCTAAAATAATGATACAAAGTAGGTTTGCAGTTGTGGGTATGTGAAACAGAGTTTATTCTTGCATTATTATTTCCTATTTTATTATTTTCCATACAAATGACTGTAAATCTACTTTTGCCCCACCCTGCAGCATAGTGAGGACATAAGTGTACAAACCCATGGAGAAGTTTCATAGGAGGTTAAGGCAAACTGACGACATGAGTTGGGGAGCAAGAGCTCAAATGCTCCTGAGAATAACAACTGTGCATTTCCTTTTATGCATTTGAAATTGAGGGAAGTAGGAAGATTACCTGGAGTGGGGAGAAAGCAAGGCAGGAATGGATTACAGGGCAGTTAAGAAGACCATGTGCCTTCTTGAGGGTTCCTATGCCATGCAGGGGGACCACTCCTGGCATTTCGCAGGTGTGCGGCCTCCACGCCCAGGAACAGTGCACAGGGTTGGCTTAAAACCTTTCACTAAAGGGGGTCTGGGCCACGGGCGTGACTGCCCACCCTGACCCGCCCAGTTAGGGATTTGTGACCAGACCACCCTGGGAGGGTACCTTCTCCAGAACCCCCTTTATTTTTGTCCACATATAAATACATCAATGAGTAACATGCTTGATCATCATCATCAAGCGTTCTGTGCTGCACATAAGTGTACGTGCTGTGCTTTGGTAGGACAGGCAGCGCAGCAGGTTTGTTTACACCAGCTTCACCACAAAGGTGAGTAGTGCACGACCACCGTAAGGCAGCTACCGTGCAGGAGGGGTTGTTCGGCTGTGTCGTAACCTGGTGGGATCACTGCCACATATCTGGCCTGTAGTCTTTGGTTACACAGCATGATGCCACTGTAGACAGTAATAAGAAATAGCAAAAGTTATTTTTTTAGTCTTTTGATAAAATTATGGAGCAGTCTTTCTGATGGAATTTGGGGTAACACTCTAACACTGTAAAAATTAACTCAGCGAGTGATTTTAATCTCCTCTGACAAATTCTGGGGAGTTTATCCTTTTCAGGAATTAGATTTTCATGCATTCAGCTTATGGCAGCTTATAACATGTTTAGTGGGTATTTCTTATATTTTGTGATGATTTTTTCAGTTGTTTTGCCAAAAAGTGACAGCTTTTGTTTTTTCTTTAAACATGGTCAATGACATAAATAAGAGAATGTCACATCATTAAAAATAAAACTTTATAGATTTTGAGGTATTTAGAATTTTTTCAATATTTAGAGTGACTTGAAGTATGCTGTATTATCTCTGTGGTAATATTTTAGCACGTAATTTCTGGCATGATATAAAGATGCAGCTAGAATGGCATAAATAGTATGTTTTCTGTGTCAGACATGTTGTTTGGGGTGCAAGTGAGGATAATATGAAGAAGTCCAGAAATTTATTGGAAACTGGCCCTAGACCTGGACAAGGGTCAGACCTAGAGACAGTGGAATTAAGAGGCAGGGCAAGGAGCAGATGAGGCCAATAAGAGAACATGTACAAACAACAGATGCTGTGTCGTGTGAAGGGGAAAGGACCAGCCATTGCGTTGGGAGCACGCTGCACTTCGCGGAGGATCGCACTGCTGAGAACTGAGCAGCAACTGAGGAACACTGCGGTTATTCAAAGAAAAATAAGCCAGCAAGAGAGATTGAAGAACTGGGAGAATCTTTTTTGATAATCTTTTTTATCAAGGGCTGGTGGAGTATTTCATAAAACTTCTTCCCCAGGGTCCTTCCTTCCAGGACTGATATCTACACAAGTGTCTGCAGTAGCTGGCAATAAAATACTCAAAGCTCGTTCTACAAGAAAATTACCTTCTGTGCAACGAATAAAGTTAACAGCTCCGGCAAATGAGAAGATTGCTAAATGCAGAGGTTATGGGATGGAAATGTAATAGTCAGGGCTTATGAGTTAATTATTAGGCTGCTAATAATAATCACCGCTTCTTACATTCTTCTGCTTTTAGAGGTGGAAACCTTTACTTTATAAATACAGTTTATCATACACTATTTTATTTTAAAATAAAAATCAATTATAAAGTGCTTGCTAGAATACGAAGCCTAATCTCTACAGTGTTTCAGCCTTGAGGGAACTGTTGAAACATTTTTTATTATGGAAAATTTCAAACATATACAGGATTAGAAAAAGAAAAATAGGACGCTCCATTGCCCATTACTATTTAACAGTTATCATCCTTTGTCAGTCTTGTTCCATGTATCTCCCTGCCAGTCCCTCCCACACACGTTCTCCGACCTGGACGGCGAGAAAGAGGAGGGCCATCTGCGGAATCCCAGCTCTTGCTGAACCCGGCGCAGAACTGAGGGGGCAAGGTAGACAGATGAACTCCGCAGGGAGACAAGTCCTCCCTCCACAGGAGAAACCGCACTGGGGCTCTCTCTACCCTTCGGCAGAGCACCGAAGGAAGAGGCAGCCCCCATAAAAGCAGGGTTCAAAAACAAAAACAAAAACAGCTAAAGATTTAACTGTAAAGGCTGACGGAGTCTTGGGGAACTGCAGAGCCTCGTTCACCATCATTCTTCTCCACTGCCCTGTCCCCGAGGCTCCCAAGAAAGACGGGATGTGAGGCGGGGTTGGGGGGCAGATCCGAGAGCACACCCCTCGGTGGTACACAGATGTGAAAATCTGGCACCTACGACACTCTTCTCACGCGCAAAGCAAAAGCCGCCAGCAGCTGAGGGAGGGACAGGGCACATTCCGCTCGCAGGGCCCAGGCCTGGATCTGCTGCCTCTGCGGTGGATGGCCAGCAGAGGCCCGGGCCACTGCGGGGGGACTGGAGGAAACCCTCCCGCCGCCAGCCCCAGTCCCAGGGGCTGAGGGTGGGGCAGAAGCCGAAGCTCACAGTGACAGAGAAGGACTGAAGCCCTCTGCCTGGGGGTCTGGAGGCGCCGTGCACTGCTGGCGCAGGGGCAGAGTCCGGGGAAGCCTGCACCCAGGTCTGAGGACCCCTTCCTTCCCACCAGAAGCCAGCTGCCCTATTTGTCTCTTTTTATTTTATCTATTTATCTCTATTTCTTTCTATCTATCTATCTATCTATCTATCTATCTATCTATCTTCATCTTCATCATCATCATCTATCTATCTACCATCTGTCTATCTAACCATCCATCATCTATCTACTTTAAAGTGAGGCGGGAGCTAGTTCTCTGGATTACCTGCAAGAGGGCAGCCGGAAACACTTAGGAAGCTGCCACCTTCAGGCAAAAACACGGAGTAGATTTAATGCGCCTTTTTTCTTTCTGGAATGGAATTGAATTTGTTATCAGAGCCTGTGGTCATCATTTAAAGTTGTCTGGCGCCCTCTTTCTGCCACTGATTTACTAGTTTTCCCGCACTTTTCCTCCACGGAGTTTCCTTAATGCCCAGTTCTTTTCAGCAGCAGCATCCCCTTCACCTCCCTTATTAAAATGGTCCTCCATCGCAGCAAAAAATGCAGGTGACAAGATTTCTAAAGACAATTATTGGGATTAGGAATTTAATTTTATATTATTTAGTGTGTAAAACATTATGTTACATTTCAGTCTTCACAGATTAGGAATATGTTTATTTAACTGATATTTTTCTTTCTTCATTGAATTATTTTTTAAACTTTAGATTCATCTTCAGGAAGTATCAATTTATAATGAATGCATACACAAGGTCACGGTCTTCTTTTATTATTTCTTTCAGTCTCTGGGTTTTTCTGAGACTGAATGGCCATCATTAACTCCTCCTCAAAGACACTTTGTACTGGTGGCTATTTTTCTTTTGGTCTACAATTAGATCGCAGTCAACTGTTCATTTCCGCTGCGATGTGAAGGCAGGAGGGAGCCATACAGTGACCAGGTGGCCGGGAGCCTTACTCCCAGGTCTGGAAGAAGAGGCCGGAGTTGGGTGGGCAAGTTCTGTTAGTGATCTGAGCAATACTTCTGACCCTATACACTAACCAGAAAAGGCAGACCTCCAAAACAAAACAAAACAAAACGTCTCAGCACAAAAAGGACATGCCACATGAAGTCACACACTGCTCCCCATGCAAATGTCTGTGTAACACACAGGTGAGAAATATTTACTTTGATCATTGTTTTGAGAAAATATTGAAAACAAATAATAAAAACTCCTAAAAATCTGTATTTAAATGTGCTTTTCCACTTTGCCATGTTTGAACTTCTGCACAAGTGTCCTGGGGGGGGAAACAAGGAACAGCGCCGGGCCTGCGGGGCAGACGGCGGGCGACTTGGGTCCTTCGCGCAGTGACGCAGCACTTTGAGTTATCGTGGAGGGCAGGGTTAATGTTTAAGGAATAAGAATAGTGGGTCGGCTGTTCATGTGATTCGAATAAAACAGGAATTGTCGCGACTCGAGGGAAACGCACGGCTGCGCCCGCGCAGGCCACGGAAGGCCGGCGGCCAGGCCCGGGGCTGGGGGACTGCGCCCCTCCCGGGGCTCTCGGTTGGGGCAGAGGAGGAGCAGCGAGGAAGGGGACTTTCCGAAGCCTGTTTTCAGGGATTCCAGAATTTAAACTTTTACTAAGGGATCCCAGGTAGGCGAACAGTTGAACACACAACTCTGAAAGTCACGTTCAAAGCAACAGTGATAACCTGGCCTCAGTTCAAAGAGTGTTCCGCGGAGCGCTGGCCTGACCTGACCGGATGCTCCTTTCCCAGCGGCCGCTTGGGGCCCGGCTGCGCACACTGCGGGCCATGGGCTGCGGGAGGCTGTCCTTTCCGCCACCCACCCGTGACCGGGCCCCGCTGCGCGCTGGGGCCGACCACTCATGCAGGTTTTATGTCGGCCAGTGAAAGCTGTTTGGAAATTTCCGTCCTGAGGGCCAACACCTCATGGAAAACTTTGAGAAGCATTTTATTTATTAACAGAAACTCAGTTAACATCCTTAGTTTGCATTTTTGCAGCACCTTTTCTCTTTAATTAAATAAATTACCTTTTCTCTTTTTTTCTTTTTAAAAAGAAAGTTTTCATTTCTTTATTTTTAGAGAGAGGGAAAGGCAAGGAGAAAGAGAGGGAAAGAAACATCTATGTGTAGTTGCCTTTCCCACGCCCCCTACTGAGGACCTGGCCTGCAACCCAGGCCTGTGCCCTGACTGGGAATCGAACCGGTAACACTTTGGTTTGCAGCCTGTGCTCAATCAACTGAGCCACACCAGCCAGGGCTCTTTCTTTTGAGGGTGACGTTGGTTAATCATATATAGGCTTCAGGTGTACAATTCTACCACATATCACCTGGATTTTGTATGGTGTGCTCACCCCCCGAGTCAAGTCTCCTTCCAGCCCCACGGACCCCCCCTTCCCGTTTTCTGCCTCTCCCACCACTTTTCCTCTGATAATCACCATCCTGTCATCTGTGCCTGCGCTTTCCTTTTTCTTAATTACACAGATCACCCTTTAAAAAAATAACTTTTCCACGAGGCGGAGATCAGGTGGAAGGATGCATACATTCACATAGATTAAAAACAATAACCTTTTATTATTCATGTACATGTACTGTATTGTAGGCAATAAATTAAGCAAAAACAATCACCTCATTTTTGGACCATAAGATGCACCCCCCCCACCCCGCATTTGGGAGAAATAATGGTTGTTAATGCTGCTGTTGAGTTCTGTTTACATTTACATTGGTGAAATACTATGTTATTTATGTTATTAAATATTTCGCCACATTTTTTGCCTCAAATTTTTTTTTCTATTTTCCTTCTCTAAAACCTAGGTGCGTCTTGTGGTCCAAAAGATACAGTAAATGAAAATATGCCCACCACTCAGAGATCACCACTGTTAACAGCTGACTACATCTCCTGGAAAATATATGTACAAATAAGTAAATATAATAAATATTCCAAATATATTAATTTTAATATATAAATATAACCAAGTCTATTTATGTTTAAAATTTAATCAAAGTCAAGATGTTTTTTAAATCTTACCTGATAATGGCTTGCCTGTAACTGATGCTTACAAAGGGGAAAACTGAGGCACAGCCTGGCTGCCAGAGGGCAGGAGTCAGGGATGGATGGCAAGTGCCATTCTTTTTTACTGTCACCTGTTCAGTGTCCAGATACCCTTCATGGTCATTACTGGATAGTTGGAGTAGCCAACCTTCAAAAAAAAGGAGAGAGAATACACTGGAGATATTCAGACAGAAATGTTTTCAAATTCTCACCAACCAAATCCGCTCGTGTGAAGAAAGCATGCGCTGCGGTCAGAAGCAGTTATCAACCCTCACAAAGCCCCCCACTCCAGAGTACCAGGGGACACTGTTATGTCCCTCGAGAGGCCCGTTGGTGACACGGGGTCTATGGAGGCCCGTGGCTGGGCGTGAATGCGTGGGAGCTCGCCAGGCTCAGGACCCACTGCTGCATGCTAGTTGCAACCCGGGAAACTGCCTGGGAAAGACTTCTGTGTTTTCAGCCTTGGATCTCCCTGATGGGCAGACTGGGCTGTCCGGGAGGCCCCGGCGGTCGTAGGGCATCTCAGGACCTCTGAGCCAGCACTCTCGCCGGGGTGCTCTGCAGGCACACTCCACACCCAGCAGGAGCCTGCAGAAGTACAGGAGACAAGTCAAACCCATGGACTCCTTGGGTGTGAGCTAACTGCTTTGTATTTTAGACATTTAGATTCTTATTCTTTCTACCTGCCCTGGAAAAGTATTAAACATTAATCAAATGCTCACGTGGAAAGTTACAGATCCATAATTTTTCAAAGAAGAGTGAGTTAATATGTATTTTGTATGGCTGCTATTAAACAATGTATAAAAAGAAGAGGTTAGACCTGGCTGGAATGGCTCAGTGGACTGAGAGCTGGCTTTTGAACCAAGTGGTCTCTGGTTCAATTCCCAGTCAAGGTAATTCCTGGGTTGTGGGCCAGGTCCCAAGAAGGGGGCACATGAGAGGCAACCACACACTGATATTTCTCACCCTCTCCTTCTCCCTCCCTTCTCCTCTCTCTAAAAGTAAATAAAAACAAAATCTTTAAAAAAAAGAGAAGAGTTTAAAAAAGGAGAAGCCATTAGAGACTCAAGTTGTATGATAACAGAAATCACTACATTTACAGTTAAGGAGATGATACATACTTACATGATTAAGGATTCAGGCAGAAATCATTAGATTATTTTTAAAAATATACTATTAACTTGAGAATAGTTTTAGATTTATGGAAAAGTTGCAAAGGTTGTACGTAGGTTTTCTGTCTGTCCAGCATACCTTCTCTCCTATTGTTAACATTTTGCACTTACATTTATCCTTACAGTGTAGTACCTTTGTCACAAATGATGAACACATATTAATAGATTTTTTATTAAAGTCCATATTTTATTCAGAATCCCTTTGCTTTCTCTAATGTCCCTTTTCTGTCCCAGAGCCCTTTCTATGCTGTCACATCTGATGGCCACATCTCCGCAGCCTCCACTGGTGGGGACCCACTGCTCAGACTCCCCTCATTTTTGCTGACCTAGACAGTTCTGAGGGATACCCGTTAGACACTCTGTAGAAAGTGTCTACATTTTCTGTAGAAAGTGTAGTTTGGTTTTTTCAGAGGTTTTCCCTACAATGAGTCTGGAGTTAGGGTTTCTTGAGAGGAAGACCCCAGATATGAAGCGACATTCTCACCCTGTTCTGTGGAAGGCGTGTGGGTGGGCAGGAGCGATTACTGCGGACAGTGAGCTGATGTTGTGTCTGTTGGGCTTTTCCCTGTGAGGTTACTGTCCTGCTCCCCCACACCCCTACCAGGTGGGGAGCTGTGCTCCAACTTCTGGAGGGGACTGTGTCCATATAAATGATTTGGAATTCTTCTCTACAGGGGATTTGTGCATTCTCCCCATTAATTTATTCATGGAATCCTTTATTTATACTATTAGGGTGAAATCATGGATATTTATTTTTACTTTGAGTTACAATCCTCTACTGTTTTATATAATGCATTACTCTAATTGTTCCAGTTTTGGTTACTGGGAGCTCTCTCAGGGGCCTTTATACCATGTGTGTGTATTTGTGTGTGAGAGAGAGAGAGAGAGAGAGAAAGATTTTGGCACTTTCTGACTTTCTGGAACTATAAGATCCCCCCTGTTATCTTGAATATTCCCCGCAAAGCCCTAGGATTGGCTGTTTCTCCAGGGGGCCCAGCTTCTTCTTTCAGAGGAGGCAAAACTCCAGTCACTACTGGGCATTATTACTTCTAGGTGCTTCCGGCTTGGAGATAACTGAGTGCGTGCTGTAAGGGAAGGAATGTTTCCCAATGTTCTTCCAGGTTCAGGAGCTGGATCTTACAGTAAACTAGTAACAGACAAATTAAAGAGGAACACAGGTACACATTCATTACATTTTACTGTTACCTGCATAGCAGCATTTCAGAAAACAATAGCCCCTACCATCAATGAGATTTCAGTGCTTCAATACCATCCAACTAGAGGGTGGGGGTGGGGATGCAGGCAGACTGGAAAGCACCCACTGGTGCTTTCAGGAGAGATGAGTGAGGCCGTAGAAGAGCCTATGGGTGGGTGAATGGTGATTTCTGACAAAGTGTGTCTGGCGTGATGCTGACTTCTAGTCTCCCTGTTGCGACAGGCATCGTTGGTGTTGCCTGGTCGATGGAACTCCCGAGAGCAGCTTTGTGACCACGGAACTCCTCCTCTTGGAGGCCCTCCGGCAGAACAGGGAGTTTAGAGAAAGTCTCTTCTGCATTTGTTGTTTTGCAAATGCCTCAGCTCAAAATAAAGGAAATAACAAGTGTATCAAATGGTATATTTTGGGGGTGACATGTCCTAAACTACTTCAATACTAGCCTCTTATATATATATACACATCTATACTTCTTTTGGTGTTTACTCATCTGTGACTGTATTAAGGTAAATGTGATGTTCTTTGCCCTGTATTTAAATTTAAAAGTTGGCAGCAGATGGTGCCTCATAGCAAGTTTCGTTTCAGTCTTGCTAAGATCATACGCGCCAAATCTACTAAAGAAAATTGTTATCCAATCTCTAGGCCTCCTCTGAGGGTTGGGCCGCACTAATGGACACGGTTCTGTGGGAGCGAATCCCTGCTCAGAACTGAAAGAGCAGTGAACCTTCAGGCAAACAGGATGGATGGCAAGGGAGACGTGGGTACAGTGTTAGGGTTCATGACAGCACTGGTCCAGGAAGGGGCTTCTCTGGCGACCAGCTGAGCCGGCAGCAGTGTGTCTTACTCTTCTGGCAGAGGTGGAGCAGGAACTCCTAGCCCTTGGAAATGGCATCAGGGGAGCACCTGCAGTTTAAAACAGGTATTAATGTTCAGGTCTGCTTTGTTAGCCTGACATCAGGCATGAGGCCTTTGCAGGCCAGGTTTGTGGGGAGGCCCGTCATGCTCCTGGGTCAGTGTCTCCATCACAGACGGAGCCATGGCATGCTGGAGAAGTGGTTCCTGCACTGGAAGACAGGAGAAATGCCTGGGGAGGCCTGCATGAGGCTAGCACCTGCTGTATCTTAGCATCTGATAAAAATATGGACAGCAAAACTGACCATAAAGGAAAATGTGGGAGAACCAGTTTGGAAATGCACCAGAAGCCGGAAGTAAAGATGCCGTAGCTCATTACACCACATTCATATCTGTAAACACCTGATCTGAGAAAGTTTCACTTTGCTGATGAAGAAAAGTACTTGAGAGAAAAGGAAATAGGAGAGGGAAACCCAACAGAACCATGTAACTGAAGACTTGAAAAATAAACATGGCTCAAATTCATAACAGGTTTTAGCATGTCACAGATTAAAAAGATAAGACTTTATGAAGATATGAATAATATTCTTTTAAGCACTACATATTAATAGTCTTCACTGGCTTTTATGACCTACCTGCACACAAAACGTATCCATGTGTCCTGGCATGTCCCGGATATTTTATGTGAGAGTACTAGTGTGCAATCACATTTCTCTGTGTAAGACATTTTTAGTGCATGTTGAAAACAACATTACATAATGTAAACCGACAGATTAGTCTGGAACTGCACTTTGGAATCAAAACAAGATACTGTTTGTGATTCTATAAACATAGCATAATATCTTGGTCTATGCAATGGAGTACAGCTTAGAAAAGTGTTTTCAAAATTGACTTTGTTTTGTGAACTTTCAAAGTAGAGCGGAATTGTGTTGGTGAGGGCGATTCCACACCTAACTTTAGTGAAGCAAAGGAGCAGCAGCAAATCCCGAGAGTGTGACGACAGCTGCCTCTAGGCCGCTGAAGCTTCTCTTCCACTGCTTAGGGCCTTCATTCCCTATTTATATGGTCATTTTGATTCACGAGGCACCAATAGTTCAAATTTGTAAGAGGCCTCACAAAGATTTAATCATGAGGAATTGGGAACTGGCAACAATAAAATAATCGGGTCTTTTAAAAATATATTTTATTAATTATGCTATTACAGTTATTCCTTTTTTTTCCTCCCTTTTATTCCCCTCTGCCCTGTAACCGCCCCCCACCCTATTATTTTTCTTAGGTAAGTCCCTTTACATTTCATATAATAAGGGCTTGGTTATGATGAACTTCTTTAACTTGACCTTATCTGGGAAGCACTTTATCTGCTCTTCCATTCTAAATGATAGCTGTGCTAGATAGAATAATCTTGGATGTAGGTCCTTGCCTTTCATGACTTTGAATACTTCTTTGCAGCCCTTTCTGGCCTGCAAGATTTCTTTTGAGAAATCAGCTGACAGTCTTATGGGAACTCCTTTGTAGGTAACTCTCTCCTTTTCTCTTGCTGCTTTTCTCTCCTCTTTATTCTTGGCTAATGTAATTGTGATGTGCCTTGGTGTGTGCTTTCTTGGGTCCAACTTCTTTGGGACTGTCTGAGCTTCCTGGACTTCCTGGAAGTCTATTTCCTTCCCCAGTTTGGGGAAGTTCTCCTTCGTTATTTTTTCAAATAAGTTTTCAATTTCCTGATCTTCCTCTTCTCCTTCTGGCACCCCTATGATTTGGATGTTGGAATGTTTAAAGTTGCCCTGGAGGTTCCTAAGCCTTTTCTCATTTTTTTGAATTCTTGTTTCTTCATTCTGTTCCAGTCGAATGTTTATTTGTTCTTTCTGTTCCAAAACATTGATTTGGATCCTGGTTTTCTTCCTGTCACTGTTGGTTCCCTGTACATTTTCCTTTATTTCCCTTTTTATAGCCTTCACTTCTTCCTTTATTTTGTGACCCTACTCAATCATTTCTGTGAGTATCCTGATTACTAGTGTTTTGGACTCTGCATCTGCTAGGCTGGCTATCTCTTCATTGCTAAGTTGTATTTTTTTCTGGAGCTTTGATCTGTTCTTTCATTTGGGCCATATATTTTTTCTTTTTAAGATTTTATTTATTTGTTTTTAGAGAGGGGAAGGGAGGGAGAAAGAGAGGGAGAGAAACAGCAATGTGTGGTTGCCTCTCACGTGGCTCCCACTAGGGGCCTGGCCTGCAACCCAGGCATGTGCCCTGACTGGGAATCGAATCTATGACCCTTTGGTTCGCAGCCCGCGCTCAGTCCACTGAGCTATGCCAGCCAGGGCTGGGCCATATTTTTTCACCTAGGCGCAGCTGTTACATAGTAAGGGCCGGAGCCTCAGGTGCTCTCTTAGGCAACCCCCATCTCAGTGCTGTGGCGCTATGTGTGGGGGAGGGATCAGGGAGGGAAGAGTGCCACTTGCTCAGCTCTCTGGCTTTCAGCCACTTCCCCCACTACCCACAAGCAAATTGGGCCCTTCTGGTGCTGACTCCCAGGTGAGTGGGTTTGTGTACGTTCTAGGACCCTGTGGGTCTCTCCAATGAACTCTCCTTGAGTCTGGGAGTTTCTCCCACCCCCACAACCCCCCATAGGTTTTTTTAATCAGAGGTTGTGAGGCTGTATTTCCCTGCGCTGGAACTCTGGGTTGCCCAGTCTGTCTCACTCCCTTGTTGTTCCTCCTGGTTTATCTGCTCACAGATGTGGGACTGCCCGCTCCGCCAGCCGCCACCTCTGCCGGTCCATGAGCTGCTGTATTGCCTGCCCCGGTCCTCCAGCCGCTGCCTTATCGTGAGTCTTCTTCACCCTGGCTGCCTGTCTCTGCCTGTCCTACCGGTCTGGGTGAACGTTTTTTTTTTTTTAATTCCTTGGTTGTTGGACTTCCATACAGTTCGATTTTCTGACAGTTCTTGTTATTTTTTGTTTTTAAATTTGTTCTTCTTTTGGTTGTGTGAGGAGGCCAAGTGCACTACCTATGCCTCCATCTTAGCCGGAAGTCCAAAATAATCAGATCTTTTATGGCTCTTAATGCTTGAACTTTCTGTGGATAGTGAAGAACATCCTCTCTTATGTGTGAATGTTTATATTTAATAATAATGAGTAGTGTTTATTAAAAGTTTGCTATGATTGTAAGGTGCTAGCTAAGATATGCAATAATATACTCAGTTATAACGATTACTCTATTTTCATAGATGAGAGTCTTGGAGTTTAAAGAAATGTGCATAAGACTCATATAAATTGTACATTTATTAACTGGAGTCTTATATCCAAGTTTGACATAAAGAGACATGCTTATCTGAACATTGGTTTACACGTTGTCTGGAGGTTTTCCTGTAACCAAAGGGAGAAGTCAGGCTCAACGCTGCCACAGTTTTGCTGATTGGCTCGGGGCCATTGTTTCGCTTGATCTTGCTTACTCCTCAGATTCCAGGGATAAAAATAGCAGCTAAAATTACTCTTAAGGGCCCCCAAAATATTCTGAACCAAGCCCGGAGAAAGCTCTTTTCTAGTGCCTAATGAATTACCAAATATGGCCTCTGAGATCTTTTGTGCTAAAAATATATAGACAAGTAATGATTAGGGCCAAATCTCCAAGTCATAAATCAATTGCAATAGTGCGTTGAGTGGAGGGAGGAGGGGATAAGGTTTCTGTACAAGCGAGTTCTGCTCAGCCATTGCAATTCCTATTTTAAGCTTGCTCTAGAAATCTGAAAATTCAAAATGCTTTGGAACTTGGGAAAGCTGGCAGAAAGCACAGACTTACCTACGTCTGGGCTGAAATGTACCCAGCTCTCCAGACATGTGCTGGTGATGGTTTGTGCTGATGTCTTGCGAGGCCCTATCTAAGGGACTTATTAGTTCATAAAGGGCCTTATAAAACATATTAAGGAGTAATAAGGGCATCAAGAAGCCACTGAAAAAATTCAGGCCAAGAAGATCTGAGTTATGTTTTAGAAATATTTTTCTGACTATAAAGTAGAAAAATGGAGACAGGGAAATCAGGTAGCATTCTGAGGTAGCCGTCTAGGTGAGATGGTGGTGGTATGGATTAAAGCAGTGGTCCAGGGAATGGAGAGAGTTGGAAGACTGAAGACATATTTAGGAAGCAAAATAGACTTGGTGGTTCATTACATGTAGGCAGTGTAGAAGAGGATGGTGCCATTTGCTGAGATTGGAAATGCAAGAAGAAGAGAAGGTTTTAGACATACGGAATTGAAGGCACAAACATTGGGCAAGCAACTGAACATGTGGGACTTATGTTCTGCGCTGCGCTCTGACTTGGAGATGCTGACTGGGGCATGGTTAGCATGAAAGGTGACTGGAGCCGTGGGAGGCGAGACGTTGTCCCAGGTGATGTAGAGAGTGACGAGAGAGCAGGCTGCTGGAAGGAGCCCAAAGAACACCAAAAATTAAGGGTCTGACTGCAAAGTAAGAGTTACCAAATACCCCAAGTTCAGTAATAACCCTGAAGTCATAATTTGTACATTAGTTTATATTCTCCTTGGCCAAGTCTATTACTAGAAGTGCTAGCAGGCATGAAAGTGCGATTTTCTTCTATTCTTTCATGAATTGTCAAAGCCATGAATTGTCAGTGAAAACGCTTTAAGTAGCCCGTAATCAATAAGCATTTGTAAGATGATGTAAAACGTAATGTACAAGCCAAGCAAACAGCCTTGGTGGCTCGGCCCAGGCATTGACTGTGTGCAGCCTCCCACCCCACGGCAGCGCTGCGCTCAGGCCGCCACCTGCTGGGGGGCCTGCGTCTGGCCCTCCTTCCCTGAGGACCTAGCTCCTGGCCAGCCCAGAGAGGCTTCTCCGTTGAAAGCATGCGATTCCGTAGAGAGATGATGGTCGGAAGACAACCTGGTCAGGAGTTCCACAGGGAAAAGATCCCCGGGCAGAGTTAGGTAGGTCGACGGGGACTTGCCTCAGTAGCTTCCTTTTGTTCTGGAGGCACAGCAGTGGGAATGCGGACGGTAGAGTGGCTGATTGAGGTCTAACAACTGGCTGGGCAGGGGAAAGAGCCCTGATCTGTTGTGTTCACCAGCTGTTACCGTGTAAATACTCCTGCCCCAGACAATTTCAAGCTTGACATCCCTGAAGGCGCAGCCCGGGAAAGCATGCACACAGGCCAGGCTGGCCCGGGCACCCGCTGGACCCAGAACCAGTGGACTGGTGGCCAGCAATGGGAGATGCCTTGTGCGGGGCGGCTGAAGATGCAAGAGGAAGGAATTGTACAAAACACTGAGTTTTTACTTAAGGAAAATTGATTTATTCATCTCTGCTCACCCGAGCACCCACCCACCCCTCTGATAGTTACCCAATCCTCTGCTCCAATGAGGGGAGTGGGAGAAGACTGTGAGCACAACGCAGTCCTGCCCTCAAGGAGCTGGGCCGACTGCGTGGGGCCTAAAGACTGAAGAAGAGCAGCCGCTGAGACTGGCCGCGGGTGCCCAAGGAAACAGCCACCTTGTTCATCAGGGAGTTCAAGGAAGCCTTCACCTGCAGATTACACTCAGCAGCGGGATCTGGGCAGGGAAGCAGATGCACACTGAGGATGGAAGACTCATTTCTTCTATAAACTTATTTAGCTAGTGAGTGTTTTCCTCTTCTCCTCCTCTGACCGTATTTTTGTGAACAGGAGCGGTCCCAGTAGCAAGGTTAGTTTTCACTTTGCTGTAGTCCTCCGGGTTTCTCCTGCCTACGTTGTCTTCCTCCTTAGCCTTCATCACCCCAAACTCAGCTGCTGGGTAATCCTTTCTTACTTGGCTCCTCTTTCCTTCCCCAGTCTTCAGTGTCCTCTCGGCGCTCCTCCCGGCTGCGCTCCAGTTCTGGGCGCCCGCAGCCCGCTCAGGCGGGTCACAGATGCCCTCCGCCTCCTCCGGCTCTTACCCCTCCCCCATCTCTCTGTCGGACTAAGCTTCTCCAGGGTTGTCGCTAAGGCCACAGATGCATCTTGGTTTCTTTCCCCCTGTATTATCTTGTGGGAAAGATTCTTAAAGTTTCAATTCTCTCTTATACTATTGGTAGAAATGTAAATTGGTAAAATAGTTGATGAATAACTTGACAGTTTTTCACAAAACTGAAAATGCATGTATTTTTTGACCCAGCAATTCCACTTTCTAAACTCTATCTTAAAGAAATATTTACATATTTGCACAAAGATGATGGCACAAGGATATTCGTGGTAGCATAAATTTGCATTTCAGAAAACAATCTTGGAAAACCTACATACCTATGAATAGGGCTCAGGTTAAATAAATTACAGTACAGATATATTATGTCACACTATGTAGTCATTAGAAAGAATAAAGTAGATCTGTGTGTTCAAATCTTGGTTCCACTGTTAACAAGCCATGTGACCATGGGCAAAATTACTTCTCTGTGTCTCAGTTTCCTTATTTGTAAAATGAGAAAATTTTTTTATAAAATTTGTAATCATCTGCAGTCAGTTTATTATGTAGGTCTTTCTTTGAATCAAGGGCTGGTGGTATGAGTGATGAATACACCAATCATCTGATAATATAACATTGTAACTTTTACATCTTTATTCATAAGCAATAACAGTTTCTAAACATGGCTTTTATCTGAGATTGAAATAATTGAGAATCATCTTCAATCTTACTCCTTATACTATAAACTAAAGAAATTGCCAGTTTCTTTGTATTTTAGGATATCAGTATAATTCACATTTTAATATATTTCATAAAGGAATATATTTTATTTCCACCAAATAAGCAGTTTTTTCTCACCAAAGCAAGAAAAAAAATGATAGTACACTGCTCTAAACAATAACATATAAATAAAAACAGCAAACATCTCATTTTTTGCTGTAATTTAATGTACACCCTGTGAGCGGTGTGCGGGTGCACACGTGTGAACAGTATGCTAAATAATTACTATGGAAACTCACTTTCAAAATATTTCTACTGGGCACTGGTGCAACCAGAGCTGACATTGCACACGCAGTTTTTTTGTTGTTGTTGTTCTTTTATTTAACATTCTAAAAGAAGATTAAAAATCCCAGTGGCATTAGAAATGAATGTACTTTTAAATATTCCGTGCAGATAGATATACAAGATCTTATGGTTTCTATTAAAAACCTCATCTAATGTGCACAAAGACACCTTGAGTACAACAAGTTGCACTTGTCCAAGGTTCATAAAGATTACTATGGAAACAGTGCGAACCCAATAAAATCACAATGCTACAGTACAAAGTTTTTTTTTTAAGTAAAACTTTGAGAGGTCTGCATTTATACAAACACATAATACTTTTTAGAGCTCTCTTAATGACATTTTTGTTCAGAAATAGCAGATTTTAGGAATTTAAGTTAATTATTTTAAATCAATTTTCTGCTTCAAAATGGAAGACACTGAGGACATACAGAGTAAATTTTTTATAACAGAGTTGATAAAAACTTTACAAAGTACAGTAGCAAAACTTTACATGCTTCAGTTATCGCCCTGTGAAAGATAAAAAAGCCCCATTGTGCCATTTTCCTGCTTTAATTTGAATTTCTAGGTAATTATCTTAACTGCACTTCTTTTGTTTACATAGAAAGTCTCTGAGACAAAATGTAAAGATTCTAAGTTCTCTAACAAAATCCAAAATATCAGTAAGCATATTTAAAGAAATGCTTATTTCCACATAAAACTCCGCAGTGCTGAATTGAGACACAGTAATTGTAAGGCTGGCCAATTACTGACTTAGTCTTGTTATCACTGGCTGTTAAGTTCCAGATTTAAGCATCTGGTTTTATACTGCAGTACTGTCCTTCCCCATACAGATATTAGGGGGGAAGCTCACTTTTTTGTGAAAAGAGTAGTAAAGTATTTCAGCTATAATACAAATCAGCTAGGGGAATTATGCCAAAATAAAAAAAAAATAGAATCATTGCTACAAAAGAACTATAATCTGTAAATTTCTGGGGGAAAAAACAGATTCTGAAAATGTTTCAGTCAGCTATGGTCCTAGCTTCTGAGATTTTAACAATTCACAAAAAGTAAATAGCACCAAATTTTTCTGAAACTTCGAATAATATACTGAAGTCATTGAAGTCCCCCCAAAAGCTATATTTAACTTGGGAAGGTTCCCCACAAAAATAAATCTATTCCTTTCCGTCTTTAGGAGGTGTGCTAGCTGTCCTGCTTTTTCGTCAGAATCTTTAAGTAGTGTGCAGTCATCATCACGCATACAGTGCTTAGGCATCAGCAGGGACAAGAGAGATCTAAAATATTTCCCAAATAATATGGGGTTATTTGGTGAGGGTGGGTGGGGAGCGTTTCTCCAATTAAAACTTATTTTTAGCTTCTTGTTTCATCCTTTTTCTTCTAAAGTGTTTTTTGGGACTCTTTACAAGGTGTATACTGTTGCCTGATTTGAACACCACGCCCTGTTATTCTCCCTGCTCACTCTGGTGGTGTTAGTTAAGATTTGACCTAGGAATAGGGGTGTTTAAAAGTGGGCGCACATCGCATTAGCAAATCAAGAGTTTTGAATAAGCTACAAAATGTATATTCAACCATGTTATAACCAAGAGTTGAGTTTAATTTTAAACAACATCCACTTTTAAATTTAATTACAAAATAGCACATGATTTGAAACAAGGCAAACTTTTGGGCTTTCATGTAGTAAAATATGTAACTTCACCAATTACATACATGGCTGCCAAATGTTGAATACCAGCCCAGCCGGCCATATTTTATTGCTGCATATAAACAATGACAAGGCAAAGAACAGCAACTAGTCCAAGGGCTTGTAGGCCAAGGAACCACAGCAGAACCCAGAAGAAAATGACTATCACTGGTTCTACAGTGTGTTCTCCAAAATTCATCCTTGTGAAGCCCATGTTGAGGAGGCTCTTGTTCAGTTCCCCGAAAAGGGTTCCCATCTTCTTGTAGTCATCTGCAACACGGTCACCAGCGTGGTTATGTGATTCTTCAACATCCTGAAACAGGAAGGAAGGAAGGAAGGAAGGAAGGAAGGAAGGAAGGAAGGAAGGAAGGAAGGGAAACATAAACATTAAATGAAAATAGGGTAATGTCTTTAAGAATAGTGTCTATCTCACAGTTCTTTATCTTTCAAAGACAATTCTTTATATTCAGTTATCTTTGTTAAAATAATTGGTTTAGTTTCTCTCTCCTTACTAGACCCTAAAACTGTTACAAAAGAAAAACTATGCCATGCAGGTGACATAGTCGTAATTATAATTTATTAAACCTAATTTGTTTTATGAGTCATGATTCAAATCAGCAATTACTTATTGATACCCACTTGCTCATAGTAGGTGCAAGATGGAAAATTACTCATATTTATTTTAAAAAGCTTTAGAAATAGGTTTCTACATAATAAAAAAGTATTAAATGCATTAAGTATGCAGTTCATGCCAGTTAAGTTAATTAGCTTAAAAATGCAAAAATCACCTGCCCAGAAGCACCAAGGAACAGGAGAAAGTTTTGAGGGGCTCTTCAGACATCTGACTTGAACCTAGATCCCTTTAGTAGAAACCAACACAAACTTACCACCTTACAGTCCTGTCAGTGACAAAGTGTGTTGGCAGGACAACATCTCTTTCTGGAGGCTCCGAGGGAACCCATCTTCCCAGCCTTTCCAGCTGCCAGAGTCACCCACACTCCTTGGCTCCTGGCCCTGTTCTCCCTGACCCTCCTTCTGTAACTCTTCCCTGTGACCTCTGCTTTTAAGGACCTGTATGGTTAGGTCTAGCCCACCTGGACAATCCAGGATGATCTCCCCAACTGAAGACCCTTAAATTCCATCGCATCCACGGCATCCCCTTTGCCGTGCCAGGCGCCACATGCACAGGCTCCGAGGGTTAGTGATCATCTCTGTGGGGAGAGCGCCACTGTCCTGCCTCCAACAATATTTTATATTAAAATTAGTTCCTTATTTCCTGTCATTGGTTTTGAAAGGAAGGGCAAGGTTGTTAAAGGCAAGTACCAAGTCTTACAAATTTTAACACTAGGATTCAGTATATTGTGCTGTGCTGGGCCATCATGGACTGATAGTAAATATTTTAAAAACATAACAGAAGTATTCTACAATAACAACGCAAGTCAAAAACTGAACAAAACAAACAAAAAAACCCACATGACACATAAAATAGTAAACCAGTACAGAGATGCTGATGTCTTTCCCACCCTAACAGTAATCACTTTGTGCCTTTCCCAAGTTTCATTGTTTGTACATGGGGTCCCGTGAAAGGACATCTCTCAAATCCAGTTTCCTTCTTGATCACACGACACTACTGACTATGACATGCACTTTGAAAAATAGTCTCACCAAAATTGTGATTTTCTTTGATCCATGATAAAAGACATATAAAAATAAAGGAGTATTATAAATGATTCAAAATCCTTCTTTACAGACATACAAAATTAATAACGAGAAATTAAAAGTGAACCCTTAAATAATCATAGGATTTTTAAGAGAGAAAGACCCTTAAAGGTAATTAAGTCAAAGTCTCTTACTTTAGAAACAAGGAATAAAAGGTTAAGTCACACTGTCTATTAAACACAAGCTTTTGCTCTGACTGGTGTGGTTCAATGGACTGAGTGCTGGCCTGTGAACCAAAGGATTGCTAGTTTGGTTCCCAGTCAGGGCACATGCCTGGGTTGTGGGCCACGTCCCCAGCAGGGGGCATGTGAGAGGCAACCATACACTGGTGTTTCTGTTCCTCACTTCTCTCTCCCTTCCCCTCTCTAAAAATGAATAAATAAAATCTTTTTAAAAACCCATAAGCTTTGGAAGTAAACAGTGTGTATTCTGATCGGACTCCATCAGGTATGCAGAGAATACAATTTACCACTGCTCCGTGGTGGCCCCATGAGGGCCATAGTAATACCTGCCTCATAGAGTTATGATAATGTAATGAGGAAACAGATAAAAAGGTTTTAGAACATGCATAGTAATCACTGAAAGTATGGTAGCTATTATTTTACTATATTTGTGGTATGATTTATATCTTGTGATTTTTATTGTATCATGCTGTCTTAATCAATACCTTAGTAATCATGTCTCATGATAATTAAATTCAGTTTTATTTTTCTTCAAGTATTATGACAATTTATTATATAGAAGTGGAGGTGGGATGTTTTCTTACCTGTGGAGAAACCTGTGCACATCAGTATGGCTGTGCCTCCGTTTATTCATTGTCAGAAGAGAACAAGCTATGCTGCCCCACACACAGGCTTCTGCTGAGTGGGTCACAGTTGAAGGTTCACTTTCACCCATTTTCCCGGGTGCAGTATGACCTGCTTGTTGTATCTCGTATGCAGCGTGGAGATCTGCTGGTTTTGCCTGTCTGATACTTATTCCACTTTCTTCTGCTAGTCTCATCTTGATCTAACTTTGGGGAAACTGGCCCCTACCCATGCTTACTCCATGTGTTTTGGTGGAAGATGTCCCCCTTGCCCACCTCCAGGCCTAGACAATGAGAATATTGCATCTTCTTGGACTTACGATTAATTAAGGAGTGAGCTGTAATTCAAGAAAGACCAATGAGAGCTCTACCTAAGACTTTTGCTGCAACTATTGGAAAGGAAATGCATTTTTCCCTACTGGTTTGCTGGGCAGATTGGGGAGAGCTAGCTGTGAATGAAGCCAATATAAAGTAAAGCCCAGAAAAGACATAGTTGCTATAGTTGGAATATTTGAATTCAGCAAGTGCATCTGCCTCAGGTCTTTTTAATGACCTGAGCCAATAAATTCCTATTTTGCAAAGTTTAGTAGAAGTTGAGTTTCTGTCACTGGAACCCAGAGTTCTGACTATAGATGATGATGATGATGATAAAAAATAGTAGCTATTATTAATGTAATGTTAACTATGTGGCAGATATTGGGTTAAGCACTTTCCATTCATCATGTTGTTTGATCTTCACTCATTACAATTAAGTATTTTTAGTTAATTTCAGAGCCCGTGCTCTTAACTGTGGTACTCAGCTACTTCCTCATTAAGCTGGTTTTATTGTTACTAGCAATAATTAACATGAATAATGTATTAATAAAAGTTTAAAAAGCACAATTAATAGGGGTCATCCAAGTGGAAATTTTTAGCTATAACTTTATAAAGGCTTTTAAAAACTACGTAAGAATAAGAATGGTTAAATATTCACACAACACAAAAGAATACAGAGTAAAACTAAGGTGCCAGTTTCTCCTTGCACCTTTGGTTGGTCTTCCGTAGCTGTCATGTAGAGCCATCCTCAAAAACGCCAGCCCATGGTCATCAGAACTAGGAAGGTCATTATGTTGGGTGTGCATCTTGAGATGCACGCCACCCAAATGAGAAAAAGTTCTAGATAACATACAGTAGTCTATGAATTGAGGTTTATTGAATGAATGAATGAATGAATGAATCCTAAACTTCCTAAAATGAATGAGTCCTAAATCTTCCTCCTACTCTTTTCTTTCTGTATCCCTCTCCTGTAGCTAATTTCCTAACCTGCTACTTCCCAAAGAAAAGGGAAGTAGTCAGAAAAGAGCTTCCTTAACTTTGCAACACAAAATAAGTCAACTACCTGTTCAGGCCCATCTCCCTGCATTCTTTCGTTACAAATAAGGAAATGAGGAAGTAGTACTCCTTTGTCTAATTCTTCTTCCCTGTCCTTGGGCTCTCATACTGCTCTACCTTACACAACCCCTTTCCCACTTTACCTGTGTCTCATGCATATTTAATCTTTCCCTCTCAATTGGCTCCTTGTCATCAATACTTATAAATGCTTACATCTTTCCCTAATAAAACACTATATGTGCACACCCCCCACCAGCTCTGGGCCTGTCCCTTCCCTTCATAACCAAGCTGTTGGAAACAATTCCATTTCTTCATCTTTGTCAAGGACTGCAAAGGGACTGACATTGTGCCCCACTTTCAAGGTAATAAGGTGGCTGGTCACAGCTTCATGGATGCTGCAGGACACCCAGAAGCCTGGGTCAGAGGGAAAGAGGGACTGGGTCACAAACATTTGTTAATGTAAAAAGCCCTAACAGCTGCTGAATGTCTATGATGTGCTGGACAATGTTTTAAGTACTTTGATCTGCAGAACATACAGGACACTGAGGAAGAGAGAGTGTAATTTAGTCAAGCCGCCCTCCCCCGAGAGCCAGTAGAAGGTGCACAGGTCCAGGTCCCTGCAGCCCACGCTCCGAAGCTCTGTAGGCACGCTTTCCTCACAACATCAAAGCCGTCCCATAGTCATCCACATACTATTTGCTTTACTGTATCAGTTGTTAGGAGCAGTTCAAATAATTACACTTGTCTTACATTGATATTCAGCAAAAATAAATTATTTATAAATAGTTTTGTGGTGTTTACCTTTGTCTCACTGTACAGTATGGCTCTGTGAAAGTGAAAATTCTATTTGCTTATGTTATTTCAATCTTTCCCATAGGAAAATCACATTCTGAATATTTACATTTGGAAATTAAAAATGTAATTTTCAATTATTCAAAATTACATTTGAATAACTAAAGAGTAACACAGATCATATGTCTAATAGAACTATGTACTATATGAATCATCCTTGTTACAGTGTAGTTGCCTGTAAATTAACTTTTTTAAAATATATTTTATTACACTATTACAGTTGTCCCATTTCTCCCCCATCATTTCCCTCCACCCTGCACACCCTCTCCCACCCACATTCCCCCCCTTTAATTCATGTCCATGTGTCATAAGTTCTTTAGTTTCTACATTTCCCACACTATTCTTGCCCTCCCCCTGTCTATTTTCTACCCACCGTCTATGCTACTTATTCTCTGTAACTTTTCCCCCCCTCTCCTCCTCCCACTCCCCTGTTGCTAACCCTCCATGTGAGCTCCATTTCTGTGGTTCTGTTCCTGTTCTAGTTGCTTGCTTTTGTTTTAGGTATGGTTGTTAATATCTGTGAGTTTGCTGTCTTTTCACTGTCCTACTTTTTTATCTTCTTTTTCTTAGATAAGTCCCTTTAACATTTCATAGAATAAGGGCTTGGTGATGATGAACTCCTTGAACTTGACCTTATCTGAGAAGCGCTTTATCTGCCCTTCCATTCTAAATGACAGCTTTGCTGGATAGAGCAATTTTGGATGTAGGTCCCTGCTTTTCAAGATTTCAAATATTTCTTTCCAGCCTCTTCTTGCCTGTAAGGTCTCTTTTGAGAAATCAGCTGACAGTCTGATGGGAACTCCTTTGTAGGTGACTGACCCCTTATCCCTTGCTGCTTCTAAAATTCTCTCCTTCATTTTAATCTTGGCTAATGTAGTTATGATGTGCCTTGGCGTGTTTCTCCTTGGGTCCAACTTCTTTGGGACTCTCTGTGCTTCCTGGACTTCCTGGTGGTCTATTTCCTTTGCCAGATTGGGGAAGTTCTCCTTGATTATTTGTGCAAATAAGTTTTCCACTTGTTGCTCTTCTTCTTCCCCTTCTGGGACCCCTACAGTTCAGATGTTGGGATGTTTAACGATGTCCCAGAGGTTCCTAAGCCTCTCCTCATTTTTTGGAATTCGTGTTTCTTCCTTGTTTTCTGTTTGGTTGTTAGTTTCTTCCTTCTGGTCCACTCCATTGATTGGAGTCCCAGTTTTCCTCCCATCTCTATTGGTTCCCCACGCGTCTTCCTTCATTTCACGTATTGTAGCCTGCATTTTTTCATCTAATTTGTGATCAAAATCAACCAATTCTGTGAGCACTTTGATGACCAGTGCTTTGAACTGTGCATCTGATAGGTTGGCTATCTCTTCACAGCTTAGAGGAATTGGCTCTGAAGATTTCATTTGTTCTCTGGTTTGAGCCATTTTTGGTGGGGATTTTTGTTTTGTTTTGGTTTGGTTTTAATCTGGTCGCGGCTATTACGTAGTGAGGGGTGGAGCCTTAGGTGTTCCTCGAGGCAGGGCAGCCCAGTCGCTGGGTTGTGACGCTATAGGTGGGGGTGGGGTCCGAGAGGGAACCATGGTGCCTACTCTGCTCTCTCCTGGATTCAGTCCCTTCCGCCACTTCCCCTTTGCCTGGACTGTCTGTTCGCGTGAATGTGGGACCACCTGGTCAGCCAGCCGCCTTGTGCGGCCTCACTGGGTCCGCACAGTTGCCCCCCTGTGCCCGGGGACCGCCAGCCGCTGCCTGTGCACCTGGGAACTGCCAGCCGCTGCTGCTTGCGTTCCCGGGTCCGTACCTCCACTTTTTCCTGCCGCGACTCTGCCCCTCTTACCGATCTGGATGAATGGTTGTTGGACTTCCATACAGTTCAATTTTCTATGAGTTCTGTTTGTTTTCTTGTTTCTAAATATTCGTTATCCTTAATTTTGGTTGTGAGAGGAGGCACAGTATGTCCGCCTACGCCTCCATCTTGGCCGGAAGTCTAAATTAACTTTTTATGATTAATTTCTAACTAGAATCTGTACAATGGGATTTGGTCTCAGTTCAAAGTTAAAAGTTCTCATTTCTCGAAAAGCTGTCAAAATGCCACTCACATGACAATGTTTGGCGGTTGTGTACTGTGTTCTACACTCCAACAGTTTCTTGTTTTATGTGTTGCACCTTTTGTCAAATCCAGTAAGCTGGCTAATTTTTTCTTTGCAGTTCTGAAATAACCACTGTAGTGGAATTCTAATTCAATGATATGTCCAGTAAGTTATCTATCAACCATTTTGACTAAATGAGGAAAAAAGTTCAGTGGGCTTTTATTATTCATGACACTGAAGAGTCTGTGGGACTCTAGTCTTGTTAGTAAAGGATGTGGGTTCATGTCGTTTCTTATGGGAGAAATCTTTGAAACCAGTGCATCTACGTGAGCTACCTTGTGTTGTAACACAGCATGTTAGTTGTGGTGATTTTTAGGTGATCCACCGAAAATGACCACAAGTGTCTGCCTTTGTCCTGCGTCTGTAGTTACATTGCAAAGCCACCAGCCTCTCTGCTCAGCTGGTCTGCAGCTGCATTTTATGCGAGATGCGCTCTGCAGGCTGAGGCAAGCCTGTGCAGATGGCTGATCTGCCAGCGCAGCAGCTCACACGCTCAGGAAACCACAGTCCGGTGTCTGCCACGTCCTGCCGGAGAACACTCTTCTGTGATCACTGAACTCCAGGAACTCACAGTCCTTGAATCACAGAACAGTCTGGCTTACAAAACAAACCCTTTGGTTAATTCACCTCGATTCAATAAATAATAATTGAATGCCTACCATGAGCAAGGTGAGTGCTGTGGGGCCCATGAAATAACCCAAACTGCCTGACATTCTGTTGCTTAATATATAAAGAAACATATGCTCTCAAATCAGCACATGAAGACACTGCTGCCCACACCCTTCCTGGTGAACATGACCTGGATCTTTACACAAGATTCAGAGTTTTCTTCTCATCCTTCTCAGCCTCACTTCTCAGCTCAGGCACCTCCTCAGATTTCTGGACTGGCATGCACATTCAACATTTCCACATGGGTGTCTTCTAGGAACCCCAAAGTCAACACGCCCTGTACCCAACTACTTATCACCTGTCCTAAAAATGGTCCTGCTTCCTGAGTAGCATGACCCGAGGTCTGCTCGTCACTCCAGACACGCCCCGTGCTCTGTCCTCGTTGTCAGCCTCCGTGGCTCACTTGCCTCCGAGCTCCTAGGGGACTGCGCGGGATGTCTCTCCCGACCCCGCAGTCTCTCCGGAGGGAGCTTGCACGCACTCGAATCACGTTAATGCTTACATGCTTTGTATCCTGAAGATGCTCACCTTTTGGATCACCCTGGCCCAGAGAAAATTTTTAGTGAAATATTTTAATCTCTTCAGAAAGAAAAAAATCCCTGCAGGTTTCATTTGATTTTCTCCATTTTTAAATGTAATTCCCCCATATTATTTGCTTATTAGCTATTTGCTCAACAAGCCTTTTAAACACACGTATTCCAAGCATTGGCTCCTCACAGAAATGCCACCAGGCGGGCATTGTTAGACACTAGGAGTCAACTGCTGTGCCCAGGGTCTGACAGCCACCAGGGTCTGAGCGCCCCAGTCTTGGACCGTGAAAGCTCTTCCTGAGAAGCTGCGCTGCACACCTCCAAACCCCTTACTGTAGAGAAACAGAAGCAGGTATTCTATAAAAAGCAAATATTTAAACAAATTCATTATAAGGTGTGATTAAATGATGCTACTCCTTAAGATACGTACCTTTAAAAGATAAAAATTGCTCACTAAGGTCTATAATTAACTTACATTTTCCTCTCACTTTTCCACAAACAATTGGAATTTGCCTATTGTTTCTCATTTGCTACTGCAACAAATGAGAAATATAATAATAAAACAGCGAGAACCGCCAGCGGGATGGGAGAGAAAGAACTGAGACTCTAGGACGCAGCGCGCATGTGCCCACAGGTACTGAGACTCAGCCTCCAGGTGGGGCCCTGAGTCAGGGCCACGGCCCGCCGCGCAGGGATCCCCGCCACCGGCCTCGGCTCGGACTCATCTCGGGGAGCCTTCGCGACCAGCCCTGTCTTCCCCCACACCCCCGACCCCCTTTTCCGGCTGTTATTTTGTCCACAGCCCTGCGAACTCGCTGAAGTATTGCTGAGCTCCTCACTGTCTGTGCCTCCCCACCCCCCGGGCGAGGCTGCGGAGGGAAGAAACGCGGGCCTGTTTCCGTGTTTCTTTGCGCTCCGGGCGCCTGGAGCAGCGCCTGCAAAGTGGTAGGAGGGCGATGTACTTTTTGAATGAATGAATGAATGAATGAATGAATGAATGAATGAATGAATGAATGAATGAAAAGCTATCAAGAAAGTGTATGCCAGCCAGACAAATAGAGAACAAATATTAAATACAGAGAACTGCCTCTAATATAATGGCCATAATTAGTTGCTAAAGCAATTGTGGTTCAATGAACAAAGGAGAAAACAAACATCTTTAGTAGTGGCCAGGAAGTTAGAGTAACTGAAGTCTTAAAACATGGCTAAATACTGAGTGCCCAAACAGTTAACCATTTAAACTGCAAAGGAAAAATACTGTCATCTGGAAATGACAGAATCATTATACCCTTTTCATTATATTACTGTTAAATAAACTGTGCATACATTCAGAATAAGGAAGGAAGAAGTTTGGTGTTTTCTTTAATTTTTTAAAAAATATATTTATTCTTAAGGTCTTCACACTGGGTATTTTTATTGATCCTAAGGATGGTTATGCCAATTGTTTAATTGTCTGTGAAGAAATCACTTCATTCTTGCCTTTCTTTAAATTTAAAAGCTTACAGTAAGGGTCACTCTATATTCCTGTGACAGTCTTAAAGTCATCTCTGAAACCAACAACCATCCGACACGTGGAGAAATTATGCCAGGGTGGTCTGAACAAGCAGCCGGGGACCGCGTGCGAAATGAAGATTACAGAGCCCTCTGGGTGCCCATCTAGTTCTCCTTGAATTCGTTTTTCAGTAGCTATCTTAGGATCAGCAGCATTGCAGGTAAAAGAGCTCAGCAGAAAGAGCTTCAAGTATCAGTCGGTCCTTGCTTTCCACAGGCATATAAGTCATTCATTTTCACATATACATTGAATGTACATGTTACCATGGAAGAAGATTGGAATAGAATTAATATTTTCTAGTAGCATGAGTTACTACAAAGGGAGAGATCATTCACAAATTATGTACGATGTGTAGCAAAGTTTAGCAACTTTTTCTTTATTACTCTAAGGAAGTTAAGAATAAGCAAAAACCAGAAACCAAGAACCGGGGTGTCTGGCAAACTAAGCATCGTTTAGAACACCGTTCTGCCCTTTTACAGGTCTGTAGGTTACAGACAAGCTGATAGCAATGCACATGACTTCTAACTGCAGATACGCAAACACATTCATTCAGGTGGAGGCTCAACTGTCTTTTCTCACTTTGACAATGGAAAAACCCAGTTAGTTTCATGCCTCTTCGCAAATTAACGTCAATATATCCTTCCTCCATATGCATTTTTGTTTCTTTAATTGCTCCTTTGAATTCGTTGTAACATTTGCCTAGTCCCCTCATTAATGAGTTAAATAAAATATTTAACATGTCTTTATTTTATATGTAATGAGTGCTACAATTTTACCTCTTTTTGAAAATTATCCTCTATCTTTGCCATAATTGAAAAGGCTGCTCTGAATTTTAACTTGTATTAGCTTTGGGTTTCATTTACTATCTTTCCTATGTTCAGCTCAAGAAAAATTAAAAACAAAATTACAAATTTAAACCAAATACATAAATTAATGACACTCAATATTCCTAAATTCTATGTTTGTTAGTCTTTATCTTTCTTGATACTGTCGTGGTTTGTAGATGCAGCAGACTGAGGAACACAGTCCTTGACTGAAAGTATTGCGGGGCTCCTCAACTCAGTGCTCTGTTAACACCACCATGTTCTTTGCTGTAGATTCTGAAAACAGAGTACGTTCCTGTTAAAAGCAAAGTTCTCTCTCTTCAAAACTTTTTGTGACAGTATTTTCCCTGGGAAGACACATTGCTTCAGCAAAAATATCAGGTGAGTTTTTACCAGCGGTGTCACTTTGGACAGACATTTTTACAGACTCTGTAGGACCTCAAAGATGCCGCAACAATTGTCGGAAGCATTTGCCATGTTATGTGTTCTCTGCGCCCGTGGAGATGATATTGTAGAGCCAGCCTGGGAAGGACGAGTGGGAAGTGGTGAAGAATAAACACATTAATGAACAAGGTGAATTCAACTACTCTGAGAGCTGCGAGAAAAACAGAACAGTGCTTAGAAGCAGATGGGGAGACCGGAGGTCCCTCCGCAGAGGAGGCAGAGCTGGCATCTTGCAGAGGGAACAGGCAAGGCGAGCACAGGAAGCTCCGCAAAGGCGCGGTCTGGGGATGGGAGTCCAGGTTGGGGCTGCACGAAGGATTGAGCCGACTGGGCTATGCAGTGATTTTGACTGTGATCCACAGTGAGAAGTCCAATTCCTCTCATGACCCAGAACCCAGAAGCTGCGGTTCCGCGACACGCCACTCACAGCCCCCTGCTCACTCTCCACTGAGTGGACTTCACGGCTGGCACTAGCTGGGTGGTTCAGAGCTCAGACTTTCAGTGTGAGTTCGAATCTCAGTTCTGCAATTTACTCACTGTGATGCTTTTCATGTGTTGCTTAACCTCCCTGCGCTGCAGTTTTGTGCTGCAGCTTCAACGTGGGGACAGTAAGAGCATCTACTCGTGAGGTTTGGTACCAGAGTTCCCTCCAGGAAAACTAAGTCGATTTATCCTCTGACTTTAACGTATTCTTATTTCATATACCGTTTCTCAAAACCCACACTGTTCGTCTTTTTAATCTTTAATGAATGGGTCGGTTAAAAATCATCCCTAACGGTGTAATTTGGGTTGCGTTCATGCTAGTGTGGCTGGGTGTGTTCCCTGCTCCCTGGGTGCCCCACGGAGCTGCAGCTTCGTCCACTACAGAGTGTGCCATGCATGTTCAGTACAAAGATGTACTAAATTGTGTTAAACAAATATGTGTCACGTATATGTAAAATGTATGTTCAATGTAAAAACTTACTAAAATATAAAATGTATTAACTATGAAAAGCTTCACCTGGCTGTAGCATTATAGGTGATATAATGTATAACGCATTTGCTATATTTATAACTTGTGTCATTTACAATTAAATGTAAAATTACAGCATCCTTTTACAATAAACTCCCTCTAAATCACTTTGAACAAATAAAAACTTTTTTCAAGGAGATAGATAAAAATCAATGAGAATATCAGCTAGTTCTGGAATTAGACTTTGAAATTATTGTAAACTGAAAAATACTAAAATTTGTATTCATTTCAGTTCTTGCCACCATTGTAAATAGCCACAATCAAACATGTGTCCTTAAAAATGACTTTCCTTCTCAATTCTCGGCTGCAGCAGCAGCAAGAGCTTCTGCTCCATGCGGTGGCCTTTGAGAACCAGAGAGTACGGAGTTCTGAATCCAACCAGACCCATGACCTTTGCTAGTCACTGGAAACCAAAATTACATTCCTTGCCTCTGAAGATGGTCTGCATAAGCCCAAGTAAAATTCTGGTCAAGAGGATGAAAATAAAACCAGTTTCAAAAAAATTAGTCTAAAGAGGGAATAAAAAAATCTCAAACAGATGTTAGAAAAAATAATATCAAGGGGAATACAGAAAAACTGCAGATAGAAATTTCTTACCACTGTGCTCAGATGTTGAACGTTAATAACAACTTTGTCCTTCCCTCTCCATAAACCTCGCCCATCGGTGCCAAGCCTCTCCCGGATGGAGCTCCGACAGAGCCACCGCTGTGAGAACACAGCAACCACAGCACAGCCAGTGGCTCGGCAAGGCGCAGCCGCTAACGCAGCAGCATGGAAAAAGACACTAGGTATTGGAAAAATTAGATCGGGAGATGGAAAGCACCTTTTCAATTCCGTTAATTAGAAATTCACTTTCATATCAACAATTAAAAAATACTGATTTAAAAAAATAAAATAAAAAATGAAAAAAAAAAAGAAATTCACTTTCTTTGCTTTAATAAAACTACTCTTGGCTTGTCTTATCAGTTCCCTGAAGTACACACACACGAATATACAACCCTCTTCACCAGCTGAAACGTGACTCGGGGGGACTCGAGGTGTGTGAAGAGGGCGCCTGCAGCGCAGAGAGGACGGAAACCAAAGACGCGAGGCCAGGGCCAGGTGGGGCCGTGGCTGGAGATACAGTTTCTCCGCGGGCCTCGAAGGGCACGGCCGGGGCCTTGTACTCCCTGGGTGGTTACTTGACCACTTCTCCTGAACAGGAACTTGGGAGTACGTGGCACAGAGGAGGGTGGGCCTTCTTTCTCCCAGGAAGGATCACGACCCATGGCAACAGCAGAAGGAACTGAAGAGCTACAGAAAGCAACGTAACTTCAGTTTGGGGGTGACTGTCTTTTTAGAGGAATGAGCAGGACCTTGTAGTTGTTTGTTCAGTAAGTCAATAATATGTATTGTGTGGAGATCTGAAAATTACATGTACGGAAATGCGTTTCTAGGATGTGGTTGAGAGGAATGATTCAGAGACTCCACTGTGAGTAATGCTTTAGAGAGAGTGAAGGATTCCTGTGATGCACAAACATCGTTCCCTGTGACCCTGGCAACTGGCAGGTGAATAGGATGAGATGAAGTTTAGGCCTGAATCCGTCTAGACTCACAGCACTTGCTGGAGTGAGGCTTGTAACTGCTTTGAGAAGACGTGACAGGAAGTGGGTGAGAACTACACCGCCTGCGGGAGGCCCTGCAGGAGGGCTCTCTGTGTGCACAAGCACACCTGGGCTCTGGTCCGCTCCCGAAGGAGCTGCGTGTGGGACCTCGAAGAATCCCCTTTGCCGGGGGCAAGTGCTGGCTTCTCACAGCTTACCAAGAGTTCCGGTGTAACATCTAGGTCCAACAGGCAAACCACTGTCTTACACACGTGTACCACCACTGCTCCTACATGGCAGGGCAAGTGCGGTGAGTGCTGGGGGCTGACTTATTTACTCTCTGTGCCCGGCCCACTCCAAGGGAGGCCCGTGGGCAGCGTCAGCATCAGTTGTCTGAGACTCAAAGCCTTAGGCCTAAGCCAGGCGGAGGAACAGGACACGATGCATACGCACATTAATGCTGAGGGGCACTGTTCGCATCCACTCTCCTCCCCAGGTGACTTTTCAACTGCAGAGTCTGGGAAACCCAGAAACCACATTGCTTCACACTTCTTTTCCGTTAAGGTCCTGCTTGGAAATCAGGTCCAGAAGGAAACACACACCAACCGCGTGCCCGGGTCTGCTGCAAGTACTGTGCACACGGCAGGAACTCATCGCCCTCCCCCAAGCCGTGCGGGGTCGCTACAGCTTCTCTTCCCTTTGTGCAGATGGGCAAACCGAAGCCTGAGAGGTTGAGGGTGCAGTTGCTATGCGGCACAGTTAGGAGTCAAACCTAGGCATTCTGAACCTAGAATCTGTACTGTTAATCACATGCCTGATGCGTGGTCAAACAGAAAGCATAAGGTCTTCCTGTGCTGCCACTTTTTAAAAAAGATGGTCTTAGCCCTGGCTGGTGTAGCTCAGTGGATTGAGCATGGGCCTGCGAACCAGAGGATCGTGGTTCGATTCCCAGTCAGGGCACATGCCTGGGTTGCAGGCCACTTCCCAGCAGGGGACGCATGAGAGGCAACCGTACATTGATATTTCTCTCCCTCTCCCTCTCTCCTACCCTTCCCCTCTAAAGATAAATAAATAAATAAATAAATAAATAAATAAATAAATAAATCTTAAAAAAAAAAGGTAGATAGATAGATAAAATCTTAAAAAAAAAAAAAAGATGGTCTTGTGGAACATATTTTAGTAAGTGCTGTTTACAGGAGTTCCTCCATGTATTTACTTAAATATCTAGGAGCCAGTATTGGTCTGAAAGTCCCAGGTACTGCAGGGGCAAGAAACAGAAAGGCAGTATTCCCATCTGAAAGAAGAAAAACGAGCCTTCTACACAGAGTGGATGACCACATACCTGGAAGATGCAAAACAAATCTAAGAGATACTGGTATTTATTAGTTTTAGAATTAATAAAAGAGTTCAGAAAAGTAGCTAGTTAAAAACTAAATACATAAGAACCAATAGCTAGAAACCAGCAGCAAAAACACAATATGGAAAGAAAACCTGTTTCACAATATCAACAACAATATAAAAGTTTCTGCTGGGCAGAAACTGGATTATTCAGTGACTAGGGAAAAACAAGATTAGCCCCACATCTCACATTACACATGTAGTTATTCAAAAGAGTTAGATACGTAGAGTGAAAAAAGAAAACCATAAACACACACACACACACACACACACACACACATTAGGAACTATTGGTGGGTATTTGACTGAGTGTAGAATTAGAAAAAATGTTCTAAACAAGTATGTGCGTGTGTGTGCATGTGCATGGAATTACCAAACATCCTCTGGCTAATAAAAATGTAAAGCATTTCTAAATCAAAAACATCAGGCAAGTATGTGAAATAATGGATAAATATAGTGATGTCAGAAAAAAATCATCCAAGAACATGATTTGAAAAGAAATACAAAGGTTCAACATCTGTATGAATGGTTTAGTAAGCCTCTTCAGCAATGTCTTACCATACCGAGGCAGCTGTGCCTACTAAGTCAGCAAAGATTAATCTACAATTGCACTGCCCATGGCTGGCCTGGATGGTTCCCCTCGGCGCCCACAGCAGAATGCTCAGCAGTGCACCCTTTCTTGGATGCAAGTCTTTAAGATGTTTCAGATTTCAGAGTGTGACTCACTGACCTAGTTCCACTTCTAGGAATCAATTCCAAGGTGGAGCTTGAGGATTTACAAGCAAAGATTTTCGTTAGAGCATTATTTATAAAAGAAAACTTAAGGCAACTCAAATGTGTCACGTTGAGGGAATGGACAATTAGGTAGCCCTAAATATAATTTTAAGCTGAATTTTTTAATTTAATATATTTTATTGATTATGCTATTACAGTTGTCCCATTTCTCCCCCATCACTCCCCTCCACCCTGCACACCCCCTCCCACCCACATTTCCCCGCTTTAGTTCATGTCCATGTGTCATAAGTTCTTTAGCTTCTCCATTTCCCACACTATTCTTGCCCTCCCCCTATCTATTTTCTACCCACCATCTATGCTACTTATTCTCTGTACCTTTCCCCCCTCTCTCCTCCTCCCACTCCCCTGTTGCTAACCTTCCATGTGATCTCCATTTCTGTGGTTCTGTTCCTGTTCTAGTTGTTTGTTTTGTTTTAGGTGTGGTTCTTAATAGCTGTGAGTTTGCTGTCTTTTCACTGTCCTATTTTTTTATCTTCTTTTTCTTAGATAAGTCCCTTTAACATTTCATAGAATAGGGGCTTGGTGATGATGAACTCCTTGAATTTGACCTTATCTGAGAAGCACTTTATCTTCCCTTCCATTCTAAATAACAGCTTTGCTGGATAGAGCAATTTTGCTTTTTTTTTTTTTTTTTTTTTAGATTTTATTTATTTATCTTTAGAGGGGAAGGGAAGAAGAGAGGGAGAGAAACATCAATGTGCGGTTGCCTCTTGTATGTCCCCTGACGGGAACTGGCCTGGCAACCCAGGCATGTGCCCTGACTGGGAATCGAACCGCGATCCTTCGGTTCGCAGGCCCGCGTTCAATCCACTGAGCTACACCAGCCAGGGCTGGATAGAGCAATTTTGGATGTAGGTCCCTGCCTTTCAAGACTTCAAATACTTCTTTCCAGCCCCTTCTTGCCTGTAAGATCTCTTTTGAGAAATCAGCTGACAGTCTGATGGGAACTCCTTTGTAGGTGACTGTCCCCTTATCCCTTGCTGCTTCTAGAATTCTCTCCTTCATTTGAATCTTGGCTAATGTAATTACGATGTGCCTTGAGTTGTTCCTCCTTGGGTCCAACTTCTTTGGGACTCTCTGTGCTTCCTGGACTTCCTGGTGGTCTATTTCCTTTGCCAGATTCGGGAAGTTCTCCTTGATTATTTATGCAAATAAGTTTCCACTTGTTGCTCTTCTTCTTCCCCTTCTGGGACCCCTATAATTCGGATGTTGGGATGTTTAACAATGTCCCGGAGGTTCCTAAGCCTCTCCTCATTTTTTTGAATTCTTGTTTCTTCCTTGTTTTCTGTTTGGTTGTTTGTTTCTTCCTTCTGGTCCACTCCATTGATTTGAGTCCCAGTTTTCCTCCCATCTCTATTGGTTCCCCATGCATCTTACTTCATTTCATGTATTGTAGCCTGCATTTTTTCATCTAATTTGTGAGCAAAATCAACCAATTCTGTGAGCATCCTGATCACCAGGGCTTTGAATTGTGCATCTGACAGGTTGGCTATCTCTTCATGGCTTAGAGGAATTGGCTCTGGAGCTCTGATTTGTTCTCTATTTTGAGCCATTTTTGGTGGGGATTTTTTTGTTTTGTTTTGGTTTTGGTCTGGTCGTGGCTGTTACGTAGTGAGGGGTGGAGCCTTAGGTGTTCCCCAGTGCAAGGCAGCCCAGTCGCTGAGTTGTGATGTTGTATGTGGGGGCGGGGTCTGAGAGGGAACAATGCCACCTGCTCCGCTCTCTCCTGGATTCCAGTCCCGTCCCTCTTCCCCTTTGCCTGGATTATGTGCGCATGTTAATGTGGGACCACCTGGTTAGCCAGCCACCGTGCGCGGCCTCACTGGGTCTGCACAGTTGCCACACTGTGCCCGGGGTCCGACAGCCGCCACCTGTGGGCCTGCCAGCTGCCTGCACACTTGGAAACTGCCAGCCACTGCCGCCTGTGTTCCCAGGTCCGCACCTCCACTTTTTCCTGCCTCGACTCTGCCCCTCTTACTGTTCTGGATGAATGGTTGTTGGACTTCCATACAGTTCAATTTTCTATTATCTCTGGTTGTTTTCTTGTTTCTAAATATTTGTTGTCCTTAATTTTGGTTGTGAGAGGAGGCACAGTGCGTCCACCTATGCCTCCATCTTGGCCAGAAGTCCCTTAAGCTGAATTTTTAATACCTTGGAAGAATGATACCACGTGAAAAGTAGATAAAACAAGATACCAAATTCAAACATTACATTAAAATATGTTAAAAATATATTATGTGCATATACATGCCTACAGAGAGGTATATGAATGCACTATTACTAAACGGTTGCTATTTTATAAAAAATAGGACTTGAAGTGAGATTCCAAATGCTTTTGTTTTCCTTATCAGATCTGTCTATATTTTACATTTTTCAAAGCACACATTACTTTTATAATCATAAAGAAAGGGCTTAAAACTGAAGATGGTGATTCTAAAGTCAACCTAAGGTAGATGGGCTTAGGTAAGCAGGTAAGCAGGGTAAGCAGGGCTGCAGGTAAGCAGGGCCACCTCAGGTTTTCCAGCCTATGGACTCCTGCACCAGAGCACATGCCACTCATGTGGAAGACACGTGGGAGAGGGGGCCACAGATGGTCAGCCCTCAGCTGTGGGCTGGGCAGACACTCCTGCAGAAAGCCACCTGGCATGCACACTCATGGACAGGACGGATCATTACTCAAGCACGAGACACCCACAGGCACGAGGGGACTGTGCCTGTCACTGCAGCTCCTTGGGCATCTTGGCTCTCCCTGGCTTATCTCTCCTAAAAGCTGGACTCTCTCTGCCAACTTGACACAGTTCCTCCACCCAGAGGACTTGAGCCGTTCTTCCAGGACCCTTCCCAGGATATGTGATTTTAGCTTGGACTCCTGTCAATCATTCCATCTGGAAATAATCAGGCCCAAGGACAGAGGAGCCTCTAAAGACAAATTGCAAACTTAGATGCTTCCATGTGGCCAGCAAACCTAACACTGACAGTATCTCAGTTATGAAAGAAACAACTGTATTAATACCATTATTTCAGTATCACTTAAAATAAATTCCAAAATTCAGGTGCATTTTGGTCTGGTATCATAATAGCAATGAGCCAAAAATAGGTGTGTATAGTCAAAGATGAGGCAAGAGCTGGCGGGTTGCAGGACCAGCACGAGCCTTTCAGACAGGAGTGGAAAGAAGAGTCGGTGAAGGAGAGGATGTGTGTGGAGGAGCCTATAGTCCTGGGAGGAAACCTGCCCCGTAAAATTATCGGGTAAGGCAAAGCTCTGCGAAGGAAGGAACTGCAAAGGGATGACTGCAGAGCAGCAGCGCTGGCTGGAGCTGCTGCATTCGACAGAGCCTCGGGTTCTCCCTCCAGGTCTGGGACTGAGAGTGAAGGGTGGCCTCTGCCTCATCTCCAGCTCGTTTGTATCAGTTCTTTTTCCGTTTATATCATGCTTTCTATTGAAAAATTCAATTTCACTACGCACTCCAATGTTCATAGCAGCACAGTTTACAATAGCCAAGTGTTGGAAGCAACCTAGATGCCCATCAGTAAACAAATGGATCAAAAAACTGTGGTACATTCACACAATGGAACTCTATGCAGCAGAAAGAAAGAAGGAACTCCTACCCTTCGTGACAGCATGGATGGAACTGGAGGGCATCATGCTAAGTGAAATAAGCCAGGTGGTGAAAGACAAGTACCATATGATCTCACCTTTAACAGGAACCTAAACAACAAAACAAACAAACAAGCAAAATACAACCAAAGACACTGAAATAGAGAACAGGCTGACAGTGACCAGAGGGGAGAGGGGAGGGAATTTCAGGGGGAAAAGGGAAGAGTTTAGAGCAACAAGTATAAAGGACACATGGACAAAAACAAGGGGGGGTTGGAAACGGGAGGGAGGTGGGGAGACTGGGCCGGGGGGTGGGCTGGGATGGGAGTAAAAGGCAGAAAACTGTACTCGAGCAACCATTAAAATAAATAAAATTAAAAGAAAAATTCAGTTTCAGTTCTAAATATATAGTTTACAAACCAAGTTTTCAAAACTGTTCCATTGGTAATTTGGAGTCTGTGTGTCCCTAAAACAACAAAACAAACACACATCCCCTTAAGAAAAACCTCAATAAAGCAACCCCTTAGGATATGTTTTAAAATTGTAATTCCATTTACTTCTATCTCAAATATCTTTATATCTGTAGTTATCTCTGAACTCATGGCAAGGCAGTGCAGAACAATTTTCAGTTTCATTTGCAGAACCTGGATGAGAGCCTGTGTGCGATGCCACCACCAGCGACTTCCCACCAAAGCCTCTCACGTCAGGGGCTGGGGCTGCACCAAGTGTTTGCTTTACTTTGGGGGCACTCCTTACAAGAAGTTTCTCTTTAGTGCTACTATAGGAGGAAACACACATCTTAGGTGTAATTTTCAGTTACTGTGTGCGTAAGTATAGATGACATAAATGAATGTGATAGAAATAAAACAACATTTTCTGGAGTCCAGGAATATGAATTTCAGTGACAGGCAATGAAAGAAGCAGATATGCAGAGTGATGTTTCCTAGGGTACAGGTTGTGTTGTTGTTGTTGTTGTTGTTGTTGTTGTTGTTGTCGTTGTTATTTGTTTTATTTATTTGTTTTCATCCCGTCTCTTTGTACCATAAGCAACTTTAATAAGGCCAGAGCTACTGATGATGCAAAAGCCACAGAAGCTTAAATGAGGTATTTTACACGCTGCCTTACAAGTATTTGAAAATTTACCTTGGGAACCTCCAATGGCCCGGCTCGCCCCGTGGCCATGTGAGTTCCTGTTGCCCTTTCCCTTCACTTTTCCAGTTGAACAACTCAAGAAAGAAGAAACTGAGCCCTTTAGCTACCGACTCATGGTGCAGGGAACGGCAAAAAACCAGCAAGAAGAGCATCGGGAACCTGCCACCTACCAGCGATTCCCTTCGCTGTTAGGGGGTAAGAAACTGCAGCCCACGTGGCGAGCGAGCCTGACACGAAGGCATAATTCTTGCGGGCCGCACAGGGCTCCTAGTTTCCTAAACCAAATATTGAGAGTAAAAGTTACACTTCAGCTGGCAGCCCCTTTCGTGATGACACAGGACCTTGTGAATTGTGCCGAGAAGGCACTGAGCGGAGGCACGCTCGGTGGACTGTGCGCCCGTTGTGGGGGGGGGCGGGTCCCGGCTGCTTGGCTGATGCGGGGGGCGGGCGGGGGGCGGTCTGCGGGGCGTCGTCATCACGCTGCCCCCGGGAAGGCACCGCAGCAACCTTCCCGTTTCTGTTATTAAAAGTGCTGCCCGACCCCGGAGATACCGCACCGCATTCGGTGAGAGCAGACTCCTCATGGCATGAAGTCCCGACCCCGCTTCCCCCGTACCCGCGCGGGCCTCGCGCGTTTCTCCCCCTCCCGGCGAACTGAAAGCAACTGCTTCGCTTTTTCACTTTTAAAAGGAAACTGAGGTGTCCTGCGCGTTCCTGCGTTAGATACCCGCCGGGACGCAGGCCTCTGGCCCGCCGCCCACCTGCGGCCCCCCGCGCACCTGTCCATTGCGCGCGGGAGGGCTGTGCGCGGGGCCACGTGCGCGGAAGCCCCCAGGCGGCGGCGGCAACTCGCGCGCCTCCTCCGGCCTGCGCGCCCCCGCCCCGCCGCGCCCCCGGCCCCGCGCACCTGCTCTCGCTGCTCTGGTGGCCGCCGCCTCGGGCTCGCCCTGGGGCCCCTCTCGGCCCCCGCCGCTGCCCGCTCCGCCAGCGCGTCGCAGTCACCGCCGCGCGCCCCGCCGCCTCTCAGGTCTCGGGCCGAGCTCATAGCGCCGCCGAGGGCCGCCCAGAGCTCCGCCGCGCCCGCCCCGCGGCCTCGGGGAGGGCGCACCTGGGGCGGGGCCGCGGGGCGGGCGCGGCGGCGTGTCTGTGAGTGTGACCCGGAGCGAGTGACGGACACCTGCGCACAGGGTCGCTGTGCAGTGTGGCCCCTCGGAGGTGGCCTGGCGCCGGGGGCGTGCGGGGGTGCTGCCGGCCGCCCGTCAGAGGGAGCGGTCCGACCCTGCGGAACGCGGGCTCCCCGCCTCTTTCGTTCCTTTGTCTGCGCTCCAGGGTCTCCGCGGAGTGCTCCGTCGCCCTGCCCGGCGCCTCCCGACTGTGGGCTGGTTGTTCGGCGCGGGAGTGTGGCGGCCTCTCTGCACATTTCTGTAAATGGGTGAGGACGTGCTTCTGTCAGTGGCTGTTAAGGATGACACATGTAGTTTATAATTAATTTTCTTACTACCTGTAATATTGTGGTTTTATAATAAAATATATATATGTAGTTGGTCTTCATCCTATATTCCTGGCTCAGAGCTGCTGAAACGCTTGGAATTTTCCAAGTGTTAAAAGTGACCAAGGTCTCTCCAAGAAGGACGTTTGGACCCACCTGAGGATGGGGCTGATGGGATGGAGCCACCCAGGGATCAGAGGGTTTGAACTTCCAGTCCCAACCTCCCCGCTGCCCCGTCTTGGAGGGCCCAGGGGCTGGAAGCTGAACCCATCACTAGTGATCAGTGGTCAGTGGTCATTAATCAATCACACCTAGGTGAGGAAGCCTTCACAATACCCCAAGGATTCAGAGTTTCTGGGGTGGTGAAGCACCCCAGTGTGGGGAGAGAGGGCCTGGGAGCTCTGTGTATCTTTCCACACACCTGCTCGAATCTGCCCTCCACCTGTGTCCTTCATAAGCAACTGGTAAACGTAAGTAAGTGTTTCTCTGAGTTTCGCCAGCCGTTGTGGAGAGTTGCAATGGAACCTGGGGGTGGGGTTGTGGAGCCTCCGATTTGTAGCCAGTCGGTCAGAAGCACAGGTGACATGTGCTTCTGAGGCCTCGTGACCAGCATCTAAAATGTTGGGAGCAGGCGGAAGTCTTGTGGACCGGAGCCCTTAACCTGTGGCATCTGTGATCTGTCTCCAGGTAGATAGTATCAGAACTGAGGTGATTTCTTGGAGGTGTTCGAAAACTCACATTGAACTGCCCTGCCCTAAAGGGAGGTTGAGGGGCACTTAAATAAAATATTGAATTTTCCGTATCTGTACTTTGAGGAGATGAAATGATAGAGCACTATGCGGATAAAGCGTTCGGCTCTTTGTCAATGGCAAGTAACTGTGTGCCTGGATATGGAAAAGAAGAGCCGTTCTCTGGGATCATGGCTGCTGGCCCCTCGAGTGTGACAGACCACCGCACCTCCCTGCACTGTGCCGGCCGCACCGTGTGACAGACCGCCGGCCACGGAGACGGGGTGCTGCAGGTGGGGGTAGCAGATTTGGCTTTATTGGGTGTCTGGTCACCAGGGCTGCTTTAACTCCGGCAAACTGGATACTGTCGACATCAATGACTCCTTCACTGACCTCAGCTACATGGTCTGCGCGTTCCAGTCTCGGTCCACTCATGGCACGTTCGAGGGCTCAGTCAAGGCTGAGAATGGGAAGGCTGTCGTCAGCGGAAAGCCCATCCGCATCTTCCAGGAGTGAGACCCCACCAACATAAACAAGGTGATGCTGGTGCTGAACATGCTGTGGAACCCACTGGTGTTTTCACTACTTGGGGGAGGCTGGGGCTCACTTAAGGGTGGAGCCAAGGGGGTCATCCTCTCCGCCCCTTCCTTGGACGCCCCCGTGTGTGGCGCGTGTGAACCATGGCAAGTATGGCAACAAGACTGTTGGCAATGCCTCCTGTACCACCTGCCCAAGGTCACCATGACAACTTTGGCAGCAAGGAGGGACCACTGCCGTCCAGATGACCATGGGCCCACGACTGAGAAGCTGTGGTGGCCCAGGCACTGCCCAGAACATCATCCCACCTCAACTGGAGCTGCCAAGGCTCTGAGCAACATCGTCCCTGAGTTGCACAGGAAACTCACTGGCGTGATCTTCTGTGTCCCCACCTCCAATGCGTCGATTGTGGATCTGACTTGCCACCTGGAGAAAGCCACCAAATATGATGACATCAAGCTGGTGGTGAAGCAGGTGTCGGAGGGCCCCCTCCAGGGCAAGCTGGGCCATACTGAGGGCCAGGTGGTCTCCTGCAACTTTGGCGGTGACACCCACTCCTGTGCCTTTGATGCTGGGCTGGCACTGCCCTTAATGACCACTCTGTCAAGCTCGTTTCCTGCCATGACAATGAATTTGGCTACAGCAGCAGGGTGGTGGGCCTTATGGTCCACATGGCCTCCAGGAGTAAGAGCCCCTGTACCACCAACACCTGGGAAATTCTGGGGAGAGGAAGAGAGGCCCTAGGGTACTGGGGAGTCCTTGCCCCAAATTGATCTCGAGACTCCCCTGACCACCAGTTTCTTTCCAGACCCCCCGAGAAAGGGGAGAGGCCTCGTGAGTCCTACCTTGTCATGCACCATCAATGAAGTTCATTCTACCCAGTACCCCCCAAAATTATTTTGGATCTTCTATTAAAATATCTTCAGGCACAGACAGGGAATTAAAACAGGGGAACTATAAGGCTTGTTTTAAACAACCTTTTCCTTTTTTTTGTAGTCAGCCAAATAGAAACTAGAAAATATGCCTTTTGCTATTACAAATTAGAAAGAAAAGGAGTCTGGCTTATGTCCTTTCTCATAAGCCCTTTTACACAAGGAAAGTGATTATATATATAAACACTTCAGAAACAAATGTTACAATGGGAATCTGAAAACATTCCCTCATTGCTTTCTTCTAATGTCAGCATTCTCATCCTTGAAGTTTTGATTTGGGTCTTAATGGTTTTTCTTATAAAAAGTGGCTATATATATATATATATATATATATATATATATATTTAAAATACTTTAGAATTCTATATGATGGCACATAGAATTCAGAAAACAAAGACGAGGAGAGAATGAAGAAAACAGAAAACAAAAAGAATAAGGAAAGAATGGAGATAGTATAGAAAACAACAAAAAATGAAAGGAGAATGCAGAGAATGCAGAAAATAGAACAATGAGAAAATAGAACACAGAAAATGGAGAGAACTAGAAGAGAATGTAGAGAATGCAGAAAATGGAGAAAATGAGAGAACTTGGAAGATGCAGAAAAGGGAGAGAATACAGAATACAGAGAGAAGAAGAAAATGGAACAGAGAAAATGAAAAGAATGAAGAGAGCATGGACAGAATGCAGGGAAGGGAGGAAATGAGAAAAGAATGGAGAGAACGAGGAGAGGATGGTATGGATGCAGAAGATGGAGAGAATGCAGAAAACAGAGAATGAGAAGAAGGCAGAGAGAAGGAGGAGAGAATGGAGATAGAGCAGATAATGAAGCAAATGAAAATGGAGAGAACGTAGAAAATGAAGAGAATGTGGACAATCTTATTAAAGTGTGGTTTTACTAAGAAATCACCCATTTTCTCAAGGTTTCCAGTTTGATGCAATAGGTCTTTCTTATTTGAGTCCTAATTTTTCTCTCTATTTTTGTACAGAATTGTTAAAATTAATAAACAAATATTGATTCATTGCTATTAACTAAAGTCTGTATTTTATTCAGTCTCCCACATTCAAGGCTCATTCTCAGTGCTGGCCTCTATCTGTTCAAATTCTCACTGGTCTTCCAACCAGAGAGATTGATGTTGACATGTGGGGTTCCTTGTGAGTGATGGGGTACTGTGGTCTGAATTAACACCAGGAGAAGAAAGTGGGGCTGATGTGGCTGTTGTGGCTCAGTGATTGAGCGCTGGCCTGAGAATTGAAATGTTGTGAGTTTGATTCCCCAGTCAAGGCACATGCCTGGGTTGAGGGGCAGGTCCCCATTTGGGTGCGTGTGAGAGGCAACTGGTCAATGTTTCTCTTGCACATTGATGTTTTTCTCCCTCTCTTTCTCTCTGCTCTCCCCTCTCTCTGAAAATAAATAAATGAGTACAATCTAAAAAACGAAAAAGAAAAAGAAAGTGGGGCCTGATGAAGTCTCAACATTGTGCCTACGATAGACACTTTGTTCTCTAAGATGGGGTGCAGGAAGCTGTCGTTACTTCTCATGCATGGGAAGTGCCAGGATTAGATCCCTAATTTTGACAGATCAAGCTGGTCACAGTGTGGAGGTTGGACTGGATGACAAAGGGACAGAGAGAACAGTGAGAAGACTGGTGAGAGGAGGTGCTGGACAGAGCTGAGGTTGCAGAGGAGCAGGGATGTGAGGATCAGAGGCTGTGGTCAGTGCTACCCTGAGGATGAAGCCAGACGGGAGCAGGAGTTACTACCTAGTAGGACTTTGGTTGTCTGAATACCGGTAGGAGCGCTCATTTTGCTAAAAGGAGACTAAATTCTTGATTTATTCAGCCTGTAGAAGGTAAAAGGACAAAGTAGGCAAGTGTTGGGCAGGATCTTTACAGAACCCTTCCAGTCACCCTAAGAGGGAGCAGTTACCCCATCTGGCAGAGGGCAAGACTGAGTTTCCCTTTCTTTGCCTAAAGTCACACAGCTAGTGGGTGGTGGGGCCAGAAGTCAGCTCTGCACTTGTCTGGGACTCAGGCTTTTCCCTGTAAGGAAACTACCACTCTGGACTCCATTCTGAGCAACCAGGAAGCTCTTGTCAGGTGACGCAGTAGAGGAAGGGAACACGGGCAGAAACAGACACATGCTCCAGACCAAAGAACAGATTTTTAACTGCTGCAGGACAGGCAAGGAGCAGAAGGGGGGAGGTCACTGTAACAGGGATCTCACGCTGGTTGTGCTCCTGTGAAGGGCCAAACCACCTCCTCCCTCCCCACCTGCTCCTTTCCCAGCTGCCTGCCCAAGTCCCACCCTAAACACCAGCTGGGGTGGGTGTGTGGCAAGGTAGACCTTTAGGTTATGAGTACAGTTTCTTCAAATAGAATGATCAAGATCCAACCCAAACCTGTAAGGACGATGGGATTCCTCTGTTTGTCCAGAGTACTGTCTGTGCGTGCTCTTCTGGCTGGCCCATCTTGGTTCATTTCGGTCTCAGTTCTGGACTTTGCACTATGTTAGAATCAGTGTTGAATTTAAATACCCATAATATGGAATTTACAAATGTCCCTGCTTCGTCTATGTGGATTGAAGATGTAAAATTGGACACATGAGGGGTTTAAAATACGAACCGTATAGCAGTGAGCTTATTACAGGGATCTGGATTCTTATTTTAATGCTGAGAGGACAGAGCCCTTTAGGCAGGAAAATGCTCTTTGCTGCTATCTCGTGGGCATTTTTGGAATAATTCAGTGGACATGACTAGGAAAAACTTTCTGCTGCCACCTCATGGACACCTTGGGAATAACATTTGATTGAAGGTCACTAGAAAAAGTATTTATCTGCTGAAATCTAGTGTATATCTTGAAAATAACAGCTGGGTGCATGTAATTACCAAATGATATTCTCTGCTACTATCTCATATGCATCTTGGATATAACACAGAAATGTAGGTCATCATGTTATTCTCTGCTGTCATCTAGTGTGCAACTTGTAAATACACCAGAGTGCAAGCAGTCATTTGGGACCATGAAGCTATGTGTATTCCTGCTGTATAAATTTATTAGTTACCATGGGTAATAATGCCTTTGTTACAAATGCATCAAATAATAAAGAGATGTGCAAATTACTTCTACTCTTTCCTACTGGGTGTATATCAGATTATGTCTCCAAAATAGGTGTCATCTTTTCATTATAGTCTTGTGAAATAATAAAAGTACCATGTCAAAGCTCTTCTAATTTGGTCAACTTCTGGAATCAATGGTCTTTTTTAAAAATATGTTATTGATTATACTATTATGCTTGTCCCATTTTCCCCCTTCACCCCCCTCCGCCCTGCACACCCCTTCCCACCCAGTCCCCCCCCCCCGCTTTAGTTCATGTCCATGGGTCGTACATACAAGTTCTTCGGCTTCTACATTTCCTATTCTATTCTTACCCTCCCCCTGTCTATTTTCTACCTACTATCTATGCTACTTATTCTCTGTACTTTTTCTTCCTCTCTCCCCCTCCCTCTCCCCTGTTGCTAACCCTCCATATGATCTCCATTTCTGTGGTTCTGTTCCTGTTCTAGCTGTTTGTTCAGTTTGATTTTGTTTTAGGTGTGGTTGTTAATAGCTGTGAGTTTGCTGTCTTTTCACTGTCCTATTTTTTTATCTTCTTTTTCTTAGATAAGTCCCTCTAACATTTCATATAATAAGGGCTTGGTGATGATGAACTTCTTGAACTTGACCTTATCTGAAAAGCGCTTTATCTTCCCTTCCATTCTAAATGACAGCTTTACTGGATAGAGCTATCTTGGATGTAGGTCCCTGCCTTTCAAGACTTCAAATACTTCTTTCCAGCCCCTTCTTGCCTGTAAGGTCTCTTGTGAGAAATCAGCTGACAGTCTGATGGGAACTCCTTTGTAGGTGACTGTGCCCTTATCCCTTGCTGCTTCTAGAATTCTCTCCTTCATTTGAATCTTGGCTAATGTAATTACGATGTGCCTTGGGTTGTTCCTCCTTGGGTCCAACTTCTTTGGGACTCTCTGAGCTTCCTGGTAGTCTATTTCCTTTGCCAGATTGGGGAAGTTCTCCTTGATTATTTGTTCAAATAACTTTTCCACTTGTTGCTCTTCTTCCCCTTCTGGGACCCCTATAATTCGGGTGTTGGGACGTTTAAAGGTGTCCTGGAGGTTCCTAAGCCTCTCCTCATTTTTTTGAATTCTTGTTTCTTCATTCTTTTCTGTTTGTTTCTTTCTTCCTTCTGGTCCACTCCACTGATTTGAGTCCCAGTTTTCTTCCCATCTCTGTTGGTTCCCTGTGCGTTTTCCTTCATTTCACGTATTGTAGCCTGCATTTTTTCATCTAATTTGTAAGCAAAATCAACCAATTCTGTGAGCATTGTGATCACCAGTGCTTTGAACTGTGCATCTGATAGGTTAGCTATCTCTTGGTCACTTAAAAGTATTGGCTTTGTTGGTTTGATTTGTTCTTTCATTTGAGCCATTTTTGGGGGGGGGGGGTTCTGGTCGAGCCTGTTATGTATGAGGGGCGGAGACTTAGGTGTTCAGCAGGGCGAGGCAACCCCGTCACTGGGTTGTGATGCCGTATATGGGGGCGGGGTCCGAGAGAACAATTGTGCCTGCTCTGCTCTCTCCTGGATTTCAGTCCCCTCCGCCACTTCCCCTTCACCTGGACTATCTGTGCACGAATGTGGAACCACCTGGTCAGCCAGCCACCTTGCGCAGCCTCACTGGGTCTGCACAATTGCCACCCCCGTGCCCAGGGTCCGCTAGCCTCTGCCTGTGCACCTGGGGTCTCCTAGCTGCCACCTGCATGCCTGGGAACTGCCAGCCACTGCTGCCTGCGTTCCTGGGTATGCACCTTCACTTTTTCCTGCCCAACTCTGCCCTTCTTACCAGTCTGAATGGTTGTTGGACTTCAGTACAGTTCCATTTTCTATTAGTGCCGGTAGTTTTCTTGTTTCTAAATCTTTGTTGTCCTTAATTTTGGTTGTGAGAGGAGGCACAGTGTGTCCACCCATGCCTCCATCTTATCCGGAAGTTGGGATGAAGTTTCAAAGCCTTTCTTTCCCAGACAGTGGAAATGATACCTAAAATTTCAATGTGTCAGCATGGTGTTTCTTGTGATGTTGGGACACGTTGCAATAGAACTGGACGAGGCTCAGAACTGCTGAGTTAGTGGGTGAGACATGTCTTCCTCGTCCTCCCTGCCTTGGCTTACCATCTATCCTAACACACCAGTGCAGGCAGATGCTGTTCCCAGTGTTGGTTCTCAGCAAGGGGTGGGCTAGGGTCTTGTTTCACAGGTCACTCTCAGTACCACCTGCCTGTGCTGAGGATCTGAGGGTGTGCAGGGTCAGCGGGAGAGGGGTGACCTGGAGGGAAGCACATCCCCCACCTCAGGCCTCCTTCTCAGGGCAGCTGAGTCTATGTGGGGAAAGCAGTGGGGTCTGCTGAAATTCTGAATTTGGCTACAGACCCCTACCCTGTCCTTATTTGCCTTTCTCCAGCACTAAAGACCTGGTAGACATGGGCACTGAAGGCTGTTCAGCAGGACTTGCGATCTCAGGGATTCTCATGCCAGATTCTGTCTGTGCTGACTCAATTTTGAGTGTCAAACTGAAAGGCTGGAGTTCCCATTTCCATTGTACAGACTAGGAAGCAGGCAGAGAGAAGTTAAGAATCTTGCCTTACGTCACACAGCTGGAGAAGATAGAGCTGAGACTCACACCCACTATGGACTGATGTGGAATCTGTATGCTGTGCACTAGGAAATGCTGACCCCGAAGGGGCAGCAAGGAAAGTGAGGAAGACCAGGTGCCCAGAATGAGCCAGGCTCATGTCTGTGCACAAACATACATCCTTCCCTGCCATTCACCTCTGAGGCTCCAGAGGTTGTAGGAAACTGGGAGAGCCAAGAGAAGCGAAGGGAGGAAGGTAGAGAGCCTGTTAGGAGAAAAGGCCCCACTTCCCAGGAGTCCAGGGAATTCCCTTCCCTGGTGATTCGGTCTCAAATGCCTCTCTCTGGGCAGTAACCAAAGTAGATTGGCTAAAGACTTACACATTTGCAGGAGCTGAATTTCTGTGGCTGAGAGTGATTTATTTGTGGCTCTTCCCAAACTCTCTGCTTTCAGTGATGGGGGAATGAGGGATGTGGGCTTCATATTTGTATGGAGACAAAATTTGATAGAATAGGACATGAAAAAACCATGAAGGAGACTGGTGCTGACATCCCCATATCACTCATGGAATTGTTTGTCCATCTCATCTCTTGTCATGAAACTGGAGAGTCTGTTTAACCAGTTACTTCTGTACTAATTACAATCTTGGGGAAAGTAAGGGGCCCCAGACTTCCTATGGCTATTGATATGCAACTTAATGCTAATAACTCACTCAGTCGACCCACAAACATAGGGCTTGTCCCCTGAGTACATCCTCTGGTGTCTGATGAGACCTGACTTGAGTGTAAAGCCTTTCCCGCACCCCCTGCAAACATAGGGCTTTTCCCCTGAGTGCGTCATCTGGTGTCTGATGAGATGTGACTTGCATGTAAAGCCTTTCCCGCACTCCCTGCAAACATAGGGCTTTTCCCCTGAGTGTGTCCTCTGGTGTCTGATGAGATGTGACTTGCATGTAAAGCCTCGCCCGCACTCCCTGCAAACATAGGGCTTTTCCCCGGAGTGTGTCCTCTGGTGTGCGATGAGACCTGACTTGTGTGTAAAGCCTTTCCCGCACTCCCTGCAAACATAGGGCTTTTCCCCGGAGTGTGTCCTCTGGTGTGTGATGAGACCTGACTTGCGTGTAAAGCCTCGCCCGCACTCCCTGCAAACATAGGGCTTTTCCCCTGAGTGTGTCCTCTGGTGTGTGATGAGACCTGACTTGCATGTAAAGCCTCGCCCGCACTCCCTGCAAACATAGGGCTTTTCCCCAGAGTGTGTCCTCTGGTGTGTGATGAGACGTGACTTGCGTGTAAAGCCTCGCCCGCACTCCCTGCAAACATAGGGCTTTTCCCCGGAGTGTGTCCTCTGGTGTGTGATGAGACCTGACTTGCGTGTAAAGCCTCGCCCGCACTCCCTGCAAACATAGGGCTTTTCCCCGGAGTGTGTCCTCTGGTGTGCGATGAGACCTGACTTCTGTGTAAAGCCTCGCCCGCACTCCCTGCAAACATAGGGCTTTTCCCCGGAGTGTGTCCTCTGGTGTGCGATGAGACCTGACTTGCATGTAAAGCCTCGCCCGCACTCCCTGCAAACATAGGGCTTTTCCCCTGGGTGTGTCCTCTGGTCTCTAACGAGATGTGACCCATCATTGAAGCCTTGCCAACATCTCCCATACTTGATTGTTATAATTTTTGACATTCCTAATTTCAGAAATAACTTGCCTGTGTCCTCTGAACTCTCTTTCTGGCCTCTACGTAGCTCTTCCTCCATCATTCTCTCATGCTCACTAGAACTCCTCATTCGTTCTTTGGAATATTGGAAAAAGGGTCTTGAGGTTCTCCTCTGACTGATCCTTTTAAGCAAAGGTTTGGACCTTTCTTTGACCTCTTGACTTTCAGCTTTCTCATTCCAGCTGTGTGTACTAGTATGTTGGTGCTGCTGATTCTGATCCTCTGCGCAGGGTGCCTCCGCTTGGAGCTGTTTTCTTGCCGATGTTCCCGGAAGAATCTGAGAGGGATGACTGAGTTTCACGTGTTGGCTGAGGAATTTCTGACTGGAGAAGGCCAGAGAGCAGGAGGGACATGGGTGCACCTCTGGCTTTGGTTCTGCTGAAAGAGAAAGGTTTGGTCAGGGCAGATGTGACAAGAAAGCCTGGGCTGTATGATTAGTCTCCTGGTAAGACCTGCCCCATGAATCATTCCTACTGTGGTGACAACGCAAGCTCCATCTCCCACAAAGTAGTCTATTTTCCTTTTTATTTTTTACGCAGTGCATCTTCTTCAGAAATCCAGAAAGCCCACATTCAGGGTCTTTTCTAATATTGCCCAGACTAGGGTTTTTCGAGGAGCATCAGAGGCCATTTTACTCCCAGTGCAGAAGGAACTGCAGTGAACTTTCCTTTCTATAGGTATTTTCTAAGTCATGTTAAAGAGGAAAACCACAGGTCCCAACTAGGAATTACTTCTGTTTTCCAAAACAGTAAAATAAAACGTCCTTCCTGCCCTTGCTTGTGTAGCTCAGTGGATTGAGTGCCAGCCTGCTAAGCAAGGAGTCACAGGTTTGATTCCCAGTCCAGGCACATGCCTGGGTTGTGTGCCAGGTCCCCAGTAGGGTGTGCGTGAGAGGCAACCACACATGGATGTTTCCCTCTTTCTCCACCTTGAAAATCTTTTAAAAAAAAAGTCCTTCCTCAAGTCTCACACCAAATATTTATGCTTCATCTCATTCAGTGTTAGCCCATTTCAAATACACTGAGAGTCTTGTTTCAAAATTTTTCTCCAACTACACTTATTACACTTCTGCTCCTCTCTGGCCAATCCACCAGGCTCTCTCATTTGGAGATGAAGTAATCTCTAAGGAGATTCCCCACTGGGGTTTATTTTCTAAAAATTAACAAAGCATAATCAGAACAGAGAACACGCCACTCTATAGCTGATGACGGATGGCACACTTGCACTCAGGAAAGTCCCCAGTGTCTCAACTCGGGTCATGGGCACTGCATTTCCGGGCTGCTAAGCATGTATCTGATCTCCATTTTTACCCTCTATGCTGAGAGGAGACCTGAGTGACCCTCAGCCAATTCAATGCCCCCCCCCCACCTCTTTTCTTCCCGGCACAAGCTGCTCCCTCTGCCTGGGATCCTCTGCCTGCAGGTATATTTGTAAATGTTGTCTCCCGAGGGAGCCCTTCCTGGACCACCTGCCACACTGTACCTCCCCTCACACAGATCCCTGGGCACTTTTCCTGGATTAGTCTTCTCCAAAGCACTAACCGCTGTGCAGTGTCACGCACACGCAAGCACATGGGCCTGGGTTTCCCTCCTTCACCGTCAGCTCGAGTGGTGATTCTGATCCTCATGTTAATCTGCATTTCCAGGTCGCAGGATGCTGTGTGCCATATAGTAGGATCTCTCATAGTAATTCCCTGAAATGACGAATGAATGTGCCCTGCCTAAATGGTGTGGCTCGGTGGGTTGGGTGTTGTCCGGGAAACTGAAAGGTTATAAGTTCGATTCCCAGTCAGGGCACATGCCAAGGTTTTTGGACAGTTGAGGATGTGCCAGAGGCAACTGATTAATATTTCCCTTGCACATTCATTTATTCTCCCTCCTTTCCACTCTGTAAAAATAAATATTTATAAAAAAAGATTTGATTTATATACTTATTTTCAGAAAAGGGGGAAGGGAGGGAGGGAGGGAGAAGGAAACATACATGTGTGGTTGCCTCTCACGTGCCGCCTACTGGGGACCTGGCCCAAAACCCAGGCATGTGCCCTGATTGGGAATTGGCGACCCTTTGGTTCGCAGGCTGGTACTCAATCCACTGAGTAACACCAGCCAGGACAAAATGTTTAAAAAAAAAAAAAAAGAATGCCTATAAAAAATGTTTTATTCAGAAGTATGGAGGAAAGTTAAGAAGAAGCTATAAAAATGTCAGAAAAACCGCCTTGGAGAGCTGTTTAGTGCTTGAAAATAATTTTTTTTGCCTCTCAGCCTCACAGCACTAAAAGTGGTTGTATATTATGTCCATGAAATATTTTAAAAATAAAAAATATAAAAATTCTGCCTAAGAGTCAAAGGCATATGAATGAATTGTGAATTTCTGAAGCATGTGATTTGAAACTTTACTGACTTTAGAGTGGATTTTTCTCTACCTAAGAGATGGATCATGAATATTTCTATGAAGAATTCTTTTTTCTTTCTGTTCTGAAGAACAGTGGTGCCCACCTCTTCTCGCTGCAAGCTCTCTCTTCCACTTGCTGCCCCACTTGCTGCCCAGCTCTTGGCCATACTCGTCCCCACACCAGACCAGCAGCTCACAGCCCAGCCTGACAACCTGGCAGGTTCGGTAGAAAATCTGCCTGTGGTATTGAACGGCCACCAGGTTCTGCTCTTCATCATCCCGGGCACAGTTCACGTACCTGGGATTGAGGCAGAGGAAGGGAAAGAAAACCACAGTGATGAGTTCCCACTACCTGTTACATCCATGTCCAGCTCCTCACTGATTCTCAGGCTGTGGTGTTGCCCACTGCCCCTAATGCTCCCGGGGAACCTTCTGTTTGGTGTCTCAGAGTCTGTCAGCATGTCCTGTGAATGCCTACCTCCAAGTCCTCCTTGCAGTGGTAATGCTGCCTAATACCACTTTCTAAAATCCAGTTCTAGACTTAACCTTCACCCCGATTGGCCATAATATCCACTGATTTCTGGCTTCTCCAAACTCCAAATCAAGTTGTCTCATACCACAGAACCTGGTGCTTGATTTGGGCTCTGCTTCTATATTAGCTCACTAAATTATTCAGTACTCAGTCCACATCTATTTTCTCTTAAGAGGCCTTTGTCCAATCCCCCTACACTTTATTTAGCGTAGCATTCACTTGCTGGCTCAATGTTATCATAGAAAATTGGAGGTCTTTTTGTCTTAGTAAAATAAAACAGAAAAATAGTAGTTAATTCACATTCTGTTATCCCTGATAAAAGAGAGCCCCTCTCAGGAAAGGGGTCCATGACCATTCCCCTGCAGTCCTCAAAGCCCAGTTCTAGTTTGAAGTGAGGCTGGGATGGTTTTCTACCTTCACAGGTTTAGTCCACCCTTGGTTTGTGCTATTTTGACACTGTGCATTTCTTGGAAATTATAGTTAAAACTTTCTAAAAGCAATTGTTTTATGTCTGTCTGCAAGAAGTCCTTCATAAGGACATGGGTTGTGTGATCTGTTTAATGTATTCCTTCACCTAAACTGGAATATAGTAAGTGCTTAATTAATGTTCACTTGATAAATTAAAGTGTAATCCAGTGTCACTGGTGAATCTTGGCTCTTCAAGGTCCTTTCCAGTGCTGACATTGTGTCTAGCAGAGAGCTTTATATTTTGAGGACATATGCTGTACTTTTTTCTAAATGTCCCCTGAAATGAAAGAACACTGTATGGAGAAAAAGAGGAAAAAAGGATTAAGGGAGACCATTGAGCAAGGCATGATGAGAGGGAAAGATATATAGGCTTGTGGGGGATGAGTGTCCCCTGTAGCACCCAGAGACCTGTTGACCTCACCTCATCCAGTTGGCCCAGGATTTGTCCTTTCCATCCACATACTCATAGCAGTTTCTCCCTTTGGCGATCTGTGTTTCAGAAAAGAAGTTAAAGACCTTTACTTTTCTTCTTGGGGAGGTAATAGTCAGAAAAATTATTTTACCCTACTGTCACCAAAGCTGCCAGTTGTGACATGATATTTTTCTTAACTCATCATCTGCACATCTGAATCTACCTGTCCAATCAGAGCAGGAGCCCCACACAAGGGAGGAGCCACTCCTGTGTGTCTGTACCACTTTGCTCCCACTTATCTTGGGATCCTTAAACAGAAGTTCTGTGTTCATGTAAAGTCCACTCAGTACCCAGAGCTCACCGTATTGTCCCCTCCTTGTCTACCACATAAGAGGTGAGGTCCCTCCAAGCCTCAGAAGGAATGTGGGAAGCCAGAGGACAGTGGAAGAGGGAAAGACTTCTCACCAGCCAGGAGTATCTGCTCTTGGCCGCCTCTTCATCTTCTGTGATGTGTCCTTCATAAGGGCCAAAGTGCAGACCCACCGGCAAGTCAGCTGCCTCATTCCACACTCCAAGCCCAGCCTCAGGGATGCCGGATGGCCCAATTCTCAACCCAGGGGGCAGGGTGAGGGCTGAGCGGTGGGGATGCCCCTTGTCCACTGCACTGTCCTTTACAAATGTAGGGGGCCCATGCACAGCACAGCTGTCGATGAAGAAGTTCTGACACCTCTCACAATCTGGAGGTGAGAGCAATAGGGATTAGGGAAGGCACAGCGCATGTTCCTGGACACAAAGAGCTTCAGAGGGAGTCTGGCACTAACATCATTTGAGACTCAGTCCTGTACTCCAGGTCACTAGAGGAACGGAATGATTTGGGGACCACAGGACTAGATGAAATTATTGTATCATAATATGCTTCTTAGGGAGGGTCACTTACAAAGGTAGTCATCATCCTGGGGCTCAGTGACCTCTTGGTACACACAATCCTTTCTTTCTTGTAGGCTGTACGTCTTCATGTCAATCTCCTTTATACTGAGTTCTGAGTTGGAGAAGGGCAGGTGAGCAAGGTTGGTGGGGTGTGGAGTGTTAGTTCCCATTTTGTCATATAACACACAATCTCCTCCCATCAAATTATCGCCTGTCCTTTTGCATACTCTGGTATTTTACTTGGTTAACTATTGGTTCAGAAGACTAAGACTCCACACTAACTACAGATGACTGATTTAATTTTCATTTCTAGATCTTCCCATTACCAGGTTTAATTTGCCAACCTTTAATCACTCATAAAATATTTATCAAGTGCACTTTATGTTAGGCATTGAGTAAAGGCCTGGGGATAGAGGTGTGGTTGCTATTATCACAGATGGATTTACTGGACAACTTGCATGTGTCAAGTTTTAAATTTAATGTGTTCAAACAATAGATGAGTGATGTTTCCTTATCTTCACTTTACACATTAGCATTCAGGAGCTCGGAGAATTCATAGGATTTGTCCAAAGCTCCATTGCTAACTTCAGTGTCAGCTTAGCCCAGCTTAAATCCAGGCCCATCCACAGTCCTCCCCACATACCTAGGCCATACTTATCAGACCTTTTGTAGGACTTAGAGGAACCAACGTTTCCAAATTATTTTCTCTTACACGGTTTTCATCTAGTGTGCTTTACAAAGGCACATGTTTCTCCAGGAGGGGACAATGGTTTCTGGGCATGCTCTGAGTCACTTGCAGTCATCAAATTTGCTGTTCCTGACAATTCCTTCAAACTATATTCATTGCTTAATGGCACCCTGGATGTTGCCTTCAATATAAGAGTCACATATGAAAAGATAACGCGTATTTAATTTTCTAAGGCTTATTATACATTTTACATGCATGTCTTTAATACTTTGATCATTGGAAATATCTAGGGAGTATGAATATTACAGGGGATAGGGCCAATGTGGGTAATAAATCCAAGATTAGAACTCATACATTATGGCTGTTTTCTTTCAACTGTCTATAATATTGAGAGTGAAGGATGAGGCTGTACCAGTAGCTACTTATCTTCAGTTTCTTGATATATAACATGCTAATTTTTAATGTTACAGTGAACATGCAATTAAATATTGTTGACCAAAGTGTTCTGTGAATTATGTAATACAGTATGAATGTGAGATTACAGTCCTGCTATCAATTTACCCCTTAGATCTCTCCATATTTCTAATCTCACAGAAATTACCTTCAGTGTTCATCAATCATCTTGTAGTTTAACTTGTAATTGTGAAATCATTCAGCAAACATTCGGGGGCCCTGATCTATACCTGTGACCTCCGAGAAGTCTCAGGTATGAACCAGGCCCTCAAAGAGATCACAACGCAGAGGTAGGTAGGCTGAACAAACAATTTGAAACAGGATGAGAGTGGCCTCATTAGAACTCAGAGACTAAGAAGTGGTTACTTCACCCTATAAGAAACGGTGTTTGAAGTCAGTTCCAGACAGATGAGTCTCTGTTGAATAGTGTATAACCTATATGAAGACCTCAAATCATTTTATTATTTGTTGTTTCTCAATCATGAAACCTGAAGCCCCTCAGGAGTGGGAGATGCTTTCTTTGATTAGAGTGGGAGACTGATCCTGGGGATTTTACATTCTTCTTCACCTGGGGCCACCCACTGTACCAACTGCCTACACATCATACATTTTCCTTAGTCAGAGGGTCTTAATGCATCTCTCACTTCAGCAAAGAAGATAAGAACTTTGGTTGAAAGCATCATTTAGATGAATGATGTAATGATATATGGATAAGACAATGTAAACTTTAGAAAACTGTGAAAGTTTTATATTTTAATTTTAAAAAAGATTCTGTTCATTTTTTTTTGAGGGACGGGAAGGGAGGGAGAAAGAGAGGAAGAGAAACATCAATGTGAGAGAGAAACATTGATCAGTCGCCTCTCACACACACCGCAACCAGGAACCTGGCCTACAAACTGGGCATGTGCCCTAGGCAGGAATCAAACTGGCAATCTTCCGCTTTGCAGGATGACACCCAATTGAGTCACGCTGGCTAGAGTAAAACTATGAGTGTTTTAATGAGTTCATAAGTGGTTTAGAGAAGCAACTATGGGTTAGATTGCACCAGCACTGATAGTGTGATCTTACACATACAGCCAAACATTTCTGTATCTCTGAAAGCTCACTTTCCTCATCGTAAATGGTGACAGTTATAGTACATACCTCATTGACTTGTGATGTTTAAGTGAGTTTATTCACACAGAATTCTTAAAGTTTGAAAGTTGTGGGAATGTAACAAATGGTACTTACTACTGTTGCTGTAGTTGTTAACTGTTAAGATGATGATGAGCCCTGGCTGGTGTGGCTCAGTGGATTGAGTGCTGGCCTGCAGATGGAAAGGTCACCAGTTCCATTCCTGGTCAGGGCACAAGCCAGACCAGGTCCCCTCGTTGGAGGCGTGTGAGAGACAAGCTATTCATGTTTCTCTCCCTCTCTTTCTCCCTCCTTTCCCTTCTCTCTAAACAAATCGATAAATAAAATCTTTAAAAAAGGACGATAATATTGGAGATTGTGTTGAAGAGACCAGGAAAGAAAAGACAGCAGTTCCTAGGATACTTTCTGCATTTTCCTACTCTTACCTGCCTTTCTATCCATGAGGAAAATTTTCTTGTCAACAGGATTTGGACAATACTCACCTTCCGGTGTTTCCTCTGCTCCCTTCTGAAGGCCACTCAAGGTTTCACTGAAAGATGATGAGAAATCGGTGTTTTGGTTGGTAAAATATTTCCAAAATATAAAGATTCTTATTAGGGACACAGAATTCTGAATAAGAGGAGTCCAAGAACAATCCCAGGATGATTGGAAAATGTTTTCTGAGGTACCATTAAGGCCTAGGCTTCTACTGGGGCCATCCGTTAATTTCATTAGAATGATAAAAAAATAGACCAAGTGTCATCTACATGTCATCCTATGTTCATAAAGCATCTATTATATTTATTACAAAATAAATCGGCCTCTTCTGACAAAAATGTAATGAAAGTAACTGCACAGAAACTCCGTGTCTTCAACGTAACCCTTTCTCCGTCCTGTTGTCTTCATTCAAACTGGCCTCGTCCAGGCTAAGGGCACCACGACCACCTGGCCTCCTGTCTCTGGTGTCCTCCCCCCTGTGCACAGACGGCTGCTCACCGTGCTGCCTTGGAGCCCGTTCTTCATCGGAGTGCTCAGGGTCCTCCTCCTGCAGCCTGCGGCGGTGACACAGGAAAGGTGGTCGCGGGGCCCTGAGACCTGGAAAGAGACAAAACCTTTGTCCTGAAAGCAAAGAGCTTGGAGGGGGAACGAGCTCCAGGAAGCCCATGATCGGATGGGAGAGTCTATAGCGAGTTGCTGCGAGCGCTGCACCGACAGCACCAGCCCTGATTGCTGTCCACGGAGCTGCGGGCGGATGGAGCCACCTGAGCAGGAGCGAGCCCAGCAGCGTGTCAGGTCACCAGGCTCCAGGGCCCAGCGCCTGCGCACTCGCTACCTAGGCCGCTACCTAGGCCTATGAGCACGTCTGAGTTCCTCTTCGCCATCTCGTACCAGCCCTTCTCCCCATTGGCGGGGCGCCCTCATTCCCGTCCTTCCCTCTGCGCGCCGCCTTAGCGGGGGCTCCGCAGGCCGCGGCCCGGGCGTCTGAGGGGCCTGTGGCAGCGTCAGGAAACGCGCTTTTCCCACGGAGGGGCTCGGAGGCGCCCCCGGGGCTCCGGAGAAGCCTGCAGGAGACGCAGGCGCAGTGCCCGGCAGACCGCCGGCTCTCAGGCTGAGAGCCTCGGGGTCCCTCAGGACCCGAGCCCGCGTCTTCCGGGCCGAGGACGCTTAGAATGCCTGGGGGGAGGGTCCGACCTCTGCGGCTGAGGGGACTTGGGGCGTCTGCTCGAGGGGCTTCAGGGTCCCCACCACCGAGTTAGTTTCCGGGACGACGCATTCGGGGTCTCTGGGTTCAGGGTGATTCGGTCTTTCCGGCCGAGCTGCAGGTAGGGGGTGCCCCGAGCTGAGGGGAACTGGGGTTTCAGGCTGTTCGGGGGTCTAAGCGTTGGGGGTTAGGAGATGTGGGGTCCGCCGGGTTAGCGGATGTGGGAACCTCGATAATGAAGGGGTTTGAGGCTCCTCAGGATGAGGCCATCTGGGGTCTCTCTGGCTGGACTTTGAAGGTCTCGGGCTCAGGGTTCCATACGGCAAGGCTCCCCGCTTACCGGTCAGTCTCCCGGGCCCCTGCCACGCTACCCACCTCCGCTCCTGAGCTTCCCGCCCTCGGAGGAGTGAGGGCGTGGGGGGGGGGGGTGAGGTTCCTGCCAGGATAGTCACGTGGGTGCAATCTGCCAATCACTGCTGCGATCTTAGGGCCCTGCCCGCCAATGGGCAATTAGAAGAAGCTGAAAGGGCGGGAAGGGGGCGTGGAGCCAGTCTGCTATTCCTGGGTTGGGGACTGGCCAGAGGAGGACCCGCCCCACCCCGAGGGGATTGGCTGCTCTGGGCCTGGCCTGCGCTGGCCTTGCAGCTCGCAGTGAGGACTGTGGCTTAGCTTTCCGTGACTTGTTTTCCAGTGGCTGGTGAGGGACCTGCCCTGCAGGAGCTAGGAGCCCTCAGCCCATCTCGTTAGGGTCAACATGACCCTCCTGCCACCTGACAAAGTGTCTTCGTTCCACCAGACTGGTCGAGATCCCCAACTTTCGTCTAGACCCGTCTGTGCCCTCCCTTGTCAAAACCACTTTCAGCAAAAGCTGCATGACCAGTGAGGACGTGGTCAAGAAACTGTTGTCAGTAAATTCTCACCACGCAATTCATAGACACAAAATAAGTCCCAGAGGGCTCAAATATTTAAAAGCAACGAATAATAAGTATACTGGAAGAACACTGGGAGAATTCTCAAAGAAGTGGTGTTATGAGTAATAGGTATGTTTAAGCAACTCAGGTCTAAAAAGATTGCAGAAATAGGAAGACGAGATGAAACCAAACAAAAATAAATAAATTTTAAAAATACTGAGAAACCTACAAGTATTTTGCATAAAAATAACATATCAAATTTGAGGACAGGAGTCCACAGAGCACGGTAGCTGCTATGGGCTTTCACGGGATAAAATGGGAAGAGTGTCTTTGGTCCTTACCTTGTTTTGAGCACGTAAATATAACTTGATTTCCATGGACTGGAAATAAGCCAACTAACTAATTATTACTGTAATAATTAGTGTATTTACTGTAATAATAACTAATTATAACATGCATAAAGGGAAGCCTCACTAAAGTGGAGCTGGGGGTCACACCACCTGGGGTCAATTACAGGAAAACTTGTCTGTCACAGGCCGCAACATGAAGATGTACTGTGTGTCTCCCAGGAGAAATTGACACCTTAGCAACTCAGCCAGAGAGAAACCATCCTCACCTTGAACTGACACTTTCCTCCAGCACACTTTCATTTGGAGCGACCCCTTCCAACTTCCTCCTTGCTCCCTGTAAAATAACGTTCCTCTCCTTTACTTGTGGAGCTTGCCTATGACTTTTGCTACAGCTTGCTTGTCCTAAATTGCATTTTTTACTATTTCTGAATAAACCCCTTATCTACTGGTAAAATAACTGACTGTTGTATTTTTAAGGTCAACATAGTTTGGTGGCCCGTATGGGGATCCAGAGGACTCCCGACATCTCTGAGGCCGATGAGCAAGCGGGTGCAGTGTCCTTGCTCTGAAAGACTAGGGGAAGCGTTCTTTGGTACAGACTCTCTGGTGATCAATTTGAGAATAGTCATCTAGAAATGACATCTTCATACCCTCTGATTCAGAAATGCCACTTTTCAAAAATTTCCCCTAGTAGCTCTGGCCTGGTAGCTTAGTTGGTTAGAGTGTCCTGCCTAAATGCCAAGGTGGTCAGTTCATTCTCCAGTCAGGGCACATACAAGAAGCAACCAATGAATTAATACATAAGTGGAACAACTGTCTCTCTCTTTCAAACAAATGAAATTAAAAGAAAAGCATAAAAAATTCCCCCCAGTTATGCTTCCCTGTATATGAAATGAAGTATTTTAAAATATTGTATCCAACACTTATATAGTAACAGATATAATTTTGAAGTTTTCAGTAGAGGAGAATTTGTTAAATTATGGTTTGCTCACACTGTAAAATATTGTAGAACATTAACAATGGGTGAGGATATATGGTATTTCATTAAAGAAACAGAACCTAGTAAGGTGTTTCTAATGGATTTTAACAGAGAATAATTTCTAAGTAATGTTGTTATGTGAGAATAGTATCCTGCAAAACAAATTGTGTTAAAAAAAAAAAACAAACCCAGGCAGAGGATGTGCTGAGGGGAGATGCAGGAACTAGCCACAGGAATCAGGGTCTGGGCAATGTGGGGGGAAAAGTTGCTTTTCCTTCCTGTCATTTGGAACGTTGTGTCATTTGTTTTCTCTTTTACTTAAAATAAGCCTAGCTGTAAATATTTTCTTAGATAAAAGAATGGATTAGAAGTAGTTGGTTATATATATGCATTTAAAAATGACTCAACAAAAATTCTGCACACCTTCATTACATCCAGTGGCCCATGCTGCCTCCCTCATCCGAATAGCACCTTGACCACCCAAAGTGTCCAATTTGCATCCAAAACTCTTCCTGCAGGAACATTTCAATAGTGCAAAATATACTGTTATAGTTAGTGTTTGTTTGAGAGATGAAAACCATTTAGTATAAAAACAATGAATTTTATATTTAAGTACTGGATCCAAGGTCATTTATAGAAATGCTATTAAGAATATTACAAGCCCTGACTAGTGTGGTTCAGCTTCTGTGTCTGGCATCTGGCAACCAGGGTTCATTGTCCAGCTCCAACTCTGGAGACTGGCTGTGGGGTCTTGGTTACAGATCTGGGTCCTGTCTCTGAGGTCTGTGGCCTGAGTTTGAATCTATTTGGCTATGGGTTTCGGGTCTGCGTTCTCTTTGGTTGTGGCTCTGGGGTCTCTGGGTTTGTGTGTGGGATCCATGTTCATGTATATAAATGTATAGTGGTTGGCTCCAAGTCAATGCCTAGAGGAGTCCCAAGGTTGGGGTGTGGTGCAGAAGGAAACTTTAGTGCAAATACCTCAATTTCAATACACAATGGCCGTGAGTACAGAAGGGTTGTTAAGAAGCTCAGTGTTGTTACAGGTGAATTAGGAAGCAGCACGCTGTGTATCAACTCACTTGTGCTGCTTCTTAGTTACGCAGCATCAGGGCTGTGAGGAGGCCCTGAAGTGAGGCAGCCCTGGGGCAACTCCCTCTCCTGCTGTGCTGCTTAGGGCTTCTCCTTCATTTCCTCTTTGCTCGGCTGCATTTGCATATGAAGAAGTGAAAATTGGAAGAGGATCCCCTCTGAACCGACCAGATCAGGCTGTGTGAGCAAAGAAAAGGCCTCTGGTGTTGTCACCACAACAGAATAGATTATTATTATTTTTAAATTATGCCGTGTTCTCCTCTAGTACTTTTTAAGCCCAAGCCAAGATGGCCCTTTTTTGTTGTTGCTGCTTACTTAAATTATATGTAAAAATAAAAATAATTGAAAGTCCTACCCAAATAGGTAATAGCTGCTATTATATTAAGTATATATTCTTCTAAACAAAATGGGGTGTGCAGGGTAGAATGGGTGGAGGAGGGCAAAGGTGAAAAATTGGGAAAATGTAATAGAATAACAATAAAAAATCATTTGATAAAAAAAGTATATACCCTTCCAGACATCACTACTTGCACATTTCCACTCTTCCACTTTCTCTGGATTTAATTTATTTTTCTGGGTTTGTAATATGATGCAAAATTTGTAAATTTTCAGGCTTTCTCCTTAATGTGTGGATTTATCAATAAACTTTCCCAGACTATTTTTTATGTGCTATTTTTATTATCATTCACTTCAAATTATTTTTTTACTGCAATTGTAATTTAATTTTCTGGTTATTTAGAAGTGTATTTTATAATTTTTAAATATCAGGACTTTCCAGTTATCCTTTATAGTGATTGCTAAATTAGCTACAATGAAAGCAAGAAACATACTTTATATAATTTCAGTCCTTTGATATATTTTTTTAAACTTACTCCACTGTAGAATATGGTCAATGTAAAAAAAAAACAAACAAAACAAACAAACAAACAAAAAAAACTCCAAGTGTGCGTGGTTCTGTGCTGCCATCTCTTGTTCGTTTTGGGAGTAACACCTTAGTGTTTGTCAACAAGAAAAGTGGTTGATTCTGGTGGAATCTCAGTGGCTGTTGATGGTAATGGTATTTAGAAGCGTATTTTAAAATGTCTCAAGGTATGGACTGTCCAGTTACCTTGTGACTGGTTTCCAGATTAGGGCAAAGGAATCAATAAATGTATTTTATGTGCCATTTGTTGGAACTTGCTTTACAGTGTAATAGAGTCAGGTTTTTAGAAGTTCCAAGTGTGCTTGACAATCATGTGTAATGTGCTTTGTTTGTTGCAGCTTCCTTGAACAATGAAGAAAGTAAAATGTATTTGAAGTAAACTTAACCCAAGAGGTTAAAAAAATAAAGCAGTTATCATTTTATAAGTAAAAATCGAATGAACCTTTTGGCCAAGCCACTAATACGTGTCCCAAGCGTGCGTATCTGCTGCCATCTCGTGGGCATTTTGGGGAACAACATCTTAGTACAGGTCAGCCGGAGAAGTGGTTGATTGTAGCGAAAGATCAGTGACTGTGGATTTTTTTTTTAAAGACTGTTTTGCAGTATAAGTCTCAGGTCCCAGTGTCAGTGATCAGTTCCTTGGGACCACTTTTTATGAGCACATCATCTAGACCAGACACCGGATTTGGGGGTGCACCATTGGTTGTTTTCTTTGATGATATGTTTAAATTATTCTTTGTGTATACAAAAGATATTTATTCCTGCACGTTATTTACCACACAATTTACTAAGTTGTGTTATTTATGATAATTTTAGGTTGATATTCATGAGTTGTTAAGGTAAATAAGATATCATGCAATCATAAAATTACATTAGTTTAGCTGTATAAAACATGAAAAATAGAGCTTGGAATAAAACATGAAGACATGAAGAGTTAAAAATGTGTTAATTATAAGTTCATTAACAATGAAATAAAATAGTCACATGATTCTTAGCATTGTAAATGAGTTCAGGACCTGGAGCAGTGGTGTTCTAGAAATCAGAAAAGTATTTGTCAGTAAAATTGTGCCCCTTATAGATTATCTGAGGAGCTCACAATATGGCAAAGGTCCACACTTTCAAGGGGGAGAACATTTGATGGTGACTTCTGGCATCTAAAAGAGTAGGATTAGGGATTCTAAGTTATTTTAAGTAACAATTATTGCAGAGTGATTTATGGGCAGTGAAAAGGGACAGTGACTCTCAGTGCTGTGGTTTACCACAGTGTGGTTCAGTCTCTTAAGGTGTCATACCTTCCTTGGCTTCTGAGCTTTCGCGGGTGCCTTCTTAGCCAGAGACATTCCTCCCCAGTCCTTGCAACATGACTGGCATGTTTACTTATTTTTGTTGCTGCTCTTTAGCTCTCAGCCTCCAGGCTGCCTGTCCAAACAGAGGTGCGATTTCAGATCTAGGGTGCAAATTCACATGTTTTTTGTATTCTAATGGACTCTCCATCCTGCTCCATATAGAGTAGGGCTTCTCATTACTATGGATAATATTTTCTCCTGAGGGATTTTCCTCCACATTGTAGGTGCTTGTTAGCAATCCTGACTTCTGTTCAGTGTGTGCCAGTAACTCCCACCTTAACTCCACCCCAAGGACAATCTGAAAGGTCTCCATACAATGTGCCAAATGTCCCCTTGGGGGCAAAATCAACCCTAGGTTGAAAACCACTGATCTTGGAGCTGTGATCATCTTTGGAACCTGAGTGATCCGGCCTTGGTAAGAAGTGTTTTCACTATTATTCTGTGCAAATTGTTTTCTAACTCCAATTGTGATTTATTTTTGGGTGGTTATTTAGAAGTGTATTTCATAATTTGTAAACATAAGTACTTTCTAGTTATCTGTTGCTACTGATTCGTGATTAATGGCAGTGAGAGCAAGAAATGTATATACATGAATATATATACATATATATGTGTATATGTGTGTGTGTGTGTGTAAATTTCAGTCCTTTAAAGTTGGAACTTGCTTTATATCACAATATGGTCAGTTTTTAAAAGAATTCCCAGGGTGTTGGGAAGCATCTGTGATTTGTAGTTTTGGGGTGTAGTGAAGTACTTATGCACATCGAATGTCACTTGCTCTCATGTTATTTTAAAAATATTTTTACTATTTTTTGTGGGCCTTATTGGTTCTAAAACTGAACCTGAATGATAGAAATTGGTTAAATCTCCTATTGTGATTATTAAGTTGTGTATTTTCCATGTAGCTCAGTTCTATATAATTTTGAGTTTATGTTATTAAGTGAATAAACATTTGGAACTAACTAGTACATAGGACTTACTGGTATGAAGTACTCCTCTTTATTCGTAGTAGTGGTGTATTTTTTTGCCTTCGAGTCTACTAAATGTTGTATAATTTTCATTTGGTTAATGCTCATATAGTATATTTTCCCATTCTTTCACTTTAGATCTCTTGGTATGTTTCAGATAGCTCTCAGTGTTTTATGTGAGTTATGAGTGGCTATTAAAATCAATTAAAGCATTGATTGAGAATGTAATGTAGGGGGCCGAACATTTTCCCCATTCAGTTGTTCCAACACCTTTTATTACATCTCAAATATGTCCCGCAGATCTAAGGAGATATCTTTGTCACAGAAAATGACCACGGCCCCTCACATCATCGCTGCCCGATTATGCTCTTCTGTGTGTGGGGTTTCCGACTCTGTCCTGTTGAGTGAGGTTCTCCTGGCTGTGTACGTCTTGCACTTGGCCATTTTCATTTGCTCATCTGTGTCACACCTGTTGGATTGTTAGACCAGCCCAAAGATTCTGGAGGTCACAGGAAAGGCTGTTTCCTCACCACATAAGCAAGCAGTCAGGTGGTTAATAGGAGGTGAATTGGGGGAGTACATGGACGTCACAATGTACCTAAGTAAGATTTAACAATTTAAGTAAAGCCACTGATTCTCAAAACTGACTATGTCAGTGAAATAAGGAACAATGTACTAATGTACCATGTGGATATAGAACTTCTATGTACAGTTTCAGAGGCGGTCACGAAGAGGGCCAGCACTTTGCACTTGGCATGTTGGTGGTAAAGTGGCTATTAGGGAAGGGAAAACTGAGCAATTACTTAGGATTGTCGTCTCATTTCTTCCTAAGAGTTTTAGTTTCCCCAGTTTGGTTTAGGAAGAGAGCTTCAGCACAATCACCTCAGCTTCAGACAGTAAGACTCCTAGCAAGAGCTAGTTGACCCTCTTACCATCATATTCTTTGCATCTTAAAGTTGTGGGAGTTGCCCAACATAAATGAACCTGGCAGGTAGGCTGCCTTTTTCTCTAAATTACCTGCATGCCCTCTACTTCACCTTTGAAATGTAAGACTGTTCTTCCATTTTCCAAAATACCCCATATACTCAATATTACCTCATTGTGTTTGGTATTCATTTTAATATGAATTCCTCTTGCCCTTGTAGCAGATGTTGAATTCCTTCTGTTAATCAGATTATGTGAATTAGATTGTTATCCCAGCTGTTAGAATTTAGAAGGTAAGACAAAAATAATTTTTTAATCCCCCACAGTGTTGGTGACCTGGCCATGTAACATTCATGGCCAGGACACAAACTTCTGGAAAGTGCAGCCTCTGAGAGATCATGGACATCTCCCTGCAAGAGTAAGCACTGTTGTTATTTTTTGCTCCATCAGTCTCCTTGGTCTATTTCTGCAGGGCTTGGTATAATTTAGCAGTGCCAGGAGTCATTTTCTTCCCTTGTACACTTACATCGGCAAGAAAAAATATTTTTGAGGCCAGCTGCTTGGATTTAGAAAGTGAGAGATGTTCTTTATTGGTTCCTGGCTCTGTTTACATTGGTTCTGCTCCTGCATCTGGCAACTGGGCTTCATTGTCCAGCTCTGGAGTCTGGCTGTGGGGTCCCGGTGACAGATCTGGGTTCTGTCTGTGGCCTGGGGTTGAATCTGTGTCTGTGTGTCTGGGCTCTGGAGTCTCTTTGGGTGTGGCTTCGTGTCCTGGGTTGGAGTGTGGGGTCCGTGTGCTGCTCTGGCTCTAGAGTCTGATGTGTGGAATCTGGTGTCCAGCATTTGCCATCAGTGTCTGGTGTCTGGGGTCTGGCATTCAGCGTCCATGGTCTGGCCTGGGTCATGGGGACAGTTTTGAGACTGGGGCCAGGGTCTGGGGTTCAGCTTTTGGTTCTGGATCTGCTCTGGGCCCAGGTTCTGGACTCCAGGGCCTGCGTCTGGTCCTGAGTCTATCTGTGGCATCTGGTGTCTGTGAAGTGATGGTTGTTGGCTGCAATTCAATGCCAGCAGGAGTTCCAGAGTTGGGGTGTGGGGAAGAAGGAAACTGTATTTAGTGCAAATAGCTCCGTTTTGATACTAATGGCTGTGAGTGCAGCATGGCTGTTAGGAAGCTCAGTGTTGTTACAGGTGACTCATGAAGCAGCACCTGTGTGGGTCAGCTCAGTAGCGCGGCTGCTCAGGTGTGAAGTGTCTTGGCTGTGAGGGGGCCCTGAAGTCAGGCAGCCCCGAGGCAAGTTCCCCCTCAGGCTGTGCTGCCCAGTGCTTCTCTGCCCCTTCTGGTCTGGTCCTGTCACTTCCTCTCTGTTTGGCTGCATTTGCACACAAAGAAGCGCAGTTTGGAAAAGGGGCCCCCTCTGAGTGAGGACATCAGCCTGGGAGAGCAGAGAAAAGGTTTCTGGTGTTGTCACCACAGCAGTCTAGGGTATTTTTAGTCTTAAATTATGCCAAGGTTTCCTCTCGTACCTTCCTTTTTTTTTTTTTTTGTTCTTCCCCAAAGCGAGACTGCCTTTTTTGTGGCAGCTTACTTAAATTATACAGAAAAATAAAAATTATTTCAAAATCCCACCCAACAGGCAATCACTGCAATTGTTTTAAGTATGTACCCTTCCAGACATCTCTCCTGCCACATTGCCATTCTTCTACTTTCTCAGGATTTAATTTATGTTTCCGGGTTTGTCCTATGGATGCAAAACCCATGAATTTTCAGCTGTTTCCCCCAATGTGTGGATTTATCCCTATGTTTTCCCATAGGTTTTTAATGTATTTTAATATTACTCAGTTGAAATGATTTTTTAACTCCAAGTGTGATTCATTTTGAGGGTTACTTAGAAGTGTATTTGATAACTTCTAAATGTAAGAACTTTCTAGTTACTTTTTGCAACTAATTTCTAGATTATGTACAATGAGAGCGAGAAACGTACTTCACGTAAGTTCAATCCTTTGAATTTTTTTGAAAGTTGCTTCATTACCATATGGTCAATGTAAAAAATGTTCCAAGCGTGCATCTCTGCTGCCGTCTTGTGGTCATTTTTGGAATAACACCTTAGGGCAGGTCAGCAGGAAAAGCTGTGCCTAGTCGGTCGTCTGTGAATGCTGAATCCAGTTTGCCGCTCACGGTGTGTCTTACATCCTTACTGAACTTTTTGAGGTGGTCTCTTGTTTCTGAAAGAGGAATGCTGTATTCCTGAGGAGAGAGGTTTGTTCACTCTATTATGATGACACATTTTTGTTTGCGTTTCTGTTCTATGTAATTTAAGTTTATGACATTGTTTATGAATTTGGATCTTCCCGGTCCATGAAACTCATGGATAGGAAGTGCTCTTCATGTCTAGTCCTGCTTTTTACCTGGAAGTCCACTGCATGTTATTATGTAATTTTCATGTGGTTTATGTCTGCAGAAGACAGGGTGGGGCAAAAGGAGGTTTAGAGTTGCGAATACGAGAAACACAGTTTATTGTTGTCTTATTATTTCATAATCATGACATTATTTTCCATGTGAACAACGGTAGAGCTGCTTCTGCACCATCCTGTATATCTTTTCCCATTCTTTCCCTTTCGATGTTTTTTCACCCCATGTTTTAGGTAATTCATGTTTTCTCCCAGTTTGTGTTTCTTTTCATTGTCCGAACAAGTTCTTTTTCAGAGTTGTCTTTAACTTTATAAAGTATACATCATTAATGTATTTCTTCACTACACTGCATGTCCACAAGCATACCTGATTCCTGACTGGTTTTGTTTACATGGACCACTCAAAATCAAAGCTACAGATGAGGGGTGGGGCCTAAGGTCAGAGTCCGGGACTGGGCTGGAGGTGAGAGGGGGCCAGAAATGTGGGCGGGGCTGGGTGGGAGGCAAGTTGAGGCTGGCAGGCGTGAGGGGCGGGCAGTTCTGGTGGAGAGATGCCACTGCTCAGCCTGGAGGTTAGATGCTGATGTCTGGTCTCTGTAGTCACGAGGTGATGCTCACAGCCTAACGTGATGCAGGCAACATGGTCCAAGGGCAGGAAGTGAGCTGCGTGGGGGCTGTGAGGTGAGGGAGTTGGTGGGCAGATACGGCCACCCTGTGGGGAGCGGGAAAGGGGGACCAGACTGTTTCTGGGGTACATGTGTCCGGTCCCCATGTAACTGACTACTTCTTGTGGGACCACTTTTCTATATTTATTTACATTGTATTTCAGTTATAGATTACTTTGGTAAATGGCTATACAATGATACTCATTTTTTAACCCCAAAACAAGATGATATTTTTCATTTGGTAAAGTTTCTGTTAGTGCGTAGCAATTTCCAATTTTGTTCAGAGATCCTGTACATTGTTGTTTATCCCCAGGGTCTGTTTTTTATGGTTTTTTTTTTTTTTTACCTGTTTTGTTGTTATGGAGCCTTTTAAAAAATTATATATTTAATTTACTATTTCTACATACTTACTTCTGCATGTTATTTTCCCATCACTGCACTAAATTCTATTTGTGATACTTTTCAGTTGATTCTCATGAGTTACAAAGGTAAACATGCTCTTGTGCAAATTGTTGCTCCTCACAATCATTACATGGTTGTAGCTGTATGTGACCTAGAAATACTTAAAGCTTTAAAGAGAACGGGAAGAAGTGAGGTCACCTGAGGGGCTAGAAAAATTGTCTTCGTTAGTCATGAATATGTTAATGACTAAATCAAAGAGTAACAGCTTTCTCAGCATTTTAAATGAGTTTAAGGCCTGGAAGCACGGTGTTCTCAAAACCAGAAATATTTTGTGACAGGAAATGTGCCCTAGGGTAGTTAATCTGAGGAACACAGAATGTAGTAGCAAATGTCCACATTTTCAAAGAGGAAAACTTGAGATGGTGAAATCTGGAATCTAAAAAGAGGAAGGCTGTTTCTTCTAAGTGACAGTACGAATCAGTTATTACAGTGATGTAGGAGCCATGGAAAGAAGCAGGGATCCTCAGGTGACTGCTCTGTCTAATCACAGCGGGATCTGGTCTCCTAAGTGGACAGATCTTCCTTTGCCTCCTGAGCTATTGCCTAGGACACTTCTCCCTGAGATTTGCAAGATGGCTGGCATTTTTTATTCTTTTAAGTTTCAGGTTCAGGCTTCCTGTGCCAAGAAAGGCAGCCTTTCAGATCTAGGATGCAAAGGGACATGCTGTTTCTATTCTAATGGAGTCTTCAGGATACAGAGTAGGGTGTCTCATTCTCAGCACTATGGACCTTTTGGGCCAGAGAATTCCTTCTCCTGGGGGATTGCCCTCTGCATTGTAGGTGCTTATTAGCATCCAATCCCTCTGTTCACTGCCAGCAGGCTGGCTTCCCTTCCCCTCAGGACCATCTGAAATGGCTCAGGACATTGCCTGAAGTCCCCTTGGGGACAAAAGTCACCTTTGGTTGAGAAACAGTTGGAAGCTGTTATTCGTTTTGAACCCAGAAGGATCTTGGTCTGCTATGCAGTCTTTTTATTATTTTTCTATGCGAATTATTTTCCATTCTGACGGTGATTTATTTTGGGAATATATTTAGAAGTGTATTTTAAAATATCTAAATATAGGGACTTTGTAGTTACCTTGGGACTGTTTTCCAGATTAATGACAAAGAGCAATCAACATAGTTTGTGAGACATTTGTTGAAACTTGCTTTATAGCTAAATATGGTCATGTTTTAAAAAGTCCCAAGTGTTCTTGAAAAGCATTTTTACTTTGCTGCTGCTTACTTAAACATTGAGAAAACATTTATTCAAAATTCTACCTGAATAGGGTTGCAGGTTCGATTCCCAGTCAGGGCACATGCCTGGGTTGCAGGCCAGGCCCCTAGTGGGGGGCCATGTGAGAGGCAACCACACATTGATGTTTCTCTCCCTCTCTTTCTCCCTCCCTTCCCCTCTCTAAAAATAAATAAATAAAATCTTTAAAAAAATTAAATTAAAAAAAAATTCTACCTGAAGAGTTAAAAATAACTGCTATCATTTTCTGTATATCCACTTGCAGAAATGCAGATGTGCACATTTCTGTCTACTTTCTCTGGATTTCTTTTACTATTTTAGGTTATAAGTATCGGCACAAAACTTGTGTATTTACAGGTTTATTTTTGATACTGTGCATGGAAGGGTGAAGATGTTTTCCATAAGTTTTGGTATGTAATATGTTTATCCCCATTCAATTTATTTTGTGATTCAACTTGTTTTATTTTTGAGGTTATGTAGAAGTATATTATATCACTACCAAATAGAAGGACTTTCCAGTCACTCAGTGTTAGTGAATTCCAGCTTAAGTGCAACAGGAGCACTTAGGAAACATACTGTATATAATTTCAATGCTGGGATGCTTGTTGAAACTGGCTTTTTATTGGCTTGGCTAAAAGATAAAAACTTTTGGGAAGATGGAATTATGAAGATGCCTGAAAGATTTCAGAATAGCGGGACAAAACGGTTAATATGTTGTTCAATGAAATTATCGGTGAAAATGAAAAATGTGTCTTTCATTGTATCTTTACCTAAAAACCGAATGAACCTTTTGGCCAAGCAAATAGTACAGTGTTCCAAGTGTGCGTCTCTGCCTCTATCTCGTGGGAATTTAGGGAATAACATGTTAGTGGCAGGTCCGTAGAAAAAGTGGTTGACTGTAGGAGAATATCATTGAATGTTGATTGCAATGTTATTTAGAAGTGCATTTAGTAAGTTTTAAACATCAGGATTTAGTAGTTACTTTTTGTTCCCGATTTCTGTATTAACAGCCGTGACAGTAAGAGGCATACTGTATATCATTTCAGTCCTTTGAAATTTGTTAAAACTGGCCTTAGCACAGGATGGTCACTTTGAAAAATGTCCCAAGTGTGGTCCTCTGCTGCCATGTCATGTGTCACCTGGGAATAACAGCTTCGTGCAGGCCAGCAGGAAAAGTCATTGGCTCCAGTGAATTATCTACTGAGGGTTCATGGAATGTTATTTGAGAAGTGTCTTTCATTGCATTGAAATGAAAGGACTTTGTAGTTACCTTCTGCTTCTGACTTCTATGTTAGCAGCCATGAAGGAAACACATGTATTTTTTATCATTTCAGTCCTTTGAAGTTTGTTGAAAATGGATGGATGGTACAATATGGTCATTTCCAAAGTGTTCTAAGTGTGCATACTGCTGCCATCTCGTGGGCATTCCTGGGAATGACACCTTCGTGCAGCTAGGCAGGAAAAGTGGTTGATTCCGGTGGAACATCAACGACTGTGGATTGCAATGTTATTGGAAGTGTATTTCGTAACTTTTAAATGTAAGGACCTATTAATTACTACTTGTTCTTGATTTCTACATTAACAGCAATGAGAGCAAGAATTATACTCTGTATAATTTTAGTTGTTTGTAATTTGTTTAATCTTGCTTTATGGCTCATTATGGTCACATAGCAAAATGTTCTGAGTGTGGGTCTCTTCTCGTGTCAAGTGCATCTTGGGAAGAACATCTTAGTGCAGGCCAGACAGGAAAAGTTGTCAGCTGCAGTGAATGATCTACCAGTGTTGAATGGAGTGGTACTTAGTTGTGTATGTTATTACTTTCACATAAGTGGACTTCGTGGTTCATTTTTCTTGTCTTCCCCCACATACAACAGTGGTATCTTTATGTCAGGTAACTGGGCCAGACATGTGTTCATGTTTCAGCTGTGTCCATGTCTTTGTGGTTCAATGTCCTGTGTGTGTTGACATCCTGGCAGCATCCATGTCCCTCCCATGTCTATGTCCCTGCCACTGTAATGTCTCAGCCTCATCAAAATCGTGATTGTGTCTATGTCCCCTCTACCTCGATGTCCCGGCTGCATGGATGTCTCAGATGTGCTACTTTCCTATCTTTGTCAAAGTCCAGGTTCCCCTGGTGTCCCAGCCACACTTCTGTACCGTCTACATTGATGCCTCAACTGAGTCAATATGTGAGCTGTGCCGCTGTCCTTCCCATGTCGATGTCTTAGCTGTGTTGATGTCCTGTCTTGTCTGGTATTCATCTGTACTCATGCATATACTAAATGTTGAATATCTTGTATTGATCTAATTATGTTATTTTGATTATTATCCCAGGTGTTAGAGCTGACAAGGTTTGTGGAAAATAATTACTTTTTAATCCCCCACAATTTTGAAAAAAAAACAGCAGTGCGGAATGAATGGTGAGACAGTGTTAACTCCTGAACCTGTTGCAGCTGAGAGATCATGGACATCTGCCCTCCAAGGTTCAGCATCCTTTGTGTTCACTGTGTTTTGGCCTATTGCTGCTGGGTTTGGCAAGATTTTGACGTTTGCATTTGGAAAGACCTGAGTTTTATGTTATTGAATCACAGAGTTGTTTACAATGGGAGGATCTGGTTCAGCTCCTGCCTCTGGCCTCTGGCAACAGGGGCCTGGTGTCTGTCTGCAACTCCAAATTCTGCTCATGGAATCCTGGTTATAGATCTGCGTCCTGTGCCCAGGGCCTATGCTTCAGGGTTAAAGTGTATTCGGTTGTGTGTCTGCAGTCTTGCACCTCTTAGGATGTGGCGTTGTGTTCTGGGTTCACAAGTGAGGTCCATGTGCAGATGAAGCCTTTGGTTCTTGTGTATGGAACCTGGCATTAAGGGTCCGATGGCATTCTTTGGCATCTGGTGTTTGGCCTTTGGACCATGTGGTCTGGCTCGGGTGAGGACACACGGGGACAGGCTTTGGACACCTGGTCAGGTGTCTGTTGCATGGCATGGTTAGGGGTTAATGTTAGGGGCTGGGGTGCAGTTGGTAGCATGATGTTTTTAACTACATTTGAAACCTTGTTTTTTTTTTTTTTACTTTATTGTGACAGCTGTCATCTCAGCGTGTGTTAAAAAAACTGACTAGAACTGGTGAATATTTGTGTGGCCATTTTCGTATTGAAGATGGATGAACATAGCAACATTATTAGCACATTAGGCTTTGCCATTTCAGGAAAGGTGAAAACACAACTGAAATGCACAAAAAGGTCTGTGGTGTGTATGGAGAAGGTGCTGTGACTGACTGAATGCATCAGAAGCAGATTACGAAGTTTCATGCTGCAGACTTCTCGTGTGCAGTTGCCCCCTGGATCACATGGACCAGCTGCAGTGGAGAGCCATCCAGGCCAGACGGTAACTGAGGACAGACCACGTTACAGCATGCGGTTATGGCATGTGGGAGCAGGTGACATACTCTCAAAGTATCCTAATCAAGCATCAAAAATCATCTGCACCAGCATGGTCAGGTTAATTGCTTTGATGTTTGGGTTCCACAGAAGTGAAGCAGGGAGGAGGGGGGGAACCCTTCTTGACCACATTTCCAAATGCAATTCTCTACTGAAATATAAGGAAAACCTTCCAATTCCAAGACAAATTGGGGAGTAAGAATGAACCATTGGTATTTGACAATAATGTTGAACAGTAGAGATTGTGGGCACACGGAGGGAACCACCACCGTCCACTCCAAAGGGTGGCCTTCATCCAGAGGAGGTGATGCTGTATATATGGTGATGGTGGAGTCATTAAGGAGTCCTGTAGCAGGAGCTCCTCACCAGGAACCAGGTGGTTACTTCCAACAAGCACTGCTCCACATCAGACCAATGGAAAGCACCACCTGAGGGAAAGAGTCCTGAATTTGCCAGCAGAAGACATGTAATATTCAGACAGGATAGAACACTTGTTTATCTGTGGTGACCAGGAAAAAACAGTTGCAGCCTGAACTGTTCTGATTCATCTGCAGCACTCACCCACCCTGTCCCTTTGGATTGCCATTTATTTCAGCCTTTCCAAAATTCTCTTAATGGAGAAAAATTTCCGTTCTGTGGAATGGCACTTGGGAGGTTTCTCTGCTCCAAAATGTAAAATGTGGGAAGATGGAATGGTGAGGTAGCCTGAGAGGTGGCAGAGGGCGGTGGAACAAAGCAGTGAATACGCTGTCTAGTCACGTTGCTGGGGAAAATGAAAAATTTGCCCGCCAGTGCATCTCACAGCAAAAACCAAAGGCCCGTAGCACAGTATGTGCTCTGAGTGTGCGCCTTCTGCTGCCATCTTGTGGTCATTTTGGGGAATGACACCTTTATGCAGGTCAGCAGGAAAAGCGGTTGATTCCAGTGGAACATCAGTGACCTTTGATGGCCGTCGTATTTCCAGGTGCATTTGAAAACATTTGAATGTAAGGACTTTCCGGGTACCTTGTGACTGGTTTCCAGATTAAGGGCGAAGGGAGGAATAAGCGTGTCCAATGTGAAATTGTTGGAACTGGCTTTATAGCATAATAGAGTCAGGTTTTTAAAAGTTCCAAGTGTGCTTGAAAATTGTTTGTGATTGGCTTTGTCTGTTGCAGCTTCCTTAAACAATGAGAAAAGTAAAATTTATTCAAAATTTTCCACCAGGAAGTTAAGAAAAACGAAGGCGCTATCATTTCATGTACGTGCCCCTCCGGACATGTCTGCGGGCTCCTTTCGTCCCCAGTGACCGGACTTTACTGGTTCAGGTTCCTCGTGCAGGTGCAAAACCTGTGCATTTCCACTTCTGTTTCTAACATGTGCATTTAAGGGTGAAGACTTCTCTCTGAAGTTTTGGTATGTAGTTTTTAGAGTCATTCAGCTCAAATTACTTTGTAACTCAAATACCGGCTCATTTTGGAGGTTGTTTATGAGTCTATTTCATAAGTACCGAAGGACAGAACTTTCCAGTCACCCACTTTCAGTGAATTCCAGCTTAAGTGCTATGAGAGCAAAACACACACTCTACATGATCTCAGTGTTGCGATGCTGAGTGAAGCCTGCTTTACACCCGGTTGTCCAGAAAGTTAGTTTAGCCTTCACCACCCCTGCCTTCATCCCCCAGCTCCCCATCCCCGTCACGTACTCTGGGTACGTGGCTCTGGGTTCACGTACTTGTCTTTAACTTCATTTGAAACCATTTTATTATCTTGTATCATGACAAGTGTTGTATCAGCGTGAGTTAAAAAAACTCATCAAAATGGTTGAGTGTTTGTGTGGTCATTTTCATACTGAAGGTGGGTGAACATAGGAATATGTTTTGCACATTAGACTTTGGTATTTCAAGAAGGATGAAAATGCCAGTAAACAGAAGAAAAGATGTGTGGTGCGTATGAGAAGGTGTTGTGACAGATCGAACGTGTCGGGAGTGGTTTGCAGTGTTTCCTGTGGGAGGTTTGTCACGGGAAGATGCCCCAGCGGCGAACGGACCACTTGCAGTGCAGAGCCATCAAGTCCAGATGTTCACTGAGGACAGACCACATGAGGCCACGCGGGAGACAGGCCACGTACTCAAAGTACCCAAATCAACTGTCGGAAATCATTTGCACCAGGATGTTTACGGTCATTGTTTTGGTGTTTGGGTTCCACACTAGTGAAGTGGCAAAAAAACCCAACCACCATTCTTGACAGCATTTCCATGTGGGATTGTCTTCAGAAACATACAGAAATTCTCTTTCTGTTTCCCAGACAAATTGTGAGGGTAGATGAACAGCTGATACTTTGCAGTAACATGGAACTGGGGAGATCATGTCAAAAGAATGGAATCATTATCTGCCATTCGAAAGGGCAGTGTTCATCCAAAGAAAGTGTTGTGTAAATGGTAGGTTAGGGTCAGGGTCAGGTTTAGGGTTAGGGATCCTGTCTGTGGGCCCACACTCACCCTGCTCTTAGTGTCAAACCAACTGTCAGGTTGAAGTGAAATGTCCAGGGTACGGCCAGACCATGGAAAATTAGGTGAGCGGTGGGTGGATGCGGGGTGGGGGGATGTATGAAGTAAGTGGGGGCAGGGAGCAGCTGCAGCCGGTCTGCGAGGAGCTGCAAAGCGTGCTCGGACTCTTTATGTGGTAGGAGTGTGAGGTCTCTATGTAAGTTAGCCATTCCTGTGGGACCACTTCTCATGAGCACATCGCATAGACCATGTACCAGCTTTGGGAGTGCATGACTTCTGGTCCTAGTTTGCTGAGCATTGCCAGGGCCAGCTTCAAAGGCTCTCAGGAGGCAAAGCCGAGTCTGAAGTCTAGGTACTTCAGTGGTAAATGTTGTAAGCTATAAAATGAGAAATGCTGACTTCCAGCCAAGATGGAGGCATAGGTGGACACACTATGCCTCCTCACACAACCAAAATTAAAGACAACAAAGATTTAGAAATAATAAAACAATCAGAACTATAGAAAATTGAACTGTACAGAAGTCCGACAACCATTCATCCAGAGCGGTAAGAGGGGAGGAGTCGCAGCAGGAAAAAGTGGAGGTTGGAGGACCCAGGCATGCAGGCAGCGGCTAGCAGACCCCAGGCACACAGGTGGCAGCTAGTGGTCCCTGGACACGGGGTGGCAACAGGCAGAACTAGTGAGGCCGAGCAAGGCAGCTGGCTGACCAGGCGGTCCCACATTCATGCGCAGATAATCCAGGCGAAAATGGGGAGTGGGATGGACCTGGAAACCCAGGGCCCCAGCGCCAGGAAATAAAACCTAAAAACACAGATTGAAAACATTTGTGTAGGTTGAATGCTAGGAGAGACTCCCAGCCTCACAGGAGAGTTCGTTGGAGAGACCCACAGGGTCCTAGAATGTACACAAGCTCACACAGAAATCAGCACCAGAAGGGCCCAATTTGCTTGGAGGAAGCGGCAGAAGGGACTGGAATCCGAGAGAGAGCGGAGCAAGCACCATTGTCCTCTCTCAGACCCCACCCCCACATATAGCATCACAACCCAGAGACTGGGCTGCCCTGCCCTGGGGAACACCTAATTCTCCGCCCCTCATATGTAACAGCTGCGACTAGACCAAAAACAAAAACAAAAACAAAAAAAATGGCTCAAAAGGGAGAACAGATCAAAGCCCCAGAGCCAATTTATGTAAGCAATCAAGAGATAGCCAACCTATCAGATGCACAGTTCAAAGCCCTGGTGATCAGGATGCTCACAGAATTGGTTGATTTTGCTCACAAACTAGATGAACAAATGAAGGCTACAATAAGTGAAATGAAGGAAAACGCATAGGGAACCAATAGAAATGGGAGGGAAACAGACTCAAATCAATGGAGTGGACCAGAAGGAAGAAACAAACAACCAAACAGAAAACAAGGAAGAAACAAGAATTCAAAAAAATGAGGAGAGGCTTAGGAACCTCCAGGACATCTTGAAACATCCCAACATCTGAATGATAGAGGTCCCAGAAGGGGAAGAAGAAGAGCAACAAGTGGAAAACTGATTTGAACAAATAATCAAGGAGAACTTCCCCAATCTGGCAAAGGAAATAGACTTCCAGGAAGTCCAGGAAGCTCAGAGAGTCCCAAAGAAGTTGGACCCAAAGAGGAACACCCCAAGGCACATCGTCATTACATCAGCCAAGATTAAAATGAAGGAGAGAATTCTAGAAGCAGCGAGGGATAAAGGAACAGTCACCTGCAAAGGAGATCCCATCAGACTGTCAGCTGCTTTCTCAAAAGAGACCTTCCAGGAAAGAGGGGGCTGGAAAGAAGTATTTGAAGTCTTGAAAGGCAAGGACCTTCATCCAAGATTGTTCTATCCAGCGAAGCTGTCATTTAGAATGGAAGGGAAGATAAAGTGCTTCTCAGAGAAGGTCAAGTTCAAGGAGTTCATCATCACCAAGCCCTTATTCTATGAAATGTTAAAGGGACTTACCTAAGAAAAAGAAGATAAAAAGTATGACAGTAACAAGACAACAAACTCACAGATATTAACAACCACACCTAAAACAAAAGCGAACTAAGCAAACAACTAGAACAGGAACAGAAACACAGAAATGGAGATCTCATGGAGGGTTACTAACAGGGGAGTGGGAGGAGGAGGGGGGGTAAGATACAGAGAATAAGTAGTACAGACGGTGGGTAGAAAATAGACGGGGGGAGGGCAAGAATAGTGTGGGAAAAGGAGAAGCTAAAAAACTTATGACACATGGACATGAAGTAAAGGGGGGGAATGTGGGTGGGAGGGGGTGTGCAGGGTGGAGGGGAATGATGGGGGAGAAATGGGACAACTGTAATAGCATAATCAATAAAATATATTTTAAAAATTACATAAAGTAACGTTTCTTGCTCTCATTGCAGTCAATCTAGACTTCAGTAACAAAAGGTAACTGGAAAGTCCTTGTATTTACAAGTTATGAAACACACTTCTAATTAACCCCCAAATAAGCCACTACTGCAGTCGGAAAATCATTGGAACTGAAAGGCACTATGCACCAAAAGCTACAGGGAAACGTGCCGTCTGCAGTGCGCACGGCAGGAAAGGGCAGAAGCTGGCGCTCCAACGGCTCTGAACCCACACGGAGGACCCCGCGGAGTGAGTCCAGCCCAGAGAAAGTGGCAGGACGGAAACGTGCACGTGCAGACAGATGTCTGGGAGGGTGGACACTTACAGTGGTAGCAGTTAGTGTTCCTTGGGGTAGGGTTTTCAGTTAACTTCATCTTTCTGTATAGTTTCAGTAAGCTGCAACAAACAAAGCCATTTTCATTTTAGGAAAAAGTACTGCAGAACAACGTAGAATAGTTTTATAGAATATTTGTAATGATTGAAATATAATAATCTAGTCTGCCGTGGAGACACCAGAATCCTTTTCTTTACTCATTCAGCTGGGTCTCTTGACAGTCAGCAGGGAAAAAAAAATCTAACCGTTTAGACCAAATGGCTCCTTTTCTTGTTTGTACGTCTTCACGTGCATTGCAGCAGTTCTGATAGAGGAAACTCCTAACATTTTCATCTCTAAAAGTAATGTGAGCCTGGGTCTGCCATTTACAAGCTACATTCTTTGGACATAGAAGAAGCCTCCCAGGGTCTTTGCTTTGTCAATTGTAACATTTCTCATTTTTTGTTGTTTTGTTTTTTTATGAGGTAAGATTATCTTTTTTTAAATATATTTTATTGATTGTTACTATAGTTGTTCCATTCCCCCCATCACTCCCCTCCACCCTGCACACCCCCTCCCACCCACATTCCCCACCTTTACTTCATGTCCATGTGTCATAAGTTCTTTAGCTTCTCCTTTTCCCACACTATTCTTGCCCTCCCCCCGTCTATTTTCTACCCACCGTCTGTACTACTTATTCTCTGTATCTTTCCCCCCCTCCTCCTCCCACTCCCCTGTTAGTAACCCTCCATGAGATCTCCATTTCTGTGTTTCTGTTCCTGTTCTAGTTGTTTGCTTAGTTCGCTTTTGTTTTAGGTGTGGTTGTTAATATCTGTGAGTTTGTTGTCTTGTTACTGTCATACTTTTTATCTTCTTTTTCTTAGGTAAGTCCCTTTAACATTTCATAGAATAAGGGCTTGGTGATGATGAACTCCTTGAACTTGACCTTCTCTGAGAAGCACTTTATCTTCCCTTCCATTCTAAATGACAGCTTCGCTGGATAGAACAATCTTGGATGAAGGTCCTTGCCTTTCAAGACTTCAAATACTTCTTTCCAGCCCCCTCTTTCCTGGAAGGTCTCTTTTGAGAAAGCAGCTGACAGTCTGATGGGATCTCCTTTGCAGGTGACTGTTCCTTTATCCCTCGCTGCTTCTAGAATTCTCTCCTTCATTTTAATCTTGGCTGATGTAATGACGATGTGCCTTGGGGTGTTCCTCTTTGGGTCCAACTTCTTTGGGACTCTCTGAGCTTCCTGGACTTCCTGGAAGTCTATTTCCTTTGCCAGATTGGGGAAGTTCTCCTTGATTATTTGTTCAAATCAGTTTTCCACTTGTTGCTCTTCTTCTTCCCCTTCTGGGACCTCTATCATTCAGATGTTGGGATGTTTCAAGATGTCCTGGAGGTTCCTAAGCCTCTCCTCATTTTTTTGAATTCTTGTTTCTTCCTTGTTTTCTGTTTGGTTGTTTGTTTCTTCCTTCTGGTCCACTTCATTGATTTCAGTTCCAGTTTTCCTCCCATCTCTATTGGTTCCCCATGCGTCTTCCTTCATTTCACGTATTGTAGCCTTCATTTGTTCATCTAATTTGTGAGCAAAATCAACCAATTCTGTGAGCATCCTGATCACCAGGGCTTTGAACTGTGCATCTGATAGGTTGGCTATCTGTTCATCACTTAGAGGAATTGGCTGTGGCGTGTTGATTTGTTTTCCAGTTTGAGCCGTTTTTGGTGGATTTTTTTGGGGGGGAGTCTGGTCGCAGCTGTTATGTAGTGAGGGGTGGAGCCTTAGGTGTTCCCCAGGGTGGGGCAGCCCTGTCGCTGAGTTTTGATGCTGTATATGTGGGTGGGGTCCGAGAGGGAACAATGGTGCCTGCTCCGCTCTCTCCTGGATTCCTGTTGCCTCCACCGCCTCCCCTTTGCCTGGACTATCTGTGCGTGTATGTGGGACCACTTGGTCAGCCAGCTGCCTTGTGCGACCTCACTGAGTCTGCACAATTGCCACCCCCGTGCCTGAGGTCCGCTAGCCACTGCCTCTGCACCTGGAGTCTGGTAGCCGCTGCCTGCACGCCTGGGAACTGCCAGCCACTGCTGCCTGCGTGCCCCAATCCACACCTCCACTTTTTCCTGCCCTGACTCCGCCCCTCTTACCAGTCTGGATGAATGGTTGTTGGACTTCCGTACAGTTCAATTTTCTATCAGTTCTGTTGTTTTCTTTGATTTCTAAATCTTTGTTGTCCTTCATTTTGGTTGTGAGAGGAGGTAGTGTGTCCACCTACACCTCCATCTTGGCCAGAAGTGGGGATGAAGTTTCAAAGCCTTTCTTTCCCAGACAGTGGAAATGATACCTAAAATTTCAATGTGTCAGCATGGTGTTTCTTGTGATGTTGGAACATCTGGCAATAGAACTGGACCAGGCTCAGGACTGCTGAGTGAGTGGGTGAGACACATCTTCCTCGTTCTCCCTGCCTTGGCCTACTATCTATCCCACCTAACACACCAGTGCAGGCAGGTGCTGTTCCCAGTGTCGGTTCTCAGCAAGGGGCAGGCTAGGGTCTTGTTTCACAGGTCACTCTCAGTACCACCTGCCTGTGCTGAGGAGGCTCTGAAGGTGTGCAGGGGCAGTGGGAGAGGAGTGACCTGGAGGGAAGCACATCCCCTACCTCAGGCATCCTTCTCAGGGCAGCTGCAGTGGGTCTGCTAAAATTCTGAATTTGGCTACAGACCCCTACCCTGTCCTTATCTGCCTTTCTCCAGCACTAAAGACCCGGAACACATGGGCACTGAAGGCTGTTCAGCAGGACTTGCGATCTCAGTGATTTTCCTGCCAGATTCTGTCTGTGCTGACTCAACTTTGAGTGTCAAACTGAAAGGCTGGAGTCCCCATTTTCATTGCACAGACTAGGAAGCAGGCAGAGAGAAGTTGATAATCTTGCCTTAGGTCACACAACTGGAGGAGACAGAGCTGAGACTCACACCCACTATGGACTGATGTGGAATCTGTATGCTGTGCTCCAGGAAATGCTGACCCCGAAGGGGCAGCAAGGAGAGTGAGGAAGACGAGGTGCCCAGACTGAGCCACGCTCACATCCATGCACAAACATACATCCTTCCCTGCCATTCACCTCTGAGTCTCCAGAGGTTCTGGGAAACTAGGAGAGCCAAGAGAAGCGAAGGGAGGAGGGTAGAGAGCCTATTAGGAGAAAGGCCCCACTTCCCAGGAGTCCGGGGAATTCCCTTCCCTGGTGATTCGGTCTCAAATTCCTCTCTCTGGGCAGTAACCAAAGTAGATTGACTAAAGACTTACACATTTGCAGGAGCTGAATTTCTGTGGCTGAGAGTGATTTATTTGTGGCTCTTCCCAAACTCTCTGCTTTCAGTGATGAGGGAATGAGGGATGTGGGCTTCATATTTGTATGGAGACAAAACTTGATAGAATAGGACATCAAAACCCATGAAAGAGATTGGTGCTGACATCCCCATATCACTCATGGAATTGTTTGTCCATCTCATCTCTTGTCATGAAACTGGAGAGTTTGTTTAACCAGTTACTTCTGTACTAATTACAATCTTGGGGAGAGTAGGGGGCTCTAGACTTCCTATGGCTGTTGATATGCAACTTAATGCTAATAACTCACTCAGTCAACCCGCAAACATAGGGCTTGTCCCCTGAGTGCGTCCTCTGGTGTGTGATGAGATATGACTTGCTTGTAAAGCCTCGCCCGCACTCCGTGCAAACATAGGGCTTGTCCCCAGAGTGTGTCCTCTGGTGTGTTACGAGATATGACTTGCAAGTAAAGCCTCTCCCACACTCCCTGCAAACATAGGGCTTCTTCCCAGAGTGTGTCCTCTGGTGTGTTACGAGATATGACTTGCATGTAAAGCCTCTCCCGCACTCCCTGCAAACATAGGGCTTCTCCCCAGAGTGTGTCCTCTGGTGTCTGATGAGATGTGACTTGCGAGTAAAGCCTCTCCCGCACTCCCTGCAAACATGGGGCTTCTCCCCAGAGTGTGTCCTCTGGTGTCTGATGAGATCTGACTTGGAAGCAAAGCCTCTCCCGCACTCCCTGCAAACATAGGGCTTCTTCCCAGAGTGTGTCCTCTGGTGTGTTACAAGATATGACTTGCATGTAAAGCCTCGCCCGCACTCCCTGCAAACATAGGGCTTGTCCCCAGAGTGTGTCCTCTGGTGTGTGATGAGATATGACTTGCATGTAAAGCCTCGCTTGCACTCCCTGCAAACATAGGGCTTCTCCCCAGAGTGTGTCCTCTGGTGTCTGATGAGATGTGACTTGCGAGTAAAGCCTCTCCCGCACTCCCTGCAAACATGGGGCTTCTCCCCAGAGTGTGTCCTCTGGTGTCTGATGAGATCTGACTTGCAAGTAAAGCCTCTCCCGCACTCCCTGCAAACATAGGGCTTCTTCCCGGAGTGTGTCCTCTGGTGTGTTACGAGATATGACTTGCATATAAAGCCTCTCCCGCACTCCCTGCAAACATAGGGCTTGTCCCCAGAGTGTGTCCTCTGGTGTGTGATGAGATATGACTTGGATGTAAAGCCTCGCTTGCACTCCCTGCAAACATAGGGCTTCTCCCCAGAGTGTGTCCTCTGGTGTCTGATGAGATGTGACTTGCGAGTAAAGCCTCTCCCGCACTCCCTGCAAACATGGGGCTTCTCCCCAGAGTGTGTCCTCTGGTGTCTGATGAAATCTGACTTGGAAGTAAAGCCTCTCCCGCACTCCCTGCAAACATAGGGCTTCTTCCCAGAGTGTGTCCTCTGGTGTGTTACGAGATATGACTTGCATGTAAAGCCTCTCCCGCACTCCCTGCAAACATAGGGCTTGTCCCCGGAGTGTGTCCTCTGGTGTGTTACGAGATATGACTTGCATGTAAAGCCTCTCCCGCACTCCCTGCAAACATGGGGCTTCTCCCCAGAGTGTGTCCTCTGGTGTGTTATGAGATGTGACTTGCATGTAAAGCCTCTCCCGCACTCCCTGCAAGCATGGGGCTTCTCCCCAGAGTGTGTCCTCTGGTGTCTGATGAGATCTGACTTGCAAGTAAAGCCTCTCCCGCACTCCCTGCAAACATAGGGCTTCTCCCCAGAGTGTGTCCTCTGGTGTGTTACGAGATATGACTTGCATGTAAAGCCTCTCCCGCACTCCCTGCAAACATAGGGCTTGTCCCCAGAGTGTGTCCTCTGGTGTGTTATGAGATATGACTTGGATGTAAAGCCTCGCTTGCACTCCCTGCAAACATAGGGCTTCTCCCCAGAGTGTGTCCTCTGGTGTCTGATGAGATGTGACTTGCGACTAAAGCCTCTCCCGCACTCCCTGCAAACATGGGGCTTCTCCCCAGAGTGTGTCCTCTGGTGTCTGATGAGATCTGACTTGCAAGTAAAGCCTCTCCCGCACTCCCTGCAAACATGGGGCTTCTTCCCGGAGTGTGTCCTCTGGTGTGTTACGAGATATGACTTGCATATAAAGCCTCTCCCGCACTCCCTGCAAACATAGGGCTTGTCCCCAGAGTGTGTCCTCTGGTGTGTGATGAGATATGACTTGGATGTAAAGCCTCGCTTGCACTCCCTGCAAACATAGGGCTTCTCTCCAGAGTGTATCCTCTGGTGTCTGATGAGATGTGACTTGCGAGTAAAGCCTCTCCCGCACTCCCTGCAAACACAGGGCTTCTCCCCAGAGTGTGTCCTCTGGTGTGCGATGAGATATGTCTTGGATGTAAAGCCTCGCCCGCACTCCCTGCAAACACAGGGCTTCTCCCCTGAGTGTCTCCTCTGGTGTGCTATGAGATATGACTTGCATATAAAGCCTCTCCCGCACTCCCTGCAAACATAGGGCTTCTCTCCTGAGTGTCTCCTCTGGTGTGCGATGAGATATGACTTGGATGTAAAGCCTCGCTTGCCCTCCCTGCAAACATAGGGCTTCTCTCCAGAGTGTGTCCTCTGGTGTCTGATGAGATGTGACTTGCATGTAAATCCTCTCCCGCACTCCCTGCAAACATAGGGCTTTTCCCCTGGGTGTGTCTTCTGGTCTCTAACGAGATGTGACCCATTACTGAAGCCTTGCCAACACCTTCTATACTTCATTGTAATAAATTTTGACATTCCTAATTTCAGAAATAACTTGCCTGTGTTCTCTGGACTCTCTTTCTGGCCTCTGCGTGGCTCTTCCTCTATCGTTCTCTCATGCTCACTAGAACTCCTCATTCGCTCTTTGGAAGGTTGGAAAAAGGGTCTTGAGGTTCTCCTCTGACTGATCCTTTTAAGCAAAGGTTTGGACCTTTCTTTGACCTCTTGACCTTCAGCTTTATCATTCCAGCTGTGTGTACTAGTATGTTGGTGCTGCTGATTCTGATCCTCTGCGCAGGGTGCCTCCGCTTGGAGCTGTTTTCTTGCAGGTGTTCCTGGGTGACTCAGAGATGGATGATTGAGTTTCACGTGTTGGCTGAGGAATTTCTGACTGGAGAAGGCCAGAGAGCAGGAGGGACATGGGTGCACCTCTGGCTTTGGTTCTGCTGAAAGGGAAAGGTTTGGTCAGGGCAGATGTGACGAGAAAGCCTGGGCCGTATGATTGGTCTCCTGGTAAGACCTGCCCCATGAATTATTCCTACTGTGGTGACAACGCAAGCTCCATCTCCCACAAAGTGTCCACTCAGTCTATTTTCCTTTTTATTTTTATGCGGTGCATCTTCTTCAGAAATCCAGAAAGCCCACATCCAGGGTCTTTTCTAATATTGCCCAGACTAGGGTTTTTCGAGGAGCATCATAGGCCATTTTACTCCCAGTGCAGATGGAACTGCAGTGAACTTTCCTTTCTATAGGTATTTTCTAAGTCATGTTAAAGAGGAAAACCACAGGCCCCAACTAGGAATTACTTCTGTTTTCCAAAACAGTGAAATAAAATGTCCTTCCTGCCCTTGCTTGTGTAGCTCAGTGGATTGAGTGCCAGCCTTCTAAGCAAGGAGTCACAGGTTTGATTCCCAATCCAGGCACATGCCTGGGTTGTGTGCCAGGTCCCCAGCAGGGTGTGTGTGAGGCAACCACACATGGATGTTTCCCTCTTTCTCCACCTTCCCCTCTAAAAATAAATAAATAAAATCTTAAATAAAATGTCCTTCCTCAAGCCTCACACCAAATATTTATGCTTCATCTCATTCAGTGTTAGCCCATTTCAAATACACCGAGAGTCCTGTTTCAAAATTTTTCTCCGACCACACTTATTACACTCCTGCTCCTCTCTGGCCAATCCACCATGCTCTCTCATTTGGAGATGAAGTAATCTGTAAGGAGATTCCCCACTGGGGTTTATTTTCTAAAAATTAACAAAGCATAATCAGAACAGAGAACACGCCACTCTATAGCTGACGACGGACGGCGCACTTGCACTCAGTAAAGTCCCCAGTGTCTCAGCTCGGGTCATGGGCACTGCATTTCCGGGCTGCTAAGCATGTACCTGATCTCCATTTTTACCCTCTGTGCTGAGAGGAGACCTGAGTGAGCCTCAGCCAATTCGATGCCCCACCTCTTTTCTTCCCGGCACAAGCTGCTCCCTCTGCCTGCAGGTATTTTTGTAAATGTTGTCTCCCGAGGGAGCTGTTGCTGGACCACCTACCACACTGCACCTCCCCTCACATGGATCCCTAGGCACTTGTCCTGGATTAGTTTTCTCCAAAGCACTAACCGCTGTGGAGTGTCATGTACATGCAAGCATGTGGGCCTGGGTTTCCCTCCACCCGTCAGCTCCTCAAGAGTGGTGATTCTGATCCTCATGTTAATCTGCATTTCCAGGTTGCAGGATGCTGTGCGCCACATAGTAGGATCTCTCATGATAATTCACCGAAATGACGAATGAAAGTGCCCTGCCTGGATGGTGTGGCTTGGTGGGTTGGGTGTTGTCTGGGAAACTGAAAGGTTACAAGTTTGATTCCCAGTCAGGGCACATGCCAGGGTTCTGGGCCAGTTGGGGGTGTGTGAGAGACAACTGATGAATGTTTCCCTTCTACATTGGTTTTTTTCTCCCTCCTTTCCACTCTCTGTAAAAATAAATATTTATTAAAAAAAGACTTGATTTAGCCCTGGCTGGTGTAGCTCAGTGGATTGAGCACGGGCCTGCGAAGCAAAGGATCGCGGTTCGATTCCCAGTCAGGGCACATGCCTGGGTTGCAGGCCAGTTCCCAGCATGGGACACACAAGAGGCAACCGTACATTGATATTTCTCTCCCTCTCCCCCTCTCCTACCCTTCCCCTCTAAAGATAAATAAATAAAAATCTTAAAAAAAAAAAAAAAAAAAACTGTATAAAAAAAAAAAAGACTTGATTTATTTACTTATTTTCAGAAAAGGGGGAAGGGAGGGAGTGAGGGAGAAGGAAACATACACATGTGGTTGCCTCTCATGTGCCACCTACTGGGGACCTGGCCCAAAACCCAGGCATGTGCCCTGATTGGGAATTGGCGACCCTTTGGTTCGCAGGCTGGTACTCAATCCACTGAGTAACACCAGCCAGGACAAAATCTTTAAAAAAAATAATGAATGCCTATAAAAAATGTTTTATTCAGAAGTATCGAGGAAAGTTAAGAAGAAGCTATGAAAATGTCAGAAAAACCACCTTGGTGAGAGCTGGTTAGTGCTTGAAAATAATTTTTTTCTTTGCCTCTCAGCCTCACAGCACTAAAAGTGGTTGTATATTTTGTCCCTGAAATATTTTAAAACTAAAAAATATAAAAATTTTGCCTAAGAGTCAAAGGCATATGAATGAATTCTGAATTTCCGAAGCATCTGATTTGAAACTTTTCTGACTTTAGAGTGGATTTTTCTCTACCTAAGAGATGGATCATGAATATTTCCATGGAGAATTCCCTCTTTTTTTCTGTTCTGAAGAACAGTGGTACCCACCTCTTTCGGCCACGAGCTCTCTCTTCCACTTGCTGCCCCACTTGCTGCCCAGTTCCTGGCCATACTCGTCCCCGTACCAGACCAGCAGCTCACAGCCTGGCCTGACGATCCGGCAGGTTCGGTAGAAAATCTGCCTGTGGTATTGAACGGCCACCAGGTTCTGCTCTTCATCATCCCGGGCACAGTTCACATACCTGGGATCGAGGCAGAGGAAGGGAAAGAAAACCAGTGACAAGTTCCCACTACCTGTTACATCCATGTCCAGCTCCTCACTGATTCTTAAGGCCATCAGGCTCTGGTGTTGCCCACTGCCCCTAATGCTCCCGGGGAACCTTCTGTTCGGTGTCAGAGTCTGTCAGCATGTCCTGTGAATGCCTAGCTCCAAGTCCTCCTTGCAGTGGTAATGCTGCCTAATACCATTTTCTAAAATCCAGTTCTAGACTTAACCTTCACCCTGATTGGCCATAATATCCACTGATTTCTGGCTTCTCTAAACTCCAAATCAAGTTGTCTCATACCACAGAACCTGGTGCTTGATTTAGGGCTCTGCTTCTAAATTAGCTCACTAAATCATTCAGTACTCAGTCCATGTCTATGTTCTCTTAAGAAGCCTTTGTCCAATTCCCCTACACTTTATTTAGGGTAGCATTCACTTGTTGGCTCAATGTTATCATAGAAAATTGGAGGTCTTTTTGTCTTAGTAAAATAAAACAGAAAAATAGTAGTGGATTCACATTCTGTTATCCCTGATAAAAGAGAGCCCCTCTCAGGAAAGGGTCCATGACCATTCCCCTGCAGTCCTCAAAGCCCAGTTCTAGTTTGAAGTGAGGCTGGGATGGTTTTCTACCTTCACAGGTTTAGTCCACCCTTGGTTTGTGCTATTTTGACACTGTGCATTTCTTGGAAATTATAGTTAAAACTTTCTAAAAGCAATTGTTTTATGTCTGTCTGCAAGAAGTCCTTCATAAGGACATGGGTTGTGTGATCTGTTTAAGTAATGTATTCCTTCACCTAAACTGGAATATAGTAAGTGCTTAATTAATGTTCATTTGATACATTAAAGTGTAATCCAGCGTCCATGGTGAATCTTGGCTCTTCAAGGTCCTTTCCAGTGCCAACATTGTGTCTAGCAGAGAGCTTTATATTTTGAGGACATATGCTGTACTTTTTTCCTAAATATCCCCTGAAATGAAAGAACACTGTATGGAGAAAAAGAGGAAAAAAAGGATTAAGGGAGACCACTGAGCAAGGTATGATGAGGGGGAAAGATACATGGGCTTGTGGGGGATGAGTGTCCCCTCTGGCACCCAGAGATCCGTTGACCTCACCTCATCCAGTTGGCCCAGGATTTGTCCTTTCCATCCACGTACTCATAGCAGTTTCTCCCTTTGGTGATCTGTGTTTCAGAAAAGAAGTTAAAGACCTTTTACTTTTTTTCGAGGGGAGGTAATAGAAGAATTATTTTACCCTACTGTCAGCAAAGCTGCCAGTTGTGACATGGTATTTTTCTTACTCATCATCTGCACATCCGAATCTACCTGTCCTCCTCCTCCATAGCAGGAGCCCCACACAAGGGAGGAGCCACTCCTTTGTGTCTGCACCACTTTGCTCCCACTTATCTTCCGATCCTTAAAATGGAGCTCTGCGTTCATGTAAAGTCCAGTCAGTACACAGAGCTCACCACATTGTCCCCTCCCTGTCTAGCACATAAGAGGTGAGGTCCCTCCAAGCCTCAGAAGGAATGTGGGAAGCCAGAGGACAGTGGAAGAGGTAAAGACTTCTCACCAGCCAGGAGTATCTGCTCTTGGCCGCCTCTTCATCTTCTGTGATGTGTCCTTCATAAGGGCCAAAGTGCAGACCCACCGGCAAGTCAGCTGCCTCATTCCACACTCCAAGCCCAGCCTCAGGGATGCCCGATGGCCCAATTCTCAACCCAGGGGGCAAGGTGAGGGCTGAGCGGTGGGGATGCCCCTTGTCCACTGCACTGTCCTTTACAAATGTAGGGGGCCCATGCATAGCACAGCTGTCGATGAAGAAGTTCTGACACTTCTCACAATCTGGAGGTGAGAGCAACAGGGGTTAGGGAAGGTATAGCACATGTTCCTGGACACAAAGAGCTTCATAGGGAGTCCCGCACTGACATCATTGAGACTCAATCCTGTACTCCAGGTCACTAGAGGAAGGGAATGATCTGGGGACCACAGGACTAGATGAAATTATTGTACATAACATGCCTTAGTGAGGGTCACTTACAAAGGTAGTCATCATCCTGGGGCTCAGTGACCTCCTGGTACACACGGTCCTTTCTTTCTCGTAGGCTGTACATCTTCACGTCCATGTCCTTTCTCCTGAGTTCTGAGTTTGAGAAGGGCAAGTGAGCAAGGTTGGTGGGGTGTGGAGTGTTAGTTCCCATTTTGTCATATAACAATCTCCTCCCATCAAATGATCACCTGTCCTTTTGCATACTCTGGTATTTTACTCAGGTAACTATTAGTTCAGAAGATGAAGCTGCCACACTAACTACAGATGACTGATTCAATTTTCGTTTCTAGATCTTCCCATTACCTGGTTTAATTTGCCAACCTGTAACCATTCATAAAATATTTATTGATTGCACTTTATGTGTTAGGCATTGAGTAAAGGCCTGGGCACACAACATCAATAAAGTGTGGATGCTATTATCACAGATGGATTTATCGGACAACTTGTATGTGTCACCTGTTTTACATTCAATTTAATGTTTTCAAACAATAGATGAGTGATGTTTCCTTATCTTCACTTTACACATTAGCATTCAGGAGCTCAGAGAATTTACAGGATTTGCCCAAAGCTCCAGTGCTAACTTCAGTCTCAGCTTAGCCCAGCTTAAATCCAGGCCGATCCAAAGTCCACCCCACAGACCTAGGTCATACTTATCAGCCCTTCCATAGGACTTAGAAGAACTCAAGTTTCCAAATTATTTTCTCTCACCCGATTTTCGTCCAGTGTGCTTTCCAAAGGCACATGCTTCTCCAGGAGGGGACACTGGTTTCTGGGCTGAGTCCCTTGCAGTCATCAAATTTGCTGTTCCTGACAATTCCTTCAAACTATGTTCATTGCTTAATGGCGCCTTGGATGTTGCCTTCAATATAAGAGAGTGACATATTAAAACAAAACATGTATTTAATTTGTTAAGGCTTATGATACATTTTACATGCATGTCTTTAATACTTTGATCCTTGGAAATACCTAGGGAGTATGAATATTACAGGGGACAGGGCCAGTGTGGGTAATGAATCCAATATTAGAACTCATTCCTTATGACTGTTTTCTTTCAACTGTCTCTATAATATTGAGAGTAAAGGATAAGGCTGTACCAGTAGCTAGTTGTCTTCAGTTTCCTGCTATAAAACATGCTAATTTTTAACGTTATAGTGAAGGTGCAATTAAATATTGTTGACCAAAGTGTTCTGTGAAGTGTGTAATACAGTATGAATATGAGATTACAGTCCTGCGATCAATTTACCTCTCAGCTCTCTCCATATTTAAAATCACACAGAAATTACCTTCGGCATTCATCGATCATCTTCTAGTTTAACTTGTAATTGTGAAATCATTCAGCAAACATTTGGGGGCCCTCAGGGGCCCTGATCTAGGTCTGTGACCTCCAAGAAGTCTCAGGTACGAACCAGGCCCTCAAAGAGCTCACAATGCAGAGTTAGGCAGACTGAACAAACAATTCTAAACAGGATGAGAGTGGCCTCATTAGAACTCAGAGAAAGAAGCAGTTACTTCACCCTATAAGAAAAGGTGTTTGAAATCAGTTCCAGACAGATGAGTTTCTGTTGAATAGTGTATAACCTATATTAAGTCCTTAAGTCATTTTATTATTTGTTGTTTCTCAAGCATCAAACCTGAAGCTCCTCAGGGGTGGGAGATGCTTTCTTTGATTAGAGTGGGAGGCTCTGATCCTGGGGATTTTACATTCTTCCTCACCTAGGGCCATCCACTATACCAACTGCCTACACGTCATATGTTTTTCTTAGTCAGAGGGTCTTAGTGCATCTCTCACTTTAGCATAGCAGAGAACAACTTTGGTTGAAAGCATCAGTCAGATGAATGATGTAACGAAATATGCATAAGACAATGTAAACTTTAGAAAACTATGAAAGTTTTATTTTTTAGTTTTAGAAAAGATTTTTTTTGAGAGAGGAGGAGAAAGAGAGGACAAGAAACATCAATGTGAGAGAGAAACATCGATCAGTTGCCTCTCACACACCCCGCAACCGGGAACCTGGCCTACAAACTAGGGATGTTCCCTGAGCAGGAATCAAACCTGCGATCTTTTGCTTTGCAGCATGATACCCAACTGAGTCATGGTGGCCAGGGTAAAACTATGAGTGTTTTAATGAGTTCTAAGTGGTTTAGAGAAGCAACTATAGGTTGGATTGCACCACCACTTACACTGTGATCTTACACATATAGTCAAACATTTCTGTATCTCTGAAAGCTCACTTTCCTCATTGTAAATAGTGACAGTTATAGTACATATCTCATCGGGTCGTTGTAATGTTTAAGTGAGTTTATTCAGATAGAATTCTTAAAGTCTGAAACACAGTGAGAATGAAACACCTGGTAGTTACTATTGTTGCTGTAGTTGTTAACTATTACAATGATGATGAGCCCTGGCTGGTGTGGCTCAGTGGATTGAGTGCTGGCCTGCAGACTGAAAGGTCACCAGTTCCATTCCTGGTCAGGGCACATGCCTGGGTTGCAAACCAGGTCCCCACTTGGGCATGTGTGAGAGGCAACCTATATATGTGTGTCTTGTGCATACTTCTCTCCCTCACTTTCTCCCTCCATTCCCCTCTCTCTAAAATAATCGATAAATAAAATTTTTTAAAAAGGATGATAATGTCGGACAATGTGTTGGAGACCACGAAAGGAAGATGGCAGTTCCTAGGATACTGTCTGCATTTTCCTACTCTCACCTGCCTTTCTGTCCATGAGGAAAATTTTCTTGTCAACAGGATTTGGGAAATACTCACCTTCCCGTGTTTCCTCTGCTCCCTTCTGAAGGCCACTGAAGAAGGTTTCACTGAAAGATGATGAGAAATCAGTGTTTTGGTTGGTAAATGTTTCCAAAAGCTGTAGATTCTTATTAGGGACACAGAATTCTGAATGAGCAGTCCAAGAACAATCCCAGGATGACTGGAAAATGTTTTCTAATTTACCCTTAAGGCCTAGGCTTCTATTTGGGCCATCCACTAATTTCATTAGAATGATAAAAAAAAATACACAAAGTGTCATCTACGCTTCATCCTATGTTCATAAAGCACCTATTACATTTATTAGAAAATAAATTGGCCTCTCCTGACAACAATGTAATAAAAGTAACTGCACAGAAACTCCATGTCTTCAACGTAACCCTTTCTCTGTCCTGTTGTCTTCATTCAAACCGGCCTCGTCCGGGCTAACGGCACCACGACCACCTGGCCTCCTGTCTCTGGTGTCCTCCCCCTGTGCACATCCTGGCCATCCACGCCCTTCCTTAATCATTACACTCTGGTCAGCATCCACAGTCTGTTCACCACAGAAAAAGAATTCCCGTCAAGTTAAAGATCACATCTTGATTTCCGCTGTGTTTCCACCCCAGACCCATGAAAGTGGACAGACTCTACCCACCGAACACTCATGATACTGGACAGGATGACACCATGGCCAACATCAGGAAATGACACAGTGATCACTCACTCCCGACTGACCCTGGCCCTCCCCCCAGCTCCCGTAATCACCGTGGTTAATACTGTTCCCCATGGTCTGTCTCCGTGCAGCCATCAGGCAGCTACACGTCAGGACCCTCCTCAGCAGCCAGACCTGCCTCCCTGTCTTGCAATGACAACTCTACTGAATTAGTTATTTATTTGCCTGTATGTTCTTATACATTTACTGGTTATTAATGTATCTATAAATATATAAGATGATTTTGCACACTTGAAATTTCACAGGGATAGCCCCTGACTGTGCCACACACTGTTCTGCATCTTGCTTGTTCGCTGGACAAGCAAACCCTGCTCCCTGGTGAACTCCTGAGATGCAGCCTGACCTGAACCAGGTTCGAGTCAGGAGGGCAGCTCTGGCTCCTCCTCCTCACCTTGCTGCCTTGGAGTCCATTCTTCATCAGAGTCCTCAGGGTCTTCCTCCTGGAGCTCAGTGGCCTGCCTGCGGTGACACATGAAAGCTGGTCGCGAGGTCCTGAGACCTGGAAAGAGACAAAGCCTTTGTCCTGAAAGCAAAGAGCTTGGAGGAGAACAAGCTCCAGGAAGCCCGTGGGATGGGAGAGTCTACAACGAGTCGTCGTGAGCGGTGCACGGTCAGCACCAGCCCTGCTCTGACGCGAAGGGGCAAATCCCCCCCCATCGGTGTCCACGCAGGAGGGAGCTGCGGGCGGACAGATGGAGCCGCCTGAGCCGGAGCCAGCCCAGCAGCCGGTCAGGTCCCCAGGCTCCTCCAGCACCCAGCGCCTGCGCACTCGCTACCTGGGCTGGCGAGCACGTCCAAGGTCCTCAGGCCTTTCTCCCCGTCTCCCATCGCTGCCCACTCCTCCCGGGAGAAGTAGAGGGAAGCGTCTCTCAGAGCTTCTTCGTCCTGGAGGGGAGAGTGGAAACATCAGGAACTCGGTGATGCGGTGAGAACGCGCGCGGCGGGCCTTCTTCCCCGGTCCCCGGGTGCAGGGGGCAGGCGGGGCCTCGGTGGTCCTTGTGCTGCGAGCGCTGAGCCCGTTCCTCCGGTGCGTCCCGGGGGCCTGCTCCCCCTCCCCTGACCGGCCCTGCCCCGCGGAGCTCTGTCCCCAGCCCTGTCCCCACGCTTCCCATCGACCCCTCGGCTCACCTGAGGCCTCCACCCGCCCCGTTCATCCCGCTTCTCCCTCAGGGCGCTCCTGCGGGCACCCGTCGGGGTTCCTGGTGTCGCTGCCCCCAGTCCGAGGCGCCTGAGGAAGGAGAAGGCGCTGAGAGGGCCGAACGCCTCTGTCCCAGGTGGCAGGGCGCCAGGACAGGGGGATGCGGGGCCCTGCGGGAGGACCGGGAGCTGCCTGCAGACCAGCCCGGGGGGCGCCCTCCTTCCGGCCCCACCTCCATGCGCCGCCTCAGCGGGGTGGGGGCGCCTGTGGCGGCGCCAGGAAACCCGCTTTTCCCAGCGAGGGGCTCGGAGGCGCCCCCGGGGCTCCGGAGAAGCCTGCACGAGGCGCAGGCGCAGTGCCCGGCAGACCGCCGTCTCTCAGGCTGAGAGGCTGGGGGGTCCCTCAGGACCCGAGCCCGCGTCTTCCCGGCCGAGGAGGCTTAGAATGCCCGGGGGGAGGGTCCGACCTCTGCGGCTGAGGAGACTTGGGGCGTCTGCTCGAGGGGCTTCAGGGTCCCCACCACCGAGTTAGTTTCCGGGACGACGCATTCGGGGTCTCTGGGTTCAGGGTGATTCGGTCTTTCCGGCCGAGCTGCAGGTAGGGGGTGCCCCGAGCTGAGGGGAACTGGGGTTTCAGGCTGTTCGGGGGTCTAAGCGTTGGGGGTTAGGAGATGTGGGGTCCGCCGGGTTAGCGGACGCGGGCCCCGCGATGCTGAAGGTATTTGGGGCCCCCATCACGATGAGGGCATCTGGGGTCTCTCTGGCTGGACTTTGCAGGTCTCGGGCTAAGGGTTCCACACGGCAAGGCTCCCCGCTTACCGGTCAGTCTCCTGGCGCCCTTTCCGTGCTGCCCATCTTGGCCGAGCCTCCTCTCCGAGCTCCGGGCTTCCCGCCCTGGGGAGGAGGTTGGATAGCCGCAATAAGCCAATCAGTGCTGGGATCCCCGGGCCCTGCCCGCCAATGGGCGGTCAGAACAGGCCGAAGGGGCGGGGCAGAGGGGCAGAGCCCCCTGGGTTGGGGACTGGCCAGCGGAAACCCGCCCCGCCCTGCGGGGATTGGCTGCTCTGGGTCTCCCGAGGGTCTGTCACAGAACCCCCAGGGAGTACCTCGTTTCAGTGGCTAGTTTTCCAGCGGCTAGTGAGGAACCCACCACGCAGGAGCTGGGATCCCCGAGCTGGGGCCGGACCTTAGGGTGGACATGGCCCTCCTGCTCCCTGACAAAGTGTGATTGTTCCACCAGACTGTGGTCGGGATCCCCAACTTTCGTCTAGACCCGTCTGTGCCCTCCCTTGTCAAAGCCACTTTCAGCTGAAGCTGCATAATCAGTGAGGACGCAGTCAAGGCTGCATTGCTTTCCGTGGAAACTTAAGTCAGTAAATTCTGACCATTCAATTCATAGACACAAAATCAGTCCCAGAGGGCTCAAATATTTAAACACAACAAATAATAAGTATACTGCAAAACACACTGGGAGAATTTCACGTCTCAAAGAAGTGGCGTTATGAGTAATAGGTATGTTTAAGTAACTCAGGTGTAAAAACATTTCAGAAATAGGAAGACAAGATAAAACCAAACAAAACTAAGTAAATTTAGAAATACTGGAAAAACGTACAAGTATTTTTCATAAAAATAACACATCGAATTTGAGGACAGGGGTCCACAGAGCAAGGTAGCTGCTATGGGATTTCACGGGATAAAGTGGGAAGAGTGTCTGGTCCTTACCTCGTTTTGAGCACAGAAATATAACTTGATTTCCATGGATTGGAAATAAGCCAACTAACTATTACTGTGAAACCGCATAAAGGGAAACCTCACTAAAGTGGAGTTGGGGGTCAGCAGGCTGCTCTACATAGCATCACCCAGGGTCAATTACAGGAAAACTTGTCTGTCACAGGCCCCAACGTGAAGATGTACCGTGTGCTCCCAGGGGAAACCGACTCCCCAGCAACTCAGCCAGAGAGAAAGCATCCTCACCTTGAACTGACACTTTCCTCCAGCACACTTTCATTTGAAGTGACCCCTCCCAACTACCTCCTTTCTCCCTGTCAAATTATGTTCCTCTCCTTTACTTGTGGAGCTTGCCTATCTTTTGCTACAGCTTGCTTGTCCTAAATTGCATTTTTTAACTGTTTCTGAATAAAGTCCTTATCTGCTGGTAAAATAACTGACTGCTATATTTTTAAGGTCAACATAGTTTGGTGGCCTGTATGGGGATCCAGAGGACTCCTGACATCTCTGAGGCTGATGAGCAAATGGGTGCAGTGTCCTTGCTCTGAAAGACTTGGCGAAGGGTCCTTTGGTGCAGACTCTCCAGTGACCATTTTGAGGCTAGCCATCCAGAAATAACATCCTCATACCCTCTGATCCAGAAATTTTGCTTTTTAAGAATTTCCCCTAGCAGCCCTGACCTGGTAGCTCAGTTGGGTAGAGTGTCCTGCCTATATGCCAAGGTGGTCAGTTCGTTCTTCAGTCAGGGCACATACAAGAAGCAACCAATGAATGAATACATAAGCAGAACAACTCTCTCCCTCTTTCAAATTAATAAATGAAATGAGAAAAAAGCATAAAAATTTTTCTCTGGTTATACTTCCCTGTGTATGAAATGAAGTATGTTTAATATGTTTTATCCAACACTTATATAATAACAGATATAATTTTAAAGTATTCAGTAGAAGAGAATTTAATTATGGTTTGCTCAGACTGTGGAATATTATAGAACATTAAAAATGGGTGAGGATATATGGTATTTCATTAAAGAAGCAGAACCTAGTAAGGTCGTTCTAATGGATTTTAACAGGGAATGATTTCTAAGTAATGTTATGTGAGACAAGTATCCTGTAACACAAACTGTGCTAAAAAACAAACAAACAAACAAACAAACAAAAACCCAGGCAGAAGACGTGCTGAGGGGCGACGCAGGGACTAGCCACAGGGGTCAGGGTCTGGGCAACGTGAGGGGGAAAACTTGCTTTTCCTTCATGTCATTTGGAATGTTGGCATCATTTCTTTTCTCCTTTACTTAAAAGAAACCTACCTATACATATTTTTGTAGATAAAAGAATGGATTAGAAGTAGTTGGTTATATATATGCATTTAAAAATGACTCAACAAAAATTCTGCACACCCTCATGAAATCCAGGGGCATGTGCTGCCTTCCTTATCCGAATAGCACCTTGACCACCCAAAGTGTCTAATTTGCATCCAAAACTCTATTCCAGCAGGAACATTTCCATAGTGCAAAATATACTGTGTCACACAGTTATGGTTTGTTTGAGAGTTGAAAACCACTTATTATAAAAACAATGAATTTTATATTTAAGTACTGGATCGAAGGTCATATATAGAAATGCTATTAATAATATTTTAAGCCCTAACTAGTGTGGTTCAGCTTGTGTGTCTGGCATCTGGCAACTATGGTTCATTGTCCAGCTCCAACTCTGGAGTCTGGCTGTGGCGTCCTGGTTATGGATCTGGGTCTTCTCTCTGAGGTCTGTGGCCTGGGTTTGAATCTATTTGGCTATGGATCTCAGGTCTGGGGTCTCTTTGGGTGTGGCTTTGGGGTCTCTGGGTTTATCTGTGGGGTCCATGTGCATCTCTATAAATTTAGAGTCATTGGCTCCAAGTCAATGCCAAGGGGAATCCCAAAGTTGGGGCTTGGCAAAGAAGGAAACTAGTGCAAATACCTCAATTTTAATACAGAATGGCCATGAGTACAGAAGGGTTGTTAAGAAGCTCAATGTTGTTACAGGTGAATTAGGAAGCAGCACACTGCGTATCAACTCATTTGTGCTGCTGCTTAGTTACATAGCATCAGGCCTATGAGGAGGCCCTGAAGTGAGGCAGCCCTGGGGCCAACTGCCTGCCTGTCTTGCTGTGCTGCTTAGGGCTTCTCCGCTCATCTACATGAGTTCTGGTGTAGACCTTCATTTCCTCTTTGCTCATGGGCTACATTTGCACATGAAGAAGTGAAAATTGGAAAAGGATCCCCTCTGAACCGACCAGATCAGGCTGGGCGAGCAAAGAAAAGGCCTCCTCTGGTGTTGTCACCACAACAGATTAGATTATTACTATTTTTAAATTATGCTGTGTTTCCTGTAGTGCTTTTTAAGCCCAAACTGAGACAGCCTTTTTGATGTTGCTGCTTACTTAAATTATATATAAAAATAAAAGTAATTGAAAATCCTACCCAAACAGGTAATAACTGCTATTATATTAAATATATATGCTTCTAAACAAGGTGGGAGTGTATGGGGTGGGATGGGTGGAGGAGGGCAAAAGGGAAAAATTGGGAAACTAACAGAATAACAATAAAAAAATCATTTAATGAAAAACAGTACATACCGTTCCAGACATCACTGCTTGCACATTTCCACTCTTCCACTTTCTCTGGATTTAATTTATTATTCTGGGTTTGTAATATGATGCAAAATTTGTAAATCTTCAGGCTTTCTCCCTAATGTGTGGATTTATCAATACATTTTCCCCAGAGTGTTCTTTATGTACTATTTTTATTATCATTCAGTTTAAATTATGTTTTAACTGCAATTGGGATTTAATTTGTGGGTTATTTAGAAGTGTATTTTATAGTTTTTAAATATAAGGACTTTCTAGTTATCTCTTATTACTGATTGCTAGATTAGCTGCAATGAGACCAAGAAACATACTTTGTATAATTTCAATCCTTTGATATATTTTTTTGAAACTTGCTCCACAGTAGAATAGTCAATGTAAAAAAAAAAAAAAAATCCAAGCGTGGTTCTCTGCTGCTATCTCTTGTTCTTTTCGGAAATAAGACCTTAGTGCAGGTCAACAAGAAAAGAGGTTGGTTCCAGTGGAATGTCAATGACTGTTGATGGCAATGGTATTTAGAAGTGTATTTTAAAATGTCCGAATGCAAGGACTGCCCAGGTACCTTGTGACTGTTTCCCAGATTACAGCAAAGGAAGCAATCAATGTGTTTTCAGTGCCATTTGTTGGAACTTGCTGTATACTGTATTAGAGTCGGGTTTTTAGAAATTCTTAGTGTCTTGAAAATCATTTGTAATTTGCTTTGTTTGTCGCAGCTTCCTTAAACAATGAAGAAAGTAAAATCTATTTAAAGTAAATTTTAACACAAGAGGTTAGAAAAATAAAACCGCTATCATTTTCTATATATTTGGCCAAGCCAGCAATAACATGTCCCAAGTTTGTGTCTCTGCTGTCATCTCGTGGGAGTTTTTGGGAATTCCCACAAGGTCAGCAGGAAAAGTGGTTGATTATAGTGGAATACCAGTTACTGTTGTTTTTCTTTAAAGGCTGTTTCGAGGTACAAATATCAGGTTCCAATGTAAGTGACCAGTTCCTTTGGACCACTTTTTATGAGCACATCATGTAAAGCAGACACCGGATTTGGGGGTGCACCATTGGTTGTTTTCTTTGATTATATGTTTAAATTACTCTTCGTGTATGTTAAAAATATTTATTTCTGCATGTTAATAACCACACAATTTACTAAGGTGTATTATTTATAATAACTTTAAGTTGATATTCATGAGTTGTTAAGATAAATAAAATATCATGCAACAATAAAGTTACATTAGTTTAGCTGTATAAAACATGACAAATAGTTAAAGCTTGGAATAAAACATGTAGACATGGATAGTTAAAAATGTGTTAGTTATAAGTTCATTAATAATTACATAAAATAGTCACATGATTCATAGCATTGTAAATGAGTTCAGGACCTTCTTGGATGGATCTCTAGATGGATTCTAAGTTATTTTAAATAACGATTATTGCAGAGTGATTTATGGGCAATGAAAAGGGACAGTGGCGTTCAGTGCTGTGGTTTACCACAGTGTGGTTCAGTCTCTTAAGGTGTCATATCTCCCTTGGCTGCTGGGCTTTTGTGAGTGTCTTCTTAGCCAAGGACATGTCTCCCCAGTCTTTGCAAGAAAGCTGGCAGTTTAATTTATTTTTTGTTGTTGTTCTTTAGCTCTCAGCCTCCAGGCTGCCTGTCCAGAGAGAGGCATGAGCCCCTTTGAAAAGCACTCATTGGGCCTTTTGCTAATGACCCACTGAGCCGTCAAGAAAGGGCAAAGTAAAAACACCGCTTTTGGGTGAAGTGGCAGCATGTCGTGTTGTTTCGCTTCAATCGGTGGTGTGACAAGGGGAGAAAAAAACAAAAAACAGAGAGAGGCATGATTTGAGATCGAGGGTGCAAACTCACATGCTGTCTGTATTCTCATGGACTCTTCCTCCTGCTCCATAGAGAGGAGGGTTTCTCATTGCTGTGAGATTGGGTTTTTTTTTTCTCTGCATCTGCATCGTAGGTGCTTATTAGCAATTGTTATCTCTATTCAGTGCTTGGCAGTAACTTCCACCTTAACCCCCCTAAGGACAATCTGAGAGGTCTCCATACAATGTGCCAAATGTCCCCTTGGGAGCAAAGTCAACCTTAGGTTGAAAACCACTGATTTTTGTAAAGTTTACTTATTTATTTTTAGAGAGAGGGAAAGGGAGGGAGAAAGAGAGGGAGAGAAACATCCATGTGTGGTTGCCTATCACCTGGCCCCCACTGGGGACCTGGCCTGCACCCCAGGCATGTGCCCTGAGTGGAAATCAACTGGCAACCCTTTGGTCCCCAGCCTGTACTCAGTCCACTGAGGTACAGCAGCCAGGGCAGAAACCACCGATCTTGAAGCTTTGATCCTCTTTGGAACCTGAATGATCTGGCCTTCAAATGCAGTATTCTTACTATTATAACATGCAAATTATTTTCTGATTCCAATTGTGATTTATTTTTGGGTGGTTATTTAGAAGTGTATGTCATGATTTGTAAATATACGTGTTTTCTACTTAACTGTTGTTAATGATTTCTTTATTAATGGCAGTGACAGCAAGAAATACACACACACACACACACACACACAAATTTTAGTCCTTTGAAATTTGTTGTAACTTGCTTTATATCCCTATATGGTCAGTGTTTAAAACAGTTCGAGGGTGCTTGGAAAGCATCTGTAATTTGCAGTTTTGGGGTGTAGTGAAGGACTTATGCACCTTGAATGCCATTTGCTTCTCATGTTATTTTTAAAATATTTTCACTATTGTTTGTGGGCTTTATTGGTTTTGAAACAGAACCCGAATGATGGACGTTTGTTAAATCTCCTATTATGATGATTATTTTGTGTATTTTTTTCATGTAGCTCTATTCTATATAATTTTGAGTTTATGTTATTGAGTGAATAAAAATTTGGAACTAGCCCTGGCTGGTGTAGCTCAGTGGATTGAGCACGGGCCTGCGAACCAGAGGATCGCGGTTCGATTCCCAGTCAGGGCACATGCCTGGGTTGCAGGCCAGTTCCCAGCATGGGACACACAAGAGGCAACCATACATTGATATTTCTCTCCCTCTTCCTCTCTCCTACTCTTCCCCTCTAAAGATAAAAAAAAAAAAAATTTGGAACTAAGTGGTACATTGAACTTTCTCATATGAAGTACTCCTGTTTATGTGCAGTAGTGTTTTCTTGGCTTCAAGTCTAGCATGTTGTTGTACGATTTTCGTTGGTTACTGTTCATATAGTACATTTTCCTGATGTGGATCCTGGCCGGCAGGATCTGTGTGTGCTGTGGCTGCTAGTGATCAAATGCACATGGACAACAGAAGTCCCGTGGAGAAAAAGGGACGGCACGGATACTCTGGGGTGGGGGGGGGGAGCGAGAGGGCCAGAGACCCCTGCCTGGACAGGCTTTCATTGTTTTTCTGGGTCCGTTCCATGGAAGGTAGTCCTCACTTACTATGCACAGGTTCACTGCAGGGGACTACCTTTTACAGGTAACAAAGGAAAGAATGCCGGTAATTACTTCAAAGTGAAGGATGTTGCAGACCAAGGGGAAAAGTCATTGAACCGGTCACACTCCACGCTTGGGAGGTTTAGCTCAGATTTTAGGAAGTTGCAGGAAGCCTTTGCTGCCTCAATTTAGGGTGAGGGAGTTTTAGCAAAAGCAAGTCTCGCAGCAGTCTAGGTCCAACGCACACCTGACTCCCCAAGGGAAAACCTCTCCGTGGGCATGGTTCTGCGTGCCACTTGCTCCCCACTGGTTTTCCACATGAGCGCTGAGCTCCATTTCCACGCCGCATGAAACAGTTCCCTACCTTTTCCCAATTCTTTCACTTTAGATCTTTTTGCATATTTCACAAAGCTCTCAGTGTTTTCTATTCGATATGAGTGGCTATTCAAATCCATCAAAGAATTGATTTTGGCAGAGGGTGTAATGTAGGGGGCCCAATATGTTTCCTATTCAGTTTTTCCAATACCTTTTATTATGTTACAAATATTTTCCCACAGATCTAAGGAGAGATCTCTGTCATAGAAAATTTCCATCTTACTTTGCATTTATTATTGGACTTTGTTTTTCATCCCATTAATTTGTCTATTCAAAGGCCATTATTCCACTGTTTGGATTCATGTAGATTTAGAACACAATGCATAGTTATGTTTGTTTGGGCTGGGTTGCATTTATTCATTTGCTTTTCCAGAATTCTCTTTTCATTCCTCATTTTAACAAGTGTACTGAAAATGAGTTTGTTTTAGTTTTAAAATGTGGATATATATTTTTTAAATATATTTTATTGATTATGCTATTGCAGTTATCCCATTTCTCCCCGATCACTCCCCTCCACCCTGCACAACCCCTCCCACCCACATTCCCCCCCTTTAGTTCATGTCCATGTGTCCTAAGTTCTTTAGCTTCTACATTTCCTACACTATTCTTGCCCTCCCCCTGTCTATTTTCCACCCACCATCTATGCTACTTATTCTCTGTACCTTTCCCCCCTCACTCCTCCCACTCCCCTGTTGCTGACCCTCCGTGGGATCTCCATTTCTGGGGTTCTGCTCCTGTTCTCGTTGTTTGCTCAGTTTGCTTTTGTTTTAGGTGTGGTTGTTAATACCTGTGACTTTGCTGTCTTTTCACTGTCCTATTTTTCATCTTATTTCTCTTAGGTAAGTCCCTTTAACATTTCATAGAATCAGGGCTTGGTGATGATGAACTCCTTGAATTTGACCTTACCCGAGAAGCACTTTAATTTGGATAATAATTCAGATGTTGGACTACTTAAAGATATCCTGGAGGTTCCTGAGCTGCTGCTGCTGCTGCTGCTTCTTCTTCTTCTTCGAATTCCTGTTTCTTCATTCTGTTCTGGTTGAATCTTTCTTCCTTGTGGCCCACACCATTGATTAGAGTCCCAGTTTCCTTCCCATCACTATTGGTTCCCTGTAGCGTTTCCTTTATTTCACTTAGCATAGCCTTCATTTTTTCATCTAATTTGAGACCAAATTCAACCAATTCTCCGAGCATCCTAATTATCAGTGTTTTGAACTGTGCATCTGATAGGTTGGCTATCTCTTCATTGCTTAGTTGCATTTTTCCTGGAGCTTTGATCTGTTCTTTCATTTGGGCCATTTTTTTTTTTTGTCTCTGTGAACCTGCTGTGTATAAGGGGTGGAGTCTTCGGTGTTCACCAGCCAGGCAACCCAAGTCCCTGCGTTGTGAGGCTATACTTGGGGGGAGGGTCAAGGAGGGAACAAGGAGGCCCGCTCCGCTCTCTGCTGGATTTCAGTCACTTCCCCCACTATCCACAAGCAAATTGGGCCCTTCTGGTGCTGACTCCCACGTGGGTGGGCTTGTGTCCAGTCTACTGTGGGTCTCTCCAACGAACTCTCCTGTGAGGCTGGGAGTTTTCCCTGCTGACCGCCCCCCTCAACCCCCACAGGTGTTTTCAATCAGAGGTTTGAGGCTTCATTTCCCTGAGCTGGGACCCTGGGTTGCCTGGTCTGTCTTGCTCCCCAGGTGTTCTTCCAGGTTTATGTCCACGTGGATGTGCAGATAAATGCCGGATCCACCAGCTGCCACCCTCCCTGGATCCAGCAGCCGCCATCTTGCTGCCAGTCCTCTCCGCAAGAGGACTCGGGAGCCGGATTGGAAGAGCCGAGAGCAGCTCAAGCCCTGGGTTCAGGGCTTACCGCGAAGCCCGCACGACGCGGGAGGGGCATCCCCACCCAGAGCCCTTTCCTAACCCGTCCCCTCGGCGCTCCCTTGCACCCGCGCCCACGTGTGTCCCACCCCACGTGTCCAGGCGTCATCCCGTGAGCGGGTGCTGGCCGGGTAACTCCCTGGCCTTGCCCACCTGGGACTCTGACCAGCTTCATCTGCAGCATTTTTGAACATGTGGAGCCAGCGTGTCGCCGACTGAGTGGGGAATGTCATTGGAGGGGTGACAGTTGCCACTGTTAGTTCAATGCCACGGGCAAGAGCCATTGTTTGGGTTGGGAGAGTGTCCGCCGGGGCGGAAAGATGCAGAACTCCCCGAGGACTCTTAGAGGAACTCGACTTCTGGTGGGTTCCAAGTGCACTCTCGGTCGTGCTCAAGTTCCGGTGAGCTCCTGTCGGGAGAATGGGTCTCCCGCGTCCCCGGAGGGTCGTCTCCTCTACGGGACGGGCGCACGCCCCTCCATTCAGAAGTGAGGCGACCGCTACGCTGCTTCTCGTCTTCACCCAGAGCTGCGGCTGCCGCTGTCGTTGGTCGGGCACCACGCCTTCCCCGTCTAGTGACGGACCAGGCATCGGAGATGGGAATATGTTTAGAGCTGTGCTGTCTTCCAGGAGTACACAAAAACGTACATTTTCAGATAGGTTTCCCCGAAGAATCTCCCTCCTCTCCCTACGAACTTAGTCAGCTAAAATAGTGACAGAATTCTTCTTCTTCCTCTGCATTCTGCACGGTATACTTAGGTCAAGGTTTCGTCACGTACTCACCCGCACTTCAAAGCCTCTGAATGACAGGCGGGTCCCATGCAACGAGGCGTCGAGGTGCGCCTACCTACAGCCTCAGGTCACTGCAGTCCCTTCAGGCCACAAGCTGTTTAGGGCACGCCCCAAATTCAAGGCTCCATGGGCTTCTGCTCCTAGAGATGGGTCATTGACCCTGGAAGGCAGGGCCTGGGCACCTTCTTGGCTTGGGGTTTGGCTTTGCCCTCACTCACCCTGGGCCCAGGCGTGAGGTCCCAAGTCAGTCAGGCGGCCGATAGAATCCACACACTCACCAACAAATCAGGCACTTGGAGCCCGGGGACATCCTCTCTCCAAATGCTCCCCGCAGAGAAAGAGAAAAGCAACGTAAAACCCTGACGGCCTGGAAGAAGCCGCATCGGGCTGCTTCTCGCGGTGCGATCTGGAGACACCCGAGCTCGAAAACCAGGTGTGTCCCCGGATCGTGCGGGAAGCCTTGTGGAACCAGCACGTTGAAATCTAAGAATCGGGCTGTTTTAGCTGGACCGACTGAGGTCCAACAGTCTGACCTCCCATGAACCAACCCCCTGTTTGGGCGCCAGATAACCTGCCCAACTTAGCAGTGAGGGGCGACGAGTGAGGGCGGGACCTGGGAGGGGACGCCCTCGGGAAGCTCGTCAGGTCCGCAGGTGACTCGGACCCTGCACGCACCCTTGGGCGAGGCAGTCCTTCCTGTTCCCCACTGCCCTGCTCACCGCTCCGTCACAGCTCTGTCTCGAGGGAAAGAGGCCGATGCTGAGCTGTCACCTGGTCCCAAGAAGTCAAGAGAACCGTGCGCCATTTCGGTAGGGCTGCGTACCACCCGGGCGGGAAAACCGGGGCCTCCCTGCTTCGGGTCGAACTTACGTTCAGTTTGCTGCATGACTAAGCGATGGTGCGGGTTGAAAAGCAAAGCCATTTCCTAAAGAGCCCCAGGAACACCACAGCTGCTTCCACGTTACTGGAAGTTCTCTCTGGGAGGACAGGTCATGTTCTAGAGCAAGGATCTTGAAGGAGCGGCACCTTTCCATTTCACCAACGTGCCGGATTTCAGGGAGGCGGCCCTGGTTTCCCGTAGGACGTTGGTTGAGGCTTGGTTTCACTTCGGAACACACCGTCCCTTTCTCTGGATGGCAGAATTCCGGGGAGAGCGGTGATCGTGCCTCCCGAGGCCTCACGTGATTTGGGGACCACGCAGTGTAAAAGCAAGTGCTGAGTGTAACGCACTTGGTAGCGAGGCTGCAGGGGAGGCCGCACGTTCATTCCGCAGACGCCCGCCTGCACGGCTTCGCCTCTCTGAGCACCAGCTCCTCCTTCGGAGAAATGGGAACACCAGCCCTCGTGGAAACGCCTGGGGCGTGGCTCCGGGAACGCGCTTGGGTCCAGCCCGCGCATCCCTGGGCGGCTGCCTGAACCCCTGCGGCCCACGGAGGGGTGGCGGGGCGGGGCTGCAGGCCAAGAGGGGGGTGCCCGGAGCCGCTCGTCCACCCCTGGGCAAGGAGGGAGGGGCTGGGCAGGCGTCGGTTCCCGCCTCCCCGGCAGCTTCAGCAGCGGCGGGGGAGGCACCCCCAGCTCCCCCGGCTGTCCCCGCTGCATGCTTGCGAGCGCCTGGACCAGCCGGTCTCAGAGCCAACAGCCAGCTACTGGGTCCCCAGCCCGGGGCGGGGCGGGGGGGTTGAGTGGCTTGGGCCAGCCCCTCCTTCGCCAGGCACGGACACAACGCGAGGTTCCTTGGCTCGCGAAGGGGAGGGAGCGGGCCCGTGCCCCGGCGCGGAGCGTTGGGGGGCGGCGGGAAGTAGGTGGGGGTGAGAGTTCGGCCGGCCCCGCCCCCTCGCTGCCACCCGGTCCCGCATCAGCACCTGTTGGGTGGCTGGCTGAGGGGTGCGCACGGTGAAAAGCCAAGAGGTCCCTAAACGCACGGGTTGGGGGCGCGGGTCGCTGAGGCGAACCCGGAGAAGTCCCCGACTTCCCAAATCTCCGGCTGGGAGGCCGAGGAGAGCACGGGTTTTGCAGCCTCAGTTCCTTGATGGACCAGAGGGGGTTGCTGCGAGGTCTCGGCCGTAGGCCGCCCCAGCCCCGAGAAACGCCGGTGCCCTCCGGGAGACGCACCTTGGTTCTACCGACAAGCTCTTTCGGTTTCAGCATCCGATTTGGAACAAGTCATAGCCATGGATGCAACGCGTAGCACATGAATACGTTGTTGCGTAAGGTTTCACACACCTCGGGCGTATCTAGAGCAAAAAGGAAACCACATCACGGTCCCCCCGCGTCGCAGCCGCTCCCCAGAGGTCTCCTCCAGTCAGGGTGCGCTCCGAAGGCGGCCCTGTCCGGTGCCGGCTCCGCACTTTGGCAGGCACACGTGCAGATTGCAGGTGGATTCTCACGGGCTTTTCCAAAGAATGTTGGACCACGCAGAGCACGCACACACTGGCGAGGACACCACCTCGCCCCTTCAGCGGTGGGAAATCCCCAGAGGCTGCCAGAGTCCAAAGACAGACCGCAGCGGGGACACAGCAAAGAGCCACCAAAGGCCGCTTGCAAATACGCGACCCCAGCTGGGGTACGAGGTCCGCCTCCACGCGGCTCACTGCCAAATCAGCACCGCATGGCGCAGGGGGCGAGTTGCCAGTGCTTTGCAGACAGTGTTAGGACCTTCCCGCTCTTCCAGAAAACCGACCGTCTGGGTTTTCCATAGCATGGGAATTCGTTGGATTTGCAAAATGGAAAGGCATCATCGCCATTAAAGCTCAATCGTTACTGATGCTTGCCGTCTTGAGGGAATGCGGTGTGAATATGGGAATAGCCTGTGTCTCGTTGGCCAAGTGTACGGAGAGAACCTGTGGCTGGGATATCCGTACAATCGTGGGATTTGGCAGGAAGGGATTGAGTATCAGGATGGCTGGTTTCCAGAATTCGTTCTGGCCTTGGGCAAGGCGCTGGGCAAACCGCGACACTGCCAGGCCTCAGTTTCCTCCCCTGTAAACAGTGTTGCACTAGGGGTTGGGTGAGTGTGTGTTCCAGTCCTCGTATTTGGTGAGCAACTGATTTGCTCCCTTATTCACATGAGGACTGTGCTCCAGTCCTCGGACTTGGTGAATAACGGACTTCTTCCCTTATTCACCTCTGACCCTAGCTCCATCATCCCCTTGGGGAATAGCTCTCCTAACACCCCATGCTCTCACATTGCTCTCACTTTGCGGTTCTGCACTTGAGGGTAACCCTTCCGTAAGTGTGCGCCTCTCCCACGGCCCTGTAAGCAGCCGGGAGGGCGGGACCAGGACCGCCTGGGCCGTCACTGCATCCCCAGGACTGAGGACAGTGCCTGCTGGCACATAGTCGGCGTGCTACAAGAACGTTGGAATGACTATCGCACAGATAAGGGATGTCTTACTGCTCTGCCAAGTTGCTTGGCATTTTCCAAAGACGCCAAGCAACTTGGCATGTTCGTGCAAGATATAAGTGGAAACATCTCATTTTCAAAGGAAGCCTTTGGAAAGTACCCAGGAGGGTTTCCCCACCTTGGGGGGGGGGGGGAGACCAACAGTCCACAGTCTAGATGAAAACAGACGATTCTCAGCCTCAGCGCAGGCGGCACAGGCGGCAGGCCAGCAGCTAGTTACCTTGACGAGCATAAGCTCCTGTGGAGAAGACCATGCGTATTAATGCTATTCGTTCGGTACTTGATGAAGTGGCAACCCTGAGTAGGCAGTTGGTATACACAGATGAGCACTCAGAGTTCCATGAGGCTGTGGGGCGTGTGGAGGGTGCAAAGGAGCAAATGGACGTGTTTTCTACCAACCATCTGGAGACATTCGCAATAGAAAGTGCCAGAGAGTGCCTGTCTTCTTCACTGCCAAGGGCCTGAATTACTTAAAAAATATGAACAGGCAATGGCCAACCTGAATCCAAGAGTTAAAGAAGGAAAGTCGTCAAGAAACAAGCAGGGGTTGGCGGTGGGGGTGGGGTGGGGGTGTGTGTAATGCAGCACAAGGCTAATATTTCCATGACTTCCTCTCTTGTTGAATGGGCAACGTTCCCGAGGAAGAGGTTAAAGTCCGGACTCGTCGTCGTGGAAGAAAACAGGAGAGCTGGGTTCCCAGCCCTTCTTGGCCATTCTTTTCTCTTCTGTTTCTGCGAGGGATCCCCCTCCAGGCCCTTTTAGAAGCTGGTGCCACGGCGCGGGGGGTGGGGGGGAGGCGTGGGGGGGGGCACAGGATCGGTTTGAGTTTCGTGATCATTGACTGAGCTCCAACCCCACCAGGACATTGTGTGAATGTTAGAGATGTCTCCTCAGTCCTCCTAACACTGTCTGAGGTGGGTGTCACTGTTCCCATTTCGGTGGGAAGCGAGGTTCAAAGTGTTCAGCGAGGTGATGAACAAGGAGTAGAGTCAGGGCTCAATCCGCATCCACCTGAGTCCCGCACCAGCGCATTCTCCGCTAAGCCTACGGCCTGCTTCCCTTCCCATCCTTTCCCCACCTCTCCCTCTGGGCTGGCGCCAGAAAGGCCTACACCTGCCACTTTCGCAGCGCCCGCAGCGCTGCCGGAGTTGGAATGGCCACGTGTGCTCAACGTCCTCAGAGCGAGCTCTGCTGTGGGTCGTTTTCCTGATGGGCTTTGGAGGGCTTCGTCCGACTCTGAACTGCGGGGAAGCTTAGAGGGACATTTGCTTCCCTGAAGGACGCAGGGGAGCCGCCCGGGAAGTCAACGAGTCACACCTGTTTCCGAAGGGCTTCCCTCGCTCTTCCAATTTGGACGCGTGGGCCAGGCGCGCCGCGGCGGGGACTCATTTTCGCTGATTAACTAGGCCCCGCCCCCCAGCCCGAGCGCCGCGCCGCCGGGTTGGTCGGCGCCATCGCGCCGGCGCCATAAAGGGAGCGGGCCTGGGCCGGAGCGCCGGGCGGGCTCTCCTCCCGCTCCTGGACGCGGCGCCGCTGAGAACGGGCGAGGTGCCGGTGCCGGGCCTGTTCGCGTTGGATGTTTTCGGACCGCAGCTGACGGCGGGTAAGTGAAGCTGCGGGGGATGGGGGGCGCTCGGCCCTCGACCAACGTTCTGACGATTCTTTGCCGCTTCGCAGGTGCTGCTCTGTGAGTTGCAGGATGTTGAACAGCCTCCCTGCTCCGCCCGCTCAGACGAAGCCCAAAGAGCGTCTCCCCCGGGGTCACCATCTCGGCTGTTTTCCGTGTCTCAGGCACACCTGCCAACCTGCTGCCTGAGGCCCGGGGTGAAAGAAGAGTTGGGGGGCCCTGCGGAGAAAGTCTTAAGAATTTCAACCCAGTGACGGTAGAGTGTTCAAATCAGGTGTGGGACCGGGGCCCTTCTAAGCGTGGCACGCCATTCCCTCGTGCAACTTCCACACCTGGGAAACTGACCCTGGTCTGCAGACGTTGCCAAACGTGAGAGCCACCGGTTTGAGCTAAGATATGTAGGTCTGCATATTGCACATGCTCGGAGTCAGAGAGAGAGCCCCGCCCACCCTGCAATCGCTTTTTAAAGAATAAAATCTCACGAAGTCTTAAAAAATAAATCCTAGCAGAACATGGAGGCCCGCCGCCTGCCTTTGTAAATGAAGTTTGATTGGAACACAGCCACGCTCACGTTTGTTGTGTTCACGGATTGTCTGTGGTTGTTTTCCTTCAGGGCCGCGGAGCCGAGAAGTTGCAACGGAGACGGTGAGGCCGCGAAGCCCACGATGTTTATTGTTTGGCGTCTTCCAGAAACGGTTGGCTGACCTGCGGTAGAGGATCGAGTTTTCCACCTCGGCTGGTTGCGGGACAGGTGGAAGTAACTAGAAAGCCTTGGGCGTGTACTCCTCTAGCCCCCCCGATGCCCACCCTTTAGAGCAGTTAGGGCTTTCCTTGGCAGGCAGTCGGCAACTCCTCTGGCTTATTGAAGCAGAGGAGAAACTTTCTAGATAGAACGTTGGGGCGGTCGGAATCCACAGGTGGCTTCACGAATGCACCGTGCGTAGAGCGCCCATGAAATAAGACATTGGTTGGATTCGTTGGGGGTTCGGCGTCTGAGCTCAGCCGATAGAATGCACATGAGAGGAAGTTATCAGGATGCGAGCTGTGCGGACGTTACAAAGAATGGCAGGCTACACGAAGGTGGTGTCGAGGGGGGTCTTTTTTTTTTTTTTCATCCAAACATGGCTTTCTTTCATTTCTGATATTCTTTTGCATTTGTGACGGTCTTTTCCTTCATTAAAGAAATTACATCGTTTTTGGGGAAGTGTTTGGTGAAAGCAGTTGCAAGGAAGGTGGTCTGATGGAAATGAAGTAGTTTTGCATGAGTAATAATGATTATTCTGATAGGTTTCCTGCCTAAGCCTTCCGAGTAGGTAGTGTTTGCAAACGAAACGCACTCTAAACTATTCAGCCCCTTGCCACATCTCAGGTGCTTTGATTAATCCCCCAGCAGGGGCTCTGGAGTGAGCTTCTCCCTAATTAATGATCCAATTCCCATGTGTACCGTGTGCGCAGGAGGATGAGATTCCCACAAGCCCCAAGAGAAGCCAAGCATCGCCTTTTGGAGAAGGCTCCTGGCTTTCCCGGGCTTGCTTTCGTCCTCCTTTCAGCCAAGGGTCCCTTCCCATGTGTCTCCCCCAAGGACTCATGGAAGATTTGAGCAGCAGCAGCTGCTGTTCTGACCTTCTATTGCCCAGGAGTTCCACGGTTGTGGTCTCAGCCACCAAGGAACCACCGTATGTCTTTAAAAGGAAGTTCTCAATCCTGCGCTAGGCTTGCTTAGGGCAGCCCCTTAGGTTCGTTGTTATTCCCCTATGACTCCGTTTTTGGGCACCTTTTTTTTTTCCATGTTAGCAAAAGATCAGTGTTTCTCCTGTCGTTCAGCAAGGCGGTGTTTGAGAACCACGGCACCTTCCCCGCATCCCAGAAAAACAGACCCAGAGTGCAGGTAGAAGGGTGGGTGGGCATCCCGGGTGAGGAGGCAGCGTCACTGTGGCAGATGCCACAGGTGACTGGGTAGAGGGGGAGTTGAGGACAATTTGGGGTGCGATTTGAGGTCCCCCAATGTGGGCTCCCGAGCCTGGAAACGGGGATTCCGAGACATTTCATCGTGTTCCCCTCAGGTTGTTGTTGTTGCCAGCGGTGTCTCTGGGTAGAGTTTTTGTATGGAAACGCCAGCACTCGCTAGCCAATGGTGTCTTTAGATACACAGATGAGAATTCTTCATCCGATGACTGAAATTTGAGATTTCTTGGGGGTCATGTCAGTGCATCTCCAAGTTCCCTGTCTATACCAATCACCTGGTGGGTTTGTTAACAGGCAGGTCCTGATTCAGGGAGCCTGAGACCCCGCGTTCCTGCGGAACTCCCACGTGTTGCTGACACTGTTGATCCACGCACCGCACCCGGAGCAGGGAGAGGCTGGCAGACAAGAGCATACGCATCAACAGAGGAGACATCAGACTTACAAAGGAAGGGGGAGGTCCAGCAGGGTAAGCTCACATGTGCCTTTTTTCCTTTTCTTCCCCCTTTAGTTTTTTCACGAAAGGTCCGATGAGCAGGGATGAGAGCAAAGCCATTGTGGAACCTTTTCCTTCTGCTTATTATCATCGTTTTCACATTTCCGCTAAACCTGTGTTCAAATTTAGGGGTGGATTTAGAGCTGGGTCTATCGTTGACCTGATGTAGTCGGGAATCTGCTTTCTGACCAGCTGGGGGTGACTGTCTGGGTGTTTTAGGATCTCTCTGGCTGCTTTCTCCACCTGTGCAGTAGGGATTCTCCAAGGGCTGTGAAGGTTGTGCAGCTGGTATCTATTGTTGGGCGTGGACCCTGGAATTGCTTTCATTTGGGTTCCAATCCTAGCTTGGCTACGTAAGCGCTTTTTTCTTTTCTTTGCCCCCTTCTCTGGGCCTTGTTCTCCTGATCTGTAGTATAACATCAAACTGGCCCCTGCCTTAGAGGATCTCTGTTGAGGATTCGGTGAGGCCTGGTGCGTGGCAGGTGCTCATGATGATTGCGGCGGGTGAGGCATTGTCGGCCTTTCAGCAGGCCTGGATTGAAATGGTCCACGCTCCGCCCACCCTGATGAGTGCAGATAATTCCAGCCTGACCTTCCCTTTGTTCCCAGGCGTCCAGAATGCCACACTTCCCAAAGGCTTTTCCTGCTCATCGTCAAGGTTTCAAATAAACCCCACTTGAGAAATCGCCTGCAAAAGTCTGATTTTGCTCATTGGAAAAGTTGCTGGTGAAGCCCTTTTTCTTTCTTCCTTCCTTCCTTTCTTTCTTTCCTTCCTTCCTGCCTGCCTTCCTTCCTTCCTTCCTTCCTTCCTTGTTTCTCTCCCCTGATAAAACCATTTATATTTTATTGTTAAATATATTTTATTGCTTATGCTATCCCAGTTGTCCCATTTTCCCCCCATCATTCCCCTCCACCCTGCACACCCCCTCCCACCCACATCCCCCCCCTTTAGTTCATGTCCATGTGTCTTAAGTTTTTAGCTTCTACATTTCCCACACTATTCTTGCCCTTCCCGTCTATTTTCTACCTACCATCTATGCTATGTATTCTGTGTACCTTTTCCCCATCTCTTCCTCCCACGCCCCTGTTGCTAACGCTCCACAGGATCGCCATTTCTGTGTTTCTGTTCTAGCTGTTTGCTGAGTTAGCTTTTGTTTCAGGTGGGGTGGTTAATATCTGTGAGTTGGCTGTCTTTTTACCGTCCCATTTTCGATCCTCTTTTTCTTAGGCGAGTCCCTTGAACATTTCATAGAATCAGGGCTTGGTGATGAGGAACTCCTTGAACTTGACCTTCTCTGGGAAGCACTTTATCTGCCCTTCCATTCTAAGTGACAGCTTTGCTGGATAGAGCCATCTTGGATGGAGGTCCTTGCCTTTCCAGACGTCCAATAGTTCTTTCCATCCCCTTCTTGCCTGGAAGGTCTCTTTGGAAAAATCAGCTGACAGTCTGATGGGAACTCTTTTGGGGGTGACTGTCCCCTTGTCCCTCGCTGCTTCTAGAATTCTCTCCTTCATCTGAACCTTGGCTAATGTAACGATGATGTGCCTTGGTGTGTGCCTCTTTGGGTCCAACTTCTTTGGGACTCTCTGAGCTTCCTGGACTTCCTGATAGTCCATTTCCTTGGCCAGATGGGGGACGTTCTCCTTGATTATTTGATCAAATAAGTTTTCCACTTGTCGCTGTTCTTCTTTTCTTCCCCTTCCAGTACCCCTATAATTGGGATGTTGGGCCGTTGTTGAAAGATGTCCCGTAGGTTCCTCAGCCTCTCCTCAGTTTTTTTGAATTCTCATTCCTTCCCTGTGTTCTGGTTGGTTGGTTGGTTCTTCCTTTCGTTCCACTCCATTGATCTGAGTCCCAGTTTTCCTCCCATCTCTATTGGTCCCCTGTGCCTTTTCCTTCATTTCACTTATGGGAGCCTTCATTTTTTCATCTAATTTGTGAGCAAAAGCAGCCAATTCTCTGAGCAACCTGATCAGCAGGGCTTTGAACTGGGCATCGGATAGGTTGGCTACCTCTTCATCGCTTAGGGGAATTGGCTCTGGGGCTCTGGTTTGTTCTCCCGTTGGAGCCATTTCCTTTCTTTGGTCTGGTTGCGGCTGTGACGTAGTGAGGGGTGGAGCCTTAGGTGTTTCCCAGGGCGGGGCAGCCCAGTGGCTGGGTAGTGGCGCTGTATGTGGGGGCGGGGTCCGAGAGGGAACAATGGGGCTTGCGCTGCCCTGTCTCGGAATCCAGTGCCTTCCTCCGCTGCCCCTTCTGCTGGATTTTCTGCGCACGAACGTGGGACCACCTGGGCAGCCAGCAGCCTTGCCTCACTGGGTCTGCACAGTTGCCACCCTGTGCCCAGGGTCCCCTAGCTGCCACCTGTGCACCTGGGGTCTGCCAGCCGCTGCGGCCTGCACGCTGGGGTTCGCACCTCCACTTTTTCCTGCCAAGACTCCACCCCCCTACCGGTCTGGATAGATGGTTGTTGGACTTCCATACAGTTCAATTTTCTATCAGTTCTGGGTGTTTCCTTGTTTCTAAATCTTTGCAGTGTTTAATTTTCCTTGCGAGAGGAGGCACAGCATGTTTACCGACGCCGCCATCTTGGCCGGAAACTGAAGCCCTTCCCTTTCAGTGACTTTATCGGCCGCGCTCTCTTTCAGTTCTGTTTGACTCCTGATTCTCTTTGGCCTGTGAGTGCAAGGACTCTGCGTGTAGTTTCGTCATCCTAACGTTTCCTGCCCTCCCTTTTTCTTTCCTGTTCCTGGAGCTTAGGCCAATTCCCTTTCTTTTATTCCATGGGGATTCAGATTAAACAATGTGTTTCTGGAGCTCAGCGCCCTGGCCTGTGGTGAGCCCACAGGCAGGCCTTCCCCTCCTAAAGATATCTCAAGCTTTAGCATGTCAAAGCTCGCTGGAGAACAAGTGAACAGCACCCCTATGGCATTTTCTCTAGGCACTTCTAAGGTGGAAGCTGGTCCACGAGGCACACGAGCCCTTCCAAGGTGCATGCGAGACCTTCCAAGGTGCGACCACACACCTCCAAGGAAAGTCCACACGCCCATCCACACTCCACCAAGGTGAGTCCACATGTGCATCCACACACCTCCAAGGAGCATCCACATGACCTCCACACCCCTCCATGGTGCGTCGCCTGGGTCCATATACACCCCTCCAAGGTGCGTCGTCTGTGTCCATGCACACACTTGCACGGTGCGTGCTTTTACCCTCCACACTCTTCCAAGGTGAGTCCACACGTGCATCCACACTCAACCAAGGTGTGTCGTCCGTGTCCAAAGTGCATGCATATGTCCATTCACACTCCTCCACGGTGCGTTGCCCGTGTCCAGCCACAGTCCTCTGAAGTGCATCGTCCGTGTCCATGCGCACCCTTCCACAGTGTGTCCTTCTACCCCCCACTCTTCCAAGGTGAGCCCACATGCGCCTCCACACTGCACCAAGTCGTGTCGCCCGTGGCCCTGAACACTCGTCCAAGGAGCGGGTCCATGTCCATGTCCCTGTCCCTGTCCCTGTCCATGTCCCCCGCAAAAAATCCTCCAACGGGTTTCTCTCTGGGCGCTGGAGTGCCCTGGCCTTGCTTTTGCCTGGCCTTGCTCTCCGTTTAGCTTTTCCTTCATGGCATTTCTGCTTGTTTCTTCTTCTTCCCTGCCCTCAGGGTAGGATGGAAGCTAGAAGCTTCTCCGTGGGTGTGCTCCCTTACAGCTACAGGAACATCGTTAGGCTCACAGCTCCCTCAGATGAGCCCAGTTCCAGAATCCCTTCCTGGAATTGAAGAGCCAGGTGGGTGGTCAAGAATGTCGGGAACCTGGCTGCGGGCTAGGCCTCATGCTTGTCTGGCCCGGAGCCCCGTACAGGGAACTGAATGGGAGGGTTATCCTGCTATCCTCCTTTCTAGGGGTTTGTGTCTGTCTGCCTTTCTATCTTTTTTGAAGGGAAGTTAGGGGTGGGTGGGAGGCTGTTCGGGCGGCATTTTCACCGAGGTCGCTTTCTGCCTGTGATCTCTGGCGGTTCTGGACAAGGCCGGGGAAGCGGACCGAATGATTGCACTCTGCTCCCCCCCACACCTCCCAAGAACACCCTAGAGCGACGCCAGCCAGCGTGCAGGCGCGCACCTACACTCGTACCTATGGTCACACTCCAAAACTCACTGAGACTCATGCTTACTCATACTGTCATCCTCATGCAGTACACATACACACACACACCCATGCTTCCATGCAAACACCCTGCCTCCCACCAGTGCACACTCCTACCTTGCCTCTGTTTGCACGCTCCTACCTGACTCACCTTCACGCACACTCACACCCATGCTCCCTCGTGTACATTCTCACATGTGCACGCACTCAGTCCCAGGCTTCTCTCCCGGGAGGCATGCGAGAGATGTGGAACCTCCCAGCGGACCGCTGTGGCCATGCCTGGCGCTCTGATCCGGGCACCCGCAGACCGAACAACCGATTCCGCACTGGTCCCCCTGGCTCCTGCAGACTTGAAGCGGCACCAGCCTTGGGAGCCAGATTCGGAGAGCCGAGAGTAGCTCACGCCTTGGGTTGGGGGTTTAACGGGGAACCTACATGACGCTGGAGGGGCATTCCAACCCAGAGCCCTTTCCTACCCCCCCCCAGTTCTCCCTTGCACCCGCAACCACCTTCCAAGGTGACACCTTTCCGGGAGAGTGGTTAGAACCACCTTCTGTCTAATTGAAGAATAACTACCCTAGTTTTCTTTCCTAAGATGTTTGTAAATTTCTGTTAGTTACCTTTCCCCTCTCAGGGAAAGGCTGCTGCCTTGCTCCTGATGGAGAACTCAATGGCCTGTGGCCTGCAACATCCAATGCGTTCAGCTATGATGTGGCCTCAGCTGCCTGCTGTCCAGACAGGTGGGTGCCCGTTGTGGCACTTCCGTTGAGCCTAAGCCCATTTCCCAAAAAACCTGAGGTGTCAGTATACAAACAAGATCGAAAGAAGGGGTGGTGGGAGTCAACTAACAGGATTAAGCCAATATTACCAGTGTGGTAACTGCCCACTCACTGTTACTCTGGGCTTCCCAGCAGCCAGGGGGCGCTAACAGGCATGCAGTGCCCACTGCAGTAGGGACTCTGACCCCTCAACGAATGATGCTTTCCGGGGAGGTTTTCTTCTTTCTTTTTTCTCTGAGCGTAAGTGATATTAAAATATCTGACCTGAAATATTTTCTAGGGGATGTTGATAAACCTGAGTGAAGGCTGCAGGGTTGAATTTGATTGCATTTACTACTGTGCTGGTGTAAATACTTGGGAGTTTCCCTTTGATCTGTCCGCTGAAACAGATTGGCAGCAGCCCCAGGTGAGCTGTAAATGTTAGCGTTAGTACCTGAGAGAGCACTTTCCCCACAGTAAACACACTCTGCAGTTATGAAGTGTGAGCTTTCATTCCTATTTTGTGAGTGACTCAAAGATTGGATTCTTCCCTCCCCCAGGTAGGGCAGAGCAGAGGACACACTCCCTTTGAGTGACAGAGCCTTCTAGACAGGGAGGCGAGGGTGCTCGGAAGGCGGAGCGAAGCCCCTGGGTCAGTTGGACCAACGAGCCGGCCTCTGTCCCCAACAAGAAGCTGGTGGTGGGGCTGGTTTGCAAGCCAGTCGGCCTGTGGCCCTCATAGTTTTATTGGGCTTAACAGCACATATTTCTAGAGGTGGAGAAGGGGCCCACAGTGACCCCGAGCACAGCGTGCTGCTGCTGGAAGCCTGGCAGGTATGTCCTCTTCCCCCTCAGTTTTCCCTGGCCTGCTTCTCAGCCCAGAAATCCACTGCAGGAGGCTCTCCTCCAGGCAGGGCCGGGGCCGTGTTCCCAACCGGGTTCAGCTGGTAATGTCACTGCCAGTTGCCTGTGCCGAGCCTTCTGGGGGCTGACTTTAATAGTTCTACTGCTCTGCTCCTCCCTTTGGCTGGTCAGAATCCCCTCCATGGAAGGCTGGAAGGCCTGGACTCCTCAGTGACTTGTTAAAAAACCCACATAAATTCATACTTGTGGTTTGGAAATCTGTGATTCCTGCTCTTGAACGGGTGTGTGTGGGAGGGAGAGACATGACTCGGAGTTTAGTTGCCTTTTGGGGGGGTGGGCGGCAAACCCAGCTCCAACGCCCTCCCACCCCACCCCCACCCCCACCCCACAATCCCTGTGGCAGCATTTTGAGTGGGGTCCAGTGACGGCTTGGTGTGTTGCTGTGTCCAAAGCCGTTGCCTAGACTTTGTCAAAACTTTGTCTGAGGAGCAAAAGTTAGCACTTGGGCTTTATCCTTAACTTGAATTTGAGGCTATAAAATGGAGCCACACAGACGCCGGGTCAGCCAAGCAGCGCTCCACGTCCAGAACAGCAACCAGGTGTGGGGCTCTGGCCGGTGGACTAATGAAGCACAGAGAGACAGTCACCCCCCCACCCCACACCCAGACCTGCCATCTGGACCGCTCACGGACTCTATCCCAGAAGGAAACGACTAACTTCCCCGATTCAGGGAGGAGTGTATTATCAAACTAGCTCCCATGAAGACCTACTGGGTGCGGTGCAGCTTTGGTGTCAAAGAGCAGGGTCTGGGGACCCACGCTCAGCTCGGCCTCCACTCACTGTGTGGCTTTCGGCAACTTAACTCACCTCCTCAGAGCCTCACTTTCCTCCTTTGTAACATAGAAATTATAATAACATCCTTATAAGATTATCAGGAAAGTTTAATTTTTTTTTAGTCCTTTAACAAAGAGTCTGGCTCACACAGGCACCTGGTAAGGGGCAGCTACTTATTAAGCATCCAAACAGCAGGGCAAACACTCTCGTAGGCTCTTCTCAGCGATGGCCTTCAGCCCTGCGCTTTGGCATCTCTCTTTCCCAGCCACAGTGCCATATAGACCTGCTGGGTACCTCGTTCCTGGGACCCTGTTGTCACGGCAGGAGAGACATTGTGTCCTGTGCTGTTTATCTGGTCCTCAGGGGGAGGAGGGGATGTGGCCTGCTGTTTCCGCTGGCATTCCCTCCCTCTTCAGGGCCCAGCAGCTCTGGGAAGGGAGGGGGGTTTGGCCAAGGACTTCCTGAGGGAGCGCTGGCCTCAGGGTGGGTCTGCATTTTCTGCAGCTGAACAGGCACGTGGGTGGGTTCCAGTTCCCTGTTCTTTCAAACACCTTGGATCCATCATGCTGACTTGCCTTGGGGTGGAAAAAGCCCACTTTTCCCATGAAAACTAGACTCTCCAGGGTTCCTGCCCATAGTAGGCTTGTCCAGACTGTTATCGGGGAGGGTGCTGGCTGGAGGTAAGGGTGAGCCTTCCACTGGGCACAGCACAGTCTGTCCTCGGGAGCCCTCCCCGGGTCTGTGAGCTCAGAGTGACCACGCCAACAGGCTGTTTCCCTAGATGCCCACAGCGAGTTTCTCCCCAAGAAAGGCCAAAATAACACCATCAATCAACCAGGCTTGTTCTTTCTAGCACAGGGCTGGGGCCCCGTGCAGAGCCGCCCACCGAGCGCTCCTCAGGCCCCTGGCTGCTCCGGCAGCCATGACGCAGCCGGGGGAGCCGCTGACTAGTGAGGTCCTCTGAGGGCACTGCAGCTGCCTGCAGGATCATCGCTTTATTCTCTTCTTCCCCCAGATAACAGATGCCATGCCTAAGTGCTCCAGGCTGGTGACAGGGCTGCTGGGCAGCCTGAGATTCCTCCTGTCTCCCTGCTTGGCTGTGTCCCCAAACATCTTCGCAGGCGGCTTCCAACCCAGCTGTCAGAATGCCCTGGTCACCCTTGTCTTCATTTCCCTGTGGTCCTCCTCGCAGAGAGACTATGGGGGGACAACCGTAGGGGCTGAGCCCAGACCGGAGCAGGTCCTGTTCCAATCAGAGCAGGGGAGTGGGCGGGATGGTGGCCTTGCACAGAGCATGAATGTGGGGCCGCTCATGCCGAGCTGGGGTGTGGGGAGGTGAGGCTGAGCAGACAGCGCTGCGGTAGGGCCACCACCTGCAGCTGCGCGGGCTCCACCCTGCCCCGCTCCAGAGGGCACGCTTCCCCCGTCGGCGGCGAGGTCCGAGTGACACCGGGTGGGTCACACAATCTGCCGCTCCTCACCTCTCTACTGCAGCCACATGTGTTCCTACGTTTTATGCTAAAAAGAAAATAGGAAGTTTGACAGAAATAATTAATCACAAGCATTTCCAGTGTACGGTGAGCCAACAAGGAAGGATGGCCGAGTGGCCAGTGTCACTGAACCAGCGGACCACATGCCAGTGCCCACGTGGGCCAGCTGGGAGCGCCTGCGCTCAGTGCCTCTGCCCACCTGTGTGCTCGGTGGCCTGGTGCCAGCAGGCGGAGACCAGCTCTGGGGCATTGTTCAGAGACGCTGGCGGATAGGTCCTCCTTGCTACGTGTTTCCAGAGCCTGTTGTTTATCATTTTACACCCCCGGGCCTTAGCCCCTCCTGCCTGAGGTTCTCGATGTCTGTCAGGGTCAAAGGTCACTTCTTGTTTGTCAGGGACAAACAAACTTCTTTCATTTCACAGTCGCTCTTTTAAGAGGTGTCCTTGCTTGGTACACTCCATAAAAGCTGTCTTTGTCATAGCCCAGCCTTACCTGAGACCCACCCCGATAGCATCTTTGACCCTGAGCTGATGAGTGGCTAAACCAGCCACTCAAATCCTCTGTCTGCATTAAACACATTTGCACCAAGTGACATTTGACAGACTAATATCCTGGAAACATTTTCAGGGAGGTGGTTACTGCATGATCCCTTAAGCTTTTATAATTGGCCAAAACTCTGTATACCTGAGAAAGTTTATCCATAAAGAATTCAAATGAGCTTTATCTTCAGCGTTCGATGACCCATTCTAGTTTAATTTGCAATTGTGAAATCATTCATTCAGCAAATGTTCAGGGGCCCTCGGGGCTGTGAGACTTCTGAGAAGAATGCAGTATGGACCAGCCTCTCAAAGAGCTCACAACACAGAGGCAGGCTGGCCGGCTGCACAAATGATTCCAAACAGGGTGCGAGTGACCTCATTAGAGCTCAGAGAAAGAAGCGGCTACTTCCTCCTGCAGGGATGGGCATTTGAAATCGGGTGCCGATGGACGAGTTTCTGTTGAACAGTGTGTAACCTACATGCAGGCCTTAAGCCATGTTATCTCTTGTTTCTCAATCATCAAACCTGAAGCTCCTCCGGGGTGGGAGATGCTTTCTTAGAGTGGGAGGCTCTGGTGCTGGGGAGCCTAACCCTCCTTCCTATGTGGGACTTTCCACTGTACAAACTGCCTGCACAGCAGACGCTTCCCTCGCAGGGGTGTCCAGACTGTGGTCCTCAGGCCGCACGCAGCCCAGGATGGCTACGAATGTGGCCCAGCGCAACATCGTAGATTTACTTAAAACAGTTGAGATTATTTTGTGATTACATGTTGCAAGGTATTTAATGCGCTTCTTCCAGTGTGGCCTAGAGACGCCAAAAGGCTGGGCACTCCTGCAGGGCCTGACTGCGTCTCTCACGTCAGCATAGCGGGAAAGAATTGTGGTTGGAGTCATGAGTCAGACGAATGGTGTAATGACACATAGAGGAGACCATGGAAACCCTGTAAAACGATGACAGTTCTACTGAGTGAGTGGTTCAGAGAAGGAGCTACGGATTAGATCGCACTGCCTCCGATACACAGTACCAAACACTTCCATGTCTCCGAAACTCTCTGCGTTCTCCTGCTCTTTCCTGCATCCGTATCCACGGGGAAGTTCTTCTTGTCAACAGGGCTGGGAAGTACTCACCTTGTGGTGTTTACTCTGCTCCCCTCTGAAGGCCGCCCAAGCAGGTTTGAGTAAAAGCGGGGTCCACATAACAAGGTCCCCCGATTTCCTGTCGCTCTCCCGGGTCCCCTGCCACGTGGCCCACCCTGGCCTTCGTTTCCCAGCTTCTGTGTTTCCCGCCCTCAGGAGGTGTGACGCACAGGGCGAGGTTCCAGCCAATGTAGCCGCATCGGCGCAAGCGGCCAATCAGCGCTGAGAGTGCAGGCTCTGCTGGCCAATTGGCGGTCAGAAGGAGCGGAAAGGGTGGGATGGTGGGTGGAGCCTGTCTGTCAGTCTTGGTTTCCCAGGCCCGCCCCACCCCGCGGGGATTGGCTGCTCTGGTTCCGGCCGGTGCCCGTCACGTCACGCAACCCGCAGCGAGGACCCGGCTTGGCAGTTTCCGGTTTCGAGGCTGGTTTTCCAGCTGCTCGTGCGGGACCCGCCCCGCAGGAGCTGGGAACTCCGAGCCGGGGCGGGTCTTCAGGGTGGACGTGGCCGTCCTGCCGCCTGACGAAGTGTGTTTGTTCCACCAGCTGTCGTGGTCGGGATCCCCAGCTTCCGTCTGGGCCCGTCCGTGCGCTCCCTTGTCGAACCCCCTTGCAGGAAGAGCTGCATAAGGAGTGAGGACGCGGGGAAACTTAAGTCAGTAAACTCTGACCGTGCAATTCATAGACACAAAGCAAGTCCCAGAGGGCTCAAACATTGAAACACACGGAGTAATAAGTACCCTAGAAAAGCCACGGGGAGAAGCGGCGATATGAGTAACAGGCTTGTCGAAGTAGCTTTAGCAGGTCCACAAAGGCTTCAGAAACAAGAAGACAAGATAGAAGCCAACAGAAATGAAAACAAACACAACACCCTGAGAAACCCTACAAGTATTTTGCACAAATACAAGGCACCCGATGTGAGGACAGGGGTCCAGGGTCAGTGTAGCTGCCACGGGCTTTCACGGGGTGAAACGGGAAGAGGGTTTCTGGCCCTTACCTCATTTTGAGCACAGAAAGATAACTCCATTCCCACGGGTCGGAAATAAGCCAAGTAACTGTCATTATCACTGTGAAATTGCAGAAAGGGGACCCTCACTAAAGTGGGGTTGGCGGGTGAGAGGGGGTGCTCTCACATAGCACCATGCTGGGTCGGTTACAGGAAAAAGTGTCAACCGCAGGCCCCAACAGGGAGACGGACAGGTGCCTCCAGCAGAAACCGACTTCCCAGTCGGACAGAAACCGCGGAAGTCCGATACGACTATTTCCACGGACGTCAGCCCACCGAAGTTCTTTACATTCGAAGACCACTGGGCACTCAGAAAGACACCAGCCTCCCTCATCTCAAAATCTTTCATGGAATCATAACTTCTGCAGAAACCTGCGTACGTCTGTTTTGTCGGTTCAGCCACAGCAAACTTATAGAAAGATGCACCCCCCAGAGATACACCATGACGGCTCCAGTAATACGAAATCGCAGATGCTCGGCCTGAAGGCCACACAACTGGGGTTTAGTCAAAGCCCTGGAAAACACGGTAGTTACATTCTCCTGAACACCAGCGTCCTTCCTGGGGGCGAAAGGGACCCCAGCTTCTTAACACTAAGTTATTCAAGTTGGTCATTTGGCTCCTGATAAAGAATGTGGACTGTATATTATCAATAGAACACACAAGAAATATGTACAATGACCTGCCCACAATAATTACTAAATGTTTATTCAGTGATGCAGTTCACTGTCATGAACATACAGGGTGGGGAAAATGCAGGTTTACAGTTGGGAGTATTCAGAACTGAGAGTTTTTTCTTGCATGATGTATTAATCATTGTACAGTTTCCCACACAAACCTACTGCTGCCCCACCCTGTCTGTGGTTCCATGTAGAATGAGATGAGCAGCAGTTATGAACCCCATCTTATACTTCATATATTTACACAAATTAGGTTTGCTAAATCTATGGGTGGAATTGATTCTGTCTTCTTGTTTAAATGAGAGTAAGATTCATTCAGCCCTAGAGAGGGCAGTGACTGTGGGGACCAGAACCAGAGCTGCGCCTGTGGGTGGGGGCCCAGGTTTTCCATTGGGGTCAGAAGGTGGGAGCAGGCCCTTCTGTGACAGTGTTGCTATGGCTACAGGGCACTGATGAATGGTCGTTGTTAATTTCTCCCTGCAGGGGCACCCTGGTCTTGTTTTTCTTCTTTAATCCCTGCAGATAAACTAAATGAAAAATAGTTGTTTAGTTGCCCCTCCTGGGGAGCTGGCCCACAACCCAGGCATGTGTCTTGACTGGGAACCAAACCGGTGACCTTTAGGTTTGCGGGCCGGTGCTCAATCCACTGAGCCACACCAGCCAGGGCCAAGGCTGCTATTAAATTTGCCTCTTGCAAGTATTAATCTATTTCTACCATTTAAAAATTATTAATTTATTTTACTTCAGTAAGTGTGTCCAGTACATTGCAATCACATGGTCTCAGCTGACACGTCGGAAGCTGCGGTCCCTGAGACTCCCTCTGCACAGTGTCCTCGGGTGGCGGGGCCCGTCTGGGGGGGGTTGATGAGCAGCTCTGTCCCTGTCCCTTCTCTGTCCCAGGAGAGGGACAGCCCAGAGGGAGGTGAGAACCAGCCGGGGAAGAGAACCCTGGGTCTGTTTGTATTTTTTGTCCATTTTATTAATGTGTGTTTTTTACTAGGAAATCACCCATTTCCTCTACTTTTCCAGTTTGATGCAATAGATTTCTCTTATTTGATTCTTAATTTACCCTCTTTCTATTTTTTGTACAGAATTGTTATAATTAATAAACGTTGATACGTTATTACTAACTAAAGTCTGTATTTTACTCAGTTTCCCGCATTCAAGGCTCAGTCCCAGCGCTGGCCCCTCCGTCTGTGAAAGCCCAGACTGGTCTCCAACCAGAGAGGCTGATGCTGGCCTTCAGGGTTCCTGGTGTCGGGGTGGGCGGTGTGGTCCGGAGTAAACCCAGGAGAAGGAGGTGGGACCTGACTAAGGGTCTCAGCACTGTGCCCATGGGGGAGACTTTAATCTCTGACCTGGGGTGAGGGGAGCTGTTGGTTCTTCTCCTGCATGGGAAAAGTGGGATTAGATTTCTCATTTAGGAAGATGAAGCTGGTCACAGCGTGGAGGTTGGATTGGGCCCCTGGTCTTGTAGAAATCAGAAGCATTTGGTAAGTTCCAGCCCTTCTGGGATATCTGAGGAAGTTACAATACGGCAAACGTCCACGTTTTCAGTAAGGAGGATTTTAGGTGGTGAATTTTGGGATCTAGAAAGGTAAGATCGTTTACTTTTAGTGATGTCCCAGAACAGTTATTGAGGAGTGACTTGAGAGCAATAACGAGAAAGTCGTCATCCTCCGCCGCCTGCAGCGCTTCATCCCCGTGACTCAGTCTCCCCAGGTGTCTGGTCCCTTCCGCCTGCTGCGCGTGCGCAGCTGTCCACTCAGCCTGGACGCTTCCACTCCCACTCGGCCAGATGCCGGCCCCTCGCTGCCATTTCGGTCTCAGCGTCCACGCCGCTTCTTCAAAGACGTGTGTTTTTCTCCCGACCATTTTTTCTGTCTAAATGTTCTTTTTCTTCACAGCACTTACCTCCGTGTGAACTAACATATTTATTTCCTACCCGTGTGAGCAGCGAGCCCCGCGAAGGCACGCGTGTCCCTCTCACCAGTGTGGGTCCTGTATTGCACACGACGCCCGTCCCGGGCCTGACACCAGCAAATGCCTCACACTTACGGAGTGAGCGCGCTCCGTTCCCAGCCCTGAGACCCCCTCCTCGGAAACACACCTGCGCTGCCCGCTGAGCGGGGAGGAGGCGGAGCCTGGACCAGGGCTTAAAAACGGGGCCAGGGCGGGGCGGGAGGGGCGCTGGGGGGGCTGTGATCCCCGCGGGTCGGGGTCGGGGTTCGGGGTTCAGGGGCGAAGCCCGGGTGTGGAGGGGAGGGCGGCGAGGGTCTGGAGGGAGGGCGGGACCCTGGTGCGCAGCGCTGGGTTTCATCGGAGACGTCTGGGGGAGCTTTGAAAGGGTTGCACCGGGGGCGGGAGGGGAAGGGCCCGCGGGGAATTTGGGTGGAACAGGGAGAACTGAGGTTTGGGGACGGGGACCTGCAGGCGGGCGGAGGTGACTGAGGACAGAAGACTAGAAGGAGGGTTTTGGGGGGAGGGCAATGGGGTGGGAGACGGGACACGAGGCCGCGCGCTCACACAGGTTTGGGGGCCCCTCTCCCCCGTGGGAAGGAAAAGGGAGCGGAGTGGAGCGGCCTCGCCGGGATCTATGCTGCGCGCCCGGCCTCTCACTCGCGTGCGGGGCGCGGGGCGCGGGGCGGGTCCGGGGGTTCACGGAGCCGGGGCGATCGGCCGCCTAGCTTCCTCTGTCTCTCTCTTCCCTGGTTGTGAAAAGAGGAAAAGCCGGGAAAACCGTCGTCACGGGAGCGAAGGACTTGTCCGGTTTTCGGTGGTGCGAGAACAGGGAGGGAGTCGCGCTGCGCGGGACCCCAGGTGCCAGCGCGGAGGCTCCGGACGCCTGAGCCCGGGTCCGGCGCGCACGGGCGGCCTCCGGGCAGCGGGCTCATTACGCGCGCGCTTTTCTCTCCAGACCTTCCTTTGGCTGTTCGGTGCCAGTAGGGAGAGTCGGCGTTTATACCTAGGAAATGTCCCTGTGAGACAAATGTCCCTGTCCGAGCGGACAGCGCCCCAGGGGCCTCGCGTGCTCACTGCATCCCCGGCCAGGGGAAGGGCCGAGACAGAGTTTGGGGACAGTTCTGGTCCGATCAGTGACAGATTGCCGGAAAGGGTCTTCTTTGCTGTAGCCACGGTGACCAGTTCTCCTTAAAGACGAAAGTTAACCTTGATATTGTAACAAAACTGGGCGGGTCCCGCACGGTCTTGAGGAATCAGGTAGAAGGTGTCAGAGCGTAATTGGTTTCCCTGCAGTTCTTAAATTTGAACCTTTCTTGCCAGGAGTTACTGCGTCTGGAAGTGCTCGGAGCTGGTGCTGTTCTGCGACTGGTCGTTACTGAATAACTGGGACCACAGCGCTGGCGGCCTTCGTCCTTGTTTTCCAGCCGCGAGTGACGTGGAGACAAGACGCTGCTTTTCCTGGGGCTGCAGTGTCCAATCATGTTGTAACTACTTTAGGAGGAGTCACGGAATATGTGGCTCCGTTTCTGCTGGAATTTCCCCAAAGGTAATGGATTGAAGCAGGACGGCTAGAAGGGGGCCCGGGGCAGTCCCTGAACTGTGAGGCGCGGGCTGCAGGGCCCCTCCGGAGCCCCAGCTGCCTCGCTGGCCCACGCGGCTGCTGTGCACCTGTAGGTGCACCAGGACGGCTCTGTCCTATCTGAAAGCCACCAGAGATGGTGCCTGTGGCTTCGAGTGGCACCCTTTTGCTGAGATGGTTTAAGTGGCTGCAGCAGCGCCCCCCCCCCGGGAGGGCGGTGTCTCCTGGGACCTGGGGCGCTGGAGTGGGAGGGAGCATCGGTCTGCAGAGGACCAGCAGAGGTCGGCTGGGGGAGGAAAACTGGGGTTTTTTTTGTTTTGTTTTTTGGTTTTTTTTAGGTTTTTGTGTATATGGTGTAAGGGAGCGTTTGGGTGAGGGTTAGGCTGATGGAATACAGGGTTATTTTTATTTTGCTGCAAATTATAGAGGAACTAAGAATATTTGACACTATTGGTAAACTTCTGTGGAACATTAAAAATTTTGTGCTATGAATAAATACATCTGTAGAAGTGATAGAATTTGTTTATAAATATCAATCTGAAGAATACTGGTGTAACAGAGAACTCACAATTTCTTACTATTATCTTCAACAAGAAATTAAGATTTTAAAAAAGAAGTTAAGAATAATCAAAGGTACAGAAAAAAGCAATAGAGAAAAGAACGGTGTTTACAAGGAAAACAAGATGTGTTGTGAATGAATAAAACGGTGCGAGGTCCGCACACGTGCTTTTCAGAGAAAGGGGGGTGATTTTGTCCTGAGAGAGGCCGGTTGCTCTCGGGCGGGGTGGGAAAAGCAGGGCCTCAGTGGGGTGTGGGAGGGAACGTGGTGGAAGGTCCGTGAGGGAGATGCGGAGAGGGGAGGGTTTTTATGTGGCGAAGCTGAACGTGACGGGAACACGTTTCATTAGGTGCATGGGTGTGAGTGTGGAAAGTGAGCTGATGCAGAAGTGCAGTTTGGTTCTGTTCTACTGCGTTAAAAGGACAAAGTTTTCCTGTGCTGTGCCGCGCCAGATAAGATGGTGTGAGACATTTTCTGCCCGTAAAGCAGGGATACGATGTTTCCTTAAAACATGTTTCCATTTCCTATCGTTTTAATCAGGTCTCTGATTGCTCAAGAAGACAATCGTGTCAGTCCTAAGAACCAAAGATGAGACAACCACTTACGGACCCAGAGCCGATGTGTCTGGACCCTGCCCTCCCAGGTGAGACCCCTCCCAGCACTCACAGGACTCAGAGCAGCAGTGACTGGGCCCCGCCCCCCACTCTCACGCACAGGACTCAGCGCCGACATCCCAGCATCCCCAATCTCTCAGGCTCGCCCCCTCCACACAGTCCCATGACCCAGAGCCCGTGCGACAGGACTCCTGCTCTCCCGTGGGGGTGCCCTCCCCCAACCACAGGGCCCAGATCCGATGTGTCAGGGCTCCACACTCTCTCCAGTGAGACCCCTCCTCACACTCAGAGAACCCAGAGCTGATGGGACAGGTCCCTCTGTGCTGGCAGAGTGGACCTTGCCAGCTCTCAGCTGCCCACTGCCTGAAAATGTTCTGCTCTGCTGCCCTCTAGTGCACATCCTGTGGATGGCACCTGTTCACTCAGCAGCTACTCAGACCATCTTGCAGGACACTTTGAATCTCCAGGGCACCTCACACCATCCCCAGCTCAGCAGGTCTTACATGCCCATCGTGGTTGGACCCTAAGCTCATGTGACAGGGCCCACTGCTGCCGCTGGTGGGACCTTTCCCCAAACTAATTAGACAAGACCCCTGTTCTCCCAGAGAGGGACCCCTGTCCTCAATCACAGAATGCAGAGCTGAAGTGACAGAAGCCCTCACTCTGGCAGCCGGGCCCCTCCGCATACTCACAGGCCCTGAGCTGATGCCACAGGACCGCTGCTCTCTCGGGGGGGGCCCCGCCCCACGTTCCCTGAACGGGAACGGACGTGACACGACCCCTGTTCCCTTTGACGAGACTCCTCCCAGCACTGGGACGAGGCAGAGCTGTCATCACAGGACCCCGCTGTCCCAGGTGGGGCTCCCCACTCATGCACAGGACGCAGACCTGGTGTCACAGACCTTGCTGTTCTCTTAGGTGGGACCCCTGGCCGTACCGATAAGACCCAGCGCTGAGGCAGCACGGCTTCTTACTCTGTGGTAGGACAGACACCTTCTTACAGTCACAGGAGCAGAACCTGAAGCTGTCGCGCCCGCTTCTGTCTCCAATGTGACCCAACCCCAGCGTCACAGCACCCAGAGCCAACGCGACAGGACCCTCTGCGTTTTCCAGGAGGGACCCTTGCTCCAGAGCCGAGGCGACGGGAACCGCTCTTCTCCCTGGTGGGACAGTTTTCCAGATGCACAGGGGACAGAGCCAGTGTGACGGGCTCCCCAGGTGGGAGTCCTTCCCACGTCCACAGGTCTCGGCTGTCAGGCAGGATGCCTCTCTTTCCCATGTCAGGTCCCTCTTCACTGTGACAGGACCCCACTCCTTGCAGGGAGAGGCCCTTTCCACACTCCCAGGACCCAGAGTTCAGGTGGCAGGGCCCCCAATTTCTCAGTGAGGGGGCCCACCTCACATTCACAAGACCCTGAGGTGATGAGACAGCACCCCAGACTACCCCATGTTGGACCCCCATACACTCTCTGGGACCCTGGCTGACGTCAGAAGAGCAGGTGTCCTCTCAGGTGGGGCCTCTCCTCCTGCTCACAACGCCCAGTGCTGACTCGAAAGCACAGCTTCCTCTTCCTGGTGGGGCTTCTTCCTGCAATCCTGGGACCCAGGGCTGAAGTGGCAGCATCCCCAGCTTTCTCCGAGAAGCCCCTGTTGCCGCACTCACAGCGCACAGGCAGTGGGACAGGACCCATCACGCCCACAGGCAGGGATATTCCCCACAGTCATGGACCCAGAGCCTCTGTGCACCTCGCGATCACAGGGCCGGTGTGGCCGAGCCCTGTACTCTCGGAGGGGGGCTGTCTTCAGGCTCCCAGGACCCACAGCTGAAGTGACAGGACCCCTGCTCTCTCAAGTCAGACCCCTCCCCACAGCCACCAGGCTCAAAGGTGAAGGATCAGGACACATTTCACAGGGAGGGACCTTTCTCATCCCTGACAGGACACAGATGTGTAGTAACCAGACATTCCCATCTCTCGTGTGGTCCTCTCCACACTCAAGTGGCCCAGGCCTGAGGTTACAGGACCCTTACACTCTCAGGTGGGGACCCTCCTCTTGCTTGTAAGACCCAGAGCTGACCTGACACGACCTCTTATGCTCTCTGGTGAGGACCCAGAGCTCATGTCAGGAGGCTCCATCCTCTCTTAGATAATAGTACTTCTCCCAGCAGTCAGAGGACCCAGGGCTGACTTGGCAGGACCCCTGCCCTCTCGGAGTCGCACCCCTTTTTACACTCTGATACACACCGCCATCTGGTGTGCATCTTTGGAATAGCAGCTGACTTGAGGCCAGCAGGAAATGCTACTTTTTGTCTCCCCCTTGTGGACATCTTGGGAATAGCACCTTTTTCGTAGCATCTGCTCCTATCATTTTGCAAGGCCACTTTGAAGCCCCACTTCCTCTCACACCACCGCAGCCTCAGTACATTTTTATGTGCCCACGTTTCCGTTCTATCCCTGATGCTCTTCTGCACGTGGAGTTCCTGACTCTCTCATGTGAGTGAGGTTCCCATGCCTATGTATGTCTCAGAATAGGTTGTTTCATTTGGTAATCTGTCTTATACTTGTTGGATTATTAGACCAACCCAAAGATTCTTGAGGCTAGAGGAAGGATTGTTTCCCCACCACCTAAGCAAACAGTCAGATATTTAGTAGGAGGTGAATTTGGGGAGTTCATGTTGGTAACCATTTACTTAAGTAAGATTTAACTGAAGTAACTTATTCCCAAAACTGAATGATTATGTTGATGAAGTAGGGAACAATGTACTAATTTAGCTTGTCAGTATAAAACTTCTATGTGAAGTTTCAGAGACAGTAATGAAGAGGGCCAACATTTTTCACTTGGCATGCTGATTTTAAACTTGCTGTTAGGAAAGGGAAACCGGGAAATTAGTCAGAATTGGCATCTACTTTTTTCCTAAGAGGTTTAGTTTTCAAAACTGGGTTGAGGAAGAGATCTTTAGCACAATCGCATCAGGTTTAGATAGTAATACTCCTAGCAAGAGCTTGTTGACCCTCTCGCCTTACTCCTTGTGTCCTTAAGTTTTTGGAAGATAAAAAAAATCTCAAATCGCATTCATCACAAGTGGTGAATGTGTGTGTGGCCCATATCCCACTGAAGATGTGTGAACATAAGCAACATTTTCGGCCCCTTTGGCTTTATCATTCCAAGAAAGGTACAAGCGCAACAAAAGGTTTGTGGTGTGTAAGGAGACGTTGCTGTGAGTGGTGGAACATGTCAGAAGTGGATTGTGAAGTTTAATGCCAGAGATTTCCTGTGTGCAGTTGCTGCACGACTCAGTAGACCAGGTGCAGTGGAGAGCCATGGAGGGGAGATGTTCATTGAGGACAGATCACGTTATGGCACTTGGGAGACAGGCGACATACTCAGAGGGTTGAAATTGAGCATCAAGAATTATTTGCACCAGCACGGTGACGTTAATTGCTTTGACACTGGGTTCCACAGAAGTTAAGTGGGGTGCTGGGGATCCCCTTTGACTGCATTTCTACAAGCGGTTCTCCGCTGAAATCTAAGGAAAACATTCCGCTTCTAAAACAAATTTCGAGGGGGGATGAACTATTGATATGTTAGAATAATGCGAACGGAACAGTTGAGGAAAAGAAAGGAACCACCAGCAGCAGCCCCTCCAAAGGGCGCTCTTCATCCAAAGGAGGTGACGTTGTGTATGTGGTGGATTCCCGAGGGTGTTCTGCAGTAGGAGCTCTTTGCAGAAACCCAGCGGGTTACTCCCAGCAAGTACTGCTCCCCACCAGGGCAACTGAACGCTGCGTGTGGGAAAGCACTCAGAATTTGTCAGCAGAAGACGCAGAAGGTGCATGACCATTTAGTTCAGTCTTTCTCAATTTCTCTAAATGGAGAGAAATTTCCATTCCCTGGAAGACTGCAGAAGGCACCTGGAAGAGTTCTCTGCTCCGAAAGAGAACAATGCTGTGGGAAGATGGAATGGCAAAGTTGCCTGAAAAGTGGCAGAGGGCAGTGGAATAAAGTTGTGACTATGTTGTCCAGTCATTGTTCAGTCACGTTGTTGGGGGAAGTTGAAAAGTGTGCTTGTCATGATACCTGATGGTAAAACGTGAACAAACCTTTCCGCCAAGCCAATAGGTCCATGTGTTCCAAGTGTCGGTCTCTGCTGCCATCTCGTGGCCATTTTGGAGAATGACGCCTCAGTAAGGGTCAGCAGTAAAAGTGGTTGATTCCAATGAAATATCAATGACTTTTGATGGCAGGGGTTTTACAAGTGCATTTGAAAACATCTAAATGTCAGGGCTGTCCATTTACCTTGTCACTGCTTTCCAGATGAACGGCCAGGAGAATAATTAGCCTATTTTATATGACATTTTTTTGGATCTGACTGTGTGATGTGATAGAGTCGGCCTTCTACAATTTCCAGGTGTGCTTGAAAATTGTAATTTGTTTTGTTGCAGCTTTCTTTTTTTTTTTTTTTTTAGATTTTTTTTTAAGATTTTTTATTTATTTATTTTTAGAGAGGGAAAGGGAGGGAGAAAGAGAGGGAGAGAAACATCGATGTGTGGTTGCTTCTCACGTGGCCCCCACTAGGGGCCTGGCCTGCAACCCAGGCATGTGCCCTGACTGGGAATCGAACCTGCGACCCTTTGGTTCACAGCCCGCGCTCAATCCACTGAGCTACGCCAGCCAGGGCTGTTGCAGCTTTCTTAAACAACGCGGAGGTAAAATTTATTTAAAATATCCCACCAAGAGTTAAAAGAAAGTAAAGTAAAACACAAGCACTCTCATTTTACATACGTGCCCCTACAGACGTGTTTATGGGCTCGTTTCCTCAGCTCTGCCTGGATTGAATGTACTATTTTAGGTTCATCGTATCGGTAAAAAGTGAAGGAACTTTTTTGCGAAGCTCATAGTAACAGTGCGTTTCCAACTGTCGGTCTCTGCTGCCATCTCGTGGCCATTTTGAGGAATGACACCTCAGTTCAGGACAGCAGGAAAGGTGTTTGATTCCCACGGAACATCAGTGAGTTTTGATGGCGGTGGTGTTTACAAATGCATTAGAAAACGTCTAAATATCATCCCTGTCCAGTTACCTTGTGACTGGTTTGCAGGTTAAGGGCAAAGGAAGCGATGAATGCGTTTGATGTGACGTTTCTTGGAACTGGCTTTGTAGCGTAATGAAGTCGGACTCTGACAAGTTGCAGGCGTGCTTGAAAATCATTTGTAATTTGCTTTGTCTGTTGCAGCTTCCTTAAACAACAATAAAAGTAAAGTTTGTTCAATATTCTCTACCATGGTGGAAAATGTAAAATAAAATTCATAAATAAAATAAAAGTCACCATTTTGTGTATGTGGCCTTAGGGACATGTCTTGGGGATCTTTTTCTCTCTCTCTCTTTTTTAAGATTTTATTTATTTATTTTTAGAGAGGGGAAAGGAGGGAGAAAGAGAGGGAGAGAAACATCAATGTGTGGTTGCCTCTCACGTGGCCCCCACTAGGGGCCTGGCCTGCAACCCAGGCATGTGCCCTGACTGGGAATCGAACCTGTGACCCTTTGGTTCACAGCCCGAGCTCAATCCACTAAGCTACGCCAGCCTGGGCTTTTTCTCTTTTTTGTCTGGATGTCCTTGACTATTTTAGTTTCCTCATGTGGGCGCAAAAACTGGTACATTCCAGTTCCTGTTTCTAACATATGTATTTCTGGGTGAAAATTTCTTTCTCAAGTTTTGGTATGTAGTACATTAAGCATATTTCAGTTAAAGTTATTTAGCATCTCAAATGGTGGTTCACTTTGGAAATTATTTAGGTGTCTGTTTCATAAATACCAAACAACAGAACTTCCAGTCACCCACTTTCAGTGAATTCTAGCTTCAGTGCTATGAGAGCAAAAAACAAACTGTATATGATTTCAAGGCTGCAATGCTGGTTGAAGCCTGCTTTATACCGGATTGGCAAAACACTCAGTTTGGTCCCTCACCATCCCTGCTTTCACTCTCCCATCATGTGATTCTTGTTCACGTATTTGTCTTTAACTTTATTAGAAAACCTTTGGTTGAACTGTATCATGACAGAGTCCTACCAGTGTGCATTAAAAAAAAAAAAACTCATCAGAACTGTTGAGTATATGGCCATTTTCATATTGAAGATGGATGAATAGAAGTAATATTTTCAGTACACGACACTGTGGCATACATATCAAGAGGGTTAAAACACTGGTTAAGTGGAATACAAGATTTGTGGCACGTAGGAGAAGGTGGTGGGATGGATTGAATGTGTCAGAAGTAATTTGCAAAGTTTCTCATTTGAGATTTCTCGTGTGAGGGTTCCCTGTACGTTGGTTGGACCAGTCGCAGTCGATAGCCATCCAGTCCAGACGTTCATCAAGGAGAAACCACATTACGCCCTGTGGGATACAGGTGACATACTCAAAAAACCCTAAGCATGCATCGAAAATCACTTCCACTAGTACGGTTACATTAATCGCTTTGATGTTTGGGTTCACAGAAGTTAAGAGGGGAGGAGGGGGGATCCCTGCCTGACCACATTTCCACATCAGATTGTCTGGGGATATGCGAGGAAAACGTTGCATTTTCAAGACAAATTGTGGAGGAGGTGAATCGTTGATATTTGACACTAATGTGGATTGGGAGAGATCGTGGGCACATGAAGGGAACCACCAGCAGCCACTGCGAAGTGTGGTCTGCATCCAGAGAAGGCCATGCTGTGTGCATGGTGGGATCACTAGGCAGTCCGGTCCTAGGAGCTCCTTGCTGAAAATCAGGTGGTTACTTCTAAGAAGTACTGCTCCCCATTGGACCAATGGAGCTCACCGCCGCAGGGAAAGAGTCCTGAATTTGTCAGCAGAAGATGCATAATCGTCCGTCAGGAAAAGGCGAGAAAGCACGTTTCTGTTTGGTGACCGGGGAAAACAGTCCCTGGCTGGGCAGTCCAGATTCATCCGCAGGGCTCATAAGACGCTGTATCCTCACACTGCCAAGTACTTAGCAGCCTTCCCTAAATTCTCTTAGTGGAGAAAAGCTTCCAGTCCGTGGAAGACTGCAAAAGGCACCTGGAAGAGTTCTGTGCTGCAAAAGATAACAATGTTGTGGGCAGATGGAATGGTGAAGCTGACCGAATGGTAGCAGAGGACAGTGGAAGTAAATGGTGAAACCGCTGTCCAGTCACATTGCTGAGAAAAAGGAAAAAATGTGCCTGTCATTGCATCTTACCGGAAAACCCGAACGAACCTGTGGCCAATCCCGTAGTACAGTGTGTGTTCCAAGTGTCGGTCTTTGCTGCCATCTCGTGGACATTTGGGGGAATGACATGTTAGTTTGGGTCTTCAGGAAAAGTGGTTGATTCCCGTGAAATATCCACAACTTTTGATGGCAGTGGTATTTACAAATGCATTAAAAAACATCTAAATGTCAGGACTATACAGTCACGTTGTGACCGGTCTCCAGAGTAGTGGCCAAGGGAGGAATAAGCGCGTTTTATGAGACGTTTCTTGGAAGTGGCTTTGCAGCATGATAGAGGCAGGTTTTTACAAGTGGCAAGTGTACTTGAAACTCGTTTGCAATTTGCTTTGTCTGTTGCAGCGTCCTAAAACAATGCACAGGTAAAACTTATATATAATGCTGCTACAAGAGATACAAAAAAAGCAAAGTAAAATACCAGCGCCATCACTGTAAGTACGTGCCCTTCGGGAAATGTCTGCAGGCTCGTTTATCCACTTCACCTGGACTTTGTTTACTATTTTAGGTTCCTCGTACAGGCGCAAAACACGTGCATTTCCAGCTTCTGTTTCTAAGCAGTGCATTCAAGGGTGAAGATTTCTTTCTCAAGTTTTGTTACCGAGCATCTTTACCATCACTCAGGTCCAGGCATTTTGTAATTCCAATGGCAGTTTACTTCAGAGATTCTGTAGAAATTTATTTCAGAAGTCCCAAACAACACAACTTTCCAGTCATCCATTCTCAGTGAATGCTATGAGGGCAAAAAAACATATCGTATAGGATTTCGAGGCTGTGATGCTGATTGAAACTTGCTTTAAATTGGGCAGGTGAAAATGTCAGTTCAGCCCCCACCTTCTCCCACCACAACACCCCCACCCCCTCACCTAGCTCTGGTCTCACAGACTTGCCTTTCCTTCATTTGAAACCGTTTTGTTAGACTGCATCGTGACAGCTGTCACACTAGCTTGCATTAAAGAAATCTCATCACAACTGAAGAATGTGTGTGTGGCCATTTTCACACTGAAGGGGGAAGAACATAAGCAACATTTTTGGCCCCTTAGGCTTTGTAATTTCAAGAAAGGTACAAGCGCAACTGTAAGGCAAAGAAAGATTTGTGGTGTGTATGGAGACATTGCTGTGAGTGATGGAATGTGTCACAAGTGTATTTTCAAGCTTCGTTCCGGAGATTTCTGGTGCGCAGTTGCCCCACGGGTCCGGCAGACCAGGTGCAGTGGAGAGCCGTCAGGGCAGACGTTCACTGAATACAGACCATGGCATGGCACATGGGAGACAGGCAACATACTGAAAGTATCCTCACCAAGTGTTGAACATCCTTTGCACCAGCACAGTTAGGTTAGTCGCTGTGATATTTGGGTTCCACAGAAGTTCAGTGGGTAGAAGGGGGACCCGTCTTGGCTGCATATCCACATGTGGTTCTCTACAGAGACGTAAGGAAAACATTCCATTTTCAAAATAAGTTGTGAGGGAGGACGAACTGTTGATATATGAGAATAATGCGGGATGGGAGTGATTGAGGGCCAGCAAAGGAACCACCACCAGCCCCTCCAAAGGGCAGTCTTCATCCAACAGAAGTGTTGTCGCCCTTGTGGTGGTCTCTGGAGGGGGTCCTGCAGAAGGCGTTCCCTGTAGAAAGCTTCATGATCGGGGAGAACGCACGTTTCTCTTCGGTGACCAGTGAGCAACGGTCCCAGCCTGGCCGCGCAGTCCTGATTCAAGGTCCACAGTGCTCACCGGACCTTGCACCTTCCCCTGGCAAATTACTTCGGTCTGTCGGAATTTCTCTCAGTGGAGAGAAATTCCCATTCCCTGGAAGACTGCAGAAGCCACCTGGAATAATTCTTTACTCTGAAAGATAGCAAAGTTGTGGGACCATGGAATGGTGGAGTTACCTGAAAGGTGGCAGAAGGCAGTGGAACAAAAATGGTGACGACCTTGTGAAGTCACCGTGTTTGAAGGGAAATGAGAAGTGTGCCTGTCATCGCATCTCACAGTACAAAGTGGAGGAACCTTTCAGCCAAGCCATTTGTGGGACATGCGTTCCAAGTGTCGGTCTCTGCTGCCATCGCGTGGCCATTTTTGGGAATGACACCTTAGTGTAGATGAGCAGGAAAAGTGGTTGATTCTACTGGAATATCAATGACTTTTGACGGTAGTGGTATTTACAAGTGCATTCCAAAGCATGTAAATGTCAGCACTGTCCAGTTACCTTGTGAGTGGTGTGCAGGTTAAGGGAAAACGGAGCGATGAACGTGTGTTATGGGGCATTTTTTGTACTGGCTTTGTAGCGTAATAGAGGTTTTCACAAGTTCTAAGTGTGTTTGAAAATTGTTTGTGATTTGTTTTGTTTGTTGCAGCTTCCTTAAACAAGGGGAAAATAAAATGTATTCAAAATTCTCCATCCAGAAATAGAATAGAATAGAATAGAAAGAAATAAAACAGAATAAAATAAAATAACATTACTATCATTTCATGTATGTGCCCTTCCGGGCATGCGTAGAGGCACAGTCCCTCTAGTGTGTCTTGGCTTCATTTACACTTTTTGGTTCCTAAAATGGTTGCAACTCTTGTACAGTTTGAGGTTTTGTGACTAACCTGTGTGTTAAAAGGTACAGATTTTGTTCTCAAGTTGTATCTTTACCATCATTCAGTTCAAATTATTTGGTAACTCACATGGTGTTCATTTTGGAAGGTCTGTAGGAGTCTATTTCAGAAGTACCAAGCAGGAGAACTTTCCAGTCACCCATTTTCAGTGAATTCTAGCTTAAGTGATGTATGAGCAAAAAACGTACTGTAAATGATGCGATTCTGGTGTAAGCTTCTTTTATACCACGTTGGCCCAAAAGTCAGTTCAACCCCCCCCCCCAACCCTCACTGCCCCGCCCCATCCTGTGACTCTGGTTCGCCAACTTGTCTAACTTCATTCAAAAGTGTTGGGCTAGACTGTACTGTGACACATGTTATACCAACATGCATTGAAAGAAAAAAAAACTCATCAAAACCATTGTGATTGTGTGGCCTTTTGATACTGAAGGTGGATGAACATAAGGAACACTTGGCACTTTAGGCTTTGTCATTTCAAGAAAGGTGAAAACACAACCGGAATGCCAAAATAAAGATTTGTAGTGTGTATGGAGAAGGTGCTGTAGGTGATGAAATGTGTCAGAAGAGGTTTGGGAAGTTTCATGTCCAAGATTTCTCACACGAAGGTGCCCCACTGGTCTGGCAGACCATTTGCAATTCAGAGCCATCAAGTCCAGGTGTTAAATGAGGACAGAACATACTATGTCATGTGGGAGACAGGTGACAAACTGAAAGTATCCAGATCGAATGTCGAAAATCATTTGCACCAGCATGATTACATTAATCGCTTTGATGTTTGGGTTCCACAGAAGTTAAGCGGGAAGGGGGATCTTTCTTGACCTCATTTCCACATGTGGTTCTCTACGGAAATATATGGAAACCATTTTGCTTGCAAGCAAATTGTGAGGGGGGTATGAAGCGTTGAAACTTGAGAATAATGTGGAACGGCAGAGATTGTGGTCAAATGAGGGAACCACCATCAGCAGCGCCCCCCCCCCCCCCCCCCCCCCCCCCCGCCACAGGGCAGCCTTCATCCAAAGGAGGTGATGCTGCCTGCGTGGTGATGCCAGAGGGCGTCCTGTGGGAGGAGCTCCTTGGGGAAATTCGCAACACGTGCTGCCCCACCAGTCCAACTGCAAGCACTGCCAGTGGGAAAGAGTTGAAGCAGAAAGATGGGGAAGCTTCAGGATGAGGTGGGAGGGCACGTTTCTCTTTGGTGACCAGGGGAAAACGGTTCCATCCTGGATGCGCAGTCGTGATTCCTCCGCAGTGCTCACCAGACCTTGCACCTTCGCATGGCCGTTTAGTTTGGTATTCTGAATTTCTCTTAGTGGAGAGAAATTTCCTTTCCTGGAAGACTGCAGAAGGCACCTAGAAGAGCTTTTTGCTCCTAAAGGTAATAGTGCTTTGGACGATGGAATGGGAAGTTGCCTGAAAGATGGCAGGGGGCAGTGGAACTGAGTGGCAATGACGTTGTGCAGTCACAATTTTTGAGGAAAATGAAGTGTGCCAGTCATTGCATTTTACATTAAAAAGCGAAAGAACCTTTCAGCCAAGCCATTAAGTGGGGTATGCGTTGCCTCTGTCGGTCTCTGCTGCCGTCTCGTGGCCATTTTGGGGAATGACACCTCGGTGCAGGTCAGCGGGAAAAGTGGTTGATTGCAGGGGGAATATCGTTGACTTTTCATAGTCGTGTCATTTAGAAGCGCAGTTGAAGACGTCCAAATGTGAGGACTGTGCAGGTACTTTGCGACTGGTCTGCAGATATCCTCCGAGGGAGCAATAAGCGTGTTTTATGTGACGTTTCTTGGAACGGCTTTGTAGTGTAATAGAGGCAGGTTTTTACAAGTGCCAAGTGTGCTTGAAAGTCGTTTGTACTTTGCTTTTTCCGTTGCGGCTTCCTTAAATAACATGGAGGTCAAATGTATTTGAAATTCTCCACCAAGAGGTAAAAAAAAGTAGAATAAAACATAAGCGCTCTCATTTCATGGACGTGCCCCTGGGGACATGTCTACGGGCTCGTTTCTCCACTTTGCCTGGACTTCGTGTACTATTTTAGGTTCTTGGTCCGGGTGCCAAACTTGTGCGTTTCCAGCTTCTGTTTCTAAGCTGTGCATTCAAGGGTGAAGATTTCTTTGTCAAGTTTTGGTACGGAACATCTTTACTATCAGTCATGGCGAGTTATTTTGTTATTTTTCATTTACTTTTATTTATTTTGAAAGTTTTTTTTATTGATTATGCTATTACACTTTTCTCAAATTTTCCCTCTTTATCTCTCCTCTGCCCTGCACCCCAACCCTCCAGCTTCCCCCCTGCCCTGTTAGTTCATGTCTGTGGGTTGTACATATCAGTTCTTTGAGTTGTCTGTTTCCTATACCATTTTTTTTGTTTTTACCCATCTATTTTATGCCTATCAATTAAGCTTTTTCTTCCCTGTACCTTTTCCCCCTATTCCTCCCTCCCCCTGCCCCACCAAAATCCCTCCATGTGATGTCCATTTCTCTGATTCTGTTCCTGTTCTAGTTAATGGCAGTGAGAGCAAGGAGTATATATACATGAATATATACACATATATGTATGTATATGTATGTGTATGTGTGTGTATATCTATATATATAAATTTCAGTCCTTTAAAGTTTGTTGGAACTTGCTTTATATCACAATATGGTCAGTTGTTAAAAGAATTCCCAGGGTGTTGGGAAGCATCTGTAATTTGCCGTTTTGGGGTGTAGTGAAGTACTTATGCACATTGAATGTCATTTGCTCTCATGTTATTTTAAAAATATTTTTACTATTTTTTGTGGTCTTCATTGGTTCTAAAACTGAACCTGGATGATGGAAATTGGTTAAATCTCCTATTGTGATTATTAATTTGTGTATTTCCCATGTAGCTCAGTTCTATATAATTTTGAGTTTATGTTATTAAGTGAATAAACATTTGGAACTAACTAGTACATTGAACTTACTGATATGAAGTACTCCTCTTTATTTGTAGTAGTGGTGTATTTTTTGCCTTCGAGTCTACTATATGTTCTATAATTTTCACTTGGTTAATGCTCATATAGTACATTTTCCCATTCTTTCACTTTAGATCTCTTGGTATGTTTCAGATAGCTCTCAGTGTTTTATGTGAGTTATGAGTGGCTATTAAAATCAATTAAAGCATTGATTGAGAATGTAATGTAGGGGGCCGAACATTTTCCCCATTCAGTTGTTCCAACACCTTTTATTACATCTCAAATATGTCCCGCAGATCTAAGGAGATATCTTTGTCACAGAAAATGACCACGGCCCCTCACATCATCGCTGCCTCGTTTATGCTCTTCTGTGTGTGGGGTTTCCGACTCTGTCCTGTGAGTGAGGTTCTCCTGGCTGTGTACGTCTTGCACTTGGCCATTTTCATTCGCTCATCTGTGTCACACCTGTTGGATTGTTAGACCAGCCCAAAGATTCTGGAGGTCACAGGAAAAGATAATTTCCCCACCACGGAAGCAAGCAGTCAGGTGTTTCATCCGAGGTGAATTTTGGGAGTCACCATGTCACCATTTACTTAAGTGAGATTTAACAATTTAAGTAAAGTCACTGATTCTGAAAACTGAATGATAATATCAGTGAAATATGGAACAATGTACTAATGTAGCGTGTGGGTATACAACTTCTATGTACAGTTTCAGAGGCGGTCATGAAGAGGGCCAGCACTTTGCACTTGGCCTGTTGATGGTAAACTGGCTGTTAAGAAAGGGAAGACTGAGAAATTACTTAGGATTGTCGTCTCATTTCTTCCTGAGGTTTAGTTGCCACAATTTGGTTTAGGAAGAGAGCTTCAGCACAATCACCTCAGCTTCAGACAGTAAGACTCCTAGCAAGAGCTAGTTGACCCTCTTACTGTACTCCTTGCATCTTAAAGTTGTGGGAGTTGCCCAACAGAAATGAACCTGGCAGGTGTGCTGCCTTTTTCTCTAAATTACCTGCATGTCCCCTACTTCACCTTTGAAATGTAAGACTGTTCTTCCATTTTCCAAAATACCCTATATACTCAATACTACCTCATTGTGTTTGGTATTCATTTTAATATGATTTCCTCTTGCCTATGTAGCAGATGTTGAATTCCTTCTGTTAATCAGATTATGTGAATTAGATTGTTATCCCAGCTGTTAGAATTTAGAAGGTAAGGCAAAAATAATTTTTTAATCCCCCACAGTGTTGGTGAAGTGGCCATGTGACATTCATGGCCAGGACACTAACTTCTGGAAAGTGTAGCCTCTGAGAGATCATGGACATCTCCCTGCAAGAGTAAGCACTGTTGTTATTTTTTGCTCCATCAGTCTTCTTGGTCTATTTCTGCAGGGCTTGGTATAATTTAGCAGTGCCGGGAGTCATTTTCTTCCCTTGTACACTTACATCGGCATGAAAAACTATTTCTGAGGCCAGCTGCTTGGATTTAGAAAGTGAGAGATGTTCTTTATTGGTTCCTGGCTCTGTTTACATTGGTTCTGCTCCTGCATCTGGCAACTGAGCTCCATTGTCCAGCTCTGGAGTCTGGCTGCGGGGTCCCCGTTACAGATCTGGGTTCTGTCTGTGGCCTGGGGTTGAATCTGTGTCTGTGTGTCTGGGCTCTGGAGTCTCTTTGGGTGTGGCTTCGTGTCCTGGGTTGGAGTGTGGGGTCCGTGTGCTGCTCTGGCTCCAGGGTCTGATGTGTGGAATCTGGTGTCCAGCATTTGCTATCAGTGTCTGGTGTCTGGGGTCTGGCATTCAGCGTCTATGGGCTGGCCTGGGTCATGGGGACAGTTTTGGGACTGGGGCTAGGGTCTGGGGTTCAGCTTTCAGTTCTGGGTCTACTCTGGGGCCCAGGTTCTGGACTCCAGGGCCTGTGTCCGGTCCTGAGTCTGTGTGTGGCATCTGATGCCTGCGAAGTGATGGTTGTTAGCTGCAATTCAATGCCAGCTGGAGTTCCAGAGTTGGGGTGTGGGGAAGAAGGAAAGTGTATTTAGTGCAAATAGCTCCGTTTTGATACTAATGGCTGTGAGTGCAGCATGGATGTTAGGAAGCTCAGTGTTGTCACAGGTGAATCATGCAGCAGCACCTGTGTGGGTCAGCTCAGTAGTGCGGCTGCTCAGTTGTGAAGCATCTTGGCCGTGGAGGGGTGCCTGAAGTCAGGGAGTCCCGAGGCAAGTTCCCCCTCAGGCTGTGCTGCCCAGTGCTTCTCTGCCCATTCTGTTCTAGTCCTGTCACTTCCTCTCCGTTTGGCTGCATTTGCACACAAAGAAGCACAGTTTGGAAAAGGGGCCCTTCTGAGCAAGGAGATCAGTCTGGGAGAGCAGAGAAAAGGCTTCTGGTGTTGTCACCACAGCAGTCTAGGGTATTTTCATTCTCAAATTATGTCAAGGTTTCCTCTCGGACCTTCTTTTTTTTGTTCTTCCCTAGAGTGAGACTGCCTTTTTGGTGGCAGCTTACTTAAATTATAGAGAAAAATAAAAAATATTTCAAAATCCCACCCAACAGGTAATCACTGCAATTGTTTTAAGTATATACCCTTCCAGACATCTCTCCTTCCACATTGCCATTCTTCTACTTTCTCAGGATTTAATTTATGTTTCCGGGTTTGTCCTATGGATGCAGAACCCATGAATTTTCAGCTGTTTTCCCCAATGTGTGGATGTGTCCCTATGTTTTCCCATAGGTTTTTAATGTATTTTAATATTACTCAGTTGAAATGATTTTTTAACTCCAACTGTGATTGATTTTGAGGGTTACCTAGAAGTGTATTTCATAACTTTTAGTGTAAGAACTTTCTAGTTACTTTTTGCAACTCATTTCTAGATTATCTACAATGAGAGCAAGAAACATACTTCAGATAATAAGTTCATTCCTTTGATTTTTTTTTTGAAATTTGCTTCGTTACATTATGGTCAATGTAAAAAGTGTTCGAAGCATGCATCTCTGCTGCCGTCTTGTGGTCATTTTTGGAATAACACCTTAGGGCAGGTCAGCAGGAAAAGCTGTGCCTAGTCGGTTGTCTGTGAATGCTGAATCCAGTTTGCCGCTCACGGTGTGTCTTACATTCTTACGGAATTTTTTGAGGTGGTCTCTTGTTTCTGAAAGAGGAATGCTGTATTCCTGAGGAGAGAGGTTTGTTAACTGTATTATGATGACACATTTTTGTTTGCGTTTCTTTCTATATAATTTAAGTTTATGACATTGTTTATGAATTTGGATCTTCCTGGTCCATGAAACTCATGGATAGGAAGTGCTCTTCATCTCTAGTCCTGCTTTTTACCTGGAAGTCCACTGCATGTTAGTGTGTCAGTTTCATGTGGTTTGTGTTTGCATAAGACAGCGTGGGGCAAAGGCAGGTTTAGAGTTGTGAATACGAGAAACACAGTTTATCGTTGTCTTATTATTTCATAATCATGACATTATTTTCCGTGTGAACAACTGTAAAGCTGCTTCTGCACCATCCTGTATATCTTTTCCCATTCTTTCCCTTTCAGTGTTTTTTCACCCCATGTTTTAGGTAATTCATGTTTTCTCCCAGTTTGTGTTTCTTTTCATTGTCTGAACAAGTTCTTTTTCAGAGTTGTCTTTAACTTTATAAAGTATACATCATTAATGTATTTCTTCACTACACTGCATGTCCACAAGCCTACCTGATTCCTGCCTGGTTTTGTTTACATGGACCACTAAAACTGAAACGTACAGATAAGGGGTGGGGCCTAAAGTCAGATTCCGGACTGGGCTGGAGGTGAGAGGGGGCCAGAAATGTGGGCGGGGCTGGGGGGGAGGCAAGTTGAGGCTGGCAGGCGTGAGGGGCGGGCAGTTCTGCTGGAGAGATGCGACTGCGCGGACTGGAGGTTAGACACTGCTATCAGGTCGCCGTGGTCGCGAGGTGATGCTCACGGCCTAACGTGATGCAGGCAACGCGGTCCAAGGGCAGGAAGTGAGCTGAGTGGGGGCTGTGAGGTGAGGGAGTTGGGGGGCAGATATGGCCACCCTGTGGGGAGCGGGAAAGGGGGGCCAGACTGTTTCTGGGGTACGTGTCCAGTCCCCATGTAACTGACTACTTCCGGTGGGACCAGTTTTCTATATTTATCTACATTGTATTTCAGTTATAGATTACTTTGGTAAATGGCTATACAATGATACTCATTTTTAACCCCAAAACAAGATAATATTTTTCATTTGGTAAAGTTTCTGTTATTGCATAGCAATTTTGAATTTCGTTCAGAGATCCTGTACATTGTTGTTAGTTTATTCCCAGGGTCTGTTTGTTTGTTTTTTACCTGTTTTGTTGTTATGGAGCCATTTAAAACATATATATTTAATTTACTATTTCTACATATTTACTTCTGCATGTTATTTTCCCATCACTGCACTAAATTCTATTTGTGATACTTTTCGGTTGATTCTCATGAGTTACAAAGGTAAACATGCTCTCGTGCAAATTGTTGCTCCTCACAATCATTACATGGTTGTAGCTGTATGTGACCTAGAGATACTTAAAGCTTGAAAGAAAACAGGAAGAAGTGAGGTAACATGAGGGGCTAGAAAAATTGTCTGTTAGTCATGAATATGTTAACGATTAAAGAAAAGAGTAACATCTTTCTCAGCATTTTAAATGAGTTTAGGGTCTGGAAGCACGGTGTTCTAGAAATCAGAAGTATTTTGTGACAGGAAATGTGCCCTAGGTAGTTAATCTGAGGAACACAGAATGTAGTAGCAAATGTCCACATTTTCAAAGAGGAAAACTTGAGATGGTGACATCTGGAATCTAAAAGAGGAAGGCTGTTTGTTCTAAGTGACATTACGGATCAGTTATTAAAGTGATGTATGAGCCATGGCAAGAAGCAGGGATCCTCAGGTGACTGCTCTGTTTAATCACAGTGTAGCCTGGTCTCCTAGGTGGACAGATCTTCCTTTGCCTCCTGACCTATTGCCTAGGACACTTCTCCCCCTGACATTTGCCAGATGGCTGGCATTTTTTGTTCTTTAAGTTTCAGGTTCAGGCTTCCTGTGCCAAGAAAGGCAGCCTTTCAGATCCAGGATGCAAAGGGACATGCTGTTTCTATTCTAATGGAGTCTTCAGGATACAGAGTAGGGTTTGTCATTCTCAGCACTATGGACCTTTTGGGCCAGAGAATTCCTTCTCCTGGGGGATGGCCCTCTGCATTGTAGGTGCTTATTAGCATTCAATTCCTCTATTCACTGCCAGCAGCCTGGCTTCCCTTCCCATGAGGACCATCTGAAATGGCTCAGGACATTGCCTGAAGTCCCCTCGGGGGCCAAAGTCACCTTTGGTTGAGAAACAGTTTGAGGCTGTGACCCTTTTTGAAACCAGAAAGATCTGTGTCTAGTATGCAGTCTTTTTATTATTTTTCTATGCGAATTATTTTCCACTCTGACTGTGATTTATTTTGGGAAGGTACTTAGAAGTGTATTTGAAAACATCTAAATATAGGGACTTTGTAGTTATCTTGGCACTGCTTTCCAGATAAATGGCAAAGAGCAATCAACATAGTTTGTGAGACATTTTTTGAAACCTGCTTTATAGCTAAATATACTCATGTTTTAAAAAGTCCCAAGTGTGGTTAAAAAGCATTTTTAGTGTACTTTGCTGCTGCTTAAACAATGAGAAAACATGTATTCGAAATTCTACCTGAATAGTTAAAAAGAACTGCTATTGTTTTCTGTATAATCCACTTGCAGAAATGTGAATGTGCACGTTTCTGTCTACTTTCTCTGGATTTCCTTTACTATTTTAGGTTATAAGTATGGGAGCAAAACTTGTGTATTTACAGCTTTATTTTTGATACTGTGCATGGAAGGGTGAAGATGTTTTTCATAAGTTTTGGTATGTAATATGTTTATCCCCATTCAGTTTATTTTGTAATTCAACCTGTTTTATTTTTGAGGTTAGGTAGAAGTATATTATATAACTACCAAATAGAAGGGCTTTCCAGTCACTCAGTGTTAGTGAATTCTAGCTTAAGTGCCATAGGAGCACTTAGGAAACATACTGCATATAATTTCAATGCTGTGATGCTTGTTGAAACTGGCTTTTTATTGGCTTGGCCAAAAGATAAAAACTTTTGGGAAGATGGAATTAGGAAGATGCCTGAAAGACTGAAGAAGTGGGACAAGATGGTGAATACATTGTTCAATGAAATTACTGCTGAAAACAAAAAATATCTTTGTGTTTTTACCTAAAAATCGAATGAACCTTTTGGCCAAGCAAATAGTAGTGTTCCAAGCGTGCATCTCTGCTGCCACCTCGTGGGCCTGTTGTGAATAACATGTTCGTGGCAGGTCAGCAGGAAAAGTGGTGGACTGGAGGAGAGTATCAATGAATGTTGACTGCAGTGTTACTTAGACATGTATTTAGCAACTTTTAAATATCAGAACTTACTAGTTACCTTTTGTTCCTGATTTCTATATTAACAGCAATGACAGAAAGAAACAGACTGTGTATCCTTTCAGTCCTTTGAAATTTGTTAAAACTTGCCTGAACACAGGATGGTCCTTTTGAAAACTGTCCCAAGTGTGGCTTTCTGCTGCCCTCTCATGTGTCACCTGGGAATAACAGCTTCATGCAGGCCAGCAGGAAAAGTCATTGAGTTTAGCGAATTATCTATTCTCTCTGTGCACTGCACTGGACAGACTCCCAGTCCTTTGACCCCCTGTGGGTGACGCAAGGCCCTCCTGGCAGCTGGTCGCTCTCTCAGGCTGTGGCTGCTGCTGTTGCCACAAGATGTAACAATTTTAGCAAAGGAACCTATTCTCAACTGAATGACTATGTTAATGAGATCTGGAAGAGTTTATTAGTTCATTCCATGAAGGCTGCACTTGTCATAAATTTCCTATCACCCATTTTACTGCTGTAAGACCCTGTTTCCCCATACTCCCAAAGGTCCTATATACCTGATATCACCTCATTGTCCAGTATTCATTTGTACTTATGCATGTATTAAATGTTGACTATCTTGTATTGATCTGATAATGTTATTGTAATTATGATCCCACAGGTGTCAGAGCTGAAAAGGTTTGTGGAACATAATCCCTTTTTAATTCCCCACAGTTTTGAAAAGCTAGCAGTGTGGAATGAGTAGTGAGAGAGTGCCAACTCCTGAACCTGATGCAGCTGAGAGAGATCATGGACGTCTGCCTCCAAGGTCAGCATCCTTTTTGTTCACTCTGTCTTTTGGCCTATTGCTGCTGGGTTTGGTAAAATTGTGAAGTCTGCATTTGGTGAGACAAGGGTTTTACCTTATTGAATCACAGGTTTTTTTACAGTGTGAAGATCTGGTTCAGCTCCTGCCTCTGGCCTCTGGCAATGGGGGCCCGGTGTCTGGCCCCAACTCCAAATTCTGGCCACGGCATCCTGATTGTAGATCTGCATTCTATTTCCAGAGCTTGTGCTTCAGCGTCAAAATGTATTCAGTTGTGCGTCTGCAGTCTTGCACCTTTTAGGATGTGGCTTTGTGTCCTGGGGTCTCATTCAGGGTCCATGTGCAGATGAAGATTTAGGTTCTGGTGTATGGAATCTGGCATTGTAGGAGTCCGATGTCAGTCCCTGGCATCTGGTGTTTGGCCTTCGGACTGCATGACCTGGGTTGGGTGAGGGCCCACGGCTTTGGGTTTGGGGCTTTGGGCCTGGAGTCCTGGTCTCGGTTTGGGTCCACTCCAGGGTCCAGGTTTCAAAGTCAAAGGTCCGTGTCCAGGATCATGAATTTGCCTCTGGTGTCTGCTATCTGTCAACAGATGATCATTGTGTGAAATTCATTGCCAATATGAATCCCCAAGTGTATGGAGTTGAAGGAGATTGGTAAAAAAAGTAGGAAAATTTCCTTGGCAAGTGGAATGGGAAAACTGAGCTTGGTAGCTCAATAAGGACAGTGATGTACAGCCCAGTAGTAAGTCTGAGGATCTTATCTTCCCTAAGCAAGGAAATGTTAGAGCAAATGATTTACACTTTCAATCCATGCAGGGGAAGACCCCCTCAGTCTCAGCCCTTGTCTGGTGACTTTCCTGAAGGAGAAATTCCCCAGAGAAGGACCCTGATCACTGTGTGCTGGCTTTGTGGCATCAGCATGTCAAAGGGCACCCCTGGAGAGCTGAGTATTCTGTGCAGATGGGCACCAGAAGCAGTGCCCTCCATGCTGACTCTTGTTGCTGTGATTTCACCTCTTCTGTCTGAAGCCCTTTCTTTGTCTCACTGTCCTGAGATGCAATATACAAACTCTCGAAATTCCCTACCTTTGTGTTGTGACATTTTTACTGCAGGAAGTCAAGAATCTACACACCTGAGTCCTTGCCAGGGCAAACCTGCCTTGGGCCCTGTACCTTTTTTGTGACAACAACCAAATTTTGTGTATTCATTTACTTGTGGATGGACATTTGAATACTTTGTACTTTTCATTTCTTGTTAACAGTGCTGTTATGAATAATCATGTGTAAGCTTGTTATAATATCTGTCTTCAATTTCTTAGGTATGTGTTTCGACGTGGAGTTATTGAACACAGTAATGTTTTTTGAGGAACTTTCACACCGTTTTAGAAAAGGTCTGCAATATTTTATTTATGAAAGAAATGGTCAATCGTTCTAATTTTTGTTTGTGATCATAAACATTTCTCAGGTTTGCTTTCTCATTATAACCTTTGTAGTGTCCAGGAAGGGATATTGTACCATGATATAGTAATCAAACATCTTCTCTGTTTTGTTTTGTTTTTTTTACCACTTCTATGAATATCTTCTCATTAGAAGAGACTATTCAAGTTTTTTAAAAATGCAGATGTCTGCAGAGGGGAGGGAATTTCAGGGGAAAGGGGGAAGTGTTTACAGGAATAAGTATAAAGGACAGATGGACAAAAACTGGGAGGGGTGGAAATGAAAGGGAGGTGGAGAGGGCTGGGGGGTGGGCTGGAATGGGAGTAAAAGACAGAAAACGGTACAAGAACAATTAAAATAAAATTAAATATATATAGATGTCTGCCTGGGTAGTATGGTTCAGTGGCTTGAGCACCATCCTGTAAACCAAAGGGATCTGCAGTTCGATTCCCAGTTGGGGCACATGCCTGGGTTGCAGGCCAGATCCCCAGCAGGGGGTGTGTGAGAGGCAACCACACACTGATGTTTCTCTCCCTCCCCCTTTCTAAAAATAAATAAAATGTATAAAATAATATAGGTGTCTCTTCACTGATGAGTCATCAAGTTCTTTGTGTGGAAGAAAGAGTCTGACTGAAAGTATAATGTGCAACCATTTTCTTCAATTCTGTGGGTGGTCTTCTTACTCTGCCAATAGCTTCTCCTGCTACCCACAATTTTTTAATCAGGAGGACATCACATTTACTCCTTTATTTTCATCAGTTTTGCTTTGGAAGGGTATGCCTTGATATGCCAGCAGCTGCCTCATGCATTTCAGGTCTTCTGTGTGTTATTCACTGCATTATTTAATTTGCTTGATTGAATATAACTTGTGTCACAGAAATCTGCTTAATGGTTTTAGACATTACATGATTACATTTCAAGGACTCACAGGTTTAAATAGGAGGACACGCTGTTCTCTGTGGTATGATGTCCAGAGTCAGGCATCTGGAATCAGGGACAGGCTTTGGACACCAGGTCTGGCGTCTGGTGCTGTGGCATGGTTGGGGTTAGGGGTTGCGGTTGTGGTGGATACCATGGCTTGCGTACAACTTCATTCGAAAACATCATGTTAGACAGAAATATAAATGTGTGGTTACCTCTCATGTGTCCCCTACTGGGGACCTGGCCCAAAACCCAGGTATGTGCCCCCACTGGGAATCAAACTGGTGACCCTTTGGTTCACAGGCTGGTACTCAATCCACTGAGTCACACCAGCTAGGCCAAAATCTTTAAAAAATAATGAATGCGTATAAACAAAAATGTTTTATTTTATTTAGAAGTATGGGGGAAAATTAAGCAGAAACAGCTATAAAAGTGTCAGAAAAACTGCTTTGGTGACAGAGCTGGTTAGTGCTTGAAAACGTTTCTTTTTTGTCTCTCAGCCTTTCGGCATTTTTTGCGGTTGTGTATTTTGTGCATGAAATATTTTTAAAATAAAAAATATAAAAATTTTGACCAAGAGTCAAAGGCATATGAATGCATTGTGAATTTCTGAAGCATCTGGTTTGAAACTTTACTGACTTTAGAGTGGATTTTACTCTGCTTAGGAGTTGGATCATGAACATTTCTATGGAGAATTCTTTTTTGTTTCTGTTTTGAAGAACAGTGGGGCTCACCTCTCTTGGCCGCAAGCTCTCTTTTCCACTTGCTACCCAGCTCCTGGCCATACTCATCCTCATACGAGACCAGCAGCTCACAGCCCGGCCCCATGACCCGGCAGGTTCGGTAGAAAATCTGCCTGCGGTATTGAAAGGCCACCAGGTTCTGCTCTCCATCATCCCGGGCACAGTTCACATACCTGGGATTGAAGCAGATGGAGGGAAAGAAAATCAGTGATGAGTTCCCAGTACCCGTTACATCCATGGCCAGCTCCTCACCGATTCTTAAGGCCCTCAGGCTGATGTTACCCACCGCCCCTAGTGCTCCCGGGGAACCTTCTGTTCAGTGTCTGAGCGTCTGTCAGTGTGTCCTGTGAATGCCTGTCTCCTCCAAGTCCTGCTTGCAGTGCTAATGCTGCCCAATACCATTTTGTAAAACCCAGTTCCAAACCTAGCTTCTGCTCGAATGAGCCCTAATACCTGGTGATGTCCGGCTTGTCTGAACTGTAAATCAAGTTGTTTCATACTACAGAACCTGGTGCTTGATCTCTAGGGCTGTGCTTCCACATCAGCTCACTAATTATTCAGTACTCAGCCCACGTCTCTCTCCTCTTGAGAGGCCTTTCTCCAAACCCCTGTACACTTTATTGAGGATACCATTCACTTGCCCGCCCAAGGTTACTATAGAAAATGGAAGGTCTTTTTGTCTTATTTGTCTTATGAAACAGAACAGTAACAGTTGATTCACGTTCTGTTAACCCTGATAAAAGAGAGTCCCTCTCAAGAAAAGGGGCCCATGACCATTCCTCTGCAGGCCTCAGAAGCCAGTTCTAGCTTAAGTTAGGCTGGGATGGTTTGCTGCCCTCACAGGTTTATTAGGTCATCTTTGGTTTGTGCTATCTTGACACTGCGCTCTTCCTAGAAATTATAGTTAAATGCTTCTAAAAGCAATTGTTTTATGTCTGCCTGTAAGAAATCCTTCATAAGGCCCTGGCTGGGGTAGCACAGTGGTTTGAGCGCGGGCCTGCAAACCAAAGGGTCGCAGGTTCGATTCCCAGTCAGGGCACATGCCTGGGTTGCAGGCCAGGTCCCCATTGTGGGGTGCGCAGGAGGCAACCACACATAGATGTTTCTCTCCCACTCTTTCTCTAAAAATAAATAAATAAACAAACAAACAAACAAAAATCTTTAATAAAATTCAAACTGACTCAGTGTCCTGCATTAAGAAAGAAAAATCCTTCATAAGGACACGTGCTGTATGATCTGTTTAGGTAATGTATTCCTTCACCTAAACTGGAATATAGTAAGTGCTTCATTAATGTTCATTTGGTACATTAAAGTGTAATCCAGCGTCCCTGGTGAATCTAGGCTCTTCAAGGTCCTTTCCAGTGCCCACATTGCGTCTAGCAGAGAGCTTTATATTTTGAGGACATATGCTGTACTTTTTTCTAAATGTCCCCTGAAATGAAAGAACACCGTGAAAAAGAGGGGAAAAAAGCATTAAGGGAGACCACTGACGGAGGCATGATGAGAGGGAAAGATACATGGGCTTGTGGGGGATGAGAGTCCCCTGTGGCACCCGGAGACCTGTTGACCTCACCTCATCCCGTTGGCCCAGGATTTGCCCTTTCCATCCACATACTCATAGCAGTTTCTCCCTTTGGCAATCTGTGTTTCAGAAAAGAAGTTAAAGACCTTTTACTTTTTTTCATGGGGAGGTAACAATCAGAAGAATTATTTTACCCTACTGTCACCAAAGCTGCCAGTTGTGACATGATATTTTTCTTACTCATCATCTGCACATCCGAGTCTGTCTGTCCAATCAGAGCGGGAGCCCCACACAAGGGAGGAGCCACTGCTTTGTGTCTGCACCACTTTGCTCCCACTTATCTTCCGATCCTTAAACAGAAGTTCTGTGTTCATGTAAAGTCCACTCAGTACCCAGAGCTCACCGTATTGTCCCCTCCATGTCTAGCACATAAGAGGTGAGGTCCCTCCAGGCCTCAGAAGGAATGTGGGAAGGCAGAGGACAGTGAAAGAAGTAAAGACTTCTCACCAGCCAGGAGTATCTGCTTTTGGCTGCCTCTTCATCTTCTGCGATGTGTCCTTCGTAAGGGCCAAAGTGCAGACCCATGGGCAAGTCAGCTGCCTCATTCCACACTCCAAGCCCAGCCTCAGGGATACAGGATGGCCCGATTCTCAACCCAGGGGGCAGGGTGAGGGCTGAGCGGTGGGGATGCCCCTTGTCCACTGCACTGTCCTTTACAAATGTAGGGGGCCCATGCACAGCACAGCTGTTGATGAAGAAGTTCTGACACTTCTCACAATCTGGAGGTGAGAGCAACAGGGGTTAGGGAAGGCACAGCGCATGCTCGTGGACACAAAGAGCTTCAGAGGGAGTCTGGCACTGACATCATTGGGACCATCAATCCTGTACTCCAGGTCACTAGAGGAAGGGGATGATTTCGGGACGAAACGACTGGATGAAATTATTGTATCATAACACACTTCTTAGTGAGGGTCACTTACAAAGGTAGTCATCATCCTGGGACTCGCTGACCTCTTGGTACACACAGCCGTTTCTTTCTCGTAGGCTGTACATCTTCACGTCCATCTCCTTTCTCCTGAGTTCTGAGCTGGAGAAGGGCAGGTGAGCAAGGTTGGTGGGGTGTGGAGTGTTAGTTCCCATTTTGTCATATAACACAATCTCCTCCCATCAAATGATCACCTGTCCTTTTGCGTACTCTGGTATTTTACTTGGTTAACTATTGGTTCAGAAGATGAAGACTCCACACTCACTACAGATGACTGATTCAATTTTCGTTTCTAGATCTTCCCATTACCTGGTTTAATTCGCCAACCTGTAATCATTCATAAAATATTTATGGAGTGCAGATTATGTGTTAGGCATTGAGTAAAGGCCTGGGCACACAACACCAATAAAGTGTGGTTGCTATTATCACAGATGTATTTATTGGACAAGTTGCATGTGTCACGTGTTTTAAATTTAATTCAATGTTCTCAAACAATATACGAGTGATGTTTCCATATCTTCACTTTACATACGAGCATTCGGGCGCTCAGAGAATGTACAGGATTTGCCCGAAGCTCCAGTGCTAACTTCAGTCTCAGCTTAGCCCAGCTTAAATGCAGGCCCATCCAAAGTCCGCCTCACATACCTAGGTCATACTTATCCACCCTTCCATAGGACTCAGAGAACTCAAGTTCCCAAGCTATTTTCTTACCCATTTTTCGTCTAGTGTGCTTTCCAAAGGCATGTTTCTCCAGAAAGGGGACACTGGTTTCTGGGCATGCTCTGAGTCCCTTGCAGCCATCAGATTTGCTGTTCCTGACAATTCCTTCCAAGTATATTCATCGCTTAATGGCACCCTGGATGTTGCCTTCACATATTAAAAGATAACATGTATTATACTTTGTTAAGGCTTACGATACATTTTATATGCATGTCTTTAATACTTCGATTCTTGCAAATACCGAGGAAGTATGAATATTAGAGGGGACAGGGGCCATGTGGGTAACGAATCCAAGAGTATAACTGAAGCTTTATGGCTGTTTTCTTTTACCTGTCTCTATAATGTTGAGAGCTAAGGATGTGGGGAAGAGAATAAAGAAATAGATGGCAGAAACATATCTAGGCAATAAATAAAATGGTGATAAAATTTGCAATACCTTAGAAAGAACATTTGTACTTAGATTAGCTGGTCTCCACCAATTCCGTTTGAATAAGGCTGTACCAGTAGCTAGTTGTCTTCAGTTTCATGATCGATAACAGGCTAATTTTCAACGTTCTGGTGAATATGCCATTCAATAATGCTCACTGAAGTGTTCTGTGAATTGTGTCATACAGTATGAAGTGAGATTATAGTCCTGCCCTCAATTTACCTCTCAAGTCTCTCCATATTTCAAATCTCACAGAAATTACCTTCATCGTTCATCGATCATCTTCCAGTTTAATTTGTAATTGTGAAATCATTCATTCAGCAAACGTTTGGGGGCTCTCAGGGGCCCTGATCTGGGCCTGTGACTTCTGAGAAGTCTCAGGTATGGACCAGCCTCTCAAAGAGCTCACAATGCAAAGGTAGGCAGGCTGAACAAATGATTCTAAATAGGATGAGAGTGGCCTCACTGGAACTCAGAGAAAGAAGCTGTTGCTTCACCCTATAAGAAAGGGTATTTGAAATCAGTTGCAGATGGATGAGTTTCTATAGAAGAGTGTGTAACGTATATGAAGTCCTTACGTCATTTTATTATTTGTTGTTTCTCAATCATCAAACCAGAAGCTCCTCAGGGGTGGGACATGCTTTCTTTGATTAGAGTGGGAGGCTGTGATCCTGGACATTTTACATTTTTCTTCATCTGGGACCATCCACTATACAAACTGCCTACACATTGTAAGCTTCCCTTACTCAGAGGGTCTTAGTGCATCTCTCACTTCAGCATAGCAGAGAAGTTTGGTTGAAACCGTCAGTCAGACGAATGATATCATGACATACGGATAAGACAATATAAACTTTAGAAACTATGAAAGTTTATTTTTCTAATTTTTAAGAAAGATTTTGTTTCTTTTCTTGAGAGAGGAAGGGAAGGAGAAAGAGAGAGTGAAACATTGATGTGAGAGAGAAACACTGATCAGTTGCCTTTCACACACACCCCAACCAGGAACCTGGCCCACAACCGAGGCATGCGCCCTGACCAGGAATCAAACCAGCGATCTCTCACTTTGCAGGATGACACCGAACTGGTCACGGTGGTCAGGGCAAAACTGAAAGTTTTCATGAGTTTGTAAGTGGTTTAGAGAAGCAACCGTAGGTTAGATTGCACAACCACTGGCACTGTGATCTTAGACATATCGTCAAACATTTCTGTATCTCTGAAAGCTCACTTCCCTCATCATGAATGGTGACAGTTACAGTACGTACCTCACTGAGTTGTTGTAACGTTTGGGTGAGTTTATTCACACAGAAATCTTAAGGTTTGAAACACAGAGAGAATGAAGCACCTGGTAGTTACTATGGTTGCTGTAGCTGTTAACTCTGAAGATGATGATGAGCCGGGGCTGGCGCAGCTCTGTGGATTGAGTGCTGGCCTGCAGACTGAAAGGTCACCAGTTCCACTCCCGGTCAGGGCACACGCCTGGGTTGTGGACCAGGTGCCCCACTTGGGGGTGTGCGAGAGGCAACCTATGTAGGCGTGTCTCCCACAGGCTTCTCTCCCTCACTTTCTCCCTCCTTTCCCCTCTTTCTAAAATAATCCATACAAAAAATCTTTAAAAACGGACGATAATGTCGGACAATGTGTTGAAGAGACCAGCAAAGGAAGACGGCAGTTCCTAGGATCCTGTCTGCAGTTTCCCACTCTCACCTGCCTTTCTGTCCACGAGGAAAATTTTCTTGTCCACAGGATTTGGACAATACTCACCTTCCGGTGTCTCCTCTGCTCCCTTCTGAAGGCCACCCAAGAAGGTTTGACTGAAAGATGATGAGAAATCGGTGTTATGGTTGGAAAATGTTTCCAAAATCTGGAGATTCTTATTAGGGACACAGAATTCTGAATGAGTAGTCCAAGAACAATCCCAGGATGAGTGGAAAATGTTTCTGAGGTACCATTAAGGCATACGCTTCTATTGGGGCCATGCGCTAATTTCATTAGAATAAAAAAAATAGACAAAGTGTCATCTATGCTTCGTCCTATGTTCATAAAGCACCTATTACATTTATTAGAAAATAAATTGGCCTCTCCTGACAACAACGTAATAAAAGTAACTGCACAGAAACTCCATGTCTTCACCATAACCCTTTCTCCGTCCTGTTGTCTTCATTCAAACTGGCCCCGTCCAGGCTAACGGCACCACGACCACCTGGCCTCCTGTCTCTGGTGTCCTCCCCCTGTGCACAGACTGGCCGTCCACGCCCTTCCTTCATCATTACACTCTGGTCAGCATCCACAGTCTGTTCACCACAGAAACAGAATTCCCGTCAAGTTAAAGATCACATCTGGACTTCCGCTGTGTTTCCACCCCAGAGCCAGGAAAGTGGACCAACCCCACCCACCAAATACTCATGATACTGGACAGGATGGTACCATGGCCGACATCAGGAAATGACACAGCGATCACCCACTCCCGACCCTGGCCCTCCCCCCGGCTCCCATAATCACCCATGGTCTGTCTCCGTGCAGGCCATCAGGCAGCCACGCGTCAGGACCCTTCTCACCCGCCAGAGTTCTGCATCTTGCTGGTTCGCTGGACAGGCAAACCCTGCTCCCTGGTGAACTCCTGAGATGCAGCCTGACCTGAACCAGGTTCGAGTCAGGAGGGCAGCTCTGGCTCCTCCTGCCCCTCACCGTGCTGCCTTGGAGCCCATTCTTCATCAGAGTCCTCAGGGTCCTCCTCCTGCAGCCTGCGGTGGTGACACAGGAAAGCCGGTCGCAGGGCCCTGAGACCTGGAAAGAGACAAAACCTTTGTCCTGAAAGCAAAGGGCTTGGAGGAGGAAGGAGCTCCAGGAAGCCCGTGGGACTCGCTCCAATGGGATGGGAGAGTCAAACGAGTTGCTGTGAGCGCTGCACCGTCAGCACCAGCCCTGCTCAGAAGCGAAGGGGCAAATTCCCCGCCATCGGTGTCCACGCAGGAGGGAGCTGCAGGCGGACGGATGGAGCCGCCGGAGCCGGAGCCAGCCCAGCAGCCTGTCCGGTCACCAGGCTCCTCCAGCACCCAGCGCCTGTGCACTCGCTACCTGGGCTGGCGAGCACGTCCAAGGTCCTCTTCACGTTCCGGTACAGGCCTTTCTCCCCGTCTCCCATCGCTGCCCACTCCTCCCGGGAGAAGTAGAGGGAAGCGTCTCTCAGAGCTTCTTCGGCCTGGAGGGGAGAGCGGCAACACCGGGAACTCGGTGATGCGGTGGGCACGCGCGCGGCGGGCCTTCTTCCCCGGTCCCCGGGTGCAGGGGGCAGGCGGGGCCTCGGTGGTCCTTGTGCTGCAAGCGCTGAGCCCGTTCCTCCGGGGTGCGTCCCGGGGGCCTGCTCCCACCTCCCTGACCGGCCCTGCCCCGCGGAGTCCCGTCTCTCCCACCAGCGCTCTGCACCCGCACAGCGAGGGTCACCCCAGGGCCGGGGGCCTGCGGAGAATCTGTCCCCAGCCCTGTCCCCAGGCTTCCCATAGACCCCTCGGCTCACCTGAGGCCTCCGCCCGCCCCGTTCATCCCGCTTCTCCCTCAGGGCGCTCCTGCGGGCCCCCGTCGGGGTTCATGGTGTCGCTGCCCAGAGTCCGAGGCGCCCGTGGAAGGAGAAGGTGCTGAGAGGGCGAACGCCTTTCTCCCGGCTGGCAGGGCGCCCGGAGAGGGGGGGACCTGGGGAGGAGGGGCTGGATGGCCTGGGGATGCACGGGGGAGGGGGGTGCCCTCGTTCCGGCCCCCGCCCCGCCTCAGCGGGGCATCCGCGGCCCAGGTTTCTGAGGGGCCCCGTCGGCAGGGCGGGCCTGTGGCGGCGCCAGGAAACGGGCTTTTCCCAGGGAGGGGCTCGGAGGCGCCCCCGGGGCTCCGGAGAAGCCTGCACGAGGCGCAGGCGCAGTGCCCGGCGGACCGCCGTCTCGCAGGCTGAGAGCCTCGGGGTCCCTGACCCGAGCGCGTCTTCCGGGCCGAGGACGCTTAGAATGCCTGGGGGGAGGGTCCGACCTCTGCGGCTGAGGAGACTTGGGGCGTCTGCTCGAGGGGCTTCAGGGTCCCCACCACCGAGTTAGTTTCCGGGACGACGCATTCGGGGTCTCTGGGTTCAGGGTGATTCGGTCTTTCCGGGCGAGCTGCAGGTAGGGGGTGCCCCGAGCTGAGGGGAACTGGGGTTTCAGGCTGTTCGGGGGTCTAAGCGTTGGGGGTTAGGAGATGCGGGGTCCGCCGGGTTAGCGGACGCGGGCCCCGCGATACTGAATGGGTTTGGGGCCCCCATCACGATGAAGGCATCTGGGGTCTCTCTGGCTGGACTTTGCAGGTCTCGGGCTAAGGGTTCCACACGGCAAGGCTCCCCGCTTACCGGCCAGTCTCCAGGACCCTGCCACGCTGCCCACCTCGGCTGAGCGTTCTCCCTCCCCGAGCTCCTGGGCTTCCCGCAAGATTCCTGCCTGGATAACCACGTGGGAGCGATCCGCCAATCAGTGCTGCGATCCCCCGGGCCCTGCCCGCCAATGGGCGGTCAGAAGAAGCTGAAGGGGCGGGGCAGAGGGGCAGAGCCCCCCGGGTTCGCCACTGGTCGGCGGAAAACCCGCCCCTCCCCTCGGGGATTGGCTGCTCTGGGTCTCCCGAGCGCCAATCCCAGAGCCCGCAGCGAGGACCGCGAGTTGGCGGTTTCTGTGGCTACATTTCCTGCAGCTGGTGAGGGTTCCGCCTCGCGGGAGCTGGGAACCCCGAGGGTCGACGTGGCCCTCCTGCCGCCTGACAAAGTGTCTTTGCTCCACCAGACTGTGGTCGGGATCCCCAACTTACATCTCGGCCCGTCTTTGACCCCCCCTTTTCAAACCCACTTTGAGCTAGAGCTGCATAAGCAGTGAGGACGCGGTCAAGGCTGCACTGCATTCCGTGGAAACTTAAGTCAGTAAATTCTGACCATTCAATTCATAGACACAAAATCAGTCCCAGAGGGCTCAAATATTTAAACACAACAAATAATAAGTATACTGCAAAACACACTGGGAGAATTTCACGTCTCAAAGAAGTGGCGTTATGAGTAATAGGTATGTTTAAGTAACTCAGGTGGAAAACATTTCAGAAATAGGAAGACAAGATAAAAGCAAACAAAAGTAAATAAATTGAAAAATCCTGAAAAAACGTACAAGTATTTTGCGTAAAAATAACACATCAAATTTGAGGACAGGTGTCCACAGAGCAGGGTCTGGTTCGTTGCTACTGGCTTTCACAGGATAAAATGGGAAGAGTGTCTCTGGTCCTTACCGCGTTTTGAGCACGCAAATATAACTTGATTTCCATGGAAGTCGGAAATTGGAAATAAGAATTTCCAATTATTCCTGCGAAACTGCAAAAGCGGAAACCTCACTACAGTGGAGTTTGGGTCAGTGGAGGTGCTTTCACATAGCACCACCAAGGGTCAATTACAGGAAAGATTGTCTGTCGCAGGCCCCAACACATCGATGTACCGTGTGCTCCCAGGAGAAACCGACTCCCAGCAACTCATCCAGAGAGAAACCATCGTCACCCTGAACCGAGGATTTTCTGCATTGCACTTTCGATTGAAATGACCCCTCCCAACTTCCTCTTTGTTCCTTGTGTAGTAATCTTCCTCTCCTTTACTGTGGAGCTTGCCTATGACTTTTGCCACAGCTTGCTTGTCCTAAATTGCATTTTTTTTACTGTTTCTGAATAACCCCCTTATCTGCTGGTAAAATAACTGACTGTTGTATTTTTAAGGTCAACATAGTTTGGTGGCCCGTATGGGGATCCAGAGGACTCCTGACATCTCCGAAGCTGATGAGCAAGAGGGTGCAGTGTCCTTGCTCTGAAAGACTCGGGGACGTGTTCTTTGGTGCAGACTCTCCGGTGATCAATTTGAGAATAGTCATCCAGAAATGACATCCTCATACCCTCTGATCCAGAAATGCCACTTTCCAGAAATTTCCCCTAGTAGCCCTGACCTGGTAGCTCAGTTGGTTAGAGTGTCCTGCCTATATGCCAAGGTGGTCAGTTCGTTCTTCAGTTCAGGGCACATACAAGAAGCAACCAATGAATGCATACATAAGTAGAACAACACTCTCTCTCTTTGAAATTAATAAATGAAGTTGGAAAAAAAGCGTAAAAAATTCCCCCAGTTTTGCTTCCCTGTGTGTGAAATGAAGTGTGTTTAATATGATTTATCCAACACTTACATAATAACAGATACAATTTTAAAGTATTCAGTAGAAGAGAATTTGTTTAATTATGGTTTGCTCAGACTGTGAAATATCATAGAACGTTAAAAATGGGCGAGGATATACATTTCATTAAAGAAACAGAACTTAGTAAGGTGGTTCCAATGGGTTTTAACAGAGAATAGTTTCTAAGTAATGTCGTTATGTGAGAAAAGTATGCTGCAAAACAAATTGTGTTACAAAGACCCAGGCAGAAGACGTGCTGAGGGGAGACGCAGGGACTAGTCACAGGGGTCAGGGTCTGGGCAACGTGCAGGGGAAACTTGCTTTTCCTTCATGTCATTTGGAACGTTGTGTCATTTGTCTTTCCTTTACTTAAAATAAGATTATTTATTTATAAGTATTTTTTGTAGATAAAAGAATGGATGAGAAGTACTTGGTTATATATGTATGCATTTAAAAATGACTCCACAAAAATTCCGCACACCCTCATTACATCCAGGGGCACGTGCTGCCTTCCTTATCGGGATAGCACCTTGACCACCCCAAGTGTCTAATTTGCATCCAACACTGTATTCCATCAGGAACATTCCCACAGTGCGAAATATACTGTGTCGCAGTTACTGTCTGTTTGAGAGTTGAAAACCATTTATTATGAAAACAATGAATTTTATATTTAAGTACTGGATCCAAGGTCATTTATAGAAATGCTATTAAGAATAGTATAAGCCCTAACTAGTGTGGTTCAGCTTCTCTGTCTGGCATCTGGCGACTAGGGTTCATTGTCCAGCTCCAAGTCTGGAGTCTGGCCGTGGGGTCTTTGTTACGGATCCGGGTCCTGTCTCTGAGGTCTGTGGCGTGGGTTTGAATCTATTTGGCTACAGGTCTTGGATCTGGGGTCTCTGGGTTTGTGTGTGGGGTCCATGTGCATTTCTATAAATTTATAGAAATAAATTTATTATTTATTTGGCTCCAAGTCAATGCCAAGGGGAATCCCAAAGCTGGGGTGTGGTGAAGAAGGAAACTTTAGTGCAAATATCTCAATTTTGATACACAATGGCTGTGAGTACAGAAGGGTTGTTAAGAAGCTCAGTATTGTTACAGGTGAATTATGAAGTAGCACGCTGTGTATCAACTCACTTGTGCTGCTTTTTAGTTATCTAGCATTAGGCCTATGAGGAGGCCCTGAAGTGAGGCAGCCCTGGGGCAAACTGCCTGTCTTGTTGTTCTGCTTAGGGCTTTCCCCGCTCATCTACATGAGTTCCAGACCTTCATTTCCTCCGCTCATCTACATGAGTGTAGACCTTCATTTCCTCTTTGCTCGGCTGCATTTGCACATGAAGAAGTGAGAATTGGAAAAGGATCCCCTCTGAACGGACCAGATCAGGCTGGGCAGCAAAAAAAAGGCCTCTGGTGTTATCACCACAACAGATTAGATTATTATTGTTTTTAAATTATGCTGTGTTTCCTGTAGTGCTTTTTAAGCCCAAACTGAGACAGCGTTTTTGATGTTGCTGCTTACTTAAATTATATATAAAAATAAAAGTAACTGAAAATCCTAACCAAACAGGTAATAACTGCTATTATATTACATATATATGCTTCTAAACAAGGTGGGAGTGTGTGGGGTGGGATGGGTGGAGGAGGGCAAAAGGGAAAAATTGGGAAACTGTAACAGAATAACAATAAAAAATCATTTAATGAAAAACAGTACATACTGTTCCAGACATCACTGCTTGCACATTTCCATTCTTCCACTTTCTCTGGATTTAATTTATCATTCTGGGTTTGTAATATGATGCAAAATTTGTAAATCTTCAGGCTTTCTCCCTAATGTGTGGATTTATCAATACATTTTCCCCAGAGTGTTCTTTATGTACTATTTTTATTATCATTCAGTTTAAATTATGTTTTAACTGCAATTGTAATTTAATTTGTGGGTTACGTAGAAGTGTATTTTATAATTTTAAATATAAGAATTTCCTAGTTATCTTTTATTACTGATTACTAGATTAGCTGTAATGAGAGGAAGAAACATACTTTGTATAATTTCAATCCTGTGATATATTTTTTTGAAACTTGCTCCATAGTACAATATGGTCAATGAAAAAAAAAAAAAGGCTCCAAGCATGGTTCTGTGCTGCCATCTCCTGTTCATTTTGGGAGTAACACCTTAGTGCAGGTCCACAAGAGGCTGGTTCCAGTGGAATGTCAATGAGTGTTAATGGCAATGGCATTTAGAAGTGTATTTTAGAATGTCTAAATGTATGGACTCTCCAGTTACCTTGTAACTGGTTTCCAGATTAGGGTAAAGGAAGCAATAAATGTGTTTTATGTGCCATTCGTTGGAAGTTGCTGTATACTGTAATAGAGTCGGGTTTTTAGAAGTTCCAAGTGCGCTTGAAAATCATTTGTCATGTGCTTTGTTTGTTGCAGCTTCCTTAAACAATGAATAAAGTAAAATCTATTTAAAATTAATTTTCACCCAAGAGGTTAAAAAATAAAACCTCTACCATTTTATACGTAAAAATCGAATGAACCTATTGGCCAAGTCACTAATAACTTGTCCCAAGTGTGCATCTCTGCTGCCGTCTCGTGGGAATTTCGGGGAATAACATCCTAGTGCAGGTCAGCAGGAAAAGTGGTTGATTATGGTGGAGTATCATGGAGTGTTGAATTTTTTTTTAAGACTGTTTCGAAGTACAAGTCTCAGGTCCCAGTGTCAGTGAGCAGTTCCTTGGGAGTACTTTTTATGAACACATCATCTAGACCAACACTGGATTTGGGGGTGCACCATTGGTTCTTTTCTTTGATTACATGTTTAAATTACTCTTTGTGTCTAGAAAAGATATTTATTTCTGCATGTTATTTTCCACACAATTTACTGAGTTGTATTATTTCTAATAACTTTAAATTGATATTTGTGAGTTGTCAAGGTAAATAAGATATCATGTAAAAATAAAATTGTGTTAGTTTAGCTGCATAAAACAAAAAAGTTGTTACAGCTTGGAATAAAACATGTAGACATGGATAGTTAAAATGTGTTAGTTATAAGTTCATTAATAATTAAATAAAATAGCTGCATGATTCTTAGCATTGTAAATGAGTTCAGGACCTGGAGCAGCGGTATTCTAGAAATCAGAAGTATTTTGTAAGTACAATTGTGCCCCTTGGAGGTTATCTGAGGAGCTCACAATATGGCAAAGGTCCACATTTTCAAGGAGGAGAACATTTGATGGTGAATTCTGGTATCTAGAAGAGTAAGATTATGGATTCTAAGTTATTTTAAGAAACAATTATTGCAGAGTGATTTATGGGCAGCGAAAAGGGACAGTGACGCTCAGTGCTGTGGTTTATCACAGTGTGGTTCAGTCTCTTAAGGTGTCATACCTTCCTTGGCTTCTGAGCTTTCATGGGTGTCTTCTTAGCCAAGGACATTCCTCCCCAGTCTTTGCAAGAAGGCTGGCAGTTTAATTTATTTTTTGTTGTTCTTCAGCTCTCAGCCTCCAGGCTGACTGTCCAGAGAGAGGCGTGATTTCAGATCCAGAGTGCGAAGTCACATGCTGTTTGTATTCTAATGGACTCTTCCTCCTGCTCCACAGGGAGTAGGGCTTCTCATTGCTGTGAGATTGGGTTTGTTTTTTTTTCCTCTGCATCATAGGTGCTTATTAGCAATTGGTATCTCTATTCAGTGCATGGCAGTAACTGCCACCTTAACCCCCCTAAGGACAATGAGAGGTCTCCATACGAGGTTCCAAATGTCCTCTGGGGGGCAAAGTCAACTTTATGTTGAAAGCCACTGATTTTTTCAAAGTTTTATTTATTTATTTTTAGAGGGAGGGAAAGGGAGGGAGAAAGAGAGGGAGAGAAACATCCATGTGTGGTTGCCTATCACCTGGCCCCCATCGGGGACCTGGCCTGCACCCCAGGCATGTGCCCTGAGTGGAAATCAACTGGCAACGCTTTGGTCCCCAGCCTGCGCTCAGTCCACGGAGGTACAGCAGCCAGGGCAGAAACTGCTGATCTTGAAGCTTTCTTTGATCCTCTTTGGAACCTGAGTGATCTGGTCTTCAAATGCAGTATTCTTACTAGTATAACATGCAAATTATTTTCTGATCCCAATTGCGATTTATTTTTGGGTGGTTATTTAGAAGTGTATTTCATGATTTGTAAATACAAGTATTTTCTAGTTATCTGTTGTTACCGATTTCTTTATTAATGGCAGTGAGAGCAAGAAATACACACATGCACAAATTTTAGTCCTTTGAAATTTGTTCTAACTTGCTTTATATTACTATATGGTCAGTGTTTACAAAAGTTTTGAGGGTGCTTGGAAAGCATCTGTAATTTGCAGTTTTAGGGTGTAGTGAAGTACTTATGCACATTGAACGCCATTTGCTTCTCATGTTATTTTAAAATATTTTCAGTATTTTAAAATATTTTTGTGGGCTTTATTGATTCTGAAACAGAACCCAAATGATTGAAGTTTGATAAATCTCCTATTATGATTATTATTTTGTGTATTTTTTCATGTAGCTCTGTTCTATATAATTGTGAGCTTATGTTATTGAGTGAATAAAAATTTGGAACTAAGTGGTACATTGAAGTTTCTGATACGAAGTACTCCTCTTTATTTGTAGTAGTGTTTTTTTGTCTTCAAGTCTACTATGTTATTTTATAATTTTCATTTGGTTCATGTTTTCATAGTATATTTCCTCATGCTTTCACTTTAGATCTGTTTGCACAGATCGAAGATAGCTCTGCACTGAGATAGCTCTCAGTGTTTTATATTAGTTATGAGTGGCTATTGAAATCAATCCAAGAATTAGTTTTGGCAGACGGTGAAATGTAGGGGGCCCAATATTTTTCCCATTCAGTTGCTCCAATACCTTTTATTATATTGCAAACATTTTCCCACAGATCTAAGTGAGGCAGGAGACAGCATAGGAAGAACTCTGAAACTGCATTCCTGTTACTGGCCACCATATAGCACCCTGGTTGCCAGGAAACATCTTTTACCAATTGAGTAGAATAAATAGTAAACTGAGGCAGGGAGGAGGAGGGAGACAGGTCTCACACACGAACTCAGAAGTCCTGAGCCTGGTCTGATACTGTTGCCAGGTGCTCCAACATCGCAAGATACAACATTATGTTAACAAGAAAGAAGGGAAGTCCTTGAAATTCTATGTAGCATTTCCACTTTCCGGTAAGGAAAACCTTGGAAGTGTGCTTTCATCCCAAGGCCTGGAATGTGGGAGAGGGTCCCCGGTGCCCAAAGAAGCAGCCCATAACACAACTTTGGTGAATTGCCTACCTCTGGTCACTATCTGTTTTACGAGGGCGTCCCTGATGCTTATAGAAAGAGCCCATCAATAACTTTGGAAAGTGCCCCAATTTTCATGAACTGTCTGCTGTCACGTATTTGTTTTACAACAAGATGAACCAATGGGGTCTGGAGCAAGATAAGGATTCGGGCTAACAGACCCCTACACGTACCTATGTTTGGGTAATCACATTCCCCCCGGAAAGCTGGCAGCACATTTACCCGTTAATCAATATGTAACTTTCCCCTCCTATCCCACCAATTATATAAGTCCTCTGAACGAAGGACTCATGCGCTTGCTCTCTCTCTCTCTCCCTCTCTCTCTCTCTCTCTCTTTCCTCGGGGGCTCAGGGTGCTCTTGGCTCTTGGGCCACTGGGCCTCTGGCCACCTGGCCTCAGGCTGCCCAGGGGCTTGCCACCCTGGTCTTCAGCCGCTCTTGCTTTTGTCACCCTGCTTTGCCCTGAAACTTTGCCTTTCACCCCCTACTCTACCCAGTCCTGTTCTCTTCCATGGGAATGGGCCACTAATAAGCAGATTACATACTATAAGATTTGCTAATATGTCATTGTTTACACGCATCAGCAAGAAGAACCAGGTCTCTCCCACCAACATAAGGAGATACCTTTCTCATAGAAAATTTCCATCTGACTTTGCCCCTATCATTGGACTTTGTATTCTGTCCCATCCATCTGTCTAGTCAAAGGCCATGACCCCACTGTTCAGATTAACGTAGGTTTGTAACACAATACATAGTTATGTTTGGTTGGGCTAGGTTCTAACTATTAATTTGCTTTTCCAGAACTCTCTTTTCATTCCTCATTTTAACAAGTGAACTGAGAATGAATTTGTTTTACTTTTAAAATGTCAATATTTTAAACTGTATCACATTCAATCTATAAGCAACTTTGGGACATTGACATTCTTATGTGTTTTTTTTGTAGAAGAACACCATGTTACTTTCCAGTTGTTCAAGTGTCTTTCATCAGGCATCATTTTAACATTTTGTTCACGCAGATCATGCGTGGTATTTACCTCAATGTTCCAGTAACCTGAACATGTTAGGTATTTTATGTTTTGTTGCTATTGGTTCTTTCTGATTCTATCTTTAACTTAGCGTTTCCATATAAAGGAAATCTTTTTCTGTGTGTGATTTCCCCTCACTCTAATAAATCCTATTATTTGTAATCATGACATTGCTTTTCATGACTCATCAGGGTACATAAGCTTTTGTACAATAAGATTGCATTACTTTAGTTATGTGAAACCATGTAAAGAGAGATAATGGTTGAAAGAAAATATGAAGAAATGAGGTAACTGAGGAGTTAGGAAAAACGTTGTTGGTGGTAAGTCCAGTAATGATCGGATGTGTCAGGGCCCCCTACTCTCTGTGGTGAGACCCCTTCTGGCAGTCAGAGAACGCAGAGCTGATGACACAGGACCCTCTGTGCTGGCAGAGAGGACCCCACCCGCTCTCTGATGCCCACTGCCCAGAAATGCTCTTCTCTGCTGCCCTCTCGTGGAAATGCTGGGAATGGCAACTACTTACTCAGCAGCTGCTGTTAGTGTTTTTGCAAGGACACTGTGAAGCCCCACCACCCCTCACGTCACCGTTGCCTCATTTATGCTCTTCTGCATGTGGTGGGGTTTCTGACTCTCTCCTGTGAGTGAGGTTCTCCTGCCTACGTACGTCTTCCATTTGGCCATTTTCATTCGCTCATCTGTGTCATACCTGTTGGAGTATGAGACCAGCGCAAAGATTCTTGAGGTCACAGGAAAGATCGTTTCCCCACCACCTAAGCAAGCAGTCAGGCGTTTCATCCGAGGTGAATTTGGGGAGTACGTGTACATCGCCTTTTACTTTAGTACGATGTAACAATTTCAGTAAAGGAACTGATTCTCAAAACTAATTATGTCAGTGAAATATGGAACAATGTGCAAATGTAGCATGTGGATACACAACTTCTATTTAAAGTTTCAAAGGTGGCAATGAAGAGGCCAACATTTTGCATGTGGGATGTTGATGTTCAACTGGCTTTTCAGAGAGAGAAGACTGAGAACTCATTTAGGATTGTCATCTCGTTTCTTCCTGAGAGGTTTCGTTCCCCCAATCAGGTTCAGGAAGGGAGCTTCAGCACAATCACCGTAGCCTCAGACGGTAAGACTCCTAGTGTAACCGGAAAAGACACCGGCATTCGGGCTGCTGGTCACTCCCAAATCCAATAAGCAATGACAGCGATTGAATCTTTTAGGAGCGCTTTATTCAGATGGCCGGCGATCTGAGAGGATGGCGGGTTCCTACCCTAACAAACCATCTTCCCTTCTCTTTCCTGGCCAGAATTTTTATAAGGGAGGTGGGGGAAGACAAACGAGGTGCAGTGAGGGCTTTGAAATTCAGGGAGGATTAGGTGAGCGAAGCTGCAGCATTTGTTTCCTGGGTTGTGCTGTTCTCAAGCGGAGGAGGGTGGTCGTCTGCTCTCCCTGGAACAAAGGTTCGGATGTCCCCAGGCGGTAATCTTCTATCTGTGCCCCAGGAGGCCGGCTGTTTCTCAGGAGCCAGGATGGGCCTCATCTGTAGTTTCTGAAACAAAAGCTTTAACATACACATTACTTGCTAGGCTCAATAACTTTTTCCTTAAGCTACAAAGGAAAGGGGACTCCTTGAGTCCCCTATCACTAGCAAGATCTAGTAGACCCTCTTACCAGACTCCTTGTGTCTTAAAGGTGTGGGAGTTGCCCAACAGAAATGAACCTGGCAGGTAGGCTGCCTTCTTTTCTAAATGACCTGCAAGTCCCCCACTTCACCTTTGAAATCTACGAATTTATTGTTTCCTTTACCAAAATACCCTATATACCCAATATTAACTCAGTATGCTCGGTGTTCATTTTTTAAAATATATTTTATTGATTATGCTATTATGCTTTTTCCCATTCCCCTCCCCGCTTTATTCCCCTCTGCCCTGTACACCCCCTCCCACCCACATTCCCCCTCTTTAGTTCATGTCTATGGGTCATACATATAAGTTCGTTGGCTTCTACATTTTCTATACTATTCTTAACCTCCCTCTGTCTATTTTCTACCTGCCATTTATGCTACTTATTCTGTGTACCTTTTCCTCCTCTCTCCCCCTCCCACTCCACTGTTGATAACCCTCCATGTGATCTTCATTTCTGCGGTTCTGTTCCTGTTCTAGCTGTTTGCTTAGTTTGCTTTTGTTTTTGTTTTAGGTGTGATTGTCAATAACTGTGAGTTTGCTGTCATTTTACTGCTCATATTTTTTAATCTTCTTTTTCTCAGATAAATCCTTTTACCATTTTGTATAATAAGGGCTTGGTGATGAAGAACTCCTTTAAGTTGACCTTATCTGAGAAGCACTCTAATTCGGATAATAATTCAGATGTTGGAATGCTTAAAGATATCCTGGAAGTTCCTAAGCCTCTCCTCCTTTTTTTTGAATTCCTGTTTCTTCATTCCGTTCTGGTTGAATTTTTCTTCCCTATGGTCCACACCGTTGATTAGAATCCCAGTTTCCTTCCTATCACTATCGGTTCCCTGTACATTTTCCTTTATTTCACTTAGTATAGCCTTCATTTTTTCATCTAATTTGAGACCAAATTCAACCAATTCTGTGAGCATCCTAATTACCACTGTTTTGAACTGTGCATTTGATAGGTTGGCTATCTCTTCATCGCTTAATTGTACTTTTGATATGGAAAAGAAGTAACCCTATTGATGTAAAAAGAAACATAGCAGAATTGAGATAGCAGTCCCATTAGTGTAAGAAAAGAATTATGGCAGGATACGAATTCTATTTCTGACCCCCTTGACTAAAGAAGAAATAAATCAGGAAAAAGGGGAGAAGGGAGTTAAAGATTTACGACCGCATCTGCCGCGGGAGCCAAGATGTAAGATGCTTAAAAGGAAGAGTTTTCCCTGAGATCGGGGCCCAGAATTTGGAGACTGCCTCCTCTGGGACCACGCGTGTAATAAAGAGTCGTGCTTCGTGAACTCCCTGCGTCTGGATCGTTTCATTTCTCCGTAACACTTTCTCTTGAGCTTTGATCTGTTCTTTCATTTGGGCCTTTTTTTTTTTTTTTTGGTCTCCGTGAACCTGCTATGTATGAGGGGTGGAGTCTTAGGTGTTTACCGGGGCGGGCAACCCACGTGCCTGCGTTGTGAGGCTGCACGTGGGGAAGGGTCAGAGAGGGAACAGTGACACTGCTGTGCTCTCTGCTGGATGTCAGTCACTTCCCCCACTACCCACAAGCAAATTGGAACCTTCTGGTGCTGACTCCCACGTGGGTGGGCTTGTGTCCATTCTAACACCCTGTGGGTCACTCCAACGAACTCTCCTGCGAGGCTGGGAGTTTTTCCTGCTTTCGCCTCAACCCCCGAAGATGTTTTCAATCAGAGGTTTGAGGCTACATTTCCCCCAGCTGGGACCCTGGGTGGCACGGTCTGTCTTGCTCCCCAGGTGTTCCTCCTCCAGATTTATCTGCACGTGAATGTGCCCATAAATGCCCGCTCCACCAGCCGCCATCTTGCTGCCAGTCCTCTCCGTCCAGCTGCCCGTCTCGACTCCTCCTACCAGTTTGGTTGACTGTTTCTTGTTTAACTCCTTGGTTGTCAGACTTCCATACAGTTTGATTTTCTGTCGGTTATGGGTGTTTTTTGTTTTTTAATTGTTGTTGTCCTTCTGGTTGTGGGAGGATGCACAGTATGTCTACCTATGTCTCCATTTTGTCTGAAAGTCCCGGTATTCATTTGAATATAAATTCCTCCCATTAATCATATTATGTTATTTTGATTGTTATCCTTGCTGTTAGAACTTAGAAGGTATGACAAAAATAATTTTTTTATTCCCCTACCGGTTTTGTGAGCCTGCCATGTGACATTCATGGCTGGGACACTGACTTCTGTAAAGTACAGCTTCTGAGAGATCATGGACATCTCCTGGCAAAAGTAAACGTTATTTTTTGCTCTGTCAGCCTTTTTAATCTATTTCTGCAGGCCTTGGTATGATTTAGTAGTGATGGGAGTAATTTTCTTCCCTTGTACCCTTCCATTGGCATGAAAAAGTATTTCTGAGGCCAGGTGCTTGGACTTAGAGAGTCAGGAATGTTGATTATCGGCTCCTGGCTCTGTTTACATTGCGAGGACTCGGTTCCACTCCTGCATCTGGCACCTGGGCTCCATGGTCCAGCTCCAGCTCTGGAGTCTGGCCGTGCAGTCCCGGTTCCAGATACGAGTTCTGTGTTTTGGGTCTGTGGCCTGAGGTTAAATCTGTGTCTGGAATCTGGAGCGTCTTCAGGTGTGGCTTTGCATCCTGGGTAGGTGCGTGGGGTTGATGTGCGGCTCTGGGTCTAGGGTCTGATGTACGGAACCTGATGTCCAGGGTTCTCTGTCAGTCTCCGGTGTCATGTCTGGCATTCAGGGTCGATGGTCTGGTCTGTGTTGCGGGGATAGTTTTGGGATTTGGGCTGGGGTCTGGGGTTCAGCTTTTGGTTCTAGGTCTGCTCTTTCTGGACTCCGGGGCCTGCGTCTGATCCTGAGTCTGTCTGTGGCATCTGGTGTCTGTGAAGTGATGGTTGTTGGCTGCAGTTCAATGCCAGCTGGAGTTCCAGAGTTGGGGTGTGGGGAAGAAGGAAAGTCTACTTAGTGCAAATAGCTCTGTTTTGATACTAATGGCTGTGAGTGCAACATGGTTGTTAGGAAGCTCAGTGTTGTTACAGGTGAATCATGAAGCAGCACCTGTGTGGGTCAGCTCAGTAGTGCGGCTGCTCAGTTGTGAAGCGTCTTGGCTGTGAGGGGGCCCTGACGTCAGGGAGTCCCGGGGCAAGTTCCCCCTCAGGCTGTGCTGCCCAGCGCTTCTCTGCTCATTCTGGTCCGGTCCTGTCACTTCCTCTCCGTTTGGCTGCATTTGCCCACAAAGAAGCACAGTTTGGAAAAGGGGCCCCCTCTGACGGAGGACATCGGTCTGGGAGAGCAGAGAAAAGGCCACTGGTGTTGTCACCATAGCAGTCTAGGCTATTTTTATTCTTAAATTATGCCAAGGTTTCCTCTCGTACCTTTTTTTTGTCCTTCCCCAAAGCGAGACTGCCTTCTTTTGTGGCAGCTTACTTAAATTATACAGAAAAATAAATATTTCAAAATCCCACCCAACAGGTAATCACTGCCATTGTTTTAAGTATATACCCTTCCAGACATCTCTCCTGCCACATTGCCATTCTTCTACTTTCTCAGGATTTTATTTATTTTCTGGGTTTGTCCTATGGATGCAAAACCCGTGAATTTTCAGTTGTTTCCCCCAGTGTGTGGATGTATCCCTATGTTTTCCCATAGGTTTTTAATGTAATTTAATATTACTCAGTGGAAATGATTTTTTAACTCCAACTGTGATTCATTTTGAGGGTTCCTTAGAAGTGTATTTCATAACTTTTAGTGTAAGAACTTTCTAGTTAGTTTTTGCAACTCATTTCTAGATTATCTACAATGAGAGCAAGAAACATACTTCCGATAATAAGTTCATTTCTTTTTTTTTTTTTGAAATTTGCTTCGTTACATTATGGTCAATGTCAAAAGTGTTCGAAGCATGCATCTCTGCTGCCGTCTTGTGGTCATTTTGGGATAACACCTCAGGGCCACATTTTCTTTTATTTCACTTAGCATAGCCTTCATTTTTTAATCTAATTTGAGACCAAATTCAACCAATTGTGTGAGCATCCTAATTACCAGTGTTTTGAACTGTGTGTTTAATAGGTTGGCTATCTCTTCATTGCTTAATTGTACTTTTTTCTGGAGGTTTGATGGGTACTTTTATTTGGGCCTTTTTTTTTTTTTTTTTGGTCTCTGAACCTGCTATGTGTAAGGGGTGGAGTTTTAGGTGTTTACCAGGGCGGGTAACCCACGTGTCTGCCTTGTGAGGCTGCACGTGGGGGAGGGTCAGAGAGGGAACAATGACGCTCGCTCCATTGTCTGCTGGATGTCAGTCACTTCCCCCACTACCCACAAGCAAATTGGGCTCTTCTGGTGCTGACTCCTACGTGGGTGGGCTTGTGTACATTCTACTTGGGTCTCTCCAACGAACTCTCTTGCGAGGCTGGGAGTTTTTCCTGCTGACACCTCAACCCCCGCAGGTGTTTTCAATCAGAGGTTTGAGGCTTCATTTCCCCAGCTGGCACCCTGGGTGGCACGGTCTGTCTTGCTCCCCAGGTGTTCCTCCTCCACATTTATCTGCACGTGAATGCGCCCATAAATGCCGGCTCCACCAGCTGCCACCCTCCCTGGGTCCAGCAGCCGCCGTCTTGCTGCGAGTCCTCTCCACCCAGCTGTCCGTCCTGGTCCCTCCTACTGGTCTGGATGACTGCTTCTTCTTTAACTCCTTGGTTGTGAGACTTCCATACAGTTTGATTTTTCTGTTTGTTCTGGTTATTTTTTGTTTTTTAATTGTTGTCCTTCCGGTTGTGCGAGGATGCACAGTGTGTCTACCTATGCTTCCATTTTGGCCCAAAGTCCTGGTATTCTTTTGAATATAAATTCCTCTCGTCCATGTATTAGATGTTGAATACCTCCCATTAATCAGATTATAATAATTTGACTGTTATCCCATCTGTTAGAACTTAGAAGGTATGAGAAGAATAATTTTTTATTCTCCTACCGGTTTTGTGAGCCTGCCATGTGACATTCACAAGAAGGGTCAAAGCAGTAAGACATCCTTTTTATGAGGCATTCTTTGGAGCTGCGTGGGTAGCATCATAGTCCTGGTTTTGAATGTTCCAAGTGTGCTTGACCATCGTTTGTCATCGGCTTTGTCTGTGGCAGCCTTTTTGTACCATGAGAAACCTGAAAAGTTTTCAGTATTGTGTAGTACAGGGTAAAAAATGGAAATAAAACCAATAAAATCAAATGAAGTACAACCATTATTTAACATGCTTGTCCTTTAGGCCGTGTCTTCATGCTGGTTTCCTCTGCACTGGATAATAAAGAAACTTACGAAAACCGTTGAGTGTTGGTAGGGCCATGGTGGTATTGAAGATGGATGAAGAGAAGCCAAGTTTCCGGCACGCTAGGGTTTGTCCATGGAAGAGGGGTGACAATGCCCGATAAACGTGAGAAAAGATGTGTGGCATGGAGAAGGTGCTGGGATGGATCTAACGTGTGCTAACTGCATGACAGGTTCATGTTGGAGATCGGCCAGGGTTCCGAATGCATCGGATGGACTCGTCGCTCTTCAAGGACATCCAGTCCAGATACTGCTTGAGGACGAACCGCGTGAGGCGACGCGGGACACGGATGACCTACTCAAAGTCCCCGAATCTGTCACCGAAAATCATCGGCACCAGGATGGTTCCACGCATCACGACGGGTTCTACGGCAGTGTACCAGGAAGGAACACGTCAAGCACCATTCTTGACAGGATGTCCACATGGGGGAAGGTCTTCGGGAAGGTAAGGAAAGCGTCGTTTCAACACAAATAGCTTAGAGGAACAGTACACACAGTACATGACAGGGCACAGGGGACATCATGGGGCAAACAACACCATAGGTCACACTCAAAAAGGCAAGTTGCCTTGAAGAAATCGTCTTCCTACGAGCAACACCTCCAGCACCATCCTCGACAGGATTTCCACGTGGGAACGTCTTCGGGAAGGTAAGGAAAGCGTCGTTTCAACACAAACAGCTCGACAAACACTGCACACAGTCCATGACATGGCACGGGAGACATCATGGGGCCAAGAACACAATAGCTGACACTCTAAAGGCAGTATGCTGTTTGGGGTGAGCTTTTGTCTGAAGGTGGGCTAGGAATAGCCAGCTTTGGAAAGCGGGTGTGTATGAAATTTGTTTCATCCCCCAGGTTAGCAATTCCCCGAGAGAGATAGTATATCGCAGTGAGGAGAATTCCATGGGTAGTGTTTACGAGCGGGGTATTGGGTATTAGAAAATTTTGTCGGCACTGTCCATGAGTTAAGCCTTCCTACAGGCGTGCCTTCTGGAGCATCACTGACAATGCTGAAGGGGTAGTTGACTTGTAGGTTGTTTTTATTAAGTGAGAAAATACAGGCTCTCTAGGGGAGTGTTGACTGCTAGCAGAGAAAGTCCTGGGTAATAGTTTAGCAAGGTTTTGAGAGGCTATTATGCCCCATGGGCTGGAATGTACAGCCTTTTCATCTAGGGTTGCAGAGACGTTTCCTCACTGTTCCGGTGCCAGTGGCTGAACATAGCCCCAACTACGGGTGGAAAGACAAAGCCAACAGGAATAATTCAATTGTAAAGATTGGGCCATACGGTCAGCTAATTCATAGATGGTTTTAGGTGAAGAGTTAGCATAAGCGAAAGGCGTTAAGTGGTGAAAATAGAAAGCTACTTATCAGACTCAGGAGTAGTCTTGCGGAAGAGGAGCATGGGGTCCTCTGCCTGCGCACAGGAGCAGGTGGCGTCATCTTGTTGTCCGAGTCGTTTTCCTTCCGAACAGGAACGTGAGGGCTTCTACCGGCTCACAGGTGTACGTGGAGTCTGGATTCCTCTGCTGGTCCGAGGAGTGATCTGGGTCAGCAGGAGCCGGTTTTATCCTAGAAATAGGAACCCAACTATCGACCCCTAATAGTTTCACAGCCATGGGGGTACTCAGGACAACCTGATAGGGTCCCTTCCATTTGGGGTCAAGTTGATCTGCAGGTGATCCTTCTTTCCAGGTTTTGGGAAGTACCCAGTCTCCTGGAGAGAGAGTGGCCAGGGCTAGGAGAAGGCAAGACTTTATTTCCATATTCTTGTAACGCTTTTTGTACTTGCCCCAAGTTTATTATATGTTTCATGGCTTGATGGGTCTCAGTATCAAATATTAAACCTAGTGTTAGGAATGGCCTGCCATATAGCATTTCAAAAGGGCTGAGCCTAGTATTAGCTTTAGGGGAGCCCCTTATTCTCATGAGGGCTATAGGCAGTAGTTTGACCCAGTTCTCAGAAGTCTCTTGACGGAGCTTTGCTCATGTTCTTTTTAAGGTTTGGTTTACCCGTTCTACTTTTCCAGAGGACCGAGGTCTCCAAGCAGAGTGGAGGTAATACTTTATACCTAGGGCCTCAGAGACTGATTGAGTGATCTTAGAGGCGAAGGAAGGCCCGTTACCACTCTGCAGGGAGCGTGGGAGACCAAATCGGGGTATTATTTTTTAGGAGAGCCTTGGCTACCTCTGTGGCCTTCTCCGTCCTGGTCAGAAAGGCTTCAATCCACCCAGGGAAGGTGTCTATTAAAACTAGTAGACACTTGTATCTTTTACGGGGGGGGGGGGCATTTTGGTAAAATCAATCTGCCAGTCTTCTCCTGGATATGTTCTCCTCCGCTGAACAGGCTCTAGCGGTGGGGGAAGGGATGGCCTTTGACTATTGTTATTGTAGTTGCAAAGTGAGCAGGTTTGACAGATATTTTTATAGTAGTCGTCAGTCCTTTGCCTGTAAATAATTTATTAACTAACGCTGTAGTAGCATCCCTTTCCTATGTGGAAGGAGTCATGTAGGGCCTTTAAAACTTTCCATTGAGAGGCCTGGGGAAGGAGAAGTTTGTGACCAATGTAAATCCAGGGCCCTTCCTGAATGCCCCCTTGCTCTGTGGCCTGTGATTTCTCTTCCGATGTGTAATCAGGCTTCAAGTTAGCATCGTCTATGGATGGGGAATAGTGCCATTTCTGTGACTGGCCTCAGAGCTGCCTTCCTAGCTTCTTGATCTGCCCTTGTTTCCCTGGTAATAGTGGACCTAACTTTCTGGTGACCCCTGCAGTATATTACTGCTACCTGTTTAAGGAGTCTAACTGCTTCCAGCAAATTTAAGATTTCTTGCTGGTGCTTAACGGGGGAATTCCTTGCAGTAAGGAGTCCTCTTTCTTTCCAGATGGCAGCATGAGCTTGCAGAACAAGGAAGGCATATTTGGAATCTGTATAGATATTAATCTTTTTTCCTTGTCCTAGAATGAGAGCTCGAGTAAGAGCTATAATCTCTGCCTTTTGGGCTGAGGTTGAGGGTGGAAGAGGTTGCGCCTCAACAATGTCATGTACACTAACCACCGCATATCCCGCTCTTCGCTGTCTACCCTGTACAAAACTGCTCCCATCAGGAAGCCACTTCTCATCAGGGTTATCTAAGGGCTGGTCTAATAAATCAGCCCTGCTGGAATAGGTGAGATCAATAATCTCTGAGCAGGAATGAGCTAAATGTGGAGATGACCCAATAGGCATTAAGGAGGCTGGATTTAAGGTATTACAAGTTTTTATAGTTACTTCAGGATTGTCTAGGAGAAGGGCCTGATACCTGGTCAATCTATTTCCTGTTAACCAGAGATGTCCTTTCATTTCTAATATACTTTGGACTTGATGTGGAGTTAGAACTTCTAACTTTTGTCCAAGCGTCAGCTTTGCAGCCTCCTCAGCTAATGTGGCTGTTGCTGCTAGTGCTCTAAGACGTGGAGGCCACCCCGTTTTGACACTGTCCAGCTTCTTAGAGAAATATGCGACAGGTCGGGGTTCATTTCCTAATCGCTGGACTAGGACTCCTAATGCTATTCCCTGTTTCTCTGCTATGTATAGAGAGAAAGGTTTGTTCAAGTCAGGGATGCCTAGGTCTGCGGCCTCAACTAGAGCCTGCTTGAGTTTATTAACAGCTCGATCATGTTCCTTTTCCCATATAATGGGATCAATGTCTGGACCCTTAGTAGCTTCATATAGAGGCTTTGCAATTAGTCCAAAGTTTGGAATCCAGATTCTGCAGAACCCAGCCATTCCCAGGAAAGAGCGGAGCTGCTGTTTGGTAGCAGGTGGTGTTAGCTCAGTAATTTCCTTTATTTTTTCTGATGACAGCTGCCTAGATCCTGGAGTTGAGATATATCCTAAATAGTTTACTTTCTGCTTGGAAATTTGGGCCTTTTTCTTAGAGACTCGGTATCCCCGGCCCCCAAGGAAGTTCAGAGTGAGGATAGTGTTGCGATCTGAGGCTTCCTTCGAGAGGCTACAGATGAAGATATCATCTACGTATCGTAAGATTGCTCCTTCTCGTAGCTGTAAATCTCTTAGATCTTTCTCTAACACTCTTGCGAATAGATGGGGGCTGTCTCTAAATCCTTGTGGTAGCGCCGTCCAGGTATATTGTTGATGGGCCATTGTTTTAGGGTCTGTCCACTCAAATGCAAACAAGTACTGGGAATCTGGGCGGACAGGGATCCAAAAGAATGCATCTTTTAAGTCTAAGACAGTACACCATTGAGTATAGTCTAGTACCTGGGTGAGGATAGTATATACGTTGGCCACAAGGGAATGTAAGGGGACGACAGTCTCGTTAATTCATCTTAAGTCCTGGCCTCCCCTGTGGGCTTAAGAACAGGGAGGATTGGAGTATTGCAGGGGGACCGACAGGGTACCAGCTGCCCGTGTGTCATAAACTTCTCGATGATGGGCTGCAGACCCTCTAAAGCCTCCCGCTTGATGGGATATTGTTTCCTGTGGGGATAAATCACCCCAGGCTTTAGGCGGATTTGGACTGGTTGTGCTGTACTGGCCTTGCCAGGAACCCTGGAGTCCCAAACTAGGGGATCTACTTCTTGTAAAATCTGTTCCAGGATATTATTTTCTTTCTTGTCTTTACAGGCTAGCATAATCATAAGGACTTTATCTGGGACCTCCTGGAACTTCAGAATAGCTCCTAGTCTGGCCAAGAGGTCTCGTCCTAGTAATGGTACAGGGCATTGTGGAATCATCAGAGAAGAATGCTTAAAAATTTGGCTCTCAAACTGACAAGGGATAGGGGGCGTGTGAAAACAAGTCTTAGATTTTCCTTGTACTCCCATAATGCTTCTTGAGTTAGAAGAGAGAGGACCAGCACATGAATTAAGGACAGAGTAAGCGGCCCCAGCATCAACAAGAAAATTAATTTTCTGACCTGCCACGTCCAGAGTCGCCCGGGGCTCTTGGTTAGCGATCGAGATGCTGGTGTGGGCTGGGGCCAAGCTGCTCCCCGGGCCCCCTCAGTCCTCAAGTGCTGCCACGGCTGTAGGAGAATGACCCCTTTCCGCTCCGGGAACGGGGGCAGTCTACCTTCCAGTGCCAGGGATGAAGGTTCGTTTCTTTGCACTTGGGACATGGCCCTGGGGGTGGCTTAGTGCATTCTTTCACCCAGTGTCCAGAGCATTTGCACTTAAAGCACATTGGATCCTTGTGCCCTCCACACCTTTGGGGCTTCCCCAGGTTACCTTGAGGTGGCTGGCCGTAGCCAGTGTTGTTACTAAGAGGTAACGCAAGTAGCTTGGCCTGTCTCTCCTCTAAGTCTCGATCGATAAAGACCGAGAAGGCAACATCCATCAGTTGCGCCAAAGGGTTTTGGGGCCCCATTTGTAACTTCTGAAGTTTCTTACGAATACCAGGGGCTGCCTGGGTGATAAAGTGTTGCCCTATCAATACCTGTCCCTCCGGAGACGATGGGTCTGTATTAGTGTATTTCCGAAAGGCTTCTACCAGTCTGTTGCGGAAGAGTGCAGGGTTCTCTTCCCTTCCTTGTGTTATTTCCTTGACTTTATCATAATTCGCTGGCTTTTCGATACGAGCCCTCATTCCAGCCAATAAGCACTGTATCATGACGGATTTACTTCTGTTTCCTCCTGGTGTATTCTAGTCCCAGTTAGGCTCATGATCTGGGACAGCCTCGGCTGCAGGCCTTGCATGGCCGGGGTCTTCAGTATGTCATTGATCTGCATGTTTACGGGACCCTTCCCAAATTCGTTGCTTTTCTTCTGGAGAGCAACGTGTAGTTAGAACTATGTAAAGGTCCCTCCAGGCCATATGAAAGGCAAGTGTTAAGATACGGAAGTTATGAATAAAGCGTGTAGGATCCTCCGGAACGTTTCCTAGCCTTTCCTTGCACTGCTGCAGGTCAGCTATCGAGAAAGGCGCGTGGACCCGAGCAGGGCCTTCTGCACCCGCTACTTCTCTCAGAGGCAGGAGAACAGAAGAAGCAGGGAGATAGGAGGCCCACTCCTAGTGTGTCCCGCTGGACTGGGCTTCTCCTCCTTTGGTGACTTTGGATATATGGGTGAGTAGGGCAGAGGAGGGGTTATAGTAGTCGACTGAGGGGTTGAGGTTTCAGGGCTCTGAGGCCTGCTAGGTTCCCCCTGAGAGACAGGGGAGGAAGCCTCCTCTCTGTCCCCCTGAGAGACAAGGTGGGAAAGCCTCCCTTGCTTCCCTCTGAGAGACAGGAGTGGAATTTAAAAGGGGGTCATCTAGAATTTTGTTGGGAGACCCCAAAGTATATGTTTCTTTCAACCCAGAACAAAGAGACGGAGCACGAGATAACCCAAAAAAAGCTTGTACGTAGGGAAGGTCCGACCACTTACCTAGCCTCCGACAGAATAGATGCAATTGGAGTACGGTGTTGTAATCGCTACTCCCATTTTCAGGCCATGTTTCCTTCTCTCCTAACTTATATTGAGGCCAAGGTGTGTTATAGAAGAAAATCAGCCTCTTTTTCTTAAGACATTCAGGGTCAAACTTACCCCAGTTTCCAAGGATGCATCCCAACGGTGATGCTGCGGGGATCGAGGGTGTATTTCCCATTGGGTCAGGTCCGTGGTGCACCTAGTTAAAAAAACAAACTGAAAAAACAAACCGTCGTACTCCTGAGCCTGGAGGGGCGTCCCCGTCGCTGCTCCAGGAGTCGACTGGTGGGATGTAGGGCGTCCCCTGTTTCTCCCACCCACAGCTACCAGACGTCTCCGGTGACAGGAAGACCGAACACCAGCACCCTTGGGCTCTTAAAAGGCATCCCCTTTGATCACCCAAGGTGCCACCGAGTGGTTCACAGGGCGTCCCCCGTCTCCCCACCGAAAAACTACCAGACGTCTCTGGCGACACGAAGACCATGTGCTAGGCTTGCCACGGACTATCTGTATCCCCTTCGCTACTGGTGGAATCAGCAGCTTCGACTGAACTGGACCCTTTGTGCAGATCTCAAGGCTTTTTTATAAGTTTGGCTCCTCGCCAGCAAGGAGTCAGAGAGAGGATGGCACTAGTCATTTGGTATAATTCCTGCAAAGACTGGAGGCCGATACAATACTGTTGAATCCAGTAAGAGAGGTCCCTACTGTGGCAGAATACTTGCCACCTACGTGGCTCCGGGTCGCTCCCGTCTCGGGATCTATTGGATGAAAACGCAGAAGTTGGGGAAGTGACCTGGGAAGTAGGCTGAGATGGCAAACTCCAGCCTCAGATGGCAGCTCAGCTGGAAAACGGCCACATCTAGAGGAGGGGAAAAACGCCATAAGCTGCGGTTTCCCAGCGTCACGAAAACCCTAGGTGCCGAGGTGCTAGCAGCAGGACTGCCTTTAGGATGTCCCGCCCCCTGCTCTCTCAGGGCAGAGGCTGGGAAAAAAACCTACAGAGATGTCGGGCTCAGGCCTCAGGCACAGCTGAAAAAAAAAAAAAACAACAAAAAAAAGCCTGAGTTTACAAAGTTACTTTTTCCTATAGCATTGGAGAAGCAGGTACCCCGCTGTTTTTGGGTACTGAGTTCATTACTCTATTGTTCTCGGGACCTACAGTAGCCCCTACGTCTAGAAGTTAACAGTGTTCTAAAGACTCCATTCCTCATTTTCTTTTCTGAGTTCTACAGTCAAGGAGGGGATGAGATTTTCTCCCCTTTGTCCCCTTGTGCCTAGTTAACGTGGGCTTAGTGGGACCAAGCCCAATATGAAGCTGAAATGGAATGCAAGGCTTGAAATGTCGAGCAGGTAAGGAATATCATCACTTCCTGCTGCGAAGTCAAGATCAAAGGCATGGTTTTAGAGATGAGATGGCTGCTTGGCTGGAAAACAAAGACAGCAATTCCTTGGTAAAGGAATAGGCATGAGAGTAGTCAGACATGCCAATAGAGTGGTCAGAGAAAGGAGAAAAGTCTCCCAAAGGAGGCAAAACCGAACAAAGGGCCTAGTTAGGAGAACAGGTCCTGGAAAATCCAGGACTCGCACTACAGGCTAAAATCTTGCTCTCTCTTCCCAAAGACTATTCTTAAGTGGGGAACATGCCGCAGGGATGGGACCATGAATGCTTTGACAACGCGCTTCTCGTCGTGTGGACTTTTGCTTGCGGTTGGTGGGAAAAGTAGTGTTCTTTTTTCCCGGTCCACGTGCAACTTAACCTCCCACGGGTGTGTTTGTTGCGGCGAGCGCCCTCGTGGCTCTTAAATGCTCGACCGGTGCCCACGGGGTGCAGCGATCTCTTGAGAGAGAGAAAGCAAGACATTAGCTCAGCAGACAGAACACTGCTTGCCCCCACAATTTCTGCAAGGGGTATTCGGATGCCAATTGAGTTGCTGAGTCACCTGGGGGGAGAGATGCTGCAAGCTCACAACGGGCCAATGATTTCAACTGACTTTTTCTTGGCCAGTTTCGGAGGAAGAAAAGGACTAAGGAATCCAAGTAGCGGGTCAAAGTGTGCTGCTTGTGAGCAGGGCTCCCAAAGGTCCTTACCCCTTCGGTCATCCCTAACTCTCTTACATGTCTCGGTTTCTCCCCTGTCTGAAACAGCCAGCGGGGCTTGGAGCCCTGGGTGACCAGCCCTTACGTGCACTTCCCCGGACGAGCCGAAGTTTGATTACCGTGATTGGAGTTCCCTACGAGGCCCCTGCACATCTCAGGGATTGACCCCAGACACCCCCGCAAGGCCCTCACTCACGTAGGGACACCCAAAGATTTGGCCCGGGGGGAGGAACTGCCTCTTGTCTTCGGAGCCCGGGCAGAACCGGAGCACTCATTTCAGATCTCATTGTTTCTCCCTCCGAACACAGGCCTAGCACTTTGAACTTCCCCGCCCCCACAGCGCAGCATCTCCTTGATCCCGAAGTGAGACAGGCAGGACAGCTTTGCCGCTGAGACCATACTCACTGCGTTCCAAACGCCTGGAGACAAAGGGTTGGATGCAAGTCAGGTTCCTGGGTTTCGGCACCGAATCTGTTGACGGGAGAGACCTGGTTCTTCTTGCTGACGCATGTAAAGAATTACATATCAGCAAATCTTGTAGTATGAAATCCGTTTATTAGTGGTCCGTTTCCATGAATGAGTACAGAACTGGGTAGAGTAGGGGGTGAAAGGCAAAGTTTCAGGGCAAAGTGGGGTGAGAAAAGTGAAGAGCGGCTGAAAACCAGGGTGGCAAGCCCCTGGGCAGCCAGAGGCCCTGTGGCCCGAGAGCCAAGAGCACCGTGAGCCCGAGAGAGAGAGAGAGAGAGAGAGAGAGAGAGAGAGAGAGAGAGAGAGAGAGAGAGAGAGTCCTTTGTTCTCAGGACGTATATAGTGGGTGGGATAGGAGGGAAAAAAGTTACATATTGATGAACGGGTACATGTGGTGCCAGCTTTCCTGGGGGAATGTGATTACCCCAAACTTAGGTATGTGTGGGGGTCTGTTAGCCTGAATCCTTATCTTGCTCCAGACCCCATTGGTTCATCTTGTTGTGAAACAAATATGTGACAGGAGACAGTTCATTAAAATTGGAGCACTTTCCAAAGTTATTGATGGGCTTTTTCTGTAAGCATCAGGGACTCCCTCGTAAAACAGATACTGACCAGAGGTAGGCAATTCACCAAAGTTGTTTTATGGGCTGCTTCTTTGGGCACCGGGGACCCTCTCCCACATTCCAGGCCTTGGGATGAAAGTACAGTTTCAAGGCTTTCCTTACCGGAAAGTGGAAATGCTACATAGAATTTCAAGGACTTCCCTTCTTTCTTGTTAACACAGTGTGTCTTGTGATGTTGGCGCACCTGGCAATAGTATCAGACCAGGCTCAGGACTTCTGAGTTCGTGTGTGAGACCTGTCTCCCTCCTCCTCCCTGCCTCGGTTTACTATTTATTCTACTCCTTGGTAAAAGATGTTTCCTGGCAACCAGGGTGCTATATGGTGGCCAGTAACAGCATTGCAGTCTCAGAGTTCTTCCTATGCTGTCTCCTGCTTCATGAGGAACACAGAATGTAGTAGCAAATGTCCACATTTTCAAAGAGGAAAACTTGAGATGGTGAAATCTGGAATCTAAAAGAGGAAGGCCGTTTGTTCTAAGTTGCATTAGGAATCAGTTATTACAGTGATGTATGAGCCATGGAAAGAAGCAGGGACCCTCAGGTGACCGCTCTAATCACAGCGTGATCCGGTCTCCTAAGTGGACAGATCTTCCTTTGCCTCCTGAGCTATTGCCTAGGACACTTCTCCCTGAAGATTTGTCAGATGGCTGGCATTTTTTTGTTCTTTAAGTTTCAGGTTCAGGCTTCCTGTGCCAAGAAAGGCAGCCTTTCAGATCCAGGATGCAAAGGGACATGCTGTTTGTATTCTAATGGAGTCTTCAGGATACAGAGTAGGGTGTCTCATTCTCAGCACTATGGACCTTTTGGGCCAGAGAATTCCTTCTCCTGGGGGATTGCCCTCTGCATTGTAGGTGCTTAGTAGCATCTAATACCTCTATTCACTGCGAGCAGCCTGGCTACCCTTCCCCTGAGGACCATCTGAAATGGCTCAGGACATTTCCTGAAGTCCCCTTGGGGGCCAAAGTCACCTTTGGTTGAGAAACTGTGAAGCTGTTACCCTTTTTGAAACCAGAAAGATCTTGGTCTGGTATGCAGTCCTTTTATTATTTTTCTATGCAAATTATTTTCCACTGTGACTGATTTATTTTGGGAAGGTATTTAGAACTGTATTTGAAAACATCTAAATATAGGGACTTTGTAGTTACCTTGCGACTATTTTCCAGAGTAATGGCAAAGAGCAATCAACATAGTGAGACATTTGTGGAAACCCGCTTTATAGCTAAATAGGGTCATGCTTTAAAAAGTTCCAAGTGTGCTTGAAAAGCATTTTTAATTGACTATGTGGCTGCTTACTTAAACAATGAGAAAACGTATTCAAAATTCTCCCTGAAGAGCTAAAAAAGTGCTATCGTTTTCTGCATATCCACTTGCAGAAATGTGGATGTGCACATTTCTACTTTCTCTGGATTTCTTTTAGTACTTCAGGTTATAAGTATGGGCATAAAACTTGTATCTTTACAGGTTTATTTTTGATACTGTGCATGGAAGGGTGAAGATGTTTTCCATAAGTTTTGGTATGTAGTATGTTTATCCCCTTTCAGTTTATTTTGTCATTCCAATTGTTTTATTTTTGAGGTTGTGTAGAAGTGTATGACATAACTGCCAAATAGAAGGACTTTGCAGTCATTCAGTTTTAGTGAATTCCAGCTTATGTGCAATAGGAGCACTTCGAGAAACACACTGTATATAATTTCAATGCTGCGATGCTTGTTGAAACTGGCTTTTTTATGGGCTTGGCCAAAAGATAGAAACTTTTGGGAAGATGAAATTAGGAAGATTTCTGAAAGACTGCAGAAAGCAATGGGACAAAACGGTGACTACGTTGTTCCATGAAATGATTGGTGAAAACGAAAAACGTCTCTTCCATTGTGTCTTAACCTGCAAATCCGAGGAACCTTTTGGCCAAGCAAATAGTATAGTGTTCCAAGTGAGCGGCTCTGCTGCCACCTCGTGGGCCTTTTGTGAATAACATGTTCGTGGCAGGTCAGCAGGAAAAGGGGTGGAATGTAGGACAGTATCCATGAACGTGGATGGCAGTGTTACTGAGACGTGTATCTAGAAAGTTTTCAATATCAGGACTTAGTTGTTACCTTCTGTCCCCTATTTCCATATGAACAGCAGTGACAGAAAGAAACAGACTATCATGTCAGTCCTTTGAAATTTGTTAAAACTGGCCTTAGCACAGGATGGTCCCTTTGAAAACGGTCCCAAGTGCGGTCCTCTGCTGCCCTCTCATGTGTCCCCTGGGACTAACAGCTTTGTGCAGGCCAGCAGGAAAAGTCCTTGGCTCCAGTGAATTGTCTACTAAGGGTTCTTGGAATGTGATTTAAGTGTTTTTCATTGCATTGAAAAGAAAGGACGTTGTCATTACCTTCTGTTTTGGACTTGTACGTTAGCAGCCATGAGGACAACAGATGAATTTTTTATAATTTCAGTCCTGAAATGTGAAGTTTGTTGAAAACAGAAGGATGGTACAATCTGGTCACTTCCAAAGTGTTCTAAGCATGCCTACTGCTGCCGTCTCGTGGGCATTCCTGGGAATGACACCTTAGTGCCGGTCAGCAGGAAAAGTGGTTGATTCCAGTGGACTAGGAAGGACTGTTGGTTGCCATGTAGTTTAGAAGTGCATTTCGTAACTTTTATATGTAAGGACCTAGTCGTTACCATTTGTTCCTGATTTCTCCATGAACAGCAATGAGAGCAAGAATTATATTGTCTATAATTTTAGTTGTTTGTCATGTGTTTCATCTTGCTTTACGGCTCATGACGGTCAGTGAAATGTCCTAAGTGTGGCTCTGTTCTTGTCTCACGTGCTTCTTGGGAAGAGCACCTTCGTGCAGGCCAGCAGGAAAGGTTGTCCGCTGCAGTGAATGATCTACGAATGTTGATTGGACTGGCACCTAGTCATGGATGTTGTTACTTTCATGTAAACGGATCTTGCAGTTCATTTTTCCTTCTCTCCACCCTGTACAACAGTAGTGTCTTTACGTAAGGTAACTAGGTGTGAGGGCTCCGCCTGTAGAACCCCCCCATTCATCACAGATGAAAATAAAAACTACCAAGACAAGATCTGCTTGGGGGGAGGAAAGGGGTCAAACTCTCAGAGGAGAATGACCCAGAGCCCCTTCCTCACTAGGCTTTTATTGGGTTCCAATACACCGGAATACAAGTTTAACATGTCAAAGAAATCTGAGGGCTTATTCCGAGCCAGTGTTTGTCAGGAAAGGGTGTTGCCAAACTTTGGGAGACGTACTCATTTCCTCCTGGGACACTTATCACCTAAGGAGAGCACTCTTAGCAAAGCAGGTTTCACAGGACTTTAGGAATTCTTTCTTATGCCCGATCACCCAGGGAGCCGTCCTTGCCCGTACAGGGCTGCACCGCTCACCCCCACAGTTTCAGGCTTTAAGCCGATTAGGAAGCAGGAGACATCTCCCAGATGGAAATGAGGACTTGGGCAATGTCAGAATAGCTGGGGGGCGAGGGTCCATCACATCCTCTTTGCTGCAGCCCCCCGAGTCCTTCCATGAGGCCTCCCAAGTGGTCGTGTCTGGCTTAGGTTGCCCCTCCCATGAGGAGTCTTACCCGTCATTGACTGACCAACCAAGCATTGGGGCCAGAGATGGAGGAGGCAGAAGCAGCGCTCCTGCCAGGGAGATAAGCTTTGTCTCCTCAGTAGCTCACGTCCTTGTGACAGAACAGACCCAGATGAAGTGGGTCCCTTGGGCTCTTACACAGCCCACCATGGGTTGAGGGTTAAACTCCTAAAACCAGGCTGAATGGTCCACAACATCTCCCGTTTTTATCTGTTAAATCAATTGTAGCTATTAGACCTGTGAAACTTACTGTTTGCTGTTCACGAATGCGATTACGAGAAAACCATCTCCACATATATCATAAAGCACAAATAAGGATTAAAACAAGGAGGCATCCAAGGGCTGCCATACCCCAAATTTGTAAATTCATTCCATCAAACCAGTTCTTAGGATTCATCCATTGTAGATTATTGTTCAGAGTCTGGAACACCCTTTCTTCAGTTACGCGTTTGATGTCACTGAGCTGCCGGTGGAGCTCAAGCTGAAGCTGATCAATTTGTCCTTTAAGATTGGTAGAAAATGCTCTCTGCAGGCGATGACGAATATCTGCCCAGGAATGCTGACTGGAATTCCACCTTAATGGAGTAACACAGAGTTTAGAAAAACCAGGATCACAAGGAAGCTGTTGCCTTAAGGCGAGAGCATCCTGTCGCTCTCCAAGCCGGACAATGGCAGATTCTGTGGCAGAGAGCCGAGTAAGAATCTCCTGATCCATTTGGCTTTGTTGAATCATTTGCTGAGTAGTATTAGTGAGAAGAACATCAACCACATGTGCAGTTTGAATGGATTCAGTAAGGGCTACAGATGCAGTAGTCTTGGCCTCAATTATTACAATAGTAGAAACTATGGAGGCAATAAGCATGCCTATAAATCGGCGGGTTCTGACATGGGCGAGGGCCTTATTGAGGGCACTCAATCCTCCTGGATCAGCCCACTCCTGGGTAAGGTTCACAGGAACCCAAGCCTGGGCCTGTCGGCGAATGACAAATATGGAGGTAAAGATTCAATTGATTGACAATCACACAGGTTAAGCAGCTAGTATATATAGTGCCAGGAGGAGTAGTAAAAGTATATAAAGTGGAAGTCCCATGATACATAAGTTGAGGTGTACCAGAGATGGCTACAAATAGATAAGGATGAGAAGTACCTACAGTAACCCAGGTACGTTTAATATTCCAAATGTTAAAGTAACCAAAGGCATTCTTTCGGATGAGTTGAAATTGTCCTGTCTGACGGCCCACAAAAGGGAGCCCCATCTTCCAAGTAGAAGTATGCCACGGGCTAGTATGACTAAGACCTTTTATTCTGAGAATAGGGGCTCCTGCTCCTCGACTACGCCAACTAAGTTTATCATACGCTGTGAGGGGCATTGGGTTTACTATTCCCGAGTCTGCTATGGCATATATCTTCCAATCTGCACCCCAGTGTTCCGCTACAAGAGGGGTGCTAGTAATATTAATTAATGATGGTGTTTGATCACGGCATAGTTTCCAAGTGACTGGCTTGGTTGATCCACCATCTATATGACATAAAGGAAGATTGGGTGGTTTGGTACTGTCCCCTGGCCTTTCTCCTATACATCCTATCGCTCCAGCTAAGGAAAGATTTACTGCAGGCAGAGACTGCTGAGTGGTATAATTAGTTATTGCATAGGCATACCACTTGGACGTAATGGGCAAGCAGAGGGTATCGGTTAACACAGGAAAGCAAGCAGGCAAACGGCTAGAGACACATACAGTGCCTTCCGGAGCAGACAGCCAATGATGTTTTTCCTCTAGGGGTCCGTCCGGGGGGAGCCAGGTGCCTCCGGTCCACTCAGCATCATTATTAGATAAAGGAGGCTCAGGATTCCACCACGTATGGAGTTTAAACATAGGTGGGTCTATAACATGGCTCCAATATATATGTTCAGTTTCAGAGGCTAAACCTAGTTCTCCAAGGCAGATAAGCAGGCCCAAGATGAGGGCTACCTTGGAGAAGCTTGAAAAAACAGTTGAAAAATAAGCTAAGAACCTGTTGTTTGGAGCAGAGCATCCCTGACTCTAACTTGTTGTGCAATCTGCTCTGCTCTTAAGGGTTTTAAGGTCACCCCAAATTACTCCCTGAGGTTGATCCAGGGAGTTGCTCCTGTGAGTCTGTTTTCTGGTGGCGGGATTCTTCTGCTTTGGGCCTTGGGGACATCTGCTCCATCTGTTTCTCTAGCCAGTCTGCTTTCTGTCCGAGCTGTCGGGTCCTGATGAGCTGCCACGTCTGTTGTCAGGGTGGGTCTGGTACGATATGGCTTCACTCTGTTTGCTGGGAGCCACGGTGGTGGACCTGTGGGAATTGAAACACAAGCGTACCCTCTTTCCCATGTCAATAGTTCAACTGGGCCTTCCCATTTTCCTCCCCCAATGGGTCTTTATATAAGACCAAAGGGCATGGACCTGCCGGCTTGGTTTCTATAAAGTGTTTGTCTACGGGTGACTTCAGATGATCATCACAATTCAAAAAATTGTACATATATATTGCTAGCATGGTTAAATTTCTAGGGGATATTTCCTGACTCGCTCTTTTTTGTTTATTTAATAATGTTTTAAAGGTCTGGTGAGCTCTTTCAACAATAGCTTTGCCCGTAGGATTACAGGGGATACCTGTTTTATGTTGAATTCCCCATTTTTCTAAGATAGTCTGAGTGGCTTGGGTGATATATCCTGGGCCATTATCAGTTTTGATTTCCTGTGGGCGGACTAGGTGCCTGAAGGCCTCAAGCCAATGAGCTGTCATATTCTTCGCTGACTCCCCAGAGAGGGGAGTGGCATGTAGAACACCTGAGTAAGTGTCTACAGATATATGTAAATATTTTAATCTTCCAAAAGGGGGGTCATGAGTAACATCCATCTGCCAAATCATTCGAGGTTGCAACCCTCTGGGGTTAATTCCAAGAGAAGGAGGTGCCTTTGAAAGCGCTTGACAATCTGGACATTCTCTGATCATTTGCTTTGCTTGGGCCCTTGGAATATTAAATTCTTTGCGTAGGGCCTGACTATTTTGGTGGAAAAAACTGGTGAGACATAACTGCAGATTGAAAAGTATCTGCCAGGCTTACAAGGGCATCAGCCTGAGAATTACTTTCTGCCATAGGTCCAGGCAAGCCCGAATGAGATCGGATATGAGTAACAAACAAAGGATGCTTCCTTTTATCTAAAAGACTTTGCAAGGTTAGAAATAGGCTTATTAACTGAGGCTCAACGGACCCTTTTAATAGGGCCTGATCTATATGAAGGAGTGTCTATACAGTATAACCAGAGTCACATACTAAGTTAAGAGGCTCTTTGGGCCAACGTTGGAGGGCAAGAATAGCCCCTGAAATTTCCGCCTGCTGCGTGGAGGAGTGCCCACTGGAAAGAAAATGTTTTCACTCATTCCCTTCTTTCCAGGTGATAGCAGCTTTCCCTGTTTTCCCTGAACCATCCATAAAGACGGTTCTAGCTTTAGGAATAAGAGTGGCATTGAATTTTTCTCCCAAACGGATATTAAGAGTGGGGAGGTTTTGGAGAAGTTTATCAGAAGGTAAATGAATATTAAGATCGCCTACAAAATCAGCAAGCGCACGCTGAAATTCTAAAGATTGACTATAGGGTTGCTGTAGAAACACTTGTGTGAGTGGAACGTGTATAGCAGCTGGGTCGTGGCCAAAAAGCTGAATGACTCTATCACGGCCTTTAATACTAAGCTGACATAGCGCAGTTAATATATGTAGTAATAGTGCGCTGGGGTTGATGGGATGAAAATAGCCATTCAATCATTTCTAAATTAGATGCCAGCTGTCCTATCAGCCCAGTGGGTGTTTTCAGTGTGGGAAAGCAAAAAAATCTGACAGGTAGTTGTCTGTCTACCCTAGTGAGGTGCCTGGAAGAAAGATATTGGTTCACTAAATCCAATTCCTGTCTAGCCTGATCACTTAAGAATCTGGGAGAACTTAAGTCTGGATCCCCTTTAAGGGTGTTGAATAAGTTAGTTAACTTCCCCGTGGTGATCCCCAAACTGGGACGGATCCAGTTAATGGTGCCTAAGAGCTGTTGCAGACTGTTAAGCGTTAAAGGGTCTGGTACCTGGATCCGAACTATCTGAGGCCTAACCGTACGGTGAAATAAGACATGTCCTAAATACTGCCAAGGCTGATGATGCTGTACCTTCTCTGGGGCTATTACTAGTCCTGCTGAGGAGACATTGCTCTCAAGACAGAGGTAAACTTGCTTTAGCCCTTCCTGAGAGGCTGCAGCAATTCGGATATCGTCCATGTAATGATAAATAATACTTTGAGGAAACTGAGTCCGTGCCGGCTGAAGGGTCCGAGGAACAAAATGTTGGCAGATGGTGGGGCTATTTAACATGCCCTGCGGCAGGACTTTCCACTGGAACCTCTCTAATGGTTGAGAGTTATTAAGTCCTGGGACTGAGAAGGCAAATCTCTCAGAGTGGTAAAGAAGCAGTCCTTTAAATCAATGACAATAAGAGGCCATTCTTTTGGTATGCATGTTGGATTTGGAACTCCTGGCTGAAGGGCTCCCATAGGTTGTAAGAGTTCATTAATTTTTCTAAGGTCATGTATAAGTCTCCATTTCCCTGTTTTCTTAGGAACTATAAAAATAGTATTCCATGGGCTACAGGATGGTTCTATATGCCCTGCCTCTAATTGTTGTTGTACAAGCTCTTGAAGTTTTTCTAGCCTCTCCTCCTTCAGCGGCCAGTGATTAACCCACACAGGCGTGTCAGACAACCAAGTGAGGGATAAAGGCGAAGCCTGGACAGTGGCCGCTAAGGAAAAGGCAGCAGGGTGATTTGCATTCCCCACGGAGTGAGAAGGTCCCTGCCCCAGATATTAAGTGGGGCGGGGAGGATGTAAGGTTGAATTCGTCCAACCTGCCCATCTGGACCAAAGCTTTTGAGAGTCTACATAGTTTTGCGGGACTGAGAGATGCTCCCTATTCCAGTTATAGAAATGTTTGTTTCAATTACTGGCCACTCTGGGGGCCAGTATCAGCTGGAAATAACAGACACATCAGCCCGTGTCTAAGAGGCCATGGAATTCTCTCTTCTACCTTAATGCTCAATATAGGCTTTTTTAGATCTACGGAGGCAGTCCAAAATATTGATTGGTTATCAGTACTGCCAAACCCGTGCTCCCCTCTGACCACTTCTTGAGTGTCTGGTACCTTGTAAGGCACGAGGAGGAGCTGGGCAATGCCGGTCTCAGCTGGAATGATCCAATACCCGAGTGTCCTGAGCATCATTTTAATTTCTCCTTGATAGTCAGAATCGATAACTCCAGGTTGGACAAGGATGCCCTTAGTGGTCCTGCTAGATCGTCCTAAAATAAGCCCTACTCGTCCCTGGGGTAACGGCCCCCATACTCCTGTTGGAGCGGTGACCACCTCATTTTGCTCTTTTAAGATGAGTTCGGAGGTGGTGACCAAGTCCAATCCTGCGCTCCCCCCTGGTGGCGGCACGGAGGTCGGAGACCCGGCATGTTCCCGAGCCCACAACAGCTGGTTGCTGTTCCGGCTCCTGTTTGGTTTCGGGGCACCGGAGCTCGCACCCCACTTCTCGTTTCCCTGTAATGGGGGCAGCAAGTTTCCATCCTTATCATAAGTGGACTTGCACCGGTTGGCCCAATGTTTGCCTTTACGGCAGAGAGGGCAATCCTTTACAGGAAGCCTTTTGTTTTTAATATGACACTCCTTCCGAGCGTGTCCAGCCTTGCCACCATTGAAACAGTTCATTTCACCCCTCAAGGCCGCGGCAAGCAATGCTGCTTTATGCTGTTCCGTTCCTACATTTTGACAGGCCTTTATAAACTGGCCAACATCAGTAGTAGTTAACCAAACGGGTTGAAGAACAGTTTTGCAATCATGATTAGCATTCTCAAAAGCTGACTGCAATAGGAGACTGTCAGCAATATCCTGATTTTCAACTTGTCTCTGAATTGCCTCTTGTAATCTGTCAATAAAATCCAGATATGTCTCATCGGGCCCTTGTCTAACATTAGTATAGGACCCAGCGCTGCGGGGCTTAGTATCAGGTACGGTCTTGAAGGCTCAAAAAGCCTCAGCAGAGCATTGGTTAAAAGTCTGAGGGTTCCTTCGAGCTTGCTGATCCGGTCTAGTATGTGGCCCTAGCCCTAAAAGCATATTCTGAGTGACTGGATTTCCTGTCCTTTCATTTTCACTCGCCTGAAGGCGGCATCTTACCATATATTCAGAGTGCCAGACAGCGTACTGACCAGGAGTTAAAGTTGTTCTGGCTAAGGCAACCCAGTCACAGGGAGTCATTTGATATGCTTCTGTCACAGCTGTTAATAACCCTGTTGTATAAGGGGATTGGAGCCCGTTGTGTTTTATACTTTTCTTTAGACCCTTGAACAATCCGTAAGGTAGAGGTTCATGCACCGGATTTTGCCTGCCTTGCCGAGTAATGACAGGGAAGGCAGTAAAGGACTGCCAGTCCCCATCCCTCATCGCGTCTTGAAGACACTGATACATAGCAGTGGTTACTGGCGAAGGGGCTTGAACTGCTGCCACTGTGGGGGTAGAAAGATCCGCAAGGGGATTCTGAGGGCTTAAGTTTTCCTCCCATGTAGGAGCGGGAGGGAGGGACGGGAGGCGGGGGGAGGTATCTCCTGGTTACTAAGGAGTGGACCTGAGCTTTCCTGACCGGAGGTAATAAAGGTGGATTCCTCCACCTTCATAGTGACTCTCTCCTCCCTCATCTGACACGGATCTTTCCCCGCCCCCTCAATCTTAGTTTCTGAGTTGCGAATATGAAGGGGCGTTAAAGCAGTCCTCACCATCCCCCAAGTGAAAAGATTCTGATGCCCGATTAGGGTGCCACTTTCCTGGTGTGACTTCAATTCCCATCCTACCTTTTCCCATATTTCTAAATCTAAAGTCCCTTTATCGGGAAACCATGGGCAATATTTTTTAACAATAAGAATTAACTAAGTTCTGCTTTTTAATATGACTGCCCGAGGCTTTGAGCAGCTGCTGTATTTCCTTAAGGCATTGCTTCTGATTTTTAGAAAGCCCGTTGCCCATGGCTCTTAGAAAAATTCCTTAACAGAGAAGTTCCCCCCTTTAAAAAAAAAAAAAAATCCTTCCTGCGGCCAAACGCGGCACTTAAAAGGCCAGATCGAACAATAGAGAATGGACCCTAGCCAGCAGCCACCGCGGAGGACCGCGGAGGGCGCAGCACCAACTATACCTCTGTTTACGTTGTGAGGACTCGGTTCCACTCCTGCATCTGTCAGCTGGGCTCCACGGTCCAGCTCCAGCTCTGGAGTCTGGCTGTGGGGTCCCGGTTCCAGAGCTGGGTTCTGTCTCCTGGAGTTCAATCTGTCTTTCGCTGTGTGTCTGGGATGTGGAGCATCGTCAGGTGTGGCTTTGTGTCCTGGGTGGGTGTGTGGGGTTGATGTGGGGCTCTGGCTCTAGGGTCTGATGTATGGAAGGTGATGTCCAGGGTTCTCTGTCAGTCTCCGTTGTCAAGTGTCTGGCATTTCAGGGTCGATGGTCTGGCCTGGTTTGTGGGGATAGTTTTGGGATTGGGGCTGGGGTCTGGGGTTCAGCTTTTGGTTCTGGGTATGCTCTGCGGCCCAGGTTCTGGACTCTGGGGCCTGTGTCCAGTCCTGAGTCTGTCTGTGGCATCTGGTGTCTGTGAAGTGATGGTGATCGGCTTCAATTGAACGGCAGCAGGAGTTCCAGAGATGGGGTGTGGGGAAGAAGGAAAGTCTACCTAGTGCAAATAGCTTTGGTTTGGTACTAATGGCTGTGAGTGCAACATGGCTGTTAGGAAGCTCAGTGTTGTTACAGGTGAATCATGCAGCAGCACCTGTGTGGGTCAGCTCTTAGTGCGGCTGGTTAGTTGTGAAGCGTCTTGGCTGTGAGGGGGCCCTGACATCAGGGAGTCCCCGGGCAAGTTCCCCCTCAGGCTGTGCTGCCCAGTGCTTCTCTGCCCGTTCTGGTCTGGTCCTGTCACTTCCTCTCTGTTTGGCTGCATTTGAAGACAAAGAAGCACAGTTTGGAAAAGGGGCCCCCTCTTACTGAGTTACATCAGTCTGGGAGAGCAGAGAAAAGCCACTGGTGTTGTCAGCACAGCAGTCTAGGGTATTTTTATTGTTAAATATGCCAAGGTTTCCTCTTGTACCTCCTCCTCCTCCTTGTTCTTCTTCTTGTTGTTGTTGTTGTTTTTGTTGTTGTTCTTCTTGTTCTTCTTGTTCTTCTTGTTCTTCTTGTTCTTCTTGTTCTTACTGTTCTTGTTCTTCTTGTTCTTGTTGTTCTTGTTGTTGTCCTTGTTCTTGTACTTGTTGTTGTTGTCCTTCTTGTTCTTGTTCTTCTTGTTGCTGTTGTCCTTCTTGTTGTTGTTGTCCTTCTTGTTGTTCTTGTTCTTGTTGTTGTCCTTCTTGTTCTTGTTGTTGTTGTTGTTCTTGTTGTTGTTGTTCTTGTCGTTCTTCTTGTCGTTCTTCTTGTCGTTCTTCTTGTTCTTCTTGTTCTTGTCCTCCTTGTTCTTCTTGTTGTTGTTCTTCTTCTTCTTCTTGTTGTTGTTGTTCTTGTTCTTCTTGCTCTTGTTGTTGTTGTTGTTCTTCTTCTTCTTCTTGTTGTTGTTCTTGTTGTTGTTCTTCTCGTTCTCGTTCTTGTTCTTGTTGTTCTTGTCGTTGTTCTTGTCGTTGTTCTTGTCGTTGTTCTTGTCATTCTTGTCCTCCTTGTTCTTCTTGTTCTTGTTGTTGTTCTTCTTGCTGTTCTTCTTGTTCTTGTTGTTGTTCTTGCTCTTGTTGTTGTTGTTCTTCTTGTTGTTGTTCTTGTTCTTCTTGTTGTTGTTGTTCTTGTTGTTGTTGTTCTTGTCGTTCTTCTTGTTCTTCTTGTCGTTCTTCTTCTTGTTCTTCTTGTCGTTCTTGTCGTTCTTATTGTCGTTCTTCTTGTCGTTCTTGTCCTCCTTGTTCTTCTTGTTGTTGTTGTTGTTCTTGTTCTTCTTGTTGTTCTTCTTGTTCTTGTTGTTGTTCTTGCTCTTGTTGTTCTTGTTTTTGTCCTCCTTGTTCTTGTTGTTGTTCTTGTTCTTGTTGTTGTTCTTGTTCTTCTTGTTGTTGTTGTTCTTGTCGTTCTTCTTGCCGTTCTTCTTGCCGTTCTTGCC